>JAVTVX010000009.1:12533774-13857108 GCA_033439265.1 Dillenia suffruticosa
GAAAATTGAAATCCGTCGCTAAATTTAGCGACGAATGATTTTTCGTTGCTAAAATTCGTCACAAAGTTTAGCGACGAAAAATTATCCGTCGTTAAATTAGCGATATAAAAAAATCCGTTGCTAAATTTAGTGACGAAAATCTAAAATTCGTTGCTAAATTTAGCGACAGATAATTTTTGTCGTTAAAATCCGTCACTAATTTAGGGGAAAAAAAATCTGTAATAATAAAAAAATCCATCGCTAAATTCAGCGACGGATTCCAAATCCATCGCTGATTTCAAATTCCGTCAAATGTTAAAATGTTTAGGGAGGGCACGTGTCACTCGTGCCACCCTTGCCTACCCAAGCCCGCCCGAACGCCCGAGCCAGCACCCTGCGCAGGTACTCTTAATTGCTGGAAAATGCCGCACCTTTTGCTTCCACTATGGTTCGAACTCCGAACTCCGAACTCCTGCATGCAACCTGTAAACCACCGAGGCAAAGATATTATTATGATATAAATTTCTTTTTTATTATTTATTATCTTTATTTCACATTTTTCTAATAATAATAAAATAATATATAATAATAATTTAAAATAATAAATATAATAACTTTTTTTATTTATACCACCCACCTAAAATAATATTAATTAAAAATAATAAATATGATAATTTTTAATAAAATAAAAAATAATAAAATACTAATTTAAAATAAAATAATAAATTAATTAAAAAATATGTTAATATTATATTTTGATTTCTTCTTTTTTCTTTTATCTTATTATTTTATTATTTTTTTTCATTTTTATTATTATTTTTTAATTCATAATTTAAAAATGGATTACAATATCTCAAAACTATAAAATTATAATTATCAATAAATTATAATATATTAATAATTTAAAAAATCTATATATTTATTTACAAAATATTTTTATTCGTTATAATAAAATTATTATATATTATAATAAAATTATTATATATAAGAAATGAGAGTAGAAAGAAAAAAAAAACCCAAAAATAGAGATAAGGAAAAAAAAGTGAGAAGAGAAAACAAAGAGGAGGAAGAAAGTCACACAACAACACCCGATGGTGCAGTAGTAACATGTCTTTTGTTAAGTCGAGATCCAAGTTCAAGGTTTGAATCCCTTCAATTACAAATTTATATTTTTTGTATTAAAACAATGATGGACGCTCAGGCATCGGGGCCAGGCAGGCACGCTCCAGCAGGCGAGTGCAGGGTGCGGGCGCCCAGGCAGGCAAGCGCCCGTGCGTGCATGGGCCGGCGCTCGCGCAGGTTGAGATTAATATTTAATTAAAAAATTTATATTATTAAATAAAATAATACAAATAAAATAAAATTACCTATACAATAATAAAAAATATTTAATCAAAAAAAAGAAAAAAATTAATAAATTAATTAAAATATATATATAATTTGAATAAAATAAAATATATGGTTTTTTTTAAGAATTAAGAAATATAATATAATAAAATAAAATGTAAATTAAAATATTATAAAATAATAATATGATTTGTTAATATAAATTAATAAAATAAAATAAAATTATAATTAAAAGAAGATAAAATTCAGCGACGGATTTGGAATCCGTCGCTGAATCAGCCACGGATTTAGAAATCCGTCGCTAAATTAAATTACCAACTAAATTAATTTTTTAATTTAAATATTATATTAATATTATATTTTATTTAATTATATATAAAAAACCTATTTAGCGACGAAACAGCGACGGATTTGGAATCCGACACTGAATCAACCACAGATTTGGAAATCCGTCGCTAAATTAAATTACCAACCGTGGTTGTTAAATTAATTTTTTAATTTAAATATTATATTAATATTATATTTTATTTAATTATATATAAAAAACTTATTTAGTGACGAAATTTGCAACGAAAAATTTTTTTGTCGCCAATTAGCGACGAATTTAATCACAAAAATTTTTCGTCACTAATTAGCGACGAATTTTGCTACGAATAATGTGTCAGTCGCTAATTTAGCCACGACTTCCTTTTCGTTGCAAATTTTGTGGCAAATTAGCAACGAAAAAGTTTTTGTCGCTAAATTCGTCGCAAAATAGTGACGAATTTTTTATGTCGCGAAAATCCGTGGCTAAAACCGTGTTTTTTTGTAATGTATAAATACATAAACTTGTTTAATTTAATTAAACAGTTGTTTGTATCTTTTTATGTTTTTATGGTTGAAATTGAGTTTACATTATATTTGTATTTTTTGGAATTATATATTATGTTTCTGGTTGATGAATACTTAGAATTATAGTTTATGTTTGTGGTTGATAGTTATTTAGAGTATTATTGTTTGATATTTGAAATATTGTTGACAAATATTCGGAGGATTATGTATAAATAAAGTATGGATATTGAAAATTATAATAGGATTTGAATTAAAGTATAAATATTACTGTTTGATAAGTAGGTGTTAACATATTGAGTTTTAATGATGAGTAAATGATAAATAAAAATAAGCATATGATGAGCAAAATAGTTTAAATTAATGAAAGATTAGTTTCAACAAAATAAGGATGAGTTTAAAAATGATCAAAGATAAAAATATGAAATCTGGACCTAGAATATTTAACTCACCCTCAAGTATAAGTCGACTCACTACATTAAAAAAGAAACATTTAAATTTAGACAGAATATTAGATCACTCAACTTATAAAGGAATATCAATTAACTCACCATGCAACATAGGAAAATTGAATTTAGACAGTAGGTTACTCATGTCGACTCATCCTGAACACCTAGTTGACTCATACACTCCATGAATCAGTAGAGTTAAAATTCAATGTCATAACGGTCGAACATTTAAAATACTAATGGTTAAAATGAAAAATAGGATATACCATAGACAGGTCAAGTTATCCTGCTAGAGCTTATAAGTCAACTTGCACATTATGCACTTTGAAAAATTTGTGAAGAACAAGTTAAGTCGCATGTTAGGCCATAGAGCACAAGGCATCGAGAACATGTTGTCCTGCTAAAGCTTATAAGTCAACTTGCACATTATGCACTTTGAAAAATTTGTGAAGAACAAGTTAAGTCGCATGTTAGGCCATAGAGCACAAGGCATCGAGAACATGTTATGAGTCATATCATGTGTCAACTCACATATTAAGAATTTAGAAGATGCATGAATATGACACGAGTCATAACATGCCAAACACAAACCACAACATAAGCCATAACACATGTCACAACACGATTCATGGCTCAGACCATGACACATGTCATAGCACAAGACACCGTACAGGCCATGACACGAGTTAGGACATAGAGTATAAACCCAAACCAACTTATTCAATACACTAAATCAACTTACATAGTTTGACATGAAATATTCTAAATAATCACAGACTTAAACTGGCTTACCAAAGTTCATAAGCCGACTTACACATGAGCAAATATTAAAAATCTCAAGGCTTGGTAAGGTGAGTCAACTTACGCATTATCCCAAATTAACTCACGTGTACATGACATAGAAAAATTTCAAGTGTACATAAGTTTAAGTTGACTTAGCAATCTTCACAAGCCGAATTACGTACGAGCTAAACATAGTATAACTTAATAAACACTAGGTCAAGTTGACTTGCATAAAGTTTGCATGACAAAGAACACCTTACTAGCCTTTACACATGAGCAAAGCAACATGCATGGCATACACCCTAAGCCGATTTACTATAGTTAGTAAGCCGACTTGCATATACGACAAAGGATATGCAATTGAGTAGGAACAAATATAAGTTAACTCATTAAGAAGCCCAAATCGACTTGCAAAGGGCATGGAGCAAAACTGCTTAAGTATAACTAAGCATAAGCCGACTTACATGAGAATCTAAGCACAAAATTCTAAACAAAATGTAGAGGCAATCGATTCATGTCAAAGTAGTCAACTCACACAGACACAAAACAAAGGAAATTTCAAATGCCAGTCGACTCATAAGAAAAGAAAGCCAAGTCGTTGTGTGTATTGGCTACTTGTTTATAAAAATTGTTTGAGACATAAATGAACTCTCAATAACCTCAACGGCTACATTTGTACATTGAATGATCTTCAATGGCTATATCATCATCAAGAGTTATAAGTGCAACACAACTGTTGAAGATCAATGGCTTTTTAACCTCCTGGAACATTGATTGAACTCAATTGCATTCATGATCTTTTGTATTCTTTAAATTTCTGTGTTGTGTTATTGCAAGCTACAAATATCACCTCTAAATATTAAGCCTCAAACTTGTAATCCTATTTTTCACTCTTTATCCTTAAAATTGACCAGAAGAAAGGGTCTTTCTAGTCAGGGTTTAGTTGTTTTAGTAAAAGTAAATTAGGTTTGCTAATATCTATGTAAAGTAGTAGTGAGTGTTATGAGTAAAACACTTGTGAAATTTGACTAGTATCTATTCAAAGTTGTTGGTTGTACTATTTCAATTGAAAATAGTAGATTGGAAACTCTAGATATAGTTTGAGAGTGGATGTATATTAGAAATGTGAAATAACTATAAAACCATTGTGTCAATTGTTCTTCCTCTCTACATTCTAATTTCTTAAACTCTCAAAAAAACCAAAAAATGTCAATCAACCTATTCACTCATCTAAATTGATAGAATCCAGTTTTTTAGTAGGTTTTTGGGACCAATTATAATGAAGCAAAAGTTGTTGACAGAAGACCAACAATGTGGACAAATTGGGTTGATGTTTTATGCTTAAACATCGATAATTATTACCCCTTTGTCAACATTTGAAGGAGCAAATGTTGGGAAAGCACAAAAGCTTTTCTGATATTTGGGAGCTAATGCCAAGAAAGGGGGATGGTTTTTTCGGATGTTCAAGCGTGAGAAACGCCAACCATGCTCTATTTTTGCCGATATTTTTCCGTGAAAAAAAAGTCAAAAAGTATTCATATTTTGCTCGACATTTTTTTTTCTTAAAACATTGGAATTTTTTCCAACCATATTTTCTCGATGTTTTTTCCAACATTTTTTGTCATCCATTATTTAGTGACGTTTATAAAATATTGAGATTTGTCAAAATAAATATCGGAAAATGTTAGAACTTTTGTTTATAATTCGATAAAGTATTTTAGTTTGGATAAATAACATAAAAAAATAAAAATTCACAATTCTTATTAGATTTTAAAATACAGCAATTGTAAGATGGAGCTCAAGTAGAAACTACATACTCATTTATAAGAGAAAAAGGGGGTTTAAGATTAACAAATGACATATATAAAAGACTTGATTACAACAATCTCTCTTTTGTTTGTTTGAGTAAAATCTAGAACAAGTCTTTGAACACTTGTATATGCAATCTAATGATTCATTTTGAACAAATTTTTATATGGAACTTATAAAAGTATTTCAATTAAAAATTCATGGAAATATTTACAAGGTCTTCATGAGTTTAATTATTAAAATTAAAAGATGTGATTAAACTGGCTCTAAGTTCTAAAATTTTCATATACAAATTGGAGAGAATATGAAGAAGCATCTCACCTATAGGGCTTAACGAGCCGTTGGCCATTCCAATTCCAACTTGGGCAACCAATACTTTTCTTTTATATAAATATAGAAATCAGCCACAAACAATGATTTAAAAGTTCAATCATTGATTTATCCCTAGCTATGATTCTTCATTAACAAGTAATTCTTCTATATTCTTGGATGTTACACCCACCACATCTCACAAAAATAAAAACCCTATTTCTTCTCTAATTTAATCAATCAAGCCAACTTTGTCACATTGCCTCTCTTTCTACTTTTTGTTGTTTAAAAGAAATATTTGATATTTATAATATTTATGAACATAATATTATAATAAATGAGCTTTAATAATAAGATTCAAAATGAGTAATGAACATGGGTATTTCATTTTTATTATTCTAATTGATATTCAAATGAAAAATTATTAATAACATTTCTTCTTCTTCTTCTTCTTCATGGTCAAGAGGGCAAGAACAAAAACAGTGAATACACGGTATGAAAACGTATGTGCTATTTCAATTGGTCCATTAGGTGGAGTATGGAATATATATCTTTGCCAGGTAGGCTGGCATTAGCAGACTGACCCCATATACCCGGCAGACCTATGCCATTACAATATTTCTCACATCTTCCCAAACTAATTGTTTTGTGGGTCACGTCGTATATTTGTTTATTGGGGTGAGAGAGAGAGAGAGAGAGAACAACATTGAAAAGTGGGCGGAGGGATAATAATTGAGTGTAACTTGGGTTATTAGTGCATGAATATTCATTTGTGTGGCGTGGTTGCTAGGAAAGCATCAAAGTTTCAATTAGACCATGAGTGAGATTAAAATTGTGATTAGTGTTGTATTTGTTAAAGAAGGGTGAGCACATGGAGGGGCATGGAACAAGGACTGGGCAAATGTAGCAGACCTTACTAGAGGACACGCCACCAACCAATGATAGGACATGGTTTATTTAAATTATTCCATCTAGAGTGTCACCTCTCTCTCTCTCTCTGTGGCTCAACTACCATCTAACCACGAATAGAACCCCTCTTCACAAACTCTCATTTCAGTTTCAACTTCCATAACCTCTGTCTCTGTCTCTGTCTCTCTCTCGAAAATGGGAAATGCAGCACTTTGTGCTCCATTAGTGATCTCAAAAGGGGCAGTGAAGGTGATAAGCAGGGATGGAAGATTGGAAGTGTACACAGGCCCAATGAAAGCAGCAGAGCTGATGCTAGAAAACCCTGGACAATTCATATGTGACGCCACCGATCTCCAAGTAGGCCAAAGAATTCTCGGGCTTTCGCCCCAAGAAGAACTTGAGAGACGACAGCCATACTTCATTCTCCCCATGGAAATGCTCTACTCTGTGTTAACTCATGAAGAAATGAGCTCTCTCACTTACAAGGCTTCCAAAGCTTTAAAACGCCATGCAAACTTTTCTTCTTCTAACTTTGTACGGATTTTTCCGGTCTGCATTTTCCCTTCGGAAGCAAGGATAGCCCCTGATGATTCATCCACCATCGTAAAGAGGTACTCAAGACAGAGATCATGGATACCTGCATTAGAAATAATTGAAGAAACCTCACGTAGAACATAAGGTGTTCACTCTTTTTTTTTTAATTAATTTTTGGGGTCATTGTCTTTACTAAATTTGAGAGAGCCCGGTTCATGTTTTGTCATTGGGCCAAGTTTGTTAATCATAAGCAAAACTTAACCAAAACTGAAGTGGGCCCTTGAGGCTTGGGCCTTTGGTTCACCATTGCTCACAGTTTTTTCTTTTTCTTCTTAAGGAGGTTGTTTTTTTTTTTTTCCTTTTTGGTCTACATGGGACACTTCCTCGACCGTCCAGTGTTCAAGATTTCGTTCTGATTAATCTTGATTAACCTATCTGAAGTCTCCCTTCGGAGGATAGGGGTCTCCCAAATGTAATTACTCTATATTCAAGTCACAAGTCGAGCTCATGACCTTAGTTAAAGGACTAAGTAATCTGTCCACTCGACCAACTGCTCGTGAGTTCTTTAGGAGGTTGGTGATGGTGATTATTTGCTTTGTATCTAATGTTGTGTCTCTTTTTTGTATACCGTGAATTCAGATTTCAAATATTATGAGTTCTAAGATATGTGAATTAGGAATTTACTTGCAATTTGTGAATAACATGTTCCAAAGGCTTTCGGGATTTTTTTTTTTGAAGAGGATTACAATTTGCTTGCTTTTCTCATGTATTATTTTATGTTTTTCGAACTTCAAATAATCAAAGAATTTTTTTTTTCTTTTTTTCCCTAAAATAGGAAGCATTTCAAAATATTTCTTTGCTTTTATAAAATGTACAAAGCTCAATAGATTAATAATTTATTTTGTTTATAAAATTTCTAATCATGATAAAGTTAAGGATAGAGTTCAGTAATTTATTTTGTTTAAGCTAACCTTATTCTAAGTTCATTAAATGCTTTTATATGAAAACCCTAATTCCAAATGTGAAAAAACCCATACTTTTTTTAGCATATCCCTAATGTAGTGATACTTTCCTTGAATATACTTGCTCCAAGTGACATTTTGGATTTTTGGAAACAACAATTCTAGAAGGAATATTATAGAGCAACCCTATGTCTTATATAGAGATTTGTATTCGTGAAATATCTATTTTCTATGCTAACTTCATTTTTTTTTTCAATTTTTCCTTTGAGTTTTGAATTCATCTCTAAAATTTTAGATTTTATTTCAAGTAATATTAAAATTATTTTGAGTTAAAATAGTGAATCTTAATCCACACCCCCATAAGTTATTTAAGAAAATTATTTTATAATTTTTGGAATTTTCTATGATAATATTTACTTTGGAAATTAAAATTAGAATTTTAGAAATTTATGTCTATTTATATAATATTTTATTTTTGTGAATAATAATAATAATAGATTTTCTTAATTATAAATTAATATTTCATAGTTACAAAAATTTTATTGCCAATCATGAATTTTAGAAAAATAACTAAATTTTTAATGAAATTTAGGAAAAATTCTGGAAATTTTTTTAGTAATTAATATAAACTAATTTTATATAAAAATGAAATATTAACACTATAAAAGACTAAGTTAAATTGGACCTTTAACTGAAAATAAGTATGAACTGACTCTCTAGCAATATTATTAGAATCATACCATGATGCGGTCAAACTAATGTCTAAAGGAAAAATGGGTGAATTTGAATAAAATACTGTCTAAATAATTGAGTCACAGGTCAACACAGTTCGATCTTGATTTTTTATTAAATTGTTTAACCCGTGGTATTGTAATAAATTATACGGTTTTTGTATTGAATTGTCAAAGTACGAAAAAAATCTACTAGAATTTAATTTATCAAGTTTTAGATAGAATGACGTTTAAAAATTTTACGATATAAGACATTAAAAAAAAATGTTTTTATAGATCAAAATTTCTAAAAAATTTCCATAAAACTCATCGACTTCTACTTTCCTTTCCCATCTTTTCCCTTTGCTCTCTCAATCTCTCAAACTGATTGATTGATTGAAGTTGAAATCCTATGCTTTTCATCTCTTCTCCCACTGTTTTAATCATCTAGTATGATTTTTCCTTTTTTCGTTGATTTCGGTCATCCCTAAACCAATTGTATATTGATTTGTTTTTTTTTTTTCTTGTTTAACCCTTCTTACTTCTAAGGTTTTATCTTTAAGAGTTTTTTATATTTTCTTTCTTTATCTAATATATCTTTCTCTTTCTTGGAAAGAGATTAGAAACTGTTAGTAATCGCTTTCTAGAAAAGATTTTCTTAAAAATGGTATTTTACTCAAGATGATGATTTTCTTGGAAACAAACAAAGCCTTATTGTTTCTCATCCAAGTCAACTAGCCTATTCGGTACCAGAGGATGGACTATACGAAGGAGCTAGTCTAGTATGCTTATGAATGAGTTTGACATAAATATATATTACAGAAATGTCGATCGATTTCTCTAGTTACATTTATTATGCTATGTTATGCCATGTTATAATAATTATGCTCTATTTGACTAATTTTTCTGATTACATATATTACTAAAATATTATATCTTTTTTTTTAATTACAGAAATGTCATCAACGTCACCATCTCTTTAAACCTCAACCGCAAATTCTTTTCCTCTATCTAAATCAATGAGAGGTTGAAGTATTTGGAATTATTATGTGGAAGAAGGATCATCTGAAACTGGGAAGAAAATGGGTAGATTGGTATGTATGTTTTGCAAAAAACTTTAAAAGGAGGAGTTATTTTTCATTTTAAATATCATTTAGTTAGAGTTAAAGGTGGAGCCATTGAGTTATGTAAGCAAGTTTCTCCTGATTTTCAATATCAAATGCAATAATATATTGAGGGCGTTGTTAAAAAGAAGAGCAAAAAATTAGATGTTGTTTGAAAAAAAAAAATCATTTTGGCTCCCTGCATTATGATGAAGATGATGATGAGAATGAAGTTGTTTTTATCCCAAACAATGACAAAGGAAAAAGGTCACTAATGATGAGTTAGTGTTACAAAACAATCTAAATCAAGGACTGACTGGTTGGTAAAGGTTCTTATTCTTACTTTATGTGGAGAACTATACCGAGTGTTTAACCAACCATCAAGAGTGCAATGCAAATCAAAGAAACCAAAGAAAAAGCTAATTTAGTAGCGGCTTCTTTTAGTCTAGTCAATTCTAAATTTTGTCAACATACAGAAGCATCTGTCTAGATATAAAGCACCTAACTTTCATGATGTTATGGGTATCTTTTGTCAAAAAATATTAAAGAGACTAGAAACTTTCCAGAGAGTTTTCATAGCACAGTAAAGGAAACTGACTGCACAATTATGGCTGATAGATAAACTGATTAAACCAAGAGAACACTCATTAATTTTCTAGTATATTGCCCTCGAGGTATAGTCTTTCTAAAATCTGTTGATGCCAATAATATTTCTAAAACTATTGATATGTTATATAAATTATTTAAAGCTGTGGTATTATTTGTTGGAGGTGAAGATGTTGTGAATATAGTGACCGACAATGCTACAAATTATATTACTACCAGAAGGTTGTTAGAACAAGAATTTCCCAAACTTTTTTGGTCTCCGTGTGTTGCCCATTGCTTGAATTTAAGGCTGCATGATATTGGAAAATTGGATGAGGTTGGCAACATTATTATGCTTGCTTCTAAGAAAACAAAGTACATTTATAATCGCATATTTGTTTTTACATTTGATGAGAAAACATACTAGTGGAAAAGAGATTCTTGATTCTACTCTAACACGTTTGCCACAAATTTCATTGCTTTACAAAGCATTTTATCTCAAAAGAATGCTTTACATGCTGTGGTGACTGGTAGAGATCAAACACAATCAAGTTACGTAAGGGATAGTAAAGGAAAAAGAATCACTGAGCTAATATTATATTCAAGTTTTTGGAAAGAATGTGTCACCATTATTCCACTGATGGAGCCTCTGAAGCGATGATAGGCCAGTTAGGGTATATTTGTACCATGTTATTCATGTTGTCAAAGATGAAGTTATAAAAAGATTTCAAATGGGGAAAAAAAGATTGGAGTCTTATTTTAAAATCATTAACAATCGTTGGGATAATTAGTTTCAAAAAAATATTCATACAACTGATTTTTGGCATAATCCAAACTTCCAATATAATTCTAAAATCATAGCAAATCACCATCACACAATATCAGGATTATTATATGTGATTGAGAAGTTCGCTCGTGGAAATGCAGTTCTAAGAAGCAAGCTTACTCAAGAAATAAATTTGTTCAAGTAAAAAGAGGGGGATTTTGGACAAGTGTCTACCATTATAGATAGAAATGCAATGATACCATATAATAAAAAACTTACAACCTTACTTTCTTATATTATAACTATTTTTTATTTTAATCATGTAAACTTAAAATTATATTTTCACATTATTGTAGATCAATAGTGATCTTGTTACAAAAGAAGTGCACCAAACTTTCAACAATTAGCAATTCATGTACTAAATCAAACCTGTAGTGCTTTTGGCTATGAAAGTAATAGAAATGTATTTGAACAAATACATTCCAAGAAAAGAAATAAATTAGAGTATCAAAGATTGTTTATATGCACTACAATCTAAGGTTGCAACAAAGATATGGACTATAGAGTTTTTACCTATTCTTTTTAGTGAGTTATTTTATTATGTGAATGGTTGAATAGAGTTCAATAATTTAATTTGTTTTTATTTTTAAAATTTTAAAGGAATTATTAGAATGGCCATAATTATAATCCTATAAATTTTGAAAATTATACATCTACTGAGATTTGAGTGTTAGAAGAGGGACCTTCAACTTTGAATTCTAAAAAAATTGAAGTTTTTAGACTATAAGTGGTGACTTCTTTGATTTAAAATGTAAGTGTAATTTTTTATTTTACAATTTTAAAATGAAAGTTATATTTATAATTTTTAATATATAAAACTTACATAATTAATTTTATATTTTATTTCCGGATGAAATTGTAAATTTAGAGAAATCGTATGATTTGAACAAAGAAAAAAAATGATGTTGGCATTGATGGTGCTCAAGATGAAAGTATCTCTGATGCTCACGTAACACATTAAATTTATAGGAGTAGGATATTATGACATTATATGAAATTTGATTTGAAATATTCAAACTTTTAAGATTTTTTCTTTTAATTTTTATGAGATGATGAGATTGTCAAATTTTAGATATTATGATTTGAATTTATATTTTGTATGATTTTATGATTTAATTATTTTATTTTTACTTTTTTAATATAAAATTTAAAAGCGATTGTTGATTTTATATTTATTAAAATTTTATTTTTAAATTTTATATAAAAATATGAGATTAATATATATATTAAAAAGTTAATTTTGTATATTTGAAATATATTGATCCTATCAAAGATATATATATGAGAGAACTATTATCAATATAAAAATCTGTTGGGGTTTAACTAATAACTTACTGATTAATATTGAGTTTCACCAAAATTCAATATTAATTTCCCTCCTTTTATCAATAATAATGAATGAAATAATAAAAAATATTTATGATAAAATATCATGGTGTATATGTTTTTACAGATGATATAGTATTGGTCGATAAAATGAAAAGAGTATTAGTACTAAATTAGAGTTATTGAATAACATACTAAAATTTAGAGAATTTAGATTAAATTGGTCAAAAATTAAATATATGAAATGTATGTTTGGTAACGGTCATTAGAATAATAAAGAAACGATTAAGTTAAAATGATAAGATATATTAAAAAGCGAATGTTTTAGATATTTTGAATCTATCATTCAAAATAATGGTAACATGGATGGAGTTATGAATCATAAGATGCAAACACATTGGATGAAATATAAAAATGCATTTTGAGGTTTTTACGATTGCATGTTACCATTGCAATTAAAGCAAAAATTTTATAGAATTGCAATTAGACCTTATTATTGTATGATAATGAATGTTGAACTATTAAACAACAATAAGAGTGTAAAATGACTGTAATTAAAATGAAAATATTCAGATGAATGTGTGATAAAACCATAAAAATGAAATTAGAAATAAAAAGATATGGACTAGTTGGAAATAAATTCAATTGTGAATAAAATGAGAGGGTATCATTTAAGATGATTTAGATATGTGCAATGAATATCCAAAAATACATCAGTTAGGAGAAGACAGACACTAAATATAAAAAATGTAGTAAAATATCGAGATAAATATTTGAAAATCAGAATATAACTTATATATAAAGATTTGAATATTAAGAATTTAGTTGAAAACATAATTTTAGATAGAAATAAGTGGCGTAAAAGAGTCTAAAATTGTTGACTTATTATTGTTATTGTTATTGTTGTTGTTGTTTTCTTTATTATTTTAAGTTCTTATAGATATTTTATTTTTATTTCTTTTTTTCATTATTTTTGTTGTTTATTCTTTTAGTGTTATCTTATTTGTTTTTGTTTTCAAATTTTAATTTTAATTTTATATTTTATATTTTTATTTCTCTTATATATTGATACCTAATACGACCGACCCTAAAATTTGGAATTAAAACTCAATTTATTGTTATTGTTATTAAAAAAACCAATAATTCGATCACATTGATCCACGGTTTAATCATAATCTTGAAGTTTATGGGTCGATATACATTACAATTTTGATAACATTGGTCTATAGTTTGCAAATAAACCATGACCATCTCATGCAGGTTGGGATAGATCCCCACTATTGTTTCCCTATGTAAATACCCTATAACCCTCTTTAACTTCTTCTTTCTCATATACCTAAACTTATGATTTCTTTCTTCTATTCACTCTCTTTTTCTCTCACATGCACCTTTTCTCCCTCCACGACCTCACCCTCTCTTTCGTTCATTCACTCTCACCTCCTATGTAAGAAAACCCCTTCTCTCCTTTTCTTTGTCTTTTCTTTCTTCCATAAGTATATGCACACATCCACCCTCACCTCCCTCTTCTTCTTCTTCAATTCCACGATGCCCCACCTTTTCAACATTTGTTACCGTCTTTGAAATCGTTTCGAATAGTAGAACCATTTGATATATACCAAATGACTAGTAGACGACCAAATAAATGACTACAAATCTGGTTATAGGGCTAAAAAAGTTAAAGTTTTTTTTGCTACTCTTTTTGTAAAGAGAGTTCTAATATCATATTAAAAAATTGAATATAACTCTGATACCATATTAGAAAAATTTGAATATATTTCTGATATCATATTAAAGATGAAAAATAATATAATAATGCAAACCCTTAATTCAATTAAAATATTATAATAAGTTGAATTTATATAGAAAATTTATTATTACAAATACGAAATATATAAGAATAAAGTTAAATATTCTTAAAATATATGATATCTTTTAATATTCTCATCAAACTTAATGTAATATAATGAAAATTATTTAAATTTGAAAGAGATGATTAGAGTATGTTGACATGGAGATATGGCGATATGTGGATGCTGATGTAATTGAAGATGTAGCACTAACTCTAAGACGCGTGGTACTAACCGGACAATTTGTGACTACTAACAAAATGATATTAGGGCCATATTCAAATTTCTTTTAATATGGTATCAGAGTTCCATTTTGTACAAAAAATTATTCTAAAAACACCTTTAATTTTTAGATTCTCTATTTAAATTTAATATCATCTATTTTATTATCATCTAACCATTTGGTACATACCAAATAGTTATACTCTTCAAGATAGTCCCAATGACAAGAACCAAACCTCCATAGAATCCTCCACGTGTCCACATGTACCACCTAAAAATTATTGATTTGACATGCTAGATCTTACTATTTAGAGGTTGAAGACGACTCAATGCATGTCATTTTGATTCTTCACTATTCTCTCTCAACGTCTACCACATGTTGTTATCGGATTGGTCACAAATTGTCTATTTGATACTATATATCCTACATTCAGCACCACATCTTCATTTACATTAACATCTATATTGCACGTCAGCATCCACTAATTGTCTCAAACTATATGATATTTTCTAATATCTTTCCTCGAACTTAATATAGTATAATGAATACCACTTGAGTTTGAAAGAGAGGATAGTATATGATGATGTGGTGATATGTAGTGTTGATTGAATAATTTGTGATTAATCATAAAATGCTATCAAAGTTATATTCAAATTTCCTTTAATATGGTATTAGAGTTCTTTTAATATGGTATTAAAGTTAAAAAAATTGAATATAATTATGATACCATATTAAAGATAAGAAACAATATTATAACATAAAGCTTAATGATCTATTATTTAAAAAACAAATTATTACAAATATGAAAATATAAAAATAAAACTCAATAATTTTAAAATATATGATATTATTTAATATCCCCATCAAACTTATTGCAATATAATGAAAATCATTCAAATTTGAAAGAGTCAATTAGAGTATGCTGACATGGCAATATATGGATGTTGACGTGGCTGAAGATGTGGTATTGACTGTAAGATGCTTGGTGTTCTTTGAATAATTTGT
Organism: Dillenia suffruticosa; assembly: GCA_033439265.1. Taxonomy (NCBI): domain Eukaryota; kingdom Viridiplantae; phylum Streptophyta; class Magnoliopsida; order Dilleniales; family Dilleniaceae; genus Dillenia; species Dillenia suffruticosa. The sequence goes on from JAVTVX010000009.1 coordinate 12,549,309, forward strand.
GACCAATAATAGAATGATATTAGAGGCATATTTAAATTTCTTTTAATATGATATTAGAGCTCTATTTGCCCAAAAAAAATGATTGTAAAAACACTTTTAGATTTTAGGTTCTCTATCCAGATTTAGTATCATCCATTAGATCATCTTCTAACTGTTTGGTACATATCAAATGGCTATACTCTTTGAGACGGTCCCAATGATAAGAACCAAACCTCCATAGAGTCCTCCATGTGTCCTTATGTGCCATCTAAAAATTGTTGGTTTGATCTATTGGATCCCACTATCCAGATGTTGAAGACGACTCAATGTTATGTCATTTTGATCCTTCAATATTCTCTCTCAACCTCTACCATATGACATTTTCTGATTGGTCACAAATTGTTCATTTGATACCATGTATCTTACAATCAATATCAAATTTTCAATTATGTCGGCATCCATATCGCCACGTCAACATCCACTAATCGCCTCAAACTATATGCTATCTTCTAACATCTTCTCTCAAACTTAATATGGTATAATGAAAACCACTTGAACTTAAAAAGTGGATTAGTGTCTAATGATGTGGTAATATGTGAATGTTGATATGACTAAATATGTGGTGTGACTTTAAGATACATGGTGCTAATCGAACAATTTGTGATTAATCATAAAATAGTATTATTTTCAAATTTCTTTCAATGCGATATTAGAACTCTCTTTACAAAAAAGATTATAAAAATACTATTAGGTTTTAGGGTTTTTTTTTTTTTTTTATATCCAGATGTAGGTCATTAATTAGGAAGTTTTCTAACCATTTCGCACATACTAAACCATTTTACTTTTCAAGATAATCCTAATTGCAAGAATCAAACTTCCATAGAGTCTTCCATGTGCCCTTATGCACCACCTAAAAGATCACAAATCCGACATGTCAAATCCAACTATCCATATGTAGAGACGACTCAAAATGACATTATTTTGATCCTTCATTATTCTCTCAACCTCTATCACGTGTCATTCTCTGATTGGTTACACATGATCTGGTTAACACCACATGTCTTACAGTCAGCGTCATATCTTCAATCATGTCAGTATCAACATATCGCCACATCAACATCCATTAATCTTCCCAAATTATATGATGTCTTATAACATTCTCTTAAACTCAATGTGGTGTAATGAAAACCTTTTGAGTTTGAAAGAGGCGATTAATATATGCTGACATGGTGATACGTGGATGTTAAGGTTGCTGAAGATGTGGTGTTGACTTTAAAATATGTGGTGCTGATTCAATAATTTGTGACCAATCATGAAATGGTATTAGAGCCATATTCAAATTTATTTTAATATATTATCAGAGCTCCTTTCGAAAAAAGAGTTATAAAAACCACCTTTAAAGTTTTACGTTCTCTATCCAATTTGATATCATTTATTAATTTGTTTTCTAACCATTTGGTATATATACCAAATGATTCTACTCTTCAATATGATCCCGACAGCAAGAACCAGACCTTCATAGAGCCCTCCACGTGTCCACACATGCCCTTTGAAGATCGCTTCTCTAACTTGTTAGATCCTGCTGTCTAAATGTTGAAGATGACTCAAAACAATGCCATTTTGATCTTTCACAATTCTCTCTCAACCTCAACCATGTGTCCTTTGATTGGACACAAATTATCTAGTAAGCACCATATGTCTTACAATCAGTACCGCATCCTAAGCCACCTTAGCATCCATGTATTGCCATGTCGGCATCCATTAATCACCTCAAACTATATGATATCTTTTAGCATTTCTCTTCCAACTCAATGTGATATAATGAAAACTATTTATTTAAAATAGGCGATTAGTGTATGTTGATGTGGCGATACATGAATAATGCTGTGACAAAATGTATGGCGTTAACTGTTAGACATGTGATGCTAATCGAACAATTTGTGACCAATCATAGAATGATATCATAACCATATTCAAATTTCTTTTAATATGATATCAGTAATCCCTTTACAAAAAGGGTTGTAAAAGACCTTTAACCTTTTAGATTCTCTATTCATATTTTGTGTTATTAATTAGTTTATTTTCTAACTATTCGATATATATCAAACAGTCTTACTTTTTGAGATGATCCCAATGGCAAAAATCAGACCTCCATAGAGTTCTTCACATGCCCCCACATGCCACCCAAAAATTGCAAGTCCAGATTCTAATATCCAGAGGTTGAAGACAACTTAAAACAATATCATTTTGATTTTTCACTATTCTTTCTTAACCTCTATCACATGTCCTTTTCTGATTAGTCACAAATTGTTGAGTTAGTACTATATGCTTTACAGTCAACGTGATATCTTCATCCACATCAGCATCCACTAATCATCTCAAACTATATGTTATCTTTTAATATTTTCTCTCAAATTCAATGTGGTATAATGAAAATCAGTTGAATTTAAAAGAGACGATTAACATATGTTGACATGGTAATACATGGATACTGATGTGGCTAAAGATGTAACGTTAAGTGTAAGATATGTAGTGCTAACTGAATAATTTGTGATCTATCATATAATGGTATCAGAACCATATTCAAATTTCTTTTAATATAGTATAAGCATTCCCTTTACAAAAAAGGATTGTAAAAATAACTTAAGTTTTTAAGTTCTCTATTCAAATTTGTTGTCATTCATTACATCATCTTCTAACCATTTGGTATACACAAAATGGTTTTATTCTTTGAGATGATCCAAATAGCAAGAACTAGACCTCCATAAAGTCCTCCATGTGCCCTTATGTGCCGCCTGAAGATCGTTGGTCTGACTTGTTGGATTCTACTGTCTTGAGGTTGAAGATGACTCAAAATGATGTCCTTTTGATCTTTTACTATTCCCACTCAACTGCTACTATGTGTCCTTTGATTGGTCACAAATTGGACTTGAAATGATAGTTTTTAATTGTCTTCAACTTTTGGATAGAAGAATCCAATAGGTTAGACCAATGATTTTTAGGCAATGCATGAGGGCATGTGGAGGATTCTTTGGAGGTTTGATTCTTACCGTTGAGATCATCTCGAAGAATAAAAAAGAATAAAAATATTTAATATATATCAAATGGTTAGAAGATATTCTAATGAATGATATTAAATCTGGATAAATAACTTAAAAATTAAATGTGTTTTTACAATACTTATTGCAAAGGAAGCTCTGATACTATATTAAAAGAAATTTGAATATGGTTATGATACTATTCTATGATTAGTCACAAACTATCCAATCAATACCATATGTCTTATAGTTAATGCCATATTTTTAGCTAACTCAACATCCACTTATTACCTTGTCAGAATATGCTAATCGACTCTTTTAAATTTAAAGGGTTTTAATTATACCAAATTGAATTTGAGTGGACATATTAGAAAATATCATATATTTTGAGAATATTTAATTTTGTTAAAAAATATTATGAGAATATTTAATTCTTTTATTTTTATATTTTCACATTTATAATAATGAAATTTTTATATAAATTCAATCTACTATAGTATTTTAATTAAAATAATAGATTATTAGGTTTCATATTATTATATTATTTTCAATATTTAATATGATATTAGAATTATATTCAAATTTATTTTAATAAATTCAATAGAGAGAGAAGTTCTCTATTTTGTTTATCACTCAAATCAAATCAATATAAAATATCATCATTTAGCACAACTTATGTAACCCATTAATTATAACTCTCCTTACGATAAAACTCAACATCTATTGCGGTCCATAATATGCAAACCCACGAACCTTCATGTAATCCTAAAAGCCATTTTGAGTAATATCGTACTTCAATCTCTAACCACAGAAAATTGTGGTTAAAAGTGGCACCGATAGTGATTGAAGTTCAAGGAATCAATTTTTCAACCTCTCTTTGTGATTTTGGACTCCTAGTTACCAAAAAGTCAATTTTTAAACATTAATCTTCAAACCCTAGGCTTCGGTTCAAGTTTTGGAAAGTTTTATCTTTTTTTTTTGAAAATATTTTTGAAAAACAATATTTATTTATAATTTTTTGTAAAAAGTATCCTTATTTATAACAATTTTTGTAAAAAAATTGTTTTTAGATACTTTTTTTAACAAAACTCTATAGAATTTTTAAAACTTTCCTCTTTATTTAAAAATACATTTTCAACCCATTTTTAAAGTTATTTTTCAAGTTTCTTATAATCAAATGCAATTTGTATACCAAATAAGAGCCAATTTTAAAATTTCTACACATTTAAAACACAAAATTATAATTTCATAAATATATTATATGAAAAATTCTAAATATTATGTAATATATATAATCCTATATTTAAATTAAAGATTTGAAGTTTTTTTTTTTGAAAAGTTATGGGTGAATGAGAGGGTAAGAATTAAATATCATTTTGTTGAACTTTTAAGTTTTAAACTAATAGTTTTACTGTAATGTTTTATATTTTACACGATAACACTACAAAAAAAGATATTTTCCGGCAGTCAAAAACCACAGATAAAGACCTTAAAAATTGTTAGAATAGGTTCAGAGATTTTCTCTAGCGGTCAAAGTTTCCATAAGCTATACTAGCGTAGGCCACTGGCATAAGTGGGATTCTATGCCAATGGTAACCTGGTCTCTGGCACAGGTCAATATCTATGCTTGTAGCAACCTGGCCGCCGACATAGGTCTAGATATTTTCTTGTACATCAGTAAAAATCTATATAAATCATATTTTGTTGTTTGTAAGAAATATATACCATGTATATTAATTTTTTATATTATTAATATTTAAAAGAATAATATGTAACTAAATTTCTGATAAATATACATTTTAACAAAATAAGTTATAAAATATTAATATGTCATATAGTATGGCTAAGGAATGGACTTATATACAAAATCATTACAAAACTAGGTCATATTCTAAATACAAGTCATTATTAATTATCAAAAAAAATAAAAATAATTCGGACAACCATAAAATTTCCCTAATCCAACTCTCGGTCAAATAGGATCAATGATAAGAAATTAAAGTGAGAGAATTGTGACTTCAACTCTAAAGTGCCTACTACCATTCAAACTCCACATGTGATCAAAGAGTACAAACAATGAGCCACACAAATCTTGGTCAAGTCAATTAAGTTCTATTTATTGAACAAGATCTTTAATTAAGTCATTGAATACAGGAGGGTTCTAGTCATTATAGCATCTTATGGCTAAACAACACATTCTCAAATGAAAAAGGAAAAAATGGAAGAGATGCTAAATGATAGCACATATAGGGTTTTGAAATAAAAGTGGCAGTAGTTCATTACTACATGAATGGAGAAGATTAAGAACTAAAGCCAACATACACAAAGTTTGGATGGATGCCTCCAAAGTTGCACCTGTGAATTCCTATAATTTTGTTTGTTCACACAACTAATTCCAAAATTTAATTTCTAATAGTCTTGTTAATGGGTGCCTCAGTGCACTAGTTAAAAATCATAGCCTTACTATGTTATCAATACGCACCAACATAGTTTTGATCATCGTACTTCTACACAAAGAGCAGATATCATTGAATGCCGTTCCATCCCCAAAACACCAACAATTTTCCCCACAAGGAAAAAAGGAAAAAAAATCTGGGTACAACTTATAATACACTACAAAAAAACACGGTTTTAGCCACGGATTTTCGTAACGGAAAAAATTAGTCGCTATTTTGCGACGAATTTAGCGACAAAAACTTTTTCGTCACTAATTTATCACGAAATTTGCAACAAAAAGGAAGTCGTGGTTAAATTAGTGATGGACACATCATTCGTAGCAAAATTCGTCGCTGATTAGTGAGGAAAAAATTTTCGTGACTAAATTCGTCGCTAATTGGAGACAAAAAATTTTTCGTTACAAATTTCGTCGCTAAATTATATAATTAAATAAAATATAATATTAATATAATATTTAAATTAAAAAATTAATTTAACAACCACTGATAATTTAATTTAGCGACGGATTTCCAAATTCATGACTGATTCAGTGACGGATTCCAAATCCGTCGCTGAATAATTAGAATTTTATTTTATTTTTATTTTATTTTAATAATTTCAGCGACGGATTTGAAAATCCGTCGCTAAATTTTATCTTCTTTTAATTATAATTTTATTTTATTTTTATTTTATTTTATTAATTTATATTAACAAATCATATTATTATTTTATAATATTTTAATTTACATTTTATTTTATTATATTATTTCATTTTTTAGAAGAATAATATTATTTAATTCTTAAAAAAAACCATATATTTTATTTTATTTAAATTATATATATTTTTTAATTAATTTATTTTTGTTTCTTTTTTTTGATTTAATATTTTTTATTATTGTATAGGTAATTTTATTTTATTTGTATTATTTTATTCAATAATATAAATTTTTTAATTAAATATTAATCCAACCAGCGCGTGAGCGCCGGCCCATGCACGCACGGGCGCCTGCTTGCCTGGTCGCCCGCTCCGTGTGCGCTCCTACCTGGGCGCCCTTCATTATTTTAATACAAAAAATAAATTTGTAGGGATTCGATCCTTGGATTTCGGATTTAAGAAGAAAACATATTACCACTGCACCACCGCTTGTGTTGTGTGATAATATATTTTTTTCTTTCTTCATCCTCTTTGTTTTCTATTCTCATTTTTTTTTCTTTATCTCTATTTTTGGGGTTTTTTTTTTCTTTCTACTCTCATTTCTTATATATAATAATTTTGTTATAATAGATAATAATTTTATTATAACGAATAAAAATATTTTGTAATTAAATATATAGATTTTTTAAATTATTAATATATTATAATTTATTGATAATTATAATTTTATAGTTTTGTGATATTGTAATTCATTTTTAAATTATGGATTAAAAAAATAAAATAAAAATGAAAAAAAATAATAAAATAATAAGATAAAAGAAAAAATAAGAAATCAAAATATAATATTAACATATTTTTAATTAATTAATTATTTTATTTTAAATTAGTATTTAATTATTTTTTATTTTATTAAAAATTATCCTATTTATTATTTTTAATTAATATTATTTTAGGTGGGTGGTATAAATAAAAAAAGTTATTATATTTATTATTTTAAATTATTATTATATATTATTTTATTTTTATTAAAAAAAAGTGAAATAAAGATAATAAATAATAAAAAAGAAATTTATATCATAATAATATTTTTAGTTTGGTGGTTTACAGGTTGCGTGTGCGCATGTAGGAGTTAGGAGTTCGGAGTTCGAACCACAGTGGAGGCAGAAGGCGCGATATTTTCCAGCAATTAAGAGTGCCTGCGGGGGTGCTGGCTCGGGCGGGCGGGCAGGTTGCAGGGTGGTGCTGGCTCAGGTGGGCAAGGGTGGCATGTGCGTTGGTTCGGGTGGGCAAGGGTGGCACGAGTGACACGTGCGCTCTTGGACATTTTGAAGGAATTTGAAATCAGCGACGGATTTTTTTATTATTACAGATTTTTTTTTTCCCTAAATTAGTGACGGATTTTAGCGACAAAAATTATCTATCGCTAAATTTAGCGATGAATTTTAGATTTTCGTCGCTAAAGTTTGTGACGAAATTAGCGACGAAAAATTATTTGTCGCTAAATTTAGCGACGGATTTTAATTTTCGTCGCTAAATTTAGCGACAGATTTTTAATTTTCGTCGCTAAATTTTTGCGACGCGTTATTAGCGACGAAAAATTTTTCGTCGTTAAATCCGTCGCTAAATCCATCGCTAATGCTTTTAACGACGAATTTTTTTTAAATTTTCATAGCTAAATTTATGGTTAAAAGACTGTTTTTTTGTAGTGACAGTAAAAAGAACAATGTACCAAGTTCAAGCCTTGCCTAAAGATCAAAATATTCCTATTCTCAACTAAATTTAGGCATCAGGTACTCAATCAACAAAATGAGCATCCTACTCGGGATTTAATAACCTTATCATTTTTTCTTTACTACTCTACATTCAGGCTTAAGTGGCAACAAGAAATGGAGAGTACATACTTTTCAAAAAATAAAAATAAATATGTAATAAACTTGAAATGTCCTGAAAGTTAGAAGTGCTTAAAATGCTTGTATCATATAGTTTATGCTTTGAAAGAGAATGAATCTAAAAACTCCCATTAGTAAGATTATGAAAATTTACAACACTAGATGAAAAAGGATGGCACTACAAATTGCAGAGTTGAAATCGAATTCGTATTGACAACAATGTTACAATACACAATCCAAAATATAAGGACAGTAGTTTGATATCTCTATCTTCATTTTGAAAGTAAAAGTTACCCATGCAATACTGTAGGGAAGGTCTCAAGATATTCTATAGGATATAGATCTTATAGTGTTAAAAATTGGCTTTGCTAATCAACTAGGCCAGTACAAGATAGTATATATATGATTAAAGGAGTATAGAAAAAAACATATATAAGTTCTACCTTTATTATGATTAAATGAGCCTTCTTGTGATTGATGTGCACTATAAATAGATGGAATTTAATAATAGAAAAAAAATTGATGAGTGTTATGTTTTAAAGAAAATATGACTATAAAAATTGTGATATGAAGATAGTGTATATATCATACATGTATGTTGCAAATTTGTTTTAGTTCCATAAGAAAATTTCCTATGCGCACATCATTACTGACAACAAAGTGTTTTTCAAAGAGTGCAAACATTGAATTCTTGAATTGAATATAATCTTGTTTAATTTCCTCTGCTACCGTTACTTTATCTCGTTATGATTATGTTGATGTATCTTTTAAGGAAGAGATAGTAAGTCCGTTACATCTAACTCTACCTCAACTATCAACACTTTTGACTTTAAAAACAGTATCCTCCCAAGTGTTTGAATTAATTGCCCTTCCTTTGCTTTGGAATCGAGAGCTTTCAACTTCTTTTCCCATGCATCTAACTCTTTACTTGATCAATGTAAAGAAATGACAAACTGCATTTTTCAATAAAAACAAACAACTTTAACAAACTGCAATAATATACATAGTATAGGAGACTCACTTTTCCCAGGACACTTCAAACTTTGTGCTACACTCTTCAAAATCTTTTGGTTACTTTATTCAAAAACCCTACAGTTGTTTCTCATATACCATCCAACCAAGTCTTAACACCTTTTGAGCCTAGCTTTTGACAGATCAAACTAATGCTGCATTGAAAACAATGCTCCAAGAGTGATAGCGAACTCCAGCAATAAAGAAGCAATAATATTACATAGTACTTTGAAATATGATGGAATTTACTTTCAGCCATTATATAGTTGAGCAAGCAAATTACAGAAAAAAAAAAAAAGCAACACAAGTGGGGCACAGTAAACTTAATTGAATTAAAACGTGTTAATTAATGAGAGCATTTTTAAAAAGCAACTTCATTGGTCGAGAATTGGATTATTGAATTTTTTATCAGAATTTTACCTCTTACAAGAGGAAAAATTGAAAATTTTTAGTAATTCATGAATTTCAACATACAAATAGTTGGTTTCTGCCAGTGAAGAATCACCAAAACCAGCGGTTTTATTGGCCATCGGTAAAGATGACCACCGGTAAATGTCATTTTTTGTAGTGTAATTCGCGTGGTTTGCCATCCAATTATATCTACATGAATATTATTAATCTATTGTATACCCTAAACTTGTGGCATACAAGTGCCAATAATTTTACTAGTGTATGTGCATTTTTTATATTTTCCAAAACAACCACTTTTGGTTAACACTCAAATTCTTTCTTTATGCATATTAACAAATTCTAACTATACTAATACCTTTCGATTTGGGAATACAATGCATAAGTACTAACATCCTTTTATTCTATTACTGCATCACTATCTAGGACAACTTGTCACCTAATTATATCAATTTTAATCATACATTCATTATTTATTTTCTTAAAAGCCTTAAAATTGTGGTAATACATGCACCGCTAGTTTACTAATGACAATGCATTTCAATATATGGGATAACCTGTATAGGTTTTTAGGAAATTATCTATCATTAATTTCTCTATCAGTTTTACACATACTGCATCTTTTATGTTTCTACTAAAACCATTAAGTTTGAGATGAAATCAAATGCCATTAACCTTGCTTGTGATTGAAAAGCAAAACAAGCCCTTGGTTTAGGTTAAAATCAAGCGCAACTACCCTTGTTAGTGATCAACCTCATTGAGCAAAGTAAAAAAGCAAGGTTTAAGATTAAGGTAAAAAGATACGGTACTAACTTTGCTAATGATCAATAGAAATGAATATATCTTAAGTTTAGGGTAAGATTGACTATAATAGGCAGAATAAACAAGTTTATCACTTTTGTTTGTAAAGCGACTTTAGAGTACAATACTAGAATCGACTATTCTCCATAACCTGGGAAGAGTTTTTGTAATTATTTTGAGAAAAATATGTATTGGTTTCTTTACAAGATAAGCTGATAGATGATTTTCTTGATTTACATAGGAGGGCCAATTCATAGACGAAATATAAAAGTACTTTTGATAGATTAGCCTGATATGCCTCTTTGCTAAGAGTTCATTATAGCTTGAGGCAAAGCATTCATAATAAGGTGATTGATGGTTATATTAAAGCATACAAATAAGTAGTTGAAGCAGTCAAAGAAGTAAAAGTGGATAAGATCGTTCACCTATTACCGAATAAAAGAGGATGGCAAAACATTGATCGCTAATGTAACACCTAGCTAAAAAAAAAAAAAAAAAAAAATTAAAAATGATTTGGAGACGCAGCGCTTTGGGACAAAACGCTGCGTCCCCAATTTGGGGATTAGGGTTAAAACCCTAACCCCCTTTCTCTCTCTCTCTCTCCCTCTCTCTCTCCCGACCTTTCGTCTTCCGCGGCTGTCCGCCTTCCTCCGCCACCGCCGCCGCCATCGCCACCTCTTCCTTCTTCTTCTTCTTCTTCTTCTTCTTCTTCTTCTTTTTCTGCTTCTTCTTTCTTCCCGCGGCTTACTCTCCTTTCTGAAGTCGCGATTGTTCGCGATCTCACCTCCTTCGCAAGCCCCGCCGAGTGCCGCCACCGTGCGATCTCGCTCCCGTCCACGAACAACCGCCACCAGCAGCAACCCCCTCCTGCCACCATCGCACGAGCTTGAGCGCTCCACAGCGCGATTCCTCCACGCGAGCCCGATCGTGCCACAGCGCGCGATTGCTGCCTCATCGCGCGATCGAGCCACCAAGTGCGCCCTCCAGCCCACAGCGCGAGCCAGGCCCCGAGCAGGACCCAGCCCGCAGCGAGTGCCCAGGCCGCGAGTAGGACCCAGCCGCAGCGCGAGCCCAGGCCGCGAGTGCGAGCCCAGGCCGCGAGTGCAAGCCCAGGCCGCGAGCGAGAGCCCAGACCACGAGCGCGCGAGCCTGCGTGCACGGGCGCGCGGCCTAGCGCGCAGCAGCGCATGGGTGCGCGGCCCAGCTCGCAGCAGCGCACGGGCGTGCGGCCCAGCGCGCAGCAACGCACGAGCGCGCGCGAGCCGGCGCACGAGCACACACCAGCACGGCACACCAGCGCACGGGCGAGCACCAGCCCGCGAGCCACTGTCGGCCCGCAAGCCCATCAGCAGCAAGCCCACGGGCCCACTAGTCCCATCGGCCCGTCAGCCGCAGACCCATCACCTGCAGACCCGCCAGCCCACAGACCCATCAGCTAGAGGCCCGCCGGCCCGTCGGCCCGCCGCCCTGCTAGCCCGTCAGCCCATTGGCCCGCAGACCAGCGAGCCCGCTAGCTGTAGCCCACGAGCCTGCGATGGCCCGTGACGGTCCGTGAGCCTGTGACAGCCCACGAACCTCCACGCAGGTAAATGACTTAGGGTTTTGCTCATGATCTAAGTGTTTAGATCTAACAAATAAATTTTGTTTTGATAGGAAACCTTACAGACTTTGGAGTGACCGAAACGATATTCGGACGAGACTCGGCGCTTCGAGAAAACCCTAGGTGAGGAGATTTCAACTCTAATTGATAAATTAGATGAATCTAGGATTGAATCCAAGATAAAATGTTTTGTATATGTTTAGAGTGTAAGTGGAATGCGAATAGAATACAAATTATGAAATGATTATATATGAATTGAAGGTTAAGTATAGAATGTTACAGAAACTAGATGATTTGATACGAAAGAAGCGTATTATAGAATCACAAAATCATGTCGAGTGAATTCGAATAATTTCCTTTAGAGTTAAATCTTGAAATATGCATGAAAGTATCTGGATTGTAGGGTTGGAATGAAATGAGTCGTAAAGTGGAAGATATTGTATATTTCATGTTTTTTTCGGATAAACCCTTAAGATACTTGAGAAGTTGATATTCAATTTGATAATTTGATTTAGGTTGATCTTTTGGAGACTCGAGCGGTCAGATTCGATTTGGCTTGTCAGTAGGGAGTGACTTCCCTCCCGTAGATCTCCCTTAGAACAGTGAGTGGGACTTTGACATTCGCTATTGATTGAAAACCATGTTTCAAAAATACTTTTAAATGACATGTTTCTGTAAATGTATGATTGTTAGACCTTTCCAATATTTGATGAAATGTTTTGTGACCTTTGGAGTGTCTTAACTGCTGACTTTATTGATATGCATCCATGAGTTTTGATAAACGTATATTGTGCCACATTTTCGACATATTGATATGTTTTAATACTTCCACTGCATTAGCACATGGTTTTAAATGGATTTACTTACACATTTGGGTTGTATGCCCGGCCGACTTTATGATATTATGCATGGGGCTATATGCCCGGCCGATCTGGTGATGGGATGCATGGGGCTACATGCCCGACTGATATGATATTGTGATCCATAGCTACGAAGGACATCTGGTAGAGGCATCCCTTGTGTCCGGATACACTTCGGCCGGAGGTATCCGCTAGATTATCATGTGTATGGGTGTCCCAGGTTGACCCTCATCGGAGAAGACGTTGAGTACGGCTCCGTCTAGCACCAGGCGGGGGCACCATACACGACTGACTAGTTATATGTACATTCTTATTATTTACAGGCTAGTTGGGGTAGTCTGCGGCCAACATTGGGGTAGAGAGCCATTTTTTAATACTTGTATTTGGAAAAAACCCCCAATGCGTCGTCTTTGGTTGAGGTAGACCATTGCTGGGAATATTTCATTGGCCGGCTCTTTACGACATTAATGTAAATATTGGATGCATATCTTGCTTTCTGATGTGTGCGTATTATTATGATTTTGAAATAACATGATCGGTTTGCACACTGTGGATATTTTCTTATCTATGCTTTGACACTCCAAATTCACCTCGATATTGATAGTATGATATTAATCCCCTCACTTACTGAGTATCCTCCCATAGATACTCACCCCTCACTTTCTTTCCCACAGGATTAGTGTTAGACCAAGGAGATATCACTGGATTTGGGTATGGATATTTTCCATCTCTTCCGCTACGATGATTGGTGATATTATTATGTATTGGAAATTTTTGTTTGATCAATGTATTTACCAAATTTTATGGGATGACTGTATAAATTATGAATATTTATTCTTGAAACTCTCGTATTGATTTATTTCATGGCATTGAGGCATTTGTAAATATTTAAAAATAACTTGGAAATTTATTTTATATATGCGTAGAATTTAAATCCGCTCGGTGTGGCGGCTGCTCATACTCTAGTTGGGCATGACAGTAGAGGTTTGTTGTTAGGACTGCTAGAAACTTATAGCCTTGCGTTGTTCTGGATGTTGGCTGTGGTATTTGTTGATTTTGGAGAGGTCGGGATGACCATTTACTTATTTTTCGGGATGAATATGATATACAGGTGAAATTATACTTGAGAAACCTCCGATTTATGGGGAGGTTCTACCCGATTTTCTGTAAAAATACAGCCGGCATCCAGAAACAACGGGCGGCTGTTCACGATCCGAGTTCGGGGCGTGACAGCTAAAGGAGAAATAAAGAGAGAAAAAGAGATCGAAAAAAATAAAAAAACCACAATGGGATTAATGTCTAATATGTCAAGCTTGTAGAAGAAGGCATCGAGGAGAATTCTGATGACCTATTCGAGTGTCGCTTCTTTAAAAAATAACTATATTTTTTTATGTAGAAGCAAAATAAAAACACTACATAACAAAAAACACCTACAATAACAATCTATTAATTGCCATCCACCTGTATGAAAATACAAAAGGAAAAACTAAGCGCATTAGTAACTTTAACATAGAGTCTTTCATAAATGGAAACATGATTTCAAGTCATTTAGATGTTGAATTTCCTAGTTTTATTATCATGCCAATACATTGTGATAACATTTCTTCATTCTTTAATATGCTATAGTAGTTTCATAGCTTCTCTTTCATTTTCTATCATGCTAAATGTATTTATCATGAAACTACGAGCATAGACGTTATATGTGCTGATATAAAGCAAAATGTGACACATGCAAGTGAAAGAGAATGTACACATAGAAAGCATAATGGATGATGCAATAAGGGAGGAGAAATAGATATGTATGAAGTTTTTACTCGATCAGGTATCTAGTACAATAAGCATATCTACCGAGTTAAGAACTTCACCTCACCTATTCCCAAGAGGAGTGCAGTAGAACAATCCTTTTATGATTTTGATTTGATTACAGTTGTGTCAAAAAGGAAATAGAACTTGTAAAATAAGTTAGTAATGGAAGGTCTGACTCAACATCAAGACTTAAGGATTTGTTTATAGATTTAAAGTTGTTTTGAGGAAGGGTTAAACAAGTCCATCATATGCTTATCCCCAAACCACATCCTAAAGGACAAGAAATATGTTTTGATTTGCTTTTAGGGTCATGATATTCTTCCCGGTATTTATACCTTATTGTTTATAACAAGCAACACATAGCTTAACCTATAGTAGTGATTAACTCTTCTTTCATTTTTTTCTTTGCATGAGTGATGCATGCCTCAATGCTTCACATGCTCATATGTTTTTCGTTTATATATCAAGTTTTTCTAGATTGATACAGCATATTGGTTTAGATTTACAAGACCAAAACATGTAAGTAGTCATTGAAGTATTATAACTCTAGCAAGATCGACTTGTATATATAAAATATGCACAAAGCATAATATATTCGAGTTATAGTACATAAATAATGATATTTTTACCCTAAAATCTATAAGATTTTAAATGGTTTTGCTTTAAGATAGAATAAATCAAGTATATGTTTGTTTTTTATGAATCGAGCATGAATCTTATATATTTCCCTAAATTTAGTGTTATTTTATCTTCAATAAATTTTCTTACAGAATTTCCATACTCGTAGGATATTTGATTATTACCTTAAATCCTACAACTTAGATCATATAGCATGTTTTAAAATGATTTGAGTAAACCTAAAAGTTTGGTATTTATAAAATCCTAAGATAAATCCTACAACTCAGTTCATTCCATTAGTATTATATAATTTTCTTAAGTAGAGACAAAAGGACACCAAGATCTAGAAGAAAAGTATTGTGATGAGCATTAAAATTATATAACCCATTTATAGTTATCATGTCATTTCTCTTGATTAGTGGAACTAATTATATATTGGTAAAGAATGAGAACATGAAAAAGCGTTGAAAGACTATTTTGATGATCTCTTTAATGTTAAGAGTGTAACCGATATAAGAAATATCAAAATATCTGTAGAAGAGATTAATAGAGATTTTAAATATAAGATTCATCCCTATGAAGTGAATGAGACTTTAAAGAGAATAAAGAATAATAAAATCATAGAATTTGATGGCATTTTTCATAAAAGTATGAAAATATTTGGGTGAATTGGGTATAAAAATATTAACATATATTTTTAACAAAATTTGAAAAAGTAACAGAATGTCTCAAATATGCAGGAAGAGTGTAATTATACTGTTATATAAAAATAAAGGAGACATAAAGGATTGTTTCAACTATAGAGGAATTAAACTTATGATCCATATCATGAAGTTATGGGAGAGAATAATAGACTATAGATTAAGATTAGAGATAAAGAAATATCCACCACAGAAACAATCCATTTGTTAAGACATTTGATGTAGATATATAGAGTACAGAAGAGAGACTTACATATGGTATTCATTGATTTAGAAAAACATATGATAGGGTTTCTAGAAACTTATTGTGGTGGACGTTGATGAAAAAAAGATTTTCTTAAAATACATTAATTTTATTAGGGATATGTATGGGAGAGCTGTAACTGGTGTAAGAACTTATGGGAGTTTGAGTGATAACTTTCCTATTAACATTGAACTCTATCAAGATTCGGCATTAACTCCCCTCCTCTTTACAATAGCGTGATAGACGAAATTATAAAAAATATTAAAGATGAAATACCATGGTATATGCTTTTTACAGATAATATAGTACTCGTTGACGAAATTAGAGAGGGTATTAGTATTAAATTAGAGTTATGAAGAGTCACAGTAGAATCCAGAGGGTTTAGATTAAATAGATCGAAAACCGAATATATAAGATGTACATTTAGCGACAGTTATCAGAATGATGAAAAAACGATTAGGTAGGATGGACAACATGCATCTAAAAGTGAACGGTTTAGATATTAAGATTTTATCATTCAAAACGATGACAATATAAATGAAGATGTGAACCATAGAATTTAAGCGGGTTGAATAAAATGGAGAAAGGTATCCGAAATTTTTTGTGATCGCACGATAACGCTGCGTTTGAAGGAAGAGTTCTATAGAACTGCGGTTGGACTTACACTATTATATGATACTGAGTGTTAGACTATTAAACAATAACAAGAATAAAAGATGGCTGTAACAAAAATGATAATGTTTAGCCGGATGTGTGATAAAACTAGAAGAGATAGAATTAGAAATGAAAAGATTCGTAACAACTTGGAACATAGTTCAATTGTAGATAAAATGCAAGAATATTATCTGAAATGATTTGAGTATATACAAAAAAAACCCAAAAATATATTAGTTAGGAGAATCAAGAAGTCAAATATAAAAAATCCAGTAAAACGTAGAGATAAACTATTGAAAATTTAGATACAAATTATCTATAAAGACATGATAATTAAGCGTTTAGATGAGAAGATAGTCATGATAAAAATGAGTGACGTAGAAAAATCCGCATAAATTAAACTAACATATTTTGGATATCTATTATTTTATTTATTTATTTATTTATTTATTTATATTATTTTTATCTTCAAATTTGTTTTTTTAAATGGTCAATTCTAAATATTGAGATTAAAACTTAGGTTGTTGTTATTGTATGTCATTTCTCTTGATTGATTATATTGAAATTTTGATGCATTTGATGACAATGTCTTGTTCTCTATGCCCTATGATATTATATGTTCATTATTAACCTTCCTGATTTCTAAGTTTGAGATATGCAAAATTTTGACCCATTAGGGTCTTTAATATTATATTTATAAATTGATAATTCATGAAAGTTTAATAAAGATAAAAAAAAAAACAAGCGGAGATTTAATATTAATAAATCTTATTCATGATGGACGAAGCAAAAGGGTTTGCTCACTAAATCAAAAAAAGAAATGGCAACATATCTTTAATTGAGATTCTATTTAACCATGTGGGATGGTTAGATGTGTGCTCCACTCGAGTTAACCTTTTTCGAGGGTCGGAGGTTGCTGACACTACACTTATAAAAGTTAAAGGCTAATGAAAAGTTAATGGCCTAAGAGTGGAAGAGGAAACCAGCGATTATCCTTACCTCCACTAGAACTCAAAGATCCTATATGATTAGTTGGGATCCAAATTTTAGACTCCTTTAAAGTAAAAGACAAATGAAGAAAATATTAAATAAATGCTAAGATCAAAAAGAGATAGTAGCTCCATTTTCTAGAGTAGATTAGGTTGAATACATTAACTCGGCTAGCATACTTGTTATAGTAGATATTTAAACAAACAAAATCTTCAGATTAATTGATTACTATTTATTTATATGCATATTTGTTCAAAACTCATACACTACAAAAAAACCAGCTTTTAGCCACAAATTTAGCGACAAAAATTTAATAAAAATTCGTTGCTAAAACGTTAGAGACGAAATTAGCGACGAAAAATTTTTCATCGCTAATAACACGTCGCAAAAATTTAGCGACGAAAAATTAGAAATTCGTCGCTAAATTTAGTGACGAATAATTTTTTGTCGCTAAATTCGTCTCAAATTTAGCGACGAATTCCAAAATTCGTCACAAAATTAATTAATTAATTAATAAATATATATTAATATTTTATTTTATTTAATTATTTTTCAAATTTAGCAACGAATTCCGGAATTCGTCGCTAATTTTGCGACAACTTTCGGAATTCGTTGCAAAATTAATTAATTTTTTAATAAATATATATTAATATTTTATTTTATTTTATTATTTTTCAAATTTTGCGACGAATTCCGAAATTCGTCGCAAATTTAGCGACGAATTCCAGAATTCGTCGCAAAATTAATTAATTATTTAATAAATATATATTAATATTTTATTTTATTTAATTATTTTTCAAATTTAGCGACGGATATAAATTCGTCGCTAAATCCGTCGCTAAATTAGCAATGAAAAAAAAAATGCGCTCCCGCCTGAACCCCACCCACCAGCCCACCCGAGCCAGTATCCGCCCGCATGTTCGCCCGAGCCGGCGCCCACAAGCCCTCCTTCACTTAATTCTTGAAAATGTCTACATTTTGCTCCCACCATGGTTCGAACCTTTACACTTCCGTAAACGTTTAAGACCCTGTAACCATCAGGCTAAATGTTAGTATCTGTTATAAGTTTTTTGTTTTTTACTTATTATCTTTCTTCACAAATTTCTAATAATAATAAAACAATATAAAATAACAATTTATTATAAAATAATAAAATATTAGTTTAAAATAAAATAATAAAAGATATAAAAAAATAATAATACTATTTTTAAAAAAGATAAAATAAAAATAAAATATAAGATATTAATTAAAAATAATAAATGTGATAATTATATTAAAATAAAAAATAAAAAATATATATTAATATTTTATTTTTTTTTATTTTTTTTCAAATTTTGCGTCGAATTTGAAAATTCGTTGCAAAATTAGCGACGAATTTAGAATTCGTTGCAAAATTAGCGACGAATTTAGAATTCGTCGCAAAATTAATTAATTATTTAATAAATATATATAAATAAATTTTTTTTTCAAATTTTGCGACGAATTCGAAAATTCGTTGCAAAATTAGCGACGAATTTAGAATTCGTCGCAAAATTAATTAATTATTTAATTAATATATATTAATATTTTATTTTTTTTATTTTTTTTCAAATTTTGCGACGAATTTCGAAATTAGTCGCAAAATTAGCGACGAATTTCTAAATTCGTCACAAAATTAATTAATTATTTAATAAATATATATAAATAATTTTTTTTTCAAATTTTGCGACGAATTAGAAAATTCGTTGCAAAATTAGCGACGAATTTAAAATTCGTCGTAAAATTAATTAATAATTTAATTAATATATATTAATATTTTATTTTTTTTTAATTTTTTTTTTCAAATTTTGCGACGAATTCGAAAATTCGTTGCAAAATTTGCGACGAATTTAGAATTCGTCGCAAAATTATTTAATTATTTAATAAATATATATAAATAATTTTTTTTTTCAAATTTTGCGACGAATTCGAAAATTCGTTGCAAAATTAGCGACGAATTTAGAATTCGTCGCAAAATTAATTAATTATTTAATTAATATATATTAATATTTTATTTTTTTTATTTTTTTTCAAATTTTGCGACGAATTTCGAAATTTGTCGCAAAATTAGCGACGAATTTCTAAATTCGTCACAAAATTAATTAATTATTTAATAAATATATATAAATAATTTTTTTTTTCAAATTTTGCGACGAATTAGAAAATTCGTTGCAAAATTTGCGACGAATTTAAAATTCGTCGCAAAATTAATTAATTATTTAATTAATATATATTAATATTTTATTTTTTTTTTCAAATTTTGCGACGAATTCGAAAATTCGTTGCAAAATTAGCGACGAATTTAGAATTCGTCACAAAATTAATTAATTATTTAATAAATATATATTAATATTTTATTTTATTTTATTTTTTTTCAAATTTTGTGACGAATTGCTAAATTTGTCGCAAAATTAGCGACGAGTTTCTAAATTCGTCGCAAAATTAATTAATTATTTAATAAATATATATAAATAATTTTTTTTTTCAAATTTTGCGACGAATTCATAAATTCGTCGCAAAATTAGCAACGAATTTCCGGTCGTCGCTAAATTAGCTACAACTTTTTTTTCGTTGGAAATTTCGTTGCAAATAGCGACAAAAAAAGTTTTCGTCGTAAAATTCGTCGCAAAATTGAAACGAAAAAAATTTGTCGCTGAAGTTCGTCGCAAAAGACGTATTTTTTTGTAGTGATAATATTTGAATAGAATTATAACAATCATTTACAAATTATATTTCGTGCATAATTATTGCCTTATGTAATGTATATATCATGTATGCTTTATTCTCCAATTCACTTGGGATTACTTGTTCAACTAGTGGTTGGTTGACCCGAACTTCACATTTTAGATATATTGAGTGCCAAGCAAGAAGATTCGGGTAGCAATGGTAAATTTCAGACTTAGGGACCTCATATCCCTCATGTTCATTTACCTTTTTGAACCTATTTTGTATTGTTCATTTGAGTGGTTTGCTTAAGTGATTTATTTAGTTTGATGTTTATGTAACAACTGGAATCTATGTTTTCCTCATTCGATTTGGATTGTGTTGGATTCGAATACTATTGTTAATGGTAAATATATTATGGTGCATTAGTTAAATTATAGTTTTTGAGCTTTGGCATGGTAAGGTTTGCCACTTTTATGGTTATCCATGTTAGGCCATATAGTGTCAAGTATAATTAGTGTTCAAAAGTTAGTTATGACAAAATTTTTATATTTTGTATGTTCTATTGTTGGTTGGTCTAGGAGGGCCATTGACGACAGCTGCTATTGTGATATTGAAATGTTACGAGTTGGATTGTCTATAATAGTCTTAATTGATGGGATTTAATCAATTTACTAGAGAGACTCTGTCTATTTTTCTAAAAAATTTAGTTAAAGTAAAATTTAAAAAATTTTCTATCTTTTTCCTTCCATGTTTACACATATGTTATGGTAATCCACAGACCGCTATCTTAGGTGTTGTGTATTTTGTAATGATTTAGTTTTAGCTTCTATATTTGTTTTACCTCTTTTGTTAAACGGACGGACACTTGAACAATGGATCATCATGGTTGGTATCAGAGTTCAAGATTTTGAGAATTCTATACCTAGAATTTGAGACCCTAGGTATCATAGCTCATTTTAATGGGTGGTTTTATTTTTTGAGTGATGTTGTTTGCCATGCTGATGCAGTATACATTAGATTCCCCTCTATAATAGTTAGTTTGATGCCAGATTTAATAAAGCCAAATATTAGGATTCAATGTTCAACTTTTCAGAGGGTTTCGGTATCACTTTTGAGTGCCCAATGAGTCAATTCATGAAATTAGCTTCTTGAGCAAAGGGATAAACTCTCTTTCAAATGTTGAGTGGTGAGTGTAAGTGGATCCGGTTAGTTTGGATAATTCACTGGTTTTCATGTAATAAGAACAAAGAGGGATGAGTATCCTACATCAATTAAGAGTAGTATTGTGTGAAGATTTTAGATGGGTTTGGAATTGTATAGAGATTGGAGAGAATAGGTCACAATTCATGGCTTTATAACACAAGATAGTCGAGCATCCTTGATGTTACCGCAGGTGGGTTGGCGTCGTTTTTGGATAAGCAGGGTTATTGGTAAGAGCATCACACCTTTATTCCCATCACTGTTATTTTTCAACATCATTGCATCGCAAAGTTTTGAAGACCTTGAAACAACATTGTTGAGGTAACACTTAAGGATTAGTTGAGGTTCAAATTGCAAAAAATTCCAGGGTTTTGTTATGTTGACAATTGCTCCATGGTTGAGCTCCGAGTTGTCAATGGTTTCAAAATTAGTGTAGAAAGTTTTTTGGGACATGTTTCTGGCTTAGTTGATAATTGTTTAACTTCACCAACTCAAATATCATTTGGATTTCAAGGTTAACTATTAGATTAAAAAGGTTGGTTGGATAACAACCTTGGATTTTGAGTTTACTATAGATTAGGGTGTAGTTGAATAGGGGTTGGAATGCATTGTAGTCTAGAGATAGCCTGCTCCATCGATCGTTATCGAGTTAAGTTCCCAAATAGGTCCTTGAGGTTGACAACCACACTAACGGAGTTAGCGATTTGAAATGCAATAGATTTGATACTTTTAAGGATATGACTCCATCAGCAACTAAGAAAGTGTCGGGGCTAATTGAACATTATCTTGACCCATGTATCACTGATAAAATGAGATGTTTAATTATAAGACTTCCCTAAAATATGGTCCAATTCAGCAGATAGTCCAGATAAGTGTATCTTTATTAATGGTAATTCATACATTCATTCATCCCCGTCTCATTGAAAACTAAAGGGAAAAAAAATATTTGTATTGGATTAGATAATTGAGAAAGTTAATTTTGCATTAGATTAGTAATAGTATGATAGAGAGTAGGTCCTTAACATCGTATGATGATATATTCATAACATCGATTCCTAAATGAGAGTGAGAGGCATCATTGTATGGTTGCGAGCAACAAGGATTAGTCGGTGGCATGCCGATTTGGTATAAGTGAGGTCATACTCAGTTATACTGTAGTTTTAGGAAATGTTTGAGTTAAATTATAATCGATGTGTTTTGAGGTGTTCATCATTTTTATGTTTATGCGTGTTGAGTCATATTAATGACAAATATGATTAATATTTTAAAAGTTAATTTATAGTTAAATTTTATATTTTGTATGATGTATCGTTGGACGGACCAAGATAACTATTAATAGAAACTATTATCGTAATATTGAAGTGTTATAGATTTATGTTGTCTATAGTAGCTCTAAGTTAATAGATTTAATCAATTTTATAAGGGAGAGTTTGCCCAATCTGCTAAAAGATTTAGTTAAATTAAATTTTAAAAGTTTTCTTTCTTTTTTCATTTACATTATTTTGTACGTGAATGACGAATCAGAAATTACTTTTTTTTTTTTTTTTTTTTTTTTTTTATATGTTTTCCCTTTTTTGTTAAGGATATTATACACAAATGTCAGATCATTTTTAAGGAAAAATTACAATAGACTTCATGGTAACAAGGAAATTGCACAAAGCAGCGGTTTGTTGTAAATATAATATTAATATTTATTTATTTATTTATTTATTTACATTTCAAATAGTAATGAAAATCTTTTAAAACCATACGATCCAAAAAGACAGCATCCACCGTTGAGACGACATTAATATATATATATATATTTTTTATCATGAACAACTCGCAGTTACGAGAAGGTTGAGAAATCTACGGAGCTTATCATTCATAGCCCCAATCCATAGAAAATGGATCCCAGAGAGGAAGAAGAACATCATCACAATCATCAATCAAAGCGACATTATTTTTTTCTCTGCAACTTCTTTATGCTTTTATTTGGCTTATTTTTTGATTTAGTTTGTTAATTTATCATTATTTTCTGATACTCCTTGAGAAATCTTAGTCGAGCATGTGGTTTCCCTTTTTTTCTTTTTTTTTTTTCAATTGTTTGATTCATTCGATTGCATGTAAATAATAAAAACCATATTTCATTTTCATTTTCTCTATCAAATTACAATAGACTGTTTGCAATCAATCAATAAAACTTTTTTGTTAATACAATCACTCAAAAGAAGAGAGAAACCATAATATAATTAGCCGATCACATCAACTAACTAAAATCAATTAATTTTTATTTTAAAAATTAAAGCCAGATAGAATTTTAATTTAAAATTTTTTTAATAATTATAATATTTTAAATTTATATCAAAAAAGTTTAATTTTTATGTGTAATGCTATAATTTTTATCAAAACCTTTTTTATTTTAATTAAAAATAATAAAAATAAAATAAAATAAAATAAAAGAAGAAGTAAATTGAGATAGAAACTGTGTTCCAAATATCACTTAAAAATATATACCAGCGAAATGGGGGAGCAAAAGTTAGCTTCCCGGTGACATTTGAAAATTTATGGAGCTTTTAAGCTAGGCTCAGTACCATGCTTTTCTCCCCTTCCGTCGACCAGTCTTTTTTTTTTTTTTTTTTTTTGATAAATGGTATATTTTTATTTATAAATTTTATATTTTCTATAAAAATTATTTTATTTTTTATTAAAAATATTATAAATAAAATCAAATCAAATTGTGGCAAGCTGAAACTTGCAAAGCACCTTTAAGGGTAAAAATTATGAATAGTGAGGATTGGAGGAAATACCCCAAGAGCAAAATGGTACTGCCAGAGTAAATGCTTGTGCATTAAGTGCATAATTGACTATTAATTTTCCTAAAATGCTTACTAAGCCCAATAAAAAATTGTACAAGATGAATAGTTCAAATTAAGAAGTAAATTCTCAAAAGAAGCATTCTTTTAACATTAGAGGCAATAAGAGGTAAAGACCCATTATATACATTTATTATTTAAATTTATTTTTTATATTTATGTGATGTACTCAGGTTTTTTAGAGCCTGTAAATAGAGTAGAAACTCTAGTTAGAGTATACTAAGAGAAATCAAATTTTTTCTCTCTATATTGGTCTTTTATATTTCTTTTTTTTTTTTTATTTTTGAATTTGCTATATTTTCTTTAAATTTCATAACACATTATAAATATGATATTTTTTGTGAAGTCATAAATGATCACATCCAAGATATAACAAGATATAACGATTATCTTATATTTGATTTTTCTTTTCTTTTCATTGTTAGTGTAACAATACATTTATACATATAATCATTTTATTGCTGTGCATACAACCAAGGGTTTATTTTGTTCGAATCTGAGAATTAATGTGCCTGGTTTTTAATTTATTTATCTTATTTTTCCATCAATATTTATTATGTCTCATTTATTAATTAGTTTGTACAAAACTCGAATTTGTGGCTCTTAACATTTTATGTCCACATTCGTCAAAAAATGTGAAGAGCCGATAATTTATTTTCTCCTCATTATTTAAATTTATTCCTTATATATTTATGTGAGATACTCCAAAAATCTTTTTAAGAGCCTATAAATAGGGTGGAAACTCTAAACAGAGGACACTAAAAGTAATAAAATGATAAAATAATAAGATCACTTTCTATATTGTCTTCTATATTTCTCTCTTTTGAATTTATTATATATGTGTGTGTATATATTTTAAAATTTTATATCACGGATATTGTTTGTGGAGTCATAAGTCATCACATCCAAATATAAAAATTATCTATGATAGGATTTAAACGGACCGGATAAAATGGAAAAGTGCATCTGAAATTATTTGCGATTGCATGATATTATTGCAATTGAAAGAACAGTTTTGTAGAATCGTAAAAAATCTACATTATTATATGATATCGAATGTTGGACCATTAAACAATAATAAAAATATAAAATGATTATAAATGAAATAAAAATATTTAGATAAATGTGTGGTAAAAATAGTAAAGATATATAATTAGAAATGAAAAAATACGTACTAAGTTGGAAATAAGTTTGTCTGTAGAAAAAATAAAAGAATATTGTTTAAAATGGTTTATACATGTGAAAACCCAAAAACGTATCAGTTAGGAAGAGCAAGATTTTAAATGTATGAAATTAATGAAATATTAGAATAGACTATTAAAAATTTGGATATAAATTATCTATAAATATGTGAGTATCAAGAATTTAGTTGAAAAAATAACTTTATATTGAAATTAGTGATATAAGAGAATCTTAACCAATTGAACTAATACATTATTATTATTGAAGATGTGTTTGGTTTCACAGATGATGGTTCTGTTAACTCGAACGGAATGGTTTGATCTATGGTGATCTCGAACGATAAGATCTGCAAAAAAACTATCGGAGGGTGATCTAGTGGGAGAGGCTCTAACACTCAAGTTAGAGAATGATTTTCGAAGGGAAAGAAACAAACTGATATTGAAAGAGAGAGAGTTCCCAGACCTTGTATGCTTGTGTGCTTTTTGTAGGTTTAGAGTACTTAGTTAGATGGTAGACGCATTGAAACTTATATATCTTTCGCTTGTAAGAGTTGTGTGTATGCGAGGTGATAAAACCCTAGTTTTCTTATAAGAGTGCTTCCGAGATCAGACTATAGAATTCTAAAAAATTGTGAAATCTTATCTGTTTGGAAAGTTCAGATCGTTATGAAGATTTTTTTCCTTATCGACTACAATTGTATATCCATTTTAATAAGATTCTCCACATCTTTTTAGGGAAATGAATATCTTTAACCGATTAGGCAACTTGTACCGGGTGTTGAAGAGGCCAACGGACTGATCGATCGATGTGCTAAACAATCGGTTATCACAAACGATAATTTATTGGTGAGTATCGTGGGATCTGTTGACGTTCGTAGGTTTGACAAGTTTGGGTCCCACACAATTTAGGTTTTGTACTATCATTTGCCTGCTACTCCTTATGTCACTTCGTAGGAGAGACGTAAAGAGTAAGCCAAAGGTTAATACTTGGAAAGTTACAAGAGCATTAGTATGTTTAATTCCCAAGTAAATGGTCCCAGAGTAAATGCTTCATGAGAAGTTGAAGAGGTTGAAACTCCTAATTCATTGTGCATGTTTCTCATTGGATTTTTTCATCTATCCAAAATTACAACGATCACATTTCTGTGGCTATAAATAAGGCTTGTATGACCTTGCATCATCTCAGGGGGATCTTGCGTACTTTCATGAGTGATTCTACGAGTTTCTTCTGTTGAGTGTTGCACTTTTGAGAAATATCTTGATTATAGGTTTTGAGCCACAAAACCCTATAGTTTAGAAAACTTATGTTGATACAAGGTTCCATTAGAGATGGGGCTACTGATGTGAGGTCTCATCATGTCATTTGGTGTTTGGATATCGTGGTGGAGGCCATCAGGGCTCTCATAAGAGTTCTCGACCTTGTAAAGGGAGAGATATTTATTTTCGAAACTCTCTTCCGAGCTCAGAACCATCGCCCTATTGCATAGGTGTAGTAGAGGTTGTCTGAAATATTTCTAGGTGCTCTGACGGATCGGGCGATATAAGGAGTTGGGAAACAGAGGAGTTTGGGTATCACAGAGGGTTTGGAATTTGATGCATCCTCTTGGTCTCTTTTTGGTCAACTCTTATCTTCTCGAAGTCCTTTCCAACTTCTGTTGGAAAGGGTCTGCAATTTTTACCCTCTTCAATTCTACCACTGGAGGGTAGTCGGTGGATTGTAGAGACTTCTATGGTCTTCTGGTCCTAATCGCATAATGTCAAGGATTCATGAACTTTGTCCAGCTCTCAATTATTTTTCTATCATAGATTCCTCATGTATCTCTTTCAATGTAATTTGGTTTGACTTAGGGACTTGTAAATTGTATCCGACTATGTATTCTGACATGTATTCATCGTCTCTAACGAAAATTTTCTATTTCTTACTTGTTGATCTTTCCTTTGAATAGTCATCTGGCCATTAGTAGTTTGTCGAAGTGAATGACGAGTGTCGTTGAGTAAATGACTTAACCTATAGGATCTGACTGATAGAGGATTTCTTGGTCGATTGGCTTTCTTACTGACATGATGTAATCCGTGATTGAGAGAATGAGTTCACTCGAACTGGGGGTTTTGTATGTTTGGTAGCTTAATCGAGTGAGAGGGACATGTATATCTTGTTCGAGAGACTCATCCCTTAATACGTTCGTTTGTTAGATGGGGCGACACTTATCCATTCGGGAAGATGGATTCCAACGATAAGACTCCATGCGGGAGGATGAGGCAACACTGGCCTGTTCAGGGAGATAGATTCTAGCGATAGGATTCCGTTCGGGAAGACAGGGTAACACTGGCCCATTTAGGAAGATAGATCCCAACTATAGGATTTCATTTAGGAGGACTGAGCGACACTAGCCCATTAGGGGAGATAGATCTCAATGATATGACTCTATTCGGGAGGACGAGATGACATTGGCCCATTTGGAGAGATAGATCTGACTTCGTTTAGGAGGACGGGTGAAACTGACCCATTCAGGGAGATAGAGACCTTACTAGTGGCATGTCCTAAGAAGTATGGGAGCAAATTGATTGGTTAGCACAATAAGGTAAAAAGCCACGTGGGTTTTACCTGACCATTCGCAGAACAAGATACATTTGTTCGATTAAGAATTAACCCTTATTGATAACAGACATGCAAATTCTTAGAGTTCTATGTTCAGGGTATGGCCGAGCTGTCTATGTGATCGAGAGGATAAGTAGCTGGCCGAACTTGTGAGCATGTTTTATAAGGACCTTCCGAATTGGGCGCTAGCTTGCCCCCTGTTTCCACTTTCCTGAGTGCTAACTCGCTTAATTTTAGCGTTCTCGTTCTGACCAGTCGGTTGTAATATGTTGTCGTTCTCTTAACTGATGAAGTAGGTCTAGATGTTCGCATAGTGTGGATTTGTTTTGCCCTTCCTCGTATTGGTCTATCCTTAGTGAATGAATCTTAATCTCGACTGAGATAACTGCCTCGCAATCATATGTTAGGCTTAACTGTGTCTCCCCTGTTGCTGTTCAGGGCTTCATTAGATTAGCCTAGAGGATACTAAGAGTTTATCTACCCACTGGCTTTTAACCTCATCTAGTATGGCTTAGGATCATTCGATTGGTTATTTCTCAAGATCATTGGTTTGTGGGTAGGCAATAGAAGTGAAACGATGTTGGATTTCTAACCTGTTGCAAAAGTCTCGAAAGCTCCTGTTGTCAAACTGTTTGCCATTGTCAGTGAATAGGACGTGAGATATGTTAAACCTGGTGATGATGAATGTCCATACGAAGTGCTGTATTTTGCTGGTAATGATCTGGGCTAATGGTTTGGCTTCTACACACTTTGTAAAATAGTCTATGGCCGCGATTAAGAACATTCGCTATCTGATTGCTGGGGAACAACCCTAAAATGTCCATCTCTTATTGCGCGAAAGGCCATGGACTTGCTATCAGGTAGAGCTTGGTGGAGGATTGTCATGGCACAGATGAGAAATGTTGACATTTTTTGTGTTTTTTGACATAGTCGTTCACATCGGTTTTCATAGTCGGCCAGTAGTAGCCTTGTTGAAGTGTTTTATTTGCTAAATTTGGGCAATCTAAATGATTGTCACATATCCTCTTGTAGATTTCTCTGAGAATGTAGTCCCCTCGTTTGGGTGTCAGACACTTCAGATATGGATAGGTATAGGACTTTTTATAGAGGTCCCCGTTGATGATGGCATATTGGGTGGCCTTGTGCCTTAACCTATTGGCTTCAGAGGGTGAGCTCAATAGTTACTTGTGCTTCAGGTAAGCTTCTATGGGGTCTTTCCAACTCAGTAAGCTATTCATCGATAGACTTGTTCAGGTTTTTCAATGCTGGGGTATGGTAGGCTCTCTATGCAGACAGTGTAGTTGGTGACCAATGAGTTAGAGCTAGTTAATTTCGAAAGCGTATCGGCTCGTGCGTTCTCGAATTGAGAAATCTATTGTATTTCTACTTTGTCGAATGTATCCACTACTTGATTTATCTTGAATAGATACTTTGCCATCGTCTGTTCTCTGGTCTCGTAGACCTTTTTATCTATTTGACAATCAATTGATTGCAGATGAAAACTCGTAGATTCAGGGCCTTTAATGACGCTGCGATCCGCAACCTAGTCAGGAGGATTTTGTATTTGGGAAGGTTGTTGGTTGCCAAAAGGTCAAAACAAATGGCATTTTCAGCTTTCAAATTATCTCGTCCTACTAAGATGAGTCCAGCTCTGTTTTCTGAAGAATTGGATGACCGGTCAACATGAGAGTCCACTCGAGCTGGGAACGTTCTTTTTTGTCATTGGTAAGGGGTTGCACGATGGACGTCGGTAATGTGCACTTAAGGATAAAGTCTATGAGGGTTTGGCCTTTAATAGCCGGTCTCGATTGATACTCAATGTCAAACTCATCTAATTTGGTACTCCACTTAATAAGTTGACCTGAGATATCCCTTTTCTACAAGATTTATTTCAGGGGTTGGTTGGCCAGCACCATGATGGTGTAGGCTTGGAAGTAAGGCCGAAGACACTTGACGGTGATTACCAAAGCAACAACTATCTTCTCAATAGGCCTGTAATTCACTTCATACTCATGGAGCATACGATTGACATAGTATATTGGCTTTTGTACAGTGAATTTCTACTTCACAAGGATAAAACAAAGTGCATGATCATAAATAGAAATGTAGAAATATAGTTTCTCGCCGGTGACCGGTCGGGAGAGGAGCAGGGGCGTCATGAAATACTCTTTGAGTCTTTCGAATGCAGCTTGGCACGTAGGCATCCATGCAAACCTCTGAGATTTCTTCAAGGCATTGTAAAAGGGTTTATATTTTTCTCATACTTTTGACATTAATCGGTCCAGAGCTGCAATTTTGCCCATAAGATGTTACACGTCTTTTACTATTCTCAGCGGTGTGATATCTACTATGACTTAAATTTTCTCCGAATTCACTTCAATCCCCCGGTGGATAATTAGAAAGTTCATAAACATTCCTAGATGTGATCCTGAAGGTGCACTTGTGGGGTTCAACCTCATATTGTATCATTCTAACGTATAGAATGTTTTCTCTAGATTCATGACGTGGTCGTCGATATTAGAGCTTTTAACAAGTATGTCATTAACATAGGCCTCCACGTTTATATCGAGTTATTTACTAAAGACCTTATTGCCCAGGCATTGAAAGGTTGCTCGAGTATTCTTGAGTCCTAACGGCATGATTTTGTAACAATAGATATCAAACTCCGTAATGAAATTGGTTTTTTTCTCGTTTTAGGGGGGCCATACATATTTGATTATAACCAAAGTATGCATCCATGAAATTTAAGAGTTGATGACAAAATGAATTGTCAACCAACTTGTCAATATTAGGGAGGGAATAGCTATCTTCCGGACTGGCCTTATTAAGATCTGTGGAGTCTATGCACATCCTCTACTTTCCGTTTACTTTTTTCACTACGACCACGTTAGCTAACCACTTAGGGTATTTTACTTTTTGGATGAATGATATTGTTAAAAAATTTCGAACCTCTTCTTGTATCATACGTTGGTATTCTAGTGTGAACACTTTTTTCTTTTCTTGACAGGCTTATAACTGGTGTTCACAGTCAAATTATGGACTATGACCAAAGGATGAATGCCTGACATGTTTTCAGGGGACCACGTAAACTTTGGAATGACGTCATACACAATCCATGATTGCCTTTTGAAGGGGCGTCAATAAATGGGCACCGACCTGAACGGTCTGACCGGGTGTGTTGATGATGGGAACCTCGATTACCTTCTTTTTCGGTTGAGGTTTTGACTGTTGCTCAGTGTAGTCTTAGAGTTCC
Source organism: Dillenia suffruticosa (assembly GCA_033439265.1). Lineage (NCBI taxonomy): Eukaryota > Viridiplantae > Streptophyta > Magnoliopsida > Dilleniales > Dilleniaceae > Dillenia > Dillenia suffruticosa. The sequence continues at coordinate 12,580,772 of JAVTVX010000009.1, forward strand.
ATAGTGTCTATTGCTAAGATTTCTCCTGCTCCTCCCATTAAGGGGATGGTCAATGGATCGAGATTACCGCGAAGCTTCGCGATCCCCTAGAGAGTTCTGAATTTAATCTTCATGTGTCTAGTGCTTGGTAGTGTTTCAAGACCGTTTAAGTCGGGACGGCCTAGGATGGCATTGTAAGGAGACTGAAGTTTTACCGTATAAAAAGTAGTTCTGGCAATGATATGATGAGAAGGGGTTTCTAGTGACACAATAAGCAAGATAAGACTTTTTGGTTGTATACATTCACCAGCAAGCCCTCTAATAGGCTGAACGGAATGTTGAAGGTGAGATGGGACAAAACTCATCTACTAAAATACATCCTAGAAGAGGATGTCATGCTTTGTTCCTTGATCCACGAAGTTCCTCTTGACAAAGTAAGAGCTAATTCTTGCTTTGATAATTAGTAGATAATTTCGGCAGCTATCAACCCTTGTCAGATTATCATCATCGAAACTAATTATTGGCCTCATTCTCTTGACTGATGTCATGATGGAGAGAAGAAGATGGCAATACGGGTTAATCGGATCAGGAGATCAGTCTAGTTTCCATGGACGGGGAGATAGGTTTGGCTCTACAGATAATGCTTCTGATAACTCTAATGGGATGACTTGACTGTATGGTGATCTCGAATGATAAGATCTGTAAAAAGACTGCCGGAGGGTATTCTAATAGGGAAACTCTAACACTCAAGTTAGAGAGTGGTTTTCGAAGGGAAAGAAACAGATTGATATCGAAAGAGAGAGAGAGAGTTTCAGGACTTTGTATGCTTGTATGCCTTTTTTTAGGTCCAAAGGACTTATCTGGATGGTAAACGCATTGAATCTTATATATCTTGTAACACCGACACTGCAATGTCAGTAATATGGTACCGTTTCGAGATATTCTTCAGTTTGTTTATATAGAGAGAGATTTTAGTTATTTAAATTGATTTTTGATTTTACGGTACTTAAATTGAATTTTGGTGTAAAAAAAAAAACCCAAATTGGATTAGGGTTAAAAAGCCCTAATCTCTTCTTCTCTCTCTCTCTTGCTCTCTCTCACTCCACCTCTTCCCCTTCCTGCGACCCGCCGCCCTCCCTCGCCCGAATTGGCTGCTCTCCTTCGCTGCGCACCACTACCACCATCTTCTTCTTCTTCTCTTCCTCTCTATCTTTCCCTCTCAGATTCTCTCTCTCTCACTGTTTCTCTCTCTCTTCGTTGCTCACTCTCTCTATCGCTCACGATCTTCCTCCCTCTAGATCGCACTCCACCGCGGTCTCTCCCTTCTGCCACCCACCACTGCTGCTCCTTTCTCCCGCGAGCACTACCCCTCCGCAAGCGCGATCGCAGCTCCTTCGCCACAGCACGATCCTCCCCGCGCGAGCCGAGCGCGCGATCTCCCACGAGCTGCGCGATCCCTGCACGAGCACGAGCGCGCCCCAGCATGAGCGCGAGCGCGCTCCAGTACAACCCTTTGCGCGAGCACAGTGTGCACAGCGCGCGACCCACTGCGCGAGCGCGCGTGCCTCACAGCCCGCGATCCACTCATTAATGCGATCCACTCGCGAGCGCGAGCCCTAACCTGGGAGCGCACCCCAGCCCGCGAGCTTGAGAGCCCGCGAGCCCACCAGGGGGCCAGCCCGCCAGCCCACCAGCCCGCGACCAGTTGTTCCCTTCGAGATCTCACTTGCATCTTATTTACTGCAGGCAACAACTATAACTGAATGTAATTCTAGGGTTTAGCGTTTAGCAATTAAATTAGTTGCTAATCTTGTTTCAAATTTGGAAATATTACAGACTTTAAACCAGTTCGACGGGCGAACAAAAGTTAAGTCTGAGATCCGAGAAACCCTAGGTGAGAGAAATGCAATTACTTCAATATTTGAATTAAGTTTGTCGAAATTATGTGGAATTTAGAATCGGAAACTATATAATGTTAAATTCGAGAAAAATTAGAGAAAATGAGAAATATTGGAAAATTGATGATTGGTGATCCAAATGATTCGAAAATGATGAAACGAAAATCTAGAAAGGGAATTGTGTCAATTAAAGTTGTATTAAATTTGAAAGAAAAATTGAAAATCCCATATTAGACCTTTATTTGATATTAAATTGTGATAATTGATTAGGTTTGTCTTTTGGAGACTCGAGGAGTCAATTGGATTGAATTGAAAAATAAGGAGTGATCACCCTCCCTAGAAAGGTGAGTGGAACTCTAATATCTTGCATGAAATAGTGAAACGTGTTTTTTGTTGTGTTTTCGATAAAACATGCTTTTGATATTCATTGACTTGACGTATGATATTAAAATCTATTTTGTGATTATTGGAGTGTTTTAAATTATGTTTACGATGACTATGCATCCATGGTTTGAAATAAAAAAAAATTATGTCATTACTTGAAAATTGATAAATTTCTTTTTACAGTTGCACTGGTATGCAATTTTGAAATGATTTGATAAAAAGTATTGGCATGCGGATTTCAAATGTTTTGGTAAACTATGTGAGTTGGATGCCCACTAGTTATACATGATATGATTTTTTCTTGTGGGACGTTGTGCCCTTGTGATACTATGATGATGACATTGATGATTCCGTAGCTACGAAGGGCATTTGTAGAGGCATGGGTTGCCCGGATACGCTTCTGCAGGAAGTATCCACAAATGTCATTGATTCTAAGGGCTATAGGCGCGGCCTGTTGAACCCACGATGGGGGAGGACGAGTGTGACGCCACCGTCTAGCACCGAGCGGGGTCCTATACACGATGATGAGTTAGCCCCAGCAAACTCATGGCCAACGTTGGGGTAGAGAGCGATTTTAAAGTCCATACATAATAAAATCTCTGATGTGCCTGTCCTTGGTCATGGTTGACCTTTGCTAGGATTATCTTTGGGTTGCTATACTATTATTTGATTTTTAAATGGATGCATACATACTTGTATCGTGTGATTGATTAAATGATTTCAAATTGCTAAACATATTATGTTTTGCTGTGAAATATAAATTTTTGTTTCAAATGATATTATTTGACACTCCAATGATTCACCCACACTATTTATGCTTGACATTATCCCCCTCACTCACTGGGTATCTTCCCATGATACTCATCCTTCCCTTTTCCCTCATCTTACAGGATTATTGTTGTGCTGGAATGACGCTTCAGATTTTAGAGATTTTGGTGGATTTGGATGATTCACAACGGTGAGATTTAAGTTTAAATTTGAAAGATGAATTCTGTAATTTATTTTCGACTTTGCGAGATTTTGACATTGAGATCCGTAGTTGGCCATGTACTTATTTTGGGATAACTATATAATTTATATATATTTAGTTGTGAAACTCTCATACTTCGTTTGCATTGAGGCGACTGTACGTGTTTAAATGTTACTTGAAAAAATTATTGTATATAAGATAAAATTTAGGTCCACTCGGTGTGGCGGCTGCTCATGCTCTAGTTGGACATGTCAGTAGAGGTCTGTGACTAGGATTGTTGGTAATTTATATAGTCTGTCGTTGTTCTGGATGTCTGTTGTGGTTGGTAGGTTGTTGCGAGACCGAGATAACCATTTTATTTTATTTACAAGATGATTTTAAATTAAACAGGTTTATTTGTATATGGGAGACCTTCGATTTATGGGGAGGTCCTGCCCGATTTCTATAAAAATACAGTCGGTATTCAGAGCAACGGGCGGTTGCTCACAAACTCGGTTTGGGGCGTGACAATTCTATTGGTATCAGAGTCTCTAGGTTAGAGAAAAGATAGTAGTAAAAGTCTTCCCAAGTATATGAAAAGTCCTCAATGCATTAGAGAGTTTCATACAGTCATTTAAAGTCTTATACTTAGCCATAGGCATATAAGTTCATCTATTTTATGAAGTTGGATACATAACGCATCTAATCCGTTATTTCGCATTCAAATACTTTGAATTATAGTTCATTTTTTTAGGGAGTTAGTTACGGAGCAAGTAACCCTAATTCTTGATTTCTATCTAATAAAAATGTATTCTTTTCGTAGAATTATGCCACCTAGATGTGGTAGGAGAGGTTCTAGATTCGCATCCCTTGAGGGTCTTTCAGTACCTGATACACCTAGGGCACCCGAGGCGCCACGAGTGCCAGAGGATGCTTCCTCTACTTGAACACGCTCACCAACGCCACCCCCAGCACCTCCACCGGTTGTTACAGCGAGATTCCTCCACCACCACTTGATGCGTTGAGGCGGTGGCAGAAGTGGTACAGTAGATATGGGGCGCAGATACCACCACCTCCACTACAGACTCCAGCGACCGCACCTGCGGCCGTACCTGCTCCTACGACACCGGTTCCTCCTTCGATGGTCGGTCCTTCTGTTTCTATTTCGACAGATGAGACGTTGGCTACTTTGAGGCACATCCACGAGCTCACGCAGTTGGTGAAAGAGTCTCGGTAGCTCGGATGCATAGACTTTTTAGGATTTAGTGATGTCGTAGTGGCGAAACACTGGATCAACAGGATTCGTAGGATCCTAATGGATTTGGGGTTGTCAGTGGAGTTCAGATTGAGAGTTGCTGAGAGACTCCTCGACAGAGATGTCCTCTCATGGTGGGAGTCTATCCGCGAAAGTGCTACAAAGACCCTGCGGTGGGAGGACTTTCTATGAGAGTTCGACCGCAGGTACTTCACCCCATTCCAGTAGGACCAGATGAGGATAGAGTTCCTGCACTTACGCCAGGGGACGAGGTCAGTTTCAGAGTACGAGGCTGAGCTCAAATGACTAACGGCCTTTGTCCCCGACATGGCTACACCGGCTCAGATGAGGTTCAAGTTTGAAGATGGCCTCCAATTGAGTATCAGAGAGTATATGATAGTAACTCCCTCTTTAACACTATCAGAGGTGATTGATTCAGCATATCGGGTGGAGGAGATCGTCCAGGTGGAGGCTAGATAGAGGGAGAGTCACCAGAAAAGGAAGACTGGGTCACAGGGTGGACAGTTTTCGAAGAGGGGTAGAGGTTCTAGATATCCCGGAGGTTCTTCTAACTTTAGACTAGCAGAACCAGGACAAGGACCTCGACAACATGGTTTTGGGGTACCAGCCCCTAGTGTCTCTACATAGTCTATTACACAAAGATAGCCCTTCTACCGTAAATGCAGCAGCCACCATGCCTTTGGGGCATATAGAGTACCAGCTACTTGCTTTCGGTGTGGGAAGCAAGGTCACGTTAGGAGTGTTCGTCCCGATTTAGGTCGAGGAGGATCGACTTTGCAGAGTCATATTGGTACGTCTGGCATAGGCCATCAGGGGTACCTGTGCACTCAGCTCTTACCGTTCCTCAAACTGTAGCCGGGAATAATACAGTGTCAGGATCGTCACGACAGTAGCCTAGAGCCCAAGCTCGTGTGTTTGCGTTGACGTAGGAGGACGCATAGGCAAACCCTGATATTATTATGGGTAATCCTCCTGCAGATCCCTCAGTGTAGTACTTTTGTTGTACTTTTTGTATGAGCTTTTCTATATATCATGATGTTGATGTACAATTTTGACTAATTAAAGTTTTAGAAATTTAACTAATTTGATATATATATATATATATGAATTTGTCTATTTTTCTTCGCATTTTAAATATCTTTAATATTTTTCCTATGTTTAGGTACCATGCGAATATTTGGTATTGACGCCCATATTCTTATAGATACCAGGTCGAATTTTTCATATGTGAGTGACACGTTCGCTCGCCATTCTGATAGACCTCTCTCGCCACTTGATGAGGAGATTATGGTAGTCATTCCTCTTGACAAGCATATCATTCGAGATACAGTCTATAGGGGCTGTGATATCGGTATTGGGGAGACAGTATTAGAGACAGATCTGATTCTGCTTCCTATCACGGATTTCGATACCATCCTAGAGATGGATTAGCTGAGTTTATACCGGGTTTTCGTGGATTGTTTCACGAAAGAGGTTGAGTTTCGGAGGTCTGGGCAGTCAATATTAGTTTTTCGGGGCGAGAGACGAGTATTGCCCCGCTGTATTATCTCTGTTATGAAGGCCAGACGCTTGGTACACCGTGGTAGTGCGGCTTATCTGGCTTATGTTGTCGACACCACCATTGAGGGACTGAGACTTAAAGATGTCCTTGTGGTACAAGAGTTTCCAGAGATATTCCTCGAGGTACTTCCCGGACTACCACCAGTTTGGGAGTTTAACTTCGATATTGATCTAGTACCGGGGACCAATCCTATTTCTATTCTGCTATACAGAATGACGCCTACTGAACTGAGAGAGTTTAAGACTTAGTTACAGGAACTCCTAGACAACGGGTTCATTCGCCCGAGCACTTCACTTGGGGGCGCTCGGTGCTGTTTGTAAAGAAGAATGATGGTATATTTCGGTTTTGTGTGGACTATAAGCAATTCAACAAAACCACCATAAAAGACAGATATCCCCTGCCACGTATAGATGATTTGTTTGATCAGTTGTAGGGAGTCAGGGTTTTCTCTAAGATTGATCTTCGTTCAGGTTATCATCAGTTGAGAAATCGGGCTGAAAATGTACCCAAAACAGCTTTTCGCATCCGATACGGCCATTACGAGTTTCTAGTCATGCCGTTTAGGCTGACTAATACCCTAGCTGCTTTTATGGATCTGAAAAACCGAGTTTTTCACGACTACTTGGATCGGTTCGTCATCATATTCATTGATGACATCTTGAAATATTCACGGAGTGATGAAGATCATGTTGACCAGTTTCGGGTGGTATTGTAGATACTCCGTAAGAAGCAGCTATATGTCAAATTCTTGAAATGTGAGTTTTGGCTAAGACAAATTGGATTCTTGGGGTACATTATTTCCACGGAGGGTATTTATGTTGATCCGCGGAAGGTTGAGACTATAGTGAAGTGGGAGCAGCCACAAACAATTACCGAGATTCGTAGTTTTCTCGGTTTGGCCGGGTATTATCACAGATTTGTAGAGAGATTTTCCCGAATAGCTGCTCCATTGTCGAGATTACCCAAAAGGGGGTCAAGTTTGTTTGGGATGACCGTTGTGAGGCGAGCTTCCAGGAGCTCAAACAACAATTGACATCTGCTCATATTTTAGCCCTTCCCACTAGTAGTTAGGAGTATACAGTGTACAGTGATACTAGCCGACAGGGATTATATTGTGTTCTAATGCAGGATGGTCGGGTTATTGCATATGCCTCGTGACAGCTGAAGAAACACGAGGTTAACTACCCGACACATGATTTAGAGTTGGCAGCTATAGTTTTCGCGTTGAAAAGATAGCGGCATTATCTTTATAGGGTGACTTGTAGGGTATTCACGGATCACAAAAGTCTAAAATACTTGTTCACCCAGCGGGAGTTGAACCTCAGACAGAGAAGATAGTTGGAGTTATTGAAAGACTACGACCTTATCATTGATTTCCATCTGGGAAAGGCAAATGTGGTGGCAGATGCATTGAGCCGAAAGTTATCATCCTCCTCTTCTCCCTCCACTATGACAGAGAGTGCTTACCTCTCTTGCTTGATGAGACTCCGTACACTCGAGATTAGTTTGACTAGTGATTATCAAGGAGCACTAATAGCTCGATTTGAGGTGAGGTCGACTCTGTTTGAACGTATTAAAGAGCTTCAGGGGTCAGATGAGGAGCTCCAGAGTATTCTTGAGAAGATCAACAGAGGCGAGAGTGGAGACTTCAGAGTCCGTGATGATAGACTCGTGGTATTCAGAGACAGAGTGTGTGTTCCGGCCGATAGTGATCTTCGGTGTGCTATCCTTGAGGAAGCATATTCTTTTGCATATGCTATGTATCCCGGGGGTACGAAAATGTACCGGACCATCAGGGGTAGCTATTGGTGATCAGGCATGAAGAGGGATATAGCAGAATTTGTGGCACGATACTTGGTGTGCCAGCAGGTGAAGGCTGAGCATCAGCGTCTAGCGGGCACACTGCAGCCTTTCCCATTTTTGAGTGAAAATGGAAGCATATTACTATGGATTTCGTGATGGGGTTGCCGCGGAGTTATACACGGCATGATGCGATTTGGGTGATTGTTGATCGACTCACCAAATCTGCACATTTTATCCCTATCAGTGGTGACTATTCCTTAGAGGCGTTGGCACGTCTCTACATTGATACCATAGTTCGGCTTCATGGGGTGCCCATGTCGATTGTTTCAGATAAGGACCCCAAGTTCACATCTAGGTTTTGGCCTAAGTTGTAGGAGGTATTGGGTATTAGATTGAATTTCAGTATGACATATCATTCTTAGACGGACGGCCAGTCTGAGAGGACGATTCAGACGCTCGAGGATATGCTTTGGGTATGTGTCATTGCTTTTCATGGTAGTTGGGATCGGCACCTTCTACTGGTCGAATTCGCGTATAATAACAGCTATCAGGCCAGTATAGGAATGCCCCCATATGAGGCATTGTATCGCAGGAAGTGCTACGCCCCGAAATGCTGGGATGAGGTCAGAAAGTGATGTCTCAGTAGTGTTGAGTGGATTGAGCAAACGAAGGATAAAGTTGAGGTTAATCGTGAGCGGATGAAAGCTTCCCAGGACAGACAGAAGGCATATGCCGATCGTAGGTGGCGACCTCTTGAGCTTGCCATAGGAGATATGGTTTTCTTGAAAATACCTCATTGGAAGGGAGTTATACGATTCAGGCAGCGGGACAAGTTGAGCTCCAAATATATTGGGCCCTTCCGTATCCTTGAGAGGGTCAGGAATGGCGCATACCGGTTAAAGCTGCCAGATGAACTATCCCGTATTCATAACGGCTTTCATGTCTCAGTACTCCGAAAATATCTAACTGATTCTTTTCATGTACTTGAGCCTCCACTTGTTGAGTTACGAGAAGACCTTAGTCTTCCAGTTCAGCTCGTGGCTATTCTAGATCGGCAGGTTAGAAAGTTGCGGAAGAAGGAAGTTATATTGGTTAGAGTTTTGTGGAGGAGTGATCAGGTCGAGGAGGAAACCTAGGAGCCCGAGGAGGCTATGAGGAGACAGTACCCCAATTTATTTACTGTTTAGTTCTCTTTTAGTTTCGAGAACGAAACTAGTTTTTAAGGGGTTAGAAAATGTAACATCGACACTGCAGTGTCAGTAATATGGTACCATTCGAGATATTCTTCAGTTTGTTTATATAGAGAGAGATTTTATTTATTTAAATTGATTTTTGATTTTGTGGAATTTAAATTGAATTTATTTATTTAAAGGAGAAAGCCGATCGCGGGCTAGCGGGCCGGTCGGTCGGTGGGCTGGCGGGCTGGCCCTCTGGTGGGCTCACGGGCTTGCAGCCCGGCTTGCTGGCCACAATGGGCTTTGTGGGCCGCAGTGGGCTCGCGGGTCAACAGTGGGCTTCGCGGCCTGGCCGGCGCTCACGGGCTAAGGATCGCGCACGCGAGTGGATCGCGCGCTGTGAGGCATGTGCGCTCGCGTAGTGGGTCGTGCGCTGGAGCGTGCTGTGCTCGCACAGAGGGTCGCGCCGGAGGGTGTGCCCGAGCAGGGTAGCTCGCACAGTACTATGCGCTATCGTGCGCGGTGCTCTTGCGGTGGTGGCGCGCGACAGAAGCGCGCGGCGGAGGAGACCGAGAGGGAGATCGCGAGAGAGAGTGAATAGCAGAGAGAGAGAGAAACTAAGAGGGAAGGATAGAGAGAGAGCGGTGGCAATGGTTGTTGGGAGGTGGCGGGTCGCGGCAGAGAGGCGCGAAACAGCCGCGGAGGAGGGCGGCGGCCGCGGGAGGTGAAGGGTCGGGGAGAGAGAAAGAGGAAGAGAGAGAGAGGGAGGGAGAGAGACGGATTAGGGCTTTTAGCCCTAATCTGACAAGGGGGAGGGAGTACCGCGTTTCGGGCCGAAACGCAGCGTTTCCCCCTTCCTCTCTCTCTTCTTCTTTTTTTTTTTTTTTAAAAAAAAGAATCTATATTTCAAAACCAATACATTGTTCGGGCATCGAGTGTCAGTGTTACAGGTGAGAGAGGTCTATCAGAATGGCGAGCGAACTTATCTCTCACATATGAAAAATTCGACCCGGTATCTATAAGAATACGAGCGTCGATACAAAATATTCGCATGGTACCTAAAAGTAGGAAAAAGAACAACAGAATTTAAAATGCAAAGAAAAAGTGAACGAATATATATATATATATATATATATCAAATTAGTTAAGCTTCTAAAGGTTTAACTAGTCAAAACTGTTCATCGACGTCATAATATATAAAAAAAAAACTCATACAGAAAATACAACAAAAGTATTACACTGAGGGATCTGCGAGAGCATTACCCATAATAACATCAGGGTTTGCCTGTGCATCCTTTTGCGTCATCGCAAACACACGAGCCTGGGCCCTAGGCTGCTATCGCGATGATCCTGGCACTATATTACTCCCGGCTGCAGTCCGAGGAGCGATAAGAGCTGAGTGCGCAGTGCCCCTTGCTCGCCTGTGCCAGACGTACCAGTACGACTCTACAAAGTCGATCCTCCTCGACTTAAATCGGGACAGACACTCCTAACGTGACCTTGCTTCCCACACAAAAAGTAGACTGTGTAGAGACACTAGGGGCTGGTACGACAGAAGGGCTACTGCATCTACGGCAGAAGGGCTGTCTCTGTATAGTAGATTATGTAGAGACACTAGGGGCTGATACACCAAAACCCTGTGGTCGAGGTCCTTGTCCTGGTCCTGCTGGTATAAAGCTAGAAGAACCTTCGGGATATCCAGAAACTCTACCCCTCTTCGAAGACTGTCTACCCTGTGATCCAGTCTTCCTCTTCTGGTGACTCTCTCTCTGTCTAGCCTCCGCTCGGACGATCTCTTCCACCCGATAAGCTGAATCAATCACCTCTGATAGTGTAAAAGATGGAGTCACTGTCATATACTTTCTGATACTCAATTGGAGACCATCTTCAAACTTGAACCTCATCTGAGCCTTTGTAGTCATGTCGGGGACAAAGGCCGCTAGTCGTCTAAGCTCAGCCTTGTACTCTGAAACTGACCTCGTCCCCTGGTGTAAGTGCAGAAACTTCATCCTCATCCAGTCCTGCTGGAACGGGGTAAAGTACCTGCAGTCGAACTCTTGTAGAAAGTCCTCCCACCGCAGGGTCTATATAGCACTATCACGGATAGCCTCCCATCATGAGAGGGCATCTATGTAGAGGAGTCTCTCAACAACTCTCAATCTGAGCTCCTCTGACAACCCCAAATCCGTAAGGATCCTACGAATCTTGTTGATCCAGTGTTTCGCCGCTACGGCATCACTGTATCCTGAAAAGGCTGTGCATCTGAGCTGCCGAGACTCTTTCACCAACTGCGTGACCTCGTGGATGCACCTCAAAGTAGCCGATATCTCATCGGTCAAAGTAGAAACAGAAAAACCGACCACCGAAGGAGGAATCGATGTCGTAGGAGCAGGTACGGCTGCAGGTAAGGTCGCTGGAGTCTGTAGTGGAGGTGGTGGCATCTGCGCCCCATATCTACTGTACCACTCCTGCCACTACTTCAAGGCATCGAGTGGTGGTGGAGGAATCTCGGTTGTAACAGTCGGTGGAGGTGCTGGGGGTGGCGCTGGTGAGCGTGCTCGAGTGAGGAAGCATCCTCTGGCACTCGTGGCGCCTCGGGTGCCCTAGGTGTATTAGGTACTGAAAGACCTTCAAGTGATGCGAATCTAGCACCTCTCCTATCACGTCTAGGTGGCATAATTCTGCAACAAGAATATATTTTTATTAGATTGAAATCAAGAATTAGGGTTAGTTGCTCCATAACTAACCCCCTAAAAAACATGAACTATAATTCAAAGTATTTGAATCGAAATAACGGGTTAGATGCGTTATGTATCCAACTCCATAAAATAGATGAACTTATATGCATATGGCAAAATATGACACTTTAAATTACTGTATGAAACTCTATAATGCATTGAGAACTTTTCATATACTTGGGAAGACTTTTACTACTACATTTTCTCTAACCTAGACACTCTGATACTAATAGAACTGTCACGCCCCAAACCGGGTTCGTGAGTAGCCGGCCGTTGCTCTGAATGCCAGCTGTATTTCTACAGAAAATTTGGTAGAATCTCCCCAAAAATCGGAGGTTTTCCATGTACAAATAAACCTGTATAATGTAAAATCAACCTGTAAATAAAATAAAATGGCTATCCCGACCTCACAACAACCTACCAACTACTGTAGACATCCAGAACAACATCAGGCTATATAAATTTCTAACAGTCCTACCCACAGACCTCAACTGCCATGTCCGACTAGAGCATGAGCAGCTGCCACACCGAACGTGCCTAAAGTTTATACAAATGTACGACAAATTTCCCAAGTAGAAAGTTTAAACGCTTACAGATGTCTCAATATAAGTAAAATGAATCAAAGCGAGAGTTATGTATATAACTGCCCATAAGTTATACAGTCATCCCATAATATACACGGCCAACTACGGACCTCAATATCAAGACTGCGCAGGGTCGAAACAAAGTATGAAATTCATATTTCAAATTTAACTTAAACTTCACCGTCGTAAATACCAAATCTCAGGGTATACTGTCAAACCCTCTAGAGCCTGAAATGTCGCTTTATCATAAATATCCTATCTGAGTAAGAAAAAGAGAGGGGTGAGTATCATGGGAAGATACTCAATGAGTGAAGGGGATAATATCAAGCATAAATAGTGTGGGTGAACCATTGGAGTGTCAAATAATATCATTTGAAACAAAAATTTACATTTCACAGCAAAACATAATATGTTTAGCAATTTGAAATCATTATATCAATCATACGATAACAAACATGTATGCATCCATTTAAAAATCAAATAATAGTAGAGCAAGCCAAAGATAATCCTGACAAGGATTAACCATGACAAAGGACAGATGCATCAGGGGTTTTATTATACATAGGCTTTAAAAAAATCGCTTTCTACCCCGACGTTGGCCATGAGTTTGCTGGGGCTAACTCATCATCGTGTATAGGACCCCACCCGGTACTAGATGGTGGCGTCACACTCGTCCTCCCCCATCGTGGGTTTAAACGGCCGCGCCTATAGCCCTTAGAATCAATGACGTTTGTGAATACCTCCTGCAGAAGCGTATCCGGGTAACCTGTGCCTCTACAAATACCCTTTGTCATAACGGAATCATCAATGTTATCACTATAGTATCACAAGGGCACAACGTCCCATAAGAAAGAATCATATCATGCATAACTAGTGGGCATCCAACCCATATAGTTTATCAAAGCATTTAAAATCCGCGTGCCAATATATTTCATCAAATCATTCCAAAACCGCATACCAATGCAACTGTAAAAAGGAATTTATCAAATTTCAAGTAATGACACAATTTTTGTTTCATTTCAAACCATAGATGCATGGTCATCGTAAACATAATTTAAGACACTCACATTTCATACGTCAAGTCAATGTATATCAAAAGTATGTTTTATCGAAAACACGGCAAAAAACACGTTTCACTATTTCATACAAGAGATTGGAGTTTCACTCACATTTTTAGGGAGAGTGGTCACTCTCTATTTTTCAATTCAATCCAATTGACTCCTCGAGTCTCCAAAAGACAAACCTAATCAATCATCACAATTTAATATCAAATAAAGGTCTAATATGGGATTTTCAATTTTTCTTTCAAATTTAATACAACTTTAATTGACACAATCCCCTTTCTAGATTCTCGTTTCATCACTTTTGAATCATTTGGCTCACCAATGATCAATTTTTTAATATTTCTCATTTTCTCTAATTTTTCTCGAATTTAACATTATATAGTTTCCGATTCTAAATTTCCACATAATTTCGACAAACTTAATTTAAATATTAAAGTAATTGTATTTCTCTCACCTAGTGTTTCTCGGATCTCAGACCTAACTTTCGTTCGCCCGTCGAATTGATCTAAAATTTGTAATATTTTCAAATTTGAAACGAGGTTAGCAACTAATTAAATTGCTAAATGCCAAACCCTAGAATTATATCCAATTATAGTCGTTACCTGCAGTAAAGAAAATGTAGGTGAGCTCTCGAAGGGAACAGTTGGTCGCGGGCCGGCTGGCCGGCGGGCTGGCGGGTTGCCCGGATGGTGGGCTCGCGGACTGGTTTGCTGGCCGCAATGGGCTTCGCGGCCTGGCGGTCGCTCACGGGCTAGGACTCGCACTCACGAGCTGGAGCGCTCGTGGCTTGGAGCGCTCGTGGGCTAGGGCTCACGGGAGGTCTGCAGTCGCGCACTTACGGGCTGAGGCGCGCGCTTGCGAGCTGAGGCTTGCACTCGTGAGAGGATCGCACGTTGTGAGGCGCGCGTGCTCGTGCAGGGTCACACACTCGGGCAGGGGTCACGCGCTCGTGCAGGGGTGGCACGCTGTGGCTTGTGCTCGCGCAGAGGGTTGCGCTGGAGCTCGTTAGCTCTCGTGCTGGGGTGCGCTCGTGCAGGGATCGCGCTAGAGCGCACTCTCACTCGTGCTGGGAGATCGCACGCTGGGCTCGCGCTGTGCAGAGTTGGAAGGTACTGCTCGCGGGCGATCGCGCACTGGGCTAGAGCGGGAAGGATCGCGCTACAGTGGAGGAACTGCGCTCGCGGGAAGGCATTGCAGCGGCGGCGATCGCGGGAGGAAGGCGAGGCGATGGGCGGCGGCGATGGCGGAAAGGGAGCAGCTGCGGGAGAGGAAGAGATGGAGTGAGAGAGAGAGAGGAAGAGAGAGAGAGAGAGAGAGAGAGAGAGAGAAGAAGGAAGAATTAAGGCTTTAAGCCCTAATTCGATTTCTTCTTTTTTTTCATTATTATTTACATATATATATATATATATATATTCATTTTACACAAATTTTTTTACGGATACGGCATAATAACTAAAAATTCAATTTAAATACCCAAAAATCAAAATTCAATATAAATAAATAAAATTTCTCGTATAAAAATACGGTATCACAGAGTCGACGTTACACCCCGACTTAGTGTAGGGGTAGGGGGAGGGTAGGTGGTGTGTCATCAAACAGCCAAACATAAAATACCTACTTCAAACGATACGAATATAGCGCGAGTAGGGTCGTATCCACAGAGAACGACAGAACTATTTCTTTCAAAAAAGATGAAAATAAAATATGGGGGGTTTTTATAAAATAATCTAAAATAATTAAGTAAACAAATCACTGAAAATTTACTAAAATAAAATGATGAGATAATATCAATTAAAGAAAAAGATGTCAATTAAGATAAAATCTAGTCAAATGAGTTATTTCCACCTTAATGTGTTTGATTGATCATTGATACAAAAATTACTCGATATTATGCGAATAAATTGGTTATAGCCGCTAAATACTACGAAACGACCAATCTCTCCTTACTTTTTTGGCAATCAAGATACTATCGTTAATTAATTCCCTAATCGAAAGATAACCCAAGAGACCCTCGTTGGATTTATTGTTCCGACAGCATTAAGATCTAGAGAGACTCAATTCTAATCAGTAAATTCTAACCTTGATTTATTTAAATTAGATTATCTAATCTCTCGAAATAAATCCTACCGCTTACGAGACCATAAAATTATGTCAATTACCACTCCGTTAAAAACACACAAATTTTGCTATTTTTAAATGGTAGTAGACTATTCTAGGGTTATCAAACATAGCGCTCTATTTAACAATACCAAAATAATCATAAACACTAAGCATAGAGATTAAATAAATACCCACAAATATCAAACAAATAAGATCATTTAGATCTCACAATCATCATTTATCAAGATTTCAATAATTCTTTGACTAGAAAAGAAATTAAAATGAAAACATAATGAAAGAAAACTCACAAAAAATGAATGTTGCTTCTAAGGAATGAAGAAAAGAACAAAGAGTTTCTCTCCTGGTTGAAGGCTGCTGCCTGTTGTTTTTTTGTTTTTGCATACCCCCCAAAAGTCAAGAACACAAAGCTTAAATATCTCTTCTAGTGGGGGGCGGCTGGAACCCTAAAGGAATAGTAAATCCTACAATTTTACCTTAGTAAAATTACTCCATAATATTCTCTAAAATTGAATGAAATATCCTAAAGAATAAAATCCTAAAAACTTCAAATAAAATAAAAAATGTTTTTTTACATTTACAACTTTTCAAAATTTCACATTCTTAAATATTAGGAATGAAAAATAGAATTTTCAAAAGTCTTGTATTTCTCCTTGAATTCAGCGCACCCACGTGCTAATGAAAAGTCACTTCTGTCTGTTCTTTCATCCTTGCATAATTGCTCCAATTAAGCCTCTTTTTTTCATATTTCTCCCCGCCTTTTGTCTGACTAATCTAACACATCAATCACCACAATTAGTATAATATTTTCTCAAAATAATGCAAAAATCAATTACAAATATTGTACTTATTTTGTTCCTATCAAATTCCCCCACACCTAGATGATACTTGTCCTCAAGCATTCCTAACTCATCTAAAACGAAAACTAAAAACCTGCTTGTTTTCTTCCAAGTCCCCAAGTCAACAATCACTATTAAAAAGTTAAGCTGAAAGCATAATCAAAACAATAAGTATTTCACAGTGTTCCGTACTAAAACAACCACTATATATCCCAACAGTTACTTACGAAATCCAAACAGCAAGAATCGACAATCCTCTCCAAGGGGTTACTCTAATGCACTCGAAATGGTAAGGAATATTTCAATAACACTAAATTAACACATTGGAATTGGCATTACCATATGCTTGCAAATATATCAAATCTCCACAACTCAAAAATTAGAATTTCATGCATCAATCTAAAGGTTTTTTATTTGGTTGTAACGTGGCTAGGGTTAGGGGTAGGATAAAAGGGAATATCAAGGGTTAAAGTGTACCAAAAATAATATGCAATTAACTACACAATTCTTTCTGCGATAACACCTTTGCCCCACAAAGGTAGCACACCAAAAATTCATGATCTTGTCACCCACGTGTGCTCAACATAGCTAACATTCAAATCACAATAATATGTCAACCTTTTTCTCTATGATCTATGATTGAAATGAATTTATCAAGAATGCATCTTTCTTCTTCTTTTTTTTTTTTTGAAGAACATTTCAGATGAAAGATGAACAAAATCAAACTTTTTTTCTTTCCTTTTTTTTTTCATATGTAACAAATATTATCATCAAAACTCTAATTAATACACATCTCATGAGACAATCATATAATTAATATCATACAATTAACTGCATATATCCCTGGTACAAGGGTTGAAACTTCAGCTAAAATAAGGTTATAGTATTATATTGAAGGGTTTCGAAGAAAGAAAGGGTCTCAGGCTCAATTTGGTTCACTAAGGGGATTATAAATCAAGGTAGAGATTTTTACGAAAGCCAAAATGGGGTAAAACCTAAATGCCTTTATCACTTCAATCGTAAAACCCTATATGTGGTTTCGAAATGCATAACAATGCAAGTTCTAGAATGTGCATCCAAGTGTGATAATCGCTCATCAAAAAAGACAATCTTGAGCACAAAGAATGAATTGGCTCATTTATGGCTCAAAACCTCACTTTTTAAGTAGGGTTTGTGTCAAATCTTACATGTTCATCATTCAAAGAAAACTATTAAAGACATGAACAGCCATCTCAAGCACAAAAACACCATTGATACAAGCCATTTGTCTTACATCTCCAGCCACCCAAATAGCATACATCAACAAAGGGAACTTGAAATTTTTTTTTTGTCAAATCAAAATGCCTATAAAGAATGCTCCTATGTATGAATCTAAAAGAATGGCTAACCTCCCCCACACCTAAACCATACAGTGTTCCCAATGTATCCCTAAATGAAGAAAGAGCAAAAGAAAAAAAGAAAACATGCAAAAATGAAGAAACAAACAAAAAGGCAAGATAGAACAATACTCCCCTACGGTGGAGGTGGAAACGGAGGACGAAAGCCAACAAACGCGAAATATGCCATAAGGTTGTTTTCCATGCGAGACAAACGATCATCGATAGATTGAAGTGTGGGTGCGGAAATAGGGACTGCAGAGAGAAGAAGGACTACCTCAGGGATGGGAGAACCTGTACGAGGACAAGAAAAGTGCTTCGGGCGTGCACTCGGAGGGTTAAAAGTGTAATGCCCATCTGAAACCGATAAAACACCCATACATATTAAACAATCCAAATCCAATGGTTTTATGGGGCATGCGACATGTAAATCATGATTAGTCAAGTCCAACACGCCCAAATTCACGGCCAAAAGGGTAATGAGAGAGCCCAAAATTAATGGTCGCCTTGGTTTGTTCACACAAGACAGGAATTATGAGGCTACCCAATACCCGAAATTAACCCATTGGTTGGTGTGCATGCACCATAGAAAAAAAAGTTCAGGTTTAGTGCAAATGGCGGAGCTATTCTTGCGGCCAGAGAAACTAAAGGCCAGGACCCTATGAATGAGTCGCAATGCATTATCCTTCAAATAGCTACCCTTAGAATGACTAGGGTGATAAGGAACAGGATCTACAGTCAGCTCAATCCAGATGCGCATGTATGTAGAGTTAAAAATAGGAGGAAAATCACAGAAACTAGACTGATATGTAGAGGACTGGGCGTGAGCCTCACTAAGGAACCCTAAAGCAACGTTAAATTCAGTCAAGGAGAGATGAAAGGAGTGATTCACCAGGCGAAAATGAATTAAGTTAGGGGTGTAGGCAGTGAAATCCGTGGGTGTGTGAAAGCGAAAAGTGGTGTAAAATTCATAAGTTAACTCAAGCAGGGCAGGGAAAGTGCAATTCAAGTATTGATCCCAGCCAATAGCAGAAAGATATCGGGCAATGGAGTCATGCATATTCAGTACTTGCAATGATGGAAAATGAAAGGATTTATAAGGACTGATACGTCGAACAGAAATAACAGAGTACCTTTGTCGCACTTTGGCAGAATGAAATCGCAGACAACCGCGCAGGTGAGTATGAGGCAGGGGAAGGACAGATTTCCCTCTAGCCACCCTTGAACGGACGCGAGGCCTTTGCGGATTGGAAGAGGAGGGCTCGGCTGTTGTCGCTGGTACAGGGGCGGATGGAGTTGGAGAGGGATCAATAGGAGGTGATTGGGGATGGCGATCACTCGAAGGGGAAGAAGATGGAGGTCTGTGATGGCCTGAGGGTGGACTGGAGGGTAAGTGTGGACGGGATCGAGAGGTGGAAGGCGAAGGGTTTGCAGGAGGCGATGAAGGCGATTCGTTGCTATCGGAGAAGAGAGAGATGCGAGATGCACCTTGACTCTTCGGTCCCTGGGGCCAATGTGGGCGGAGGCCAGAGCGATGGTGGTGGTGGTAAGGGTGTATCTGTTTCTTGGCCATCAGTGGCAGCAGTAGAGATAGCGTCGAAGGCGAAAGAGGAAAGAAAACCCTAGAAAACAAATGTCGAAAGGTTAGAGCAAACAAGTTAATGTTGATTCTTCTCTTCGACTTTCATTTTTTTTATATATAAAATGCAGAAGTGGTCTGAATTTAAGGCATGGGCACGCCTTAAATGAAGTGAGATTCTGTCTGTCTAATGGTCGCAGGGCCAGACGTGGACGGATCATAGAGCGTGGTCACGCCCTATCGTAGGAGTACATCTGCCAGTGGGAGTGATATGGGCAGATGTGAAAAGTGATTATGGCGTGGGCACGCCTTAAGGGAAAATGATATCTGTCCGTGTAAATGAGGTAGGCAGATGTGAGTAGGAGATAAGGCGTGGGCACGCCCTATAGTACGACCACTTTTGAATTTTTTTTTTAATCACTCCTAAAGCAAGTTTAAAGAAGGAAAATAAAGAAAATGAATAAATAATAATAAAAAAAAAAAAATAATAATAATAATAAATAAATAAAAATAAAAATAGGACTATTGGGTTGCCTCCCAATGAGCGCCTTTGTTTATCGTCTTTGACTCGACATTGCCTTCTCGTCTTACTCCTCCTTGTATGTGGGATGTGCCAAATGAACTTCCTCCAATGTAGAGACATTAAATCTGTCAATAAATGGTTTCAATCGTTGTCCATTCACCTTAAAAGTGTTGTTAGTCTTTATATTTTTAATTTCAATAGCACCATGAGGAGAGATACTTACTACCGAATATGGTCATGTCCATCGAGACTTTAACTTACCGGGCATAAACTTCAATTTGGAATCGAAAAGAAGCACTTTTTGACCTTCAAAGAAATGTTTTTGCCGACGAAGTTTATCGTGAACAAGTTTAGTCCTTTCTTTGTAAAGCTTTGCATTGTTGTAAGCTTCCAAACGAATCTCTTCCAACTCCTGAAGTTGCAACTTCCTCTCCCTTCCAACTTCCTTGGCATCTAAGTTGCATTGCTTGACTGCCCAAAAAGCACGATATTCAATAGCAACCGGTAAATGACATAACTTACCAAAGACTACTCGGTATGGTGACATTCCAATTGGGGTTTTGAATGCAGTTCGATAGGCCCAGAGTGCATCCTCCAATCGTAAACTCCAATCCTTACGGCTTGGATTTACTATTTTTTCCAAAATGCTCTTAATCTCACGGTTAGAAACTTCTGCTTGCCCATTGGTTGGAGGATGGTATGCGGTGGCTACTCGGTGATTAACTCCGTATTTGCGCATTAAAGCTTCCACCGTACGATTGCAAAAATGTGTACCTTGATCACTGATGATCACTTTTGGTACCCCAAACCTACAGAAAATGTTAGATTTAAGGAAACCTACAACAACCGTAGAATCATTAGTACGGGTAGCTTTTGCTTCTACCCATTTCGAGACATAATCTACTGTGAGCAAAATATATAGAAAGCCACATGAATTAGGAAAGGGTCCTATAAAATCCATACCCCATACATCGAAAATTTCACAAAATAAAATTGGGGTTTGAGGCATTTCATCCCTAGAAGATATGTTGCCCATCCTTTGACAATTCACACAACTCTTACAATATTGGTATGCATCCTTAAAGAGTGTTTTCCAATAAAAACCACTATCTAGAATTTTCCTAGCAGTTCTTTTGGGTCCAAAATGACCACCACATGCATGACTATGACAATGAGCAAGAATGGAATGAATTTCATCGTTAGGCACACATCTACGAATGATTTGATCAGATCCTATTTTCCATAAGTATGGTTCATCCCAAATGTAGTACTTCGAGTCATTCCTAAGTTTGTTCCTTTGTGCAATACTTAGGTCATGAGGAAGAATCCCAGTTACAAGAAAATTTACAATGTCAGTAAACCAAGGTTCCTTACCTGTCTTACCTTGTAGGGTAAACAATTGCTCATCCGGAAATGTTTCAGATATAGGCAAGGATTCTTCTTCTCGCACCAAGCGACTCAAATAATTAGCTACAGAATTTTCAAGTCCCTTCCTGTCCTTAATCTCCCAATCGAATTCTTACAAAAGCAGTACCTATCGGATAAGTCGTGGTTTTGACTCCTTCTTCGAAAGCAAATATTTCAAGGCTGCATGATCAGAGTAAACGACAACTTTAGAGCCTAACAAATAAGATCTAAATTTCTCTAAAGCAAAAACTATGGTAAGAAGCTCCTTCTCAGTTGTGGTATAGTTTCATTGCGCTGGATTGAGTGTCCTCGATGCATAGTAAATGGCATGAGATTGCTTCCCTTCCTTTTGTCCGAGCACAGCTCCCACAACATAGTGACTTGCATCGTACATCAACTCAAAAGGTAGATCCCAATTGGGTGCCTGCAAAACCGGAGTTGAAGTTATCAAAGTTTTCAATGTATCAAAAGCTTCCTTACACTCATTTCCAAAATCGAATATAACATCATGTTGCAACAATCTCGAGAGTAGTTGAGCTATTTTCGAGAAGTCCTTGATGAATCGCCGATAGAAACCTGCATGGCCAAGAAAACTTCGAATTTCTCGCACATTAGTAGGATATGACAAGTTAGCAATTAAATCTGCCTTGGCTTTGTCAACTTCAATGCCTCTTGAAGAAATTACATAACCTAACACTATTCCCTCCTTCACCATAAAATGACATTTCTCATAGTTAAGGACTAGATTAGTATCAATGCATCTCTTAAGAACTTTACACAAATTATCTAAGCATTGATTGAATGAATCACCATACACCGTAAGATCATCCATGAAAATTTCGATGCAATCTTCAATTAAATCAGAAAATATACTCATCATGCATCTTTGAAATGTTTCCGGTGCATTACAAAGTCCAAAGGGCATCCTACGATATGCAAATGTTCCAAATGGGCAAGTAAAGGTAGTCTTTTTCTGATCTTGTTGAGCTACAACTATTTGATAATAGCCTGAGTACCCATCCAAGAAACAGAAAAACAATTTACCCACCAAACTTTCTAGCATTTGATCAATGAAGGGTAAAGGGAAATGATCCTTCCGAGTGGCGGTATTTAATTTTCTAAAGTCAATGCACATTCGCCATCCGGTTTGAAGTCTCATTGGTACCAGCTCATTATTCTCATTTTTTACCAATTGAAATCCACTCTTTTTGGGAACAACATCAACCGGACTTACCCATTGACTATCAGAAATAGGATATATAATGCCTAACTCTAACAGTTTCAAAATTTCCTTCAAAATAATTTCTTTCATGGTGGGATTGAGTTTTCGTTGAAGTTCCCTTACTGGTTTGGAATTGGGTTCGAGCAGAATGCGATGCATACACACAGAAGGGCTGATACCTTTTATGTCTGCCAAGGTCCATCCAATAGCCATCTTGTGTTCTCTCAATACCCGCATTAAGCTCTCTTCTTGATTTTCGGTCAAGTCCTTGGGTATGATTACTAGTAGGGTTTTGTTGTTACCCAAGTATGCATACTTAAGATGTTCAGGTAAAGGCTTTAACTCGAGCTTTGGGGCCTGCATTGTAGAAGGAAGAATTTACTCGTTAGAAAGAGGTAATGGTAGGAAATTACTAACTTGCCTGAGGGGTAACTCCGGTGTGGACTGCAAAGCCATGATAGTCTCCTCGGTGTCTTCATCTCGAGTTACCTGGTTTGTTTATCTGTTCATCCCCTTTTTAACACAAGATCAAGTTTATCAAGTATCAAATATTGTTCAACATTCTCATTAACAACAGAATCAATAATGCTAACATGAAAAATGGATTCCGAATCATTTGGATGTTGCATGGCATGAAAAATATTAAATGTGACAATCTCTCCATCAAATTCAAATGGCAAGGTTCCTTTATCAACATCAATCTTAGTTTTTGCTGTTTTCATAAAAGGCCTTCCAAGCAATATGAGAGCAGGGTTTGGTGAACAAGTATCATCCATGTCAATGATATAAAAATCAACTGAAAAAATTAATTCATTGACCTTGACTAAGACATCTTCAACAATTCCCTCAGGATATGATGTGGACCTATCAGCTAATTGTATGATCACATTAGTTTTCTTCAAAGGTCCTAAATTCAAGTACCTAAAAACAGTTAAGGGCATAACATTGATTGATGCACCTAGGTCAAGCATTGTCTTTTCTATACTCTTAACCCCTACGATTATTGGTATGGTGAACATACCAGGGTCCTTACACTTAGGGGGTAATTTTCTTTAGATGATGGCTGAAACATTCTCATTAACACAAATTTTATCACTGCCCTCTAGTTTTGTCTTCCTAGTGCATAGTTCTTTGAGAAATTTTGCATACCTTGGCACTTGTTGGATCGCATCCAATAACGGGATGTTGATTTCCACTTTTCGAAAAGTATCTAAGATTTCCTTCTCCTCATTCTCTTTCTTCGATCTTGCTAACCTGCTAGGAAAAGGAGGTGGAATTACAACTCTAGTCTTAGAAGTATCGGTTTCTTTACTTACCTTTGTGGCCGATTCATTCAATATTGATGTTTTGTTTTGTTCGGCATCTTTATCTTCTTCAATTGTTGATGAGTTGTCCTGCATTTTCCTTTCATTCTTGACTGCCATAGCACTTACGTTTTTTCTCGGGTTGATTTCTACTTGAGAGGGTAGCTTCCCATTGTTTTTCTCCATTTGATTCACGGTCGTTGTCGATTGCGACATCTGATTTTCCAAGTTTTTTATGCTGGTTCTTGTCTCTAGTTGAAATCGTTGGTTCTCCTGTTGCAACCGTTGGGTTTCCTGTTGAAACAATTGAGTGCTGTTAGCCAAACTTTTAACAATTTCTTCTATAGACATACCTTGATTTGAGGAGGGTTGATGCGATTGAAATTGTTGTCGAGGTTGCTGTTGAAACCCTTGTTGTCGATTCCCATAACTAAAATTTGGATGATCCTTCCATCCAGGGTTGTAGGTGTTTGAATAGGGATCATACTTCCGTTGTGGTTGCCCTGGAAATACCCCAATTGCATTCATTTGTTCGCTGCACTCCTCTTGAAGAGTAGGACACATATCGGTTGGGTATCCTATGTTCGAGCAAATACCACATGCTTTCACTTGTTGGATTTTTTCTACAACCAACATTTCCACAATAAAAGTTAGGGAATCTATTTTATGTTCGAGAGAAGAACTACTCACCTCATTGACCCTTTTTAGGGCCTCTTGTCACCCTCCGAATTGTTGGGCATTGGCTGCCATGTTTGAGATCAAATTTCTCGCATCATCGGGTGTCTTGTTCACCAATGCTCCTCCACTCGCAGCATCGATCATGTTTCGTTCCATTGGGGAAAGACCTTCATAGAAATAACGGATTAACAACTATTCTGGAATTTGATGTTGAGGACAGCTAGCACATAGTTGTTTAAATCTTTTCCAATATTCGTATAAGGTTTCCCCATTGTACTGCCTTATTTCACAAATTTCCTTTCTAATAGTAGCTGCACGAGAAGCTGGAAAAATTTTTTCTAAAAACATCCTCTCCAAGTCAGGCCAAGTAGTAATAGAACCAGAAGGCAAATAAAAGAGCCAATCCTTGGCCTTATCTATCAAAGAAAAAGGAAAAACAACAAGTTTAAGTTGTTCTTCGGTTACTCCCTGTGGTCTCATGGTGGAACAGATAATGTAGAACTCCTTAGGATGTTTGTGAGGATCTTCTCCTGCAAGACTATAAAATTTAGGCAATAAATGAATCAGTCCAGATCTTAATTCGAATGGAGTTGTAATATTGGAAAAATTAATGCACAAAGGTTGCTGATTAAATTTAGGGGTTGCCAACTCCCTTAAAGTCCGCTGAGCTGTCATGTTTGTTTCTTTGACCTCCTTCTCTTCAACGTCAACGTCTGAGTCTAAGAGTTGGTTGGCTAGATTGTTTCCTAGTGATGAACTTGCTGTCTTCTTTGTTTCTTGAGTCTCCTTTTTCAGTTTTCGGACTGTTTTCTCGATCTCTAGGTCAAACACAAGTTCACCTGTACGAGCAGAACGAGGCATATACCAAAAAATATATGAAAGTAAAATTTTAAAAGAAATAAATCTATCAACACCGCTCCCTGGCAATGGCGCCAAAATTTGGTGTGTCGTCAAACAGCCAAACATAAAATACCTACTTCAAACGATTCGAATATAGCGCGAGTAGGGTCGTATCCATAGAGAACGACAGATCTATTTCTTTTAATAAAAATGAAAATAAAATATGGGGGGTTTTTATGAAATAATCTAAAATAACTAAGCAAACAAATCACTAAAAATTTACTAAAATAAAATGATGAGATAATATCAATTAAAGGAAAAGATGTCAATTAAGATAAAATCTAGCCAAATGAGTTATTTCCATCTTGATGTGTTTGATTGATCATCGATACAAAAATTACTCGATATTATGTGAATAAATTGGTTATAACCGCTAAATATCACGAAATGACCAATCTCTCTTTACTTCTTCGGTAATCAAGATACCATCGTTAATTATTTCTCTAATCGAAAGATAATCCAAGAGACTCTCGTTGGATTTAATGTTCTGACAGCATTAAGATCTAGAGAGACCCAATTCTAATCAGTAAATTCTAATCTGGATTTATTTAAATTAGATTATCTAATCTCTCGACATAAATCCTACCGTTTACGAGGCCATAAAATTATGTCAATTACCACTCCATTAAAAACACACAAATCTTGCTATTTTTAAATGGTAGTAGACTATTTTAGAGTTATTAAACATAGCGTTCTATTTAACAATTCCAAAATAATCATAAACACTAAACATAGGAATTAAATAAATACCCACAAATATCAAGCAAATAAGATCATTTAGATCTCACAATCATCATTTATCAAGATTTCAATAATTTTTTGACTAGAAAAAAAATTAAAATGAAAATATAATGAAAGAAAACTCATAAAAAATGAATGTTGCTTCTAAGGAATGAAGAAAAGAACAAAGAGTTTCTCTCCCCGCTAAAGGCTGCTACCTACTATTTTTTTGTTTCTGCACACCCCCCAAAAGTCAAGAACACAAAGCTTAAATATCTCTTCTAGTGGGGGGCGGCTGGAACCCTAAAGGAATAGTAAATCCTACAATTTTATCTTAGTAAAATTACTCCATAATATTCTCTAAAATTGAATAAAATATCCTAAAAAATAAAATCCTAAAAACTTCAAGTAAAATAAAAAATATTTTTTTACATTTACAACTTTTCAAAATTTCACATTCCTAAATATTAGGAATGAAGAATAGAATCTTCAAAAGTCTTGTATTTCTCCTTGAATTCAGCGCGCCCACGTGCTAATGAAAAGTCACTTCTATCTGTTCTTTCGTCCTTGCATAATTGCTCCAATTAAACCTCTTTTTCTTCATATTTCTCCCCACTTTTTGTCTGATTAATCTAACACATCAATCACCACAATTAGTGTAATATTTTATCAAAATAATACAAAAATCAATTACAAATATTACACTTATTTTGTTCCTATCAGTAGGCGTAAATGTTCGTAGCCTTCCCTTTGCATTTTTGCAAAGAGGCTGTTTTTACGCCTCTAACCCGTGACCTCAAGGTCACCAAAAATGCAACTCAACCGTTGCACAAAGGCTCGTCCTCGGACCTTCACTGTGATTATACTCCATTAATTCTTACAAAGCTCTAACTTTTCAAGTCGAACTGAATTGTTGACTGATGGCATTGGCAGGGATTTGATTCAGTCATGGCAGATGGTTCACACCTTCCTTTCGAGGACAATGTCTTGTATACTAAATCCATATCAAGCTTGGCTCATGCAATATATTGGTAGAGGCTGAACTGGGAAGATTAGCAGGAACCGAAGATGACTTAACTGTTGAAGATTATGAAGCAAGGCTCACTGATGTTAATCAGGTTCCTTTTGGCTCCTGGTAATCAACTCCTAACTTGTTCTTTATGATAGCATGGTAAAAATTGACCTTACATGTTTCAGGCTCGAGTGTTTATTGACAAGACAGGGATTGATGCCTTGGCTGTGTGTATTGGGAATGTCAGTGGGAAATACCCAGCAAGTGGCCCAATCAGGCTTGATCTGCTTAAGGTAAGATCCCTTAGTTAAGTACTGTTTGGATATTGTCTAGATAGTTCTCTATGCCTCAGACGAAAACCTTTTGACATGGGTAACAACTTCATGCAATTCATTCAAGTGCAAAATTCATTTGGATTGGTTAATATCGTTTTTCTCTCCATGTATCTATTTCTGATTTTGAAAGTATTTTATGCATGGAAATTTAAAACATAAAATCCATGTTAATTCTGCTGAGCTGCTGCTAAATTTTGTAATTTCTTTTTCTTAAAATTTTTACTCCAACAAAATTTGTTGGTCTCATAAAATTGGTTCTTTTCCTAGTTTTAATGCGAAGGCTATGAGATTGAGCCAGGTAATGTGTTGCATCTTTTCAGTAGTGAAGCCATTTGTTCTTCTAGTGGTTTCTGTTGGGGAACAGGACCTTCATAGTTGCATTGATCAATTATATCTAGATAGCATCTTGACCGCATTCATATGAGGAAGAAAGAACAATACATAACAAGTGAGTAGTTATATCATTGTATTCCATTTCCCAGCTTCAAATAGTGAACGAACATCTGAGACTTTGTAACTGGATATATGAGGTTTCTATTCTGGAAGGTACATTGCCAAAATTTAATTTATTACATCATGCATTGTACAAGGGGCGGATCCAGAATTTTTTTTGGTGGGGTCTATGTATGCTAATTATATAAATTGAGAATAACAGTGCATAATACATAAATAAAAATAGAGTAAACTATAATAAAATAATCTCAGAAAAATGATATTACTCGAATATTATATCAGTTTGAGAACATAACTACGACAAGTAGAGTATATAATAAAAACTATGTGTTCTCCTAATTAAAATTGCTTAAAAGTATTATTTTGTTAAACCAATATCATACAAATTCTTAGAAAAGTAGTAACAGAAAAATACTAACTAAAGAGTAAATCCCTTTTGGTTTTGTTATTTTTTATAAAGGGATAAAACTGAATGAAATACTGAGTCTGTCATTTGGTGAGGAAAGTGAGAACAGGGATAGCATTTATATTATATTAAAAATATGGAAAGTGAAAAATAAATGAAGGCAATTTGCATAAAAACCAAACAAACTTTGAATTGGGGGAGGAGTGTAATTTGGACAACAGAGGGTAGGATAATGCACTGTGGATATAAAAGCCCTGTAAGTTTTCACATGTCAGTTTCCAGCCCTTGCTCCTGTGTAATCTGTCCTTGCATATAAAGAGAAAAAAAAAGAAAAAAAAAATACTGCTACCAGGATTGATATGCCTCAAGTTTGGAGAGCAGAAAATATTATTTTATTTCATTTTACTTTATTTTTATTTTCTATTACAGCTCTGTGCTGGAAAGAGTTGGCTTTCAGGTTTAGTAGGTTTAGTTCTGCCCTAGTAGACTTGTTAATTCTTCATTTACATACAGGATCTCTATGCCTTGAGTTCAGAGAAAGGAGTTTTTCTAGTCCTTCATGGTGCTTCTGGACTGTCTGTAGAACTCATCAAGGTATTATATTTGATCACTTAAAGTTCGAGTTCCCAATTGTATACAAAACTATCTTACATCGAGCTATTTGAGATCTGTCTTCGGTGATATCCTCGAATTCCCTGCTACTCGGTTTGTTCTTTTAATTTTACTGTGCAGCATACTACATCAATTCTTCTGTGATTTTTTTCCCTCTGCATTAAATTCTTTGTTCTCTTTATGGTTATTTAACTTGCTGAGTTTGACTTTATGTTTTTGCTTAAAAGGAATGTATAGCACGGGGAGTGAGAAAATTCAATGTGAATACTGAGGTACGAAAAGCTTACATGGACTCACTGAGCAGCTCCAAGAAAGATCTTGTTCATGTAATGGCCTCGGCGAAGGAAGCCATGAAAGCTGTAGTTGCAGAGAAGATGCATTTGTTTGGTTCAGCAGGAAACGTGCTCTGACTCTTCCTCATGTCGCAATCAGTACAAGAAAAATAAGGTGTTTGTCGCAATGATATTTAAGGAATAAGAAGTCCCTATTCAAATCAAAGTCTTGCCTTCTTTCGTTGATGTGTATGAGAGAGTTTTCAAACAAAATACATACCGGAGTTGCCTAGAGCTAAGATTGGGGCTTCATTGTGGTCTAACCATACTCGTTTCACACACTTGAGTATTCCTGCGGCGTGCCGCTTCTGTAGCCTCGATGAAACCATTTAGTTCACATTTGATTCTCTTAATGAGCTCTCTCTCTCTCTTCGTTTTTCATTGAACCTAATGCATTAGGTCCAATTTTAAGAACTCCGATACCGATTGATATAGTTTTTGTACTCAAAAGATTTCCATATGATTAAACTCAGAGAATTTAAAGAAAATAATTTTTCTAGTGTATTATATCTTAAAATTATTCTAAATACAATATATATATATATATATATATATATATATATATATATAAACAATGGCATATGAGTTCTTAGTATATTTAAATATTTCAATTTTCAACGAGTCATATTTCTTTAAAAGATATTAGACACTTGAACCATTATTCACTAGTTGGCTCTGAGTTATCAAGAAATAAGAGGATTTCATGGTTTTTGACTGTTCTAGTTCAATTCTTCATTGTTCAGTTCCAATTCGAACTCTGTCATACCAATTCTAAAATTTCCTTTTT
The DNA here is from genome assembly GCA_033439265.1 of Dillenia suffruticosa. Classification (NCBI taxonomy): domain Eukaryota; kingdom Viridiplantae; phylum Streptophyta; class Magnoliopsida; order Dilleniales; family Dilleniaceae; genus Dillenia; species Dillenia suffruticosa. The sequence goes on from JAVTVX010000009.1 coordinate 12,610,786, forward strand.
CACATCAATTTAGCCGCTAAATGTGCCAAAATTACAATCCTTTAAATAAAAATATTAATTCCTTAATGGGTTCTATAGTATTTAGATCAGATTAATTGGGTGAAACCTAGATACTATTTGGTGATAGGAAAAATCTGCTTACACATAAAAAGAAATATTATAATTAGAAACCTTGCAATAATTTCCCGATACAATTAATTACCATTACAAAACAAAGATTAAAAAAATATTAGTTAAAATATTTATCTACCTATTAAAACTGATAGGTTTATACATTAATGACTTAAATGACATCAAATTGTGGAACCAATCTAATATGAATATGACATTTTTCTTTGGAACTTGAATGTGCTATTTCTTTATGCTTTCAAGGTTTTTCACAATAAATTATTTTCCTTTGTATCAATCGTTATATATTGTAGCACTACACTTGCAAGTACACATGACAAACTATAGATAAGAAGAGTATTTGAGTGTATCTTCATTGGAAATATAGTGGTTAACCTACACTACAAAATTAAAATCCAACGGTGATGCTAACATTTGTTGTTAGTGACCTTAGTGACGATTTTTTTATGATTTATAGAAACACTTTTGACAAAACTGTTAAAAAATGTATATATTTTTTTATAGTATCAAATTGTTTGTCGGAAAAAGTTTATCAATTATCAATAAAAGTAGCATATCCATATATAAAAACGATATTCAATTATGATAGTTATCACTTATGGTAAGTAAATATGACAATGTTTAGGGACCGTTTGGAAGTAGTCTTTATATAACTCTTCTTTACTGTCTACTTAACTATACATTTGCATAAATTTTACATCTATACTAATCCATATATTACACCGTCTTTAAAAATTATATTCAATTCTGACGGTTATCACTTGTTATCATTTGTAATGAGTAAATATAGAATTTTTAGGGACGATTTGAAGGTTTAAAAGCAATCTCTATATAATGTGTCTATATCTATGCTAACTATATATTTCACCATCTATAAATATTATTTACCATTATGACGGTTATTACTTGTTGTCAATAAATATGAATCTTTCATAATTGTTTGAAAAGAGTTTTTATATGAGTCTTCCGTCTATATAAGTTCTATACATAAACTAACCTATATATTGTACCGTCTGTCAATTAGGACGGTTATTAGTTATCGTTAGTAAATGAGATACTTTTATGAACGATTTGAAAACAGTTTGAAAACAAACTTTATATGAGTTTTCATTTGCAAAAGCGCTATAGCTATACTAATTCAAATGCTATGTAACTGTTATCACTTTTATCAATAAATGTGTCGGTCTTTAGAGACGATTTAAAAACAAACAATAATTTATACTGTCCACTAACCATACCGTCTATTAAGTTTACAGTCTATGTGTCACGTCCCGAACCGGGATCGTGAACAATCGCCCATTATCCCTGGATGCCGACTGTACTTTTACAGAAAATCGGATAGAAACTTCCCATAAATAGGAGGTTTCCCATATACAATTTCACCTGTATATCACATTCATCTTGTAAAATAAACAATTGGTCATCCCGGTCTCTCCAAAATCAACAAATACCATAGCGAACATCCAGAACAACGCAAGACTATAAAGTTTCTAGCAATTCTAGCAATAGACCTCTATTGTCATGCCCAACTAGAGCATGAGCAGCTGCCACACCGAGCGCATCTAAATTCTACGCATATATAAAATAAATTCCCAAGTTATTTTTAAATATTCACAAATGCCCCAATGCAATGAAATAAATCAATACAAGGGTTTCACGAATAAATGTCCATAATTTATACAGTCATCCCAAAAAAATTTAGATAAATATATTGGTCAAACTAAAATCTCCAATGCATAACGATATCACCAATTATCGTAGCGGAAGAGATGAAAATATCCATACCCAATCCCCGTGATATCATGTTCGCGTCACAATTATACAAACCTAACAATACCTCCTCGGTCCAACACTAATCCTGTGGGAAAGAAAGCGAGGGGTGAATATCTATGGGAGGATACTCAGTAAGTGAGGGGATTGACATCATACTATCAATATCGAGAGTGAACTTGGGTGTCAAAGCATGAAACACAATATCAAGTGTGGGAAAAATAGTGTGCTGTTTCAACAAATCAGATATCATCATGCACACATTTGAAAATAACATATGCATCCAATGTGGAAATCAATTCATAAAGAGCCGACCAATCAAACAACCTCGGCAATGGTCTACCTCGACCAAGGACGGCGCATTGGGGTTTTTCCAAATGTAAGTATTAAATAATGCCTCTCTGCACCAATGTTAGCCACAGGCTACTCCAACTAGTCTGCAAATAATAATAATGTACATATAACTAGTCGGCCATGTATGGTGCCCCCGCCTGGTGCTAGACGGAGCCGTACTCAACGTCCTCTCCGATGAGGGTCAACCTGAGATACCCATACACATGACGATCTGGCAGATATCTCCAGCCGAAACGTATCCGGACACAAGGGGTGCCTCTACCAGATGTCTTTCGTAGCTACGGATCACAATGTCATATCGGCTGGGCACGTAGCCCCATGCATCCCATCACCATGTCGGCCGGGTATATAGCCCCATGCATCATATCATAACGTCGGCCGAGCATACAGCCCAAATATATAAGTGAATCCATTTAAAACCATGTGCCAATGCAGTGGAAGCATTAAAAACATGTCAATATGTCGAAAATGTGGCACAATATTCAGTTATCAAAACTTATTGATGCATATCAATAAAGTCATAAATTAAGACACTCCAAAGGTCACAAAACATTTCATAAAATATTCGAAAGTTCTAATTATCATACATTTGCAGAAACATGTCATTTAAAAAGTATTTTTGAAACATGATTTTTCAATCAATAGCGAATGTCAAAATCTCACTCACAGTTCTAAGGATGGTGGTCACTCCCATTTTCAAAACCAATCAAATATGATTCCTCGAGTCTCCAAAAAAAAGATCAACCTAATCAGATCATCAAAATTGAATATCAATTTCTCAAATATCTTTAGGGTTTATCCGAAAGACATGAAATGTATAATATCTTTCACTTTACAGCTCATTTCATTCCAACCCTACAACCCAGATACTTTCATGCATATTTGAAAGTTTAACTCTAAGGGAAACTATTCGAATTCACTCGACATGATTTTGTGATTCTATAACATGCTTCTTTCGTATCAGACCATCTAGTTTCTATAACATTTTATACTTAACCTTCAAAGTCACATATAATCATTTCAGAATTTGTATTCTATTCGCATTCTACTTACACTCTAAACATATACATAACCTTTCATCTTAGAATCAATCCTATATTCATTCAATGTATCAGTTAGAGCCGAAATCTCTTCACCTAGGGTTTTCTCGAAGCGCAGTCAGAATATCGCTTCGGTCACTCCAAGGTCTGTAGTGTTTCGTATCAAAACAAGATTTATTTGTTAGATCTAAACACATAAATCAGAAGTAAAACCCTAAGTCATTTACTGGTCGGGTTGTCGAAGCCCTCAAATTAATACTGATTCCCCCAATACAAGAAACTGTAGTAATAGTGGTTACCAGGTCGAATCCTAAGGGAACTATGTTAACTTAACTCCTTAGTAATGCCAAAATAAAATGGGGGGTTTATAAAAGAAATTCTTAAATCAAAATTAAATAGGTAAAATTAAAAGACAAATCAAATATGCAAAAATACTAAAATTTAAAGAAGAAATTCAATTCACCAAATTTCGATCCAAGGATTCATATATTCGATTGTCTTATTGATCATTGGTCGAAAATATTATTCTTGCAATTCAAGCATTTAACCTTAGATCTATTAGGATAGCCATAATAAATCTTGTATTTTCCTAAAATAATTGACCAAACCCAGCATCCAATCAAAACTTATCATTAATCGACTGGGCACGATAGCGTTCCATATCAAATAATGACAGCATTAAGTTCTGTGAAAACAGTTAAATCAAAATACAAATAACCAGGATAGCCGTACAATTATTCGATTTTGTTTCATTGATTCCTTAGGTTAAAATGAATATCGGAAAACGACCCATAAACATATATAACCTATTTGCTACTCGTACCATTCATTCATGACAATTACGGATCACTGAAATCCTGGATGCAGTAGAAAAATTGATATTGAATTAAATTGTCAGATTAACCAATACCAATTCTTCATAAAAATAAACCAAGAATCGACGAATACTTGAATAAAAGACAAGAAATTAAATTAAGAACATAACTTCACAATGAAGAACAATCGATTAAAATTCCCCTTGAATCAGAATAAAAAAACTAGCCACTCATGGTGGTAAGTATTAACACAAGAAAATAAAAAATAATGTTCCTAAAAAGAAAGAAAAAAAATAAAAAATAAAACCTAATGAGAGATTGAATGAACTGTCATGAAGTTCCTCTCTTTTTACCTTAAGATGCAGCCACCTACTTGGAGTATTGTGTTTCTCTGCAGCAGCCCTCCCTTTTCTTGTGTAGAGAGTATTATGTTGTGTCTTTGAGTGCAGCCTCTTTTGTATTTAAATAAGCAAGGTAGCCAGCCCTTTTTTGTGAAAATAGGAAACTTTCCTTCCTTCTAGTATTCTAATTTGATTAGAACTCTTCCTCTTCATAGAAAATAGGAAAGAAGATATTTTCTCCTAAAGAATAATGCAACTTTCCTTTCTTCTAGTTTTCTAATTTAATTAGGACTCTTCCTATTGAGAAAATTAGAAACTCTACTAAAATGTTGAAATTAAAATTCAAACTTCTCTTCTTCAAAGTCTAATAAGATGTCTTGACCCAATTAGTTCCAAAATTGCCTAATTAAGCCCAATTTGCTCCAAGTCTTCAATTTCAATCTCCTAAAAGTAAAATTCAATAAAACCAACCATTAGTGCATTAAACAATTCAAATTCAAATCATGATAAAATAATAAATTGACAAAATTGCATGTTATCAAATTCCCCCACATCAAACCAATGCTTGTCCTCAAGCATTCACAATGTCAATGCCATACAACCATTCTCCTCTTCACTCCTTCCCCTCCTTCAATTCATCTTCAAATAATTTCAAAGCAGCACACATCGAAAAATTCAAGCAAAAATAACAATTCAGAAAGCAAGTGATCATAGTTTTAAAACTTTAAAAGAAAATATAAGCATCCCATCAAGTTCGATAACTTCATCAAAATTCAATGCATCAAGATTCAATACCCTCATAAAGATTTCACTCTATACACTCAAAGTGTTTAAGGGAATTTATCAATAACTCTCAAAATCAAAGCATAGTATGCTATTACCATAAACTTGCTTATTTATCAAATCTCCACCACTACTTATATGAATTCAAAACAAAAATCCGGGGGTCTTTGTAAGGGTTGTAACGTGGCTTGGGTAAATGAAGGGTAAAAGGATAAATGTATCGTGTAATAAATATATCAAAGAAGCATGTCAAGAGTATATCCCATATATCCCATATCATGAAATACAATCAAGCCAAAAGAAAGATATCTCAATCAAGATCATAATCATCTCTCAATCAAACTTTTCACATTTTCGCTTCAAATTCCCCAATTTCAACTTTTGGGAATTTCTTCTTTTTCTTTTTCTTTTCCTTCTCTTTTTTTTTCTTTTTTTTTTTTGTATCAACACAATTTTTGATGAATAAGGAAACTAAATGAGGATCAATGAAAAATGCCGCGTATATGCAATCCACCCCAAGTATATAATCAACTTCCCGAAAATAAATCTCACAATAGAAGTATCTCATTCCCTTTGCAAATAACCACTAAATATATGCTCAAATCACATGTTTCTTTAATATAAGAACCAAAAAGAAGGTAAAGCGTAAAAAGAAGGTTATGTGTTAATTAATGAGGTTAAAGCAAAGAAAAGGGATATAAACTCAAAGGTTTCACTAAGGGAAATATTATGCACGGGAAAGTTTATTTTCGAGAGCTAAAATGGGTAAACCTAAATGCCCCCATCATATTAATGTATGAACTCATTGATGTGGTTTCAAAAAGCATAGCAAAGCAAGTTCTAGAATAAACACACTAAGATTGATGCACACTCATGAAGAAATATTAGAGCAAATTTGATAACATGCTCTTAAGGCTCAAATTCTCACAAAAATTGTGCAATGTTGTATCAAATCTATCACATTTTCAAATGACTCAATCATCAAGATCAATGGGACACTTTAAAATAATTTTATCCAAAAATAACTAATCACACTTGTCTCTTTCATGTATTTCAAACTCAAATCAACAATGTATACTAACTCAAAATCATTATCCGACAAAATTCAGAGAGTACGAAGTTTCAAAGAAAAATAGAAGAAATGACATTGGCATGAAAATCCTCCCCCACACCTAAATACTATATTGTCCTCAATGTATGCAAAAAATGAGAATTTTAGACACAATGCTAAAGAAATTCACAACTAGCACAATTAAAAACTGATCTCAGAAATGAAAGATGCTAGGCAATGAAAGAGGACAATGAAAAGAAAGATAAAGAATGAGAAAACTCCCCTAAGGTGATAGCGGGAATGGGAGAATGCGAAGTCTCCTCTATGAATCCTTCGGTTTGGGCATTCGCAACCAGCATATATTTTTTTTTTAAGGCCAGAAATCGCGTGATCACGACCTAATGCCAAGACTGCTTCTGCCTCTGAAAATTCTGTGTTGAACTATGACTTGGGTGATTGAATTGGACACCTGCAAAAATTAAAGAAGAGATAAATAACACTTAAAATTGAATAAATGAAATTACTAAAAATTAAATCAAATTCTAAAAAAAAAAAAAAATTAGGTTGCCTCCCAACAAGCGCAATTATTTAACGTCATTATGCTCGACGGTTTTCACTTGTTTCTCTTAAAGGAGGCTTCAACTTTACTTTGTGAGGCGCATATGACTTTCCTTCCATATCTAATTGTGCATTCAATTCAAAATCAATATCCATTTTTCTTCACAAATTTCCTGCACAATTAAATAAAATATATCAGTAGTACAAAGTGATTGATACTCATTTGGGTACTTCATAGGATCGAAAATAATAAATTTCACAATCTTGTCATCGAACTCGACGGAGAGAATACCCTCATCCACATCTATTTTGGTCTTTACTGTCTTCATGAATGGTTGTCCTAATAGAAGTGGAGCTGAATTTGTGATAGTGTCTCCTTCCATTTTCAAGATGTAAAAATCAGTTGGAAAAATTAATTCGTTAACCTGCACCAAAACATCTTCAACAATCCCCTCTGAATCAGCACATTTTTCAGGTAAAATTCCTTTATTGATATCACATACATTCTTACCCATCTCATCACCTCTTATTTTCCCTACTTCCTTCTCGTATTCTTCCATCTTGGATTCCTCAAACTTAATTGGACTTTCATCGATGGCCTTATCCTCTTCTTCTTCATCCTTCATTTCATCTACCTTCTTGGACGATGGTGGGGTTGATCGCAACACCATTGCACTATCATTCTCCTTAGGGTTTACTACCGTTTGTGAAGATAATTTCCCTGAGATTCGAACCTCCAAATTGCTAACCGAAGTGGCTAGCTGAGTGATTTGATTTCCCAAATTTTGAATACTAGCTCTCGTTTCCTGTTGAAATTGTTGAGTATTAGTCGCAAGAGCCTTAACTATATCCTCTAAAGACATACCAGAATTTGAGGGTTGTGCAGGTGCGGGTGTTGTTCTGTTGAAGTGTTGCCATCTCGTGTGTCCTCCTTGGTGTCCATAGTTCAAGTTTGGCTGATCCCTCCATTCAGGATTATAATAATGGGAGAAAAGATCATACGTACATTGAGGTTGATCAGGGAATCCTCCTACCATATTTACTTGTTGAATGAAATCTTCTTGTAGGGATGGACACATATCTGTCGGATGTCCGGGAACTGAGCACATGCCACAAACTTTGGTTGCACGTATTTGCCTTGCAGCCATCTGACGAACCAAAGCAGTCAATTCAGAAATTTGATTTTCAAAATTCGAGTGACTTACCTTATGAGCTGGGTTCTCGATGCACAAGGGATGTTGGTTCAAAATTGATGCAGCTAACTCCATCTTTTCCTCTCCAAAAATCAATAAACAAGTGAAAAGCACAAACTAAGAAATTAAAATAGTTCCCCGGCAACGGTGCCAAAATTTGGTCGGGTTGTCGAAGCTCTCAAATTAATACTGATTCCCCCAATGCAACAAACTGTAGCAATAGTGGTTACCAAGTTGAATCCTAAGAGAACTATGTTAACTTAACTCCTTAGTAATGCCAAAATAAAATGGGGGGTTTATAACAGAAATTCCTAAATCAAAATTAAATAGGTAAAATTAAAAGACAAATCAAATATGCAAAAATACTAAAATTTAAAGAAGAAATTCAATTCACCAAACTTCGATCCAAGGGTTCATATATTCGATTGTCTTATTGATCATTGGTCGAAAATATTATTCTTGCAATTCAAGCATTTAACCTTAGATCTATTAGGATAGCCATAATAAATCTTGTGTTTTCCTAAAATAATTGACCAAACCCAGCATCCAATCAAAACTTATCATTAATCGACTGGGTACGATAGCGTTCCATATCAAATAATGACAGCATTAAGTTCTGTGAAAACAGTTAAACCAAAATACAAATAACCAGGATAGCCGTACAATTATTCGATTTTGTTTCATCGATTCCTTAGGTTAAAATTAATATCGGCAAACGACCCATAAACATATATAACCTATTTGCTACTCGTACCATTCATTCATGACAATTACGGATCACTGAAATCCTGGATGCAGTAGAAAAATTGATATTGAATTAAATTGTCAGATTAACCAATACCAATTCTTCATAAAAATAAACCAAGAATCGACGAATACTTGAATAAAAGACAAGAAATTAAATTAAGAATATAACTTCACAATGAAGAACAATCGATTAAAATTCCCATTGAATCAGAATAAAAAAACTAGCCACTCATGGTGGTAAGTATTAACACAAGAAAATAAAAAATAATGTTCCTAAAAAGAAAGAAAAAAAATAAAAAATAAAACCTAATGAGAGATTGAATGAACTGTCATGAAGTTCCTCTCTTTTCTCCTTAAGATGTAGCCACCTCCTTGGAGCATTGTATTTCTCTGCAGCAGCCCTCCCTTTTCTTGTGTAGAGAGTATTATGTTGTGTCTTTGAGTGCAGCCTCTTTTGTATTTAAATAAGCAAGGTAGCCAGCCCTTTTTTGTGAAAATAGGAAACTTTCCTTCCTTCTAGTCTTCTAATTTGATTAGAACTCTTCCTCTTCATAGAAAATAGGAAAGAAGATATTTTCTCCTAAAGAATAATGCAACTTTCCTTTCTTCTAGTTTTCTAATTTAATTAGGACTTTTCCTATTGAGAAAATTAGAAACTCTACTAAAATGCTGAAATTAAAATTCAAACTTCTCTTCTTCAAAGTCCAATAAGATGTCTTGACCCAATTAGTTCCAAAATTGCCTTATTAAGCCCAATTTGCTCCAAGTCTTCAATTTCAATCTCCTAAAAGTAAAATTCAATAAAACCAACCATTAGTGCATTAAACAATTCAAATTCAAATCATGATAACAATAATAAATTGACAAAATTGCATGTTATCATTTACCTGCATGGAGGTTCGTGGGCTGTCACGGGCTCACAGGCCGTCGCGGGCTTGTGGGCTACAGCGGGCTTGTGGGTTCGCAGGTCAGCAGGCCAGTAGGCTTCGGCTAGCAGGCTCGCTAGTCTGCAGGCCAGTGGGCTAGCGACTGATAGGCCTGCGGGCTCGTGCTCGCCCGTGCGTTGGTGCGCACCCGTGCACTACTGCGCTCTTGCGCGCGCTCTTGCTCTGGCTCGGGCTCGTGGGCTCGGTCCTGCTCGCAGCCTGGGCTCACGCTGCGGGCTCAATCTTACTCGCGGCCTAGGCTCACGCTGCGGCTGGGTCCTGCTCGCTCAGGGACTGTGGCGCACTCGTGCGCAGGCGCGCTGTGGCGAGCTCGAGCTGTGGTGTGCTCGCCCGTTCGCACGCTCGCGCTCGCGCTCGTGCTGTAGCGTGCAGGCGGGAGGACGCGCTGTGGCTCGCTCACGTGCAAAGGCGTTGGGTTGCGCTCGTGGAGGCTTGCGGTTGTGGAGCTCGGCAATCGCGAGCGGTGCCGTGCGATGGTGGCGGAAGGGAGAGGGACTGCGGCGGAGTGGCGAAGCCGAAGGGAGAGGGCGACAGCGAGAGGGAGAGAAGAAGAAAAAGAAGAAGAAGAAGAAGAAGAAGAAGAAGAAGAAGGTGGCGATGGCGGTGGCGATGGCGGTGGCAATGGCGGAGGAAGGCGCGGAGCAGAGGCGGAAGGAAGAGAGGCGCGGCGCTGCGGGAAGATAAAAGGTCGAGAGAGAGAGAGAGAGAGAGAGAGAGAGAGAGAGAGAAGGGGGGTTAGGGTTTTAACCCTAATCCCCAAATTGGGGACGCAGCGTTTTGCCCCAAAACGCTGCGTCTCCAATCCTGTTTTTTTTTTTTTTTTTTTTAATTTGGTGTTACACTATGACTATATTAACCCATATATATTTTGCTATTTGTAAATGTTATATACTATTTTAATGGTTGTTAGTTTTCGTCAATAAATGTGATACTATTTAGAAACTATTTGAAAATTGTTCCTATATGTTCCATCTATACTGATTACTAAAATGTACTGTTTTAAAAATTTAAGTGTTAAGATACCAAACCATTTGCGATACCTGGTGATAAGATGCAATAACAGGAGATAATTTCTGATAATAGGTCGTGCGTTGCTATAACAGTTGGTGTGTTGCTATAAGATAGTTGATAAGTTTGCGATAAGAGCTGATAATTTTGCGATAAGTTGTGGTAAATTTGCGATAATTAGTGGTAATATAGTGGTAATTTTATGATAACGGTGCTTGGATCAATCTCTTGATTTCTTTATTTTTGTTTACACTTGAACATTATTTCACACAACAATATTCAGTTACATTTACATGCTCAAGTCTAAGTCTCCAATGATTCGTGGCAAACTGATAGTTTATTTTTACTTAATTCTACTTGGCTTTCTCTCTCTCTTTTTTTTTTCATTGTACTTGTACTTTACTTAATTGTTTCTCTTTTTTGTTTTCTCAATTTGTATGAAGCATTATATATAGACTATGTGGAATTTATTTGTGCAAAACTGCGTATGTATATATGGAAATTTATTTGTGTAACTCAAGCGCAAACCTACCACGTAGGCAAGTGTGGGGCATGGGCATGCGCGGTCCCCGAGCTACTCACGCAGCTCTATGCACAGGCAAGCGCGGGGCGTAGGAATGCGCGATAGTGTTTTGAAACGCAGACTGGAGTATGCCAAGGGGTCACCGATGACTCATAAATAAATTTAAATTATAATATATTAAAAAATTAAAAATTCATATAGTTAATATCAAGTCATGTTCAAAAATATAATATTAATAAGTTATAATTCATTTATCTAAATATACCTAAACATTACATTATGTATCATTCAATATAAAATATCATTGAAATATATCAAAACCTAATTTCTAATTTGCCCTAGGGTTGAAAATATTAAAGTTAAGTAGTAAGAAAAAGTAAGCAAGAAAAGAGAAGGAAAAAACAAAAACATGGCCCCAAGGTGAAGGAAAAAAATAGAAGTGAGAGTGAGATAAAAAAAAAAAAAAACAAACAAAATGTGAGAGTGAGATAAAAAAAAAGAAAAGAAAAAGGTGAAAGTGAGATAGAAAGAAAGGAAGAGGAAAAAAAAAAAAAAGAAACCACCCACACACACATAACACACATTGTGGTCTAGTGGTTATCTTGCAGTCTCATATTTGAACCTACGTACCGACACTTTTTGCAACATTTACAACAATAAAAAAGAAAAGGAAAAAAATCAGGTTGGCTGCTTCGGTTCAATTCGGGTTCTTGACCAGCTTTGATTGGTTTCCCAAAATTCGATTATGTTAGGAAACTCGGACTGGCTACTAGTTTGGTTCTACATTGGACCAGTCCGGTCTGGATTTCAAAACACTGATGCACGGTCCCCCACGTTGCACGGCTCTACTGTACAGACAAACATGCAGCGCGGGCATGCATAGTCCTCTACGTTGCCTACACGGCTCTACCTCACAGGCAAGCGTGAGGCGTGGGCAAGTGCAGTCAAGTAGGTATGAATATAACTTGCATGTATATAATTTGCATTTATTAATGCAGTATGAATATAACTTGCCGATATATAAATTTATATTTTTGTGACTGTCCATCACCAATTTTAATCTTCTCAAAGTGGGGTCCGTCACTAATTTTAGGAATACTGAAAAAAATTTGAATTTTACTGGAAGACCACCCCTAACACGCAACCCGCCACATTTAATTTATGAAATTGCCTTTGCTAAGCCTTGAACCCTGGCATGGTGAAAATCCAACAAGCAGCACACCACCAAGCCATTATAGTTTTCTAATCATAATATTTTTTTTTTTACTTATTCTCTTTATTTCATATTTTTAATAATAATAAAATTATATAAAATTATAATTTATTATAAAATAATGAAATAATTTTACTTTAGTTTAAAATAAAATAATAAAAAATTTTAAAAAATAAAATAATATTTTCCTTCTACAAAATAAAATAAAAATAAAAATAATTTTAATAAATAAAAATTTAAAAATTAAAAAAAAATCGGTCGCTAATTCGTCAGTAATCTGTTGCTAATATTTCCGTTGATAATCCGTCGCTAATTTTTCCATCGATAAAATTTTTATCGGTAATCCATCGCTGATAGGTTTATAAAAAATTAAAAAAAATTAAAATTTTGAAAAATCCGTCGGTAAAATTTCCATCGGTAATCTGTTGGTAAAATTTTTGTCGATAATCTGTCGTAATTCCGTCGTTATTATCCACGAAAAAAAATCCATCGGCAATTTTCCGTCGTTGAAAGTCTACTTTCTATCAATAGTTTTGCAAAGGCTATATATTGTTCTATCAAATAGTCTTTGAGTCCTAAATATTGAAAACTATCAAATAGTCCTATCCTATATATGTTAAATCCTAAATATTGAAAATATCCACGTGTATAGTTTTTAGAGATGGTTAAAAATTTTAAGGTTAATATGTGATAAGTTGTAATGGGGGATAATTTGGAAACATCGATACATGAGTAATAATAGATGGTAAGTTGTAGTAATTTTACAAGAGTGATAAAAGGTGATAAGTTTTGCGATAATGTGGTAAGTTATCGTAATTTTGATATAATTTGTGATAAGTTTGTGACAACTTGTGGTAAGTTTGTGATAAGTTGTAAGTAAGTTATGGTAATTTTGTGAGAGTGATTACAGGTGATAACTTGTGGTAAATTTGCTACTTAGTATGGTAATATTATTATTGGAGTAAAACAGTAAAGTAGGGTGGAATTGTAATATTATTATTAGAGTAAAATAAGATAATAAATTACTAAGAGGAGTAATAACATGAGTAAAATACTGTAAGTATTAGCTATTAGTTACATGGAGTGAAATACTGTAAGTATTGGTTATTAGTAATGTTGTGTATTTTACTCTTAATATAAATTATTATTAGGATTATTATTGTTTCTAATAAATTAAAAAATTATTTCTAATGGAATTGTTATTATATATTACAACAATCTCGCAGTCATACGTTAGCGCTTCTTTGCTTGCATATCAAGTTAGGATTTGTAGGAGAAGAGAAACCCAGAGTTGGAGGAGGTTGAATAGAAACTTATTTTGCAGATTCCCCCTTATGTTGTGGAAAGACATTCTTTACGTAAAATTTGAAATAATGGCACTTTTTGATTGCAGTTAAGGCAAGAATGCGACGAATGGTGGTCATTTTAGTAAGTTGGGGAAATGTTTCTCTCTATATAGATTATTATTAGAATTATTATTGTTTCTAATAAGTTAAAAAAATTATTTCTAATAGGATTGTTATTATATATGCAATTAATTGGTTAATTTTACTTCGTAAATCACAATTTTGGTACATCACAAGTTCTCTTTGCAATTTTCCTTTTCCTTTGTATTGGTTCAAACTTTGCTTTTCTCTACCCTCGTTCAGACTTTTTTCTCTTTGTTTCCTGCATCTTCATCTTTATGGACATGATGTCAGGACAAATTGCATTATGCTCTGATATTAGAAATTTAAGAAAATATTCTTTTATCAAGAAATTAAGGTCCTAAAATAAAACCATGAAATGAAACCATCAGTGATTCCGATACAAATACAATACAAAATGAGATAAGGTGTGACAATGGTGTGTAACAACATATTTCTTGACTTGGTGGACTTATGAACATCTTCGGTTCCGTATATCCAAAAACCTTATAGTAAATATTCCACAATCATTCCTGACATATAAAAATTAGTTTAGGGCATACATTAACTTCAAATCAAAATCATATAGCGAATTGCACCCTAATTAACTTACATGTTAGGCTGCTGTAGAACTTTAATAGGCACAATTTAGGAGATAAAGAGTGAATTTTCATAAGTTCTCTCAATACAATCCTTCTATAAAGAGAAATTAATGAAAATATTATAATTATAGTCGAACAAAATTTGATATTTAAATATATTAAATAATTACCATAATTACCATCAAAGTTTAAAATTCATCATCTTCATGACCTCTAAAGCAATAACCTAAGTTTAGAACGTAAATAATTTGTTTGTCCAAATAAACAGCGTAACAAAACCAATGTTATTTGAAAATGACAGGAATAAAAATCTGTTATGAAAATACAATACTATATTAACACTATATTATATTAGTGTGTAATCGTAAAATGTATAAAATGTGTAATGGTAAAATAATTGACTAGTGTAACACCAAGCCTAAAAAAAAAAAAAAAAAAAAAAAAAAAAAAAAAGAGGGAGAGCCAAAACGCAGCGTTTTGGCCCTCCCCCCAATTGAATTAGGGCTGAAGCCCTAATTCGTTTCTCTCTCTCTCCCTCTCTCCGCCGACCCTTCGCCTCCCTCCCCCACCGCGGCGTTGGTCTTCACCGCAAGCTCCGCCGGCATCTTCTTCTTCTTCTCCTTCTCCTTCTTCTTCTTCTTCTTCTTCTGCTTTTTCTTCTTTCTCCCGCAGCTCATTTCCCCGCGATCTCCCTCTCGCGATCTCCCACGATCGCTCTCTCTCCACCTCGCCGCACACCGCCGCGAGCCACGATCGAGCACCACCGCACGCCACAGCGTGCGATTGCTGCCTCCTCGCGCGATCGAGCCACCGAGTGCGCAGCAGCACAGCGCATAGGCGTGCATCAGTGCACGGGCGTGCACCAGCGCGCCTCAGCGCACTAGCGCGCGAGCAGGACCCAGCCGCAGCGCGGGCCCAGGCCGCGAGCAGGACTGAGTCCGCGAGCGCGAGCCCAGGCCGCGAGCGAGAGCCCAGGCCGCGAGCGCGCTGCCCAGCGCACGGGTGTGCACGGGCGCGCAGCCCAGTGCACGAGCGCGAGCAGAGCGCGAGAGCAGAGCGCGCAGGGGCGCGCAGCAGCGCGCGAGCGCGCACGAGCCAGCGCAGCACACGGGCGAGCACCAGCCCGCGAGCCACTGTCGGCCCGCAGGCCCATCAGCAGCAAGCCCACGGGCCCACCAGGCCCGACAGCCCGTCCAAGCCCGCAGGTCCAGTACGGCCCGCGGCCCAGTTCAGCCCATCGGCCCGCCAGCCCGCCGGCCCGCTACCCCGTAGCACGCAGACCAGCGAGCCCGCTAGCTGTGGCCCACGAGCCCGCGAGGGCCCGTGACGGTCCGTGAGTTCGTGACAGCCCACGAATCTCCACGCAGGTAAATGACTTAGGGTTTTGTTTCGGATCTATGTGTTTAGATCTAACAAATGAACCTTGTTTTGATAGGAAACCCTACAGACTTTGGAGTGACCGAAGCGACTTTCGGACGAGACTCGGTGCTTCGAGAAAACCCTAGGTGAGGAGATTTCGACTCTAATTGATAAATTGGACGAATCTAGGATTGAATTTAAGATGAAAGGTTTTGTATATGTTTAGAGTATAAGTGGAATGCATATAGAATACAAATTATGAAATGATTATCTATGAATTGAAGGTTAAGTATAGAATGTTATAGAAATTTGATAATCTGATTTAGGTTGATCTTTTGGAGACTCGAGCGGTCAGATCCGATTTGGCTTGTCAGTAGGGAGTGACTTCCCTCCCGTAGAACTGTGAGTGGGACTTTGACATTCACTATTGATTGAAAACCATGTTTCAAAAATATTTTTAAATGACATATTTCTGCAAATGCCTGATTGGTAGAATTTTCGAATATTTGATGAATGTTTTGTGACCTTTGGAGTGTCTTGACTGTTGACTTTATTGATATGCATCCATGAGTTTTGATAAACGTATATTGTGCCACATTTTCGACATATTGATATGTTTTAAATACTTCCACTGCATTGGCACATGGTTTTCAATGGATTTATTTACACATTTGGGCTGTATGCCCGGCCGACTTTATGATATTATGATTTGGGCTGTATGCCCGGCCGACTTTATGATATTATGCATTGGGCTGTATGCCCGGCTGACGTTATGATATTATGCATGGGGCTATATGCCCGGCTGATCTGGTGATGGGATGCATGGGGCTACGTGCCCGGCTGATATGATATTGTGATCCGTAGCTACGAAGGACATCTGGTAGAGGCACCCCTTGTGTCCGGATACGCTTCGGCCGGAGGTATCCGCCAGATTGTCGTGTGTATGGGTGTCCCAGGTTGACCCTCATCGGAGAGGACGTTGAGTACGGCTCCGTCTAGCACCAGGCGGGGGCACCATACACGGCTGACTAGTTATATGTACACTATATACTTTTTACAGGCTAGTTGGGGTAGCCTGTGGCCAACATTGGGGCAGAGAACCATTTTTTAATACTTGCATTTGGAAAAAAAAAAAAAAAACCCCCAATGCGCCGTCCTTGGTCGAGGTAGACCATTGCCGGGAATATTTCATTGGCCGGTTCTTCATAACATTGATGTAAAATTTTGGGATGCATATCTGGCTTTTTGATGTGTGCGTGTGATATATGATTTTGGAAATAACATGATCAGTTTGCACACTGTGGATATTTTCTTATCTTATACTTTGACACTCCAAATTCACCTCGATATTGATAGCATGATGTCAATCCCCTCACTTACTGAGTATCCTCCCATAGATACTCATCCCTCACTTTCTTTCCCACAGGATTAGTGTTGGATCGAGGAGATACCACTGGGATTGGGTATGGATATTTTCCATCTCTTCCGCTATGATGATTGGTGATATTATTATATATTGGAGATTTTAGATTGACCAATGTATTTATATAAATTTTCTGGGATGACTGTATAATTGATGGATATTTATTTTTGAAACTTTCGTGTTGATTATTTCATTGCATTGAGGCATTTGTAAATATTTAAAAATAACTTGGGAATTTATTTTATATATGCGTAGAATTTAAGTCCGCTCGGTGTGGCGGCTGCTCATGCTCTAGTTGGGCATGACAGTAGAGGTCTGTTGCTAGGACTGCTATGAACTTTATAGCCTTGCGTTGTTCTGGATGTTGGCTGGGATATCTGTTGATTTTGGAGAGGCCGGGATGGCCAATTATTTATTTTTACAGGATGAATGTCATATACAGGTGAAATTGTACATGGGAAACCTCCGATTTATGGGGAGGTTCTGCCCGATTTTCTGTAAAAATACAGCCGGCATCCAGGGACAACGGGCGGCTGTTCACGATCCCGGTTCGGGGCGTGACAGTTCGGTTGGTATCAGAGCTCTTGGTTTAGAGCTATGTTTTATAAAATGATTTGAAAACATTCCCAAGTAACTTGATTTTAAGTCCTCAATGCATTGGAAGTTTCACGCAATCATTTAATATCCCATACATGGTTTTCGACATATGAGTTATTCATTTTAGGGGGTTAGATACGATTAGTATCTAACCTAATTGATTAAATTCTGAGGTCCAAAACTTCATTCATTTTAGGGGGTTAGTTACGAATAACTAGCACTAATTTTTAAATCATGTCAAACTCTAGAAGTATATCTAATGAAAGTTCTCTCCTTGCAGAATTATGCCGCCTAGACGCGGTAGACCAGTAGGACGCGGAGCTAGACCCGCGACCCCTGACGTGCCTGACCCTCCGAGGGAGCCTGAGACCCTTGGAGTGCCTGAGGCTGCTTTCTCTACACGGGCGCCCCCCTGTAGCGCCTACTCGGCCGGCTGCTCCTGCCGAGGTTCCACCACCGTCCCTTGAGGCGTTTAGGCAGGTGTACGAGTGGTACACCTCACACGGAATTCAGATGCCACCCCCACCACCACCACCGACGGCCATGCCGACTCCTACGGCCGTACCACCTTCTGTTGTACCAGATCAGCCACCAGTTGCTGATCCTTCTACTGTGTCGGGACCTAGCGACACTATCTCCTCCACCTTGAGGCGTATTCACGAGCTCACCCAGCTGGTGAAGGAGGCGAGGCAGTTAGGCTGCACAGAGTTCGCAGGGACGGGTGATCCCACAGCAGCGAAGCAATGGATCAACCGTACCCGCAGGATTTTGACTGATTTGGGGTTGAGCGAGGACTACCGGCTTTGGATAGCAGAGAGACTTTTAGACGGTGACGCCCTCACTTGGTGGGAGGCGATTTGTGATGATGCTACCGAGCCGCTGCGATGGGAGGACTTCGTACGGGAGTTCGATCGCAGGTACTTCTCTGAGTTCCAGCAGGACCGCAAGAGGGCAGAGTTTCTGCACTTGCGGCAGGGAGCCAGGACAGTGACAGAGTATGAGATGGAGTTGAGGCGACTAGCTGCTTTTGTTCCAGACTTAGCGACGCCGACGCAGCTACGGTTCAAGTTTGAGGACGGCCTCAACTTGAACATAAGGAGGTACATGACAGTGACCCCTAGTTTCTCCCTTGCGGAGATTGTGGACTCAGCATTTAGGGCGGAGGAGATCGTCCGTGCTGAGGGCAGACAGCGGGAGAACAGGGAGCAAAAGAAGAGATCTGGGGCTTCTTCGAGCCAGGGCTCGAAGAAGGGCAGGAGTTCAGGATATCAGGAAGACTCTTTTCAGCCGAGACAAGCACATCCCGGACAGGGATCACCATCCCAGGGATTTAGGGCACAGGCCTCTAGCGCCACTACTCAGACTTCAGATCAATGGCACTCCTCTTGTCGCCGATGTGGTAGACACCACCCTTTGGGAGAGTGTAGGATACCTATTACGTGCTTCCGGTGTGGGAAGCAAGGGCACATCAGGAGCACCTGCCCTGAGTTGGGATTTGGAGGTCACACAGCTAGTGGACACTCGAGTGTTCCCCGAGGAGGACAGCAGGGAGCACCTGTGCACTCGAGTTACACCGCTCCACGGACGGTAGCCGGGAGCAACACGGTGCCAGGATCATCACGACAGCAGCAGAGGACACAGGCCCGTGTATATGCGATGACGCAGGAGGACGCTGAGGCGAGTCCTGATGAGATTTTTGGTGTTCCTCCCACTGATCCCCATGTTTAGGGATGTCCATGTATTTTTTTGAGAACCATCACTAGTTAAAGCCGTAGATGCTTAACTATGTTGGTTGTACATACATTTTGATATATATATCTATAGATATTTTCTTTTATATTTATCGACTGATCTTTTATTTCCTCACATTAGGATTTATGGCAATATGAGAAGTCGACACTCGTGTCCTATTTGACACCGAGTCGAACCATTCGTATGTGAGAAGCGCCTTTTACCCACGGGTTGGGTAAGCCGTGTCGCGAGGTTGCACGGCATACCTAACTCATGTTATCGACCCCACTGTTGAGGACCCGAGGCTTGAGAAGGTCCCAGTGGTGTAGGCTTTCCTAAATATATTCCCGAGGAACTATCCGGACTACCCCAAGTTCGGGAGTGTGGTTTCGAGATTTACCTAGCTCCAGGGACCACTCCTATATTTATTCTGCCATACAAAATGGCACCAGTGGAGTTTAGAGAGCTCTAGGTCTAGTTGCGGGAATTACTGGACAAGGGTTTTATCCGTCTGAACATTTCGCCTTAGAGTGCTCCGGTGATTATTCGTGAAGTAAAGTAGAAAGACGGGATTCTAAGATTGTGTGTGAACTATAGACAGCTAAACAAGGTTTTCATCAAGAATCGGAACACTTTGCCGCATATTAATGATTTATTTGAGCAGTTCCAAGGTGCGCGTGCTTTTCTCAAAGATTGATCTTCGATTTGGATATCATAAGTTGCGGATCAGGGCTGAAGATGTGCCCAAGACCACATTCCGCAATCAATATGGACATTACGAGTTTGTGGTTATGCCATTTGGGCTGACCAACACACCAACAGCCACAGACAGCGACCGAGGTGCGAAGTTTCCTTGGTCTTGCGGGGTGTTATCGGCGATTCATAGAAGGATTTTTTTTTCAGATCGTCGCTATACATACCAGATTGATACGAAGGGCGTCAAGTTCTTGTGGGACGATCATTGTGAGACGAGCTTTCAAGAGCTCGAACAACGGCTGATGAGGGACGGCCAGACAGAGAGGATTTTAGTGTTTTAGCTCAGCACGTAGCTATTCTAGATTGACAGGTCAGAAAGCTACGGAGCAAAGAACTTTCATCGGTCAGAGTTTTGGGGAGGAGTGTCCAGGTCGAGGAAGAGACCTGAGAGCTCGAAGAGATTATTAAGAGACTTAAGAGACAGTACCCCCACTTGTTCAGCGTATTACTTTCTTTTAGTTTCGGGGACGAAACTTGTTTTTAGGGGGTTAGAAAATGTAACACCAAGCCTAAAAAAAAAAAAAAAGAAAAAAAAAAAAAAAGAGGGAGAGCCAAAACGCAGCGTTTTGGCCCTCCCCCTAATTGAATTAAGGCTGAAGCCCTAATTCGTTTCTCTCTCTCTCTCCCTCTCTCCGCCGACCCTTCGCCTCCCTCCCCCATCGCGGCGTTGGTCTTCACCGCAAGCTCCGCCGGCATCTTCTTCTTCTTCTCCTTCTCCTTCTCTTTCTTCTTCTTCTTCTGCTTTTTCTTCTTTCTCCCGCAGCTCATTTCCCCGCGATCTCCTACGATCGCTCTCTCTCCACCTCGCCGCACACCGCCGCGAGCCACGATCGAGCACCACCGCATGCCACAGCGTGCGATTGCTGCCTCCTCGCGCGATCGAGCCACCGAGTGCGCAGCAGCACAGCGCATAGGCGTGCATCAGTGCACGGGCGTGCACTAGCGCGCCTCAGCGCACTAGCGCGCGAGCAGGACCCAGCCGCAGCGCGGGCCCAGGCCGCGAGCAGGACTGAGTCCGCGAGCGCGAGCCCAGGCCGCGAGCGAGAGCCCAGGCCGCGAGCGCGCTGCCCAGCGCACGGGTGTGCACGGGCGCGCAGCCCAACGCACGAGCGCGAGCAGAACGCGCGAGCAGAGCGCGCAGGGGCGCGCAGCAGCGCGCGAGCGCGCACGAGCCAGCGCAGCACACGGGCGAGCACCAGCCCGCGAGCCACTGTCGGCCCGCAGGCCCATCAGCAGCAAGCCCACGGGCCCACCAGGCCCGACAGCCCGTCCAAGCCCGCAGGTCCAGTACGGCCCGCGGCCCAGTTCAGCCCATCGGCCCGCCAGCCCGCCGGCCCGCTACCCCGTAGCACGCAGACCAGCGAGCCCGCTAGCTGTGGCCCACGAGCCCGCGAGGGCCCGTGACGGTCCGTGAGTTCGTGACAGCCCACGAATCTCCACGCAGGTAAATGACTTAGGGTTTTGTTTCGGATCTATGTGTTTAGATCTAACAAATGAACCTTGTTTTGATAGGAAACCCTACAGACTTTGGAGTGACCGAAGCGACTTTCGGACGAGACTCGGCGCTTCGAGAAAACCCTAGGTGAGGAGATTTCGACTCTAATTGATAAATTGGACGAATCTAGGATTGAATTTAAGATGAAAGGTTTTGTATATGTTTAGAGTATAAGTGGAATGCATATAGAATACAAATTATGAAATGATTATCTATGAATTGAAGGTTAAGTATAGAATGTTATAGAAATTTGATAATCTGATTTAGGTTGATCTTTTGGAGACTCGAGCGGTCAGATCCGATTTGGCTTGTCAGTAGGGAGTGACTTCCCTCCCGTAGAACTGTGAGTGGGACTTTGACATTCACTATTGATTGAAAACCATGTTTCAAAAATATTTTTAAATGACATATTTCTGCAAATGCCTGATTGGTAGAATTTTCAAATATTTGATGAATGTTTTGTGACCTTTGGAGTGTCTTGACTGTTGACTTTATTGATATGCATCCATGAGTTTTGATAAACGTATATTGTGCCACATTTTCGACATATTGATATGTTTTAAATACTTCCACTGCATTGGCACATGGTTTTCAATGGATTTATTTACACATTTGGGCTGTATGCCCGGCCGACTTTATGATATTATGATTTGGGCTATATGCCCGGCCGACTTTATTATATTATGCATTGGGCTGTATGTCCGGCTGACGTTATGATATTATGCATGGGGCTATATGCCCGGCTGATCTGGTGATGGGATGCATGGGGCTACGTGCCCGGCTGATATGATATTGTGATCCGTAGCTACGAAGGACATCTGGTAGAGGCACCCCTTGTGTCCGGATACACTTCGGCCGGAGGTATCCGCCAGATTGTCGTGTGTATGGGTGTCCCAGGTTGACCCTCATCGGAGAGGACGTTGAGTACGGCTCCGTCTAGCACCAGGCGGGGGCACCATACACGGCTGACTAGTTATATGTACACTATATAATTTTTACAGGCTAGTTGGGGTAGCCTGTGGCCAATATTGGGGCAGAGAACCATTTTTTAATACTTGCATTTGGAAAAAAAAAAAAACCCCCAATGCGCCGTCCTTGGTCGAGGTAGACCATTGCCGGGAATATTTCATTGGCCGGTTCTTCATGACATTGATGTAAAATTTTGGGATGCATATCTGGCTTTTTGATGTGTGCGTGTGATATATGATTTTGGAAATAACATGATCAGTTTGCACACTGTGGATATTTTCTTATCTTATACTTTGACACTCCAAATTCACCTCGATATTGATAGCATGATGTCAATCCCCTCACTTACTGAGTATCCTCCCATAGATACTCATCCCTCACTTTCTTTCCCACAGGATTAGTGTTGGATCGAGGAGATACCACTGGGATTGGGTATTGATATTTTCCATCTCTTCCGCTATGATGATTGGTGATATTATTATATATTGGAGATTTTAGATTGACCAATGTATTTATATAAATTTTCTGGGATGACTGTATAATTGATGAATATTTATTTTTGAAACTTTCGTGTTGATTATTTCATTGCATTGAGGCATTTGTAAATATTTAAAAATAACTTGGGAATTTATTTTATATATGCGTAGAATTTAAGTCCGCTCGGTGTGGCGGCTGCTCATGCTCTAGTTGGGCATGACAGTAGAGGTCTGTTGCTAGGACTGCTATGAACTTTATAGCCTTGCGTTGTTCTGGATGTTGGCTGGGATATCTGTTGATTTTGGAGAGGCCGGGATGGCCAATTATTTATTTTTACAGGATGAATGTCATATACAGGTGAAATTGTACATGGGAAACCTCCGATTTATGGGGAGGTTCTGCCCGATTTTCTGTAAAAATACAGCCGGCATCCAGGGACAACGGGCGGCTGTTCACAATCCCAGTTCGGGGCGTGACAACTAGATTGCACAATCGAAAGTCGAATCCAAGCATTTTTTTAGACAAACAACTTTCAACCATCGAAATATCCTACTTATTTTGATTGCATTTTTGTTTCATGTCCAAACCAGACGCGCAAACTACAGACATCTACATTAGTAAAATAAGGAGAAAAATAAGTAAGCTAAGAAAACTCTGTGAGAAAACTATAGATCATATCTAAAACACTGCAATAGGTGAGGAAAATGCGAGGATATGTGTATATGGATATGATAAGGCCTAGTAAAGAAAACTACAGACATCATTATAAGGTCTAGTAAAACAAGTTTAGAGAGAGGGGGGAGAGGTGAATTAAGTTAAGGATTTGGAGTGAGGAGAGAGAGAGGGGGAGAGGGAGAGAGAAGCGGGAGACAGGGAGAAGGTTAAGGTGATGTTTGAATTTTGTGAGAGTTTTTTGAGTTTTATGATTTGTCATCATGTGAGAAATTTATTATTAATTTTTTAATATTTGATTTATATCAAGTTAGCCGCACAAGTTGCACGGGCGGTAGACCGCTCACGCTTGCATGGCCCGTGGCAGCTTGTACCCCACTTTGGCGGACCGCTTTGTTTTGTAGTTATTTCTTTTTGGAAGAATAGGTAGGTGTTGAAGAAAGATAAAAATATAAATAAAGATACAATAACAATATTTACCGAAAAGTATAATGGAAAAACACATCTAGAGAAGGATAACTTTGGGCGTAGATGTTGAGCAAACGTATGTAGTATTCTATAGTCTGCAAACATAATCATTATATAATCATATAATCATAATATAAAAAATAAATAGAAAAAATTCATAGATTTATTCCAATGTGCCAATCCAATGAGAGGGCATAAGTTCATAAGTATCACTCTAGCACATGTAGCTTCCATCAATATTACACAAAATTATTATATCAATTGTTATAAAAATTGGATTCAGTAACATGTATTACAATAACAAATAACAAAAGTTGTAACACACTTGTTTGACATTATTTTTTATGGCTTTTCATCCATAAAAAAATCAAACACTTTCTTCTTCATTAGAAAAAGTTCTAATGTTAGCAAAGGTAAAGGTAGAAATTGTGTTTGCCATTGCCTCTTCATTTTAGTTAAGGTATTCACCACTTCATACAATTCGGCATCTTCATCTTCATCTTCATCTAATCTCTCCTCATCTTTATCTAATCTCTCCTCCTGCCCTTTGTCCTCCAAAGCCTCGAGCCCTTTCTCCTCTTGCCCTTTGTCCTCCAAGCCATCCTTCCATTTTTTCTCTTACTCGTCCGATACCTCTTGGTCCTCAATAAAATCACTACCTTTCCACTTCTTTTGCTTCTTCTCTTCTACCTTCTCCTCTTCCTTTACATCAGAGTCCTCTGAATCGTCAGAGTTGCACAATCTACGTAACAAATCAGACTGCATTCACAACAAATTGGATTGGATTCGAATTGACTTATCCAAAAACATTTTAAGTTCTTGTTTGATGCCAATTCTCTACAAAAAGATGGTAAGATTGAGATTGCAGTGCGTGCTCTATAGTAAGTGCATTGAAATGTGGTAAGTGCTCCATATCTATCATAAGGTTGAGATGTGGTAAGTACTCCATCAATAGTTAGAGTTTTTAAGTTTACCTTTTTCTCCACCCACTTCAACAGATTTTTTCATAATTTTATTTGACAACAAACCCTATAGATAGTGTAATATATTATCAATTATCAATAAATAACTCATTATTTAGAATTTAGATTCCACACAATGCAGTATAAACTTAACTTAACTTACGTTTACACGCTCGATCCAAGTCTTCGATTTACCCGGTAGGTAGTTTGGTACCGAATGAGTAGTTTCTTTATCTGACCCCCCAAATCACCAAACCTCACCTTCTCAAAGTAAAAGATCTAGCATAGGGACCAACATTATTAATAGTTAAATGGCAATGGATATATTTATAAATATTGAATTGCATTGAAAAATTACTATCAATAAAAATAGACAACTATCAGTTCCTTTCTTCTTCCTCTTTTCCTCCTCTCTTCCTCTCTTCCTCTCTTCCTCTCTTCCTCCCTTTAGAAAACCTTTAAATTGGTACACCTTGTCAGCTAACCATTGTAACACAAATTTAACCCAATTGTATTGGCAAGCATTCTTGACATCAATGGTAGCCGTGAGATGTTTGGAACCAGGAAAGTTATTGGTGGTCGGATATAGAAATCATCCGAGGAGAAACAATAGGAAATATCGTTTAAACTTGGGGAGGAGGCATCTTCGATGTGCATCTGCATCTGTTCTTTTAACTGTCTGTATTTTAATCTCAAGAAATACTTTCTCATTTCTGAGGATTCAACCAAAGATGAACAACCCAAAACAACAGATCCGGTGTAGGGGCTTCCTAAGATTCGCCCTATGTCTTCAACTGGTAGCTTAAAATTCTGATTTGTACCGATGTAAAGATATTTTTCCATTGGTTCAATTCTCATTACTAGTTTTTCACACAATTTTTGGCTCAGTATATTGTAGGTAAACTTCAAAAGTTTGCCGAATCCTACATGTTTTACTATACGTCATGAGTGAGGGTAGAAATTAGCTCATTCACTTGGTTAAGAGAGCACTTTATTTGAATCGGTGTCGTTGCCCTCCTTAGCACAACCAATTCTTTCGTTTCCTAGGCTGCTTTTTTGTACTTCTCCTTTTCATGTTCATTTAGTTCCCTCCATTTTTGAACACATTCAATCTATTCCAAAAATCAAAATGTACATAATAAGTAATGATATATGTTATTAAGAATTAATGATACATAACATAAAAACAAACTAACCGTCATCGCACGCAAACCACTCATGGATTTGACTTTGTTCTTTAAAAAAAATTCTTTTATGTAAGGATAAGAATGCACAATTTGTTTATATTAAAAAATAGAACACTAAGATAAAACACTAAAAAGTATAAAACAAAATTGTTTATATTAAAAAACAGTAGACTAAATTTAAATTTAATTTGTAGCACTAAACTTTTCAAACTAAACACTAAAACTAAATCTCTAAACCTATCGTTCTAGATATAGAAATTCACCTGAAAATTTTGTACCTTTTAACATCTTTCTCCCATGTAGCCTTATTGTTGGAAAACATCTAGTATTTGTTCGATCTGTGCTTTCCATTTTTTGTTTTGTCTTAGGGGTTTAAGGTTCGATCTAGTTTCGATCTGTATTTTGTTTTCGAAATCTTCAAAATCTTCACAAAAATATTTACCATCCAAAGCTAAGCTTCTCCTCACAGAAGGCTATTCACCACCTAAAACTTCCGAAATTTCCTCTGTTGTGCTCTCTCGACCTTCAATTCCCTCTTACTCAAATCCACCTCTCTATATAATTACAATTTGAGTCATTGGATGGATCAAATTTTAAAAGGACAATAGTCTTACAGTCGTTGGATTAAAACATAATTGTACATAATTCCTGATCAAATGGTGACCTCCCAGCCGTTAGATGATCTTTACATAATTCGAGATAATTTTAGTCGTCGAATCAAATGTTGAAAAATGAATTGGAGTGTGATATGTCCCTTAAAATGATATTAGCCTACAAAGATACATCTCCCAAGTTGAGAGCACACCAACCAACCCCAGCCATTGGATTAATTGCATACCCTGCCATCAATTACCCACCCCAGCCATTGGATCAATTGCGTACCCAGCTATTAATTATCCACCCATTCAATCAATTGCATATGTACCTAGCCATTTGATCAATTACACCAACCTTGGATTGCTTTGGGATTTATAATATAATAATATATCAATTACTATATTTCATTACTACTATATTACTATACATTACTATTATATTATATTATAATACTACTATATGTGATCTATATATAATGCCAAATTACATTGTCATCAACCAAGCTTAAGTAACTATATGTAATGCCAAATTACATATATATAACAATTCTCATATATATAACATTAAATGATATTATAAATTAATTAATTATAAATATTAGTAATTTAAATAATGTTAAATGTACAATCTAATTACATATAAATAATAATAATAATAATAATAATGCATAATATAATTATCAATATTAATTTAAATAATGTATTATTAGTAATTTAAATTGATAGAGATGTTTAGTTTTATATATGAAAAATATTAGTTGTAGACTGTGATGGCTTTACATGCAACATGTGAACATTATGTGCAGCATTTAACACATTTCATGCAAATTTGCATTAATCCGACAACAGAGGAGGAAAAAAAATTCCATATGTGGGAAAATATATTGTCAACTTTGTTAATTTTGTTAACTTTGTTGGTGGTAAATGTGGAAGAGAAATGAGTTTTTTCGCAATGTTATTGGATAATGAAAAATAATAATTATAATATAAAAAATTAATAATAATAATAAATTTTTCTCACATTCACAATCACATGTTAACAAGCCTACGTAACAAAAAGTTCACAATAAATTTACAAAGTTACCTTGACAAGTTGAAGCTGTATACAACAAAACAAAAGAAAACAAAAGAGTTCACAAGTGTGTTATCTATGTGCTAGTGTTATCTTGACAAACCGTGTTGACAAACCGTATACAACAAAAAGTTCAAAAGCAAAGTTTACAACAACATACAATGAAACACACAACAAAGAACATTCACGATTTATGACATGTTCGCAAGGCTCACATGCCATGCACAATTATCTATCTAATAAATACAAACCCAACATTACATCCACTTTCATCCACACTCAAATCATGGCTTCAGAAAATATTCTCAAAATCCAAACAAATCCTATACAAAATTCTCACTCTCTCACTTTTGTTCTCATGGTCAAACAAATCTTACATGGGTTTCAGAAAATATTCTCAAAATCTTACCAACAAATTTTACAACTCTCACACTTTTACACACACACACAAACACACGTATATAAAATTTTACAAACAAATCTTAAATCTTACACAATACAAACTCCTTCTCATTCTCTCCCTTAAATCTTCTTTATTTCACAAATTCTCTCCTTCACAAATTCTCTCCATCGGAAACAAACTTCTTTCTCTCTCTAATCTAAACCTCCACCTTTTTCTTTTCAGCAACCTTCTCCAAATCAAACCTTCTTTTCACTCACAAATGATCCACTCTCGAAAGGCAAAGAAATTATGATAGAATCAGAAAAATGTAACAACATGGAATTTCCTTCTCTTAAAAAAAGCAAGGTGTTTCATTAAATATTTTCTCATCAAAACATTACTCATGGTTGTTTAATAGATTGAGATTTTCTGAAAAGTATAGGTTTTAAGCATGCGAGTTATTTACAACATATCTGTCATTCTTGGATTCTCAATCTAAATAAAAAAATTTATGAGAACGTATTGTGAATTTTTTACAATAATATGGAAGAAACTGATAGTCAGAATTATATAGTTATTAATGGTAAAATTATGTCATGTGTTTTTCATACTTATTTTGATGCTAAAAAAATTGAAATGAATCCGAGAATGATAAGCTCAGAGGGTGCTCTTTACTGAGTTGACTACGAAGAATGTGTGCCATATTTGCAAACTGAGATACTAAACGATGCAAAGATAGTATTTTATAATAATAGTTTAGAGAAATTTAGTACACATGTGATGGATTTAAATTTATATGAAAAAATTTTACACTTTCTGATCACACACGCTATTAAACCACGAGAAAGTAATTAAACATTTATTATTAGATATGATTTTTGGCTAATAGTACGTATTATTGAAAGAAAAAATCCATATCTACATTTTTTACTTCCTTACTTTATGATAACCACAAGAGTTTCTTCAAATTCAAATTTGTCATATGTTAGTGTGGTTACTGGTATTTCAAAAAGTTAAGAAATAAGTCTACGAAAGCAAAACATTGTGCAATTAAGCATGAAAAATGGTATAAATGACAAAATCTTATGTAGAGTTTATTGGATTTATGAAAATGATATTTGGATTAATATAAAGAAAAAAGGTGTAGAATATAGGCCAAAGTTAGGACATAGGCCAGAGCCAGAGCTAAAGCCAGAGTGAGAAGGGAATGAGGACACTGGGAATGAGAATGAGAATGCTAGGTAGAATGAACTCTTTGAATGTGTCCATAGTATGAAAACACAGTTCATAGATAGTATTGATGAGAAATTTGACAAAATTTGGAGGGCAGTGGGTGAATTCAGGCATAGTTTCGGTGAATTCAAGTCACACAATAAGGAAGAATATAGAAAGATATTATTTGATTTAATGAATACGTCTGCTGATTTAAAAGTGAATAACAATTTTATTTTGAGTATAAGAGATCATTTGCAGGTAACAAGATTAGCTGAACCTTCTTCCTCTGCTGCAATCACCATTGAAACTAGACCACCTCATCTTTATCCTAGCTCATTCTCCATGCAAATCTCATTTGCCTACTCATTTGTTATGCTTCCATTCGGTTCATTCAATCTTCTCCCATGAGTCATACTAATTTACCTAAGGTTGATAATCCTTTCGACATTCGTGACATTATTAGAGGAATTTCCTCCCTTGGTGCATCCTCTTCTATTGCGAGTAAAGAAAAAGCAAAAAAATTTAGACCTAAAGTTCAATTTCCTTGATTCTAATTCCATTTTCACTTGTATTTTTAATTCACTTTGCCTTCACTTTTGTTCCAATTTTACTTTTCTCTTTTTTCTTTTTTCATTTTTTTTCCATTTCTCCCATTGTACTGTACTTTACTTAATTCTCTCTTCTTTGCGTATAATACACTATATAAAAATATATTTGAAATTTATTTTTTTCACAAAACTCAATTCTCTCTTCTTTGTTTTTCCAATTTAAATGATTTGTATGATGTAATATATATGTGAAATATATATTTGGAATTTATTTGTGCAAAACTCAAGCGGGAATTCAAGCGGTTCAAAACTCAAGACCTACCTACCGCGCAGGCAAGCAGCACAGGACACGGGTATGCGTGGGTGTTGCAACCCTGCGCAAAACAATACGCAACGCATGCGATCGCATACAGCGATTAGTTACAATGCGTGCACAGGAAGAAATTATGGAAGTTCACATGGACAAATGTACTCCTCCACAAGGCAAGCCAAAGGTTGCCAATGACAAGACACCATTGCATGAGTAGCCTCCACAAGGCAAGCCAAAGGTCGCCAACGACGAGACACCATTGCATGAGTAGCCTGTTCATGAGGACAAGTATAAGACAAGTAAAGTAAGGACTCAGCACGCGAAGATGCCAAACAACCCATGCAAAGAGGCATGGCACCATCGCACAAAGAGTTGCAGGCCTTAATGCACCAACATGAGCCATGGCTCGAAGGAAACAATGTAGCATACTATGGTCCAGCACCAGTACTCAAGGACACGTACCAACAATGCAGCCTGCACGAGCCAACAAGTGAAGAGACTCCAATACCCATGCAACCTATTGCCATGACACAGAATAGTACCATGCCAGCGCACGAGCCAATGTGCCATGCCCCAGTGCCACTGCATGAGTCAGCGCACCATAACCCAGCACCACTACACGAACCACCAAAAGCCACCGCATAAGCATCACACTATGTAACACAGTGGTTAATAAATGTAATAAAGGTATGAAATAACTGTCTAATTATTGAGTCTTTATTAATGTAGTTTTTAGGTATTATTAAGGGTACATAGTGGAGAAGTAATGGAAAGGAGCCATCTCCTATAAATAGGGTAGTTTTCTTCCATTGTAAACAAGTATTTGGATAATGGAAAACTAGTTTTTTCTTCACCATTGTAAGAATCTATCTTAGGCCATGAACTCCTTAGGTTACATCACTTTCGCATGATTTTTGGCTCTTGTCTTTGAATAATCCATGAAAGTCAAGTTCAAATCAATCTATCCTTTTCCATCCTTGTCTTATCAGCCCATTTCTTTAGAGAGCTAACTTAGTGCATTGGACATAGAAGCTGTGTGCTAAGGAAGAACTCCAATCCATCCACCCTAACCTCCCAACCAAACACCTCTTTAATTGAGATAACACCAAGGGGCAGCAGCAAAATTGGAGCTTGTCATAGGACGGTCCAAGGGTTGCACCATTATTTGGTGTTTTCATTGAGAGAACATCCATACCAACTTCGATTTTCAAATTTAGCCCTTTAGATTTTTTTTTCTAGTTCTTTTGTTCCTTATCAAAAATAATAATAATAAATCCTTAGGTTTTTATTGTAATTTTTGGTGTGTTTCCTTTACAACAAAAAAAGTCTTATCCCTTAGGTTTCTTTTAGTTCTTTCGTTTTCTTGTAAAAAAAATAAGGGTTCCTTTACATCCTCAACACATCTTTCATCCCATGGCACAACAAGAAAGGCTTCATGCCCTCATGAATACTCCTTATCAAGTAAGGAAGGAGGCTAAAGAGCACATGATTTGCATGAATCAATGTTTCGATTGCATAAATCAAAACGTAGCGATCATCATAAGCACTCACCAATGCATGTTGCTGAAAGCATCACCACTTAGGCAACAAAAGAATTGGCAAAGGGAGCAAGAATGCCACCTTAATGAGCCTTCCTCTAACAATGAAGAAGTGCTTTGGCAAACCACCATCCTAGAGCATGACACTTCATGAGTACCAACCATGACAAGGCATTCCATGTAATGGGAATGCACACATCGCACCAGGCTATAGAGCCGTAGGCCATAGAGCCGTAGGCCATAGAGCCGTAGGCCATAGAGCCGTAGCCATAGAGCCGTAAGCCATAGAACCATAGGTTATCAAGCCATAGGCCATAGCTACTAGTCATGGCTCCAACCATAGTGCCATAGGCCATTGTGCCACAAGCCATAGTGCCACAAGTCACAGCTCTTCACAATACTCCTCCTACCTTGGTTGAAAGGGTGACAACCAAAGGAGTACAAATTGAAACTCTTGAGCCATTCTTTGAAGCCGCCCACATTAAAGAGGAGCCGATTTCACTGTAAGGTGTTAGTAAATTCACCTACGCGAAAATAGAAGCAAGAAAATCCAAAGGCCTATGCTTCGCATGTGATGAAAAGTTTGTTCTCAGGCATAGATGCAAAAGGCCACGACTTTTCTTGATTGAGTCAAGTAAAGATGAGGAGGTACTTAGTGAAATAATACCCCTTGAAGAGGTACCAACTTAGGAGTCACCAAGTGAGGAAGACTCACTCATAACCCTTTATGCCTTGGCCGAAAATGAAGGACCAAAGTTCATAAGGACCAAAGCTCATGAGGACCAAAGCACTCATTGACAAACAAAAGGTCACCACCTTGATTGATAATGGTTATTCTCTAAACTACATCAATCAAAAGGTTATGGAATCCCTTAAGCTACCCATTGAGAAGTTAGAGCCTTTAAAGTTGCCAACAGTGAAAAGTTGCAATGTTTGAAAATCCATCGAGGAATCACTGTTGATATCTAGAGATACAAGTTCATTATCGATCTTTTTTCACTTTCATTAATCGGTATGGATGTAGTACTTGGAGTTCAATGGGTCTCGACTCTTGGAAAAGTGGTAACGTAATAGAGTAATGGAATTCATGCATGGTGATCACTAGGTTCAACTCAAGTTAACTTATAATGAAGAGTCACCAATTGAGCAGCCACAAATTGCCCCTCTTATGTCCATATCCGGTCCTCAATGGAGCTTATGGGAAGAGATAAAGGCAGCCCTTCAGGATGATGACTGAAGCAAAGATATCATCGAGAAATTAGAGTCTAATCAAGCAGAAACTGTCTACTATGAAATGAAGAATGGCACACTCCTATGGAAAGGAAGAGTTTATGTCCCTTCAATTCAAGGGCTAAGGAAAAAGATACTTTTGCACTTTCATGACACAAAAGAAGGAGGGCATAGCGAAGTATTCAAGACCTACGCCCAAATTACCCGACTATTCAGATGGGAAGGCGTGAAAAATGATGTCGTCAATTACATTCGTTCATGTCAAGTGTGTCAAAGGACCAAAGGAGATTCTACAAAGCTATAAGGACTTCTCCAACCACTGCTAATACCACAACACTCTTGGAAGATGTTACAATGGACATGATCAAGGGATTGCCATCAAGCAACGGATATGATGGAATTCTTGTCATTGTGGACAGATTCACTAAGTATGCTTACTTCATAGCTCTAGCACACCCATTCACAGCTAAAACCATTGCAAGGTTGTATGTAGATCATGTTATGAAGCTACACGGAGTCACTAAGAGCATTATCACAAACCGAGACAGGAATTTCATGAGCAGATTTTGGAAGGAATTCTTCCGCCTTCATAGAACTCATCTTGTAAGAAGTTCGGTCTATCACCCACAAACTGATGGAAAAACGGAGGCAACCAATCACACATTGGAGCAATACCTTAGAACCCTTGTGCATACAACCCTAGAAGGTGGGAAGAACACCTTTCATGGGTAGAATATTGATACAACACCAATAAGCATAAAGCCATTGGAATGACTCCATTCGAGGCCCTCTATGGAAGACCAACACCAAATCTTCCATCCTACACAAGCGGATTAGCAATCAATGATTTGGTTGATACCGAATTGAAGACAAGAAATGAAGTGCTGCAACAATTGAAGTCTAACCTCCAAAGGGCGCAAACGGGAATGAAAAGGCATCGTGACAAAAACCGTTCGGATCAAGAATTTCAAATTGGAGAATGGGTCTATTTGAAGGACCATTTCAAAAAGAAGAGACGTGACTCTAAGCAAGGGTTGATAAAACTTCAAGCCAAATACTATGGTCCTTGTCAAATCAAGGCCAAGTATGGTAAGCTAGCATATGAACTTGATCTTCTTTTAAGCATCCAAATTCACCCATTCTTTCATGTAGGTTGGCTAAGGAGATTCGTGGGAGATCCCTCAAAAGTAGCTACGACCTTACCCGAACTTGAAGAAGATGGCAGCATTATCTTTGTACCTGAAGCTGTTTTGGATTCAATGCTAATTTGAAAAGGAGACCATACACGACAAGAAGTACTCATAAAGTGGAAAGGCCTCAACTGTGAGGAAGCTACATGGGAAGATGTCTTGCCCATTGTCAATGGATATCCATTCTTCAACCTTTGGGACAAGGTTCATCTTCAAGGGTGTGAATGTTGCAAGCCTGCGTAAAGCAATACGCAATGCATGAGATCATGCACGATGATTAGTCGCAAGGCGCGCACAAGAAGAAATTATAGAGGTTCCCACAGACAAATGTACTCCTCCACAAGGCAAGTCAAAGGACGCCAACGAAGAGACACCATTGCATGAGCAGCCCCCTGTTGAGGACGAGCATAAGACAAGTAGAGCAAGGCCTTAGCATGAGAAGATGCCAAGCAACCCACGCAAAGAGGCGTCATCGTACAAAAAGGTGAAGGCCTTAATGCACCAACACGAGCCATGGCTTGAAGGAAACAATGCAACGCAGTATGGTCCAGTGTTAGCACACAAGAACATACACCAACAAGGCAGTCTGCATGAGCCAGCATGTAAAAAGACTCCACAGCCTAGCACTATTGCACGAGTGTCACCGGGGTGTACAATGCTCATAAATGTTTTGCCCTAAGTGACGTACACCAATGCCAAGCACTAGACTCAACAACTCCCTCTTTCTCTCTCTGTTTGAACTCTCTCTCTTTCTCTTATATCTCTCTCTTTAAAGCAAATGGGCAACAATGCACCCAGCTTATGGGTAAATCTTCCCAGCCTTGATTTACGTACAAATACAATTACAAGGAGGTTCCCATGAGCAAACTCAAATCTACCATGAGATCAAA
This sequence comes from Dillenia suffruticosa, assembly GCA_033439265.1. NCBI lineage: Eukaryota > Viridiplantae > Streptophyta > Magnoliopsida > Dilleniales > Dilleniaceae > Dillenia > Dillenia suffruticosa. The sequence goes on from JAVTVX010000009.1 coordinate 12,646,333, forward strand.
TCCTAATCCTAGGTTTTACAAGTTTTCTCACAGAATGCTCATGCCCAAAACCCCAATTGCCTTAGGTTGCCTTAAGATGGTCTTTATGCCTCTCATTTAACCATACCCCTATAGGATTTATGAGTAGTTGATATCCCTAACTGTTAGGATCCACTCAAACCTCATGTTGCATGAAATTAAGTCACTTTAGGGGTTGTGGCTCAAGTGGTGCTCGCACTTTCTTAACTTGGCTCCACAAACCCTAATTTGTGGGTTATACCAATGCCCACTCAGGCAATCTACATTAGTTAGCTTCAATGATGGATGAAATGGCCTCCTCACATCCTCAAAGTGCTCCTCCATTGATGCCCCAACTCTGCCCCATGTTCTGCTCATACAAATGCTTGGACGGCTCACCCCGTCATGTTACCATGTCGTGTCATGAGCACTATTGAGCAACCTTGCTCTGATGGCTTTAGCCTCTTGGACATAACCTTATTTTTGTTCTAAAAGATGAATGCCTTGAGTTCTTTTTGAAGATCCAATATTCTGCTTAGGCTAATTGATTTCATGGCCCCCCATCGAGCCACCATGGCTCATGTGCTGAGCAACGTGCCATCCACATGCTCTGGCTGTGTTCTACCATTGAACCTGCCTAATTTTGACTTAAAAAAGTCTCCCTAGCCTCCTTCAATCTAATTCCCTTGGATTGGTTAAGCCAATTCTTACTTGGCTCCTTCAATCTAATCCCCTTGGATTGCTTGAGCCAATAATTACTTGGCTTGGTGCATCCCTTTGGCCCTCACCCGAGCCACATGGTACACTCTTGTTCTTTAGGCCTTGGTTCTTCTTGACCGTTTCTTGCTTGACCTTAGGAGAGTCCTTCTTGACTCTTCCTACCAATTCCCCAAATATTGCTCAGACCAAATGTCTCTTGTCCCATGTACTCCTTTGGTTCCATCAAGCCACGTCTCGTGCTGTCTGGCACAGGCTAGATGCTAAATACCACATGCCACGGGTATCACATTCCTCCCCCACCAGAAGAATTTGACATCCCCGTTGAATGCCTCTTCCAATAGTCTTGAATTTGTTGTTCAAATTTCCAAAGTGCTCGGCCTTCTCCCAAGTTGCTTCCTTAAGTGGTTGGTCTTTCCATGCTATTAGGTAATCTACTCTCCTGTTGCCCCACTCATACCTAACCACTTTGTTATCAAGAATCTGATAAATCTCCTTGTCAAAGAGCTACTTCACCATAGGTGGTACCCTAGAAGACTTAGATCTCCCTTTATCAATAGTATCTCCATAAAGTGGCTTTAGGAAACTCATATGAAAAGTATGATGAATGATAATCCTGTCCAATAACTTTAACTTATGGGCTACCTGCCTAACCTCTACACAACTTCAAAAGGGTTATCATACCTTGATAGCAAACCCTTGTGTGCAAACTTTCTGATCATCATCCGCTAAATATATAGAGTTAACTTGAGTGGCACCTTGTCTCCAATGTTGAACTCTAGGGGTCTCCTCTTTCAGTTGACAAATTTTTGCATTCTCCTTGAGATTTTAGGAAGGTAGTCCTTTACTTCCTCCATCAACTCTTGCCTAGTTTGTGCGAATTTGAGGACAGCAGGACATTTCACCCTTGTTTAACTCACTTCATGTTGGTTGAAACCTCATCACCAACTCGAAAGGACTCTTCATAATGCTTGAATTTATGTACAGATTGTAAGCAAATCGAGTTGGTTCCAACAGCTCTACCCAATTCCTTTGGTTAGCTATGACGTACTGCCTTAGGTATTCTTCTAAAATAGCATTAACCTCTACATTTGCCCATCGGTTTGGGGTGATAGGCAGTAGAAAACTTCAAATCAGTCCCTAGTAGTCCAAACAATGTCTCCCAAAATTTTCTTATGAATCGTGAGTCTCTGTCACTCACCATGTCCTTGGCACTCCCCAATACTTCACTACATTTTTGAAAAATAAATCAACAGCTTTCTCTACTGGACATGTGGGAGAAACGGCAGCAATACTGCATATTTAGAAAACCTATCCACGACTACCAAAATTATGCCTAAGTTCTGAACTTTAGACAAGCCAATGATGAAATCCATGCTTACACTTTACCATGGCCTATCTGGAATACGAAAAGGTTGTAGAAGTCCTAGCTCTACACACCTTTCCCCCTTGTCTTGCTGCTAAACCAAGCAAGATCTCATATATGTTTCTACATCCAACTCCATTCTTAGCTAGAAGTATGCTCAGTTCAGTGGCGCATATATCCTCTCCATCCCTAGATATCCAGTTCATTTGGAGTCATGCACTTCCTTCAGTAGAATACAACATAGTCCCATGTTGTTTGGAACATTGAGCCTCCTACTATTGGCATAGAGTAAACCATCCTCTATGTAACATCGATACTCGATGTATTATATATTGTACTCTTCATTATTTCATATATGATATGTTTTCATTTTTATATAGAGAAAAGTCACTTAGAAATTTTTTCGATTTATAATGCTCTTGAAAATTTTTGACGAAATTATCGAGAGTTAAAAATTTTCCCCTTCGTGTCATTTTAAAATCCACGCGTGCAAATTTGATGCCGTCATATTTACACTTGTAAAAATCCACCCTATAAGTCAAGGGTCAAGGAATTTTGGCAAAACGCAAGGTGGAAAATAAAATCGCTCTAAAAACCCTAATGCGTTTAAGGGCGATTTGGAAGGTCAAATGACTTCATCTACGTGCGAGACCAACTCTATTGGATTCAATGCAAAAAACTAAACCAAATAGGTAAATTTGAATTTTCTTGGATTTTGGGTCCAATGTTGACCCCACCTCGCATTACACGAAAATCGAGATAGAAATTTTCACACAAATTTACAAAAGTGTTATTCAAGTATAGTGGTGTTTGATTTATTGAAATTAAATCAATGGTGGAAGTTGGATGGAGAAAAGGTAGAAAATCTTGAGCCATTGGATTAGGTGGTTAGGAGACAAGATATTTAATGAAGCAATTAATGGAAGCTTGACTTGTGGGATAGTGAGAGAACAAAAAGGCTAAGTCTTGTTCTCTTCTTCACCCTTCCAACAACCATGAGGCACCCAAGGAAGAACCAAGAAAACTCCATTTTATTTCTTCCTCATACCCGTGAGTTACTAAGGCTTGGGTCTCCAATTTTCCAGCACCATCCTTCCATTGAGTTATGGGGTTTTTCTACCCACATCCAAGAGTCTAACATATCCAAAAATTGGGAGGAAAGGAGAAGCCTAACCAAGTGGATCTAGAGAGAGACTAAAAGCTTCAAGGAGGTAAGAAATTCTACACTTGCTGAATTCTTTTTTTTAGGGCTTTGTATGAATGCTTGAATGTGATGTTTTGAGCATGATTCTATAACCTAAAGTCTAAGTGGAACCCATTAGAACATAAGGAATGAGAGTAGAAAAATCTGAACCTTGCTTGGCCAAAAAATTTAAATGAAAACTTTGAAAATTTCTGTAAATAGGACATTCTAACCATGCTGTGATTTTTTGATCATAACTTTTTTTGCACAAAGGCAAACTGAGCTACCTTAATTTTAAGTGAAACTAGATTCACAGAGCTTTAAAATGGGACATGATTCGTTGCATTCTGATGTAAATTGGATTTATTATGAATTTTCAAAATTAAATGTTCTGCACAGAAATTTTTGTTCTATCCTGCTTTACTTCTGTTTCTGTCAGTGACTTAGCCTCTATTTTGAGGTGTCTTATGGTCTGAATTAACAAATGCTCCAGTTATGTAATTTGTATATCTAGGTCTTATCTTTACAACGAGATAATAATCACCTTAATCTGATTGCTGTGTCAAAGGTTATGGCAATTTTCCTAAAACTCGACAGAATGTTATCCTGTTTCGAACCCTAAGAACAGTGTATAAAGACGACCCTCTTCTAGTCCTAGTTTGGGCAAGCTCAAAGAATAAAAGCTATAGATATCCCTCTTAGCTACAACCTATCAAAATTTAGCCTGACTTGGACTGATATATAAAAAATCATACAAATTTTCATAGGACGCACCAAAGTGGAGAACTATGAGTGAACTTGTTAGGTGACTTTTTCCCAAGCCGTTAAAGAGAGCTCGATACATCACAATTGAGGTTCATTTGGGAGTGCTGTACCCTCCCTATTACTATGAGTGGGACTCAAATCTCATGCATGAAAAGTAAGACTTGATTTTGTCGTGTTTTCCACAAAACATGCTTTTGACATGTATGACTTGACGTGTGCCACTAGATTTCGAATTTGTTTTGTGACTATTGGACTATCGTGAACTCATGTTTTCTATGAATATGTATCCATAAATTTGATTCAACTGAAATTGTGTCATGTTTTATGATTTTCATATATTTAATTTCATATGACCCAATGTTGCACATTTATTGATCACTATGGTTTCTACATCACTTATTTGAGGTCGTGTGGCCGTGGTATGACTGTTATGATATGATTGAGTCCCGAGAGGATGACCATAGCTACGAAAGACATTTGTTATTGCATCGAGTATGCTTCTAGGTACACTTCGCACAGAGGTACTCGCAAACGTCCGGTATATGGTTATAGGCACGGCCGGTTGAACGCGTAAGGGGGAGGATATGTGTGACGCCACTGTTTAGTACCGGGCGGGGTTCTATACGTGATCCGATCTATGTATGAGCTAGCCTGGGTGAAGCTCATAGCCAACGTCGGGATAAAGAGCGACTTTTGAACATTTATGCATAATAAAACCCCCGATACGTCTGTCATTGGTCATGGTTGACCTTTGCCAGGATCATATTCGGTTTGCTCAAGAAATACTTGATTTTAAATGGATGCATATATATATGATACTATGTGATGGACTAGATGATTTCATTTTACTGAACATATCATGTTTTTCTGTGAAATGTGAATTATTATTTACAAATAATCATGTTTGATACTCCAATGGCTCACATACACTATTTATAATTGATATTGATCCCCTCACTCACTGGGTTGATACTCACCCCTCTCCTTTCCTTTCTCAGACAGGATTATTGTGATAAAGCGACACATCGGGCTCTAGATGTCTTTGTCGTGTATTTGTGGATTGACATATTTACTACAGTGAGATCTAAATTTCATTTGAAATATGAGATCCGTATTGTATATCGACCATGCAAGAGCTTGATATTGAGATCCGTTGATGGACATGTACATTTTATGGGATGACTATATAAATTATTGATATTTATTTATGAAAATCTCATATTGACTCATTACACTTGCATTAAGGCACTTGAAAACATTTAACTTCTTAATTTGGGAATTTGATGTACACATGCACAAAAATTTTAGGCCCGTTCAGTGTGGCGATTGCTCATGCTCAAGTTGAGTATGACAGTAGAGGTCAGTGGCTAGGATTGCTAGTATTCATGATAGCCTTGCATTGTCCTGGTTTGTACATTGTAGATTGATTGGTATTATACGAATGTGGTTGATTTGTTGTGAGGCCAGGTTGACTCGTTTATTTAGGTGGCATGATGATCATTTAACATACAGATCGGTTTGTATATGGGAGACCTCTGAAATATGGAAAGATTCTATCCAATTTTCTATAAAATGTAGCCAGTATCTAGGGCAATGGGTGGCTGTTCACGACCCCAGTTTAGGGCGTGACACTCTAGCCAATATTGTTACACCTATCTTTTCTCAACTCATTTCTTCAAGTCTTGATAAAACTCATCTCCTTGACTATCTTGCCTAATCTTTGGCAAGAAATTAGCTTCCACCATGGTCTGTGCAGCCGCCAAATGACCTGTCTCCTCGGAGCTTAATGCATACACAACTTGGTTGTGCTTGCTTGGCCTATGCTCCTACCGAAAATCAAACTCCTCCAAGAACTCCTACAAGGTAAAGTAAGTATTGACCACATTATCGGTTTGGACCAAGAACTTCGCTCCTAGCAAGTAATGCCTCCATGTCCCCAAACAATGTACTACAGCTGTCATTTTCTTCTCATAGGTTGAATATCTTTGCTCGACTTCCTTCAATTTCCTCCACTCAAAGGCCATGGGGTGGCCTTCTTGCACTATGACTCCACCTACTATCCTATCCAAAGTATCAGTGTGTACTTCAAAAGGCAAGCTGAAATCAGGCAGCATTAGTACCAGCTCGGAGGCCACGGCCTCCTTAAGAGCCTCAAAGTCCTCTTGGCAATGTGCAGTCCACTCCCAAGGACCATTTTTCTTCAGCAAATCAGTTAAGGGGCAACCTTCCGTGAGTAGCCTTGGATGAACTTGCAATAATAATTGGCCAGTCCCAAGAATGATCGCAATTCGGCCACTTTGCTTGGAACCTTCCACTCCAAAATAGTACCAACCTTCTGAGCATCCATGCATACAAGTCCTTTGCATATTATATGACCAAGAAACTTAATTTTTGTCTGACAAAACTCATACTTTTCTACCTTAACATACTGCTTGTTCTTCCTAAGCTTTTGCAACACCATGTTCAAATGGTTCAAGTGCTCCTCGAATGATCTGCTATAAACCACGATGTTATCCAGATAAACCACCACAAATGTGTCCAAATATTCATGGAACACTTCTGTTATGCGTTTACAAAAGGTTGTTGGTGTATTTGTCAAGCTGAATGGCATGACTAGGAACTTGTAGGAGTCATATCGGGTAGCACATGCTATCTTTGGTTCGTCACCTTCTGCAATCCTCAATTGCCAATATCCTAAACGAATATCCAACTTTGTAAAATATTTTGCCTTTGCAAAGCGATTGAACAAGTTAGCCACGAAAGGTATCGGATACTTGTTCTTTACCATGAACTTATTTAAGGCTCAGTAGTCCACACACATTCGTAGCAAGCCATCTTACTTCTTTTGGAATAAAACCGAGGCACCAAAGGGAGCTTTTGAGGTTCCACTATCCAATAGTTCCTTCAATTGCTTTCATAATTCATCCAACTCCATAGGAGACATATGGTAAAGGGCTTGCATAGGTGGTCATGCTCCAGGCAGCAGCTCTATTTGATGATCAATGGCTCGGTGAGGAGGTAATTCCTTGGGCAATTCAACAAGGAAGACGTCATCATAGTCCCCCAAAATCTCAGTAATTGGCTGAGGTATTTCCTCCTTAGCATGCTCCTCCTCGGCTTGAATCATGGCAACCAAATAAGTGAACTACCTTTTCTTTAGTCTTTGCTTTACCTATAGGGCTAAAATTAAGTTAAAGGATCCTCCTTCCTCTATCTTCACGAGGTCGGTTGCTGGTACAAAACATGGTGCTTTATCATCCATGATAAACAGGCTACGAAGGTGGGTACAGGCATTGCCTGGGCTTGCGCCAAGAATTTCAATCCTAGTACCATATCAAAGTTATCCAAGTGGATTGCCATGAAGTCACACTTGTCGTGCCATGTGCTAACTTTGAGATCAGCACTCCTTGCTAATCCATATACTGATATTGATTCCACTTTGATAGACTTCGGTCGACTTGGATTCCTTGTGACTTGAAGTCCTAACTTTGACATCTCCCTTTCGACCACAAAATTATGAGTGGCACTCGTGTCCACCATTGCTAATGCAGTCATGCCATTTAGGATGATCTGAACATACATGAGAGACCTATAAGCCCCTGCCCTCATGGTACTCACAAGTTGTAGAGGATTTACCCGAGTTGGCTTGTTGGAATCTAGCCTTGCCTTTTGGTCCTCCCCCACCAAAGTTGAGAGCTTCTCCCTCTTAGGATATTCCCTAGCAAGATGTGGACCATTGCAGATGAAACACCCTCCCTTTGGCTTTTCTTTGGCTTGATTTTGAGAGCCTCCACTACCCTTTGAATTGCTTTCTTTGTCCTTCTTGCAACAACCCTTCCCTTTGTCCTTTTTCTTTACGCTCGGGTTGGTATTGTCTTTAGGAGCTGGGACTTTGAAATCTACCAAGCCGTCAGCAGCATCAACTGCCAAAGGAAGGTCCTTCACTCCTTGCCTCATCAATTCCACTTGTGCCCAAGGTTGTAGCCCCAACATGAAGTTGGAAAGTTTATCCTCCTCAGACATGTTGTGAAGATCCAACATCATCGAGTTGAAGTCTTTCACATACTTATGGACTGTGTTGTTGTGTTTTAGCATTTTCCAAGCTTTCCTTGCAATCCATGTAGCATTGCAAGGAAGGAATTGTTCTTTTAATTCCTTCTTCAAGGCCAGCCATGTCACAATTGGTGGCCTGCCTGCATTGAGGTCATCTTGTATATGAGTTCTCTACCAAAGTTTTGCATCTTCAGCAAGGTACATTGCAGTGACTGTGACCTATTGTTCCTCTGGAATTCGGGCAGCCTTAAAGTACTGCTCTATGTCCCAAAGGAAGTTCTCCAACTCCTTTGCCAACCTAGCCCCACGAAATGCTTTTGGTTCGGGCACTTTGACCCGAGAAGAGCTGGTCGTTGCATCATGAGTATCCAGGACTGCTCGCATTAAAATGCCAACTTCTTCCTCCATTTTCTTGACTCTTTCTGACACCTCTTCCTTGAGAGAGAGACTAGGGTCTGTGGATAATGAAACCACAGGGGTCCGTGGATGATGAAGCCACAGCCCCAAGCCTTAAGCCAAGTGATTCCACCCACAAGTCTGAAAAATTGTGCAGCCAATAACTCCACTCGATCAAACAATGGGACCTCCTGAAGAGCCTTAGGTAAGCCAAGAGCTTCTTCCATTCATGATACCCTGTCACGTGTTTGCAATAGCCATTGAAGAGCAACCTTTGCTCTGATAGCAATTTTCATCGCGGTGTACAATGCTCACAAATATTTTGCCTTAAGTGATGTAGGCCAATGCCAAGTACTAGCCTCAGCAATTCCCTATATCTCTCTCTATTTGAACTCTCTCTCTCTCTCTTCGCACCTCTCTCTCTAAAACAAATGGGCAGTAATGTACATAACTTATGGGAAAACCTTCACAATATTGATTTATTACACAAATACAATTACAAAGAAGTTCCCATGAGCAAAACTGAAATCTCTACTGAGATCAAACCCTAACTCTAGGTTTTACAAGTTTTCTCACAGAATGCTCATGCCCAAAACCCCAATTACCTTAGGTTACCTTTGGATGGCCCTTATGCCTCTCATTTAACCCTTTCCCTCTAGGATTTATAAGTAGTTGACATCCCCAACTGCTAGGATCCACTCACCCCATATTGCACGAAATTAAGTCACTCCAGGGGTTGTGGCCCAAGTGGTGCTCACATTTTCTCCATTTGGCACCACAAACCCTAATTTGTGGGTCATGCCAATGCCTACTCAGACAATGTGCATTAGTTGGTTTCAATGATGGATGAAATGGCCTCCTCACATACTCAAAGTGCTTCTCCATTGATGCCCCAACTCTGTTCCATGTTCTACTCATGCAAACGCTTGGACAGCTCATCCCGTCATGTCACCATGCCTTATCATGAGCACTACTGAGCAATCCTACTCTGTTGGCTTTGGCCTCTTGGACATAACCTTATTTTTATCCTGAAAGATAAATGCCTTCAGCGCTTTTCAAAGATCCAACATTCTGCTCGAGCTAATTGATTTCATGGCTCCTTATCGAGCCACCATGGTTTATGTGTTAAGCCATGTGCCATCCACATTCTCTGGCCGTATTCTTCCCTTGAACCTTCATAATTCTGACTTAAAAGAGTCTCCCTAGCCTCCTTCAGTCCAATCCCCGTCGATTGCTTGAGTTAATTATTGTTTGGTTCAGTACACTCCTTTGGCCCCCACTTGAGCCACAATGTATACTCTTGTTCTCTAGGCCTTGATTATTCTTGACCGTGACTTGCTTGACCTTAGGACAGTCCCTCCAGACCCTTCCTACCGATTCCCCAAACATTGCTCAGATCAAATGTCTCCTAACCCGTGCACTCCTTTGGCTCCACCGAGCTACGACTTGTGCTGGCTGGGACTCCAGCATGGGCCACATGCCATGGGTATGACAATGAACCACTAGGAGCTAGCGTATAAACAGCACACCATGTAACGCCCAGACAGCTAAAAGGCTAGGAGTTACGATGCATTAACCACCAAAAGAGATTATTTTCCTTATCTTCCTAGTGGTTACTTAATGTAATAAAGGCAAGAAATAAATGCCCAATTATTGAGTCTTTATTAGTATAGTAATTAGGCATTATTAGGAGTACTTAGTGGAGAAGTAATGTAAAGGAGCACTCTCTAATAAATAGGGCAGTCCTCTACCATTGTAAACAAGCATTTGGATAATAGAAAACCAAATTCTTCTTATCCATTGTGAGAATCTATCTTAGGCCATGAACCCCTTAGGTTACATCACCCTCACGTGATATTAGGCTCTTGTCTTTGAACAACCCATCAAAATCGAGTTCAAATCACTCCATCCTTCTCCATCCTTGTCTTATCCACCCATTTCTCTAGAGAGCCAACATAGTGTATTGGACATAGGTGCCGTGTACTAAGAAAGAACTCCAACCTATCTACCTTAACCTCCCAACCAAACACCTCTTTAATCGATATAACATCAAGGGGCAGCAACAAAATTGGAGTTTGTCATAGGACAGCACAAGGGTTGCACAAGCGAGCCCTCGTGAATGCCTGTGCAGCTCTACCGCACAAGCAAGCATGCGGCACGGGCATGCATGGTCCCCTGAGCTACCTACACAGCTTTACCGCGTAGGCAAGCGTGGGGTGCGAGCATGTAGCGCGGGCACGCGCATTCGTGATCCCTCGCACTGCCGTGCAACTCTACTGTGCTACCCACGCATCTCTACCGTGCTACCCACGCAGCTCTACCGCGTAGGCAAGCACAGGGCGTGGGCATGCACGGTCCCCTGCGCTACCTACCGCGCAAGCAAGTATGGTCCCGCACCATGCGGTCTATCTTTACCACCATATTATTAATTTAAATAATATAATGATATTAAATTAGTAATTTATAAAATATAGTGTTATGATATATTTTTTAAGATAGTATATAGTGTTATAATATGAAATTATGACAATAATATATTAATTATTAATATTTTATAATTATCAATATTATATAATTTTTTAGGGAATCAAAAATTTTAATTATTAATATTATATAATTTTATATAAATTAAAAAAAACAACTAACGACATTAATATTAACTTATTTGATTTCACATTTAATTTACAACATTTACCATTTTAACATTTAGACAATTTTGATACTTTAACGATAACTCTACAACAAAACTTCTCTTCTTGGCGCAAAAAAAAAATTCTCTTTTTAGCGCTAATTTAATCAAATTTCTCTTTTTGGTGTCAAAAATATTTTATTTCTTTACTTAGCACCAATTTAATCATCTTTTTTTAGCACCAAAAACATTTTTTACTATTATTGCTTGTTCGTGTATTTATTTCATTTATTTCTCTTTTTTTCTATTCCGTTTACTTTGCTCTGTATATCTATTTCATTTATTTTTCTATTGGCTTATGCTATTCTCTATTAGTTTGTGCAAAACATTTGCATTTGTATTTAACATGATGGATAAGTCATGGATATATTATAAATCAAGAGAAAATGATGAATATATTGATGGAGTTGATGCATTTCTTAAATTTGTATTTTGAAATATTCAATCCATCGTTGGAAAAATATCATGTCCTTGTGTCAAATGGTTCAACACATTGAGATTTTCTACACACACAGTCTTCAATCACTTGTTACGTCATGACTTTCAACGTGACTGTGATAAGTGGATATATCATGGAGAGAGTAATAGAAAATCTACATCTCATGCAATCAATACTCCAACCTACATGATAATCTTTTTTACAATGATATGTTTGCTATGTTACGTGATGTATTCACACATTTACATGATCCATCCAATGTATATGAACCAGCTTCTCATGCATTTAAAGTAAATAAACCAATTTCAGATAATTTTCATGAATTACTTTAGAATACCAAAAAACCAGTATATTCAAAATCAAAATATACTACAATTACAACTATTGTGCACAAATATCATTTAAAGTATTTGTGTGGGTGGACCAACAAATCTTTTTCATTACTATTAGTGTTTTTAGTAGAATTGTTGCCTGAAGAAAGCATATTAGCAAATAGTTACCATGAAGTGAAGAAAACTATTTCAGTTTTAGGGGTGAGATATGAGAAAATACATGTCTGTTCTAATGATTGTATGTTGTACTGGAAACACAGAGTTAAAGACGATGCATGCTATGTGTGTGGTGCTTTTAGATGGAAACCAAATGTAGATAGAGATTAAGGAGATTAAGATATTAATAAAAAAAACACCTACCAAAATATTGAGAAGGTTTCCTTTGATTTTTAGATTGCAAAAACTATTTACATGTGGCCAAACTGTTTCTTTGGTAAGATGGCATCATAATAAGAGAACAAAAGATGGATTCCTAAGACACCCAGCAGTTCTTCTGTATGGAAAGAGTTTGATTCGCTATACCATAACTTCTCTTCTAACCCAAGAAATATTCAATTAGGGCTAGCATCAGATGATTTTAATCCATTTAAAACAATAAACACTTCGCATAGCACTTGGCCGGTGCTCATAATATCGTATAACCTGCCTCCTTGGTTGTGCATGAAGTCTACAAATTTCATACTCACATTACTTATTCTTGGTCCTCGAAGTCCTAGCGACAAGATAAATGTATACATGTAACCAATGGTGGAAGAACTGAAAGAATTATGGAATGAAGGAGTAGATACTTATTATTTTTTAGTTGGTGAAAAATTTAAATGCATGCATTGCTATTATGGACTATTAATGACTTCCCCGCATATTCTAATATGTCTGGATGGAGTACTAAAGTTATATTTGTATGTCCAATATGCGGATATGATACAAGTTCTCGATAGTTATATCATGGCCGAAAGTATTATTATATAGGATATCGAAAATAGTTGGAGTCAACTCATCCATTCAGATATGAAAAATATTTTTTTGATGAGACAGAGGAATTTAGTGTTACTACTAAAGAACGATGTGGAACTGATGTATTATGAGAATTAGATAGGATTGACTTAACAAGTCCTAATGATATGCAAAGATAGAAAAAAAGAGCATATTGTTTCATTTTCCTTACTGAAAAAATATTTTAATTAGACATAATATTGATATAATGCATACGGAGAAAATTTGTTTTGATGTAATTATTGGTATAATTCTCGAGCAAGAAGGAAAGCATAAGGACAAGTATAAGGCTAGATTTGATCTTGAAAAGATGGGAATAAGAAAGGATCTACATATTTGTAGATCAAACTCTACGTACATATTTTTATTTAAAGCGTATTACCTAACGATCTTGAAAGAGAAAGATACATTTCTTAAGATTTTGAAGTACTTAAAACTTTGTCTAGTGCTCTACTAAAATCCTCAGATATGTTCAATTGAAACAGTGGAAGTTAATAGATCTAAAGCGTTATGATTATCACATTTTAATATAAGAGTTTATTCCTATAACAATTCGTGAATTACTAGTTGACAATATTATCTCTGTTATCATTAAAATTTTCAACATTTTAAATGTCTTTGCTTTTGGGTGCTCGACTCATGAGAGCAATTGAAAGTATCAGTTCCACAAATTTTGTGTGAACTTGAAAAGATTTTCCCTCCATTTTTTACTAACATGATACACTTGATCGTGCACCTGACAATTGAAGCAAGAATTGGTGGACCGATGACATATAGGTGGATGTATCCAGTTGAAAGGTTTATTTTATATTGATCACTTATTTAACAATAATACTCATTTTATTTAATAATCATACACATGTAATGCGATGTATATATATGCAGATACTTGTTTCAACTCAAATCCTATGTATATAATATTACACAGCCTGAAGGCTCTATCATGGAAAGGTATATAGCAAACGAGTGCTTGCTGTTCTATTCAAAATATTTAGATGGGGTTGAAACAAGGTTTAGTCTTCTATGTGGAATAATGACAACCACATTGCATTTGAAGAACATGAGTCCACTTTGAAAATAAGGATACATAGATCTATTAAAAGACAAAAAGGAAAAAGAATATCTCAAATTCGTCTCGATAAAAAATCATTGCAGCAATGCCATAAATGTATACTATTTAATAGTTACAAAATTGCCTCCTTTAGACTATAAGTATACATTGTGATATATTTATGAATATTAAACTCTAATATCATATAATATATATACTGTTTTATAAAAAGGGAACACATGTAATATATTCAAAAAACAAATCATGGGAAGAAGTTAAATACTTTCCAAATTGATAAATTTCATAGTAAAGACTTACTACTTGGTTTAGTCATCATGTAAATATATGAATAGTTAATCTTTTTAATGTTATTAATTTCTTATATTTACCTTGTAAGTATATCAATAGTTAATTTTCTTAATGTTATTGATTTCTTCTATTTATATGACTTCTTTTCCAGATTACGAATCCAAAATACCCCGAAGAGATTACTGAGAAAATTAAATGGATTGCTCGTGGACCAAATCTATTAGTTAGAAATTATAATGGGCATGTAATCAATAGATATCGATTCCATATAAAAGCTCACGAGAAGTGCCTTGAAACTTAGAATTCAGGAATTGTGGTAGTAATGGATGACGTTAGTTATGCAAGTAAGAGGGATAAAAGACCTATAGAAGGTAAAGTTAATTATTATGGAATGTTATGGCAAATTATTCAAATAAATTATAATAGAATATATACGTTTATGTTATTTCGGTATGATTGGGTTGACCTACAATGAGGATGCAAGAAGGATAGATTTGGTTCAACACTTGTGAATTTCTCCTATCTAAATCATACGGGTACCGATTTGCTGAATGATTCTTATGTGTTGGCATCCCAAGCAAAAAATGTACTTTATATGGCTGATGAAAGACATAAAGAATGGTTTGTTGTAAAGCATGTCAAAGTTAGAGATGAATTTGATGTGGGTGATGAAGTGACGAATCAACATCTGAATTCAGAAAATAACCCCTCAAACATTCAGGTGTGGGCTCGGACTAACTTTGATGAAAATGGAACAGAAGTATCAACATAGATAAATGATGATGTTAATGTTATAGAGTAGGATCAGATGCATATACGTACAAAATGTAATAAATTTCGTTTACACATTATGCAATCATTGATTTGTCTTTTCTATTTTTATATTTTTTATTCAGTCTACTTTTATTCGGTGCATCATAGGTAGTGATATGACTATAAAGTATGGTAACAAGTGGTAACAAGTGATATTGCTATAACAAGTGGTATAGTAAATTGTAACAAGTGGATCCTATGTTACAAAAATTAGGTTTTGATAAGAAAATTTAAATAAAAACTAAATTGAAAAATAATTTAATCAATTAGTTTATTTTAAATTAAACTACCAATGGCTAACGTTCAAAACACAAACAAACCACGAGTGCTCCGATATAAGTAACAAGTCGTAAAAGCTGCATGAAACATAGTAATTGTAAAATAACAAGTCGTAATAAGTTCTCAAAATTGTATCAGTAAACATATGGAAAATAACACATATGGGAAAGGTAACAACTCATAAAAATTGCATAAAACGTAGTAATTGTAAGGTAACAGTCATAATAAGTTCTAAAATTGTATCAGTGAGTATATCAAAAACAACACATATGGGAAAGAAAGATGGGCATTGACTAAAAGTATCACGCATATTGATAAAAAGGATAATGATTAAAGTATGTAATGAAAAAATAGGTGAGTAAAAGTAAAAATGCATCCAAAAAATTGTATAATGAAAAAAGGCACGGAAAAAATGTTTAAATTGTATAATGAAAAAAGGCACGACAAAGGGATTTTGAAAATTTGTTTGTGAAAATGACGTCACCCTGTGATATGATATGATATGCCCATTTAACTTGAAAAATATTATTGCAACCGTTGGATTGATATGTCCAACTTTACCCAGCTATTGGATTAATAAAAGTGAAAAAAATTTGTAAAAAATTTGGAATTGTTTTAAGATATAAATGCACCATTTTATAATAATATAATAATATCAATTTTAGATTACTATATAATACATATATATTATTATATGTATTACTATAAATTACATTATCCAATAATGTAGCGGTTGGACCAATTTAGGTGACACAATCCTCATGTTGGATAAGTGGATGAGTGAAGGATACTATGTTAGTGTTATAATACAAAATCATAATTATGATTATCAATATTAATTTAAAAAATATAATTATCAATAATATAATATTAGTATGTTATATAACTTAATTAATTATCAATATTAGTAAATATTATAATATTAATAATTTAAATAATGTTACATATAAAATGCAAAATGTGAAATACGAAATGCGAAATGTGAAATATTATGTTAGAGATACTTTGCAATATTAATAATTTTAAATAATGTTACACATAAAATTAGTGGTTGAGGTAGGGGTTGTGTTGGGGTATTAATAGGTATTAATGGTATTAATCTCAATGGTACACGTGGGTGAGAATTCATCTCCAACAAGGCAATAAGAGAGTTGGGAAGACGCATTTTCTATCCTTTTCAATTTCCTCTTCAATTTTCTTTATCGTTATACTTAGTTTATGATGTAATTTAATTTAATATAGATAATAGAAATTGTAATTTAAATAATGTAATTGTTATTTAAATTCACTAGTCAATTAATTAATTAAAAATATTAGTAATTTAAATAATTTAAATAATGTGTCCTAGATTTCAAAGTTATTTAAATATTTTAGAGTTTACTCCAGATACAATGTGATTTATGAGATTGACAAAATAACTAATTTGGATTGTCTTTTTTTTTTCTAATAACATAATAACATAATAATATAATCACACGATTTTTGCGTAAGATAATAACATAATAATAACATATTATACCAGTATATTATCATAATTTCAAATTATAACACTATATTATCTAATAATTTAATAATTGATCAATGAATTTTCAAAAATATAACACTATATTATATAAATTACTAATTTTATATCAATATAATAACTTTATGCTGACAAATGAACATAATTAGTATAGCTCAGGTTCACAGCATATATGCAGGACCATGTAGGCATGCTTATGCGCACATGCGCACCTCTGCAACCGCGGACATGCACAATACTAGGAGGAAATCACATTCCTTAATTATAAAATCTAAAATATGAATTAAATACAGTGATGTATATGGTGTAATTAATATTATTAATTTAAATAATATAATGATATGAAATTAAAGCATGGCATGTATATGGTATGTATTAATATACAAGTTGCATGAAATGAGTAATAATATAGTAATAGTAGATAAGAATTGGATAAAATGTAATAAATGATTTTTTGAACAACGTATAAAACTAAAACGTAATAACTAATAAAATAAATGTGTAATAATGAAAAATAGGGGTAAAGATAAAAAATAGGCAGAGATAAAAAGTGTGGAAAAATTGAAAAAAAAAAGGTTTAGGGTTTGGAAAATTTGTTTATGAAAAAAATGGCGAGTTTTAAAATTTATTTATAAAATTGGCCGTGTGCAGGACCACACTTGAGCACCTTTGCCATCGTATACACGTACACCGTCTAATCCATTATTGGGCAAATTCACATTTCTCAATTATAAAATCTAAATATTAATTAAATACAGTGATGTGTATAGTATAATTAATATAATTAATTTAAATAATATAATGATATAAAATTAAAGCATGATATGTATATGGAATATATGAATGTAGTAATAATGCATTAATAATAGATAACAATTGTATGAAATGTAGTGTAATAATGACTAAAACAAAAACACAAAAGTGTGTAATTATGGAAAAAGGAGGTAAAGAGTAAAAGTGTGAAAAAAATGGGAAAAAATGGTAGATTTTGAAAATTTATTTATGAAAATAGCGCTCAAATGATTAAACCAAAGATACTATAAATCCTTCCGTGTAAACCATCAAAGTTTCTCCTTCTCTCCAAAGCTCTCCTCCCCTCAAAAGTCTCAAAACTTCTAACTCAACCAACACCTCATTTTTATCAAATATTTTCAACAAAAAATCAAAGACTTTACTCCCCTAACCCATTTAAACCTCTCACTAAATCTTTCATTGAAATATTTTGTATCATATATTCAACAACTTTACAAAATGAATGATTTGCAAAGTTTTATCAAAATGTAATTACATTTTAAAAAGAAAGAATCGTGCTGGATTCTATTACGTTCTGAAAGATTTTAAAATTTTCTATTTATAAATATAAATGAGATAAATATGGCACGAAATAAACAAATGATGAATATTGTAGCTGACCATGAAAAATCACAACAATCCCAAAAACAAGTGCAGTATGAAGAAACTCAATCATCCCAAGATGCTACCACAGGTTTAGTTTAAAAATAAACAAATCATTTTAATTTAAGGTAATGAGTGATTTTCCATTTTTAATTTTTTATTCTGAGCAGTTGTCAATAAATATAGAAGCTTAACGTGCTGTCAAAGATATTTGAAATTTAGAAAAAAGAAAATGTATAATAATTGAAATGAACGAATTAAATCAACCAATAGGAATCGATAATACGATCTTTACCAAATTCAATTACTCTATAGTCAGAATGCATTCGATTGCTCCAATAAATTATAGCATTAGGCGTAACATGCAAACAGAGGATAAAGAGGTCATATGGAAGATTGTACAAATATATAGTTTTATTACTCAATCGTATAATGGCATAGTCAAAAATTAATATATTTAATTTTATTTCTTACATATTTCAATTTTAGTCAAAAATTATTTTCAAACTATTCAGAGATGACACTAACAAATGAATTATTAGAAATTTATGCGACATATGGAAGAGTTTCAAAAATACTCTGAAACCAAATTGGTTCGATGATTCACTCTGAATAGATGAAAATATCAAGAAAATGGAAGATAAAGGGGTTGATCCAAATCAATACAAGGAATTTGTTACTTTCTGGTTGAATGATAAAGGAAAGGTATAAGTTAATAATTTTCTTATTATTACAATCCAATCAATACAAGGAATTTGTTACTTTCTGGTTGAATGATAAAGGAAAGGTATAAGTTAATAATTTTCTTATTATTACAATCCAATCAATACAAGGAATTTGTTACTTTCTGGTTGAATGATAAAGGAAAGGTATAAGTTAATAATTTTCTTATTATTACAATCCACTTGTGTTCTAATAGTTTTTTCTCTGTATTAGAAAATTAGTAAAAGAAATTCAAAATCTCACGTAAAGTTGATTGATCCATATTGGTTAGGATTGAAATCATTTGCCAAACTCATATATGAAAAGATATAAACAATTCATATTTTATTTTACTTACAATTAATTATACCACATAATACTTCAAAATGGTTTATTTTTATCATTACAAAAAACACAATCTGGAACGAAACTTTCTAAAGCTGAATTTTATATTACAAATAGAGCGCGATTAGATGGTAGTTTAGTTTTTTCTTATGGTATGGATTATTATTTTTATATAATTCTAATTGATATGTTTATGAGATATTGACGTTTGATTTATTTTACTTCTCACAAGAAATGATGAAGAATAAAATGGAGTCTATTAACGGTGAAGAAGGGCAAGTAGAAAATTTGAATTTATCTTGGGAAAGTGATATTGTATCTAAAGTTAAATGGTCTGATTTAAGAAGAAGAATTAAAGGTATGGGGAAAGCTACAACTCCATCAAACGTGTGCATTTAACCAGATCTAAGAATGAAGATATGACTATTATGATGGAATGATTATTGGAACAAAATCACAATCTTATTAATTTGGTGAGCAATATTCTTATGCATGTTGTTATGCATACTAGAAGTGGAAAGCAAGATGAATCGATGAACTTAGTTAATGAAGCAAGACTTATTGCAGGTGTTCAGGTACGAATGTTATTTCTTTAGTTTTCACCATAATGCTACTAATTTCACTTTTATCTTTGAATAATAATCTAAATTATTTATATTATTAAATTCCTTCAATACCAAATGTTGGGAGTGCATATAGAATCCAACCATTATCATCACCATCTCGCTCCATCCTAAAAGGTAATATTTTCATTTCAACTATTTTTTACAATGTACCATGTAATTATATTCATTTAACGACTGGTTTTTATGAATAGATTGATATGAAAGAATATGTATAAAGTTGGTCACTTGCTTAATTTTGATATTGTGATTGTGCCTTCAAATTGTAATGGTAACATTTTTTGTGATCGAAGTAAATATTTTTTGTATGAATATCTTAGAAAATATACAGTTGTAGGACATGCTATCTTTTTTTTTATCTTATATGTATCCATCATTCTACTAATGTATTAATCATTCTCGCATATTAATACAATCCAACAAGGATAACATTTATATTACTTTTGTAATTATTTTATTTTATAACCTCTACACCACCTTAAAAAAACCGTCATTATTGAATCATGTGTAACTTGACGATAAAATATACTAACATTTTCTAACACTTGTGATAATAACCGCTTTCCTAACAGTGTGATAACTGATGATAGAAGTTATTAATCTTTCCTAACACTTGTGGTAAGCGATGATAAAAGGCAGTACATTTCCTAACACTTGTGATAATAATTTTTCCTAACCAACGATAAAAGATAGTAATTTTTCTAACACTTATGGTAACCAACGATAAAAACAGTAACATTTCCTGATACTTATATTAACCAATCATGCAAGATAGTAATTTATACTAACATATATGGTAACAGACGATAAAAATTATTTTCTAACCTATTCTAACAGATGATAAAAGGGTAGTAACATTTTTTGACACTTGGGGTAACCAATAATATAAGGTAGTAATTTATTCTAATTTATGTGATAATCGATAATAAAAGTTAGTAATATTTCTTTTAACCCACGATAATAAGGATTGATATTTTCTAACACTTGTGGTAACTGACAATATAAGATAATAACTTATATTAATATATATGGTAACCGATGATAAATAAATGTAATATTTCTCGGTCCTTTCTAACCGACGATAATAAAATATAGTAATTTTTCTTAACACTTGTGATAATGACAATAAAAGATAGTAACATTTCTTAACATTTGTATAATTGATGATAAAAGGTCAGTTCCTAACACCTGTGGTATCTTACAATAAAAGATAGTAACATTTACTAACACTTGTGATAACTAACGATACAAAATAGTAACATTTTCTAACATATATGATAACTGACGATAAATAGCAATAATATTTCTTAACAGTTATTATGACTGACAATACAGGTAGTAACATATCCTAACACATATAGTAACCGACGATAAAATGTAGAAATTTTTATCAATATTTTTGAAACCGATGATAAAACCAACGCTTTTCTAACTGTCAATATAGATTCAGGACATGCTCTAATAGTGACTAAAACAGTCGGGATAGATCTATCCTGACTAGTGTATAGTCAACTGAAAATCCATCCATTGGAGAAGATTCTGTCGACAGTTTTATGGGTTTAGCAGACGGTTTTCGTCCGTATGAATAAAGCATTTGTTTTGTAGTGCTAGATTTCTAATGTTTTCTAATATGAGGTTGATTAAAAAAGGGTAAAAATAGCAAGGAATTTAAACAAAGCAAGTAAATCAACTAATCTAAATTAAATCTACTCTGACCTAATGGTTTTGTATATGAGATAAAGGACTAGGATCTCGAATCCACCACAAATATCATACTCAAACTTCTAACCTAGTATGGACTCTACAAGTTTTATGTAGGTATTCAGAATACAACCTTAAAATGCTTTTCATGTATCTTGTGATGCAGTAAGAAGCATAAACCACCAAACTTAACGTAAACTATTTATCCTATCTGACATAATTTATCTAATCTTTGCATGGCATATACAATCAACAATAATTACAAGTTATGTGCTAATCATATGTCTAGTTCAAGCAAGAATCATATATATCAACATTGTAAATCATCTAACTTAGTTTAGAGTATTCAACTCATACAATCAACAACCCACTAATATTATTGCAATAACCTCATATTTAGAGGCTACAAGAATCATGCATGGTAAACCAATTCAAATACTTAAACTACTAGCAATCTACAAGATGAGCTAGAGTAAAGCACTTCAGTATATACAAGACTGAACAATCAAAATAGATCTATAGAACATCTATATTGATTGAGTTTAATAACTATCGATGTGGGTCTAGTCAAAATCCATTTAACCTATGTGACATGTATTACATAACCTTAGCATGAAAATAGTATGAGAATCAATCAAATAGACATTTAAGAATATATAAAAGAGATTTAGTCTTTGCTATGCATGTGACGACTTCCAATGTTCACTAAAAGTACCTTGTGATACCTTTTGGCTTATGCAATGCACCGAGTACTTTCAAAGCATGCATGAACGATCTCTTCAAGTCTAAGTTAAGAATGTTTGTTCTGGTTTTCTTTGATAATATCTTGGTGTACTCAAAATCATGGGAAGATCATCTCAAACACCTAGAGTTTGTGTTACAAACCTTACTCGAGAACAACTTTTTCAGCAAACTGTCCAAGTATACTTTTGGCCAGCAAGAAGTGAAGTATCTTGACTATATCATCTCAGAAGGAGTCAAAGTTAGTCCCAAAAAGGTAGAAGCAATGCTAGCATGGCTGAAACCTAAAACCCTAACACAAGTTAGGGGATTTCTTGGTCTCACCGAATACTACAACAAGTTTGTCAAGGATTATGGCAACATTGCGAGACCCTTGACCAATATGTTAAAGAAGGATGCATTTGCATGGAATGAGGCTAACCATGAGGCCTTTGAGATGCTGAAAATAGCCATAACACAACCCACATTCTTGCTATGCCTGATTTTGAAGAAATGTTTGAGATCCATTTGGATGCGAGTTCTATTGGTGTATTAGTTATTTAGTCCAAGAGGGAAGACCCCTAGCCCATCTTAGCAAGGCTTTGGGTGAGCGAAAGAAGGTTTGATTAGTTTATGCATGTGAGATGTTAGCAATCACAAAAGTTGTCCACATTTGGAAGCCTTCTTTGCTAGGCAACAAATTCAAGATTGTTACCAACCTGTAACCCTTAAAAGTCCTTTTGCAACAAAAAATCATCACCCCACAACAACAAAGATGGGTAGTAAAATTTCAAGGCTATGAGTTTGAAGTCATCTACAAGCCAGAAAGAGAAAACAGGGTAGCCGATGCCCTGTCCCATCGAGAGGATGGTGAAGTTCTCATGGCACTTTCCAAACCCACATGGGAGATTTGTGATGGGATCAAAATTGCTATCCCTAATGATGATTTCAGCCATTCAATGATGCAGAAACTTGAGGCTGGATATGAAGATGTTGGAGATTGGGTTTAACTTAGGTATTTCGCAAAGAACAAGTAACAAAGATTCAAAAAAGCTATTGGAAAATTGAGAGCTAAGTTCTATGGTCCTTTCCAAATTATAGCCAAGTAGGGTAAGTTTGCTTACAAGCTCGATCTACCTTCTACATTCCACAAACATCTAGTTTTCCATGAAGTTGGTTAAGGAGAAGAGTAAGAGATCTCATAAAAGTCATCACTACTCTACTTGAGGTTGATGAAGATGGGAATGTGCTAATGGAACCAAAAGATATCTGAGCAGCCGAGAGGTCATACATGGAGATTAGATAAGATATGAAGTCCTAGTGAAATGGAAAAACCTTGGAGAAGAGGGAATAACTTGGGAAGATATGCAAAAGGTCATCCGAAGCTTTCCTACTTTCAACCTTGAGGATAAGGTTAATCTTCAAGTGTGGACAATTGTTGCAGACCTTGGAAGGACAATGCACAATGTAAGATGTAGGGCAAGACGTGCTGAAGCCATGTCACAACCCATAGGAGCCATTGAGCTTGTTGACCATGCCACCACACACGAGCCATGCCCGGACGATGCATGCGACCCGCACTTAGGTAATGAGTTGTCTAATGCCATGATTGAGCCACGATCAAGCAAAGGAGTCTAGAAAGATTTAGGACTCCCAAGAAGCCTAAAAGACACAAGAATGTTTAAGGAAAATGAGACAGATCAAGCAATAGGTCGTAGAACACAAGCTACACAGCCATATTCCAAGGAGTCTTACTTGGACACAGTTTCTTCAGGAGCCATGAACGGTTGCAATGCAAGGGAGGATCTAACTTGAGCCTTCAAGATGATTAAGGAAAAGACTTGAGGAAACCAAAAATCACATGAATGGGAGAAAATTTGTTTAGTAGAGTTTAGAGTCTTAGGGGAACATAGGACAAGGCCTTATCCAAATCCAAATTCTTCATCGGGAGTCCAGGCTATTAGCATGCAATTGGAGACATGGTTCAAGGGAAAGGATGAGAAATGCTTAGTAAACCAAGGACCCGAGTCTAGGTCTAGTTGAGCACTTGATGGAAGAAAGTCTGATCCAAGCAGGATTGAGGGATATCCGGTCTAGGAGCTAAGTCTTATCCAAGAGGAAGAAAAGCAAGATAAAGAAGGAGACCTAAAGGAAGGATTACTACACGTGCATAAAAAGGATACATCACAAAAGCTTGAGAGTCCTAATGCAATCACAAAACTTGGGAGTCCTAAACCAATTATAACTCTTGAGAAATTTAAGAACAACATCTTAGAACAATAATATGAGAGTTTGGAGATAAAGCTCATAAGCCAAAGTGTCCAAGAAGAATATGAAAGAAGATTTTTATCAAGATCAAGACAATTTTGACTAGGAGTCATAGTTTATCTATTTGTTTATTTTTATCTTATCTTTGTTTATTTAGAATAGGATTTTATCTTATCTTCTTAGTAGTTTTTAAGTCTTAGAAGGGACTATTTAGATAAGAATGATGACATATTTTTAGAGTTATAAATAAAGTAAAACTCATAGGAATGAAGTCTATAAATATAGCCACAAGTCAAGCCTCACAATTCATAGTGTTAAGTTCAATTGTCACTTCTATCTTAATTAATAAAGTTAATTCTTTTTTTTAGTGAGAGCTTAACTTAGGAGTCTAGAGAAGAGAGAAATCATTTTTTGTGTTATACTATCTTTCGAGAGATCACTTGCGATGCAGAGAGGTGAGAATCACCTATCTTATGTGAGTGAGTGATTCACAATCTATCCTACCCCATCCTTACCCTAGGTCAACTTACGCGGGACATAGTTACTGTGCAAGGCTTTTTGCATTCCATACACAGTCCATACATTCTGTCCAAATCAACGTGTCCTAACACTAATTCAGGGAGCTTGTTAAATGCTCTCTTCACTTATAAATAAGTTACCTCTCCCATAATGAAAATATGAAGAAAGAAGAGAAAATCCTCTCACTTCACTCACATAGCTTTGGAGCAAACTCTCCTTAGGGGGTAACATTCCATTCCACTCCGGAAGGGGAGGGGGTTCGGGGGAGGGGAAACCATTTGATAGTTTTCCCTCCTTCCTTTAGTCCCGCGATTTCCGAAAGGAAATCGAGTAAGGGACTTCCTTCTCCTCGATTCCCAAAGGGAATTGACCATACCCTTCCAAAAATTTGTTGAATTTTTTCGCCAAATTAAATACCCCCTGTAACTCTAATACCATAGTTTATACTGTATGAAACCACCATCACTTTCGTCAGCAAGCTCTTAACCAAACCAACCGTTTCCTCATGATTTGGTTAAGAGCGATAGCAGCATTATAGGTATCCTTACCCCTAGGGGTAAGGCACGGCCACTCTATGTACTACTATCAATGTCCGCTTTCTTGTACTCTTATGTTATAAATATATTTTTATAGTTATTTCCTCTCGTATCACTAGCATTAAACCCTCTATAAAGAATAGCTTTCTTTATCAGAGAAGAACTGGCTAAACTAGGTTTTTAATGGCAAAGTAAGAAATGCACTAAACTAGTAAGCCTCTTAAGGACATTTTATGCCTGCATTTTCTCATTAAAAATCCTCTTAAGTTACCTATTACGAAATAAATTACATCAGTAATGTCGAATATCACTATACGATAATTTATATAACTTGTGAAAAACAGACAATCTATATGTTAAAACGAGCCCACAATTCCTGATAAGGAATTGAATAAGAGCTCTACCTTTTCAATATCTATAGAAGTGACTATCTGAAATAGTTATCTTAATACTTTAGCTCTTAATAGAGAGTGTAATAGCTCAGTAATATATAGATACTCTATAAGATAGAGTAAAAGAATGCCTTACCCTCCTCTCCCCCTTGATGTAAGAGTGAATATTTACTAATCTACTACCTGCTTAGACACAAGGGCTTCCTCTGCTCTGATTCACCACTGGCGTAGTATTAGAGCTACTGTTAGTTTTGTTAATAAACTTAGGTGTTATATTAGAGTTAGAGAGTACAGTGTTTTTTTGGAAAAAGCGTTTTACTCTCCCTCTTCTCTTCTTTCCTTGTAAGGGGTCCAGCGGGATGTTCCCCCTGGGACCTCTTACTCCGTTTATTAAATAAAACTTCCCCCCCGAAGGGGATCAAGGGGTAACGTTTCATTCCACTCCGGAAGGGGAGGGGAATCGGGGGAGGGGAAACCATTTGGTGGTTTTCCCTCCTTCCCTCAGTCCCGCATTTCCGAAAGGAAATCTGTCACGCCCCAAACTGAGTTCGTGAGCAGCTGCCCGTTACTCTGAATGTCGGCTGTATTTTTACAGAAAATCAAGCAGAACCTCCCCATAAATCAGAGGTCTCCCATGTACAAATAAACCTGTTTAAATTAAATCATCCTGTAAATAAAATAAAATGGTCATCCCGACCTCATAACAACCTACCAACCATAGTAGACATCCAGAACAACGCTAGGCTATGTACATTACCAATAATCTTAGCCACAGAATCGAGTAAGGGACTTCCTTCTCCTCGATTCCCAAAGGGTATCGATCATACCCTTCCAAAAGCTTAGAGCAATAGTCTCTCTCTTACGTTTTCTTTGAGCATTGTCTCAAACATATGTTTTGTAATATTTTTTGATAATCATCAAAGGAAATCTTGAGATTATTCTCTCAAAATTAGTCTTTCTTATTGTTATTTCAATAGTTTATATATTTTTTTTCGAATCTCCTCCTCAAAATCCTTCCATTGCACACAGCATCCTTCAATCACCAAAGTTTTCGCATTCACTTCAAACACATTCAAAATTTCTACGGTGTTCAATGTTAGCAAGTTTAAGCTAAAAGAGTTGATGGTCATTGGATAGTTTTTACGAGGTTAAAAGGACAACACGAAACATTTTGAAAAGTTTATATTTATTGATGTAGTATTAGACTCTATATTGGGGAAATTTGCAAGACTTTTTGAACCCCCAAAATTTGAAGTCTTTCACTAAAAATACTTAAAATTAAAAAATTTATAGTTACCTGCAAAAATTTTAAAATTATGTTTTATCAAAATATCACCAAAGTAACTTTTTTTATTTTACTATATAAAACTTGAACTTCATAAAAATAAAAGAAAAATGTCAATATGTTCAAAAAATAGGGTTTTGTAAGGAAATCGTTGCTTCAGGA
Organism: Dillenia suffruticosa; assembly: GCA_033439265.1. Classification (NCBI taxonomy): domain Eukaryota; kingdom Viridiplantae; phylum Streptophyta; class Magnoliopsida; order Dilleniales; family Dilleniaceae; genus Dillenia; species Dillenia suffruticosa. The sequence continues at coordinate 12,673,885 of JAVTVX010000009.1, forward strand.
GTTGGAGTGCTGCACGTAGGACTCTCATGAATCTTTATATATTAAGCTGCCACAAGATTTAAAATGTGAAAGTGCCCTGCGTTTCTTCTTGAGGAGTGTCAACTATATTATTTTTTTTAACTTGGTCGTCAGTATCTAAAAATTGGATTAATTCGATTCGAGCAGTCATAGAGTTCAATTTAGTTCTGACTCTCCTAATATTTATTATTTTATTTCAAAACTTGAATTCAAAAACTTAATTAAGAACGTTTAGTAATTTAACATAAGTTCCACAGGTTGTTGGTGGGGTCAATCATACATCTCTCTCTAATACATTGACTTTTTTGGTGTTGTTGTGAAGTTCTCTCTCTCTCTCTCTCTCTAGTTTTCCTTCCCCAAAACTATGAGTTTCTATATAATTTCTACAAAGGAGAGATTTTTATTTTTTTTTTCTTTTTCGCTTGGATGGAGGAGTTTGAGGATAAAGAATTTTGTTTCCTTCAATGTCGAGTGAGTATCTTGATACATGAGCCAGATATGAAATGAGTTGTGAATTGGGTTTGATAAAGGGAACAACCAAAATACTATGGTAAGAAAAATAAGAATTTTATTTACAAAGTTTTTATTTGACAAAGTTCGTCTAGTCAATTAGGTTCTTGCTGTTTTACGTGGTTGATATGTTCTTTGATGCATGATAAATGTAGCCCACATGACAAAGCTAGTGTACAAATAGCCCTAACCAGACTTGGCTGACCTAAATAGTGTTACACAAGTTGGGATAAATAACCCTTTGAAGTAAAATTTCAATTTCATAAACACGTTATTCCCTATGTCATGTCTTATTCTAATTGTTTGCTGGCTGGGTGAGAGGGAGCACAGAAAAGATCTCCTATTAGAGATGACCAGAAGGAGTAGTTGTAAGAGTGTTATCCATGAGTATCTAATCAATGAGAGATTCACTCTAAGACAACCAAAAGGGCTTGATTTATTAGGGGGCTTTATTGTTACATTGACATCTAATCCTCTCTATTCACTTCATAACACCACAGTGTCATTGACTACAGGAGCAATTAACTCTGTGAAATCTTGCACTCAAATCAAGCTAAATGGTGGAATTGCACTTCATGTGGTGAGGTGTCCAAAAGGTAATTATTTCATTATGGATGCATTGGTTCCTCCTCGTTCTTTGAACTACTTTGAAGATGGTGGTGTAATATGCATTTGCTGCACAAAAAGATCAAGATAGAATGCCATCAGCTATCACAGAGAGAGAGAGAGAGAGAGTCCATGTTGAAGAGGAAATGAAAAACTGAATAAATGATGTAACTAATGATTTACATAATGATTTAACTTTATAGTATAACCTCTTTAAAAACAATTACTCATTGGAAGAGGAAAAGATTACAAAAATACAAACCGAATAAATTTTTACACTCCTTGCCACATGAGAATGATTTGACTTGAAGATTTCACAAAAAGATAATTGCTCCTGCAGTAAGATTAGATGTCAATCTAACAATATATGAAGCCTCTTGATAGTCCCAAATCAAACCTCACACATATAGGAGCACGATAAAGACAAAAGATGGAAATTGTAAAAAGAATAAAAGTACAAAAAAATTGTAAATAAATTCTTGTTTTCTAACTCAAATATTATATCTGGCTCACGTGACTAAACACTCGCTTGAGAGTCAAATAGACATAATTCTCTATCTTTCAACTCATCCATTTAGCCCAAAAAAAAATCTCCCTTCAAAATATCAAAATCTATTCATTAATTAAAGATGCCCTTTACAACAATCCCAGATATTCATAGAGAGAACACTAGTTATTCACAGAGGGAGACAACTAACACTTTGCAGAGGGTTGAGAGAGATGATGATGATTGACACTTTGCAGAGGGCTGTGAGAAATGATGATGAACATCGGGAGAGACGATGATGAACACTTAGCTTGAATAGCAGAGGGTACGGCGATTGAGATATAATTAGCATGGGCAATCGAGCTTTCTGAGCCGAGCTTTCTGAGTAGAGCTTTGCAAAGCTCGGGCTCCGCCCGTTAAAAGTTTTGTTGGCCTGAGTCCGAGCCTGAGTCCGAGCCTGAGCCCGGCTCTCACTCGGCCCAAAAAGTTAAAAGGGTTTCGGGCCTGTTTTGGGCTAGCTTCAAGCTCGAACCTCAAAACCTAAAAAACCCAGAGAGAGACTGAGAGAGGCGAATCATAGAAGGACAGCTGTCTTACGGGGACCGCAAAGGAGTCAAGGCATCATCAAAGTTCAATAGTCTCTGCGTTCTTTGACTAAGTGTTCGAGTTTGAGCCTCTTTGGAAACGAAAAAAACTACTTTGGGATACCTTCCCCTCGATAGAAAGCCCGACAGTCAGGTCGATCTGGATTAGTTGGAGTAAAACTCTAAATACCAAGGGATAAAAAAAAATCGAAGTTCATTAGTTGTCGATGAATTGCCAAGAGTCCAAACCGAAGTTCAACGGTCACTAATGGTGCCAAGAGAAGAAGAGTGCTTTAAAAAAGAAACAACAACGAAGGAGGGAGAGAGAGAGAGAGGAGGGATGGATGAAACACATTATCAAGAAGCTTCACTTAGGAAGAAATCACGACCCAAGAAGACTGCAGGAACCAGCAACAAAGATGAGAGAGAGTTGTGCCTTACTGTTTCTTTCTTCTTTACCCCAAAAAAGACGAGAGAGAGAGAGGGGGGGATGAAACCCATTTTGAAGAAGCTTCACTTAGGAAGCTATCGCGACCCAAACAAACCAAAGAAGAAAGTGCTTTTAATTTTTGCATGGTAACGTGTCCTTTACTAGACCATTTAGACCTTATTTAAACCCAATGCTCATTCTCTCAAAAATATAAATTTAGACCCCATTAAATGGGTATAGCTTATCACGGGCCAATCCCAGTAGTGTTGAGACTCAACCCATAATTAAAATAGGCTGAAATACTAAGCCCAACCCAGCCTAGCCCTAAAATCATCCAAACTTGACCTTCAAATTGGGCCAAGCTCGGCCAGCCTGACCCAATTGCTAGTTCTAGATATAATGCTGCCTAAGAGTCTTATTTATAGTGGTCCAACATGGGTAGCAACTACTCTTCACAAAACCCTATTTTTTTAACATACTTTTAACATTTATTTATTTTTTACTTCTATATATTTCAAGTTTTATATAGTCAAATAAAAAATACTTTGATGATATTTTGATAAAAATAGTTATCATATAATTTTTCTTATGTATTCTAATAGAAAATTAATATATATAAAATTTTCAAAATAATTCAAACTCTTCTTTCAACTAAATTAATAACAACATTCCAAACTATAGAGCAGACTTTTAAAAAGGATCCACAGTTGTTTGTCTAACCGTTATTTCTTAAAGGTTTGAACTTAATTTATTATTGTTATTTCTGTAAAATTAGTAAGATCTGGTTCCAATAAAAAAAAATTAGTAAGATCTTGCAAATAATTAAAATGTGGTAACAATTAAACATTTTTCGTAATTAAACTAAATCTATAAGAAATATTTCTTCTAACCCAATGTATAACGACTGTTACTCAATTCTTAAAAAAAAGAAAAAAATAAAAAATACTTGTGACTGAGTTGACATTAAGATTAAATTGTTTCGAAATGATAAAGAATACTCATGACATTTTTCGGATGTCATGAGCATGGACAGTCCAACAAAACCAATTCCATGAGTATTTATACCTAGGAAACTTTAAAACCACGTAGAAATTTAAGATCCACATTTACCAAATACCAAAACACATAGGAAAGTTATAACTTGCTATTTGAATATTCTATTTTTCATAGTGGATAAAAGAAATTAACAGAGCTACGCAATTCTGTGAAATTAATGGCATTTTACTTTCATAAACTAATACAACTAATCCGCTACTTTCCCATAATTACATGTAAAAAAGAAAAATGAAAAAAACGTCTAAACACTTATAAATATTTTTTCCTTACAAAACCCTATTTTTTGAACACTAAATTTTTTTCTTTAATTTTATGAAGTCCGAGTTTTACGTAGTGAAATAAGAAAAGTTATTTTTGTGATATTTTGATAAAACATAATTTTAAAGCAGAATCTTAACCTAGAGGAACAAATTGAGAATGTACTATTAGGACCAAATCAGGAAAAATGTAAAGAGTCCATTGACACATGGGAGCCCTCTCATTGCCATTTCAACGCAAGGTAACATATTTAACGACAAAAAAAAAAACGCTGAGTTAGCAATTCCATTATAAAATTAAACTTGTGATTAAATTTATATAATATAGGAATCAGTAGGAAATATTTTTCAATTTAAAACTGATTCGAAAAATAAATTAACTGCCTTTTGAAAATATTTGAAAATTCTAAAATATACCGAAAGAATTGAAGAAAGGCAATTCGATATTTCAAAGGAAATTTTTTTTTGAAAATTTGAAAAAGGAACGAGTGCTTGGGAGGAGAAAGGGAGAGTGAGAGAGGATAATTTGAACGGACTTGTAAAACAAAATATGACATTCCAAAATTAAGAATAATGGGTGCGAGGAGAAAGAGAGGAAGAGAAACAGAAAGAGAAGGAAATTGTTATTTATTTCTTTTACTTTTGGCTTTCCAATTTATATATATATATATTTTTTAATTTATAAATCACTCAGCTGCTAACACATTGTTTCTCTATTAAACTCATCCATCTTAATGTAACTTCTTTTCCAATCTTCTCCGTGTACATTTATCCTGTCTTCTTCAATAATGAATACTGTCTTCTTCCTATACTTCAGTACCGGATATTGCTTTTTGGATCTACAGCAGTAGAAATGAGCACAAATGTAAGGCAGAAATTGTTGCTACAGGATGAGCCCTCAGCATCTACCTCTATGTTTTTTTCATGCTATACCGATCGATATTCAGAATCATACTCTGACTAATCCGGTTTAAAACTTGCAATGGCCTACTGAAGGGGCTACCATTCCAACGTAGTTTTTTTCCATATCCAAATCGCAAATCGAAATCAAAAACTTAGTTAAGCGATCTAACGCCACATCCCATTAGGCCAACTATCCGTTGGTAGCATCTACCTCTATGTAGAACATTAAAAATGTCAATTTGCAAAACAAGAAACAAACTAAACAAGTACCGTCCAAATCTGATGAGACAGAATAATTATGGGATCAAAAGTAAGAGTAGAATGTTAGGATGCATCACTCGGCTGATGTATGTTTTTAATTTAAAAATTGAGTCAATATAAAGTGAAAACAAAAAAAAAAAGATTTAACATTACTTCCGACCATACTTTTCTTCTCTGCTTCCAGTAAAAACTTCAAAACATTCATTGGAACATACATAATGCTTATAAACTCTCCATTTCACTCAATAGATAACGCGAAATTACGAAATTTGGATTTATAGACATTATACACTAGAAGAGGGTTTATATAAGCCCACAACTATCAAAAAATCATTAAAATCATATAATTGTTATTCTAAATTATTACCGGATATTATGAACAGACAATTAAATATTTAAAATAGAAAAATAATGATTAATTATGTGGAGATTTGAACAGACCACCAAAATTCGGCCAAGCAAGCCAATTCAAATTCTTTTCATTTTTTGTCGCATTTAATTTCTTTTAATTATGTTTTTTCCATTAGCTTAATTTTGAAATGCATTAACTTATGAAATTTGAATTTTTATAAAAAATTCATAATATTCTCCCATTTGTCCCAATAAACCGACTTGAAATCAGAACTAAGTTAGTTTCTTATAAAAATGGAGTACATGAGTCACGGTGATAAGTTCTCTAAAACCTATTATTGTCTTCCACATATCACAATATATTTTATTTTCTAATCTTATGATGATATTTATTTTATGAATAAACTCTACGTTTATTCGGGATCTAAGTTTGATTAATTTATCTCAAAAATTAAAAAAAAATAGTGTTAACAACTTCATTAAAAAAATTCAACTCTAAATTTCATTTAAATTAATTCATATTTATAACATGATCCCCAAAACTATTTGGTGATATATCTTTGGTTAAGGGGTTAGCCAACATAAAATTAGTACTAATGTGTTAAATTATAACTTTATTTTCTAACACTCTTTCCCTAATAGTTAAATATTTTATGTTGATATGTTTATTCTGACCATCGCTTATTATTCTTAACTAAAAAAATATCATCTGAATTGTCACAAATTATACATAATGATATAGATATAGACTCTAAAACCTTAAACTCAAATATGAAACATTTGAGTCAAATTGCGTGTAACATAATCTCAAAACACACCATAAACTCAATTTCCATTATAGAGGTTGCAATTACTGTCAGCTTAACATTCATTCATGATATAGCTCCACCAGCCATCATGAAGATGTAACCTGATATTAATTTTCAGGAATCAACATAGCCAGCCAAATCCGAGTACCCGACTACTTCCAAACCGTCAATTCTTCTGTATGTAAGCATGTATTTCTTGGTATATTGTAAATATCTCAACATTTCTTTGTAACATTCCAATATTCTAAACCTGGTTTACTTTGATAAATATCCAATATCCCCCATAGTATGTGCTATATTAGGTTTTTATAGATCTGTGCATACATAAGACTTTTAACAATGTAAGCATATAGGATGTTAACCATCTGTTTTCTTTTCAAATCTGTTTTAGAGTATTGGTCCAAATTAAATCTATGACATATGATAATCAGAGGTATACTTGGTGAACGATTCTTTATCCTATATCTCTTTATCACTTTATTGACGTAGCTCTTATGAGATGTCTAAAATCTTATGAAATATATCTCGATATATTTTTATATTGATAATATAAAATGTATTATCTAAATCTTTTATTTTAAAATTCTTAAAAATGAATTGTTGTATCTTATACAGTATCCACTTATCATTTGTAACAAGTAGTATGTCATCCACTATATTGTGAAATTTCAAATATCATTAATGGGAGACTTGTATCAACCCATATATGGATTTCTTAAGTTTACATACTAATACTCACCACCATTAAAAGAGAAACCTTCAAATTGACAAATATAAACCCCTTCCTTTAGTTTCTCATTAAGGAAAGATATTTTTCACATTCATTTGTTGCAACTTTAGGTCAAATCTACAATAAGTATTAAAATGATACGGAGGGGATCTTTCTTAAACATTAGATAAAATATCTTTGACTAGTTAATTCTTTCCCTTTGGGTGAACCCTTTAACAATGAATCGGTCTTATATTTCTCGATGTTGTGTATTGAGTCAATTTTAGTATTAAAGTTCAATTTACATCCGATAGGTTCTACCACATCTGATAATTCTACAGATCCTAGACTCTATTGGTACTCATGGAGTCTATCTCATTGTTCATGGTATTTAGCCATAAGCTCGAGTTCTTAGAGTTTATAACTTACGAAAATGTTTTTGAATCCTCTATGACTCTAACATTATAGTTAGATTTTTGAAGGTATACCATATAATTATTAGATATAACTAACATTTTTCCTTTAGTAAATCTCCTTAATGTTGGTTCAACATTCTTCATAGAAGAAAGTTGACTAATTTGATCTTGATCAATAATTTGTGAAATTTCTTGGTTGTCATCCATACATTTATTTATGTCCATAGGTACTTGACAGTCATTTTGTTTGACAACTAAATTGGTACTTGAACTTGATGGTATAATTGATGGGTCCACTTTAGGATCTAAGTCCCGAAAGTAATCCTTCCAACTAATCAAATGATTCTCTAAAAATCTATTCTTTTTTAAATTTCATAAATCTAATGTTGGAGGTTAGACTATAAAACCAATATCTCTTAGACTTATCGACATAACTGACAAAGTATCCACTCGCGGTCTTTGAGTTCAATTTCTTTTGTCATAGATTGTATACTCTTATATCTGTATGATAGCCTCAAATGCATATATGTCTTAAACTAAGTTTCCAACCCTTAAATAACTCGAAAAGTGTTTTAACTACAACTTTAATTGGAACCCTATTTATGATTTATACTGCTATCTTGAGAGTTTCAGTTCACAAAAAGTTTAGATAGTTTAGAGGTAACTATCATACTCCTAACCATACTAAGTAAGGTCTTGTTTCTTCTTTCAGCTACCCCATTCTAGTCAAATGAACCAAATATGGTATATTGGACAACAATTCCATTTTTTTGAAAAACTTTACAATTGGACCTAGTATTTGTCCATTTTTTGTATACCTTTTATAATATTCACCACATTTATCTTACCTTATGGTCTTTATTTGCGTACCGTATTGTTTCTCTATTTCTACCTTAAAAATTTTAAAAGTATCAAATGTCTCGTTCTTATGATGAAAGATATAGAGATACATATACCGTGAATAGTTATCTATAAATAAGATGAAATAACTATGATCGTACGAGTCTGTACTTGGAGTACAAATCTCGTTATGTATGATCACAAGCAATTCTAAGATTTTCTTGACACCTTTTTGAGTTTTATTAGTCTGTTTTCCTTTAACACAATCCACGTGAGTCTCAAAGTCACTAAAGTCGAGGGTACCAAGTATCTCATCCTTTACCAACTTTTCTTTCCTCTTTACAGAGATGTGTCATAATCTCTAGTACTACAATATGGAAAAGTTTCCTTAATAACACTTCTTTTAACCTGTATATGTGTTACATTTACATAATCATTGTCTTGTAAAGTAATACTATATAATTCATTCAATAATAGATTATAACCAATGACATTTGAACAAAAAACAATGTAATTGTATTATTAAATTAGAAAAAGTAATCGAATTAAATAAATTTTAAGACAGAAATTAATTCTCTAGAGAAGTTAGGTACATAAAATTCACTCTTCAATTTTAATATAAGCCCGTTGGCCAGAATAAGCATGTAATTGCCAATGCCCTTTACCCATGAGTTAAATGCAATTCCCTATTCATTTTATAGGAATTAATGATAAATGAATTAAAAGTAATTAAATGCAATTATGAATTAAAGTAACAAAACTTTAAGTGATTATTCATGTTAATAAACTAATCGATTATGGGTTAATTATTTATTAGCATCAATAAAAATATACTTATGATCTGATTAAAAATTTATTGCTGATATAAATTATCATTTAATAATAAATTTTTTTCCATTTATTTTTGTTTGAATATTATATCTCGCATGTAGGTGAAAGAGCAATCAAGCTATAAGTGAGACCATTAAAATATCTCCGCCACTAAATCTGCTAAATTTGAGTAGCATTTTGATCTGTTTACTAATAGTCAGAGTTATAATTTGTGTTTCCTTAGAAGCTTCGGGACATGAGCAATGAAGCACCTGAAGGCTAACAACAAATCTTTCTTCTCCATGAGCATGGGTGCATCAAACTCAAAAGCCTTGAGAAAAGAAAAGCTAAGAGACTCCATATATTCTTTTTTTTTTGTTGAGATCTTTTGGAGGAAAGAGATTATACTAGTTAAGTTATAATGAAAATGGTATCAATTGATTTATAGTTCATTGACAGACTCCCTTGTATTTTATCTGCCAATATAACATACAATTTCAACCTCGATTTTGTCTACTAGATGGAATTATGTTTGGACTTCTATCCCTGTTCTTGAATTTATTGAAAATGAAAATCTACAAGGCTGAGGCAATACCAAACTTGGGATTCATAGATTTTGTCGACAAGCTTCTGACTCGACCTAACTCGAAGGAAAGAATATTAGAATTTTTTCTTAATCTGGACTTTTGCTAATTGTATTTTATTTAAAAAAATATTAAATGAAAAAACCCGTAAAACTCAAAAAAGTTATTTGTGATCCAATAAGGTAGGATTTAGATTCATCTTAGCATATACATATATATATATTTTTGTGGGTATTTTATTTAAAGTGTGGTATGAAAAGATATAGAGTTTGAATTAAAATGGGTTCCTTAATGGAAGGACCCAAATACAGTTTCACACACGATCTTTGTGAGAGTGAGTGATTCACAATCTATCCTACTCTAACCATACCCTAAGGCAACCTTACATGTGACATAGATGCTGCATAAGGCTTTTTGCACTCCATATAGGCATTCTACAATCCGCACATTCTGTCAAATTAGCATGTCCTAACACTAGTTCATGGAGCTCGTTAAATTCTCTCTTCCCTTATAAATAAGTTGCCACTCCCATGATTAAAATATAAAGAAAGATGAGATAATCCTCTCACATAACTCATACAACTTTGAAGCACAGTCTCCTAGTAAAAGCTTAGAGCAATAGTCTCTCTCTCTTATGTTTTCTTTAACCATTGTCGCAAGCATATGCCTTATAATATTTTTTAATGATCATCAAAGGAAATCTTGAGATTGTTCTCTCAAAATTAGTCTTTCTTGTTGCTATTTCAACACTTTATATCTTTTTTAAAAAACTCTTCAAAATCCTTCCATTGCACACACAAAATCACCATTCACCAAAGCTTCTACATTCACTTCAAACACATTCAAAATTTCTATAGTGTTCAATGTTAGCAAGTTTAAGCATAAATTGATGGTCATTGGATAGTTTTTATAAGGTTAAAAGAACAACATAAAAATGCTTAAAATAAAAAATTTTATAGTCACATGAAAAAACTTTAAAATTATGTTTTATCAAAATATCACCAAAATAACTTTTCTTATTTTACTATATAAACCTTGAACTTCATAAAAATAAAAGAAAAATGTTAATGTGTTCAAAAAATAAGGTTTTGTAAGGAAATGGTTGCTTCAAGTGTTGGAGCACTGCATATAGGACTCTCATGAATCTTTGTATATTAAGCTGCCACAAGATCTAAAATGTAAAAGAGCCTTGTGCTTCTACTTGAGGAATGTCAACTCTATCATTTTTTTAACTTGATCACTAGTATTTGAAAATCAGACTAATCTGATTTGACTAGTCGTAGAGCCTAATTTAAGTTATGACTCAACTAATGTCTGTTATTTTATTCCCAAAACTTAACTTGAGAATATAGTTAAGAAAATTTAATATTTTAATACTAGATCCACGGGTTGTTGGTACAATCAATCATATCTCTTTCTAATACATTGAATTTTTTTTGTGTTGTTGGGAAGATGGTTTTTTCCCCTTGTAGTTTTCCTTCCCTAGAACTATGAGTTTCTAGATAATTTTTGAGGAAAGATTTTTTATTTGTTTTCTGTTCTCTTGGTTGGAGGAGTTCGAGGACAAAGAATTTTGTTTCCTTCAATTTCGGGTGAGTACCTTGATATATGTGCCAAATATGAAATGATTTGTGAATTGGGTTTGTAAAGGGAGCAACCAAAATACTACGGTAAGAAAAATAAGAATTTTATTTACAGGGCTTTTATTAGACAAAGTTTATCTAGTTAATTGGATTTTTTGCCGTTTTATGTGGTTGATATAGCCTTTGTTGTAAAATAATTGTAGCCTACATGACAAAGCTAGGGTACAAAGTGCCCTAAGCACTTAATCCCCCTGTGTCATGTCTTATTGAAAATCTTTGCAGGCTGGGTGAGAGGGAACCTAGAGGACCATAAGAAATAGTTGTAGAGTGTTATGAGTATCCAATCAATAAAAGATTTACTCTGAGACAATCAAAAGGGCTTCACCAATACTCGGTGTATTGTATATTGTACTCCTCATTATCCCATATATGATATATTTTCATTTTCATATAAAGAAAAGTCTCTCAATTTTTTTTCGATTTATAATACTTTTGAAAATTTTTGACGAAATTACCGAGATTTAGACTTTTTGGTAATTTCGAAATCCACACGTACAAATTTGATGCTATCAGATTTACATGTATAAAATTCACCCTAAAAGTCAAGGGTCAAGGAATTTTGGCAAAATGCAAAGCGAAAAACAAAAATCACCTAAAAAAACCCTAATACGTTTAAGGGCGATTTAGAAGGTCAAATGACTTCATCTACGTGCGATACCAACTTTATTGGATTCAGTGCGAAAAACTGAACCAAATGGGTAAATTTGAATTTCTCATATTTCGGGTCGATTATTGACCTCGCAACGCGTTATGCGAAAATCGAGGTAGAAATTTTCATGCAAATTTAAAAAGGGTCCTCATATACAATTTAGAAAAAGGTAGGAGACAAGGTACTATTCAAACATAGTGGTGTTTGACTTATTACAATTAAATCAATGGTGGAAGTTGGATGGAGAAAATGTAGAAAATCTTAAGCTATTAGATTAGTTGGTTGGGAGACAAGGTATTAATGAAGCAATTAATAAAGCTTGACTTGTGGGACTTGAGAAATAGAGTGTAGTGAGAGAACAAGAACCAAACAATTCTTCTTCATCCTCAAAACCATGAGGCATCCAAGGAAGAACCAAGAAACTCCATCTTCTTCTTCTTCTTCTACCTCCATGACCGAGAACTTGTCTTGAAGGGAGATTTGATTTCTCCAAACAACAAACCAATGTTTTTACATAAATTAATTCCTCACAAACCCTAGTATAACATATCCAAAAATTGGGAGGAAATGAGAAGTCTAACCAAGTGGATCTAGAGAGAAACTAAAAGCTTCAAGGAGGTAAGAAATTCTGCACTTGCTGAATTCTTTTTGAGGGCTTCATATGAATGCTTGAATGTGATATTTTGAGCACGATTCTATAACCTAGAGCCTAAGTGGAACCTATTAGAACATGAGGAATGAGTGCAGAAAAAATCTGAACCTTACTTGTCCAAGAAATTAAATGAAAACTTCAGAAATTTATGCAAATAGGACATTCTGGCTATACTGTGATATTTTGGTCATAATATTTTTTGCACAAAGGCAAACTGAGCTAGGTAATTTCAGGTGAAACTAGACTCACAGAGCTTTAAAATGAGATATGATTCGTTGTATTCGGATGAGAATTAGATTTATTATGATTTTTCAAATTTAAGTATTTTGCATAGAAATTTCTGTTCTGTCCTGCTTTAACTCTGTTTTTGTCCATGAATTAGTCTCTATTTTGAGATATTTTATGGTCTGAATTAGCAAATGATCCAGTTATATAATTTGTAGATCTAGATCTTATCTTTCCAACGAGATAAGAATCACCTTAATCCGATTTCTGTGTCAAAAGTTATGGCAATTTTCCTGAAAACTCGACAGAAGGTTGTTATGTTTCGAACCTTAAGAACAGTGTATAAAAACGAACCTCTTTTAGTCCTAATTTGGGCAATTGCAAACAATAAAAGTTGTAGATATCTCTCTTAGCTACAACATGTTAACATTTCAGCCAATTCACACAAGGGAATCAAACGTTACACCCATTTTACTAAAGAGGTGTAGACAGAAATTCTGTTTTCCAATTGAAACCTGCCTATTCTGATCATGATCCATTTCAACCTTCCTTCTAGGCACAATTGAAAGAAACTCAAAACATGAAAGTCGTAGGCAACTAGCTTGGGTATGACATGTTAAATTCCATTAAGTTTGGATATATAGTGAAAGTTATGGCTTTTGCACTAAAATGGGACTGAATCTAAATTTAGAATGCAACAGAAACAAAATGAGGATTTCTGGAAATTTTGTGATATAATTTTAAGAAAGTGTATAACATGAAAGTTTAGGTCGTAAAATTACCTACAACATATCAAACTTTCGCCTAATTTGGACTAATATATAAAACGTTATGCAAATTTTCGTAGGACTCCAGAAAGTGGCATCAAAGTGGAGAATTATGTGTGAACTTGTTAGGTGACTTTTGCCTAAGCCGTTAAAGATAACTCATTATATCGCAATTACGGTTCATTTGAGAGTGTTATACCCTCCCTATTACAGTGAGTAAGACTCTAATTTCATGCATGAAAAGTGAAACTTGATTTTTGTCATGTTTTCAACAAAATATGTTTTTGATATGTATGACTCGTCGTATGCCACTAGATTTCGAATTTGTTTTGTGACTATTGGAGTGTCGTGAACTCATTTTTCTATGAATATGCATCTATAAATTTGATTCAACTAAAATGGTGCCATGTTTTACGATTTTCACATATTAAATTTCATATGACCCAATATGGCATATTTATTGAGTATTATGGTTTCTATATCATGGATTTGGGGTTGTGTGGCCATGGGATAACTGTTATGATATGATTTCATTCCGAGAGGACGAACGTAGCTACGGGAGACGTTTGTTATGGCGATGTGTATGCATCTGGGTACACTTCACGCGGAGGTACCCGCAAACGTCCAGTATATGGATATAGGTGTGGCCAATTGAACACGTAAGGGGGAGGATATGTATGACGCCACTGTCTAGCATCAGGCGGGATCCTATACGTGATCCGATCTGTGTATGAGCTAGCCTCAGTGAAGCTCATGGCCAATGTCGGGATAGAGAATAACTTTTAAACATTTATGCATAATAAAACCCCCGATACGCTTGTACTTGGTCATGGTTGACCTTTGCCAAGATCATATTCGGTTTACTCTAAAAATATTTGATTTTGAATCAATACATATATATATGATACTGTGTGATGGACTAGATGATTTTATTTTACTGAACATACCATATTTTACTGCGAAATGTGAATTATTGTTTACGAATAATCATATTTGATACTCCAATGGTTCACACACAAACTATTTATACTTGATATTGATCCCCTCACTCACTAGGTATCTCTCTTGATACTCACTCCTTTCATTTCCTTTCTCAGATAGGGTTATTGTGATAGAGCGACGCGTCGGGTTCTAGACGTCTTTTGTCATGTATTTGCGGATTTACGTATTCACTATGGTGAGATCTAAATTTCATTTGAAATATGAAATCTGTATTGTATATCGACCCTGCGAAGTCTTAATATTAAGGTCTATAGATTGACATGTACATTTTATGGGAGAACTGCATAAATTGTTGACATTTATTTGTTAAACTCTCATATTGGCTCATTACACTGCATTGAGGCACTTGAAAGCATTTAACCTCTTAACTTGGGAATTTGTTGTATACATGCATAAAATTTTAGGGCCGTTTGGTGTGGTAGCTACTCATGCTCTAGTTGGATATGACAGTAGAGGTCTGTGGCTAGGACTGTTAGTGTTCATGATAGCCTTGCGTTGTCCTGGTTTGTATGCTGTGGATTGATTGGTATTATACGAATGTGGTTGATTTGTTGTGAAACTGGGTTGACCCGTTCATTTAGGTGGCAGGATAATCATTCAATATACAGATTGGTTTGTACATTGGAGATCTCTGAAATATGTGGAGATTTTGCCTGATTTTCTATAGAATGTAGCTGACATCCAGGACAATGGGCTACTGTTCACGACCCCGATTCAGGGCGTGACAAATCCTCTCTACTCACACCATAACACCACAGTGTTGTTGACGGTGTTATTGACTACAGGTTTTGTGAAATCATCAATTCTAATCAATCCGGGTAGAGGAATTGCATTTCATGTTGTGTGGTGTCCAAAAATCTATTCAATTTGTATTGTTTTTAATCATCTCCTCCATAGTTCCAAAAGGTAATTATTTCATTGTGGATGCATTGTTTCCTCCTCATTCTTTGAACTACTTGAAGATGGTGGTGTAGGCTGCATTCGGTGCACAAAAGGATCAAGATTGAATGTCATGAGCTCTAACATTTGTTTGCGGAACACAAATAGGTGTCCTGTCACAAAGAGAGAAAGAGAGACCCATGTTGAAGAGGAAATGACAAACTGAATAAATGATTTAACTTTAAAGCATAACATCTTTAGAAATAATTACTCATGGGAAGAGAAAATGATTAGAAAAATGCAAAATAAATTTTTACACTCCTTGCCACATGGGATTGATTTGAATCGAAGATTTCACAAAAAGCAAATTGCTCCTGCGGTTAATAAAAGTGAATACAAAAGATTATGTGTCAATCTAATCACATATGAATCCTTTTGATGGTCCCAAATTAAACCGCTTTCTTCAGTTATTATGATATCAAAAGTAATAGTGGAATTCAACCAAGAATATAATTATATGAAAATGTGTTTCTCAATCCCCTAGTGATGATTTCATATATTAAAATCGCAAATAAAAGTCACATAGAATCCCGATAAAAAACATAAAAAAGAAATTACAAAAGAGGGCAATTGTAAAAGGAATAAAATGTATAAAAAAAATTGTAAATAAAATTCTTGTTTTCTTACCTGAATATTATATCTGGTTCACATGAAAAAACACTCGTTTGAGAGTCAGATAGACATAATTTTCTATCTTTTAACTCCTGCCTTTATCCATCAAAAAAATTTCTCCCTTCTAAGGATTAAAATTTTTCATTATTTGAAAATGTCCTTCGCAACAATCCCAAGTATTCATAGAGAGAACCCTAGTTATTCACAGAGAGAGATTATTGACACTTTGCAGAGGGCAAGAGAGATGATGATGATTGACACTTTGTAGAGGGCTGAGAGAAATGATGATGAACACCAGGGGAGATAATGATGAAAATTTGGCTAGAGTGGCAAAGGATGCGGCCATTGAGATATGATGCTACCTAAGAGTTTTATTTATAGTGGTCCAACATGGGAAGCAATGACTCTTCACAAAACCCTATTTTTTCAACAAACTTTTATCCTTTTTTTTTTACTTCTATATATTTCAAGTTTTATATAGTAAAATAAAAAATCTTTTGGTGATATTTTGATGAAAAATAATTATCATGTAATTTTTTATATGCATTCTAATACAATATTAATATATATAAATTTTTCAAAATAGTTTGGACTCTTTTTAACTTAATTAATAACAACATTCCCAACTGTAAAAAAATAAAATAAAATAAAATAAAATTTAAAAGATCCTGCGCTATTCGTCTATCCATTATTTCTTAAAGGATTAAACTTAATTTATTATCATTATTTCTCTCAAATTGGTAAGATCTTGCAAGTAATCTAAACAACGGTAACAATTAAATATTTTTTGTAATTAAGCTGAATCTATAAGAAATATTTCATCTAGCCCAATGTATAATGACTATCACTCAATTCTAAAAATAATAATAATAATAATAATTAGACTAGGAAACAACTAAAAAAAAGACTTGTGACCCGGTGACGATCGCCATTGTGGAACTTGATTCAAACGAGTTAGTAACGTTGCTTACATCGGAGCTAAACCGCATCATCCTGTCTATCATATCATAGGAGAGTGTCAACAATTAATGAGGAAGGCTACGGTTCAATCCATGTCCTTTATCCCACGTGAAGATAATAGATGTGCATACATATTAGGTTGTTTTGGGCATTCAATGTCTCATGATATTCATGATTTGTTGTCCAATATTCAATATCTATGGAATTTATGGTTATCAAAAGTCAAATCTTAATGAATCCAAGAGCAGTTACCCCATGGATATCAAATGAACTGAAATCAAATTTTGACAACAGAATTTGAATTGCCAGAATTTGAATGTATCCAATGCAACAATAGCCAATTCCATGATTATTAATACTCATTAGGGATGATAGAAAAGGAAAACCACAACATTTCCCAAATACCAACACATAGGAAAGTTGTAACTTGCTATTTGAATATTCTATTTCACATCGGATAAAAGAAATTAATAGAGCTATGTAATTATGTGAAATTTTTATTAAAAATAATGGCATTTTACTTTCATAAATTAATACAACTAATCCGTGAATTTCCCATAATTATAATTATTGGAAAACTCTGATATAATGTTAAAAGCTAATTGTTAACTAGAGGAGTCGACATATAAGCTTGATATGTAGGGTAACGCAATGTGGGACTCAATAGTGATTTTGCAAATTATATTAGAAATTTCACATAATTCAAGGGTGAAAATGTTCGATTAAATTTCTTCGCTATAATTTTTATTAGCTCATACTATAATTAGCGTAATTTTTATTTGTGCTAAACTAGAAAAGGGCTTCCCTCTCTCTCTCTCTCTCTCTCTCTCTCTCTTTTTCTTTTCCAAATGTATTCTATATGAATCATAGAGTTGGCTCTCCCCTTCCCATCCCATCCCCATAACAATAATACAAATGATTTGATAAAATGAGGGCAGAATGATTGAATGCCAAATGAGAGC
Organism: Dillenia suffruticosa; assembly: GCA_033439265.1. Lineage (NCBI taxonomy): Eukaryota > Viridiplantae > Streptophyta > Magnoliopsida > Dilleniales > Dilleniaceae > Dillenia > Dillenia suffruticosa. The sequence goes on from JAVTVX010000009.1 coordinate 12,691,927, forward strand.
AGTATCTTAACATATAAAAAGTAATACAAGCCATTTCCATTTGATATTTTCTTACATTATTGACAATATTTGGAATATATACATATATATATATATACATATATATATATATATATATATATATAAAGTATTAAGGAAAAGTTATCTGATTTACAAAAAGGCAAAAGAGATTGTAACTGAAATTCAATCACGCATTAATGAGGCGTCATGGTATAAGAGATGGAGTTATGATTGTTTGATTAAAGTTAGTCTAAAAATCACTCAAAATGAGTAGACAATGACCTACTTGGTGATAATAAAAAACTATTCTAACACACTACAAGAAACTAGACCAATTAGTTCTCTTTCCTAAGGTATTAATCCAGGTGGAGGAGTTGCACTTCATTGTGGATGCATTGTTTCCTCCACGTTCTTTGAACTACTTGAAGATGGTGGTGTAGGCTGTATTCGCTGCACAAAAAGATCAAGATTGAATGCCATGAGTTCCAACATTTGTTTGCAAACTATCAAACAGGTGTCGAGAGAGAGAGAGAGAGAGAGAGAATCCCATGTTGAAGAGGAAATGACAAACTGAATAAATGATTTACGTAACGATTTAACCTTATAGCATAACCTCTTTAGAAACAATTACTCATTGGAAGAGGAAATGATTAAAAAAATACAAACTTAATAAATTTTTACGGTCCTTGTCACATGGGATTTATTTGACTTGAAGATTTCACCAAAAGCTAATTGCTCTTGCCGTTAATAAAAGAGAATAGAGAAGATTATGTGTCTTTCTTTAGAGATTGTGATATCAAAAGTAACAGTGGAATTTAACCAACAATATAATTATATGAAAATGCACAATCCCCTGGTGTTGATTTGACATATTAATTGCAAATGAAATACACATAGGAGACTGATAAAAAGTATAAAAAAAATTACGAAAAAGGGCAATTGTAAAGGGAATAAAATGTATAAAAAAAATTGTAAATAAAATTCTTGTTTTCTTACCTGAATATCATTTCTGGTTCACGTGAAAAAACACTCGCTTGTGAGTTAGATAAACATAATTCTTTATCTTTCAACTCCTCCATTTATCCAAAAAAAAATTTTAAAAAAATTATCTCTACAAAAGATCAAAATCTATTCATTATTTGAAGATGCCCTTCACAACAATCCCAGATATTCATAGAGAGAACCTCATCACAGAGAGTGATGATTGACACTTTGCGGAGGGCCGAGGGAGATGATGATGATTGATGCTTTGCAGAGGGTTGAGAGAAAAGGTGATGAATACCGGGAGAGATGATGATGTAATTTTCCATATGCATTCTAATACAGTAATAACATACAAAAATTTCAAAATAATTCAAACTCTTCTTTTACCTAAATTATTAACAATATTCCTAATTGTAAAACAAATGTTTAAAAAGATCCTACCATGTTCGTCTAATCGTTATTTCTTAAATATTTGAACTTAATTTATTATCATTATTTTTCTAAAATTGGTAAGATCTTGCAAGTAATTAAACTATGGTAACAATTAAATATTTTTTGTAATTAAACTGAATCTATAAGAAATATTTCTTCTAACCCAATGTATAACGACTAGCACTCGATTCTTAAAACAACTTAAAAAAAAAAAACTTGTGACCTAGTTAACGTTAAGATTAAGATGTTTCAAAATGGTTAAGATTAAGATGTTTCAAAATGACAAAGAATGTTAAGGACAATACAAGGCAAACACAATAAATAATTTTGATCTTTGAAACTTACGGTTTTTCTGATTTGATTCTAATTTTTTTGTTCTCAATTCATTCATCTAAGTTGAGAATCTATTTTATTTCTCAACTATCAAATTTAATCAACTTTATATTTATTTGGTCCAAAATTTAATTTACTAGTTTTAATCAAACAAAAAAAATATATTTTTTTAAATCATAAAAATTACAAAAATACATACACCCATAAAAATTTAAATACTAGATCTCAAGAATTCATGAAATTTCAAATATTAGATCTTGAGATCTTAAAAAATATATTGAGTAAGAACTTTTTATCATTTTGGTGTTTGTACAATGGTATCAAACAAAATACATAGAATATTGACATGTGTCAATATTCAATACCTATAGAATTTATGGTTATTAAATCTGGAGGGTATCAAATCTTAACGAGCCCAAAGGCAGCCGCCTTGTGGGTATTAAATCAACTGAAATCAATTTTTGATAAAAAAATTTGGATTGTCAGAATTTGAACGTATCCAATCCAACAATAATCAATTCCATATGTATTAAGTATTAAGGAGATATTAACAAGAACAAATTGAATAGATTGATTTTTGGGCACCTCACAACATAATGTGCAATTCCTCCACCCGGATTGATTCGAACGGAAGATTTCACAAACTCCTGCCGTTAATAACACTGTGGTGTTATGAAGCCAATGGAAAGATCGGATGTCAATGTAACAATAAAGCCCCCCTAATAAATGAAGCCCTTTTGATAGTTCGAGAGTGAATCTTTCATTGATTGATGGATAACACTCATACAAGTACTCCTTATGGCCCTCTTTAATATGAAATCTTTTATGTGCTCCCTCATTGATTATCTTTGATATGATATGATATATATTTTATTATTAAAATGTCAAGATCAAACAAAAAAAATAAAATTAATAGAGTCATAAATTTTTTATTTTAATTAAATATTAAATTTAAAATTTAAAAATAAGAAATATAAAGAGTTATCGAATTGGATTAATATGAATATCAATAATCGAAGAAAAAGAATTAATGCAGGCTACCGGCGTATGACGTGGCAATTTCATGATTCAAATTAGTGGGCAAGCCTACATAACTTCTTTTAACTGGTCATCGTAATACATTGCATGCCCCCAAACATTCCTTTCTTCAATCACTTCAATTCACTTTGATTTCCATTTCCATCTTCATCGGGAAGCTAAAAAATGGCGGAGCTCTCTGAAACCTATGCATGTATGCCATCCACAGAACGCGGAAGGGGAATTCTAATCTCCGGCGATCCCAAATCCAACAACATCCTCTACTCCAATGGCAGATCCGTCATGATTCTCAACCTCGATAACCCTCTCCAAGTCTCCGTCTACGGCGAACACGGGTATCAGGCAACCGTCGCTCGCTATTCTCCTAATGGTGAGTGGATCGCCTCTGCTGATGTCTCCGGAACCGTCAGGATTTGGGGTACTCGCAACGATTTTGTCCTCAAGAAGGAATTTAGGGTTTTGTCTGGTCGGATTGACGATCTTCAGTGGTCTCCTGATGGTATGAGAATCGTTGCTTCTGGTGATGGCAAGGGCAAGTCTTTTGTTCGCGCTTTTATGTGAGTGTTTCTCATCACTGTCTATGCTTTATTAATTACGGTCCAAATTTAACAAATCTTACAATTATCAATTATATAATTTTAATGTGCTTCATTTATGTCATGATGTGATTCATGGTAATGGCTGATCAAGTACGTTAATGGAACAATAAATTTGTACCCAAGGCTTAGAGAATTATGGATCTAAAACTTTCAAATTTAGAAAATGTTGTTACTTGGTATTTAAGACTGAGTTATGCTGGGTCTTGCCTTAGGTTTTCCTTAATCGTTTGTTGCAAGAACCGGGGCTGTCTGGTCACTTATATACCTTGTTTTTCTATTGCCAATCCTTCACTACCAAGTGCCATATTTCAGAACATTCTTCAAATGGTATGTCTATTCGAATGTTTACATAATTGAAAGCAGAGCTAGTCCACAAAAATTTTCCCATGGTTTTTTCTTCATTGTCAACTGTGTGATGGGATCCAGTTCTCAAAGTTATCTCCCTGATAGATTGACACAAAAATAATAGTTATAGTATGATAAGAATTTTGCAGAAATAAAAATGTGACTTGGCTTCAAAATGAAAAGTTATTAGTGTTGCCCGATAGCTTAACAAAAAACTGTAAATATTTTGTAAATTCTGACACCTGCCGGTGTCACAAGATGGGTGGTATGTGCAAGGCTGACAAAAGAATTCACTGTCATTTGATCTCTTTGGCCATTTTTTTGTGAGTTTGGAGACAGAGGAGTTCCAAAATGTTTGCAGGGAAGTAAAGGTCTCTTTTTAGCATCATTAGTCTATTATTTAAGATCCTTCCTTTATGGTTCTATTCTGATTTTTATCTTACCAAAATAGATGTTGCTAGTTTTCAGTCTTTTTGCCCATCCTTGGGGCTTTCAATTAATTTGCTTTGTTTTCTATCAAAAAGAATTCACTGCCATATGGTTTTGTGCTCCTTATCTTATGCAAACTCGACTGTGTTGTCTAGTTAACTTTCAGTTTGAAATGAATGGTTTTTGAGGCTAGGACCAGAAAGGACTATGATCCTTTTGTCCCCAAAAAAATTATTGACCTCATTATGAAGGCTTTTGCAATAAGTACCCTTCTGTCCAGAAAATACTTAGCACCCAAATTATAAGGTCTTTTGTGCCAGGAAAATTTGGTCATCCAAAATTATGGCAACACTATAAGGATGTCTGCTTTTGAGCTGATATCAACTATATTCCCAATTTTGTCTGCATGTGATCCAACTGAGGCATGTCATTATGTGCACTGCAACTGTTTAAATTGTGGAATAAATGATGCTTAGTTTTCAACACAGCACCTTGACTAAGGACCTTTGTCATGGCAATGCAAAGGCCCTGTCATAAGTTCGAAGTAGAGCTACTTTGCTTTGTTAGGATTTAAGAAGCTAATGCAAATGTAGATAGCTAGCTGCTGTTTTTGGAGTCTCTCTCTATAGATTATTTTCATATGAAAACAAATCCTTATCTTGGAAGACATTTGAATTCTAACCAAAAGATTATTGATAACCCGGAAAGAGTTGTATATCCTAATGCGTCATCATAAAAACCATGCTTCTTTTTAGTGGTTTTCTTTCTTTTCTTTTTCTTTTTTTCCCCTTATCACCATTAACATGACCTTTTTTCTTGGTCAGCAAGAGGAGTTTGAGGAGAGATGGATAGTGTTGTTCCTAACAAACTTGCGTGATTGTTTTGTTGCGCAAACCTGTGATAAGGATTTGCCTCTTGCTTTTGTGGGAGAACTCAAACCCGGGGACAATTACCTTGTGAAGTTGATAAAGGACATTAGTTGCAAGGACAAAAGAGTCCTTAGGACTGAATATGGAGAAAATTTGTAGTTATGTCGCTTTGACGGTTTTAGAAATTAGTGTATTCTTGTTGTGTTCGTAACCGTATTGCCCTCTGAACATGACATGACACTTTGTAACTTAGAATTATGTAAATTTGACTAACTTTTCATCTCTCTTGGTAGGTGTCACCTGTAGCTGTGCTTCATAGATTTGGAGATATTTGCATTAAAAAACTACTTGTCATTTTCATTGTTGCGTTTTTTTAATTATGACGAAAAGGATGAACTCTTAAGAGTTGTTTCTTTACTTAGGAGGCTTCTTGAAAAAGTAATTAATTCGAGATGATCTTCAACAGATGGGCATTGATCTGGTTAGTAGATGTATGCTTTGTGAGAAAGAGGTTGAATTGTTAACCATTTGCATCTCCACATCCCTGAGACTCATTCGCTCTGGGAGCAGGGTTTTCATTATCTTGCATTATTATAAAGTGACTTCAGGTTTGCGCAAAATAAGTTATGGGTCTGGATTGTAGTGGGTTAAGGTTTTGTATGGTGAGGAGTTGGATGCTCCCACTAGCTTTGTTTAGTTGGTTTTGAGGGAATATAATTAGAGGATTTTTGTGGGTGTTCAGAAAACTGTTATTAGTTTTGTGGGTAAATTTTTGAAGACCTTTCCCTTTTGGTCTTCTTCTATATCTATTCACAGTTGTTTACAGGCTGTTATATTTTGGATTTTTGGCTGATGTCACCTCTTGAGACAGCACTATTTTGTTCTCTCTCTCTATATTCAAATATTTCTTTTGGTTTTCCTGCAAAAGCTGGATGCTTCCATTTACTCATTTCATTTTCTGGTTTTAGAGAAAAAAGGATTTAGAGAAAAGAATTGGAATAGATACTTGAGAAACTCAGGAATAGATTAAGAAGTGTTTTGATGCATTGTTTTAGTCATTAGCACTCAGCATAATACCTGTATTTATATACACCGGGGAATTAATACACCTTATAATTATAAGAAAAAGCTAAACACTAGGACAATTTTCTATGCAAGATTATTTACTATGCTATAACTCCTAACATTTCCAATACAATATTAAATGGTAAGACAATTTCCAACACAACATTAAAAGCTATGACTATTTTTAGCACTCCCCCTCATGCTGAAACGTATAGATCATATGCACCAAGTTTGTTGCAAATGTAGTGACTTTCGGGTCCTCTGAGAGGCTTTGTAAAGATGTTAGCCAATTAGTTATTTGACTTAACAGATTTGGTGACAATTACCTTAGAAAAGGAGTTTCTCTTGTAAAAATTGCCGCTAATATCTATATGTTTAGTTCTTTCCTGAAATATCGGGTTGGAGGTTATGTGCTGAGCTGCTTGATTATCACAACATAACTTCATTTGTTGAGTGTTTGCAAACTTTAATTCTTGTAGTAATTGTTTTCCCATATGAGTTCATAAGTAGAGGAAGCGATAGCTCAATAATCTACTTCAACACTAGATCAAGCAACAACGCTATGTTTCTTGCTCTTCCAAGATACAAGATTACCTCTACAAAAATACAAGATAGTCGGTCAATAAGACAACCAGCCCAATTACCATCAGACTATCCAATGACCTAAATATTTCCTTTTTCTTCATAGAGTAACTCTTAACTTGGTGCTTTCTCAATGTATCTTAGAACCCGTACAACAACATCCCAACGACGAGTATATGGAGATTGCATGAATTGACTTATTAGACTCATAGCACTAGCTGGTGACAGTGAGGTAGTTGAGTTATCCTATCGGTCTTCGAAACCTATGGCTTCCCCTAATTAGATAATAGTTTACCATTTGGATGCATAGGACTATGAGCAGGTCTATAGCTCATTGTACTAGTTTCTTTGAGAATGTCCGATGCAACTTCCTTTATGATATAACAATGCCATTTCATGAGTGCATGACCTCAATGCCAAAAAAGTATTTTAACTTACCCGATTTGTTTGTTTGAAAATGATTGAACATATGTTTCTTTAATTGATGATCGTTTTGTGGTTATTGTGTAATAACAATAAAGGGCTCACCCCGTACACAAAGTGCTCCCCGGCTTAGTACGGGGGTAGGGAGAGAGTGGACATATATGTACGCAACCTTCCCTTTACATTTGCAAAGAGACTGTTTCCACGTCTCGAACCTATGATCTCGAGATCACCGAAGGAGCAACTCAACCGTTGCACCAAAACTCGCCCTCTTATTGTGTAATAACAATATGATCAACATATACTACCAGGTAAATGTTTAGTTGGGGAAGATGACAATAGAAAATGTTGTAGTCTATTTTACTTCGTTTCATGCCAAAATTGTGAACAATAGTACCAAACTTTCCAAATCAAGCTTGAGGAGATTGTTTTAAACCATAAAGAGAATGCCGCAATTTGCTAACAAGTCTAAACTCCTAAGCAACAAAGCTGGGCGGTTTCTTCATATAAATTTTTTCGTCAATGTCACTGTGAAGAAATGCCTTTATAATTTCGAGCTGATGTAAGGGCTAATGACCGACGGCAGCCATCACAAGAAGAAGATGGACAGAAGCAATCTTTGCCACAGGAGGATAGTATCATTGTTGTCAAGGCCATAAATCTGAGTATAGCCTTCAGCAACAAGGTGAGCGTTGAGATGATCCAGTTGCTCATCTGGCCCCATTTTAATAGCATACATCGAGCGATGGCCAACAAGGTCTTTTCCCTCGAGGAAGGGAAACCAAGACTCATGTGCCATTATGTTCAAGAGCAAGCATTTCATCAATCATGGCTTGTCTGCATCCTGTACGTGAAAGTCTCTTTGGTATTTTTAGGAATAGAAACAGGAGGCCAAGAAGTGAGAAATGCAAAATATGATGTAGATAAACAATGGAAACTCAAGATATTATAGGTTGGGTGAGGGTTCATGGTAGACCTGATACACTTTTGGAGAGCGTTAGGCAAATCATTCTGATTTTTAGACGCATCTGTGGTAGAAGCCGATAAAGTAGGACATGATTCTTGAGGTAGTGCAGCTACCTTCAACGTGGAAGAGAAACTTGTGACCGATAGTGATATATGATAACAGGCAGTGGAGATGGTTGAGGACAAGGTACTTCAGGAACTTCCTTGGGTGATGATGATACGTGCATCAGAGGAAGAGGTGGAGCAAAAGCTGGAAGAGGTAAAACCTCAGAAACAAATTTACACTCGAATGAAGATGGAGAAAAATCTGGAGTCTCCTTAAAGAATGTGACATTTGCATACGTATTCTTATTATTATTTTTTTTTGCGCTTTTTTTTTTGGGTAAGAGAATTGCATTGATATCCTTTCTGCAGACATTTAATAGCACGAGCAGAAAGTTTGTCCAATTCGGGGGAGAGATCACGAACAAAGGTAGTACAACCAAAAACATGATGAGGGACATGAATAGTGGCTTACCAGGAAGCCATATGAAATGGGGAACCTTATTGTTAAGGGAAGAGAAAACATGCTATTTATAAAATAACATGCAATTAAAACAACACCTTCCAAAAAAGAGAAAGAACATTTGCAAGTAACAATATAGTTTGAGCAGTTTCCATTAAGTGTAGATTTTTTTGCTTAACATATTCCATAGGCCAAGTGGATTGATCAGAATGCCATGAGAAGACGTAAGGATAAGAAAGAAGTTGAAAAGCATTCTTGCATTATCACTTAGAAGTACATTGATTGTCTTGCCAAATTGATTTTGAATTTCAGCACTGAAAGATGTAAAAATAGAAAATAACTCAAAATGTTCTTTTATAGAAAATACATTAGTGCACATAAAAAATTAAGTCTGAAAAAATAATTAAAACATGAAGGAGCAGTGAAACAACTTCAACCTCTTATATCAGAGCGAATCATAGAAAGAGGAGACCCAACTCGACTTTTGTCTTGACTTGGAAAGTGGGCTCGAACATGCTTTCCAAGTTTACACTACTTACAAGCGAAGGTTTTTAATTTTTCAAGACTTGGAACCATAAGCTGAAGTTGGACATGGATAACCTAGACGTTCATGAAGGAAAATAGGAGATTTAGAGGCAGCACATACCATAGAATTAGTTGGTTGGAGATAGAAAAGTGCTTGTGATTCATGCCCTACACCAATGTCTGACCAGTACCATGATCCTGAGTAACAAAAGAATCAGTAGTGAAAGTTATGCTACAATTGAGAGAGCAAAGCGAGCTGACTTAGAGAAATCAAATTAAAAAGACATCCAGGAATGAATACAGATGAATTGAGAGACATAGATGGAGTAGATGAGATATGATCAATTTCCTTAGCACAACTTTAGAACCATTTGCAAAGTAATGATATGAGAAAATTTTGGTGAAGACAGAGGTGAATAAGGATTGTTTACCAGAAGTGTTATCAAAGGCAGCGGAATCAAGTATCCAAGGACTTGGATTATTGTGAGAGATACATGATGTAGAATTTCCATTAGAAGCAACAGTTGCAGAAGAACATTGTGCTTACTTGGCTGCCTTGAGAAAGGTGAAAGAGAAACCTTTGTTCTGGAGAAAGACAGATGAATAAATTGACTACAGACACAGAGAACTGAGGCAGCCTGATGCTGAATTTTCTGCTGGACTGCAGGACCAGATGCTGCAGAGATGCTGAAATTATCTTATTTATCTTCAGGACAGACCAGACAAGTTTGAGGGACGTGCAGTAGACAGGAAAATAGACAGAGACGTCTGAGGAAGCCTCGTGCTGAAGTATTTTGCTGAGTTGCTGCACAAAACTGCAGAGATAATTTGAGAAGATTTTGCTGGACCAAGACAGCTTGAGTAAGCATGTTCAAGATTCTGGACAACTTTTTCTGCAATGACTATATTTTTTTTTCTTTAACAAGAATTTGGGTAGTCGTGGACCAGATGATATACTCATGAGACAAAGGCAAGAGCAGGATAGAACAAAGGACTGAAGCAGCTCAAAAATCTGGAATGAACCTGTGTTCGTACCAACTTGAGAAACTTATGAATAGACTAAGAAATGTTTTGGTGAATTTGCTTGAGTAAGTACTCAGCAAACTTGTATTTATCTACACCAAGGAATGAATACACCTTACTATTACTAGAAGATATTAAACACTAAGACAATTTTCTATGGAAGACTATTCCTATGCTAATAACTCCTAACATTCCAATACAACATTAAGTGCTAAGTCTATTTCTAGCAGAACATTAAATGCTATGACTATTTCCAGCAAAACAAAAAGATATCTTCTTTTCTATTACAAAAAAAAGGATATACGTAACAAAGAGGGAATAATGATAAACTTCAACACTTATCTTCACTCCTTTTAAGGGATAGGGAAATGTGTATACAAGATATTGAAATCTTGTCATTTTTATGCCTTTTATAACATGGAGTTATAATCCAGTTTTCCTTCTAATATTGCTTTATCCAAGGAGACCTGAATTTGAAGATGGGGGACACTTTCTGTTTTGTTTTTATTTTGGAATCAGAATTCTTATTATAAAAGGAGGCACGAAGCAGGCTCACAACTTAATTAAAGCATGTGAATCTAAAAGAGAGTTGCATTAAATCAATTAGGCACATAGGGGTCTCAATTGAAACATAAAACCTTTCTGGAGGACCCTCTTCTCCTCCTCAATGTCTCTTATATCTCTCCCTAAACTAACCAAAAATTAGCTAGAAGAATACAAAAATGAGTTCCCAAAAAACTACTCATCCTGACAAGTTTATACTTGGTGGGACTCAACAAGTTTTGAGCTAGAAATCTTTTGCTCTCATACTAGGTGAATCTACCAATTGCTCCAAAGCTTAAGCTGATGGAAAATGGTATATTAAAGCTTTTATACGTTAACACTATTGATTTGATTTTCTCCTGTCTCGGCTTTTACTGGTTCAAAAGGCCAAATTTTGTCATCTAAATGTCTGGCTTTCTTCCCAGAGACACAGAAGGAGAATATATCCTATGCATTGAAATTTCTTTGGAAATAAATAAGCTGTTTGTGAAGGACAATGAAAGTTTTTTCTCTGTTGTTCCTCTTTTTAAAGGTCATCTTACTCTCACCGGTTGTTTATGCCATTGACTTGATTTGCATCAAAACAAATGGCTATATATTCCACTTAATGGACCGAAAAAACAGCAGGTTCTCAATTTCATGTCATGGTTTAAAAATCACATATTAAATTTATACATGTTTAATTCGTTTGTCAATCTCTCATTTCCTAGAAGCACAGTACGTTGATCAACTATTCTCTGAATTCTTTTGGATTTTCTTTTTGTTCATTATGTTCTGTTTAATGTTCCTTCCGCTAATGGTATTCTTATTTTTGATTTGTGAATAATTAGGCCAATCATCTGAACTGGTTAACTTGTTTGCAATAGGTGGGACTCAGGAACTAATGTTGGGGAGTTTGATGGCCATTCTAGGCGAGTTCTAAGTTGTGCATTTAAGCCAACTAGACCATTTCGAATTGTTACATGTGGAGAGGACTTTTTGGTGAATTTCTATGAAGGCCCTCCTTTCAAGTTCAAGCTTTCACAAAGGTTGTTACAAATTATTTTGAGCCCAGCATTCAGTTTAATCTTCTGCTTTACATATTTTGCATTCTTAATCACATGCTTATTCGAATGCTGATAGAAGAGTTACCATCAATTAGAGTCATTGCAGAAGGTGATATTTGCTGACTGTGGTGTCTTTTATTTTGTATTTTGTTTATCTTCTATCTGAAATCTTCTCATAGGGTTTTTCTGTTGGTATGATGCTTCTATGCTTTAACCTGATCAGAAGAGTATACCCATGGTTGTGAGCTTGACATGTTGAAACTTGGGAGTCCAGCTTGCTTACTAGTTAGCATGCTAGCACTGTCTCAAATCATATACAACTGGAATTATTTCGTTCTTATTGCTTGCTAATCATCTGGACATTGTTGCTCTGGTCTTCCTCTTCATTGTTTCATTCCCTTCCTTTACCTCATGTTGTGGGACTAAATCCTTTCTTGTAGACTTAAATGCCGCTCTCCACTTTTTCTGTGAAAGACAATGCATGTATGCATAAAAATTTCAGAAACAAATAATGTGTCATGAGGTTATGATTTCGTATTCTCCAACTTACATTATCATTAATTATTTATATGTATTTACATAAGTGTTTCCTTTTTTGATTTTCGTTAATCTACCCAAGAAGTCATAAAGAGGACAGTTGTTTCACTCTTTTTTACCAAGGTCCTTAACAAAATGCCACCAATTGTAATGATGTTTGCTTTTCCTCCTCACTTTTCTTGTTTTTAAGGGCCCAGAGATTCTATGAGGAAAGAGGGAATTCATGACATGTCTTCTTCTCCATGCAAATAACCAGTTGTCTTTGATCTGGGATAATATTTAAAACTTGAATGGGAGAAGCATCGTGAAGTATTTTCAGGCTATTGTTTGATCTCTCTTTCTTCACGGGAGAAAATAAAAACCAATTAAAGACACCAATAGGTGGACTCCATGTGCATCTTTTCCAGATTAGCAGTAAATCATGCTAGACATGAGCTAACTCCTTCGGGAGCAGATGCAAAGGGGAGGTTGTTGCCTGCATCACTGGTTGTAAAGTGGGATCCTTAGTTCCTTTTTGGGTATTTCCCTTAGGAACAAGACATAAAGGTAAAACCGTTTGGGTTTCAATAGTCAAAAAAGCTGAGGGAATAATTGTTAGAAGAGGAATATGGAGACAGTTGCTTATCAAGAACATGCTGGGCAATTCAATGGTGATTAGATATTTATCTTTCATATGCCTACTCTAGCAAACTCAAGGTTGGAAACTATCTAGACCATGTTCTTGTGGGAGCCAAGGGAGGAGTAAAACCAAAGATGCTTACGTCAATTAGGAGAGTAAAGCCACCTAACTTTTCAGGAGGATTGAGTTTGATTATTTTAGTGGGGAGAGAAATAAAACTTATGATTGAGGGTGGTTTATGCATTAAGTTTATTTTAATTTTTAATGAAGGTCTCTTGCATTGTTATCTTGGAAGTATTATGGTGCCGGAGTGCTATCCGTGAAGGGTGGTTGTGGCTGAGTGGACCATTTTCGTAGAATTATTGAAGGCTTGTGTGGACTTCCATTATTTTGGAACTTGAAGGGGCATAAAGAATTGTTTCTATATCTTCTCTCCCCCTTCAGCGGTGGGGGAGGTGGAGGGACTTTCTACTTTTTGGCTAGTGACTGGTTTCTGCTTTGAAAGTTATCTTCACTGATATTTTTTCTCACGCTAGGCACACACAGATTTGTAGTCAACTTGCTTGAGACATTCCTCTTGGTTGTTCTCAGAAATCAGTGCATTATCAATGCACAGAATCTGTTTATTCATATCCTCATCGCCTCTATAACTTTTCTACAGTTTGAATTTGAGCATTGAATGGGGTGATCAGGTAGTTTAGAAGGACGGTTAAGAAGTTGGGGTGATATTCCAAAGGGTTTAATGGTAGATCCTTTATGTGGAATTTCTATGGGCAGGCCTAGAAGTCCCAAGAGTTAAAGGATGGCTAAGAAGTTGGGATGATTTTCCAAAGGTTTTAACGGTGGATCCTTTATGTGGAATTTGTATGGGCAGGTGTAGAAGTCTCAAGAGTTGAAGTCATTGGATTAATTATGGGTGTATTATCCGAAGTTATTAAATGTTGTGGTGCTCAATGTCACAATTCTTGAGATTCCATAATTTATCCAACAAGGTGAAATTGATTATCCCATGGTTTTTGACTTATCAAATTTTGGGATTGAAAATGTCAGTTTAAAGTTATGATTCTCAAATTGCATGTTTTTGCTTTGAGTTACTGCAACAATAAGGAAGGACTGTTAAGATTATAATGGTGGACATACTGATGAGAAGAAATTCCTGTGGATTTTTCCCTTAGACATCTACACATTTCCCACTCTGGACCCTTTGTCAATGAGTTTCAAAGATATTTTAACCACCAAGTGACCGTTTGCTGGAAAGCTAGATCAAAGTCGATCCTGCTTCTTGGAAAAAAGTTAGGAGAAGCATCTCAAATCAAGACAATTTGTTGGGAATAAGTAACATCTTTGTAAAGAGATGAGTACTGTCTAGAGGTGATTTGGAAAATGTAAGAATTGCCATCAAGAAGAATGCCGTGCAATCATAGCTCTGTGTGTTAGAATTGTAGCGGATCATGGAAAAGTCTTAAATGTAATTACGGGCTTGGAGTGGCTATCATCGTTCATCTTTCAAATGCTTTGTGTTCTCTAGCTCTTCTGTGGACTATTCGGAGGGAAAGAACTTGAGGAGAAGTTCCTACATTTTACTGTGGATATATGGCTTATAACTTCTGCCATTTTGGGCTGCTTCTCCTCTTTGCTATTGTAATTAGATTTTAGATCTTATCTGTGAGTCTTCTACTTAGCTTTTCCATAGGCTCGAACCTTGTTTCTGTGGGTTGCACTCCTTCAGGGTTTCCAATAACTTTATTTTGCTTAAATGATGACAAACCCGAAAATAAATGAATACAGGATCAAACTGAGGACAGTTTGTCCGAAGAAAAAAGAGCTTTTGATTTGACTTCCATTTGAGCAGAGATTCTTTTAGCAGACCTACTGAGGACAGATTTTCCAAAGAAGGAAGAAGACCATTTGATTTGACTTCTATTTGAGCTGGAATTCATTTAACAGACTTCAAAATGTCAGAAAACTCTGATTGGTTTTTGTGGAGGAAAGAAGGGTTAGATGGAAAAGCAAAGGTAATGATGCAGCCATAACATGGTCGGAAAAGTATGATCTTTTAAAACCTAGATTGAGGTGAAGTTACTTGCATCTTTACTTGAAATCTTCAATTCAAATCTTGTTGGAAGCAGCCTCCTTGATTCTACATATTACCCACTCTCGACCTGACATGTTAGTAGGATGCCTTGAGCATTAGGTGAATTTTACAGCCTAAAGTGACAAATATTGGAGTTACGGTGAAGATGTCTTTTTGGGCAAATTGTAAGTGTCCTTGGTAGTTGTTTGAGTCTTTTATTACATTGTCATTTAAAGTCAGAAACTAGTTGCTAGAAATTTGAATTGTATAAATTTCTATCTTCTTTGTATTTAGAAGTTATTTCATTTAGATTCTGGTCAAAGTTAATGTTGGAGTTTTTTAGGGTCCTATCATATTGGAAAGATTCTATTTTATTGAGGTTTGAGTCATATTCATATTTTGCTTGTATATCAATAGAGGCAACTTTTAGAAAATTTAGGTGTGTTTGTAGATTAGAATCTATAAATATGCTTCATTTATCCAAAATGAGAAAGAAGTGAAATGAATGATGAATTAAAGTTAATTATATGGCTATTTGTAATGAAGACAAGTTTCCTAGGTTTTCTTCTTAAAATCTTCTTTTTCTTCATCTTTGCACTAGTCCTGTAGAAAATCGAGTGAGCATTCCAAGTTACCATGATGATATGCGCAAATTGAGAAATGGTTCAAATTTTAGATCTGATCAAAAAACTTTTTAGAACTTTCAACTACGGACTGTAAATTCCTTGAGCACCATCTTTCATGTGCCAATTGGAAACCACTTTTTATAGCCTTTACACACCATTATTGGCAATGCCATCCCAGTTCTCCCATGTCACAAGGTATAATAATTGATGTCTTTCTTATGTAGATGGATATAGGCCCATAAGGTTCAAATTGCAACAGTTCTCAAATATTTAATGCTGGACATACTATTAGTCTCCCATCTACTGCAATTACGAATATTTTGGCTTATTGATCTGCAGGGGTCATTCAAATTTTGTCAACTGTGTAAGGTTTTCACCTGATGGTAGCAAATTCATCACTGTAAGTTCTGACAAAAAGGGTATAATATATGATGGAAAAACTGGTGAGAAAATTGGAGAATTGTCGCAAGAAGAAGCACACAAGGGGAGCATTTATGCTGTTAGCTGGAGTCCTGATGGTAAAGAGGTAAGAAAGGTTTTTAATATTTCTAGGCACACCATCTCGCTTTTAAATCCACATTCCTTGAGCTCCTCTCTTCTGCTTTTTGGGGAGATGGTGTTTTGGAAAAACTGTTCAAGTGAGCCCATTCTTAACAATATCTGGAATTCTAGAGAGATAAAAAGACTGGTTGTGAAGCTGCTTCTTCAATTAAAATATATTCACAAACAGATCTCAAAATACAAAAATTCTGTGAGATGAGGGATCAGTTTATGTTACTGAGTTCTAATTTAGGGTACTTGTCACTTAATCCAGTGTATCAATTTGGCCATGCTGCCTGTGTCTGTTGTTTGCTGTCCCATGTTCTTCTATCTTCATGTTTGTGCGTCACTAATAGAACGTCACCAACAGATCGATTCTTTTTCTATCCAGAATTATCTTAAATGTGTGATGCTTTACCAAATATGAATTTGGATTTCACATCTAATTTTTATTTATCAATGGGACAACATGTCATCCTCTTTTCTTCCTCCCATTTTTACCATCATGCAACAATTCTATAGTTTTATCTTTTGACTTTAGGAATGACCAAAATGAATGAGGCTGAAATGATATCTGCAGTTTAATTTGTCCAAAGATTGGTATTCGTTGAAACTGTCTGTTGTAGTAAGAATTTTTGTGAATGAAATAAGGGGATGTAGAGGAGATCTTACTGAAACATCAAGAGCACATAGTGCTATATTTTCATTGAAATAAAATTCTCAGATTACAGAAAGAACTACAGCCTGCAGGGAAGGAAAGCTGACCAGCCAATGGCCGAATACACTGGTTAGAATTCTCCTCTATATCCCCCTTTCTCTCCCTCCCCTTACATTTTATAATCCCTTAGACCCTCTAAGATGCTTGCGGTTGAGTTTGTTACTTGCCATCACACACTTTCCTTCATCCTTCTGCGGTTATAAACCTGCAGAATCTTTGGTGCGGCCACCTCATCCATCCTAGCAGGCACCATGTCATCAGTTCCATAACCCCCTGAACGTCCTGCCATAACACTGTCATTTAGTTTTAGTAGCTTTCCTTCCCTTCCCTTTCCTTTTCATTATTATCCTTTTAAATTATTTTTTTTATGAATAATCCTTTTAAATTATTGACACAAGTGAAATTGTAATCAAAGAATAGAGAAATGTGTAGTTCGATTAATTGTGGTTTTGCCATGGGTCAGAAACCTGTCGCACACAATCCTCCAACATAGCCCCTTATGCTGATTTCGATAATACTCTCTCTCTCTCTCTCTCTCTCTCTCTCTCTCTCTCTCTCTCTCGGTACTTGGACAAACCGGTATCCGGATTCATACTCCGACTAATCCGATCTGAGCTGTTGTTGAACCCTCTTTAGGATGAGCTCTTTCAATGTAATTCTTTCCATTCCCAAGTTTCAAACCCGAGTTTTGATTAAAGGACTTAGAGTCCTTCTCACTAGGCCAACTGTCCGTAGGTCTCTCTCTCTCTCTCTCTCTCTCTCTCTCTCTGTGTGCATGCATGTATGTGTGTGGTTCTCCGGTCCTTACACTTTTCAATTTGATCATTGCTGCATTGCCCTATGTTCTGTGATACTTTTCAATTAGATCATTGCTGCATTGTCCTATGTTCTGAGATCTTAAGTCTCAAAATCACTTTTGTGCATCATGCCTCTCTGACTTGATGAAGGCTGGAAGCATTTGAGGAATTTAATGTTGGATATTGAAATTAATTTGTTACTTATTGATTAGATGTGGTCATTGCTACCCTATTTTCCTGCATGATGTGAGAATTAGAGCATATCCTCTTCGGTCCTTCAATATCCTGTTGGTCTTTTTCTCTCTCTCAAATCATTTGTTTGTGATTTAGGTGCTTACTGTTTCTGCTGATAAGACTGCAAAAATATGGGAAATTGGTGAAGATGGAAATGGAAAGATGAAAAGAACGTTGGCTTGTCCTGGATCAGGTGGTGTGGATGACATGCTTGTTGGATGTCTTTGGCACAATGATCACCTTGTCACTGTTTCTCTTGGGGGCACAATCAATCTTTTTTCAGCAAGTGACCCTGACAAAAGCCCAGTATCTTTATCTGGACACATGAAGTGTATCACATCATTAACAGTATTACAACTTGACCAAAAAATTATTTTGTCGAGCAGTTATGAAGGTTTGATTGTTAAATGGATTCAAGGCATTGGGTACAGTGGTAAATTAGAGAGAAAAAATAATACTCAGATCAAATGCTTTGCAGCTGTTGAAGGAGAGATTGTTACATCTGCATTTGACAATAAGGTAAGCTATTATGAAAAATATAATCACGTAAGCAACCTTCTTATGGTTTTGAGGATACTTGCATTATCGTTTGTTTATTTCTTTGCAAGTTGATATAGCTATTCTCAAATTTGGCTTTTTCTTTTTTAATATTACACAATATCCATGATGCTTGACCTAATTTTGTTGAATCCTATGTGGTATTCATTTCTTTGTTTGTACTTCAATGTGCTTAAAACATCTCGGATTGGATATTTTGAAGTTCAACATCTTAACATCAGAATACCCTAATGGATAGTTATGTATGTATTTATACATACTATTTTAAGTGGGAAATATCATGTATAAACATTTTTCCTTGTAATAAGTAAACGATCAGCAAATGTAGAAAAGGTTGGAACCTACTGTATTAATCAGATTAAGTGCAAAAGAGATCTGAGAAAATCTGATGCACCATGTACCTGTCCTTTATGCTGAAAGTCAAGAGGCTTGAATCAACTAGCGAGTGAAAAGTACTTTTCTTTGACCTTCAAAGATTTGCTAGTTAGTCACCCTTGGACAAAGGAAAAAATATATCGAGTGAGAAATGCTTTCTGCAATCTTTGGAACAGAAATTTATTTGTAGTTTGTTGCATCTCCAAATTTCTACATTTGACCTCCTTCCAATAAACTTGGTCCTCTCTTCTCTAGTCAAGTGCAACATATAATTCATCTCCTACAATAAAAAATAGTAAATATAACTAAATTGTATGTCAAAATTGATATTTATGTACTGTTGGTGATAACTTAGTATATCTGCTATGCGAGCACTTACTAAAATATGTTTGTTAAATTTATTAATTAATAATAAATTAATAAATTAAAACCAATAAATTTCTCAATGAAATTGGCCTTGAGCTACCAATCTTGAACATAAATCAAGATTAAAATACAAGTAAACCTTGCATCTAGAAGTTCTTCCTCGAAGTCACCAGCATTTTCTTCTTGGTGCTACTAAGAAATGGTTTGCTTCATATTGCAGTCACATCTGTAATGCAAACTAAACACAGATAAATTGAAGGGGAGTTAAATGTAAATTCATTAATTCTTTTAAGTTTAATGCGAAAAGGTGTTTACATGTTTTCTTGTCCATGATTATTTCTTTTTCTTTTTTTTGGGGGGGGGGGGTGTCTCGGCCAACTCACTGGCTGATGCTCTTGTTTACAATGGGCAAAGACATACCTTTTCTTTTTAATACGTGTAAGACTGGTGTATGACAAGTGTCTTCAGGTGCACGATTGCTAGAGTGTGCCAAAAGAAAAAACCATCTTCTCCTTTTGTCTTTGTCCTGGGGTGTGAGCTTTATGATTTCTCATCAAGTTTAAAGGAGGCTCTGGTCCTGTCGGTCTAGCGGTGGTGGTCAGCCAAGGGTGCATGTTTGCTGGTGTTGTCTTGACGGTCTGCCCTTGCTGTTATTGGCTTTTGGCACTGTCGTATGCCAATGAAATTTTTTATCCGTGTCCTCCCGCTTATGACTCAATTCCTAGATTCTGATCAATGGGGTTGTTGCCTGCCATAGGGTGATCCGAAATTTCATGGGTAAGGAGTAAGGGTCTGGAGTTGCACACTTGCTAATGTGCGCCAAGACAGTGGAAAAAAAAATCACATCTCCTTTGTCTCTTGCCTAGGGCTTGAGCTTGATGGGTTTAGATCAGGGTTGTCTCTTACTCCTTATAGGAGGTGGTGGTTGGCTGGTGCACTCTTGTGCTTCGTAACCTGATAGTTGCCGAGGTCCTTCATTAATGGTTCTCAAGGCTTATGCATGGCTTTTGATGTTTTGGCAGCTGTAATGACTGAGCTT
Source organism: Dillenia suffruticosa (assembly GCA_033439265.1). Taxonomy (NCBI): domain Eukaryota; kingdom Viridiplantae; phylum Streptophyta; class Magnoliopsida; order Dilleniales; family Dilleniaceae; genus Dillenia; species Dillenia suffruticosa. Next base: position 12,712,117 of record JAVTVX010000009.1, read on the forward strand.
TTGGTGTCTTCTGTGTTCAAGTTGCTTCACATTTGTTTCTCTTGATGATGTTTGGTATGTTTGTTATAGTTAGTTTCTTGTTAGGGGACCTAAAGCTTTTGGGCTTATGAGGTTTCATTCTGTATCAAGTCCTAACAGGGTTTAATTCCCAGGTTGTGATAGGCAGTTTATTTGTGAAGTTCTTCTTGGGCTCTTGCCCCCCTTGGACAAAAAAAAAAGGAGTTTTATCCAGGTATTCTGTAATCTGTTTGAAGAAGGGAAAAAAAAAAGGTATTAATTTAATTTAATTTTATTGTTTTGAGAGAGGCCTGTACCACCTATCTGCCTTCTTGGTTCCACCTTGCAAAATTTTGAGGTTCTTTGGTAATTTTTCTATGTTTTTGATTTCATTAAATATCTTGTTTTTTTTTTTTTTTTTAATTTGTAATTTGTCAATCAGCTCGTTTGTAAAGGGCAGCACCTCTCTGAACGGTTAGCCTGAGGCTTAGTAAGGTGCTGCTGCAGAGCTAGCGCCTTAAGTGCCTTAACAACACTGATATATTTTCATAGAAATAATACTATTTTAAGTTGTGTCCTAACAATTCTGGTACTTCCTTATTTTTCCTTTGTGGAAGTCTTTTGTATCTTCATGTCTGGGTCCATGCTGTTTGAATTTGTGGCCAACCTTATTGTTGTGCCGAGGGCCAACCTCATATCTTAAAAAACTTTCTAGGAAGTACAATTTTGAAGATATATGTCTGGTTCAAAGTTTAGGTAGTTTGGATCTCTTGCATGCGATGTTGTAGTCCATCAGCATTCTTGCTTCCACAGATAACAGGAACATGGCTCTGGGCTTGTTCCGCCTGTCATTATGATGTTCTGATACCTCAAACAGCTTCATCGAATCTTGATCATCTGTTTGCTTGACAACCTTAAAATTTGAAAACCATCATTGATATCTCTTGGTTGATGTAAAAATTATTATTGTTCTTCAGAGGTAAATTTCAACTGTGAAGACTATATATAAGAACTATGAAGAAATATTTTAAAAGAGGAATTTGTTGGTCCAAGATGTATAAATCATTTGTATCTCTCTCTCTCTCTCTCTCTTGCATTGTAACCAACTCTCGACAGCTATAGCGCTCATGCTCATTCTGCATACATGGTGCATGTACAAACCATTTTCTAGTTTTTCATTGGAACTCTGAACAAACATTGCTTTGTGCTGGTTTACTATTGTGTTTTTGTTAAACATAGCAAATTCAATAGAAACAAATTTTTTTTTGAGCTTCTTGAAGTTATCTTTCATATGGTTGATTGGTTTATTCGTAGGCAAGTCTTTTTTGTCACTTGTGGTACTGTCCCATATTCTCAGGGTTATAATTAATATCTTGTAATTTCTGTTGTCTTCTTTGTTTAAGTTCAGATATGGAGAGTTTCTCTGCAAGGAGATCAATGTGGGGATGCGGCATGTGTGGATATTGGTAGTCAGCCAAAGGATTTGACCATTGCTTTAAGTTCTCCTGAGCTTGCTTTGATTGCTTTCGATTCTGGTGTTGTCTTGCTTAATGGCACTAAAGTACTGTCAAAAATCAACCTTGGATTTCCCATAACAGCATCTGCCATCTCACCAGATGGAAGTGAAGCCATAATAGGTGGGGAGGATGGAAAGTTGCATGTATATTCTATTGCAGGAGATACCCTTACTAAAGAAGCTGTGCTTGAGAAACATCGGGGTGCAATTACTGTGATAAGATATTCTCCAGATGTTTCGATGTTTGCTTCAGCTGATGTTAATAGAGAAGCTGTTGTGTGGGATCGTGCCTCTAGAGAGGTATTAATTACTTGCCGCTCTTTTTAGTTATTTTGAGTATCATAAGCGTGATAATTAGGCAACTAAGGTTCTTCACTTCATGTTGGGTAAAAACCTTATCCTGATCAGAAAGTTGCTTGCATTGCATCTTCCCAAGCCCTTGGGTTCAATAATTGGAGGCAATCACTTGTTTGTCAAAGAAGATACAGTTTTGCACACATTGCAGGACTGGCCATCCTAGTCCCAACATATTTTCTGGTATATTTTGAGCAGGAGGTGACTTTTAACTACATGTTTGGGAGGTGAAATTCTTTGGTGTGAAGTACCCCTTCTTTTGCATAACAAATCAGAAGAAAAAAGCTCATTCATACATCCTCATCCAACACCCCTGTAACCATGTACTCCTAATGTGCATGTGAATGCATGACAAGATACAAATTTAGAGATGACATGGATTATTTGCATTTTGATTTTTCACTGACTTAAAGATGTACATGTTAGTAAGTGCATATTTAGGCTTTGGATCCCTGGTCAATCATTGAACCCTAGCATGTCAACGTGTCTTGAAGATCTGATTGATAAATAATGTGAAATGGGAAATATTTTAAAATCTTGCCTAGTGATGGCATTTTGACATAAGCAATGGTGGAGGCAAATGTCCATAGTGATTGGGGCCCACAACAGGCAGGTCATTTTTACAAAGAGTAGTTTTTATCAGCTTGACTGAGTTGTATACTTTTTTTTTCCACCTGCAAAATCTCCAGTAATTTTGGAACTTTCTTTCTATGGTAAATAATAATAGAAAATCATATAGAAGGAAAGAAACGTTTTGTGCTTACATTTCAAAAACCATCAATAGGCAACCGCAGAATGTAAATTGATTTCTTAGTGAAGATACATGATCATTTTGTTTTTAGATCAAAAGGCATATACACAACTGCAAGGATGAGAAATCCTTGGAGATGAAAAGAAGAATAAAACTAATGGTGATAATAGCTCTGCTGAACTCTTTTAAACTATAACTTCTATAGATCTGTGAAGCATGAGCCTGTAGAGAAGAATAACAAACAATCTTATCCCACATAAGAGATTAGAATCAAGGAACTGATCTCTAAAGATTCTGGTGTTACGCACTCTCCAAATGCATCAAGAAATAGCCATTGAAGCACATCTCCAAAGTAAACAAGCATCTTTTTTCCTCCCAAAACTTTTGATGTTCATTAAAAGCAAATCAGAGAGGCTCCTAGGACAAACCCCCACCTCTTCACCCCAGCAAAAAGGCAGTTCCACATCTCTCAAGCCACTGAACAATGCATAAACAAGTGATCTCTATTTTTAGAATTGTTGAAGCACATGACGCATACATTCAGAAAGAGAGCTTTAAGAGGTCTTTCTTTTGTAACAAATCATTGGTGTTGTCTTGTTAGGCACCGTGGACCAAATAAAAGTCTTAATCATATAAGAAACCTTGCCTTCCAAACAAAATTATTCTTAAAAAAAGGGACGGTGCTGAGGAAGTCTGATAATATTATCATTTCTTTTTTTTTTCTAGTACATCAATCAACTTAATTGCACAAGGAAAGTAACTTTCCTCCTTGTTTTCTAAATCTATAAGAATTTGAAGGAAAAATTCTTCTATATTTGCCTGGTACAACAGACTTTTTCTCAAGAATCATGTCCTTCCAATCCAGCCAAGCTGCAAAATCATAAAGACCAATGAATTGCTGCACACAGCATGACAAGTCATTGGTATAAAATCGTATTCAAAGCCACAGCCATTTACTGAGTAGAGCGCTGTTCCATGCTTGCTGTTGTTTAAAAAGAATTGCGGCCTTATGTTGACAGCTGTAAAATCTCCTAAATTATAGGATGTAAAATTGTAAATCACTTAAATAAGTGATCTCCTAAATTATAGGATGTAAAATTATAAATAATTTAAATTAGGGTTATATATTTAGTCTCTTATTTTTAGCCTTTATTTCATACTTGCTATTTTAGAAATATTGTATAAATAGGCATGTAATTCATAGTATGAGCAAGAGAAAGTAGAATAAGAAATATTTTATTCCTTTTTCTCTCTTATTTACATCATGGTATTAGAGCCTGGCTGCCTTTAGCAGACAGGATTCTCAAGGGTTTAGGCTATTGTCATCTCACTTCTGCAGAAGCGTCTTAGTAACAGATTCCTCTTTTTCTGCCTTTTCCTTCGAGTATGGCGGATGGAAAAAAATCTGTTACCGAAAACAAGGTTGGTCTCTTAGGTGATAATCCCTCTTTGCAAATCAGTCTTGTAAAGCTGGATGGTACAAATTACCTTTCTTGGTCAAGGTCGTGTTTATTGTTCATCTAAGCACGTCACTTGAAGGGCTATGTTACAGGGGAAAAACCAAAGCCAGCAATTACATATTCAACCTACATCCAATGGGAGGTTGAAAACTCACTTGTTATGTCATGGCTTATAAATTCCATGCAGCCCCATATTTCTAAAGGTTATTTGTTGTTTAATACTACTCAAAAAATTCGGAGTGCAGTATCTTTAACCTATTCTTAGGTGGGCAACGATGCTCAAATCTTTGAATTGCGGAATAAGGTACATGGAACTAAACAAGGTGAGATGACTATTGTTCAATATTTTGCTGAATTGAGTGGTTTATGGCAAGAACTTGATTACTACCAAGATTTTCAGGCTGTTTGCCCTGAAGATGCGACTAAATTTGAGAAATTGGTAGAAAAGGAGTGCTATGATACACAGTTTCAATAGAGAAAGCTGGCCTGGTGTCTAAGACTACTCGTGAACAAACGAAAACCGGTGATTCAAGCACATTAGATAAAGATCAATGGAAGTGTGATTATTGTGGAAAACCTGGGCACACTAAAGATAGGTGTTGGAAGCTTCATGGTCGACCAAATAAGAGCCGAGGAGGAAAGTATACAAGGTCGCCAAGACCACAGGCAAACATGCTTGAAAGTGTTGAAACACTCGTGTCTAGCGAGATCACCAATGGAGGCTTTTCCAATGAAGAGGTACAAACCTTAAGGCGTTTTTTGCCCCGGTTAGATTCTCACTCAAGCACTACCGCTTCTGCTTCTTCCAATTTTGCCAATTCAGGTACTTCGTTTCTTGCGAATTACTCTACAAAAAATAATAATCCTCAGATCATAGATTCTGGAGTATCAGATCACATGACTGGCTGCTCCAATAATTTTCTAACCTACTCTTTGTGTTCTGATAAAGGCCGTATTGCAGATGGGGTCTTTATCTTCTATTTTTGGAAAAGGTTTTATTAATTGTAGTTCCTCTCTCAAATTGCCTTCAGTCCTTCATATTCCAAATTTTCCAAATAATCTTTTATCTGTTAGTAAACTCACAAAAGAGTTCAACTGTAAAGCTGAATTCTATCCTTATTGTTTATTTCAGGAATTGAAAACAGGGAAAACGATTGGTTATGGTAAAGAGCAAGATGGCTTATATCTGCTAGAGGAAAGTAATAACCATTCGATTTCTATTCAAAATCAAGCCTTATTAGGAGATTCAATGTCTACTAATCAACAATTAATTCAGTGGCATAGAAGATTAGGGCACCCATCTTTTTCTATTTTGGAGAAATTATATCCTAGTTTGTTTAAGCAATGCAATTTGGATTCATTAGTTTGTGATGCTTGTGAGTATGCTAAACATACAAGGACTTCTTATCCTTCAGTTAATATTTAAAGTATAGTTCCTTTCATGACAATTCATTTTGATGTTTGGGGCCCTACACATATTGTTTCATTGTCAGGTTATAGATGGTTTGTTACCTTTATTGATTGTTGTACTAGAATGACATGGGTTTATTTGATGAAAGCAAAGAATGAAGTTTTTACTTGTTTTCAATCATTTCATAACATGATTTGTACACAATTTAATGCTAAGGTTCAGGTTTTGAGAACTGACAATGGTACGGAATATATGGACAATGCTTTTTGAGTCTATCTCGATTCCCATGGTATATTGCATCAAACTAGTTGTGTTTATACAAGTGCACAAAATGAAGGAAGAACAGACATTTATTAGAAGTGGCTAGGTCTCTCATGTTCACTATGAATGTTCCAAAAATCTATTAGGGGGATGCAGTGCTTTCAACTGCATACCTTATTAATAAAATGCCCTTAAGGACACTGAATTTTAAAAGTCCTTTAGAAGTTTTGCAGGGTACTAATTCCTATACTGTTCCTCCTAAGGTTTTTGGATGTGTGTGCTTTGTCCATAAGAGGAATGTGGGGAAATTATATCCTAGGGCCCTTAAGTGTGTGTTTGTTGGGTACCTCTCCGGTCAAAAGGGTTATAAGTGTTATCATCCTCCAAGTAGAAAATACCTTGTGAGTATGGATGTTACTTTTGAGAATTTGAGCCTTACTTCTCTTCACCCTAATCACCTCTTCAGGGGGAGGATAAAAAAGAATAGGTGATATCTTTTGCACCAATACATTTTTCTAACCCAATCATTAGTGACAATGATGAAAATGATAAACAACTTCATGTTGGGAGACTAGATAGGGCAGATTTGAGGACTTATACACGCAGGGACAAAGTAGATAAAGCCATTGAGCATGTTCTACCAAGTCAAGCGCCTCCTTTGTTACCAACTCACTTAATTCAGTAACTCAAGACTAGTTGTCGTTTCTTACAATTCGTTGTCTCCTTCCTATAGAGCCTTTGTATCGTCCATGTCTTCTGTCTCTATTCCATAGGGTTGGCATATAAGGATCCTAAATGGAAAGAAGCTATGGTTGATGAGACGAAGGCTTTGACAAAAAATGAAACATGGAAACTTGTTCCTCTACCATTGGAAAAGAAACCAGTTGGATGCAAATGGGTGTTCATTGTTAAACACAAGGCTGATGGAACAATAGAAAGGTACAAAGCTCGACTGGTGGCGAAAGGATTCTCTCAAATATATGGAGTGGACTATCAAGAGACCTTTGCACTAGTTGCAAAAATGAATGCTATTAGAATTCTATTGTCATGTGTAGCTAACCTTGATTGGGATCTATTGCAGTTAGATGTCAAGAATGCTTTCCTACATGACGATTTAGAAGAAGAAGTATATATGGAAATTCCTCCTGGATTTGACTGTGAGAAAACTAAAGGAAAGGTTTGTCGTTTAAAGAAAGCCTTGTATGGCTTGAAGCAGTCACCTAGAGCATGATTTGGCAGGTTTAGTAAAGCCATGGTCTCATTTGGATATTGCCAAAGCAATGCAGACCATACTTTGTTCTTCAAACATCGCAACGATAAAATTGCTATGCTTATTGTTTATGCTGATGATATTGTTGTCACAGGGGATGATATGGAAAAAATCGGTAGACTAAAAAAACTACTAACTCAGGAGTTTGATGTTAAGAATTTGGGGAGATTATGATATTTCCTTGGAATAGAGGTCGCTAGATCAGACAAGGGAATTTTTATTTCTCAAAGGAAATATATTTTAGATCTTGAGGAAATTGGTATGTTAGGGTGTAAGTCTACTGATTCTCCTATTGAAGCTAATCATAAATTGCAAGCTGGTTTTGGAAAACCAGTTGATATGGGTCGATATCAGAGATTGATTGGAAGATTGATCTATGTCTTTCACACTAGGCCAGGTATAGCCTATGCTATAAGTGTGCTGAGTTAGTATATGCATGATCCTAGATATTCTCATCTACATGCTGTTTTTTGAGTACTAAAATATCTAAAATTTGCACCTGGAAAAGGATTACTCTTTTCAAAGCATGGTCATTTGAAAATACATGGATTTATAGATGCAGATTGGGCTGGATGTCCTGATGATAGGAGGTCTACATCTGGTTATTGCACATTTGTAGGTGGGAATTTAGTCACTTGGAGAAGCAAGAAACAAACTGTGGTAGCTCGATCAAGTGCAGAGGCAGAATATAGAACTATGGCAATGGGTGTTTGTGAATTGTTATGGTTTTGAAAATTAATGGAAGATTTACAGTTGTTAGAAGGAAACTACTTGTCTTTATATTGTGATAACATGGCTGCCATCAATATTGCTCATAATCCGGTTCAACATAATCGAACAAAGCACATAGAGATTGATCGACATTTTATCAAGGATAAAATATCTAATGGAGTCTTGGATATTTGTCGCGTGACTTCCGAGAACCAGCTAGCTGATGTTCTTACTAAGGGACTTGGTAGTAGATCATTTCATACTCTAATTTGCAAGATGGGCATGTGTGATATCTATGCACCATCTTGAGGGGGAGTGTTGACAGTTGTAAAATCTTATAAATTATATGATGTAAAATTGTAAATCACTTAAATTAGTGATCTTCTAAATTATAGGATGTAAAATTATAAATAACTTAAATTAGGGCTGTTTATTTAGTCTCTTACTTTTACCCTTATTTTTAGCCTTTATTTCATACTTCCTATTTTAGAAATATTATATAAATAGGCATGTAATTTATAGTATGAGCAAGAGAAAGTAGAATAAAAAATATTTTATTCCTTTTTCAATCTTATTTACATCAACTTATTTTCTTAAAGGGATAAAATCTGACCAAATTGGTTGAAGGGAGAAGTGATTGGAGTGCATAGAGTGAGGAAGGGTTTAGAAAGAGAGGGCTAGTGTTCTCTCTCTCTCATACCCTCCTATCAAGATTTCAAGAAAGTTGGAAAGAATCAGTGTATGTAGGGAAGAAGTATCCAAAACCTTCCTTTCTCAATGCTTTTGGGAAATGCAAATTCCAACAGACAGAAATGTTATCCTTGTAGAAGATAGATACAGATGTAGTATGAAAATTTGAATTTTTGTCTTATAAAGGTAAACCACCTCCAACAGTCTTGTATCTTCAAGAGAACACAAAGTGATAGCCTTGAGAAATAAATTTGAAAAGACCTGATTTCAAATTTACAAGGAATCTAATCCCTGTGCCATTTAAATTTTGATTTCACAAGGAATCCATGTTTATGAGTGACCTGGGATAGACATAACATACCTCTAATTGAACTGGTGAGTTATAACATTTTATATTGAAATGACATCTATGATCTAATTCCTTTAATTTTTAGGGGGAATTGTAATTTTCTTCTTGTTCCCCAAGTTGATTGAGAAATTATAATTTCAGATAAAGCTCAAGAACATGTTGTACCACACCGCTCGCATAAATTGTCTTGCTTGGTCTCCTGATAACAGCATGGTTGCTACTGGTTCGCTTGATACATGTGTCCTCATCTATGAAGTTGATAAGCCAGCCTCAAATCGTGTAACTATAAAGGGAGCTCACCTAGGTGGGGTTTATGGATTGGCCTTCGTTGATGATCAAAGTGTAGTGAGTACTGGCGAGGATGCCTGTGTACGTGTTTGGAAGTTAAGTCCTCAAAATTGAAGCAAATAGTGACCATCCAAATTTCAAGTGATGTGGTCGGATTTTGTTCTGTCTGCTTTTGTTGGTTGGAAATTTGGCTGCAAAGGAAAGATTAGAAATGATGAAACTGTCAACTCTGATTGGCATGGATGAGCTTTATTTGATGAATCCAAGCTAGCACATTTTGGCTCTCAAAATTGCGAATGTGTTGTCCTATTTAATTTTGGTTGAGTAGCTCTGGTGATTTATTGGAGAGTATTGTTCAGGTATAGCTTTCTTCCTTGTCAGAGATTTAGGCAAAACTAAGTTATTATTCTGAGTTGGGGATGCTGATGCTATAGCCAAGCAATTGCTGTGGTATGATCCACGGCTTGTGAGCAATCTTCTTCCTTGTTTGTAAAAGAATTTTGCCAGAATTTTGAACTTCATTATTCCTCCCTTTCCTCCTTCCCCCTTTTCTCTACCTGATGATCATTCTTGTGCAAAGCGCAGAATTGTGTGCTTTCCTTTGCTTTCGGTTTCAGTCACTTCCAGTAAGTGAACTCTGTGGGTATTTAAAATTATCAATTAAGGCCATGGCCTAAAATGGCGACTGCACATTTCTTGGTTAATCATCTTGTGGGTTATAATGTATTTTTTTTATTTAAAAAAAAAGGAAAAAGAAAAGTATTAGATAGAAATTATGTTTTCTTGAAAGAAATCAAAATAATATGCTGGTTGAGAATGATGTTTTTCTTGTTGCTTCGATCAGTTTTTATGTGCTTGGGTTTCTGAAATCTTCCATTTCAAACCAACTTAATTTACTTGACATCCCAGTCGTCCCAACCCCCCCCCCTCCCCCCGCAAAAAAAAAAAAAAAAAAAAAATATATATATATATATATATATATATATATTATGACAATTAGTTAGGGCAAGTCTCTCATTATCAAGAGGGCTCAAAACCACCGAATCTTTACCAGAAGTGGACCAATTTGTCATTATGGTCCTATCTCTGGAGTGAACTTCCACCGTTGACTCTTACAAGCAGACCCATCAGTCTATCCGATATTTTCCCTTAGGCCATGTGCTTCAGTTTTGATGCTATTTTTATCATTATTAATTTATATTCGGAGTAAGAATAAAATATTAGTCTTCTAAATTTTTACCTTTTTTGGATCAAAAACTCCTCTCTTCATCTAAAATCTTGAATTTGAGCCACTTTACCCTGTTTCAATGGTAGCAATTTGTAGCTGTGGGAAGAAGGGCTTACAACTTGACAAAACCCTTGCACTTTTGGTTATAAGATAAAGGAGTAGAGCAATTAACAGCTGCCGTCAGTGTTGGTCTCGATAACAATATTTTAGTTAGCGGATTTAGTCGGGATCAAAATAGTTATCGGATATCAATATTTTATCCTAAAAAGGTAACAATATGTTGGTGGTTGCTATTTAATTATATAATATTGAATATTACATTAATATATATATATATATATATATATATATATATATAGATACTGAAAACGGGGCTGCATATGCTTCACATTTGTGTCAAGATGGTAACCCACTTTCCAATAAAATTTGAGTATATAATTGCTAATGGCATCCGTCTAGGTACTAAATCTAGTGATAATCATAAAATTTGAAAAAAAAAGAAAAAAAAAAAAGGAAATGGAGTCGAGTATCGTAAGAAAATCATTTAGGATAAAGAGGACCACCGTATGGTCACAAAGACAACTTCAGAGATTTGCTAGGTCAGATTTTCAATTTTAATATTTTTAATAAAAAGAAATAAAAAAATCTTCATTATAATATTAAAAACATAAATAGTAGGATACAAAAGTAATTTGAGTAATATCAAACTGCCATATTTCAAATTCAGAAAGGAAGAAATAGACTACGATGGATGACAAATTCTGAATTTAAAATGGAGGAAAGGAAAGTCACAAAGTACACTACTACAACTACACAAAATTCAAATTCAAATTATAAGAAAAGGAAAGTGATAATTTCTATCATCTGGTGATTACTATCTTTCACACCAAAGGAAGGAACATTGGGTTGTGATCGTACCGGCACTAATACACCAGATCCTATCAGAACCAGAGGAAGGAACATAGTGGCAGTATATCATAGATCACTATAGTATAATACCACCATACAATAGGGGAAAAAAATCACAATCAAAAGCTCTGTTTACTATTGTCAAATTGGTTGAAGTGGGAAGAATCATGTGATCCAGAATCAAGGATTACTTGATGACAAACAATCAAGAAAAATAAAGTAAGGTTGCACTAATTAATGATTGATTTCCATGATCATTATTCTAAAAAGGCTATAAATGCACAATACTATACCATAAGTAGAAGACAATAATTCTACACGAAACTAGAAAAAATATTTTGTTGTCTTTGAGTTACATTGGTTCTATTTTTAAATTGTAACAACCTAACTTAAGTGAGTTAAATCAAAGAAATATCTTGACAACTTTATGGGAAAGGGAGGCAAAGAAAACAAAGGAAAAAATGAGATAAAATAAAAAATCACGTTTAACAATAAAAAATATGATGAGAAAGAAAACAAAAAGAGAAGCAAAATAAAAAACCAAATTTGGTTAGGCAAGCCAAAGGGAGGAAATATATTTAAAAAATACATAAATTTACTATTTTCTCTTTTTTGAAATTCGTATTTTTTTAAATAAAGAAAATAAATGTAAATTTAGTATTTAAAATTTTAAAATAGAATCATTTTTTCCCAAAATCCATCAATTTAGTTGGATTAAAAAATAGGGTTTGAAGGGTTTGATAGAAACCTTTCAAAACTTTTGCCTCTAATAAATTGTTTTGCCAAACGCGGATGGATTTTTTAAAAATTCTCATTTTTCCTTTCCTTTCCCATCAGAACCCTCCATCCAAACGAACGGTAAAAGATTTTTTTTTTTTAATATCTTAATCTTGATGTGTAAATATATCCAAATGTATCCTAATCTTAAAATTCTTTAATCCAAAAGTTTAAATTCTTTTAATGCTAGAAATAGACACACGTGAAAAAAATGCCAATTTTATATATTTTCATAAAAATAAAGTTTAAGTACTAATCTATGCTTTCCCAAACATAAAATCGTAAATTATGAATTTTACTTATTAAGAAAGTTACAAAATTATGTGGGAAAAGTACAATTGTAGGATATGTTGAATAATCGATATCCTTTTCTTATTTATTTTATTTATAATTATTGATGTACTATTTTTGAGTTAATAAATGTGGATAGCTTCACTTCACTCCCTCACACTCAGAGGCACTAGTTGTCTCCAATGACTGGGAAAGTAAAAATGATGAGAGCTCGAAGGGCTTCGATGTTGGTGGGGTTGCTAATGCTAGTGATAGTGTGCGGAGCCGAAGTAAAGGTGTCAAATGGCAAGAAATTAGGCACGGGCAGGCTGGGCAGACACAGTTTTCCAAAGGGATTTGTGTTCGGAACGGCAACGTCCGCCTATCAAGTTGAAGGCATGGCTAGTAAAGATGGGCGTGGTCCTAGCATTTGGGACGTCTTCATTCAAAAGCCTGGTTGGTATTTCAATTTTGAATTATTTCCCACATTTGGATCAACCTGCACCTGCATTTTTCTCACTATTGATGTATCATAAATTATAAAATTTGAGGTTGGAACCTTTCAATATCCTTGTTTTCCATTTTATTTTTGATAAACAGTCTAATTGTTTTCTGAATATTATTTTTAAAAGATTATCATTATTTGATAATTACGTTAATTTTGATTAATTATGGGATGTTTGCAAACATAGGGATTATCGTCGATAATAGCACGGCAGAGGTTTCAGTTGACCAGTACCATCGTTACGAGGTAATTTATTGTCTGCCCCCCCCCCCCACTCCCTCACCCATTTTTTTCTTAGCAAAATCACAAATAATTCTCTATATTTCAAATTTATTTTAAATGATTTTGTAATTTTTTTTTACAATTAAATATTTTTCAAAACTTTTAAAATAAGACTTGTAAGAGGATTGAGTTAAAATTTGTCAATTTAAAATTCATGTGCATAACACTCTTCCTCCCCTTTCTCCAACCCGAAAATATCACCAAGACAGGGGAGACCAAAAGCCAAGAATTCATTTGGACGTTACAACTTTTTATAAATATTTTAATGCAATGAGTCAAATCTAATGAAAAGTGAACATCATAGGACATAGAAATTGACACATAAACGAATTCATCGAGTTATCAGAAATTCCATGTATGTTTTTTTTTTTTTTTTTTTTTTTTTTTTTTTTTTTAAAAAAAACAAAAACGGTTAATTAGCAAAATTTGAAAGTTAAATTTAAAAAATAGAGATGAGAGGGTAGATATAAAATCTATTTTAAAAGTTTTGAAAAATAATTAACTACGGTTATTTGAAAAGTGTAAGTTTTGGAGTAATTTATAATTTTAGTCTTTATATCGTTACTAATTGAGAATTATATAAGTGATGCACGAGTATAAAGTTTGAATAAATATCTGTAGAGGTAGATAAAATGATGTATGAGAGAAAGACATGATTAATATCGAAAGGTATAAATTTAAATCAATTACAAAAAATACAACAAAAAGAAGAAATTTAATAAACTATAATAATAATGATAAATTGAGTTTTAATCCCAAATTGACCAAAGATAGGGGAGAAGAGAGGGCAAATAAAATAAAATAACAAAAAATTAGAGTTTGAAAACAAAAATAGAAAAATAAAACTAAAAAAATAAAAAATATGAAAAGAAATAAATAAAAATAAACTATTTATAAAAATTCAAATCAATAATAATAATAATAATAACAATAAAAGTATATTAATTCAATTAGTTCAAATTCTCATGCATCACTCATTTATGTTTAAGATTATCTGCTCAATTAAAGCATTAACACTTATTCATTTTTGTGAATAACTTGTTTCCATACTTCTTATATAAGATAATATAATAAAATATATAAGATAATTTAAAAATTTTCATTTTTAATAAAAATAATATCAATAAAAAATAATTTTGTTAGACACACAATTCTTATATATAATATAAACTTTACATCATATCCTAATCCGATGTATGATTTAGTGTGGGATATAGGCCCTTGTTGAGCTTGACCCACGAGAAGAAAAATCTTAAATTTGACCTCCAACTACATTCCATTCATGCAAATCTAAACTTCATATATATTAACTACCATGGCAGGAAGATATTGACCTGATGAAAAATCTAAATTTTGATGCCTATCGTTTCTCCATCTCATGGTCCAGAATTTTCCCAGGTAATATATGGATCTTTCAGTTCAGTTTCCAATTTCATGACCCTTTTTCCTCAATAATCTTCTTTGTTTGGATCCAGAGGGAGTTGGGAAGGTGAACTGGAAGGGAGTTGCATATTATAATAGATTGATTAATTACTTGATCAAAAGAGGTAATCAAATTTTGAAATCTGTAATAACAAATAGCAGTTCTTTAAAAGTACTATTAATTTTTGTTACTAAGTGCTTGGTAATTCTAATCATTTTCTAGGCATTACACCTTATGCAAATCTTTATCATTATGACCTCCCGGATGCACTCGAAAAGAAGTATGGTGGATTACTGAGTCCTCAAGTAGTGTAAGTACACAGGTTTTGCATGGTTGGTTTAGCCTATTTTGCAACTATTTCTAGTTTTCAATCAATTGGGTTCAATTTTTGCAGAAAAGATTTCGCAGATTATGCTGAATTCTGTTACGCGATATTTGGAGATAGAGTGAAGAATTGGTTTACATTTAATGAACCAAGAGTGGTGGCAGCTCTAGGCTATGACTCTGGGTTTTTTGCACCTGGAAGATGTTCTAAAGAGTACGGAAATTGCACAGCTGGAAACTCCGGGGCTGAGCCTTACACCGTGGCTCATCACTTGATTCTATCTCATGCGGCTGCTGTTCAAAGATACCGACAAAATTATCAAGTAAGCTTTCATATATATCTACATGTTTGACAAGGAAAATCAATCATAGTGGAGTTTCCTTAATAGACCTTTAAATGTTTTAGGCAACACAACAGGGAAAAATTGGAATCCTGCTGGATTTTGTCTGGTATGAACCTCTTACAAGAGGGAAGGCTGATAACTACGCTGCTCAGAGAGCAAGAGACTTCCATGTTGGATGGTAAGAGTTCTTTCACTTTGCAACATAACATGATAAGTGTCCACGATGATTTTGAGGTTCATTTAGTTAGAAATTTTGAGAATGGTCCCTTTTTTGTTGGCTGTAATGTAGGTTTATTCATCCGATTGTATATGGGGAGTATCCAAGAACAATGCAAAAAATAGTTGGAGATAGGCTACCAAAGTTCACAGAAGAAGAGGTTAAACTAGTGAAGGGCTCAATAGACTATGTGGGTATCAATCAATATACTTCATATTACATGTATGATCCTCATCAACCGAGACCAAAAGTTCCAAGCTATCAGCAGGATTGGAATGCCGGGTTTGCTTGTAAGAGCGTTTTGTCCTTCCATTGTAAATTCACTTCTCAAACAAGTCATGTTGCTCAACATCATGTATTCTCTTTTATTTACTTTGCAGATGAAAAGAATGGTGTGCCTATTGGTCCTAGAGTAAGTTACACTGCCCTACTTGCACTAAATGGCCAAGTATTTAATCTTTTTCTTTGATGTGTTGCAGGCTTATTCTAATTGGCTCTACAATGTTCCATGGGGACTATACAAGGCGCTAACCTATATAAAAGAGCGTTATGGAAATCCTACAGTGATATTGTCCGAAAATGGTAAATTGAGAATCACCATTTTTTGTTGAATTTTTTTAGGTTTCTATATTAATCTGTGCACGTAATTTATACAATGACATATGTAGGCATGGATGACCCTGGTAATCTTACATTTGCCAAAGCGTTGAAGGACATTACGAGGATAAAGTACTGTTGGAGCTATATGGCCGAACTAAAGAAGGCAATAGATGAGGGAGCACATGTAGCAGGCTACTTTGCATGGTCTTTGCTCGACAACTTTGAGTGGAGATCAGGATATACCTCAAGGTTTGGCATTGTTTATGTTGATTACAAGACTCTCAAGAGGTACCCAAAAATGTCTGCTTATTGGTTTAAAAGCATACTTCGTCGAGACAAGAATTGAGCTCGAATTGAATCTCTCAGGTTTTGGTGTAAACTTTTTTCTACTATGTATCATGGATTAAATAAAACCACCTTCATCTAAATCCAGGTGAAAGCTCACTTGATTTGAACACACCCTAGATCATGAATGTGTAGATTTGGTTATTTGCTATATGCATCGAAAACAATACATGTTATTTTGCGATGTAAACAAATTGTTAGTTGGGTTAATATCTGACTAACATGGCAAGTGAATTCAAAGATGTTTCCTTCGTATAAGAGGGATTTAGAGCAACCATAGGGTGTCATGCAACTAAGAATGAGGAAAAGGAGTGATGAGGAAAGAAAGTTGTGACTTACATGATCTCCATTAACACAATACAAAAAAAGAAAAATAGAGAAAAAAATATCGGTCAAATTATACCTTAGTATGGTATTAACACTATTAATAGAATCATCATATCACAAATAAAATCACAATAATATAAAATATTAATATAAACGTCAACTCAGAATATACTAAACTGTAATCGAAAATAATTGATTCAAATTGTCAAAAAAATACCAACTTCTCACAAAATTATCAAAATTTATCAATTATAAAAATTCGGACCTATGTTGATAATAGTTATACTTAACATTCAGAGGTACGAAAACTAAGGAAGATTTCAAATTTATAAAAAATATTCTAAGATTAATAGATATTTCTAGAGATAGAAGAAATTCAAAGGCTAACATAAGATTACAAAAATATAAAAAATTCCATAATTAACAACAAAATCTGAAAAATGATTATCAGAAATCCAAAAACAAGTTACAAATAAGAAATTCAAATACTAATAAATTAATTATTAATTTTATTATCAAAAGGCAAAACATTTTATCTTGATAATCATGCAAGGACCAATTAATTAGATAAATCTTCATATTTTCACAAATCGAGAATTATAAGTACTAAATTATTATATCACATATCAAGTTCATGCTGGACAAAGAGAAGATGATATAAATATTTGGGAAAAATTTTGTTTCAAGTACAGACAAACGTCCATACTTTCTATGTAAATGCCTCCTTAACTATACAAGACTATAATTTTAATCTTTCCATCTATATTCCATCACATTTTACTGTTAATTAATAAAAAAATAAATAATAAAAAATTTAAAACCAAATTGTCTTAAGTTTCTCTCTCTCTGCACATATTCAAAATAAAAAAGAAAAAGAAATGAGAGAGAACATGTGTTCTCTCTTTGCTTTTGAGACAGAATTTGAAAAAAAAAAAGGAAAAGGGAAAACGAGGATCTGAACGGAAGAGATTTTATGAGTAACTTTGAAATTTTGTGTTCTTGAATTTGGAGAATTTGAGAGAAAAACTAAGTGGGTTTTCTTCAATTTGGAGATGAAATTTCTAGTGCTGTAAGGATTTGGTATAATAAAATTTGAAAAGCAGAGGATTTTGAGAGAGAGAGAGAGAGATTAGCTTTCGTAGAAGAAAAGTGGCATCTGGGTGAGAGAGAGAGGCTGAAAAGTGGACACAGAGATTAAAAAGATGAAAAAAAAAGAGTGTAATTTTTTGTTCTTTTGTAGATGATGGTATATGGCTCAAAGACCTAAAGTTCCATAATCATAGAATTTGAGATTCTTCAAGTCCACAATCCGATAGGGAAGTCTCTTGGTATCTATTAGTACAGCCCCCTCTCGGTCGGTTGACTACTCGGCTTTCGACATTATCTAAGATTCCATTTCCAAAATAACTTTTTCTGGATAGGAAAGAAATCTTTAATTATTCTTGATAAGACAGAGAATATCCGTGACAACGTGAATTTTCATAAAATTTTAAATCTTTTGAAAATTTTTAATATAACCCTATTAATCTTGAGATACTTTCATTAAAAAACAAGAGTTTCTACTCCTTGGATACATATGAGACTTGCTATGCATATATGTAATATATATATCTCACACAGGCCAGCAGCCAGGTATGCTCTCTTGACTCTATACTTAGCATACAAAGGCAATGCAGAGCTCTCAATTGCAACTCTCTCTTTCGGTCTGTTTTTATTTCGAAAATCACTCTTTCTACGTTGGACTCTCTCGGCTAGAATACCCTTTGACAGTATTTTATAGGTTTTACAATTCAAAAGATCCAACAACAACTCATTTCGTTCGAGTTAGCAGATCTATGTCTTTGGAGCGAAATGCACCTCTATCAGATTGGCGCCATTCATGGAAATAAATTAGAAGGAAACCTATCTTGCACTGTGTTGTTAAAGATAATGCCTCCAAAGAGAAAGACTAGAACCACTTTCAAAGCTGCATCCATGGTAGAAAGAGACACTACCACCCAACGGACGCTGTTTAGCTTGTAGTCCTGAATAATCTCGCAGACACTCTTGCCACTTGCTATCAACCTCCGATGGCACCACCTCATCAAGAGAAGGCCCAACCGCCAATCATACAACAAAACTAGTAGATCATGCCTCCTGTGCTGGCCTCTCTAGAAAGGGCCAATCGATCTTAAATGGAGAGGCTTAAGTCCAAGATATAAGGTACGAGCAAGAAACTGGAGGAACTTAGCTGTATCTTTAGACCAAAAGTGCAATCCTCCTCCCATGGATCAGGTCACACACGCTCACGAAGATTGCAACCTAGGGCACATTGAGAGCCTCCGGCAACTTTCTGACATAACCTTGATGATTTGAGGAAACAAGTCGAGAAAATTGTGGCAAACAAACTCAAGCGCGCCAATGCAGGAAGGGGTGTAGTCACCCAATATACTATCAGCCTCTCGCCATTCAACCTCAAAGTTTCCACGGAGCCAATGTCACGCCACGTGCTTCTTCCCCCATGGAAAGATATGATGGTACCACCGACTCCTGAGATTACATGGCTCACTTTATGACTTTGATGATTTCTAGAGATATGCCAGATGTAGTTATGTGAAAGCATGTTCCTACAATATTAAAATTTAATGCGCTTACTTGGATTAAGTTTCTCCCACCATTTAGCATCAAGAGTTTCTCCCAACTTCAGCAATAATTCATGGCCTATTTTGTAATCAGCTAAGGGGCCAAAAGAAAATCCATTTTCTCACTACCATTATGGCAAAGGGATAATGAGTCGTTAAGGGTTTCTTCGATGAGTTCAAAACTAAGATGATAAAGGTTTCAGATTTAGATCATTCCTTCGTGCTAGTAGTGCTCCTCACTAGGCTATGACCCTTAGGCATGAAGACATCCATAATAAAGAATCCTCCCTTTACTATCCAAGAATTCTATTCTTGTGCAAAAAAAATACATTGCCGTAGATGATGTTGAAACATTCAACAAACAACAAAACTGACCGTGGTCGAAGTGAACACAGTCAGTCATCCCGACAACCTTCGCCTAAGAGGAATCGGTAGGGCCCCCATCACAATGAAAGTTCAACAGCTATACTCTTATAAACGAAATACCTAACCAAGTTTTGCTACAAATTAGGGACAAATAATATGTAAGTGGCCCCCTTACTCCATGGAAGATGATTTGAAGAAGGATAAAATACAATATTGTCACTTCCATTAGGATTATGGCTATCTGATAGACATATGCAGAAAGCTGAAAAATGAACTTGAGTTTCAAGTTTGAAATGGTAGGCTTCAAAGGTATAAGTATGGAGAGAAAAGGTCCCCCTCCTCAAGGCCAGCACATTGCAAGATGAGAGAATGAGTTGAACGAGCAACCGGTTCTAAGACCTACCCGCAACCAAACAGATGGGCTAATTCTTTAGGTATAAAATGGGTACCCCCTCTCAATACCTTCCCTTCCAAGCAACATCCTCATGGTTTAGAACCTAGCTAGTCAAGCAGACATGTAGTAGAAAGGGACAAAACAAATGATGGCCCCAGATGACCAAAGCATCCGCCTCTACCTCCAAATAAGTTCTTACCACCCATGTCGAAAAGCAATCTAAAAGGAAAAAACTAATGATTGGTTTCGATGATCGCGACTTGATAGGAGTCGATCCGAACCGTCATGATCTTCTCATTGTCATCGCCAAGGTTGGATAGAATGAGGTGAGGAGAATTTTCACCGACCAAGGGCAGGCTATAAGCTTCTCTATTGGGATACTTTTCAACAAATTGGCCTCAGCTAAGCATACCTCTAGCCTCAGCTAGACCAATCAAGGGACTCTCAAGCAAATGAGTTTATCTTGAAGGCACTATCTCACTCTCAATCACCCTTGGGACACCATCTGATCACGCAATGGTTGTAACTATGTTCAATGTTGTCAAGCTATCTTCGTTCTACAATGTTATCCTGGGCAGACCTAGCTTGAACACCTTGGAGGTATTGTCGAGCATCAAGCATATGAATATCAAATTTAGGACGTCCATCGGCATTTGGATGCTATCATGTGACCTGAATCCAAGACATTCTCTCCAAAGTAATCTCAAATCTCTCTATACTATCATTATATCTGCGACCTTAAGTCGCCCACTAGATGTGCTAACATGAGCTTTTTGCATCACGGTTGTTCTTTTAATAATACTTTATTTTATTATATCCCCACAATGTAATACTCAAAAAAAAAGAAAGGGAGAAGGAAGCACAGTGTTTTGGGTCAAAACGCTGCACTCCCTTCCTCCCCCAAATTCGATTAAGGCAAAAAGCCCTAATCTCTCGCTTTCTCCCATCTCTCTCTCTCTCTCTCTCTCTCTCACTCTCCCTCTCGTCCGTCGCTCCTTCTTTGTTTCTCCCGCCCTCTCACGAACACTCTCTTCCTCATCTCCTAGTTTCATTCACCCTCTCCCTCGGCTTGCGCTCTCTTCCACGCGCAGCTGCAGTGCTGTCTCCCCTCTCTTGCACGCTTACTTGCGTGTAGTGCCCCTTTGCTGCGATCTCCACTGAAAACCACTCTCTCAACCGAATATATTAAAACGTATCATTAATAAGAGATATACCTCCTAGACAGGTAGACACGGTCTACTTTTTCGATCGAACGAAAGTATCTTCAATAAGATATATACATCCCAGATAGATAATGTAACACCAAGCCTAAAAAAAAAAAAAAAAAAAAAAAAAAAAAAAAAAGAGGGAGAGCCAAAACGCAGCGTTTTGGCCCTCCCCCCAATTGAATTAGGGCTAAAGCCCTAATTCGTTTTTTCTCTCTCTCTCTCTCTCTCTCTCCCTCTCTCCGCCGACCCTTCGCCTCCCTCCCCCACCGCGGCGTTGGTCTTCACCGCAAGCTCCGCCGGCAGCTTCTCCTTCTTCTCCTTCTTCTTCTTCTCCTTCTTCTCCTTCTTCTTCTTCTTCTTCTCCTCCTTCTTCCCTCTCGGTTTCTCTCTCTCCCTTCGCGATCCCTCTCGCGATCGCTCTCTCTTCGTTGTTCTCTACCCTCCTCCGCGCGCCACCGCGCGACCCGCTTCCCTGCACAATCGCACCACCCGCGACCTTCCGCAGGCACCACCACCACAGCAACAGTGATTCCCTCCCTCGTGCGAGCGCGCGATCACCCGAGCACGCCGTAGCGCGAGCGCGACTGCTCGCGAGCGCGCGACCCTTCTTGCGCGAGCGTGAGTCCGAGTGCGCGGCCCAGAGTGCACGGGCGCGCGACCCAGCGCACGAGTTTGAGCGGCCCAGCGCACGAGCGCTCGGGGCCCAGCGCACGAGCGCGGCCCAGCGCACGAGCGCGCGGCCCAGTGCGCGAGCAGAGCGCGCGAGCAGGCGCGCGAGCAGAGCGCGCGAGCAGGCGCGCGAGCAGAGCGCGCGCAGAGAGCGCGAGCAGAGCGCGCGAGCGCGCAGGGGCGCGCAGCAGCGCGCGAGCGCGCACAAGCCAGCGTGCGAGCGCGCACGAGCCAGCGCAGCACACGGGCGAGCACCAGCCCGCGAGCCACTGTCGGCCCGCAGGCCCGCCAGCCTGCAGGCCCATTAGCTGCAGGCCCATCAGCAGCAAGCCCACGGGCCCACCAGGCCCGCCAGCCCGTCCAAGCCCGCAGGTCCAGTACGGCCCGCGGCCCAGTTCAGCCCATCGGCCTGCCAGCCCGCTGGCCCGCAGACCAGCGAGCCCGCTAGCTGTAGCCCACGAGCCCAGTCCGGCCCGTGGCCCACGAGCCCGCGACGGCCCGTGACGGCCCACGAGCCCGTGACAGCCCACGAATCTCCACGCAGGTAAATGACTTAGGGTTTTGCTTCGGATCTATGTGTTTGGATCTAACAAATAAATGTTGTTTTGATAGGACACCCTACAGACTTTGGAGTGACCGAAGCAACTTTCGGACGAGACTCGGCGCTTCGAGAAAACCCTAGGTGAGGAGATTTCGACTTTAATTGATAAATTGGATGAATCTATGATTGAATCTAAGATGAAAGGTGTTGTATATGTTTAGAGTGTAAGTGGAATGCGAATAGAATACAGTTTATAAAATGATTATATATGAATTTAAGGTTAAGTATAGAATGTTACAGAAATTTGATGATCTGATTTAGGTTGATCTTTTGGAGACTCGAGCGGTCAGATCCGATTTGGCTTGTCAGTAGGGAGTGACTTCCCTCCCGTAGAACTGTGAGTGGGACTTTGACATTCGCTATTGATTGAAAACCATGTTTCAAAAATATCTTTTAAATGCCATGTTTCTGCAAAATGTATGATTGTTATGGCTTTCCAATATTTGATGAAATGTTTTGTGACCTTTGGAGTGTCTTAACTGTTGACTTTATTGATATGCATCCATGAGTTTTGATAAACGTATATTGTGCCACATTTTCGACATATTGATATGTTTTAAATACTTCCACCGCATTGGCACATGGTATTTACTTACACATTTGGGCTGTATGCCCGGCCGACTTTATGATATTATGTTTTGGGCTGTATGCCCGGCCGACTTTAGGATATTATGTTTTGGGCTGTATGCCCGGCCGACTTTATGATATTATGTTTTGGGCTGTATGCCCGGCCGACGTTATGATATTATGCATGGGGCTATATGCCCGGCCGACTGGTGATGGGATGCATGGGGCTACGTGCCCGGCCGATTTGATATTGTGATCCGTAGCTACGAAGGACATCTGGTAGAGGCACCCCTTGTGTCCGGATACGCTTCGGCCGGAGGTATCCGCCAGATTGTCGTGTGTATGGGTGTCCCAGGTTGACCCTCATCGGAGAGGACGTTGAGTACGGCTCCGTCTAGCACCAGGCGGGGGCACCATACACGGCCGACTAGTTATATGTACACTATATATTTTTTTACAGACTAGTTGGGGTAGTCTGTGGCCAACATTGGGGCAGAGAACCATTCTTTAATACTTGCATTTGGAAAAACCCCCAATGCGCCGTCCTTGGTCGAGGTAGACCATTGCCGGGAATATTTCATTGGCCGGTTCTTCATGACATTGATGTAAAATTTTAGGATGCATATCTTGCTTTCTGATGTGTGCGTATTATATATGATTTTGAAATAACATGATTGGTTTGCACACTGTGGATATTTTCTTATCTTATGCTTTGACACTCCAAATTCACCTCGATATTGATAGCATGATGTCAATCCCCTCACTTACTGAGTATCCTCCCATAGATACTCATCCCTCACTTTCTTTCCCACAGGATTAGTGTTGGATCGAGGAGATACCACTGGGATTGGGTATGGATATTTTCCATCTCTTCCGCTATGATGATTGGTGATATTATTATGTATTGGAGGTTTTAGATTGACCAATGTATTTATATAAATTTTCTGGGATGACTGTATAAATTATGGACTTTATTTCGCGAAACTCGCGTGTTGATTATTTCGTTGCATTGAGGCATTTGTAAATATTTAAAAATAACTTGGGAATTTATTTTATATATGCGTAGAATTTAAGTCCGCTCGGTGTGGCGGCTGCTCATGCTCTAGTTGGGCATGACAGTAGAGGTCTGTTGCTAGGACTGTTAGAAACTTTATAGCCTTGCGTTGTTCTGGATGTTGGCTGTGGATATTGTTGATTTTGGAGAGGCCGGGATGGCCAAATGTTTATTTGTACTGGATGAATGTCATATACAGGTGAAATTGTACATGGGAAACCTCCGATTTATGGGGAGGTTCTGCCCGATTTTCTGTAAAAATCCAGCCGGCATCCAGGGACAACGGGCGGCTGTTCACGATCCCGGTTCGGGGCGTGACAGTTCGGTTGGTATCAGAGCTCTTGGTTTAGAGCTATATTTTATAAAATGATTTGAAAACATTCCCAAGTAACTTGATTTTAAAAGTCCTCAATGCATAAGAGTTTCATACAGTCATTTATATCCCTGCATATGGTTTTCGACATATGAGTTATTCATTTTAGGGGGTTAGATACGATTAGTATCTAACCTAATTGATTTAATTCTGAGATCCAAAACTTCATTCATTTTAGGGGGTTAGTTACGAATAACTAGCCCTAATTTTTAAATCATGTCAAACTCTAGAAATATATCTAATGAAAGTTCTCTCCTTGCAGAATTATGCCGCCTAGACGCGGTAGACCAGTAGGACGCGGAGCTAGACCCGCGACCCCTCACGTGCCTGACCCTCCGAGGGAGCCTGAGACCCTTGGAGTGCCTGAGGCTGCTTTCTCTACACGGGCGCCCCCTGTAGCGCCTACTCGGCCGGCTGCTCCTTCCGAGGTTCCACCACCGTCCCTTGAGGCGTTTAGGCAGGTGTACGAGTGGTACACCTCCCACGGGATTCAGATGCCACCCCCACCACCACCACCGACGGCCGTGCCGACTCCTACGGCCGTACCACCTTCTGTTGTACCAGATCAGCCACCAGTTGCTGATCCTTCTACTGTGTCGGGACCTAGCGACACTATCTCCTCCACCTTGAGGCGTATTCACGAGCTCACCCAGCTGGTGAAGGAGGCGAGGCAGTTAGGCTGCACAGAGTTCGCAGGGACGGGTGATCCCACAGCAGCGAAGCACTGGATCAACCGTACCCGCAGGATTTTGACTGATTTGGGGTTGAGCGAAAACTACCGGCTTCGGATAGCAGAGAGACTTTTAGATGGTGACGCCCTCACTTGGTGGGAGGCGATTTGTGACGATGCTACCGAACCGCTGCGATGGGAGGACTTCGTACGGGAGTTCGATCGCAGGTACTTCTCTGAGTTCCAGCAGGACCGCAAGAGGGCAGAGTTTCTGCACTTGCGGCAGGGAGCCAGGACAGTGACAGAGTATGAGATGGAGTTGAGGCGACTAGCTGCTTTTGTTCCAGACTTAGCGACGCCGACGCAGCTACGGTTCAAGTTTGAGGACGGCCTCAACTTGAACATCAGGAGGTACATGACAGTGACCCCTAGTTTCTCCCTTGCGGAGATTGTGGACTCAGCATTTAGGGCGGAGGAGATCGTCCGTGCTGAGGGCAGACAGCGGGAGAACAGGGAGCAAAAGAAGAGATCTGGGGCTTCTTCGAGCGAGGGCTCGAAGAAGGGCAGGAGTTCAGGATATCAGGAAGACTTTTCTCAGCCGAGACAAGCACATCCTGGACAGGGATCACGATCTCAGGGATTTAGGACACCGGCCCCTAGTGCCACTACTCAGACTTCAGATCAATGGCACCCCTTTTGCCGCCGATGTGTTGGACACCACCCTTTTGGAGAGTGTAGGATGCCCATTACATGCTTCCGGTGTGGGAAGCAAGGACACATCAGGAGCACTTGCCCTGAGTTGGGATTTGGAGGTCACACAGCTAGTGGACACTCGAGTGTTCCCCGAGGAGGACAGCAGGGAGCACCTGTGCACTCGAGTTACACCGCTCCACGGACGGTAGCCGGGAGCAACACGGTGCCAGGACCATCACGACAGCAGCAGAGGACACAGGCCCGTGTATATGCGATGACGCAGGAGGACGCTGAGGCGAGTCCTGATGAGATTTTTGGTGTTCCTCCCACTGATCCCCATGTTTAGAGATGTCCATGTACTTTTTGAGAACCATCACTAGTTAAAGCCGTAGATGCTTAACTATGTTGGTTGTACATACATTTTGATATATATATCTATAGATATTTTCTTTTATAATTATCGACTGGTCTTTTATTTCCTCACATTAGGAGTTATGAAAAAAATGGGAAGTCGACACTCGTGTCCTATTTGACACCGGGTCGTACCATTCGTATGTGAGAAGTGCCTTTTTGCCCACGGGTTGGGTAAGCCTTGTCGCGAGGTTGCACGGCATACCCAACTCATGTTATCGACACCACTGTTGAGGACCCGAGGCTTGAGAAGGTCCCAGTGGTGCAGGTTTCCTAAATATATCCCCGAGGAACTACCCGGACTACCCTCAGTTTGAGAGTGTGATTTCGAGATTGACCTAACTCCAGGGATCACTCCCATATTTATTCTGCCATACTGAATGGCGCCAGTGAAATTTAGAGAGCTCTAGGTCTAGTTGCGGGAATTACTGGACAACGGTTTTATCCATTTGAGCACTTCGCCTTAGGGTGCTCCGGTGATTATTCGTGAAGTAAAGTAGAAAGACGGGATTCTAAGATTGTGTGTGAACTATAGACAGTGACCAAGGTGCGAAGTTTCCTTGGCCTTGCGGGGTGTTATCGGCGATTCATAAGAGGATTCTCTCGGATTGTCGCTATACATACCAGATTGATACGAAGGGCGTCAAGTTCTTGTGGGACGATCGTTGTGAGACGAGCTTTCAAGAGCTCAAACAACGTCTGACGAGGGACGGCCCGACAGAGAGGATCTTAGTGTTTTAGCTCAGCACGTAGTTATTCTAGATTGATAGGTCAGAGTTTTGGGGAGGAGTGACTAGGTCGAGTAAGAGACCTGAGAGACCGAAGAGACTATTAAGAGACTTAAGAGACAGTACCCCCACTTGTTCAGCGTATTACTTTCTTTTAGTTTCGAGGACGAAACTTATTTTTAGGGGGTTAGAAAATGTAACACCAAGCCTAAAAAAAAAAAAAAAAAAAAAAAAAAAAAAAAAAAAAAAAAAAAAAAAAAAAAAAAAAAAAAAAAAAAAAAAAAAGAGGGAGAGCCAAAACGCAGCGTTTTGGCCCTCCCCCCAATTGAATTAGGGCTAAAGCCCTAATTCGTTTTTTCTCTCTCTCTCTCTCTCTCTCTCCCTCTCTCCGCCGACCCTTCGCCTCCCTCCCCCACCGCGGCGTTGGTCTTCACCGCAAGCTCCGCCGGCAGCTTCTCCTTCTTCTCCTTCTTCTTCTCCTTCTTCTCCTTCTTCTTCTTCTTCTTCTCCTCCTTCTTCCCTCTCGGTTTCTCTCTCTCCCTTCGCGATCCCTCTCGCGATCGCTCTCTCTTCGTTGTTCTCTACCCTCCTCCGCGCGCCACCGCGCGACCCGCTTCCCTGCACAATCGCACCACCCGCGACCTTCCGCAGGCACCACCACCACAGCAACAGTGATTCCCTCCCTCGTGCGAGCGCGCGATCACCCGAGCACGCCGTAGCGCGAGCGCGACTGCTCGCGAGCGCGCGACCCTTCTTGCGCGAGCGTGAGTCCGAGTGCGCGGCCCAGAGTGCACGGGCGCGCGACCCAGCGCACGAGTTTGAGCGGCCCAGCGCACGAGCGCTCGGGGCCCAGCGCACGAGCGCGGCCCAGCGCACGAGCGCGCGGCCCAGTGCGCGAGCAGAGCGCGCGAGCAGGCGCGCGAGCAGAGCGCGCGAGCAGGCGCGCGAGCAGAGCGCGCGCAGAGAGCGCGAGCAGAGCGCGCGAGCGCGCAGGGGCGCGCAGCAGCGCGCGAGCGCGCACAAGCCAGCGTGCGAGCGCGCACGAGCCAGCGCAGCACACGGGCGAGCACCAGCCCGCGAGCCACTGTCGGCCCGCAGGCCCGCCAGCCTGCAGGCCCATTAGCCGCAGGCCCATCAGCAGCAAGCCCACGGGCCCACCAGGCCCGCCAGCCCGTCCAAGCCCGCAGGTCCAGTACGGCCCGCGGCCCAGTTCAGCCCATCGGCCTGCCAGCCCGCTGGCCCGCAGACCAGCGAGCCCGCTAGCTGTAGCCCACGAGCCCAGTCCGGCCCGTGGCCCACGAGCCCGCGACGGCCCGTGACGGCCCACGAGCCCGTGACAGCCCACGAATCTCCACGCAGGTAAATGACTTAGGGTTTTGCTTCGGATCTATGTGTTTGGATCTAACAAATAAATGTTGTTTTGATAGGACACCCTACAGACTTTGGAGTGACCGAAGCAACTTTCGGACGAGACTCGGCGCTTCGAGAAAACCCTAGGTGAGGAGATTTCGACTTTAATTGATAAATTGGATGAATCTATGATTGAATCTAAGATGAAAGGTGTTGTATATGTTTAGAGTGTAAGTGGAATGCGAATAGAATACAGTTTATAAAATGATTATATATGAATTTAAGGTTAAGTATAGAATGTTACAGAAATTTGATGATCTGATTTAGGTTGATCTTTTGGAGACTCGAGCGGTCAGATCCGATTTGGCTTGTCAGTAGGGAGTGACTTCCCTCCCGTAGAACTGTGAGTGGGACTTTGACATTCGCTATTGATTGAAAACCATGTTTCAAAAATATCTTTTAAATGCCATGTTTCTGCAAAATGTATGATTGTTATGGCTTTCCAATATTTGATGAAATGTTTTGTGACCTTTGGAGTGTCTTAACTGTTGACTTTATTGATATGCATCCATGAGTTTTGATAAACGTATATTGTGCCACATTTTCGACATATTGATATGTTTTAAATACTTCCACCGCATTGGCACATGGTATTTACTTACACATTTGGGCTGTATGCCCGGCCGACTTTATGATATTATGTTTTGGGCTGTATGCCCGGCCGACTTTAGGATATTATGTTTTGGGCTGTATGCCCGGCCGACTTTATGATATTATGTTTTGGGCTGTATGCCCGGCCGACGTTATGATATTATGCATGGGGCTATATGCCCGGCCGACTGGTGATGGGATGCATGGGGCTACGTGCCCGGCCGATTTGATATTGTGATCCGTAGCTACGAAGGACATCTGGTAGAGGCACCCCTTGTGTCCGGATACGCTTCGGCCGGAGGTATCCGCCAGATTGTCGTGTGTATGGGTGTCCCAGGTTGACCCTCATCGGAGAGGACGTTGAGTACGGC
Organism: Dillenia suffruticosa; assembly: GCA_033439265.1. Taxonomy (NCBI): domain Eukaryota; kingdom Viridiplantae; phylum Streptophyta; class Magnoliopsida; order Dilleniales; family Dilleniaceae; genus Dillenia; species Dillenia suffruticosa. Next base: position 12,741,453 of record JAVTVX010000009.1, read on the forward strand.
TCCGTCTAGCACCAGGCGGGGGCACCATACACGGCCGACTAGTTATATGTACACTATATATTTTTTTACAGACTAGTTGGGGTAGTCTGTGGCCAACATTGGGGCAGAGAACCATTCTTTAATACTTGCATTTGGAAAAACCCCCAATGCGCCGTCCTTGGTCGAGGTAGACCATTGCCGGGAATATTTCATTGGCCGGTTCTTCATGACATTGATGTAAAATTTTAGGATGCATATCTTGCTTTCTGATGTGTGTGTATTATATATGATTTTGAAATAACATGATTGGTTTGCACACTGTGGATATTTTCTTATCTTATGCTTTGACACTCCAAATTCACCTCGATATTGATAGCATGATGTCAATCCCCTCACTTACTGAGTATCCTCCCATAGATACTCATCCCTCACTTTCTTTCCCACAGGATTAGTGTTGGATCGAGGAGATACCACTGGGATTGGGTATGGATATTTTCCATCTCTTCCGCTATGATGATTGGTGATATTATTATGTATTGGAGGTTTTAGATTGACCAATGTATTTATATAAATTTTCTGGGATGACTGTATAAATTATGGACTTTATTTCGCGAAACTCGCGTGTTGATTATTTCGTTGCATTGAGGCATTTGTAAATATTTAAAAATAACTTGGGAATTTATTTTATATATGCGTAGAATTTAAGTCCGCTCGGTGTGGCGGCTGCTCATGCTCTAGTTGGGCATGACAGTAGAGGTCTGTTGCTAGGACTGTTAGAAACTTTATAGCCTTGCGTTGTTCTGGATGTTGGCTGTGGATATTGTTGATTTTGGAGAGGCCGGGATGGCCAAATGTTTATTTGTACTGGATGAATGTCATATACAGGTGAAATTGTACATGGGAAACCTCCGATTTATGGGGAGGTTCTGCCCGATTTTCTGTAAAAATCCAGCCGGCATCCAGGGACAACGGGCGGCTGTTCACGATCCCGGTTCGGGGCGTGACAGATAAACACGGCCTACCCTTTCGACCAAATTAATGTATCGTCAATAAGGGATATAGCTCCCAAACGGTAGATACAATTTACTCTCTCGACCAAACGAACATGTCAATAATAAGGGATATATATCTCAGACGGATAGACACAATCCATACTTTAGATCAAATGCATATAAACGTGTCGTCAATAAGCGATATACCACTTAGACAGGTAGACATGACCCATTCACTGAGCTATATATAATCACTTTTGTTGGAGCAACCCATCCCTTAACGTGTTCTGTGATACCACATAACTTTTGTATACAGATTTTTGTAGATGAATTTGATGTTGTGATTTTTTCATTATGCAAGTCATCCTATAGAATATAATAATTTGTTAAGCAACAATAACATTCGTACATTCATATTGTAAATCTAAATCTGTTTGTATTGCAAATAGCAGTAGATAATACCGAAATTTGTTGAGCTATATCGTTGATCATTTTTTCTTTTTTTTTTTTTTAAATGACTAATCTGATATTGATCAATTACTGATAGTTCTTTTTCTTCATTCCTTTTCTGTCATATGTTCATAATCATGCTAAAATTGTTATGTTATTATGCAATCTCAATAAATGAGAAGGAAGAAAAAAAAAAAAAGAAATGAAGAGTAAGTTGTGAAGTGCTGGCCACATTATCGACCACTCTTGCAATTGAAATAGACCCAACTATGGGTGAAGTTACATTAGCTGCATGATTTTTACTGTTTTTGATGCTCATCTTCTATTATTTTCCAAGAAAGAAAATCAAAATGATGAACTCGAACACGTTTTTTATCCTTAAAAAAAGGAGGAAGAAATAGTGATATGACTTGAATTTGAAAGTTATCATCAGTAAATTTATCACACAACTTCACTCAATCATCCACCCATACGTTAAGTGGGGGATTTTTCACGGCTACTTCTTTGGATGAGAACTTCTTGAAGTGAAGATGCAATTTGTACCATCTCTTCTTGTGCTGATTAGCCAATTGCCTTTGAATGACACTCTCCATCTTTGTGCTTCCTGCTCTTCTTTATTACGGTATGCAAATTTGAGGAACTTCTCTAAACCCATTTCATATCTTTTGTCCTTTGTTCTATGAACAGTTTTCATCCAACTCTTATGCCTAGCATGTACTCCAGCAGCTAAGTTAACATACATAAAAACATAAAAAAAAAACAGCATGAAACTTTTTGAATTATCAAATAAGCCATGAATCAAGTTATGATAACACTAAAAGGAAGGCTAAGTACAATTCCACCAATCTAAACAGAAACATTTGAACAGATTTAAAACTAGAAGTTTGAGTTTGCCTTAACAAATCAGATTCCAAACTTTAATACATATATGAACTCAACTTTTGAAGGTGCACAGAACAGAAAAACCCAGACAAGCTTATCATGGTCTAAAAAGATGAGACTACCCTTATCGGGCATAGGAACTTGCAAGTCTCTGCACATGTGACAATACGTGAAATGGGGCTATTTTGGTCTGACACCCTTTTCTGTTGTTTCTTTTCCTTATTTTCTTTTTCCTTTGGGGTCCCCTAGTTTCTCAACCAAATAATGCTCTAATTTTAGTTTCGTACTAAGTAAACATGCCAGAATGGTGAAATCTGATGATGATGATGATTATTTTTATAATTATTATTATTATTATTATTATTATTATTATTATGGACAGAACCAAGTTTACAAGCTAAAGCTAATTGATTCTTCAGTAAGGTCAATACTTAGAAAATTTTGCCAAAACCATCAACAAAAAGCAACCTCAGAAAAGACAACAAAGAAGAACATTTTCCCCCAAGCATAATACTTGATTTATTGCTAAACAAAACTAACAATGCCAGAGAAGGCTTTCATTTACATATGCAAGCAGAGCATAACACGAAGAAAAGGAGCAGTACCATTATAAAGGAACAATTTTTCTTTAACCCTTGAAAGATTTGGATAAGTATGTCAGAACACATGCACTTGCAAATCAAAATTATATATATATATATATATATATGATATTATGGTCATATCATTTATTCATAAAATTGTCCGATTGGTCTAACCAATGAATCAATGAATCAGTGGATTGGCCGACTTATTTACCGGTTCGGTTTTAGAAACATTGCATATTTGATGGCCGCTCCACAATTGTTTTAGTAGCCTATTGCCACAACTACACTATTGAATCATTTAATATTGAAAAGTTAAAGTTATCCTCATTTTTATTAAAGTTAATATTTAATAATAATTGTTACGCCCCAAACCGGGATCGTGAATAGCTGCCCGTTACCCTGGATGCCGGCTGTACTTTTACAGAAAATCGAACAGAATCTCCCCATATATCGGAGGTCTCCCATATTGAAATAAACATGTTACCTGTCCAAAAGGGCCATCCCGACCTCAAAATGCATAATTTATCCTCAACAACAAACCAGATCATCCATACTGCACAATCCAGGGCAACGCAAGGCTAACAAACAATTCTCCACAGTCCTAACCACAGACCTCTACTGCCATGCCCCCGTCAAAGGCATGGACAGCCGCCAGTCGCCCCTCCTGTGATTTAGAGGAGACACTGAGCGATCCTAGAGGACAATTCTAAGACATGACACATTCCCAAATACAGACGCAACGAAAAAGAAATGGCTCAATGCAATGTCATGCAGTGACATGAGAGCTCCACAATTTAAATGTCCATATTTATACAGTCATCCCAGAATTATAAAAATGGTCATCTATAGACCTCAGAATACAAATACATTACCAATACAAATTTTACAGCGGAAATACACAATGACTCCTCAAGTCCAGGCCTGATCTCCCAAAGATACTGAGCGTCCTAAAAGCGACACTCCTTGTCAAATACTATCTCTGAAACAAAAGGGAAATGAGGGGTGAATACTCGGGAAAGAATACTCAGTGAGTGAGTGGGTCAATGCAATCGTCAAATATGGAGTGTGAGACTGGAGTGTCAAAACATAAGTATATAAATCATATTTCAAATCATCATGCTTTTCATTTCAACAATATATCATTTCACGCATTTTCAAGTCAAATATGCATCCAAAGTACCATCATTTAAAATTATAGAGCTGCCAGCCGAAAATGTCCCGGCAGAGGTCTACCGCGACCTATGACAGGCGCACCGAGGGTGTTATATGCAAATTTCTTTAAAGTGCTCTCTACCCCGGCGTTGGCGACGAACCTTGTCCAGGTGCTCGACTTGGAGAGGACATCCAATCCAAATCCAAATCCAAATCCTCCCCCGTTCGGGTTCAACCTGGTTAGTACCGTGTCGATAATCAAATCACGACAACTCGTGGGATACCCCAGGCCTAGGCATATCCGAACGCCACCAAAGCGTCTCTCACGGTGTCCTTCGTAGCTACGGAACAATACATATCAAAACTCTCAAAGCCAAAATCAATATCATGTCAAAATGTGCCGAAGTCAGGTTCATAAACCAATGCAACATAGAGCATAAAATGACACATTATACATTTCAACCACATGGATGCATAATTTCATAATTCAATACAGTTTTTTTTGGACACTCTAATGGTTCACAAAAGTCAATTTTAAAACCAGTCAAAATATTTCCAACATACGACAAATCATGCTCATTATCAAAATGTTGTAAACCAGGATTTACATATTAAACAAAAGTATTGAAATAAATCCCATTCACTGTTTTGGGGAGGATAGCGCACTCCCCAATAAAACCACAATACGTAACGCAAAGCTCCCCTCAATCGAATCACCAAAATAGCCAACCTAAACAATCATCACGATTTTCATCAATTTCCGACTATTTTAGGGTTTATCGTTTTTCTTAAATTCGTACAAACCCTAAATTCCTCAATTTATAAACTTCACTGTCATCAATTTCATTCTATTTATAAGTAAATAACCAACTATTTCAGTGGGTCGCACGCTGGAGCTCTTGCGCTCGTGCTGGAGATGCGCAGGGGCTCGGGCAGAGGCGCCAAGGGCGTGCTGGGGTCGCGCGCTGGGTGTCGCACGCTGTTCGTGCGCTGAGCGAGCGCTGTTCGCGCGCTGCTCGCGCGCTGCTCGCGGGCTGCTCGCGCTGGGCTCGCGCTGGGGTCGCGCGCTGGGCTCGCGCTGGCTTGGGCGCTGGCTCGCGCGCTGGAGGGCGCTCGCTGTGGTGCGGCGCTCGCTGTGGTGCACCGCGGAGGACGGCAGCGGGAGAGAGAGGCGCGGCGGCGGGGGATCGGGAGAAGAGAGAAGAAAAGGAGAGAGGGAGAGAGAGGGGGAAAGAGAGAGAGAGAGAGAATGGAAGGTAATTAGGGCTTTAAGCCCTAATTTTAAATATCCCCCCCTTCTTTTTTTTTTGTTTTTTTGCTGGGTATTACAATAATATTGTTCATTATTAATAAAATCCTTAACAATTTTTTTTAATTAATGGAAACTTCAAGTCAGAAAATTTCCAGAAAACAAAAATAACAAATTTAAAATATAAAACAGCACACAAAGAAACATTAAAACATAAAAATATTCTATTCTTTTTATTATGTGGAATATATTATCCATTTTTTCAACATTTCTTTTATTCATAGTAATTTTCTTGGTAAATTTGATTATTATTTTTATTTTATCACTAAAAATAAGATAGTTATAATTTTATTAAAAAATAAAAATAAGTTTATTGCCATTTTTATTATAATATTAATTAATAAATGAGAAAAACATAAAAAATCATATAGATAAAAACAGATATAATGTGAATGAGAGAAATCGATTGTAGTTGGAGTTTAAAATTTATATTATATGTGATTTTCGTTATCCAGTGTCAAATTTATAAATACACACCTAATTAAAGTTTATTTTAATTGCCATCTTATTTTGTTTCCAACAATATATTAATTACATTTTGCCTCTTCGTCACCATATTAAATTTTTATTAATGTTAATTATGTCACGCCCCGAACCGGGATCGCGAACAGCCGCCCGTTGTCCCTGGATGCCGGCTGTATTTTTACAGAAAATTGGACAGAACCTCCCCATAAATCGGAGGTTTCCCATGTACAATTTCATCTGTAAAAATAAACAATTGGCCATCCCGGCCTCTCCAAAATCAACAATATCCACAGCCAACATCCAGAACAACGCAAAGTTATAAAATTTATAACAGTCCTAGCAATAGACCTCTACTGTCATGCCCAACTAGAGCATAAGCAGCCGCCACACCGAGCGGACTTAAATTCTACGTATCTATAAAATAAATTCCCAAGTTATATATTTTCTTTAATATTTACAAATGCGTCAATGCAATGAAATAATCAATACGAAAGTTTCACGAATAAAAGTCCATAATTTATACAGTCATCCCAAACCAATTATGTTATTTCAAAATCATATATAATACGCACATATCAGAAAGTAAGATATGCATCAAATATTCACATCAATGTCATAAAGAACCGGCCAATGAAATATTCCCGGCAATGGTCTACCTCGACCAAGGACGGCGCATTGGGGGTTTTTCCAAATGCAAGTATTAAAGAATGGCTCTCTGCCCCAATGTTTGCCACAGACTACCCCAACTAGCCTGTAAATAATAATAATGTACATATAACTAGTCGGCCGTGTATGGTGCCCCCGCCTGGTGCTAGACGGAGCCGTACTCAACGTTCTCTCCGATGAGGGTCAACTTGGGGCACCCATACACACGACGATCTAGCGGATACCTCCGACCGAAGCGTATCCGGGCACAAGGGGTGCCTCTACCATATGTCTTTCGTAACTACGGATCACAATATCATATCGGCTGGGCACGTAGCCCCATGCATCCCATCACCAGTCGGCCGGGCATATAGCCCCATGCATAATATCATAACGTCGGCCGGGCATACAGCCCAATGCATAATATCATAAAGTCGGCCGGGCATACAGCCCAAAACATAATATCATAAAGTCGGCCGGGCATACAAACCAAATGTGTAAATAAATCCATTTAAAACCATGTGCCAATGCAGTGGAAGTACTAAAACATATCAATATGTCGAAAATGTGGCACAATATACGTTTATCAAAACTCATGGATGCATATCAATAAAGTCAGCAATTTAGACACTCCAAAGGTCACAAAACATTTCATCAAATATTGGAAAGGTCTAACAATCATACATTTGCAGAAACATGTCATTTAAAAGTATTTTTTTTGAAACATGGTTTTCAATCAATAGCGAATGTCAAAATCCCACTCACCGTTCTAGGGAGGGTTGTCACTCCCTATTTTCGAAACCAATCAGATCTGATCTGCTTCCTCGAGTCTCCAAAAAGATCAATCTAATCAGATCATCAAAATTGAATATCATTTTCTCAAGCATCTTTAGGCTTTATCCGAAAGATATGAAATGTACAATATCTTCCACTTTACTGCTTATTTCAATCCAACTCTACAACCCAGATACTTTTATGCATATTCCAAAGTTTAACTATAAAGAAACTATTCGAATTCACTCGATATGATTTTGTGATTCTATAATACACTTCTTTCGTATCAGATCATTTAATTCGTATCACATTCTATACTTAACTTTCAAAATCACAATAATCATCTCATAATTTGTATTCTATTCACATTCCACTTACACTCTAAACATATACAGAACATTTCATCTTAGATTCAATTCTAGATTCATCCAATGTATTAGTTAGAGCCGAAATCTCCTCACCTAGGGTTTTCTCGAAGCGCCGAGTCTCGTCCGAAAGTCGCTTCGGTCACTCCAAAGTCTGTAGGGTTTCCTATCAAAACAAGGTTTATTTGTTAGATCTAAACACATAGATCCGAAGCAAAACCCTAAGTCATTTACCTACGTGGAGGTTCGTGGGCTGTCACGAGTTCACGGGCCGTCACGGGCCGTCGCGGGCTCGTGGGCTATAGTTAGCGGGCTCACTGGTCTGCGGGCCAGTGGGCTGACGGGCTAGCGGGCCAGCGGGCCAGCGGGCCGGCGGGCCGATGGGCTGAACTGGGCTACGGGCCGTACTGGACTTGCGGGCTTGGACGGGCTATCGGGCCTGGTGGCCCCGTGGGCTTGCTGCTGATGGGCCTGCAGGCTGGCGGGCTCGCGGGCCGACAGTGGCTCGCGGGCCGCAGTGGCTCGCGGGCTGGTGCTCGCCCGTGCGCTGGTGCACTGTGCTCGTGCGCCGGCTCGCCCGTGCTCGTGCACTGCTGCGCATTGGGCCACGCGCCCGTGCACGCTCGGGCGCTGGGCCGTGCGCCCGTGCACGCTGGCCTCGTGCACTCATGCGCTCGTGCGCTGGGCCGCACGCGCTCGTGCGCTGGGCCGCGCGCGCTCGTGCGCTCGTGCTCTGGGCCGCGCGCGGTCGTGCGCTGGCTCGCTCTCGCGCGCTAGTGCGCTGAGGCGCGCTGGTGCACGCCCGTGCACTGATGCACGCCTGTGCGCTGTGCGCTGTGCTGCTGTGCACTCGGTGGCTCGATCGCGCGAGGAGGCAGCAATCGCACGCTGTGGTGTGCGATGGTGCTCGATCGTGGCTCGCGGCGGTGTGCGGCGAGGCGGAGAGAGAGCGTTCGTGGGTTATAGCGATGAGAGATCGCGGGAGATCACGGGGAAATGAGCCGCAGGAGAAAGAAGAAAACGCAGAAGAAGAAGAAGGAGAAGAAGAAGAAGGAGAAGGGGAAGGAGAAGAAGATGCCGGCGGAGCTTGCGGGGAAGAGCAGTGCCGCGGTGGATAAGGAGGCGAAGGGTCGGCGGGGAGAGGGAGAGAGAGAGAGAGAGAGAGAGAGAAACGAATTAGGGCTTTAGCCCTAATTCAATTGGGGGAGGGCCAAAACGCTGCGTTTTGGCTCTCCCTTTTTTTTATTTTTTTATTATTTTTTTTTATTTTTTAAGCTTGATGTTACATTTTCTAACCCCATAAAAATAAGTTTCGTTCTCGAAACTACAAGAAAGTAATACGCTGAACTAGTGGGGGATACTGTCTCTTAAGTCTCTTAATAGTCTCTTCGGGCTCTCAGGTCTCATCCTTGACCTAATCACTCCTCCCCAAAACTCTGACCAATGAAAGTTCTTTGCTCCGCAGCTTTCTGACCTATCCATCTAGAGTAGCTACGTGCTGAGTTGAAACACTTAGATCCTCTCTGTCTGGCCGTCCCTCGTCAGACGTTTGAGCTCTTGAAAGCTCGTCTCATAACGATCGTCCCACAAGAACTTGACGCCCTTCGTATCAATCTGGTAAGTATAGCGGCGATCCGGGAAAATCCTTTTATGAATCGCCGATAACACCCCGCAAGACCAAGGAAACTTCGCACCTCGGTCGCTGTCTGTGGTGTTGGTGTGTTGGTAAGCCCAAATGGCATGACAACGAACTCGTAATATCCATATTGATTGCGGAATAGAATATAAGAGTAATCCCTAGAGTCAGACTAATCTCAAAATTGAATTTCCGAATCAATGATAATTAGGGTGGCTCCTCGGGAAATACTTCAGGAAACTTTTGTACCACCAGACTCTCATCAAGTCTCGGATTCTGTATGGTGGTATTGATCATATGTGTCAGATCTGTCATACCTCCTTGACGTATTATACGTCTGGCTTTCCTCACAAATACAATACCACGGGGTAACACCCGTCTCTCACTCGCAAACGTCAGTGGTGGCCCTTCAGGCCTCCAAAAATCATCTTTCTTGATAAAACAGTCTAAGGAAACTCTATAAATATACAATTAATCTATCTCTAAAATGGCATCGAAACCTATCATATCCAGTGGGATCAGATTTGCTCTCAGCACTATCCCACCTGCCATGACATCATACTCTCTATATACGAATTCTCTAACCAACTGCTCACCAAGAGGAGCGACAACTAATAGCTCCTCATCAAGTAACGATAACAGCCAATCCGACTGTTGAGCGAAAGAAACTCTCACATAGAAATTGTTCGACCTTGTGCCAACAAGAACACAAACATTTACTCCATGTATTTCCATATCACCAAGATTCAAATAAAATAAATTAAAATAAAAAGAATTTACTAAGAGTACGAAAATAATAAGGATATACACCTGTATATCAAAATAGTTAAGCTTCTAGTAGTGTAACAGTCATGTCCGTACATATCATCACAAAATATATGATTTCAAAAGAAATAGTGCATAAGGACCTCTAAACGGAAGGATCCGCAGGAGGATTATCCATGATCATATCTGGGTTCGCCAGAGCGTCCTCCTGAGTCATCACATACACAAGGGCTTGCACCCTCAACTACTCTCGTGAAAACCTAATACTATATTGCTCCCGGCTGCAGTCCGTGGAGCAGTGTCACTAGGATGCGCAGGTGTTCCCTGCTGTCCTACATGTGGTGTATTCTGATGACTCGAAACCACTAACCTCCAAGTCATAGATCAGGGCATAAACTCCTGATATGCCTCGGCTTGTCATAGTGGAAGCATGTAATAAGTGCTCTACATATTTATTCGAGCGTGGTGCTTGCCACATATGCGGTAAAGAAAAGGTCGCTGAGCAGTAGCCTAGCTCATGGCACTAGGACTGGTGATATAACCACCGGAGATATGGTCCCGCTAAAACTCCGTGAAATATCTGCGGTCGAATTCCATTAGGAATCGCTTTGCCGCAATGGCTTATAGCCTCATCGCAAATAGCCTCCCAACAAGTGAGGGCTTTTATCGAATAGTCTCTCAATAACTCGTAGACTATACTCCTCGCGTAAGCCTAGATCTATCAAGATCCGTCGGGTTCAGTTGACTCAGTGCTGTGCTACAGTAGCATCACCAAGTCCAAAAATCTGTGCATCCCAACTGTCGAGCTACCGTGACTAGCTGGGTCAACTCGGGGATGCACCTAAGTATGGCGCAATTATTATAACTCAGATTCGAAACTGTAAGAAGAATGGCCACCGATGGACGATTTGGTGTCACTTGAGTAAGAACTACTGTAGAAGAAATAAGTGCAGCCGTAGATATCGGCCTTGCGTGATGGGGTGACATCTGGACCCCATGCGTCGTGTACCACTTGTACTCTTACCCGAAAATATCAAGAGTAAATGGTGGAGACGTTGGTATAATAGCCGACTGAGAAGGTGCTGGAGAAAACACACACAGAGGATGTATTCTTCGGCACCGAAAAGGGCGCCAGAAATGAGGAAGTATCCTCGCTCTCTTTAAGTAAATCAGGGAGTACATATCTAGCGCTCCATGTACTCGTCATGGTTCCGCAATATAAGAATTCTCATTAGGCATTGTTTAAGGATTAGGGTTAATACAACTAACCCCCTAAAATGAATGAAATCATCAATTTAAGAACCATCTCCATTGGTTCCTTCTTTGAAAATGAAGAAATGCTAGGTTAGATAAGAATTAGTATCTAACCCCCTAAAATAGATAAGCTCATATGTCGAAGACCATATGCAGGGATATAAATGACTGTATGAAACTCTTAAACTCTTATGCATTGAGGACTTTTAAAATCAAGTTATTTGGGAATGTTTTCAAATCATTTTATAAAACATAGCTCTAAACCAAGAGCTCTGATACCAACCGAACTGTTACGCCCCGAATCGGGATCGTGAACAGCCGCCCGTTGTCCCTCGATGCCGGCTGTATTTTTACAGAAAATCGGACAGAACCTCCCCATAAATCGGAGGTTTCCCATGTACAATTTCACCTGTAAAAATAAACAATTGGCCATCCCGGCCTTTCCAAAATCAACAATATCCACAGCCAACATCCAGAACAACGCAAGGCTATAAAATTTCTAACAGTCCTAGCAACAGACCTCTACTGTCATGCCCAACTAGAGCATAAGCAGCCGCCACACCGAGCGGACTTAAATTCTACGCATATATAAAATAAATTCCCAAGTTATATTTTTTTTTAATATTTACAAATGCCTCAATGCAATGAAATAATCAACACGAAAGTTTTACGAATAAAAGTCCATAATTTATACAGTCATCCCAAAAATTTAGATAAATGGAATGGTCAAACTAAAATCTCCAATACATAACAATATCACCAATCATCGTAGCGGAAGAGATGAAAAATATCCATACCCAAGCCCAGTGGTATCTCCTCGATCCAACACTAATCCCGTGGGAAAGAAAGTGAGGGGTGAGTATCTATGGGAGGATACTCAGTAAGTGAGGGGATTGACATCATACTATCAATATCGAGGTGAATTTGGAGTGTCAAAGCATAAGATAAGAAAATATCCACAGTGTGCAAACTGATCATGTTATTTCAAAATCATATATAATACGCACATATCAGAAAGCAAGATATGTATCCAATATTCATATCAATGTCATGAAGAACCGGCCAATGAAATATTCCCGGCAATGGTCTACCTCGACCAAGGACGGCGCATTGGGGGTTTTTCCATATGCAAGTATTAAAGAATGGCTCTCTACCCCAATGTTGGCCACAGACTACCCCAACTAGCCTGTAAATAATAATAATGTACATATAACTAGTCGGCCGTGTATGGTGCCCCCGCCTGGTACTAGACGGAGCCGTACTCAACGTCCTCTCCGATTAGGGTCAACCTGGGGCACCCATACACACGACGATCTAGCGGATACCTCCGGCCGAAGCGTATCCGGGCACAAGGGGTGCCTCTACCAGATGTCCTTCGTAGCTACGGATCACAATATCATATCGACCGGGCACGTAGCCCCATGCATCCCATCACCAGTCGGCCGGGCATATAGCCCCATGCATAATATCATAACGTCGGCCGGGCATACAGCCCAATGCATAATATCATAAAGTCGGTCGGACATACAGCCCAAAACATAATATCATAAAGTCGGCCGGGCATATAGCCCAAAACATAATATCATAAAGTCGGCCGGGCATACAACCCAAATGTGTAAGTAAATCCATTTAAAACCATGTGCCAATGCAGTGGAAGCACTAAAACATATCAATATGTCGAAAATGTGGCACAATATACGTTTATCAAAACTCATGGATGCATATCAATAAAGTCAGCAATTTAGACACTCCAAAGGTCACAAAACATTTCATCAAATATTGGAAAGGTCTAAAAATCATACATTTGCAGAAACATGTCATTTTAAAGTATTTTTTTTGAAACATGGTTTTCAATCAATAGCGAATGTTAAAATCCCACTCACCGTTCTAGGGAGGGTGGTCACTCCCTATTTTCGAAACCAATCAGATCTGATCTGCTTCCTCGAGTCTCCTAAAAGATCAACCTAATCAGATCATCAAAATTGAATATCATTTTCTCAAGCATCTTTAGGCTTTATCCGAAAGATATGAAATATACAATATCTTCCACTTTACTGCTCATTTCAATCCAACCCTACAACCTAGATACTTTTATGCATATTCCAAAGTTTAACTCTAAAGAAACTATTCGAATTCACTCGACATGATTTTGTGATTCTATAATACGCTTCTTTCGTATCAGATCATTTAATTCGTGTCACATTCTATACTTAACTTTCAAAATTACAATAATCATCTCATAATTTGTATTCTATTCACATTCCACTTACACTCTAAACATATACAGAACATTTCATCTTAGATTCAATCCTACATTCATCCAAAGTATCAGTTAGAGCCGAAATCTCCTCACCTAGGGTTTTCTTGAAGCGCCGAGTCTTGTTCGAAAGTCGCTTCGTTCACTCCAAAGTTTGTAGGGTTTCCTATCAAAACAAGATTTATTTGTTAGATCTAAACACATAGATCCGAAGCAAAACCCTAAGTCATTTACCTACGTGGAGGTTCGTGGGTTGTCACGAGTTCACGGGCCGTCACGGGCCGTTGCGGGCTCGTAGGCTATAGCTAGCGGGCTCGTTGGTCTGCGGGCCAGTGGGCTGACGGGCTAGCGGGCCGGCGGGCCGGCGGGCCGATGGGCTGAACTGGGCTACGGGCCGTACTGGACTTGCGGGCTTGGATGGGCTATCGGGCCTGGTGGGCCTGTGGGCTTGTTGCTGATGGGCCTGCGGCTGATGGGCCTGCAGGTTGGCGGGCTTGCGGGCCGACAGTGGCTCGCGGGCCGCAGTGGCTCGCGGGCTGGTGCTCGCCCGTGCGTTGGTGCGCTGTGCTCGTGCGTGCTCGTGCGCCGGCTCACCCGCGCTCGTGCGTTGCTGCGCACTGGGCCGCGCGCCCGTGCACGCTCGTGCGCTGGGCCGTGAGCCCGTGCACGCTGGCCGCGTGCGCTCGTGCGCTCGTGCGCTCGTGCCCTCGTGCACTGGGCCTCGCGCGCTCGTGCGCTGGGCCGCGCGCGCTCGTGCGCTCGTGCGCTAGTGCGCTGGGCCGCGCGCGCTCGTGCGCTGGCTCGCGCTCGCGTGCTAGTGCGCTGAGGCGCGCTGGTGCACGCCCGTGCACTGATGCACGCCTGTGCGCTGTGCTGCTGCTCACTCGGTGGCTCAATCGCGCGAGGAGGCAGCAATCGCACGCTGTGCCGTGCGGTGGTGCTTGATCGTGGCTGGCGGCGGTGTGCGGCGAGGCGGAGAGAGAGCGTTCGTGGGTTATAGCGATGAGAGATCGCGGGAGATCGCGGGGAAATAAGCCACGGGAGAAAGAAGAAAAAGCAGAAGAAGAAGAAGGAGAAGAAGAAGAAGGAGAAGGAGAAGGAGAAGAAGATGCCGGCGGAGCTTGCGGGGAAGAGCAGCGCCGTGGTGGGGGAGGGAGGCGAAGTGTCGGCGGAGAGAGGGAGAGAGAGAGAGAGAGAGAGAGAGAGAGAGAGAGAGAGAGAGAGAGAGAGAGAGAAACGAATTAGGGCTTTAGCCCTAATTCAATTGGGGGAGGGCCAAAACGCTGCGTTTTGGCTCTCCCTCGTTTTTTTTTTTTATTTTATTTTATTTTTATTTTTTTAAGCTTGGTGTTACAAATTACATTAACTAAGTTTGACTTACATAAAATTTTTATTCATTTGTGATAAGTCCAAGGTTACTAAGTTCAAGATCATTCAACGTGCTCAATTTGCAACTTTTAGCGACCACAAAATTAGTCGTCACCAAATTTGATCATTCATGTTACTCAAATTGACGGATTTTTTTCCCATCATGCCATTTAGTGACCACTTGGTGACCACAAAAATAGTCGTCACCAAATTTGATCATTCATGTTACTCAAATTGGCAGATTTTTTTCCCGCCATTCCATTTAGTGACCACTTGGTGATAATAGAAACAGTTGTCACCAAATCCAGTCCCCAATGGTGCTCAAATTTGCGGACTTTTTTTTCCCACCATGCCATTTAGTGACTGCTTGGTGACCATTTTTTCATACTCGACACTAAAAACAACATGGTGACCAAAATTTAGTTAGAATTTTTTTTTGGTGTCCAAAGGCTACTATTAGTAACTAGAATTTTGGTCGTCACAAAATTTTTTGTCACTAAAGACCAATTTTTTTAATTCAATATTTAAGCAAATATTTTTTATCCATCACATTCATCAACAATACATTCCTTTCTTTTGTTATTCATCATTAAAGTCTTCAACAGGAGTAGGTTGAGATTTTCATTCATTGTTGAAACAATTGTTTGTTGTAAAAAAGTAAAAGAAAAAAAAGAGAAAGAACATTTGAAATACGCTTTACATTCATAAACAATATTTCAAAAAAAAAAGAAAAATGAGAATATAAAAAAAGGAAAAAAGGAAAAAAGAAAAAGGATTATTAAGGAAAAAAGGGATAAAAAGCATTTATTAGTAATGTACCGAAATCATAAAAATGGAAAGTGTGTTTTTATCATCTGTTTCATCCATATTTTCATTCACCTTGCTTAAAATTTTGTATTGTATTCCCTAATATTTTTGAATCCATACTCTCTATTTTTTTTTTTTTTTGGTTCTAAACCTTCACCCCTTTAGCCTATTACCCATCAGTGGATAGATCGGTGGTTTGAAATATAGGCATATGAAACACATAAAAATTTTGATTTTGAAACTTTTTTTTTTGTTACACAAGAACTCATACATTGGATTTCAGGGTTAGAAGAAGGGATAATGATCACCAGACTGTTCTCTTGGGGACTAATTTTGAAACTTCACTCTCTTGTTTAAAATCTAATTTTAAACTTTTGGTGGTGCTATGGTGTTATCTCTAATTTGTGTTATAATTTTTTGCTTGAAAACAAATACTCATTCAAGTGCAGGGGAAGTTTGATAAATCCTATTTATGTATTATATATTTTACATTACTTCTGGAACATTACATGTGTTTCAAGTGAAATTGAATACATTTCAGATTCAAATCAGAACAATATTGCTTTGAGGTTAAAATGGTGTGGAAATAAAGAAACAAACCCATATTCAAACCATTTTCAAGTCTAAAGCCCATCAAGATTAAGCTAATTGAAACCAGTGAAGAAAAAACAGAGGAAGATTTGTTTAAACAGAACAAAGCACTAACAATGTAGGAATCCTATCCTATAAGCAATCAAAGACAAAAAGGACAAGAGTTTGTGTAGAACAAAGATTAACAGAGAGTTCGAGACAGATTGGCATGGAGAGAAAAAGAATTAGAGGTAGAATTGAATTAGCAAAAGAAGTTTATATAAAGAGAATATATGTACAAAATGGAGACAGTCCTTCAGTGGTGACTGTGCCAGTGAAGAACGCACTTTCTTCCTGCCTTTCGATTTTTCTACTCCTAAATTTTTTTTTTATATTCTTTGTTATTCAATTTTAGAATCGTTGTGTGTTTTAGTCAGCTTCACTTATGCACTTCTATCGTTGCCTGTGTTCCATTCAACCTCTTGTTTTAGCCCATCATAGTCATGTTTGTCTGTCGATTTCATTCAACCACAGCTTTGATTCAACTCTTCTTCAACTTCATTGTCATTTGATTCAATTTCATCACTCATCTTTATTGATCAGTGTCATCTTATTCAATCACAACATTATATTCCCCGCCATCAATTTCGTTTTCATTATCCAACCACCATCTCAGACTCTCAATTTTAGTTATTATTGTTTGCCCTTGAGTTCTCGGCTATTCGCATCGGCTGCCACTGCTTTTGAGGTTTTTGTCTTTGATTTAATATCTGCTATCATCGATCGAGAACATTGAATCTGCCACATCTCTATCTACTATTTCTCTTTTGCGAACTCTAATTTTGATTTCAATTTCAATTTTGTGCCTCATTTGCTTTCATTAGTTTTTATTTTTCTTGCTTACACTACAATCTTATTTTACCGTTTGAATTCGATATCATTTTGAGTTTAATTTTTAGAATTTCTTTTGCAAATATTTTGCTTAGAACTTCTTCATCTTAGTTTGAATTTTAGAAAATAATACTAAAAAAATTTATTTTAGGTCTCATTAGAGTTTAAGGATTTTAGTATTAGGTTACTCTTTAGTATTTATTCTTGCTTATAATTTCGGGATCAATTAATCTTAGAGATTTGTTGGAGCTGGTTTTGATTTCACAGATAACTATTCTGTTGACTTGAGAAAAACCAGTGTTGACGAGTCTTCTAGGCCTTCGTGGTTGAAGGGACATACACAAGACTATTGGAGGTAGCTCTGTCGGAGGAAGTTCCAACACTTTGATTAGAAAGAGTAGTAAGGAAAGATAGAAACAGACTAAGTAAAGCTGTATAATAGTCTTGTATTGGCCTTTTGTGTCAAGTGTAAAGTTATTGAACATACTTGGTTGGTCGCATGTGCTTAATATATATAGTATGCATGGCATGTCTCATATGCAACTAGGGGTGTAGAAACCCTAGTTTTCTTGTGGACATATCACTGAGGATCTTTTGACATTATAGGGATTGAAATTAAGGATCTTTAGGAGATTTAGAATCCTATTTATTAAGAGAAGTTTAAGTTGTCATGGATTTTTCCTACCTTATTGGGAGTGATTATAGTAGATTCATGTGGGATTAAGGAAGGTTTGAACTTATTAAAGATTTTCTTCCTTATCAGATGATCACAACTTAAACTTGTTGTATAATGTGAATCACTTCTGTAGTAGCTGAGAGAGTAAGACCAAGAGAAGACGGGACCAAGAGGTCGGGAGGTTGAGTTAGAAAAGCATATCGAGAGAGGGTGGCCATGTGGTCAAGCCAGGTATGTGAAGTGAGAAGTGATTGAGAGGTCGAGTGGCTTAGAGGTATTCACCCGAGCGCATGCTTAACCGAGAGGTTCCTTGAATAGTCTATGGGCTTTACACTTATAGCCATAATGGGCTTGATAGTATCTGGGGTTCATGTTAATGGATCGTTAGACCATATACCATCATTTGCCCTTATTCTTGATGTTATTTCAAAGAAGTGACATCAAGAGTAGAGTTAAAGTGATAGTAATTGAGAGCATTAAATGCGATACATATCGCTTTGTTTTGTGCGAATCTTCTCCAACACACCTTTTATCATTTGGCTCATGATTGGTTATAAGTATTATGATACTTACTTTTCTGAGAGAGAGCAGTCCCAACAATCTTAGGGTTTTTGATATTCTTAAGGGAACTGAAATGGTTAGAGGTTCTAGATCCCGCATTCACCGTATTAAGAGTATGCTCACAAGAGAAAAGCTACACGGACTAGTGAATAAGATGGCATTAGGAGACGATTATATTGTGTTGTCTGCTATAGAGGAGGATAGAACAAATAGGCTAGCAGAGAGATGTGTCCCCATGTACAAGGAATACATGTGTCATGGCATTTGGGTGCCATATACGAGTCCTCTTGCCATTGTTTTGAAAGGTTGGAATATTTTTTCAATTTTGCTTATTCCAAGTGCTTGAACTTTGGTGGTAGCGGTTGTGAGCCTTTTGAGTACTTTTATCTGAGCTTTGACTTTGAAATATTGTCTTATGTTTTTATTTTAAGAAGGTATCCCACGGGGAGTTCTACGGAGGGGTTGGCTTTGCCTCCAAATCTGTCCAGAATCTGGGTGAAAATTTTTCTATAAGGAGATCATAAACAAGGCCTGGATGGAGAAATTCTATTTTATTGAATTGACAAAAAGGAAGCTGATGCATGTACTGTCAGAAGCCAATAGAGAGCCTTCGATAGGATCAAAGTCGTCAGGGCTTTGTCTGCACTCAAGGTTTGTTCATTCGGTGGGTGGTTTTTGCTCAAGGATGAAGAAGTGCATTTGCGTGGAAACTCTTTTGGATGAGCAAATGCTACTGTTGGCTGGGTTGTTGGTGAGGGAGAAAAGAAAAATCGAGAGGCCTCCTTTCCTGAAGAAGCAAGTCACGAGGCTTCAAGACACGGTTCCTTTTGCCTAAGAGGAAGATCTGTTTAAGATTACTACTGACAAGTGTATGAGAGCTAGTTCTTAAAGAATTCTTGAGGAAGAGGAAAGTGCATCAGGAGAGAGGGCGAGTGATGTGTGCCGATTGCTGCTTTTGTTCCTAAAGTGAAGAGAAAGAGGTTTGTAGCAGAAGTAGGTAGATACTACAGAAGGAGAAGATCCTTTTACTGCCATTTTGGTTATCGAAGGTTCAAAGATGGTAGGCCCTGAAGTTGTAGTTCCTAGTCTTAAGGGAAAGGTCACTTCTTCAAGAGCTCTGAGCATTGGTGGGGAGAAGGTATAACTGAGAACTATGGCTGGTTCCTTGAATGCACTTCCGGAGTACTTGTACGTGTGGAAGAGTAAATGGATTATGTCCGAGCAAACAACCCCTCTTGCCTCCATTTTTGTTAGGTCCTTTGACTGTACAAAAGATCTAAAAGAGAAAGGAATCGTGGCAGTGAGCTGTGGAAAAAATAATTTTAGTTAATTGAATATTGTTGAAATGAGAAGATTCACCGACAAATTGGACTTCCACCGTGCTGAGTTAGAGTTGAATGGCTTATCGGTTGAGAAGGCGATGAAGCTATGATAGAACTTGGGATTCAGGTATATTATTTTTGCTAAAGTACTAATGGATCTAATATTTTTGTTATAGTAGAGATAATTTGTTACTTTTTATGCAGACTACTGCTAGGGCTGAGTTTCAAAGGATAAGAAAAAAGCGATTAGTGGATCATTTGGAGGGCATAGCAAGTCAGATGGGGGAGGAACTCTCTCAGATTCGAGTTGCTTTGGCCCAGAGGGAAGATGAGGAAAAGAAAGCAATGAATGTCACCTTGTGAAAAAGGAAAAAGAGATAAAGTGGTTGTAGGCTAACCTGGACACTTCGTATCAGCATAGCGATGTTGCCATCGTAGAATGCAAGAGGTTGAAGATGTCTTGAGAAGGAGCGAGACAGGGTGGTTAGATGCTGAAAAGTTGATGCAGTAATGAGAGCAATCATTGCATGCTTCTGAAAGGAAGATTGTGATATGGAGAAAAGGTCAAAGAAGGAAAAAAAAAAAAAAAACACACACACACACACACACTCTTTTCTCTTTCTCTCTCTCCCCCCACTTTCCCAATTCTCTTCTCTCGAAACCCATTTGCCATTCTCATCCCCCATCTCTTTATCTCTCTTGACTCTCACCCTCAACCTCTCCCTCTCTTAGTGTCTCACCCTCATCTCTCTCTCTGAAAATGGTTTTGGGTGTTGTGGGATTTAATCTAGCTATGTGATTCCAAATGTTAAAGGTATCTCTCTCGTCTCTTTCTCCCTCTCCTTTTCCAATGAATAATCTTGATTAAGTTCCTCTTCATTTTTCTGATTCGAATTAGGGGTCTGTTTAGTTTTTGTTGATTTTGAATTCAGACTGTGAAGAAAGAGAAAAATGAGAAATTAATTTATGTTATTGATTGTGAAGAGGTAGAGGCCGACGTGAGAAAGAAGGAAGAGGAGGATTGGTTACCTCCATCTCCCAAGGTTTCTCGGGTTGCTCTGAATCTTGGGGTGGATTCTAAAAAAAATAATAATAAAAATAATAATAACAAAAAAAAAATTGAGGTACATTGTGCATGACGCCCATTTGCTGTTGTTTGACTATGGATTCCTACTATAGTCATTACCATTTTATTTTCTTAACTATGTATTCATATTTTATGTTTTTCGGTGGGAGCCTATTAACCTGTGTTTGACTCAATGAAAATAGCATTCTCTGGTTCTTAAACTATTGCTGTGATTATCTACCTTCATCCTTGTTGTATGGGTATAATGGATCAAACAAATTCATGGGTCAATTACCGGTCCAGTTTCATGTTGGAGTGGTGAATCCCACCTTGAAATAGACTTTGGATCTAGGAAAATTGTGAATATGGATTTTATAATGATACAAATAATGACAAATTGATAAAAATGAGAACAAGAACAAGAAAATATTCAAAATTTGAGTTTAAATAAAATTAGGAAAAATTTGTAAACTTTTGAATTTAAGGAGAAATGATTTAAAGATTGTTATTGCTAGTTAGGATAATCTGTTGAAGCTTGAAAGGGGATTTCTTTGGAGTCGATAATGCCTAGGGAATGAATACCCTCTTCAGGTGAGTGGATGACTATGTTTCATATGAATGAGAAATTGCTTTCAACCATGGTTTCTCAATTGAATTTTAAAATGAGTTTGTGGAATGGATTTATAAATATTTTGTGATTGTGGAGAGTCTTGAAATGGATTTTGTGACAAAATCATGACTCCTAAATTTGAATGATGATTTATTTGCTTCATGTTACGGTTGAATACTCATATGAATTGTGAAATGTTGCTCTATTTTATATATTGAGCATGAATTGATTATGAAATTAAATGTGGTAACGTGGTGCTGGAAATGAAACGACTATAGTCTAAGTCTTATCACGGACCGGGCCATGGGGGCGGTATGATTAAGGCTAGTTAAATTGGTTTGGGGGTAGGTGGGTTGGAAAGCCTCTACCAGTCACCAGATAATGTGGTAGCATCCCATTGAGCTCTGGGCTAACGTCAAGGAAAAAGGAGATTTTATAAAAATTGTGGAAAACCCCTTGGCGGATCCTGTTAACGGCCATTGGTAAGATAATATTTTCGACACACCCCAAAATTGTGGAAAAATGAATATAGACTGTTTGATTCGATTATGAGTCATGGTGGCTTGAGATGAATGATTTTATGTGAATGAATTTCTTTATTGTATTAAATTGTATACGATACATGTATTTGGTATCACCACCTTCACCCCTCATTTATATGCTACATACCATTGCACTCCACTAACTGAGTATTTAAAATACCCACCCCCTCATTTTAAAAATTTTTTTCCAGAGGAAGTATAGAGTGACGATGTCTACTAGTGCCAATCGGAGGACTATTTTTGGTTGATTTTGAGTAGGTATGGATTATATAATCATTTTGGGAGTTGTAGATCATTGGACCATGGAAAGAAAGTTCTGTACATCTCATATCGTACGAATTTTACTGATATTGGTTGAATTCTTTGAGCAAGTATTGGAAAAATCCAAATGACTATAATTTGAGACTTCATTCTTTTGCATGAAATTATTTTTGAGAAAATGTTTTATCTTGTACTACAACATTTGGATTATAATAATATATTTAGATATATTATTATGGTTTTATGAGTTTTATGAACTGTCTGAGAATTCTGCATTAGATGGGATGGCCACACTGCATGTATGCATGTACAGGGATTCCCCGATTGTGTGCTGATGCAAGCTTGTGTGTATAGGGATGGGTTGGATGAGTCCCTTGCATGTATGTTGTGTATATGATTCTTTATTTTGATGAATTTTATGTTTTGGATGATTTATTGTATAATTAGAATGCCTTGCGCTATCCCGGTATATGGGGAGGTTATATCCGTATGCCGAGATAACGCGACGGTTGTTACGTGCTCGACGGGAAAATCGGGGCATGACAATTCTATTGGTATCAGAGCCAGATTTGCGATTTTAAATGTTTAAAGGTTTGAAATGTTTCCAAATGTCCCCAAAAGTTTTCTAAAAGTTTTAAAAGCGTTTTTCTTTTCAATGGATATACAAAAACCTTCCATGAATTCTTAAGAACTAGGGTCAATCTTATTTTTAGGGGTTGAATACCTAACCTAATGTTGAATCTAGTGAGCTCAAGACAGTGTTTCTTCTTGTAGGAACCATGCCGCCTAGACGAAGGACGAGAAACATTAGTGAGATTTCTCCTCCTGAGCACGAGGATGAATCATCCTCACATGCTCCAACATCTCTTCCAGCTGCCACAAGCACACACTTGGCGCCTTCCACCGGTATTCCCCCGCCTTCTATAGCCACCCTCCAACAAGTGATGGAGTGGTGGAGCTCTTTCGGGGCACAATATCAAGCTCCACCTCAACCTTTTGTTACTTTGTCGGTTCCTCCTTCTACACCGATTGTGGCACCTAATGTTCCCATAGCACCTGCTCCACCGGTTGTTGTGTTAGCCAATCGTCCTATGGTTGAGTTGTCAAAGCTACTCAAAGAGGCGAGGCAGCTCGGATGTGAAACTTTTTTTGATACCTGTGATGCCTTAGTGGCCAAGGAATGGATTGGCCGAATTCAGGAAACTGTCAGTAATATGAGGTTAACTGATGACATGAAGTTATGGGAGACAGTGAAATTGCTGGATAAGGGAGCCAGAACCTAGTGGGAAAATAAGAAGGCCAGGGCAACCACACCTCTCCTTTGGGTAGATTTTCCAAGGGCTTTTGAAGAAAAATATTAAACTCGGTTTTATAGGGACCAGAATAGAGAGGAGTTCTTCAAGCTTGTTCAGGGAAATAAAACGGTGTCCGAGTATAAGGCAGAGTTGATAGAACTTGCTACCTATGTTCCGGAGTTTGTGAACTTCGAGGAGTCCTTATTTGCAAAATTTGAATCGGGACTGAATCTGAGTATAAGAGAGAAAATGTCAATCACAAAGGGCATACTTTCCAAGATGTCTTGGATTTGGCCTTAAGGGCTGAGAAAATGGTGATAGAAAGGGGGAAAGTTTGAGAGCATGGAAAGGGAAAGAGGCCCAGTAGTTTTATATCGGGCCAAGGTCCCAAGAAGAGCATGAGTGTGGGCTCTTTTAGTGGTGGATCTATTTCAGGATCGATTGACTCTCCACAAGGCCAACGCGTATCCCAATTTAAAATTCCTACTTCCAGTACTGTTTCGGGAAGTTAATCAATGGGAAATAGGAAATAAAGTACAAAAACTATAGCAAGTTTCATTTTGGGGTTTGCCAAACACCCAAGTGGTGCTACCACTATGGAAAGGAAGGCCATTTCCATAATGTTTGTCAAAAATTAGGACGAGGAAGCCAAGCAAGTAGGGATTGCCCTAGTGGATTTATGGGCAGCCAAGCAAACACTTTTATTCCACCTCCAGCTGGCATACCATGGATGGGGACTGGGAGCAGCACAGTAGAAACTCCAAACCAGCGCCCACAGGCAAGAGCTCAAGCAAGGATATTTGCAATGATTAACGAGGATGCCCAGAACAACCCTGAAATAGTCATAGGTAAATTTTCTAGAACTTAAATTAGGTGATTTAGGAATTTGAATGTGAATATGGTGAAATTATGATTGGTTGACTCAGAATTTGTGAAATATTAGTGATGTTGCATGATATTAAGGTGAATAGACGTGATTTTGATAATTGATGATGATTTGATGACATTGAGAATTTTAAATTCTTATTGTGTTTGGTTAATTTAGGAAGTGATCCTTATTTTTTGTATGTTTAGGTATGATGAAAATTTTTGGAGTTGATACTCGTGTTTTAATTGATACTGGGTCTAATAACTCTTTTGTGAGCATTAAATTTGCCAAACACTTGAATAGACCCTTAACCCCATTAGAAAAAGAGTTATTGGTTATCACTCAATTGGGGGAACGGTTGTACAATAACACCGTGTTCAAAGCCTGTGAAGTAGAGGTAGAAAGGGAAATTCTTGAAGTGGACTTGATTCCATTAGAAATAAGGGACTTCGATGCTATATTGGGCATGGATTGGTTACACCCTCATAGGGCTTCTGTAAATTGCTTTACTAAGGAGGTAGAGTTCCGTAGACTGGAATATCCTCTACTTATATTTGTTGGTGAACAATGAGTCTTACTGAGTTGCGTAATCTCGGCATTAGAGGCACGAAAATTAGTGCACAAGGGTCTTACCTAGCCCATATCATCGAATGTTCCGGTGGTGAATGAATTTCCAGATATTTTCCTGGATGAGTTGCCAGGTTTCCCTCCAGTTTGAGAATTCGACTTTGTTATTGATTTAACTTCTAGCACCGTACCTATTTCCATTCCTCCATATAGGATGACACCTATGGAATTGAAGGAGTTAAAGGTCCAACTACAAGAATTGTTGGACAAGGGATTTGTTTGGCCGAGTACCTCATCTTTGGGTGCTCCGGTTTTATTCATTAAGAAGAAAGATGACACGTTTTAGTTGTGTATCGATTACAGACAGCTAAACAATGTGACCAACAAGAATAAATATCCCTTACCGAGGATTGATGAATTATTCGATTAACTCCAAGGGGCGAGTGTCTTTTTGAAGATTGATTTGAGGTCTGGCTATCATCAATTATGGATAAAAGAAAATGATATTCCCAAGCTGGCGTATAGGACGCGGTATGGGCACTATGAGTTTATGGTGATGCCTTTCGGTTTAACGAATACTTCGACAGCTTTTATGGATCTCATGAACCGAGTCTTTCATTTCTATCTTAACAAGTTCGTCATTGTCTTTATTGACGATATCTTGGTGTATTCCAAGAATGACGAAGAACATGCAGAACAACTTCGAATTGTGTTGCAGACTCTCAGAGATAGGCAATTGTATGCTAAGTTCTCAAAGTATGAATTTTAGCTAAAGGAAATTGGGTTCTTGAGGCACATTGTATCTGTAGATGGAATATTTGTTGACCCAAAGAAAGTAGAGGCTATTCTAAAATGGGAACAACCTAAGAACGTCACCGAGGTGAGAAGCTTCCTCGGATTGGCAGGTTATTATTGGAGATTTGTCGAAGAATTTTCCAAAATTGTAGCTCCATTGTCTGGCTTGCACAAAAGGGGATTAAATTTGAATGGAGTGATAAATGTGAGCAGAGTTTTCAAGAACTCAAAAGGAGACTCACGTCGGCTCCCATACTTGCTTTACCTACTGCTGGTGGTGATTATATAGTTTACAGCGATGCCAGCAAATAAGGGCTAAGATGTGTGCTAATGCAGGGTGACAGAGTTATCGTCTATGCTTCCTGACAATTAAAGGAGCACGAACTGAATTATCATACCCATGATCTAGAACTTGTTGCCATTGTATTTACTTTGAAGATTTGACAGCATTACTTATACGGAGCTATATGTAGAATTTTCACCGATCATAAGAGTCTTAAGTATTTGCTTACCCAAAAAGAGCTTAACTTGAGGCAAAGGAGATGGTTAGAGCTGGTTAAAGACTATGATCTGATGATTGATTATCACCCAGATAAGGTGAATGTAGTTACAGATACTCTAAGCTGTAAGTTCTCATCTTCTTCTCCAACTCAGGGGAATTCTTACCTTTCATGTCTAGTGGGACTTCGTGCTCTTGGAGCCAAATTTACTTGTGATGACAGTGGTATATTATTGGTGAAGTTTGAAGTTCGAACAACCCTGATAGACCATATTAAAGAGCTCCAAACCACTGATGAGGTGCTAAAGGAGATAGCAGAAAGGGTTCGTAAGGGTGAAACCGATGATTTCCATATTCGAGAGGATGGCATAGTAATGTATGGGAACGGATTTGTATTCCCAAAAATGATGAGTTCTGAAAGGCCATACTTGAAGAAGCGCACTTTTCGACTTATGCTATGCATCCCGGAAGTACTAAAATGTACCGAACCATCAAAGAAACTTACTGGTGGTTAGGATTGAAGTAGAAAATAACTGAATTTGTAGCAAAGTATCTCGTATGTCAACAAATTAAGGTCGAATATCAAAAACCGGCCGAGATACTTCAGCCATTGCCTATACTTGAATAGAAATGGGAGCACATCACTATGGATTTCGTGGTGGGATTGTCACGTACTCCGAGTCATCACGATGCTATTTGGGTGATAGTTGGCAGGCTCACAAAATGGGCACAATTCCTCCTGA
This sequence comes from Dillenia suffruticosa, assembly GCA_033439265.1. NCBI lineage: Eukaryota > Viridiplantae > Streptophyta > Magnoliopsida > Dilleniales > Dilleniaceae > Dillenia > Dillenia suffruticosa. Next base: position 12,768,406 of record JAVTVX010000009.1, read on the forward strand.
TTCAAAATACCTACTCTTTGGAGAGATTAGCAAAAATGTATCTTGATGAGATTGTCCAACTCCACGGGGTTCCAGTATCAATTGTATCAGATCGTGATCCCCGATTCATATTCAGATTCTGACCTACACAACAAAAAAAGACAAAATTTGCAACAAAATTTGGGACGAAATTGGAAGAAAAATTAGTCGCAAAACACATTTGCGACGACTTTTGCAACAAATATTTTTTCGTCGCTAATAAGTTGTCGCAAAATTTTGGAACGAAAAATTAATTATTCGTCGCAAAAATTTGCAACAAATATTTATATGTTGGGAAATTCGTCGCAAATTTGCAACGACATTTGCGACGAAAAATATTTCGTCGCACATTTGCCACAAATATAGTATTCGTCGCAAAATTTGCGACGAACAATTTTTCGTCGCAAATTTTGCGACGAAAAATGTATTCGTCGCAAATTTCCAACAAAAAAAATTTATTGCAAACTTTGCGACGAATAATTATTCGTTGCAAAATTCGTCGCAAAAGTTGCGACGAAATACATTCGTCGCAAAATTTAGCGACGAATATTATTTCGTCGCAACTTTTCGGACGAAAACTATTTTCGTCGCAAAATTTGCGACGAATACTATTTGTTGCAAAATTGCGACGAATCTTATTTCGTCCCAAATTTTTGCGACGAAACAATATTTGTTGCTAAATTTGCAACGATTTAGTTTTTTGTCGGAAATTACCAACGAAAAATAATTGGTCGCAAATTGGTGACGAATGTTTTCGTTACAAAATTCATCAGAAATTTAAATTTACAACACCATGGAACAAAATTTGTCACGAATAATATATGTTTTACAACGAATACAAATTTTATTATAATATTTGGACAAAATTTGCGTGCTCACCCAACCTCATCAACAATATTATCATCCAAATCATTTTTAATATAAAATTTAAACAATCTATACTCATAATTATAACTACCTATTCAATAAGATCAAAAAATTAAAAATGTAACAAACAATCATATTTATAATATCAAACCAAAAAGCAACATCAAAACTAAATATCGAATTATCAATAACCATACACTAAAAAAAAATCAATATAACAGTAACATAACAGTTCACAATTTCAAGTATGACCTCCACCATCACCATCATCATCATCATCATCAAAGAAATCATCACCCTCATCACCAACACCCTCATCACCATCGCAAGCATTATCAGGAGGAGAAATAGAAGGGGGAATCTGATTTGGAGCGGAGAATAACTGAAGATGCTGCATGATTAACATTTGTTACGTGCGGACTGCGAAGCTGCCGAAGCGGACTGCGATGGTGAAGACCGTGAATTTCCATCCGAATTGTGTCTATGGCCGCCACGTCGAAACTGTCAACCATAATACATTTTAAAGAAAAAAAAGTAAATTGCATATTCATCATATACATAATTAAGAACATGAATAAACTTACCATATTTAATTTGATAAATTATTTTCGACGAAACAAGGTACCAATATGTGAAGAAATTTTCTTGAATGACCTATACAAAAAAAAAGATAGTATATTAACAAATTCAATATATAAATTTAAGAATAAGAATGTAAATAAACAAGAATTTTTTTAAAGAAATTTGCAAATTATACGAATAGATTTATTTCGGTGAATGTCAGTCATATTGAGGTATCTTGCTTGGTCAATGTCAACATTGATAGATTTATGTTGGTGAATGTCAGCAAATCCTTGCTCAGAATGAGGCCTGAACAGTTACATCAACAGAATACCATTACCTTAATCCCTTTCCATGTCACTCACAGGCACATAAGACACTCCTTGAATTAGTAAACTAAAAATACTCGAGTCAGAAAAGCTTACCTCTTTGCTGTGATTTCTCTGAAAGTAGGTCACCAGTAGTTTGACTACAATGCGCCTGTCAACATTGATAGTAACATGTCATTCCAACTTCCATTACTTCCAAATTAATGATTAGTGACCAAGCAAGATAATAGAGAGCTTTGAAGTGTATTTTAAACTACTCATATGTCAAATAGCTAAGCAGTGCTCCATCAAGACTATTAACAAGCTGGATTATAAGGCTATATAGGAGGTGATTCATGCACATTGATAAGATTTATACCTATAGTGGTAATTAAGTATGAATGGTGGGATCCACAGCAGTAACGCTCTGAAATGGGGCTTGTCATATAGTCCCCACATAACTACATTAAAATGGCAGAGCAGAAGGGGCACCATGAGCAAAACCAAAGTAGTGGCAGTAATGTAGTTTTACTTTTCTTTTTTCGCATTTTGTGTCCTAAACCTCATGTCCATTCAAAACCACCATAAAACGCCTAGATCTGTCCAAGAAAACATTTTTTATATCTTGTATTGTTTATATGTGTGCTTGGAAAGTCACAACTCATGCTTGCTTTTGTACAAACACATGCATGAATGCACATATGAGAGTGGATGGCATGGTGAGATGTACATGAGTGACATTGGTGCAATGACCATTAATGGTCATCCAAGGCCAATGTAATGTGATGATGGAAGGTAAAAAAAGCAACTTAAAGGTTTACCATTTTCCTTTTCTTCAATAACCACCCAAAAGTCTAAATAACTCTTTAAGAAAAAATGGATGAAAATATGATACGTCAGAACTTTTAAATATGCAACCATACAGGAATCTGCACACTAAAAAAACGGCATGGACATGCATACACTTGTCCAGATTTTCTAACAAGGCAATTGCAAAATAAAATCAATTCACTCCATACCAGTTAAAAGATTTTCAGACAACAAGAATATGGTACTGAAGAATTTCAGATTCTAGCAAAAAGAACACTATAAGAAAATGATATAAGTACCTTCACTAACACATAAATAACATCTAAACTTAAGAAGCAAAAGAATTTCAATTGGCCTACTATACAAAAAAAAAGATAGTATATTAACAAATTCAATATATAAATTTAAGAATAAGAATGTAAATAAACAAGAAATTTTTTAAAGAAATTTGCAAACTATACCTATACCAATATATAAATTTAAGGGCTCAGCGGCCCCTTCGCGCGTCTGGGCCTCGAAGGGGCTGCAGGACCTTAGTGCAGCAGGGCCGCACAGCCCGGCCGCGCATCAGGGCCGCGCAGCAGGGCCGCGCAGCCCCTGCCGCGCAGCATGGCCGCGCAGCCCCTGCTGCCCATTATCGCGGCGGAGGCGCAAAGGGGACAGCGGCCCCTTTGCGCCTCTGGGCAGCGAAGGGGCGACGGCCCCATTCGGCGTCTGGGCAGCGAAGGGGCGAAGGCCCCTTCGCGCACCTGGGCAGCGCAGGGGAGGCAGCGCCTTCGCGCACCTCGCCCTTCATGGATCTGCCATCAAAAACTTAGATCCGGCGGCTGGCCGCCGGATCTGCCGTCTACGGCCAAGAGAGAGAATGAGAGAGAGAGATTACCTAACACTATCGTAGATCCGGCATCCCTTCCGCCATCCCTTCGCAATACCCCTTCGCGGTTGCTCTTCACAAACAAGATGAACCCGAGAGAGAGAGAGAGAGAGAGAGAGAGAGAGAGAGAGAGAGAGCGTCAAAGGAAGGTATGAAATATCTTCACTTTTGCTTCAAAATCAAATTTGTCCCAAAATTCGTCCATGATTCAGGGACGAATTTTTTTTTTCATCCCCGATTCAGGGACGAATTTTTTTTTTCGTCCCTGAATCAGGGACGAATGTTTTTTTCGTCCCTGAATCAGGGACGAATGTTTTTTTCGTTCCTGAATCAGGGACGAATTTCTTTTTCATCCCTGATTTAAGGACGAAATTTTTTTTCATCCATGAAGCCGGGACGAATATCTTTTTCGTCCCTGATTTAGGGACGAATATCTTTTTCGTGCCATCTCAACTATATTAACATGGTTTTTCAAGTCAAAGTTGAAGGAAAAATATTGAAAGCAATCAAACAATATCGAGTCTACTATTTTTGATTAACTGAAAGATATGATTTATGCTTACGCTTTCTTGTTCAAAAGCATAAGACCTTAACTATCAGTTCTAGTAGAGCTAATCTGATAACATATCACAAAATGTACATTGTAAAGAAGGGAATGAGAGTGAATTATATGCCTTTTGCAGTGGGAAGATTAGAGAGTTTATAGAGTGTAGATTGGAATAAATTCAGATCGAAAAGGGGCTTGAAAAAGACCCGATAAATGAAAAATGGATCTTTGTTCTAATAGATTCCTACGCATATTCTGTTTTTCAACATGGCCAAGAATTTGTCATGGGAGAGATGGTTTTTATTTTTTATTTTTTTTCATATGAAATATCTTCACTTTTGCTTCAAAAATAAATTTGTCCCAAAATTCGTCCCTGATTCAGGGACGAATTTTTTTTTCGTCCCTGATTCAGGGACGAATATCTTTTTCGTCCCTGATTCAGGGACGAATATCTTTTTCGTCCCTGATTCAGGGACCAAATTTTTTTTTCTGAAAATTTTTTTTCGACCGTAATTCAGTGACAAAATTGTTTTTTGAAGATGATGGAACAAGTTACAACAAAAATTATCTCGCTTGATATCACAACTCAATTTTATGTTTGATTTTATCAACGATCATTTATCGACGGAATCATTTTAAATATATTTTATTTGTTTAATTTAGTTTAAAGCAAAATTATACTAATAACAAATTCAAAACGGAACGAAAATATCGAACTTACTTATAGATTTTTAATTTTTTCGACAAGTTATTTTCTTACTCGCTAACCCTTCAATTATGTTACGAAAATATAAATTTCAAATTGTAATAGTATTTTTAAAAATTTTACTAAATAAACAAATTCAAAATTGAATTTAAGTTTAGTAGAGAAAATTAATGATACACTATAATGTTCCTCCCAAAGATAGATTTTAGTAGTCCACTAATTTTCCCAGAAACCATTCCCTTATATTTTGAATTTTGCTTCAAACACCATTTTGTCCCAAAATTCGTCCCGGATTCTGGGACGAAAAACCTTTTCGTCCCTGAATCTGGGACGAAATATTTTTTTTTTCGCTACAATCTACGACGAAAGAATGATTTTATCGCTAAATTTTCGATAAATATATGTTTTCGTAGCAATTTGTAGTAAATTTAACAAAAAATAATTTTTTTCTTTACGATTTTTGCAACAATACTTATGGTTTCTGATAATTAAACTCTTTGAATACACTAAAATAGAAACTAAATCAATACATTTTTAATAATATTGGCGTATTATGATATAATTATAAAACAATATTCGATGTATTGATTATTATTTAATAAGTATTTCTACTTTAACTCTTCATTTACTTAATCGAATATTTAAACAAATATATAAAATAAAGTTATCAGTGTTATAAATGAAAAATTTAACAGATAATGAATAAAAAATGAATATACTAATAATAATTTTTTGTAACAAATTAAAAGATATTATATTATGACTCTTTTATATAAATAGACAATGAATGAAAGATTTTATTTAATATTTTTTGAATATTTTAAGATTGTTATACGCTCTAAGTGTGTAACACCGTTTTCAAATTATTTTTTATATTAGAAAATGTTTATCATACTAGAAAATATATCTAATTACTGAAAAATAAATTTTAACGACAAATTTTGTCATAAATGTTGTTTTTCCCACTCATTTGCAACAAAATTAGCAACAAATAATCAAATTTCTTGCGACGAATATAAATATTCGTCGCTAATTTTGCAACGAATTTAGAAATTCGTCACAAATTTAGGGACAAAATCATTTTCGTCCCAAATTTAGCGACGAATTGAGAAGTTCGTCCCAATAATTTTGGACAAATTTTTAATTCGTCCCGAATTTAGGGACGAATTTTGTTTTCGTCCCTATTTTTGGGATGAATTTCGTTTTCGTCGCAAATTTAGGGACGATTTTTGAAATTCGTGGCAAAATTTCTGACGAATTTTGAAATTCGTCGCAAATTTAGCAACGAAATATTTGTTCGTCGCAAATTTGCAACGAATTTTGCTTCAAATAATTTTCGTCACAAATTTGCGACGAATTTTGTAACGAAAAAGTTTTTAGTTGCTAAATTTGCGACGAAAATATTTTTGTTGCTAAAATTATGGCTAATTGGCGACGATAATATTTTTTGTTGCTAAATTTATTGCAGATTGGCGACGAATATTTTTCGTCGCTAAATTCCGCTTTTTTTGTAGTGCTAAGTTACAAGAGGCCTTGGGCTCTAAGTTAAAATTCAGCACTGCATTTTATCCACAGACAGATGGATAATCCGAGCGTACAATCCATACATTAGAAGACATGTTGAGAGCATGTGTGATGGACTTCCAAGGGAGTTGGGATAGGCACCTACCGTTGATTGAATTTGCATACAACAATAGCTATCAAGCTAATATTGAGATGCCTCCCTATGAAGCTCTCTATGGAAGGAAATGTTGAACTCCGCTTTCTTGGGATGAAGTTGGAGAGCAAAAGATTGAAAGTATGGAACTAATTGAAACAACGATAGAGAAAATGAAGGTGATTCGGGCGAGAATGAAAGCGGCTTAGGCTAGACAAAAGAACTATGCCGACAAAAGAAGAAGACATTTGGAATTCAAAGTCAGAGATATGGTTTTCCTGAAAGTTTCACCTTGGAAGGGTGTGATTCGATTCCGAAAATGAGATAAATTGAATCCTCGTTATATTGGACCATTCAAGATCCGTGAGAAGATAGGAGAGGTGGCCTATCGGCTAGAATTACCTCTGGATTTAGAGAAGATTCGTGATGTGTTTCATGTGTCAATGCTAAAAAAGTATTTGTCGGATCCCTCTCACGTAATTGAAACTCCTCCGGTAGAGTTGAACCCAAATCTGAGTTTCAAAGTGCTACCGGTACAAATTATAGATCGACAACTCAAACAATTATGGAATAAGCAAATCCCAATGGTGAAAGTATTGTGGAGAAACAACCAAGTAGAAGAACAGACTTGGGAGACTAAAGAAATAATGCGGAAGCAACACCCGCAACTTTTTGATGTATGAATTTTAATTTAAATTTTGAAGACGAAATTTCTTTTTAGGGGGTTAAATATTGTGACACCAAGAAAAGGTCAAAGAAGGAAAAAAACACACACACACTCTTTTCTCTCTCTCTCTCCCCCCCCACTTTACCAATTTTCTTCTCTCGAAACCCATTTCCCTTTCTCATCTCCCATCTCTTTCTCTCTCTTGACTCTCACCTTTACCCTCAACCTCTCCCTCTCTCGGTTTCTCACCCTCATCTCTCTCTTTCATAAGGAAAATACTTTTGGGTGTTGTGATATTTAATCTAGCTATGTGATTCCAAATGTTAAAGGTATCTCTCTCGTCTCTCTCTCCCTCTCCCTCTCATGTGAATAATCTTGATTAAGTTCCTTTTCATTCTTCTGATATGAATTAGGGGTCTGTTTAGTTTTTGTTGATTTTGAATCAGACTATGAAGAAAGAGAAAAATGAGAAATTAATTTATGTTATTGATTGTGAAGAGGTAGAGGCCGACGAGAGAAAGAAGGAAGAGGAGGATTGGTTAGCTCCACCTCCCAAGGTTTCTGAGGTTGCCCTGAATCCTAGGGTGGATTCTAAAAATAATAATAATAATAATAAAAATAATAAAAAAAGAATTGAGGTACATTGTGCATGAACCCCATTTGCTATTGTTTGACTATGGATTCCTACTGTAGTCATTACCATTTTATTTTCTTAACTATGTGTCCATGTTTTATGTTTTCCGGTGGGAGCCTATTAACCTGTGTCTGACTCAATGAGAATAGCATTCTTTGTTTCTTAAACTATTGCTGTGATTGTTTGCCGTCATCCTTGTTGTATAGGTATATCCAGTTTCATGACAGAGTAGTGAATCCTACTTTGGAATAGACTTTGGATCTAGGAAAATTGTGAATAGAAATTTTATAATGATGCAAATAATGATAAATTGATAAAAATGAGAACAAGAATAAGAAAATATTCAAAATTTTTGTTTAAAAAAAATTAGAAAAAATTTGTAAACCTTTGAATTTAAGGAGAAATGACCCGAAAATTGTTATTGGTGGTTAGGATAATCTGTTGAAGCTTGAAATGAGATTTCTTTGGAGCCGATAATGCCTAGGGAATGAATACCCTTTTCAGGTGAGTGGATGACTATGTTTTATATGAATGAGAAATTGCTTTCGATCATGATTTCTCAATTGAATTTTTAAATGAGTTTGTGGAATGGATTTATAAATGTTTTGTGATTGTTGTGAGCCTTGAAATGGATTTTGTGACAAAACCATGACTCCTGAATTCGAATGATGATTTATTTGCACCATGTTACGGTTGAGTATTCATATGAATTGTGAAATGTTACTCTATTTTATATATTGAGTATGAATTGATTATGAAATTAAATGTAGTAACATGGTACTGGAAATGAAACGACTATAGTCTAAGTTTTGCCATGTCCGGGCCATCGGGGTAGCGTAGTTAAGCCTGGTTAAATTAGTTTAGGGGTAGGTGGGTTGGAGAGCCTCCACTAGCTGCCGGATAATGTGGTAGCACCACACGGAGCTCTGGGCTAACGCTAAAGAAAAATGAGATTTTATAAAAGTTGTGGAAAACCCCTTGGCGGATCCTGCCAACAGCCATTGGTAGCATAATGTTTTCGGCAAAAATTATGGAAAAATGAATATAGACTGTTTGATTCGATTATATGAGTTATGGTGGTTTGAGATGGATGATTTTATGTGAATAAATTTCTTTATTGTATTAAATTGTATTCGATACATGGATTTGGTATCATCACCCTCACCCCTCATTTATATGCTACATACCATTGCATTTCACTAACTGGGTATTTAAAATACTTACCCCCTCATTTTTAAAAATTCTTTCTGGAGGAAGTATAGAGTGCCGACGTCTACTATAATAAATTATAATTTTATATTATTTTATTATTATTAAAAAAATATGAGATAAAATAAATAAATAAAAAAAAGAAATATGTTAGATAAGTAAGTTGGCTTGGTTGTTGGATTGCTCTCAACTCTCTCCTTGTGCATGGATTTGATCCTGAGCAGAGACAACTTCACTAAAAAAAAAGACGGGCTCTGGGGTAGGCGCTTGGAGCAATAGGTTTATTTTTTTTAGAACTCTTGCAACATTGACGGAACTGGATCCGTCGTAATTTTTTTATTTTTTTATTTTTTTATTTTTTTTTTATTTCAGTGACGAATTTTTGTTGTTACTAATATCAGCGATGGATTTTTTCCATCGCTAATCCATCACTGATATTAGCGACAGAAAAAAATCTGTCGTTGATATTAACCGTGGTTGATTTTTCTGACGGATTTAGCGATAGATTTATGGCTTTTAGCAACAGATTTTTCCGTCGTTGATGGCGTGTTTTTTAGTTGTGTGTAGAACTGAGAGAGTGAGCTATGTCCACCTGGTTAGGAGTTATATCCCATTTTAACGATGCATTTTGAGGCATTGCGCTGAAAGAGTTTTGCAGTGTTACATCGAGATAGCTCATTGGCAATGCGCCAAGAGAGTTTGGTGGCGTTGTACTGAGAGAACTTATTGGCGTTGTGCCAAGAAAGAGTTTGGTGGTGTTGACTAAGAGAACTCATTGACATTGTGCTAAAAGAAAGTTTTGTGGCATTGCACCGAAAGAGCTCATTAGCATTGCACCAAGAGAGATAGTTTGGTGGGGTTGCATTGAGAGGACTAGTTGGTGTTGAGCCAAGATAAAGTCTGGTATCTGTACATTGCTTTTAACTATTTCCAATCTATTATGGTTAATACATCACGTGAATATAACAAATCATAGAAAACAAAATTATTATTAAATGAATAAGCAAAAGACAAAAGCTCCATATCAAAGTAACTAGTTAGCAATGTTGTGTCACCAACAAAATAATAGCAAGTAATTAATAGAGGTCACTAGGTTGGGGTATTATGCGAATAAAGCTTTGGAGTCTGTTATCTTGAGGCAAAATCCCAAGCTTGTCTGTTAGCTTCCTACACTCGACTATCATATGTCTGTAGTCCCTATAGAAGTGGCCATATCGAGTTTTGTCCTTCTTAGAATCATTCCTCATAAGACTGGGGGCCACCTAACGTAGGGTTTGCTCTTGATCTACATCAGGATCTGGCTGAGTGTATCATTTAGCGGAGTGTAATCGTTAAATTCGCGATGAGGCAGAGGTCCTGGTTGGCTCCTCTTGGGTGAGGGTCACTAAGGCGAGCGACTGTACTCGTTTCTATCTATTTTGCTTTGGTGTTTATTGAACGCCTTAACTTATTCTACTGCAATGTATTTTTTCACTCAAATATAGAATTCTTGAATGGTGGATGAAGGATTCTTTGTTATGGAAGTTTTTATTCTTGAGGGTCATAATCTAGTAAACAATACTACCAACGCAATGAATGGTCTAAACCAAAGACCTTTATCATCTCGATCTTGAAATTGTTGAGAAAATCTCTTAAGGGCTCATTGTCCCTTTGTCATAGTGACAAGAGGGAAGTACATTTCCTCTTGGCCCCTGGGCTGATCACGAAGTGAGCCTCAAGCTATAGCCAAAGTTGTGAGAATCTCCTGGTACTGAATGGAGGGAGCAAATTGAACCATATCAGTACATTACACTGCAGGGTTGTAGGAAAGTGCTTACACATGATTGCATCTGATATGTCCCTGAGATCATAGTTGTCACGAAGTAGGCCGTGTAATCTCAAGAATCGATAGTATTGTATGCTTCCTCATATCGAAATTTTAGGATCAGTAAAAACATTAGAATTGAAGGGAGAGAGACTGATGGCGAATTGAGTGGCATCATCTTTTCCTGTGCTAGTACATTTGAGTTTATTAGGCATGAGTTCTTTGACTTTCTTCCTCAGATCGTTTGGCTCATGTTGAGAGGTCACTGAGGGCTCTCAGCACCTTCGAAGTTGAAGCCTATGCGAGCGTGTGTGCCCTGACCATTGAGAGGAGGATGAAGCTTCTTGCATAAGGGCATGACTAAGCTCTTCTAATTGCTTGCTCATGTCTTGCATCCTAGACTTGAGCCTCTCCATTTGGGAGGGGTTGACTCCAACAGGAGAAGTCAGCGTAGCGTGTAGAATCTGTTGATTCTGAGGTTGGGCGGCAGGCGGCTCTCTCCCTAAGAGAGTATATCTATTTGATGGGGTAAGTGGATGATGAAAGAGGATGAGAGAGTATTTTTGTTTGGTTGAGAAGGGTCCATGGGACGTTTGTCCTCTGGCCACATACATGGATTTTGAGGTGTTTCTATTTCTTCTTTTTGGTGTCATGGCGGTTGACATGGCAGTAAAGTAGGGCGTAAAGTATGTTGGCTAAAAAGTTAGTTCGTTCCCATGGATTGTGCCAATCAGTTAAAAGTGGGTTTTACTCTATAGATAATTATTTTATTGACCTAAGCGGGGAACCAATGTTAACGAGTCTTTTAGGCCTTTGTGGTTGATGGGACCTGTAAAATGCCACTAGAGGTGGCTCCGACCGAGGAAACTTTGACTCTTAAGTCAGAAAGAGTGGTAAAGAACGATAAAAACATATTGAGTAGAGATATAGAATAGCCATGTTTTGCCCTTAAGTGTCAAGTGTAGAATTATTCACCTGGTTGGTTTCTTGTTCTTAATTTATATAGCATGCATGGCCAGTCTTGTATGCAACTAGGGTGTAGAAACCCTAGTTTCCTTGTGAAGAGATCGCTGAGGGTCTTCTGAGATTACAGGAATTGAATTCTATTGATTAAGGGAAATTCAACTTGTCATGAAGATTCCCTACCTTATCGGGAGTGATTATAATAGATTAGTGTGGGATTAAGGAAGGTTTGAAAGGTTTCCTTCTTTATGAGATGATCATAATTTAAACTCATTGTATAATAGGAATTGCTTTTGTAGTAGCTGAGAGAGTAAGACCGAGAGATGATAGGACTGAGAGGTTGGGAGGTTTAATTAGCAAAGCATATTGAGAGAGGGTGGCCATGTGGTCAGGCTAGGTATGTGAAGAGAGAAATGACCCAGAGGTTAAGTAGCCAAGAGGGTATTCACCTGAGAGGATCTTAACTAAGAGTTCCCCTGAATAGTCTGTGAGCTTTATATTTATGGCCCTAGTAGGCTTAATAGCTTCTGGACTTCATGGTAATGGACCGTTGGATAATGTACCATCAGGATTTAATACTTATTTTTTATTATTTGTAGTTAGTTTTAATTCATTTATTATTCTATGGTTTTTCTATATTAATAGATTTAGGTTTTGATTTTATTGAACTTAGATTGGTATTTTTTTCTCAATTGAACTTAACACTTCGGTATTCTCATAGATAATTAGAATAAATCAATATCAATTACTTCGGTATTCTCATAAGTAATTAGAATAAATCAATATCAATTAGGAAAATTGACTATTCTCGTGGGAAACAATCTTACTCACTAAAAATACAACATCACTTCACTAACTCCTTTTCTCTAGAAGGTTTAAGAATAGGGCAAACGTGAGGCTTCGCCTGAGTTATCTCAGCTATGAAAACTTTTACTTGTTTATTCTTCGTTCGTTGATATGTCTTCCATCTATGTTCATTTGATAATACACATAAGATTCGACTTTTTTCTTTTAAATTCCGTTCATTTGATTTTTCCTAATATGGTGTTTGAGTGTGATCTAGTTACTCTTTCGCAATCAACATATCATTAAGGAGAGGATTTATATTCTCAACAGGTATGGAAAATTACTAGGATTTTGGGAGCCCTACTTGGCATTGACCTTTGGGTTTCTGGATGTTTTAAGAAATCATTAACTGATTTTTTGAATTGCTGCTCTAAGCTTATTGATCGCCTATGATCACCTCGGAGTGAGGACAATAGAGTAGTCTATAGAAAAGCCTCTCAATATCTTCTAAACTTCTAAGAGAATTTGGTGGTAGAGTGGAATACCAAGTAAAGGCGAACTTAGTAATTAATAATAATAAAAAAGTCACAGCTTATAGTAGTCGTTTTGCCTTTTTTCCCTTTATTATGTCATGAACTTACTTGATGGTAGTCTTTGAGTCCTGAGAAGGTAGAGAAATCATTACTTTCCTCAGTAATTGGGATACGTGTTTGACCAACTTAGGATGTGGTTTCTTAGAAATTGATTGATTTAAAGGAGCGAGTTGCTTGCCAAAGTGTCTTTTTATTGCTTTAGAAATCAATTCAGAATACATGAGTGGTTATTGATGGAGCATAGTCTAGGAGCCCATTAGCGTGTGGATTGAAACCCTCTAGGCCTATGATCTAATAGACAGGATGTGCTAGAATACGTTGAAATGTGTCATCTTTGTAGGATATATCTCCCAAACTGGTAGATATGACATACTCTCTCGGTATTTATCGGATAGACCCTTCTCGATAGCCAGCTAACCGATCTTATCACCCCCTCTATGCTTGATGATTATCGCTCAATCTGCTAAGATAACACTTACTTCTTCTACAAATATGGGGGCAACCTCCCATTGATGGAAAGGAGAATTTCAAACTGTAATCAATAAGGAAAAGAATCCCTTAACTTCTAGGACTTTCCTGACAGAAAGAATCTTGAATCTTTTGGAGATCTTCTGTCAAGGATCCCATAATCTCGAGATACTTCCATATAGAAACTAAGATTTTAACACCCTGAGTGCATACGAAGCTCACACACGAAGGCTATATATATATATATCATAAATTCAACCGGCAATGTATGTTTTCTGAACTGGCATAGAGTACACAAAGACATTATACTGTTCTCTTTTAGCCTATTTCCTTTATTGAAAACCGCTCTCTAACTTGAATATTGGAGTCTCCTCCATCGGAGTACCCTCCAATGATGTTTTGCAAGTCTCATCCATCAAAGATCATCAAGCAGCCAGTCATCCTATTTGAGTCAATAGAGCCATTATTTGTGGAGCCAAATCCGCCTCCAACAAATTGGTTCCATCCATGGGAACTAGAACTGCTTCTAAGCTACATTTGCAATTAAAGGGCACACCACCGCCTCGACAAACACCGTTCAACCTACAGTGCAAAATGACCCTGTGGAGGTTCTTACCGTCGCTAACTTATTCGAAACAACCTCCCTAGAAAGGACCTCTTAACCCCGAATGGAAAGGCACAAGACAAAAAAAAAGTTATGAGTAAATAATCGGAGGAGCTTAGCCCCACCTTTAGGTTAAAAGCATAATCTTCTTCCCATGGCTCGGGCCACATTTACTCAGGACGACCCGAGCCTAGAGCTCATCTAGAGACCTTGGTAATCTCTAGACATAGTCCTGATGATCTCAGAAAACATGTTGAAGAACTTCTAGTAAATGAACTGAGACGTGTTAACGCGAGAAGGGATGAACTCGCCTAGTATGCTACTGGCCTCTCATCGTTTGACTCCAAAGTTTCTATAGAATTGATGACTCATGATATACTCCTTCCTCCTATGGCGAGGTGTGACGGCACTACTAACCCCCAGGATCATGTGGCTTATTTCGTGACTATAATGATCTCGAGAGACATGTCAAACGCGGCCATGTGCAAGCACTTTCCTATGATCATGAAGGGCAATATGTTAACATGTTTCAATTTGCTCCCTCCATTTAGTATCAAGAGCTTCTTTCAACTTTGATATCAATACACGACACACTTTGTGATTAGTAGAAGGGCCAAGAGGAAGTCCATATCCCTCCTTTCATTACAACAGAAAGACAATGAGTCATTAAGAGACTTTCTCGACAAATTCGAAACCGACATGATAAATGTCTCAGCATTACACCATTCTATTGCATTAGCAGCACTGTTCACGGGGTTGCACCCATTAGGGATGAAAACTTCCATAACCAAGAACCCCCATCCACTATCCAAGAGTTCTATGCATGTACAAAGAAGTATAATATCACAAAAGATGATAAGGCATTTGACAAATGGTGAGAGCACTAACCCGCAATGAATGCAGTTGGTCACCCTAACAGTCTTTGCCTAAGAAGGCCTGACAAGGACCCTAGCAACAAAGAAGATTCACCAACTATACTCCTCAAAATGAGGTTCCTAACCAAGTTCTACTCCAGATCTGGAACAAACCCTCCGTCAGGTAGCCCTTTCGCTTCATGGAAGATGATTCAAAGAAGGATTAGACGCGATACTACCACTTTTACCGAGATAATAGTCACCTAATGGACAAATGCAAAAAGTTAAAGTCGAACTTGAGTTCCTCGTTTGAAGTGGTTGGCTCCAAAGCTTTATAAGTGTGGAGAAAGAAGACCACCCCCTCAAGGCCAATGTGTTGTGAGACATGAAAATGAAAAGGACTAGCAACTGGCCCCAGAAGGAGCTCGCAACTGACTAGATGGGGTAATTCTCCAGGTATATGACAAATATTGTTGAACAAAATAGGTTTTGATGATGATTAGGAGTAATGAAGTTTGATTTTAGGTAATTAATTTAAATTAGAAACAAATTAGACTAATTGTTAAAATTGGTTCTAGATGTCCAAGTTGCCTCATTCAAATGCATAAGACAACCTATGAGCATGATTGATAGAAATTTGGTTAAGTCAAAATGGCCAAGACGACTTGAGATTCGACATAAGACGACCTATTGATTGTGTCATAGAAAATAGGATGACCTGAATCATAGCATAAGACGACCAGAGGAAAGTAAGCCTCAGAAGTCCAAGTTTGCAGAATACCTAAGGCGACCTGACATTCTAGTAAGACGACCTGACTATAGCATTTAGGATAACAAGTCGTCTCAGTAAATATGACAAGGCGACCTGACAAAATTGAGTCACAGAAGTCGGATTTTACAGCACCTAAAGATGACTCAGCCTTAAAGGCAAGACGACCCAATCACTCTTAGGACGACCCAAAAATATCCACAAAACCCCTTGAACCTAGAAACGAAAATGTAAGTCACCTCCATAAAATGAACAAGACGACCTAGGGAAGACATAACACAGAATTAATGGTCTACACATCCATAAGATGAATCAAGATCATACACAAGATGACTTGGCTTGTTCATGTCTCAGAAACAAAAGTTTGCATAATAGATGAGGCGACCCATTTGAATACATAAACGACTTAAACGTGCATTGTAACAAGCACTCTGCTTCATATTGTATTTCACTCTCTACTTGTTGAGTAAACTCAGAAATATATTTTCTTTGAGTTGAATCGTAAAAGAAGAATAGAAGTATCGGAATAAGTTTGTTTGATTCTATAAAAATCAAGTAGAAGTATTGAAAAATACTTGTAAAGTTCACTAGCACCATCAGAAGTTAGTCTATAATTCTTGAATAGAATAGTGGATTTGAAAATTCAGGTGAAACTTGGAAGTTAACGTATACCAAGAAGATAGAACCATTATAAATTGTGTGTTAATCTTTTCTTACCTGTTCTTGTTTACTCGTGTAAATCAATTTATATTTTAAATCTCTGTAATTAATAAAAAATTTGTAAATAATCTATTTATCCCCTTTAGGTTATTATATTTAGTGTCAACAAATATGATCTTTTAGATCCTTACTTCCCAACTCACATTCTAATGATGTTGCACCAACACAACCTAGGGTATGCACAATAGGATAAAATAGGGTAAACGGTGGCCCCGATTTTCTACAAGACAAGACAGTCCAATCCATTTCAAAAGAGGTCCTTGCCACCCATGCCGAGAAGCCGTCCAAGAAGAAAAGACCCATGATTGGCTTCAACGATGACAATCTGGTGGGAGTCGACTCAGACCGACATGACTCCGTTGTCATTACTAGAAAGACTGGATAATACAAAGTGAGTAGGATCTTCATGGATCAAGGAGTTGGTTGTAACGTCCTTTACAATGCTTTTCAATAGATGGGCTTCACCTAAGCGTACCTACAACCTCATATTAGGCTAATCAAGGGGCTTTCAAGCGAAGGAGTATACCCTAAAGGTACCATTTCACTCCCTATCACTCACAAGACTCTACGGGATCTTGCAATGGCTACCACGATGTTTAGCATGGTTAAACTACCCTTACTTTACAATTCTATCCTGGGATGGCCCGGCTTGAATGCCCTAGGGGCCCTACTGAGCACAAAACATATGAAGGTCAAATTTAGGACATATGTCAGCTCTTCCTCCCAAGTAATCTTGAAACTCTTTACACCATGCCAGATACTTTGTGACACTTGACTTTATTGCTCATTTTGCTAGTTGTATTATAATGATTTCCCTTGTGATGCTTTGCCTCATTACCTTTCGGTATTAAATTGATCATATTGTGCATGTGTGACTAGACCGCATATCCACTTTCTCGAACGAATGTTTCGTCAACTAGTGATATATCTCCCTGATGGGTAGGCATGACCTACTCTTAATCAAATGAATGTGCCATCAATGAAGAATGTATCTCCCTGATGGATAGTCATGACCTACTCTCTTGAACAAACGTGTTATCGACTAGGGATGTATCTCCCCAATAGGTAGGCATAGCCCACTCTCTTGAACAAATGTGCCATCAATTAAGGATGTATCTCCCTAATGGGTAGGCACAACCCACTTTTTCAAACGAACGTGCTGTCAACTAGGGATATATCTCCCCGATGAGTAGGTATGGCCCACACTCTTGAACTAGCATGTCGTCAATAAAGGATATATCTTCCCGACGGGTAGGCATGACTCACTCGCTCAACAGAATGAAAATGCCATCAATGAGGGATATACCTCCCCGATCGGTAGAAGTGATCCGGTCATTTGGTCATACACAACGAGTCATACCACCGATATGACGACCTAAATATTTACTGACGGTTTATATATGAAATGTTACGAATCTTCATTGATTAAAGTACAAAAGTATACAAGTGAGGTCAACGAAAAAGAAAAACTAAGGCCTGGGTAAAAAAGAAACAAAAGATCATGTTCGAAGAAGAGTAGAAAACTAAAGAGCTCTAAACTATTGGTTGGCTTGGAGCGTATCGGCGGTGACATTCTTGTCTACTACTTCAAGAGGAATCTTACCCATAGGAACAAGCGCCAGTTTAGGGTTCAACACCTTAGAGTTGGTACTTTCATCATTTATGGGTATAACGCCCGCCATTCCTACTTGACGAATGATCTCCATAACATATTGGAGCCTTTTGGACAACCTATGTCGGGCAAGAGTATGCTGATTGATAGTCTTTGCGATAGTCCCCCAGCTTGACTATTCGTTGCTCAGCAACCTTTAGAGAGCAATCATGCATCTCGGCCTACTTCACCACAGCCTGCAGATATGCCTTGCACACCTTAGCCTTTGCCTCCAACTCTTCGCATCTCTTGGAGACCACCTTGCACCATTGGAGTGCTATGCTTAGATCAGCCTTTAAGCACTCCATCTCTTTGTTCCAAGCACTTCAAGAGGCTGCCAATGCTTTTTCCTCCCCGATCTCCCTTTCCTTCTGCACATAGGTATCTTGCAGTTGAGAAACCTCACCACCTATTTGGTCTCCTCGCTATTTCAGATGATCAATTATAAATTATCTTTTAGTGAAATCATACCGTAAACCCTAAGGGCATAATTGTTTCGTTGCCCTACTCGAGAGAGAATTTATTTAACCAATTCTTTGAATCTATTATGGAGCCCAATTTTTTAGATAAAAATCTAAATATTTGAACCCAATTTTGTAGTCCAATTACTAAACTAATACATACAAGCTTCCTATCCATGTTTTTGCCTTCTTTTTATTTGTTTTTGCTCTCTTTTCTTTCATTAGCCAATAAAGTGTAGAAATGTCAAAGGAGGATTTAAGGGTTGGACATGTGTTTGGTGAAGGTTGAAGAACGAAAAAGAAGAGTTGTATACGCGTGTGAAACCACAAGTATGAAAGGCCTATATTCTTAAACCTTCTTGAATGTGCTCTTGTGTATGTATTTGGGCCAAGAAAGAAAAAGAAAGCGGAAGAGAGAGAGAGAGGGAGGGAGGGAGAAAGAATACTTTTCTTCTTCCTACCCCTAATCACGAGTCCCTCACTTCTCTCTTGCAAAACCACCTCAAAGTTCATCAAAATTAACATCCAAACTTGAAATAAGCTATTTCTATCTATATATACCTCATACACAACCTTTTATTTATCATTGCAATTAATGATTGTCTTAGTCATAGAAATACATTTTCCATTTACACATCATGTAATTAGCTTCTTAGTGGCATTGAATAGATGTCTAATCTAAATTTTATATTGTGATGTATATAATATTTAGGCAAAAGTCCTTCGAACAAGAATAGAGTTGAGAACTTGGATTAGTGGGAGTGCATACCCTTCCCAATCTCTGAGTGAGACTTTTATGTCTTTTTTTAATGAGAAATGTTTTTATGTGTTTTTAAAATCTTATTTTGAAATGTGATTTTATAATTCAATTTTGAGTGTGATGTGTTCTCTTGAAGTGGTGATATTAGAAATGTGAAATTTGACGTGTTATTGTCACTTGATTTGCATTGCATGGTTGATTGATGTTCATTGAGACAAAAATAACTATGGGTTGCGAAATGTTTTGCAATTTAATTGCAATGAAAATGATATTCTAGGGTGATTGATTGTTCATGTAGTCACGGTGGTTTATTGCTCACTCATGAACAGCTAGAGTAAAAGTGGTATGTGTGGAGCCAGATTCTAGAATGGGGTAGCGTGATGTGGGGGAGTTTACCTACCCAAGTTTTCAGTTGGGTAACCATGAGCAACCAATGGTAATATCCAAGTTAATACAAAGGACGGGATAATTTTTTAGAAAAATGAACGAATAAAAACCCTTGCTGTATCTAATTCTTGACCCAGACTAATATCTTGGATTGGAAAGTATATTTTCTATAGTCCCATAGTTTTGAATGGATTGCAACTTATTTTGATGTCCATTTTGGTATCCATTTAGAATATTCATTTTGATATCCATGTTGAATTGCCCATTTTGATGCAAAGAGAAATGTTTTCTTTATTTTGAATGTGTTGGTTGCCAAAACTTTGTGAATACTTTTGTAAATTTGTTAATATTTTTGTAATGATATAATGGAATTTGTTGAAAATGGTTTTAGAATATAATCACACTTCAACTCATTGATATGTACACAGATTTCTCACTCATTGGATACATTAGTACTCATCCATATCTTCATCTCTCCTATTTCAAGTTTGTAGCTATTAAGTACAGATAGAGGACCATCGTTTGCAACTTGTGAGATGCACCTCTATCTGAACTATATACTTTGTGTGAGATAGTTTTGCTTTGACTTAGTTATAGTAGTTTTGGTTTGACTTACTTGGTTGTAGATGGACCCCATGGGGAAAGTTAATGGAAATTGAAATTTGTTGTATTTTGGTTTAATTGTAGAAACCTTATTATTTTTGTATGTGTACATTTATATTTTGATTGGTCACTTTGTGTTAAAATTATGGGGGATTTTACTTATCTCATTTTGAAAAAGGTTTTATGGATAAGGATTTATATTATAGAGAATTGGTTGAGAATTGAGATTGTGCTAATAATAGATTAGCTTTGTTGGGTCTTGGAGTGCGAGCCTAGGGTTACACATAGTTCGAGGCAATGTGACGGTTGTCGTGTTGGTGCCTTTCTCTCTCTACCCCTTGCAATTGTTATAGGTCTGAACAAAGATGATTGGGGGAAAAGCAGTTCCCCAGGACACCCTTTGCTTGCCTTTCCTTGGAATCAAATAGACAACAGATGATGGCCCTATATTGAGTCCCCTAATTGTTTCTTTAGAGACATCCACAGGGTCCTCCGCAACCTGTCCCTCAATCTCCTCCTTTTCTTCCTTGAGGTCGTTAGGAATGCGACCCTCGACCTCCTTCTCCTCTTCTCCCTCTTCTTTGTCTCCTCTCTCTCTCCTCTCTCTCCTTCTTGACTCAAGTACCCATATCTCCTAGAGCTTCAGACTCATGAACTCATGCCTCAACCACCCTCGACATGCCTGGAGAATCCTATCCCCTATTCTCTCCTACATCCTCACTCGACAAGGTTGGAAGATGATTCTTCCTCTTCTTTCGCATTAAAGAAGAAAGTGGAATAGTGTCGATACCCACATCAGATGCACTCTCCACTGTCGTCGCCTCTTACTTTGAATTGAGCATTATTAGCTTGTCGGTAGTTATCTCCACAAGGTCCTTTTCCTCATGATAGGCAAGGACATCCACGAGCCTTTTATTCTTCTTTGTTGCCACGAGAGGCCTTTCGATCTTTCTTTTCTCCCTTAGTAGCAAACCCACTAGAGCCAACATTTTGTTATCTAAAAGGGCCTCAACCCAAATGCATTGACCCTTGGCCTTATAATAACCTCTGACCGAATCGATGAATCATGAATGGCGAGAAGGCTAAGGAGTCTTTAGCCTAGGATGCGGCTCCTCATCGGCCCTCAGCAGCATAGCCATTAGGTCCCTATCTATACTTATGTATGCAGCTTTTATTGATGCTATCCTTCTAAAATAATAAAACCATCCTTCCATAGGAACACCACCAGCATACCTCTTAAGCATAAACACAGATGCTTGAATCTCAAAATCAAAACGAAAACGGCAGAAACTCATCAATGACATCATGGCCAATACCAAGTGCCAAGTGTTAGGAATCAGTATCATTGGATATACTCCAGCGGAACAGAACTTGGGAGAGGGGACCTTTATATAGAACCTTCAAACCATACTTAACGTACTGCATATACATCGGGACACAACCTTTTGATGCCCTATTAGCCCTATCAACGTTAGTGGCTGACAATATGATATAATCGTCCCCCAACAGCATGTCGTTCTAAACATCATGAAGTTCATCCTTCGTCATTGTGCTTCTAATACCATTGACGCTCAGATAAGCGTGCGACGATGAACCCTTGGCCATTTCTCACCCACTTTCTTTCTGGGTATTGCTCGCAAATCTCGAATGATCTAGCTTGTGAGTGTCTCTCTGCGCGAAAGTTGATACTATCAAAAAGAAGACACGACAGTATACAAATCAATCAAACACTACATTTTATAAAATGTATTGGAGACGATTCATGATAATTGAAGCTATGAGTGCCATATTTAATGCTTTGCACTAACGTTTTTTTGAATACTTATTCATTTAATGTCACTCCTAAGGCCCTTCCTATGAAATTGAAATGACATTAGGAGTCGGGGAAAAGTACAGGAGCACAGTCTAGGAGCCCCTTAGCATGAGGATTAAAATCCTCTAGGCCCATGATCCAAAAGATGTGCTAGAATGCACCAAAACGTGTCGTCAATGCGGGATATATTTCCTAAATGGGTAAACATGGCCCACTCTCTTGATATTTATTGGATAGACACTTCTTGATAGCCAACTAATTGTTCCTAACACCCCCTTAGTGCTTGATGATTATCGCTTTTGTAACTTTTTCTACAAACACGGGGCAATCTTGTCACGTCCCGATCTGTGATCCAGAGGCGGTGAACAGTCACCCATTCTCTTGGACACTGGCCCAACCCTGCCAAGTATCCTTAAGGTAACGCGAGACTAATCATAATTTCAGGTACAGTTTTCAAACATATATATATATATATATATATACTATAAATGAAAGTTCCTTTGTCTCATACAATCATTCTAACATGATCAACTAATTTTCTCAAATATATAGCGGAAGTTCCATACCTTGATACGTCTCTAAAAATAGTCTCTGGAATTTGCGTATGTCGATATCTATCAACGTGTCCCTCTAAATACTATCTCTGTAAATTTAAGTGAGTGAGGAGTGAGTAAAATTATTTACTTAGTCAGTGAATAATCGTAACATGTAGTTAATAAGTGGTGTGAAAATGGAGTATTAAAACCATATATATATATATATATATATATATACTTTATATCATATTCAAGTATGAATGACAATTTCAAATACATTTCTCTAACATCATCATTCATAAAACATATGCATCCAATCTCATGTCGTAAATCGTAGAATTATGCCAAAACAAGCTCTCGGCAAAGGTCTACCTCAACTAATGATGAGCCACTAAGGGTTTTTCATTTAAACGAATAAACAACCCTAACTTTGGCGTTGGCATTGGCGTCGACATCGGGCCTCCCCAAGTGCTAGACTGAAACGTCATTCAGTCCTCCCCTTTTGGTTCAACTTGGTTAGTCCGAAATATAGTATCATATACACGCCACCTAACCATGTAGAGTGTCTGCATCTCGAGATATCGCAAACGTGCAACAATCTATAGAAAAAGACGGATCTGCTATAGCATACGAGGCGAGTCTATGTGGAACGACGCCTATTATATCATAGTATCATGGCTATAAGTACTATCCCCAATCTACGATCAAAGGGATTCAAGTACTAATGCCCGAGTACCTAGTTTTGCATCAAAATCATCAATAAACCAACCATACCACATATATATCGATAAAAATCATAAAAATCTAATATAGTATATTATAGCATATAATATCAAAGTATATTTCATGATTTAAAATATGGAATTTATATTTTTTATCAAAATTCATGGATGCTTATTAAAGAAATTTGGAATACTACATTTATCACAAAATTGTTACCAAATCATTTAACAACAAATTTTGCAACTATTTCATAAAATCATGTTTTGAAAGCGATAGAATATGGTTTTGCTCATTAATTATATGGTAACAGTAAAAACCCACTCACTTGTACGGGAAGGGTACACCACTCCCCTAAAACCTCGGTTCTCAACTAAGTCGCCCTTCGACTATAGTATAGTCGTCTACTCCTAAGACAATAACATATATATATGTCAATCCCCCTATTTCTTTCAATAAAATTTCTGATTTTCAAATTCCCCTTCTGCGCAGTTTTAAAAAAAATATCATAACTTTCTCTATATAAATCGGATTTGAATGATTCAAATTGTTACTTAAAGCTAAAACATATATCTATATTTTTCATGCTCAACTCATTTCCAAAATTCCCACTACACATATTTATAAAAATCTATTTTCAATACAGTTCGTACTTATATAACTAAATTTGTGTAGTTTTGGTAGAAAATTCATATCTCAGTATGTGGCACCGACAAAGAGAAGAAAAAAAGGGGAAAGTGAAAAAGTCACTTTCCCAATTCTTTCACTCATTCTCTCCCTCTCCCGGTTTACTCTCTCTCTCATGAATTCTCTCTCCCTCCCACTCACTCTCCCTCTTTGTTTCTCTTGCTCCCAATCTCTCTATCATCTCTCTCCCTCTCTCGATTTTGTGCTCGGTTCCGCCTCCCTCTCCGTCGATCTCTCTCTCTAGCACTTTCGGTCTTCGTCGCTCTCTCACCATCCCTCGAACTCTCTCTCTCGCACTCTCTGTGTCTCTCTCTCTGCTTTCTCCCTCACACTCGCGAGTGCACACATCAGCAGTGAGTGCGCCAGCCCGCGAGTACACCATCCCGTCAGCCCAGGAGCCCACGAGCCCACGACGGCCCTTGAGCCCTCGACCTGCTCTCTCTGCCGAGAGCCTTCCTGCAATGTCCGCTGCTCTTTACCGCGACCGCACTATTAGAAACCCTAGGCCGCGACCCTTCCACTGCACAGGTAAGGGCTGATTGTTGATCAATAGTTTAGGGGTTTTGATTCTCTTGGAAATTAAGGTTTAATTGCTAAAGTGTGTTTCGGTTTGGAAACATTACAGGAGTTCGGATCGAGTTGTAAGCGCACGGACGCTAGGGCTACAAGCTACGGAAACCATAGGTGAGGGAAATTTAAATCCTTTCGATAAATCGAGTGAATTTTGTGTAAGAGGTCTTGTATATATTTAGGATGTATGTTAGATACGATTAAAATGCATTTTTGACATTTGATATGTAATTTCTAGGGTTTCGTCTAAATTCTATATGAATTTAGATTGATCAATACGAAAGAAACGTGTTTGACGAAATTAGAAACTTGTTGAGTCGATTAGGATAGATTTCCTTGGAATTTGAATTGAAATTGTGGATTATTGGTCTAGGTTGACCTTTTTGGAGCTTGAAAGGAGATTTCTTGAGTATCGATAGGGCATAGGGAGTGGATACCCTCCCTAGAAGGTGAGTGGATGGTCCGTTGTGTTATAAATGAGCAAATGAGTTTAAAATTGTTTTATAAATGATTTTGTAAGATTTTTCATGTTTTATATCAATTGTTTTGTGATCGTGGGATGTCCGGACTGGATTGTGAAGTATGAATGCATCCATTGTATTTATAAATGCATATGTGCCATATGTGATTTGATGCTGCTCTATAACTTGCTATGACATGAAATTGATGATTGTTTGCTAGAAATTATGGCACATGACTTGAGAAATGACATATTTGAGAAATGCATGGTGCTAGTAGTCAATGGCTATAGTCATTCCCTCCACGGAGCGACCCGACGGGGTGGCGTGGTTGGGGTTTTATTGCGAGAAAGGTATAAGCGGCCTCTTCTCTGCCACGTCGGACTATCCGGATTGCACCCCGGGGAGGTCCGAGCCAACGCCAAGGAAAGGAGTAGTGTTTGAAATACTGAAATGGAAAACCTCTTGGCGGGCTTTCGTCTTGGTTCGGCCAAACGCAAGACGGAAGTAATTTCGATGAGACCCTTGTGATTTTCTGAAAGAATACTTGATGTGGATGCATACTTTGCGAATTATCTGATTTACTAAAAAATGTTTCGATATATATATGAAATGTTATTTGAGATATATTTTGACACTCCCACATTCACCCCTCATTTATCACACAATTATACCATTGCACTCTACTCACTGAGTATTTCCCAATACTCAGCTCTCCCTTTAACATCTTTCAGAGGAAGTTTAGATCTGCTACAGAAATTGGAGCTGGGGAAGATTTATTCCGCTGACTTGTGTAGGTACATAGAAATGCAAGTTCATTTTGGTTGATTTTGAAGTCCATGGAATGAAAGACTTGTATAATTCTTTTGGTATGGATTAAATTAATACTTGTTTCATATATAAGAGAAAGTATTGATGGAATCCTTACATGGTTTGTACGGAACTTGTTCATTTTCTTTTAAACTCTCATATGGGACATTTGGATTGAAATTCTGAATTTCGATACTTTCTTTTGGATTTGTGAAGTTCTGTACATTTCATACCGCTTGGATTTTACCGACGCTAGCTCGTTTCTTCATGCGAGTGTTAGTAAAATTCTGCGATTATGATTTGGGACTTCTTTATTTTAAATGTTTTAATTATGCTGAGAATTCTGGAATGGCTGGGATTGCCAATTTTTGCATGTATGCATGTATAGGGACCCCCGCCCCATTCGCGTGTTGATGCATGCTCATGTGTACAGGGATGGACCGGATGGGTCCTTTATATGTGTATTGTCGTGATTTTTTTTTCCATTTCTGATGGAGTGTGTATTGGATGAGTTTTGAACTGATTTGTAGCCTTGTGGAGTCCTGGTATAAGGGGAGGTTCTGCCCGTGTACCGAGACAACGCGGCGGCTATTGCGTGGTCGATCTGAGGATCGGGGCGTGACAGCTTTATTGGTATCAGAGCGAGGTTCACGATTTTAAAAGTTTGATGGTTTTGGATATAATTTCAAATGTTTCCAAATGTCCCGAAAGTTTTCTAAAAACTTTGAAATGTTTGGTTTTCGAAAAAGGTTTTCGGAGAATGTACAAAGTCTTCCATGGATTTCTTAGGAAATTAGAAACATTCTTTTTAGGGGGTTAAATATTAGCCTTTGCTTAACCGTTTGACTTAATTGTAACTTCTTGTTGTGTAGATCATTATGCCTCCATGAAAGAGAATGAGGAATGTGAACGAGATTCCTCAACCGGAGCATGAGGATGAGTCGTCCTCGCATGCTCTTCCTCCTTCCGTGCCTACACACCCGGCTCCTCCTACCGGGATTTCGGCTCTTCCTATTCCTGCTCTTCAGCAAATAATGGAGTGGTGGAGCACCTTCGGAGAGCAGTACCAAGCTCCACATGCGACTTTAGCTCCTCCACCGACCACTCCTTCAGTGCTGGTTGCTACTCCTAGTACCCCACTAGCGCCTCCTCCTCCGGTTGTCACAACAACCGATCGCCCTACTGTGGAGTTATCTAAGTTGATAAAGGAGGCAAGGCAATTAGGATGTGAGACATTCGCGGGTACTTCTGATGCTTCAATGGCCAAGGAATGGATTGGCCGAATTCAAGAGACCGTCTCCGATATGAGATTAAGCGATGAGATGAAATTATGGGTGGCGGTGAAACTGTTGGATAAAGGTGCAAGGACATGGTGGGAGAATGTGAAGGGAAGGGCTCCTGTTCCTCCTAATTGGACAGAATTTCTTAGGGCCTTTGAGGAGAAATACGACACCCGATTCTATCGGGATCAAAAAAGAGAGGATTTTTTCAAATTAGCTCAAGAAACAAGACAGTATCTGAGTACGAGACAGAACTGAGAGAGTTTGCTAATTATGTTCCAGAGTTTGTGAACTCCGAGGAGTCTCTAAGTTCAAAGTTCGAGTCGGGACTAAAACTGAATATTAGAGAGAAAATGCCCATCACCAAGGGGCATACTTTCCAAGACATTCTAGACTTGGCCTTGAGGGCCGAGAAAATGGTGATGGAGAGAAACAAAGTCAGAGAGCATCATGAGAAAGGAAAGAGGCCTAGTGGCTCCGGTTTGAGTCAAGGTTTTAAAAGAAGTCGAGACATGGGCTCTTATAGCAGTAGATCCTTTTCGGGATCGGTTGGCTTTCCTCCGAGACAATCTACTTTTAGGCCTAGTGCTCCCAGCAGAACCGTTGGTATGGAAGTAGGGTCCATGGGTGGCAGAGGAGAAACTTGCCCAAATTGCAAGGGACGTCATCCGGGTCCATGTGTGGAACCCAGATGATGCTACCATTTTGGGAAGGTGGATCACATTCGGCACTCTTGTCCGGAGTTAAATGTAGAAGGGCAAGGAAGCCGACAAGTTAGAGGTCCCTCGAGTGGTTCTAGAAGAGATTCAACGATTGCTCCTACACCTTCCACTAGCAATGCACCGAGGACGGGCACGGGTAGTAATACTGTAGCTGCCCCCACACAACGCTCTCAACCTAGAACTCAGACCCGAATCTATGCCATGACAAATGAAGAGGCCCAAGTAAATCCTGATGTAGTCACAGGTAAATCTCTATTAAATTTTAAGTTTTGAAATTGAAAATGTGACATAAATGGTTTATGATTATAATTT
The DNA here is from genome assembly GCA_033439265.1 of Dillenia suffruticosa. Classification (NCBI taxonomy): domain Eukaryota; kingdom Viridiplantae; phylum Streptophyta; class Magnoliopsida; order Dilleniales; family Dilleniaceae; genus Dillenia; species Dillenia suffruticosa. The sequence continues at coordinate 12,796,595 of JAVTVX010000009.1, forward strand.
GATAGTTGTGATCATGACTTAAAGAATGTGGATGATATGACTTTTGTTTATGGTTTATAATTATAGGTACAATGAAAATTTTTGATGTCGATCCACATGTGCTCATAGATACCGGGTCTAATCATTCCTTTGTGGGTTCGGGATTTGCTAGACATTCTGATAAGCCTTTAATTCCACTGGTTGAGGAATTATTGGCTATCACACCTTTGGGAGAACATTTAATCAAGGGAACAGTGTATAAGTCTTGTGAGGTAAAAATCGGGAAAGTAACTCTCGAGGCGGATTTGATTATGTTGGAAATGAAAGATTTTGATGTCATTCTAGGTATGGATTAGCTGTATCTTCACCGAGCTTCCGTGAATTGCTTCACTAAGAAAGTGGAATTCCGAAGGCCAGGACATCCCTTGCTTGTATTCGCCGGAGAACGGCGAGTGTTGCCGAGTTGTATAGTTTCAGCTCTTGAAGCACGGAGACTAGTGCATAAGGGATGTGAAGCTTATTTGGCACACATTGTTGATACCACTGTGAGAAGTCCTAGTCGGGACGATGTTCCTGTGGTGAATGAGTTTCCGGATGTTTTTCTGGAAGAGTTGCCTAGGTTGCCACCAAACCGAGAGCTCGATTTCACAATAGATCTAATTCCCGGTACCGCACTAATTTCTATTCCCCCGTATCGAATGGTACCCACAGAGTTGAAAGAGCTGAAGGTTCAGCTCCAAGAGTTGCTGGAGAAAGGGTTTATCCGACCGAGCACTTCACCTTGGGGTGCTCCGGTCTTGTTTGTAAAGAAAAAGAACGGAACCCTCCGATTATGTATTGACTACCGACAGCTCAACAAGGCAATGATAAAGAATAAGTATCCTCTTCCGAGAATTGATGATCTGTTTGATCAACTTCAAGGTGCAAGTGTTTTTTCAAAGATCGACTTGAGATCTGGTTATCATCAGTTGAAGATCAAGAATGGTGATGTTCATAAGACCGCATTTAGAACGCGGTATGGACACTACGAATTCCTAGTAATGCCCTTTGGATTGACGAATGCTCCTGCGGCCTTCATGGATCTCATGAATCGAGCGTTCCATCCTTATCTTGATAAATTTGTTATAGTCTTCATCGACGACATTTTGGTGTATTCCAAAAGTGATGAAGAGCATTCCAAACATCTCCGAATCATTTTACAAACTCTTAGGGAAAAAGAGTTGTATGCCAAGTTCTCAAAATACGAGTTTTGGCTAAGAAAGATTGGATTTTTGGGACATGTGGTTTCTAGCGACGGGATTTTTGTGGATCCAAAGAAGGTGGAAGTCATTCTGAAGTGGGAGCAGCCTAAAAATGTCACCGAAGTGCGAAGTTTTCTTGGATTAGCAGGGTATTATCGGAGATTCGTAGAAGGATTCTCGAAAATAGCAGCTCCGATGACAAGTTTGACTCGAAAGGGAGTCAAGTTCGAATGGGGTGAAAAGTGTGAGGATAGTTTTCAAGAGCTTAAGCAAAGGTTGACCTCCGCTCCTATCCTTGCTCTCCCTACTAGTGGCGGTGGTGATTATGTGGTGTACAGTGATGCCAGCAAGCAAGGATTAGGGTGCGTGCTGATGCAAGGTGATAAGGTGATTGCTTATGCTTCTCGCCAACTAAAGAAGCACGAAGTGAACTATCCTACTCATGATTTGGAGCTAGCTGCCATTGTGTTTGCTTTAAAGATTTGGCAGCATTATCTGTATAGGGTTACTTGTAAGGTCTTTACCGTTCACAAGAGTCTCAAATACTTACTCACTCAGAAGGAGCTCAATTTGAGACAAAGAAGGTGGTTAGAACTGATCAAGGATTATGACTTAGTAATTGACTACCACCCTAGGAAGGCGAATGTCGTAGCTGATACTTTAAGCCGCAAGTCCTCATCTACGACATCCCAAGAGAGTTCTTACCTCTCTTGTTTAGTTGGACTCCGAGCACTTGGAGTTGAGTTGGCTAAGGATGATCAAGGTGCTTTATTAGCCAAGTTTGTGGTCAGACCTACATTATTGGATCGCATTCGGGAGCTTCAGGCTATAGATGATGAGTTGAAGGGCATTGTTGAGAAAATCCAAAAAGGGGAAGGCGGTGAATTCCGGATTCAGGACGATGGAATTATATTGTATGGGAAACGAATGTGCATTCCGAAAAATGAAGATCTCCGGAAGGCTATACTCGAAGAGGCGCATTCCTCGGCCTATGCTATACATCCGGGGAGTACCAAAATGTATCGAACCATCAAAGAATCATATTGGTGGTCTGGGATGAAGAGAGAGATAGCCGAATTTGTGGCGAAGTGTCTTGTATGCCAGCAGATCAAGGCTGAACATCAGAAACCGGCAGGGACACTTCAACCACTACCAATTCCCGAATGGAAATGGGAGCATATCACTATGGATTTCGTAGTGGGATTGCCACGTACTCCGAGCCATCACGATGCCATATGGGTGATTGTAGACCGTCTCACCAAATCGGCTCAATTCTTGCCAATTCAGAATACTTATTCCTTGGAAAGATTGGCAAAGTTGTACATTGATGAGATCGTAAGGCTTCACGGAGTACCGGTGTCTATTGTATCGGACCGTGATCCTCGATTTACTTCTAGATTCTGGCCAAAGTTACAAGAGTCCTTAGGGACTAAGTTGAAATTCAGCATTGCTTTTCATCCCCAAACCGATGGACAATCGGAGCGCACCATCCAAACATTGGAGGATATGCTTAGGGCATGTGTTACGGAATTTCAAGGCAGTTGGGATAGATACCTTCCGTTGGTTGAATTTGCCTACAACAACAGTTATCAAGCAAGCATAGGGATGCCTCCATATGAAGCCCTTTATGGAAGGAAGTGTCGTACTCCCTTATGTTGGGATGAAGTTGGAGAGAGAAAGATTGAAAGCATAGAAATGATCGAGGCCACTAAAGAAAAAGTAAAGCTGATTCAGGAAAGAATGAAGGTGGCTCAAGATCGACAAAAGAGCTATGCTGACAAGAGAAGAAGACCTTTGGAATTTGAAGAAGGAGATATGGTGTTTTTGAAGATATCTCCTTGGAAAGGCGTAATCCGTTTTCAGAAACGGGGAAAGCTAAATCCTCGTTATATCGGTCCCTTCAAAATTCTTGAAAGGATTGGACAAGTGGCATACCGGCTAGAATTGCCGCCGGAGTTATAGAGAATCCATGACGTTTTTCACGTTTTCGTGTTGAAGAAGTATTTACCGGATCCCTCACACTCATTGGAAGCACCTCCAGTGGAATTGAATGAGAATTTGAGTTTCAAGGTACAACCGGTGAAGATCATTGATAGGCAAATCAAGCAATTGAGGAATAAGCAGATTCCTATGGTTAAGGTGCTATGGAGAAATAATCAAGTTGAAGAACAGACTTGGGAAACCGAAAAATTAATGCGGAAACAACAACCGCAGCTCTTTGATGTATAATTGTATCTTGAAATTTCGGGGACGAAATTTGTTTTTAGGGGGTTAAGTGTTGTGGCACCGACAAAGAGAAAAAAAAAAGATGGAAAGTGAAAAAGATAATGCTTTACGTTTAAAGATACGACCGAGAGCTAAAACTTTGATGCTTTACGTTTTTCTAAATTTTGTACAAAAAATATTTTAAAAATTTATACAACATACTGGCCGTACATAGAGGATGAAAACAGAATATGTCATTTTGCTATCCTTTCCAAAATCACTATAAAACACATTCTTAATAGAAATTTTCGTGTCATATCTTATTTTAAAGCTTAGGGAGTCTTGTTTATTGAGAAACAAATGGTTTAAAATTTCAAGTCTTATACGATGAGAAATCATGGCAAGACTACACATAGTTCAAATCTGAAACAATGATATCTAGTATGCTAGTACATGTATTTAATTTCACTACTTGTAAAGACTTCAATTTTGAGTATTTTACCTTCATTTGTATGATCTTTTGCTAAGTAGTACCCATCATCTTGATCTTGATTTTCTTGAAACCTTGATCATATTAGCACTATAGTAACATAATTTATCAAAAATCATCTCTACACAATCCTTATACTATCTCAATCAACTAGAGATATAGAGTCAATGATGTTCTTATCTCTTTTACTTGTGTTCCTTCTCCGATATTTCAAGAATTCCACTTGAACATTCAGCAAATCTCTTTTTCCTTACTCTAATTTTCGTCCAAGTGAGGTGAGTCGAAGAGAAAATGGTTGGTTTTGGTCTTTTATAAACCTAATCAAGCTATGTTGACCCTTGATTCATTTTGCATGCAAGATCTTTACTCTACACTTGTCCTAAGCTTTTCTCTCATGCAAGATTGCCTACAAGCTACCTTCATGCATCTCTTTTATGTCAATTTCGTTCGTGATGAATTTAAGCACAAAAAGAGGAGTTTTTTATCAATCAATGAGAATTCATGCAATGATTTTTCAACCAATGAGTTTTCTCTTTGGTGGAATGAGGTTAGATGGCCACTTTGTGTACTTTTGGCCAATAGTTGATCTCCAATTGTGATAATTGTCATTCAATGGTTGGTTTTGTAACTTAGTCCCTCAAGTTCTCATATTTGCACTTTAACTCCTAAACTTTCCATAATTATAAATTCGACCCTATGTGATTTTTTTTTTTAATTTTCAAATTCACTTCTTTATGCTTATAATTAAGTGTTTTGGCTTTCGTTAACCATTTTCAATGATTTTAGGGCTTGCCGGCACTTTTTGGAAAAGTTTTCAGCTTATCGATGGAATTTTTGGTTTAAGTGATTTTAAAGGCAAAGTTTTAGAAATTTCAAATCATGTGTCTCAAATGGGTGCAGTATCATATATATGAACATGAGAAGAGTACATCATATACTGAGAGTCGGTGTTACAAATCTCTCATAGACGGAATGGAGAATTTCAAACCATAACCTATAAGGAAAAGAATCCCTTAATTACAAGGACTTTCCCAACTGAAAGGAATCTGAATCATTTGGAGATCTTCCATCAAGGATCTCGAAATCTCGGGATACTTTTATAAGAAAACTCGAGGTTTAACATCCCAAGTATATACGAAACTCACACACGAAGGTTATATATACATTGTAAAGTCAACCGGCCTAATACACTCTCTGAACTGACACAAAGCACACAAAAACATTGCACTACTCTCTTTCAATCTGTTTCTCTTATTATAAATTGCTCTCTAACTTAAGTATCAGAGTTTCTCCTGTTGAACACCCTCCGATGGTCTTTTGTAGATCTCATTGATCAAAGATCATCGAACAACCAATCATCTCGTTTGAGTCAGTAGAGCCACCATCTATAGAGCAAAACCAATCTCCAATAGTTACATTGCTGATTGAGCACTAGAACTACAAGTTAAGGCATTTGTGGAGTTGTATACCTTTGTAGCACTTGCATTACACTGATTGGTAGAATAGTCTAAACATAGGTTGTTCTGGTTGATTATAAATTAATTGGTCACAAAGGGCATATGCTGACCTAGTTTGTGTATGAATTGGTTGAGAATTCGGGGGTATGCTACTCCTATAGGTATGGGTTGGGTGTAAGCTGCGAGGTAGTAGGAGGTATCGATTTGACCAGCATTAAGCGACAATGATTTCATACATGATTTTCCTTTATGGCAAATGGGATTCTCAATGTCTTATCATAAGATAATTCACACATGATTGGAATACATGAAATATTTATCAATCTTCTTCTCACCTTGAAATTCCAAACTTAGGTTGTGGAAGAATGGCCATTAGCTTATTGAGCTACACTCTAGTATTTTGATTGTCAACCAAGTCTACCCTTGATTCCCTTATGCATATGGAATTTGTTCGCTAGTTAGGGAGCCGTGTAATCTAAAACTTGGTAGTGTAGTTTATCGTTGAATCAAGGTCTGTCTCCTAAATTCTTGTGACTTCATCTTGCATTTTAAGGCAAACCATGTTGGCTAGTTGTTGAACAAAATTGTTTGTGACTTCATTAATTCCTATGCTGATTTGTTCTCAAATAAATAAGGCCATCATGGAACTGGTAATAGTGGTATCTCTAAAAAGCAACTTGGTTATTACTCTATTGTGTTGAGTTCAAGTGGATAATGCAGAATTGGGATTTTTTTTCACTAAGGAGTTGCAATCGGTAAAACAAGAGGTTCATTATTGAAGGGGTGTGGTTTGTTGATTTAAAACCACCCAGTGATTGTTCATATTCCTCATCTAGTGCTAATTGTTTCCTTCCATTCATATAGTGTTTCCAGAATGCAGAAGCATAAACTTTTACAAGATCTAAAAAAGTGAGTCCCATTAAGTGTACCAAAAAGAGTATTGGCACCCGATTAGAGCAAATTAGACAGCACTTGCATTTTCGAGTGTCTCAAGCAATAGATATCAAGTAGGGGATTATGAGGAATAACAACGGTAGACGAATTGGAAAAGAAAAAATAGAATTTTATTAAATTAAATGAAATGACTACAAAACAATCGGAAAATATAATAACTAAAAATGAAGAAATTTATATGTTAGGTTGTGTCATGCTTTCTGCAAACTACTTTTTTTTTTGGGTTCAAGATCACGGATATCCAGTATCATACTTTAACTAATTTAGTTCGATTATTTGTAGAGTCGCTATTTAGGAGACTGCTCTCCTAAAATATGATTTTTTATTCCCAAGTTGCAAACTTCTTCTTTTATAGGCATCATTGGCTGACTTTCTATTTAACAAATATGTCATGCCCCGATCCTCGGATCGACCACGCGACAACCGCCGCGTTGTCTCGGTACACGGGCAGAACCTCCCCATATACCGAGACTCTGCAAGGATAACCAACTGTACAATATTTCTTCCAAATACAATACACATATAAAGGAACCATCTGATCCATCCCAGTACACACAAACCCACATCAGCACACAAATGGGGAGGGGGTTCCTGTACATGCACGCATGTAATGTGACCATCCCAGCCACTTCAAGGATATGTCAAAATCAAAACAGATGAAATCCCAAATCATAGTCGTAGGATTTTACTGACACTTGTCTGAAGAAAACAAACCAGCATCAGTAAAGTCCAAACAGTATGAGATGTACAGAACTTCGTAAAATCAAAAGCAAGTATCAAAATTCAACACTTCGAACCAAATGTCCCATTCAAACAATAAGTTTTACCAAAAATAGAATTTAAAAGAAAGTAAACAAGTCTTCCCTTCCATGGATTTCAAATAAACTAAAATAACCTTACATCACTATCATACATATACAAAACAGCAGATAAACCTTCCCAAACTCCAATTTCTGTAACAGACCTAAACTTTCTCTGAAAAATGTTAAAGAGAGGGGTGAGTATTGGAAAATACTCAGTGAGTGGAGTGCAATGGTGTGATTGTGTTCATAAATAAGGAGTAAATGTGGGGCAGTCAAAGCATATCTCATAAATAACAGTTCATATGCATAAAATATTTCAATAAATCACAATTTACAAAATATACATCCATGTCAATTATCATTTCAGAAAATCTTGGGGTTCCATCGAAAAACACTTCCGTCTTAGGGTGGCCAAACCCAGACGAAATCCCGCCAAGAGTTTTTCTATCCAATGTCTCAAAACAAACCCCCTATCTTGGCGTTGGCTCGTACCTCACCGGGGTGCACCAGATATAGTATGATTTCGGCAGAGGGAGGGACGTCTAACTCCCCTGCACATCCAAACTCCAAACCACGCCACCCCGTCGGGTCGCTTCGTGGTGGGAATATGACTATAGTCATCTGCGGCACCCTTCATTTTTAAATCAATCAAGTTCACAAGCAATGTGCCATAATTTTCCATCAAATAATCAACAATCTCATGCCAAATCAATTCATTGAGCAATATCAAATAACATATGACACAAAATCATTTTTAAACACAATGGATGTATTTATACTTTATAATTCAGTTCAGACAGCCCACAGTTACAAAACAATTCACATAAATCACGTAAAACCTTTCGAAAATCATTATAAAGCAATTTTAAAACAAATTTCTCATTCATGAACATAATGGACCATCCACTCACCTTCTAGGGAGGGTATCCACTCCCCATGCCCTATCGATACTCAAGAAATCTCCTTTCAAGCTCCAAAACAAAGTCAACCTATGGTTTCCGTAGCTTGCAGCCCTAGCGTCCGTGCGCCTACAACTCGATCCGAACTCCTACAATGAAGATGCAGGTGAGCTCTCGAAGGGGAAAGATGGTCGCGGGCTCGCGGGCCGTCATGGGGCTCGTGGGCCGGCGGGCTGGTGGGCTGGCCCGCTGGTGGGCTCGCAGGCTCGCAGCCCGGCTTGCTGGCTGTAGAGGGCTTCGCAGGCCGTAGTGGGTCGCGCGCTGAAGCATGTTTGTGATCGTGCTGGGGTCGCACGTGCTCGTGCTAGGGTCGCGCGCTGGCTCGTGCTGGGGTAGCGCTCAGGCTCGCGCTGGATTCGCGCAGGCTCGTGCTGGGTCATGCGCTGCTCGGGGGAGATCGCGCGCTGCTCGCCGAAGATCGCGAGCTACTCGTGCGCTGCTCGCCAGAGATCGCGAGCTACTCGTGCGCTGCTCGCGGAAGATCGGGCAAGGGAGCACTCGGGTTCGCACAGGAGAGATCGCGCTGCGGCGGAGGAGCTGCAGTCGTGCTCGTGAAGGGGCAGTGCTCACGGGAGGAAGGTGAGGCGGCTATGGCGCGCTCGCAGGAAGGAAGGAGCAGCGGCGGCTGGGTGTTGGCGGAGGTGAATCGGGCGCGACTGTGGGAGAGAAAGTGTGCGAAGGAGAGAGAGAGTTCGAGAGGCAGAGAGACAGAGAGTGCGAGAGCGACAGAGAGAGAGAGAGAGAGAGAAAGATGATAGAGACAGAGCGATGGAGAGAGAGACGGTGTGCGGTGGACAGAAGGGGCAAAGGACGGCGGAGATGGTGGTGGTGGCGGCGGAGAGGCGACGGGAGAGAGGGATTCGGGAGAGAGAGAGAGAATGAGATAGAGAGAGACGGAAGGAAGAGAGAGAGAAATTATGGCTTTTTGCCCTAATTTCACTCTTGGGGAGAGCGCAACGTTTTGGTCCAAAACGCTGCGTTTCCTTTCTCTTTTTTTTTTTTTTTTCGGTATTACAAAATAACTACTCCTTTTAGAGATTTCATCGACTTACTTTCTATTTCTCAGACTTGGAGTTGTGACCATCTTTTTACTTTCTAAATCGGTTTAAAGCAATTTTTGATATATCTTTGATTTCTAATTTCTTGATGTTAGCTTGCACACCAATCTTTTCTGAATCTCTTACAAATCATCTCAAAATTTTCATTTCTTGACCAATTGGTATTTAAAAGGAAATTTTATCTCAAAAGGTCACCATCCATATCATCTTAGTGATCTAATTTCTCCTCCTCCTTGTATACATCACCGCCATTAGAATTTCTTAGGTTGTCACTAAAAGTTTACGATTTTGTAGGCAGCCACTAGATATAGCGTTTAGTGGCATAGGTGGCATCCTATGATACACGGAAACATTTTAACAATAATGTTTTCACGTTTTTGAAATATTTTCGAATTTTTTTTTCTATTTTTGAAAAGTTATATTACTTAATATTTATATAAAAGTTTTTATACCTTTTATATTTATAATTTTTTTCATATTTAATAAATTATTTATTTATTTAATTAATTATGATATTTATATTATTTGTTTTATAATCAATAATTTCATATTTATTCATTTTAGATTTTTATTATAAAAGTTAACCATTCTATTATTTTTATATAATAATTAATATTTATATAAATTTTTTTTATAATTTTTATATTTATGCATTCCGAATTCTTACAAATTATCATTTCCCATATAGTTCCTTATCTATTTCCATTTCATCTTTCCATTTTCGTGGAATCTAGGTGGCAACTACAAACTCCAACGAAATGATACATTCAGTGGCGCCCACTGCTGAACACAAATGTTGCTGCTAGCACTTTGCAAACCATTTGGTGACAAGTTGTTACGAATCTCATATCGAATTTTCAAAATATCATAAAATAGTATTTAAATCTAATAAACTCTCTCACTCAATAGATCGATCTTTTGGGCTGAGTTCTCCTATTAGGCTTGAATCCATCACTTGGGTCAGTGACAAATTGATATCAGAGTTTCCGATCTAACATGAAAAAAGGGATACCTAGAAGAGGGTTACCTGGAAAAGGGTTATCTGGTGCCAGAGTGAGAATCGTTCAAAATAGAAAAGGGTTACCTTGTGTTGGAGTAAGAGCCATCCAAAAAGGAAAAGCGCTACCCGTAAGAGTGAAAGTTATCCAGAGTGAGAGTCGTCTATGGATGTCCGGCTTTTCAAGATAAGTGTAATATTACGAATCTTATATCGGATTTCCAAAAAATCATAAAATAGTACTTAAATTCAATAAACTCTCTCACTTAATAATTCGATCTTTTGGGCTGAATTCTTCTATTGGGTTTGAGTTTATCACTTGGCTCTGCGACACAAGGCATAGGGCACAACCCAATGGAAGTAACTTACTGAAAGTAACTTATACAGCCACTCCTTGTTGGCCTCCGGTAGTTGTTACCACTGAAATGGTATGTTGAAGTGTGGGGCTACTCATTCGGGTTAATTAACCCTCTTCGGGCTAACCGAAATATAAGTTTACAATTTATTTGAAAAAATACTAAAAAAAGGGATAAAAATCAGGTTTGGTGGAATTGACTTGTTGAGATGAACTAAAATATGTTAAGATTTTCATGTAGTTTGTGGTGATCAGATGATAAGGCTGATTCAAATGAATAAGAAAGTTCAAATTTTAAGGTATACGGATGAAATTTGCTCTGTTGAAAAAAATAAAGACAATTTTTAAACTGATCAATCATTTGTTATTAAATAATTTTAATTGAATTTTATAGAAAAATCAAGTGATCGAATGGTTTGGGTCAATCAAATAAATTGTTTTTCTGAGCTTAAGTAATTATTTAATGCGATGAGATAAAATGTTGCCCATTTAAGTTTTGTTACTATGATTGAGATCATTTGTTTCGTCGAGAGCTATTATGTACATGCGATACCTTATTATTTATCTAAAATATTCCCTTAGTTTTAGACGGTCTGTCCACCCCTTCGGTACCATTTGCACCAAGAACATGAGAAGGAGGATATCGGGTATTTGTTATATTTTTTAAAATTATCCCATGGATTTATATAGATTTCACGGGAATTCAAAAGACACAGTACATCACAGAATGTGAGGTTATTATGCTATTCTCCGATGCCATCTTCCAAATATGAAATGATTCTTTGTTTACCCTTAATTATTCCTTTACACTCTGATTATTTATATGACATACGAGAGAACCAAGACTGAAGAAAGGGCCTTTTAAGAATTGACTAGAGGTCCCAAAACATTGACTCTTTTCTAGTGCTTGTTCCTGCGAAGTAATTCCCTGAACCAATAGGCAGACATCTTCGGATATCTCTTCAGTGTATTGTAATCGACATAGACAATGCCAAATCTTGAAGTGTATCCCAATCGCCATTCAAAATTGTCAAGCAATGACCATGCAAAGTACCCGGCAACATTCACCCCGTCGTCTACAGCCTTTTTCAACTCACCAAGATAGCCTTTGTAGTATGAAATTCTCGATGTGTCGTTCAGTGCCCGGGGACGTGGGAGACTCCCAGAATCATCCCTGCCTGTAATATCACAATAATTTTTAATGTTATCAGTTTCTTTTCTTTTAACGTAAATGTTTTGATGAGTATGTCATATTAATCTAACCATTTTCTGAAAGGATTATTGTTGGATTTCCGTATCGTTCTTTTACATAGTTGAGGGCCTTGTACAGTCCCCATGGAACATCATAAAGCCAATCAGAGTAGGCCTGGAATTGTTAAAAGAAATCATATGTGCAAGTAAACCAAAGATTACATTAGCAAAAAACGGGACGTAAGAACCAATGCAGAAGTAAAAAGATTTCATGTGACATTATGATGTTTACCCTTGGACCAATTGGCACTCCATTTTTCTCAACTGCAAAAAGTCAAGACAAAAAGAAAAAATATTTCAATAAGTGAAAAAATTTTAGATTTGTTGTTTTGTGACGAGAAGGTTTGAAAATGTCTTACAAGCAAAGCCGCAATCCCAGTCTGCCTGGTATCCTGGAACTTCAGGTTTCTCTTGATGTGGGTCATACATGTAGTAGCTGGTGTATTGGTTGATACCCACAAAATCGATTGAACCCCTAACAATTCTAACTTCTTCATCTGTGAATTTCGGAAGCCTGTCTCCTACTGTGTTTTGCATTGTTTTTGGGTATTCACCATACACAATGGGATGAATGAACCTACAAGATCAATTAAGTTAGAAAATCTCAATATTCTTTTCACTCTATTTCCTTCATTTCTACAATATTTTTAAAAGAGTATTTATAAGGGTCTTGTACCAGCCAAGGTGAAAGTCTCTTGCTCTTTGAGCTGCGTAATTGTCGGCCTTTCCTCTTGTAAGAGGCTCATACCACACAAAGTCCAAAATAATTCCAATCTTTCCATTTTGAGCTGCCTGAAAATTTGTGCGTTAAATTTGTTATACACCAAAAATTTGTGACAAGAGTGATCAAAGACAAAAATGAGAAAAATATGATCTTACTTGATACTTCAGATGATATCTGTTAACAGCAGCACCATGAGCCAAAAGGATATGATGTGCTACAATATAAGGCTCAGTACCAGAGTTTCCTGTGGTGCCATTTCCAGGGGCATCGGAGCAATATGGTTTGGAACATCTTCCGGGGGCATGAAGTCCATTGTCGTACCCAAGCGCTGCTATCACCCTTGGCTCATTGAATGTTGTCCAATGCTTCACTCTGTCTCCAAACGTCTTAAAACAAAAATCGGCATAATCTGCAAAATCTTGCCTGTAATTTTAATTTTTGAATTAAAATCATCCAAATTAGTTAAGTAAATGTGCTTTTAGCAAAATTAAAGAAAGTGATTGTGTGAAAATTAGAACTTACACAACTTGGCGGCTTAACAATCCCTTGTACTTGTCTTCAAGTGCTTGTGGAAGGTCATAGTGATATAGATTTGCATATGGTGTAATGCCTAAAGCAAAATAAATGAATAAATAAGTAAATAAATAGCTCAAGAGATTAAAAAGAGAAGAAAAGGAAAACACCCTTTATATAAATCATTGGCAAAGTTACCTTTTTTAAGCATGTAATTGATCAATCTGTTGTAGTAGTTAACTCCTTCCCAGTTTACTTTCCCAGTTCCCTCTACACCATTAGGTAGTGGTTAATCAATTAGAACTTGGGATATATAGCCTTTTAAATGAATCAATCAATATTTTATTCCTTGAATACCTGGGAAAATTCTGGACCATGAGATTGAGAACCTGTATGCCTCAAAGTTCAAGTCTGCCAAAATATTCATATCTTCCTGTAATTACAGAATGGTTATTATCTTCAGATAGCTTTGTTTGCAAATGGAGGAAGCAACTAAAAATTCTTTTTTATTAAATGCCTTACTTTGTAATGATGATATTGGTCTACCGAAACTTCTCCGGTTGCATTATCGGGAATCAGTCCTGCAACAACAACAAAATGTAACCTCAATTGGCAAACCAAAGTACACTAGGGTTTTAAGCATGTCCTTTGCCCATTAAAAAAGAATGTCATTTCTTTTAAATGTTAAAATTCGACCATGGTAAATCCCAAATCCGATTAAAGAGGAGAGTTAGGTAGTCGGATAGCGTAAAACTAATAAAAAAAATTCATATACGGATATTATTGTATAAAGGTAAATAATATTAAATAAGTTGGTGTCAAATGACTTTTAGAGTATAAATTTACTCTTTAAGTTATTTTTGGCAAATATTTTTTTATTGAATAATTAAACAATATAAATGCTGCAAAAAGATAATTACCTTATATGATTGGACAATTATCATCAAAATTAATTTTTCCCTCATATGATTGGATTAGAAGAAAGGTTTGCAGTGAAAAATTTTCTCTATAGATGAAAATTACAGTGAAAAATCATCAAAATTTGTGGTGAAAAATTGAGGGCAGTAATATTTTAATGATGAAATATAAAAGCAAACCAAAAGATAGCTAAAAACAATAAACTGGATCTAGGGTCTATATTGTTTTTTCTCTTAACACACTATCAATGAGACCCAAGATTTAAAAGAGACTTCAGAATAAGTAGTGTAATGTGTATAATAATGTAATATTTACCAGGAATTTTAACCAGTGTATCCCAAATGCTAGGCCCACGTCCTCCTTTATCAGCCATTCCCTCAACTTGATAAGCAGAAGTGGCCGTTCCAAACACAAAACCATCCGGAAAACTCTCTCTGCTAAGCCCTCCAGTGTCAGGCATGGTAGCAACCATATCACGCATTTCCATTGGTCTGATGGCATATGCAGAACCCGCAATCAAAAGCATCGAAAGCAAAAGCATCAAAATTGTTTTCGGGGTTCTCATCTCTGCCATTTTTTTGGCGAGAGAGAAGATGAAATTCGCTTGTTTTGATCGGTAAGAATGGTACAGGAATTGTTCATTTATAGAGAAGTTTGCACAATCCTACTAGAACTGTTACATTGCATCATGTCATCTGGTTACTAACATTGCTGTTTCCAAGTTCAATTTTCCGTCATCTTGTTGGATTACTATTCCAAGCGTTTCGGTTCAACTTCTAACGTGTCAAAACTTTGTTAATACTATTATTTTATTTTATTTTATTTATTTTTGGTAAAAGTTAATACTATTATTATTTTGAAGGATTTAGATAAACTCGTGATCCAATCATAGGGCCCACATTAATTTATTGTGAAGTGACAAAATTTTGATATTAATAGTCTTACAATATAATCATTATTATATTATTCCCAGCAATTATTTTTTATTAATATTCTCTTAATATTTGGTTAATCTATCTATGCTCGATACAATTAAGCTAACTCAATGATCTCTCAATATTCCTCATTATGGTAAAACAATATAGACCGAATATTTGGAAAATATTGACAGCATATATTTAATGGCATATTGTGTTATGGTAACACAATATTGACCAAATATTTGGAGAATATTAATAATATCAATATGGCCCTCTAAATTGTTTTACGTCCCGAAACTTTGTGGATGCTAATAATATTTGAAGGGTTTAGATCAACTCAGTGATCCAATCATAGGCCCGACAATAATTTATAGTGAAGTGACAAAAGTTTGATATACATGGTCATACAATATAATGATTATTATTATTCGAGCAATTATCTTTTATTAATATTCTCTTAATATATGTAATTCTCGATATAATTTAGGTATAACTCAATAATCTCTTAATATTCATCATTATGATAAAACAATATCGACGGAGTATTTCAAAAATAATGCCAGCATACATTTAACAGCATATTGTGTTATGATAACACAATATTGACCAAATATTTGGAGAATATGGACGGCATATATTTTACAAGCTTTAGAACTATATCGATACAGCTATATCAATACAGCCCTCTCTGTATAGTTCTAATTATATTAAACTTTTACTTAATTTGTAAATGCCTAAAACAATGCGTGGTTAAAATCTCTCTCAAAAATTTTAATTTTTTTGGAGTATAATTGAAACTTACATCATGATAGTTGACTGTCAAAAGTGATAAAGTATCTGATCATATTTGAAGGTGTGAAAATAGAAGGATTAAAGAGGGAAAGGAAAGCGAATATGAAAAATTCATAATAAATTTCATCTGTGTAAATATGAATACTAAAATTTCAATAATTTGTTGGGAATGCCAAACAAAGCCAAAAAATGCACCAGTAATTTGCTTTCAACAACACTTATTACTCCAATCAAAATTAAGTGCTCATATAAACTTCGGGCCTATTTAATTAAATTTATTTTAAATGGATTATAACCTCCAAAAACTCATAGAATATTTTGAAAATAATAAAAAAAAAAATTGTATCTTTAATTTTCAAAATAAATTATTAAACTAGTTGAATAAAATTTGTTGAAACGGTTTATAGAATATTCTATTAATTTATAACACTTTTAAGTATTGAAATCACTTAAAATGACAAAATACCATTAATAATATAAATAACTATTTATTAACATGAAAATAGTAAAACTACTATAATGAAATATTAATAAGGACAATTTATTTAATTTAGAGGTCAAAATAAAATAATTTATTTTATTATAAGTTTCAAATGTCAAACTTTAAGAAGTTATAAACTCTTTTAGAAAAAAAATTACCAAATAGATTTCAAGCTCTCAAATATGTTATGACACTACAAAATAATACGGTTTTAGCAACGAATTTAGCAACGAAAATTGTAGAAAAATTCATTGCTAAAAACATTAGCGTCGGATTTAGTAACGAAAAAGGTTTCGTCACTAATGAGACGTCGCAAAAATTTAGTGACAAAAAATACAAATTCGTCCCTAAATTAGCGACGAAAAATTTTTTGTCGCTAAAATTAACGACGGAAATCCAGTATTTGTTGGCAACGAATTTTCAAATTTGGGGCTAAATTAATTTATTATTTAATAATTATATTAATATTATATTATATTTTATTATATTTAAAATTTAGCAACGAATGGGATTTTCATCGCTAAATTTAGCGACGGATTACTAAATTTGTCACTAAATTAATTTATTATTTAATAATTATATTATATTTAAATTTAGTGATGAATTATCAAATTCGTAGCTAAATTAAATTAATTTATTTTTTAATTTATATATTGTCCGAGCCCGGTGAGCTAGTGCCCAGCTAACTCCCGCTAAAGCCCCTACATGCGCGCTAGCCCCGCGCCCCTCAGTTGAAATCCTTCTTTAATTGTAAAAAATGCATCGGATTTGACTCGAACACCAACGCAGGGGAAAGAACATAAAAACTCATAACAACCAAGCCATTCAACTTATCTAATCATGTATTTTTTTATTATTCAACATCTTATGATCACATTTTTTAATAATAAAAAAATAATATAAAATCATAATTTATTATAAAATAGTAAAATATTTGCTAAAAATAAAATAAATTTATTCTTTAAAAAATAAAATGAAAATAAAATATAAAATATTAATTAAAAAAAGAAATGATAATTCTTTATAAAATAGGAAAATAATAAAATACCAAATTAAAAGAAAATAATAAAAAGATTTCAAAAAATAAAAAAATATTATTCTTTAAAAAATAAAAAAAAATAATATAATACATTAATTAAAAAAAGAAATGATAATTCTTTGTAAAATAATAAAATAATAAAAAGCTAACTTAAAAAAATAAATCAATATTATTAAAATAAAATGCTATTTTAAAATATTATTTAATAATAAATATGAATTTTTAAAATAAAGTAATAAAATCATAGAAAAATAATTTTTATTAAAATATGAGTTTTTTTTTAATTTGTTAATTTACATTCATATTTTATTAATAATAGTAAAATAATATAAAATGATAGTTGTTAGAAAATAAAAAAAATATTAATTTAAACTAAAACAATAAAAAATTTTAAAGAATAAAATAATATTATTCTTTAAAAAATAAAATATAAAAAAGAAAATATTAAATTAATTTAGCGACGAATTGCCAAATTAATCGCTAAATTATTTTATTATTTAATAATTTATTAAATATTTTATTTTATTTAATTATATTTGAAATTTAGCAACGAATTCCGAAATTTATTGTTAAATTAATTTATTATTTAATAAATATATATTAATATTTTATTTTATTTAATTATATTTCAAATTTAGCGATAGATTCTGGAATTCGTCGCTATCTTAATGATGAATTTCCTAATCCGTTGCTAAATTAGCGACGAATTCTCTGATTCGTTACTAAATGAGCGATGAATTTCAAATCTGTCGCTAAATTAGTTACGACTATTTTTTCGTCGCAAGTTGTAAATAGCGATGAAAAATTTTTCGTCGCTAAATTTTATCACTAAAATCGTATTTTTTTTGTAGTGAGATGTGTCGAATAGTTTCTAAATTTAGTCAAACACCCACATAACCAGCTACAGTTTGAACAATTTTGTTAAATAAATTGAAAAGGGGCTTGAACAAAATAGCATTCTTCATTATATTGTGAATGAAAATATTAAAAGAAAAATTACCAAACATATTTCATGATTTTATAATCTCTCAAATATGTTATAAGATGTCTTGAATAGTTTATAAATTTAGACAAATACCCACTTAAACATACGAAAGACCAACAACAGTTTGCACAATTTTGTTGAATAAAATTAAAAGGTTCATGAAGGAAATAGTATTCTTCGTTACATTTGTGAATGAAAATACTAATAAAATGTCACCACCCCTAACCCTCCGAGAAAAGGCACATCTTGAATAAAGCTACACCAAAATACAACCTACAACCCCTACCTAACATTTTACTACAAAAAAAAGGCGCTATAGTGACACCAATCTGTGATGCCATTTTCTTTTTTTTGTTGCAAACAAAGTTTGTTTTTGGTTTTTACCGCCGCTATCTGGATTTTACTCAATTAATCTGATTTGAGTATTGTCACGCCTCGACCCGGGATCGTGAGCAGCCGCCCGTTACCTTGGATGCCGGCTGTATTTTTACAGAAAATCGGGCAGAACCTCCCTATATATCGGAGGTCTCCCATATTAAAATAAACCTGTTACCTGTCCAAAAGGGGTCATCCCGGCCTCAAAATGCATATATTATCCTCAACAACAAATCAGATCATCCTACTCCACAATCCAGGGCAACGCAAGGCTAACAAACAATTCTCCTCAGTCCTAACCACAGACCTCTACTGCCATGCCCCTGTCAAAGGCATGGACAGCCGCCAGTCGCCCCTCCTGTGATTTAGAGGAGGCACCGAGCGATCCTAGAGGACAATTCTAAGACATGACACATTCCCAAATACAGACGCAACGAAAAAGAAATGTCTCAATGCAATGTCATGCAGTGACATGAGAGTTCCACAATTTAAATGTCCATATTTATACAGTCATCCCAGAATTATAAAAATGGTCATCTATAGACCTCAGAATACAAATACATCACCAATACAAATTTTTGCAGCGGAAATACACAATGACTCCTCAAGTCCAGGCCTGATCTCCCAAAGATACTGAGCGTCCTAAAAGCGACACTCCTTGTCAAATACTATCTCTGAAACAAAAGGGAAATGAGGGGTGAGTACTCGGGAGAGAATACTCAGTGAGTGAGTGGGTCAATGCAGTCATCAAATATGGAGTGTGAAACTGGAATGTCAAAACATAAGTATATAAATCATATTTCAAATCATCATGCTCTTCATTTCAACAATATATCATTTCACGTATTTTCAAGTCAAATATGCATCCAAAGCACTGTCATTAAAATCATAGAGCTGCCAGCCGAAAATGTCCTGGCAGAGGTCTACCGCGACCTATGACAGGCGCACCGGGGGTGTTATATGCAATTTCATTTAAAGTGCTCTCTACCCCGGCGTTGGCGACGAACCTCGTCCAGGTGCTAGATTTGAAGAGGATATCCAATCCAAATCCAAATCCTCCCCCTTTCGGGTTCAACCTGGCTAGTAGCGTGTAGATAATCAAATCACGATAACTCGTGGGATACCCCAGGCCTAGGCATATCCGGACGCCACCAAAGCGCCTCTCACGGTGTCCTTCGTAGCTACGGAACAATACAATCCAAAGCCCTCAAGGCCAAAACCAATATCATATCAAAATGTGCCGAAATCCGGTTCATAAACCAATGCAACATATAGCATAAAATGGCACATTATACTTTTCAACCACATGGATGCATAATTTCATAATTCAATACAGTTTTTGGACACTCCAACGGTTCACAAAAGTCAATTTTAAAACCAGTCAAAACATTTCCAACATACGACAAATCATGCTCATTATCAAAATGTTGTAAAACAGGATTTACATATTAAACAAAAGTATTGAAATAAATCCCACTCACCGTTTTGGGGAAGGTAGCGCACTCCCCAATAACGCCAAAATACGCAAAACAAGACGCCCCTCAATCGAGTCACTAAGAAAGCTAACCTAATCAAGTCATCACGATTTTCATCAATTTCCGACTATTTCAGGGTTTATCGTTTTTCTTAATTTCGTACGAACCCTAAATTCCTCAATTTATAAACAAATCAACTAATGCTACTTAATTTGACAAGGTTTATTCAAGGGTTGAAGAGATTTCATTTCTCTCACTTAGGATTCTTCGGATCTCGAATTTAGCTTTCGTTCGCCCGTTGGTTTGGTCTAAAACCTGAATGTTTCCAAATTTGAAACAATTGCGAACAATTTAAGTCCAATACTAAAGAATTTCGAAACCCAAGTGCGAAAATCGAAACTTAGAGTCATTTACCTTCGCAGAGGCTCACGGACTGTCACAGGCCGTCGCGGGCCGTGGGCCGCGGTCTGGCGGGCTGATGGGCTGGCGGGCCTGGTGGGCCGGCGGGCCTGATGGGTCTGCGGCCTGGTGGGCCTGCGGCCTGGCAAGCCGGATCACGCGCTGGAGCGCGCTCGCGCTCGTGCTGGCGCTGGCGCTGGCTCACGCGCTGAAGCGCACTCGTAAGCTGGATCGTGCGCTGCTCGCGCTGTGGGTCGCACGCTGGAGCGCTCGCGCTCGTGCTGGGGCGTGCTGAGGCGCGCTGAGGCGCGCTGGGGTCGCGCGCTGGGGATCGCGAGCTGGGGATCGCGGCTGCTCGCGCGCTGCTCGAGCGCTGTTCGCGCGCTGCTCGAGCGCTGCTCGCGCGCTGTTCGCTCGCTGATCGCGCGCTGCTCGCGCTTAGGCTGGGTCACGCTGGAGCGCGCTGGGACGCGCTGGGGCGCGCAAGTGCGAGCTGGTGCAGGGACCGCACAGGGGCGCGCAGGGGCTCGTGCTACGGCGTGCTCGAGCGATCGCGTGCTCACGCTAGGGAGGGTCGCGCTGCAGCGCTCGCGCGCTCGCGAGGAAGACTGCGCGGTGGCGCTAGCGCTCGCGCGGAGATGATCGCGCGGCTGTGCTCGGGCGGTCGCTCGCGGCGGAGGACGGCAGCGGGTGAGAAAGGCGCGGCGGCGGGGGATCGGGAGAAGAGAGAAGAAAAGGAGAGAGGGAGAGGGAGAGAGAAAGAAGATAGGGGGAAAGAGAGAGAGAGAGAATGGAAAGTAATTATGGCTTTAAGCCCTAATTTTTAAATATCCCATCTTTTTTTTTTTTTTTTTTTTTTTTTTTTTTTTCTGCTGAGTATTACAAGTATTGTAGGGTCCAGTTTTAGGTGGTTGGTACTCTCAAATCTTTTTTCATCATTTTAGAACTCAAAATCTCTGACTAAGGGGCTGGTTAAAAGGGTAGAGTGCTTTTTATCATTTAATTTAAAAGAGTTTTTTTGTTACAAACAAAGTTGTGCTGCTTTTAGCAACAGTGGTACATAGCATTGCCAAGTGCTTCATCGCAAAAGTTAAAGGTCCTTATTGATGCACCTAAAATGGTGTCGCAACTCTTTATAGGGCGTTGTGAATGGCTAGAGCAATTAGCGTGGGCGTCGCTAAAATCTTCAAGCATATTGCGACACAAATCGTGATGCCTTGATTTTGCAATGCTCACATTCATCGCAGCTCTTAAAGGTTCATCACAATTGGCAAAAGAAAATAGCAACGCCAATTTGGGCATTGTTAAGCGCATCAGAATTTGCTTTATCTACTGATATTTGTTGGCGTATGTGGGAAAAATACTTTCATCCATTAACTAGATCGGAAGTTCGACTCCCTCTGGCCACAGAAAAAACAATGTTAGGAGACTTCCCTCTCAAATGAGACCCGACAATCAGGTCGGTCCGGATTAATCGGAGCAAAGTGTCACGCCCCGAACCGGGATCGTGAACAGCCGCCCGTTGTCCCTGGATGCCGGCTGTATTTTTACAGAAAATCGGGCAGAACCTCCTCATAAATCGGAGGTTTCCCATGTACAATTTCACCTGTATATGACATTCATCCTGTAAAAATAAATAATTGGCCATCCCGGCCTCTCCAAAATCAACAGATATCCCAGCCAACATCCAGAACAACGCAAGGCTATAAAGTTCATAGCAGTCCTAGCAACAGACCTCTACTGTCATGCCCAACTAGAGCATGAGCAGCCGCCACACGGAGCGGACTTAAATTCTACGCATATATAAAATATATTCCCAAGTTATTTTTAAATATTTACAAATGCCTCAATGCAATGAAATAATCAACACGAAAGTTTCAAAAATAAATATCCATCATTTATACAGTCATCCCAGAAAATTTATATAAATACATTGGTCAATCTAAAACCTCCGATACATAATAATATCACCAATCATTATAGCGGAAGAGATGGAAAATATCCATACCCAAACCCAGTGGTATCTCCTCGATCCAACACTAATCCTGTGGGAAAGAAAGTGAGGGATGAGTATTTATGGGAGGATACTCAGTAAGTGAGGGGATTGACATCATGCTATCAATATCGAGGTGAATTTGGAGTGTCAAAGCATAAAATAAGAAAATATCCACAGTGTGCAAACCGATCATGTTATTTCAAAATCATATATAATACGCACACATCAGAAATCAAGATATGCATCCCAAAATTTTACATTAATGTCATGAAGAGCCGGCCAATGAAATATTCCCAGCAATGGTCTACCTCGACCAAGGACGGCGCATTGGGGGTTTTTCCAAATGCAAGTATTAAAGAATGGCTCTCTGCCCCAATGTTGGCCACAGACTACCCCAACTAGCCTGTAAATAATAATAATGTACATATAACTAGTCAGCCGTGTATGGTGCCCCCGCCTGGTGCTAGACGGAGCCGTACTCAACGTCCTCTCCGATTAGGGTCAACCTGGGACACCCATACACATGACAATCTGGCGGATACCTCCGGCCGAAGCGTATCCGGACACAAGGGGTGCCTCTACCAGATGTCCTTCATAGCTACGGATCACAATATCATATCAGCCGGGCACGTAGCCCCATGCATCCCATCACCAGATCAGCCGGGCATATAACCCCATGCATAATATCATAACGTCAGCCGGGCATACAGCCCAATGCATAATATCATAAAGTCGGCCGGGCATACAGCCCAAATCATAATATCATAGAGTCGGCCGGGCATACAGCCCAAATGTGTAAATAAATCCATTGAAAACCATGTGCCAATGCAGTGGAAGCATTAAAACATATCAATATGTCGAAAATGTGGCACAATATACGTTTATCAAAACTCATGGATGCATATCAATAAAGTCAACAGTTAAGACACTCCAAAGGTCACAAAACATTCATCAAATATTCGAAAATTCTACCAATCAGGCATTTGCAGAAATATGTCATTTAAAAATATTTTTGAAACATGGTTTTCAATCAACAGTGAATGTCAAAGTCCCACTCACAGTTCTACGGAAGGGAAGTCACTCCCTACTGACAAGCCAAATCGGATCTGACCGCTCGAGTCTCCAAAAGATCAACCTAAATCAGATCATCAAATTTCTGTAACATTCTATACTTAACCTTCAATTCATATATAATCATTTCATAATTTGTATTCTATTTGCATTCCACTTACACTCTAAACATATACAAAACCTTTCATCTTAAATTCATTCCTAGATTCGTCCAATTTATCAATTAGAGTAGAAATCTCCTCACCTAGGGTTTTCTCGAAGCGCCGAGTCTCGTCCGAAAGTCGCTTCGGTCACTCCAAAGTCTGTAGGGTTTCCTATCAAAACAAGGTTTATTTGTTAGATCGAAACACAGATCCGAAGCAAAACCCTAAGTCATTTACCTGCGTGGAGATTCGTGGGCTGTCACGGGCTCGTGGGCCGTCACGGGCCGTCGCGGGCTCGTGGGCCACGGGCCGAACTGGGCTCGTGGGCTACAGCTAGCGGCTCGCTGGTCTGCGTGCTACGGGGTAGCGGGCCGACGGGCTGGCAGGCCGATGGGCTGAACTGGGCCGCGGGCCGTACTGGACCTACGGGCTTGGACGGGCTGTCGGGCTTGGTGGGCCCGTGGGCTTGCTGCTGATGGGCCTGCGGCTAATGGGCCTGCAGGCTGGCGGGCCTGCGGGCCGACAGTGGCTTGCGGGCTGGTGCTCGCCCGTGTGCTGCGCTGGCTCGTGCGCGCTCGCGCGCTGCTGCGCGCCCCTGCGCGCTCTGCTCGCGCTCGTGCGCTGGGCCGCGCACCCGTGAGCTAGGCCGCGCACGCTCGTGCGCTGGCTCACGCTCTCGGCCTGGGCTCGCGCTCGCGGCTTGGGCTCGCGCTCGCGGCCTGGGCTCGCGCTCGCGGCCTGGGCTCGCGCTCGCGACCTGGGCTCGTGCCCGCGCGCTAGTGCACTGAGGTGCGCTGGTGCACGCCCGTGCACTGATGCACGCCTGTGCACTGTGCTGCTGCGCACTCGGTGGCTCGATCGCGCGAGGAGGCAGCAATCGCACGCTGTGGCGTGCGGTGTTGCTTGATCGTGGCTCGCGGCGATGTGCGGCGAGGCGGAGAGAGAGCGATCGTGGGAGATCGCGAGAGGGAGATCACGGGGAAATGAGCTGCGGGAGAAAGAAGAAAAAGCAGAAGAAGAAGAAGAAGAAGAAGAAGGAGAAGGAGAAGAAGAAGAAGATGCCGGCGGAGCTTGCGGTGAAGACCAACGCCGCGGTGGGGGAGGGAGGCGAAGGGTCGGCGGAGAGAGGGAGAGAGAGAGAGAGAGAGAGAGAAACGAATTAGGGCTTTAGCCCTAATTCAATTGGGGGGAGGGCCAAAACGCTGCGTTTTGGCTCTCCCTCTTTTTTTTTTTTTTTTTTTTTTTTTTTTAGGCTTGGTGTTACACAAAGTCTCGGATACTTGACGGTGGCCTAGCCATAGGGACCAAAAAAAAAAAGAATTTGCTTTATCTCTTTTTTTTTTTAAAAAAAAAGAAAATTATTTACACATAAATTTATTCAAAGAAATTTATAAATTAAAATTAAATACTACTGAAAGCTTGAGATCAATTATACATTTCTACTTATTTCGTATATAAAAACCTAAAATAAAAATTTTTTATATACCTAATGACTAGAATAAAAAAAAAAATTATCCAAAAATAATAATATCCAATTGCATCTCCCAAATATGTCAAATTGGTTTCTCAAGATCATCATTGTCATTAAAATTTATTGAAGCAATTTCAGTACGGGTAGGGTATTAAGCATGAGAGGGCTCAACATGAGACTCGAGCACAAGCTATGGCTGAGTTTGTAGAAAGGACTACGAGGGAGGCTAATATGAAGGTCGGGAGACATGTACATGCTGAAATAAAAAGTCAAAGGTCACTCCTAATACTCACATTTTCGAGACTGATCCATGTAGTTGAGAGTTTTCTCAGCCTCATCGTCTCGTCAGTTGTTAAACATGTACAGCCCATAAAACATGTGACAGAAAGAAAGATAATCTTTTAATATCAGCTGCTTAAAGAATATATATTTTTGTGCAATGCTGTTATTTTGGAGTTGTACCAACTAGAAATAACCCACAATTACTTCAGATCCACATAGATCCCAAGTGCACCCCCATAAGACATGTAGTGCGTACCTCTCTAGTCGACTCAAGGTGTCTCTAGGTGACCGGGCGTCTAAATAGCCAGATCAAGATATAGTGACTAAAATAATGGTACATAGCATGGCTAGACTTGATGAGTACACTATTGAACCCAAGCCCAAGGTGAAGGGCCAAAAGCTGTAAAGTGATTTGTAATGGAAGCAACCTTAGCAATGGCGCCAAAATCTCAGAACCATTGCAGTTAAAGTTCTGAAGCAATTCTGATCTTTTAATGACTATGGAGACATACTCCTGCGATGGAAAAAGGATAGCAGAAATAGTAATGGAAGATTGACGAATAATAATAATCATTTTCAAGTACTAATGCCTGAGTATCTAGTCTCGCATCAAAATCATCAATAAACCAACCGTACTATACATATCGATAAAAATCATAAAAATCTAATATAGTATATTATAACATATAATATCAAAGTACATTTCATGATTTAAAATATGACACTTATATTTTTTTATCAAAATTCATGGATGCATATTAAAGAAATTTGGAATACTACATTTATCACAAAATTGTTACCAAATCATTTAACAAGCTATTTCGCAACTATTTCATAAAATCATGTTTTGAAAGCGATAGAATATGGTTTTGCTCATTAACTACATGGTAACAGTAAAAATCCACTCATTTGTACGGGAAGGGTACACCATTCCCCTAAAACCTCGGTCCTCAACTAAGTCACCCTTCGACTGTAGTATAGTCGTCTACTCCTAAGACAATAACATATATATATATATATATATATATATGTCAATCCCCCTATTTCTTTTAATAAAATTTCGGATTTTCAAGTTCCCCTTTTGCGGAGTTTTAGGAAAAATATCATAACTTTCTCTATATAAATCGGATTTGAATGATTCAAATTGCTACTTAAAGCTAAAACAAATATCTACATTTTTCATGCTCAACTCATCTCCAAATTCCCACTGCATATATTTATAAAAATCTATTTTTAATACAGTTTGTACTTATATAACTAAATTTGCGTAGTTTTGGTAGAAAATTCATATCTCAGTATATATATCTCCAATTTACATGATTCCAAATTCTACTGAAAGATAAGAGACAGCTCTACAACTTTCATATTCTGTATTTCCTTTAATTCTAAGTGTAAAAGTTTATAAAATTTCATTTCGATCTCAGTTCCAGTTTTAAATTATGCTCTATATAGTTTCAGTAAAAATACCATAACTTCTAGTATACTACTCCGATTCAAGTGAATTTTAGCTCATTTTAAAGATACAACCGAGAGCTAAAACTTTGATATTTTACATTTTTCTAAATTTTGTACAGAAAAATATTTTAAAAATTTATACAACATACTGGCCGTGTACAGAGGATGAAAACAGAATATGTCATTTTGCTATCCTTTCCAAAATCACTATAAATCACATTTTTAATAGAAATTTTCGTGTCATACCTCATTTTAAAGTTTAGGGAGTCTTGTTTATTGAGAAACAAACGGTTTAAAATTTCGAGTCTTATACGATGAGAAATCATGGCAAGACTACACATAGTTTAAATATGAAACAATCTTATCTAGCATACTAGTACATGCATTTAATTTCACAACTTGTAAAAATTTCAATTTTGAGTATTTTATCTTCATTTGTATGATCCATTGCTAAGTAGTACCTATCATCTTGATCTTGATTTTCTTGAAACCTTGATCATATTAGTACCATAGTAACATAATTTATCAAAAATCAATCTCTACACAATCCTTATACTATCTCAATCAACTAGAGATATAGAGTCAATGATATTCTTACCTCTTTTACTTATGTTCCTTCTCCGATGCTTCAAGAATTCCACTTGAACATTCTGCAAATCTCTTTTTCCTTACTCTAATTTTCGTCCAAGTGAGGTGAGTCGAAGAGAAAATGGTTGGTTTTGGTCTTTTATAAACCTAATCAAGTTATCTTGACTTTTGATTCATTTTGCATGCAAGATCTTTACTCTACACTTGTCCTAAGCTTTTCTCTCATGCAAGATTGCTTACAAGCTATCTTCATGCACCTCTTTCATATCAATTTCGTTCATAATGAATTTAAACACAAAAAGAAGAGTTTTTGACCAATCAATGATAATTCATGCAACGATTTTTCAACCAATGAGTTTTCTCTTTGGTGGAATGAGGTTGGATGGCCACTTTGTGTACTTTTGGCCAATGGTTGATCTCCAATTGTGATAATTGTCATTCAATGGTTGGTTTTGCAACTTAGTTCCTCAAGTTCTCATATTTGCTCTTTAGTTCCTAAACTTTGCATAATTATAAATTCGACCCTATGTGATTTTTTTTTTAATTTTTAAATTCACTTCTTTATGCTTATAATTAAGTGTTTTGGTTTTCGTTAGCCATTTTCAATGATTTTAGGGCTTGCCGGCACTTTTCGGAAAAGTTTTCGGCTTATCGATGGAATTTTTGGTTTAAGTGATTTTAAGGGCAAAGTTTTAGAAATTTCAAATCATGTGTCTCAAATGGGTGCAGTATCATATATATGAACATGAGGAGAGTATATCGTATACTGAGAGTCGGTGTTACAAATCTCTCGTAGACGGAATGGAGAATTTCAAACCATAACCTATAAGGAAAAGAATCCCTTAATTACAAGGACTTTCCCAACTGAAAGGAATCTGAATCTTTTGGAGATCTTGCATCAAGGATCTCGAAATCTTGGGATACTTTTATAAGAAAACTCGGGTTTTAACATCTCAAGTACATACGAAACTCACACACGAATGCTATATATACATTGTAAAATCAACCGGCCTAATATGCTCTCTGAACTAACACAGAGCACACAAAAACATTGCACTACTCTATTTCAATCTATTTCTCTCATTATAAATTGCTCTCTAACTTAAGTATCAGAGTTTCTCCTGTTGAGCACCCTCCGATGGTCTTTTGTAGATCTCATTGATCAAAGATCGTCGGACAACCAATCATCTCGTTCGAGTGAGTAGAGCCACCATCTATAGAGCTAAACTCATCTCCAATAGTTACATTGCTGATTGAGCACTAGAACTACAAGTTAAGGCATTTGTGGAGTTGTATACCTTTGTAGCACTTGCATTACACTGATTGGTAGAATAGTCTAAACATAGGTTGTTTCGGTTGATTATAAATTAATTGATCACAAAGGGCATATGCTGACCTAGTTTGTGTATGAATCGGTTGAGAATTCGGGGGTATGCTACTCCTATAGGTATGGGTTGGGTGTAAGCTGCGAGGTAGTAGGAGGTATCGATTTGACTAGCATTAAGCGACAATGATTTCATACATGATTTTCCTTTATGGCAAATGGGATTCTCAATGTCTTATCATAAGATAATTCACACATGATTGGAATACATGAAATATTTATCAATCTTCTTCTCACCTTGAAATTCCAAACTTAGGTTGTGGAAGCATGGCCATTAGCTTATTGAGCTACACTCTAGTATTTTGATTGTCAATCAAGTTTACCCATGATTCCCTTATGCATATGGAATTTGTTCGCTAGTTAGGGAGCCGTGTAATCTAAAACTTGGTAGTGTAGTTTATCGTTGAATCAAGGTCTGACTCCTAAATTCTTGTGACTTCATCTTGCATTTTAAGGCAAACCATGTTGGCTAGTTTTCGAACAAAATTGTTTGTGACTTCATTAATTCTTATGCTGATTTGTTCTCAAATAAATAAGGCCATCATGGAACTGGGAATAGTGGTATCTCTAAACAGCAACTTGGTTATTACTCTATTGTGTTGAGTTCAAGTGGATAATGCAGAATTGGGATTTTTTTTCACTAAGGAGTTGTAATCGGTAAAACAAGAGGTTCATTATTGAAGGGGTGTGGTTTGTTGATTTGAAACCACCCGGTGATTGTTCATATTCCTAATCTAGTGCTAATTGTTTCCTTCCATTCATATAGTGTTTCCAGAATGAAGAAGCATAAACTTTTGCAAGATCTAAAAAAGTGAGTCCCATTAAGTGTACCAAAAAGAGTATTGGCACCCGATTAGAGCAAATTAGACAGCACTTGCATTTTCGAGTGTCTCAAGCAATAGATATCGAGTAGGGGATTATGTGGAATAACAACGGTAGATGAATTGGAAAAGAAAAAATAGAATTTTATTAAATTAAATGAAATGACTACAAAACAATCGGAAAATATAATAACTAAAAATGAAGAAATTTATATGTTAGGTTGTGTCATGTTTTCTGCAAACTACTTTTTTTTTTGGGTTCAAGATTACGGATATCCAGTATCATACTTTAACTAATTCAGTTCGATCATTTGCAGAGTCACTATTTAGGAGACTGCTCTCCTAAAATATTATTTTTTATTCCCAAGTTGCAAACTTCTTCTTTTATAGACATCATTCGCTGACTTTCTATTTAACAAATAACTACTCCTTTTAGAGATTTCATCGACTTACTTTCTATTTCTCAAACTTGGAGTTGTGACCATCTTTTTACTTTCTAAATCGGTTTAAAGCAATTTTTGATATATCTTTGATTTCTAATTTCTTGATGTTAGCTTGCACACTAATCTTTTATGAATCTCTTACAGAATAATCTCAAAATTTTCATTTCTTGACCAATTGGTATTTAAAAGGAAATTTTATATCAAAAGGTCACCATCCATATCATTTTAGTGATCTAATTTCTCCTCCTCCTTGTATACATCACCACCATTAGAATTTCTCAGGTTGTCACTAAAAGTTTACGATTTTGTAGACAGCCACTAGATGTAGCATTTAGTGGCATCCTATGATACACGGAAACATTTTAACAATAATGAAATATTTTCGAATTTTTTTTTTCTATTTTTGAAAAGTTAAATTACTTAATATTTATATAAAAGTTTTTATACCTTTTATATTTATAATTTTTTTTATATTTAACGAATTATTTATTTGTTTAATTATAATTATGATATTTATATTATTTGTTTTATAATCAATAATTACATATTTATTCATTTTAGATTTTTATTATAAAAGTTAACCATTCTATTATTTTTATATAATAATTAATATTTATATAAATTTTTTTTTATAATTTTTATATTTATGCATTCCGAATTCTTACAAATTATCATTTCCCGTATAGTTCCTTATCTATTTCCATTTCATCTTTCCATTTTCGTGGAATCTAGGTGTTTCGTGGAATCTAGGTGGCAACTACAAACTCCAACTAAATGATACATTCACTGGCGCCCACTGCTGAACACAAATGTTGCTGCTAGCACTTTGCAAACCATTTGGTGACAAGTTGTTACGAATCATATATCAAATTTTTAAAAAATCATAAAATAGTATTTAAATCTAATAAACTCTTTCACTCAACAGATCGATCTTTCAGGCTGAGTTTTCTTATTGGGCTTGAGTCCATCACTTGGGTTAGTGATAAATTGATATTAGAGTTTCCAGTCTAATATGAAAAATGGTTTCCAGAGGGTTACTTGAAAAAGGGTTATCAGGTAACAGAGTGAGAATCGCCCAAAATAGAAAAGGGCTACCTTGTGTTGGAGTAAGAGCCATCGAAAAAGGAAAAGTGCTACCCGTCAAAGTGAAAGTTGTCCAGAGTGAAAGTCGTCCATGGACGTCCTGCTTTTCAAGAGGAGTGTAATATTACGAATCTCATATCGGATTTCCAAAAAATCATAAAATAGTATTTAAATTCAATAAACTCTCTCATCCAATAATTCGATCTTTTGGACTGAGTTCTCCTATTGGGTTTGAGTTATCACTTGGGTCTGCGACACAAGGCATGCGGCACAACCTAATGGAAGTAACTTATACAGCCACTCCTTGTTGGCCTCCGGTAGTTGTTACCACTGAAATGGTATGTTGAAGTGTGGGGCTACTCATTCGGGTTAATTAACCCTCTTCGGGCTAACCGAAATATAAGTTTACAATTTATTTGAAAAAATACGAAAAAAAGGGATAAAAATCAGGTTTGGTGGAGTTGACTTGTTGAGATGAACTAAAATATGTTAAGATTTTCATGTAGTTTGTGGTGATCAGATGATAAAGCTGATTCAAATGAATAAGAAAGTTCAAATTTTAAGGTATACGGATGAAATTTGCTCTGTTGAAAAAAATAAAGACAATTTTTAAACTGATCAATCATTTGTTATTAAATAATTTTAATTGAATTTTATAAAAAAATCAAGTGATCGAATGGTTTGGGTCAATCAAATAAATTGTTTTTCTGAGCTTAAGTAATTATTTA
Organism: Dillenia suffruticosa; assembly: GCA_033439265.1. Lineage (NCBI taxonomy): Eukaryota > Viridiplantae > Streptophyta > Magnoliopsida > Dilleniales > Dilleniaceae > Dillenia > Dillenia suffruticosa. Next base: position 12,828,430 of record JAVTVX010000009.1, read on the forward strand.
ATGCGATGAGATAAAATGTTGCCCTTTTAAGTTTTGTTACTATGATTGAGATCATTTGTTTCGTCGAGAGCTATTATGTACATGCGATACCTTATTATTTATCTAAAATATTCCCTTAGTTTTAGACGGTCTGTCCACCCCTTCGGTACCATTTGCACCAAGAACATGAGAAGGAGGATATCGGGTATTTGTTATATTTTTTAAAATTATCCCATGGATTTATATAGATTTCACGGGAATTCAAAAGACACAGTACATCACAGAATGTGAGGTTATTATGCTATTCTCCGATGCCATCTTCCAAATATGAAATGATTCTTTGTTTACCCTTAATTATTCCTTTACACTCTGATTATTTATATGACATACGAGAGAACCAAGACTGAAGAAAGGGCCTTTTAAGAATTGACTAGAGGTCCCAAAACATTGACTCTTTTCTAGTGCTTGTTCCTGCGAAGTAATTCCCTGAACCAATAGGCAGACATCTTCGGATATCTCTTCAGTGTATTGTAATCGACATAGACAATGCCAAATCTTGAAGTGTATCCCAATCGCCATTCAAAATTGTCAAGCAATGACCATGCAAAGTACCCGGCAACATTCACCCCGTCGTCTACAGCCTTTTTCAACTCACCAAGATAGCCTTTGTAGTATGAAATTCTCGATGTGTCGTTCAGTGCCCGGGGACGTGGGAGACTCCCAGAATCATCCCTGCCTGTAATATCACAATAATTTTTAATGTTATCAGTTTCTTTTCTTTTAACGTAAATGTTTTGATGAGTATGTCATATTAATCTAACCATTTTCTGAAAGGATTATTGTTGGATTTCCGTATCGTTCTTTTACATAGTTGAGGGCCTTGTACAGTCCCCATGGAACATCATAAAGCCAATCAGAGTAGGCCTGGAATTGTTAAAAGAAATCCAATGTGCAAGTAAACCAAAGATTACATTAGCAAAAAACGGGACGTAAGAACCAAGAAAGTACAAATGCAGAAGTAAAAAGATTTCATGTGACATTATGATGTTTACCCTTGGACCAATTGGCACTCCATTTTTCTCAACTGCAAAAAGTCAAAACAAAAAGAAAAAATATTTCAATAAGTGAAAAAATTTTAGATTTGTTGTTTTGTGACGAGAAGGTTTGAAAATGTCTTACAAGCAAAGGCGCAATCCCAGTCTGCCTGGTATCCTGGAACTTCAGGTTTCTCTTGATGTGGGTCATACATGTAGTAGCTGGTGTATTGGTTGATACCCACAAAATCGATTGAACCCTTAACAATTCTAACTTCTTCATCTGTGAATTTCGGAAGCCTGTCTCCTACTGTGTTTTGCATTGTTTTTGGGTATTCACCATACACAATGGGATGAATGAACCTACAAGATCAATTAAGTTAGAAAATCTCAATATTCTTTTCACTCTATTTCCTTCATTTCTACAATATTTTTAAAAGAGTATTTATAAGGGTCTTGTACCAGCCAAGGTGAAAGTCTCTTGCTCCTTGAGCTGCGTAATTGTCGGCCTTTCCTCTTGTAAGAGGCTCATACCACACAAAGTCCAAAATAATTCCAATCTTTCCATTTTGAGCTGCCTGAAAATTTGTGCGTTAAATTTGTTATACACCAAAAATTTGTGACAAGAGTGATCAAAGACAAAAATGAGAAAAATATGATCTTACTTGATACTTCAGATGATATCTGTTAACAGCAGCACCATGAGCCAAAAGGATATGATGTGCTACAATATAAGGCTCAGTACCAGAGTTTCCTGTGGTGCCATTTCCAGGGGCATCGGAGCAATATGGTTTGGAACATCTTCCGGGGGCATGAAGTCCATTGTCGTACCCAAGCGCTGCTATCACCCTTGGCTCATTGAATGTTGTCCAATGCTTCACTCTGTCTCCAAACGTCTTAAAACAAAAATCGGCATAATCTGCAAAATCTTGCCTGTAATTTTAATTTTTGAATTAAAATCATCCAAATTAGTTAAGTAAATGTGCTTTTAGCAAAATTAAAGAAAGTGATTGTGTCACGCCCCGATCCTCGGATTTACCACGCAACAGCCGCCGTGTTGTCTCGATACACGGGCAGAACTTCCCCATATACCGAGACTCCGCAAGGCTACAATCAGCACAACAACTCATCCAATACACAAACCCATCAGAAATAGGAAAATCATATAACAATACACATGCAAAGGACTCATCCGGTCCATCCTCGAACATTCAAACACGCACATTGACACACATCGGGGAGTGGAATCCTGTACAAGCACGCATGCGATGTGGTCATCCTAGCCATTCAGAATTCTCATCTCTATAAAGCGTGTGACAAACAAGAAGTCCCAAAACATAGCCGTCGGATTTTACCAACACATACCTGAGGAAGACAAGCTAGTATCGGTAGAGTCCTAACGGTATGAGTTGTACAGAACTTCACAAAATTAGAGAAAAGTATCGAAATTAAGATTTACAATCCAAATGTCCCAGTACAGATATAAACGGTTTTACAAAAATAATTAAGTAATTAAGATAATAAAGAACAATTCAAAATTCAGCGGATTTTATCAATACTTGCCAACAACTCGGCCAGTATCAATGAAATCCACACGGCAGGGGATGTACAGTCTTCCCTTTCCATGGTTTGAGATCTATAAATCTCCAAAAGTAACCCTGCATGTGCTAAATACCTATACAACCGCAAAAATACTGCACAAGCTCCGTCGAGTAGTCTCCCAACTGAGTCTCCTCTGAAAAAGGGGAAGAGAGGGGTGAGTATAGGGGTATACTCAGTGAGTGGAGTGCAATGGTGTGATTGTGTTCATAAATAAGGGGTAAATGTGGGGCAGTCAAAGCATGTCTCATATAACATTTCATATATGTCGAAACATTTTTCAATAAATCAGATAATTTGCAAAATATGCATCCATGTCAATTATCATTTCAGAAAATCTTGGGGTTTCATCAGAAATCACTTCCGTCTTAGGGCGGCCAAACCCAAACGAAATCCCGCCAAGGGTTTTTCTATCAAATGTCTCAAAACAAACCCCTTACCTTGGCGTTGGCTGGTACCTCACCGGGGTGCACCAGATATAGTACGATTTCGGCAGAGGGAGGGACGTCTAACTCCCCTGCACATCCAAACCCCAAACCACGCCACCCCGTCGGGTCGCTCCATGGTGGGAATATGACTATAGTCATCTGCGGCACCTTTCATTTCTAAACCAATCCAGTTCACAAGCAATGTGCCATAATTTTCCATCAAATAATCAACAATCTCATGCCAAATCAATTCCTAGAACAATATCAAATAACATATGGCACGGAATCATTTTTAAACACAACGGATGCATTTATACTTTATAATTCAGTTCAGACAACCCACAGTCACAAAACAATTCGCATAAATAACGTAAAATTTTTCGAAAATCATTTATAAAGCAATTTTAAAACAGGTTTCTCATTCATGAACACAATGAACCATCCACTCACCTCTAGAGAGGGTATTCACTCCCTACACCCTATCCATATTCAAGAAATCTCCTTTTAAACTCCAATGGATTGTCCTGAAGCAACCATAACAATTCTCAAGTCATTTCTCCTCCAAACTCAAGGGTTCACAAACTTTCCTAATTTTGTTTAACCCTCATTTCTAACACTTTCTTATTCTTATCCTCATTTTACTAATTTTATCGCCATTTACATCTTTACAAAATTCATATTCACAACTCTCATAGATTTTCTTAAATTAACATAGTCTTAGTTTCTTCTAATTTGTCTAATTCATGGACATACATTCCAATTCTACCATATTGCAATTATTTCACAATTCTAGAGTTATTTTCAGAAATTAACCCTTACCTGCGCAGAGAAAGGAGTGCAGATTCAGACCTAGGGTTTTCGCATTTGCTTACCAAACCTTCGTGCGCTATTCGATTTAATTCGAACCCTGCAATGCTTCTGATTTGAAGCAAAATTTAGTATTTAGATTCAATCACCAAAGGAAATTAAAACCCTAGAATATATCAATCGAAAATTCATACCACTTGTACAGGAGATGAATTGAAATCTTGGCTAGAATTCTCGAGGGCTTACCGATGACTGCCGAGTTGGGGTCTCTTCTGGGGTTGCAACAAGTGTCTCGGCAGCGGGCAGCACGCGAACAGGCGAGAGAGAGAAGCAGTGGACTGTTCGTGCGCGAGGGAGAGGGGTCGCGGCTGGTGCGCGTTGGAGCGCTCGTGAGATGGAGCTGCTCGCGGGCTGTAGCAGTGCGGGAGGGAAGCCACGCACTGCGGCTGTGCAGCGCCCGCAAGAGAGAGAGAGAGAGAGAGAGAACTTGTGAGTATGTAAATGGAGGGAGGGAGGTGGAGAAATTGAGGGAGGGTGAGAGGGTGAGAGCCAGAACACGGGAGAGAATGAGGGGGAAAGAAATTGAGGGAGAAGGGAAAGTGACGGGAGAGAGAGAGAGTGAATTGGGAAAGTAACTTTCCCTTTTTTTTCTTTTTTTTTTCTTTTTTTTCCATATCTCCCACTGTGAATTCCAATGGCCTTCTCCTTTTGTCGGCGTAACTCTTTTGCCGATCTTGAGCTGCTTTCATTCTTTCCCGAATTAGCTTCACTTTTTCTTTGGTAGTTTCAATCAATTCTATGCTTTCAATTTTGCGTTCTCCAACTTCATCCCAACAAAGTGGAGTCCGACATTTCCTTCCGTAGAGAGCTTCATAGGGAGGCATTCCAATACTAGTTTGGTAGATATTGTTATATGCAAATTCAATCAGCGAGAGATGCCTATCCCAACTCCCATGGAAATCCATAACGCACGCTCTCAACATATCTTCCAACGTTTGGATTGTACGTTCAGATTGCCCATCTGTCTGCGGATGAAATGCAGTGCTGAATTTCAGTTTGGTACCCAAGGCCTCTTGTAACTTAGGCCAGAATCTGGATGTGAATCGGGGGTCTCGATCTGAAACAATCGATATTGGAACCCCGTGGAGTCGAACAATCTCATCAAGATACACCCTTGCTAACTTCTCCAAGGAATAAGTATTCTGAACTGGGAGGAAATGCGCTGATTTTGTGAGTCTGTCTACTATCACCCAAATGGCATCGTGACGACTGGGAGTACGTGGCAATCCTACCACAAAATCCATAGTAATATGCTCCCATTTCCATTCAGGTATAGGCAATGGTTGAAGCATTCCGACTGGCTTTTGATGCTCAGCTTTGGTTTATTGACACACCAGACATCTTGCTACAAATTCAGCTATTTCCCGTTTCAAGCCTAACCACCAATAAGTTTCTTTGATGGTTCGGTACATTTTTGTACTTTCGGGATGCATAGCATAAGCCGAAGAGTGTGCTTCTTCCAGAATAGCCTTCCGAAGCTTATCATTTTTGGGAACACAAATCCGTTTCCCATACATGACTATACCATCCTCCCGAACATGGAAATCACTAGTTTCTCCCTTGCGAACCTTTTCCACTATTTGCTTTAACTCTTCATCAGTGGTTTGGAATTCTTTAATACTGTCTACCAAGGTTGGTCGAACTTCAAATTTCGCTAATAATGCACCACTGTCATCACAAGCAATTTTGGCTCCAAGAGCACGAAATCCCACCAGGCATGAGAGGTAAGCGTCTCCCTGAATCTGAGAAGAAGATGAGGACTTGCGGCTTAAGACATCAGCAACTACATTTCCCTTGCCCGGGTGATAATCAATCACCAAATCGTAGTCTTTGATCAGCTCTAGCCATCTCCTTTGCCTCAAATTGAGCTCCTTCTGGGTGAGCAAGTACTTGAGACTCTTGTGGTCGGTGAAGATTCTGCAAGTGGCTCCATATAAATAATGGCGCCAAATCTTTAATGCAAATATAATCGCAGCCAATTCTAAATCATGTGTAGGATAATTAAGCTCATGCTTCTTTAACTGTCGAGAAGCGTAGGCGATAGTTCTGCCGCCTTGCATCAAGACGCATCCTAACCCCTGTTTACTGGCATCGCTGTAGACAACATAATCATCACCGAGGGTAGGAATGGCAAGTATGGGAGCCGTTGTGAGTCTCTTCTTGAGTTCTTGAAAACTCTGCTCACATTTATCCGTCCATTCAAACTTGATTCCTTTCCGCGTCAAACCAGACAACGGAGATGCAATTTTGGAAAAACCCTCTACGAATCTTCGATAGTAACCCGCCAATCCGAGGAAGCTTCTCACATCAGTGACGTTTTTGGGTTGTTCCCATTTCAGAATTGCCTCAACTTTTTTCGGATCAACAAATATCCCTTCTCCGGATACTACATGTCCCAAGAACCCAATTTCCTTCAACCAAAATTCACATTTTGAGAACTTGGCATACAAATGCTTGTCTCGGAGAGTCTGCAACACAATCCGAAGATGATTTGAATGCTCTTCGTCATTTTTGGAGTACACAAGAATGTCGTCAATGAAAACAATGACGAACTTGTCAAGATAGGGGTGAAAAACTCGATTCATTAGGTCCATAAAAACTGCTGGAGCATTCGTCAAGCCGAAAGGCATCACCAAGAATTCATAGTGTCCATACCTCGTCCTAAACGCAGTCTTGGGGACATCATTTTCCTTTATCCGCAACTGATGATAGCCGGACCTCAAATCTATCTTGGAGAATACACTGGCCCCTTCAAGTTGATCAAACAAGTCATCAATTCTCGGCAAGGGGTATTTGTTCTTAATGGTCACCTTATTTAATTGTCGATAATCAATACACAATCGAAGAGTGCCATCTTTCTTCTTGACAAAGAGAACCGGAGCACCCCAAGGTGAAGTGCTCGGTTGGATGAATTCCTTTTTCAACAACTCTTGGAGTTGGACTTTCAACTCTTTTAATTCTGCCGGTGCCATTCGATAAGGAGAAGTGGAGACTGGTGCTGTACCGGGAACAAGATCTATAGTGAAATCAAACTCCCGAATCGGTGGCAACCCCGGTAACTCTTCTGGAAAGACGTCCGGGAACTCATTTACCACAAGGATATCGCTCAGGTTAGGGCTTGCTGCCGTAGTGTCAATGATATGAGCCAAATACGCTTCGCAGCCCTTATGCACTAATTTTCGTGCCTCAAGAGCTGAAATCACACAGGTCGGCAATACTCACCGTTCACCAGAAAACACAAGTAGTGGATGTCCTGCCCTACGGAATTCCACTTCTTTAGTGAAGCAATTTACTGAAGCTCGGTGAAGACTTAGCCAATCCATGCCTAGGATGGCGTCAAAGTCCTTCATATCCAACGGAATCAAATCCGCTTCAAGGATTGTTTCACCAACTTTCACCTCGCAAGACTTATGTACAAAATTTCAAATCATATTCTCTCCTAAGGGAGTAATGACCAACAATTCTTCATCAAGAGGAACTAAATCCCTATCAGAATGTCTTGCAAATCCCGAGCTTACAAATGAATTATTCGATCCGGTATCAATGAGTATATGAGCATCCACTCCAAAAATTTTCATCATACCTATAAATGTAACCCATAAACATAATCATATCATCATACCCCTTTCATTCATAATCACAAATCATCAAATCATAGTTATAATCCATAGATATCACATTTTCAAATTTCAAACTTAAATTTAAATGAAAATTTACCTGTGACTACGTCGGGGTTAATCTGAGCTTCTTCGTTCGTCATGGCAAAAACCCTAGCTTGAGCTCTCGGCTGAGGTCGCTGAGATGGGGTAGCCACTGTATTGCTTCCTATGCCCGTCCTAGGGATGGTACTAGTGGAAGGTGTCACCGAACCTGCTGGACCAGTTTTGGAGCCGCTAGAGGGACCTCTAACTTGCCGACTCCCTTGCCCTTCTTCTGTCAACTCAGGGCAAGAATAACGGAGGTGTCCCTCCTTCCCACAGTGATAACACCTCTTAGGTCCTCTGCACGGACCCGTGTGATACCCTTTACAAGTAGGGCAAGTCTGCATTCCACCTCCTCTGGGTCTTGCTCCCGATCCAACATTTTCAACGCCAGAAGCATTCGACCTATGAATTTGTTGGCTTTGAGGAAATCCAAATGATCCCGAAATAAATCCACCGCTTGGATAGTCTGCAGTTCTGTTCTTCTTAGAGCTTTGGCCTGGTACAAATCCTCCGGACCTCTTCTTCTCATGGTGGTCCCTAACGTTTCCCCTTTCAAGCACCATCTGTTCGGCCCTCAAGGCCAATTGCAACACGTTCTGGTATGTGTGCTCGTCTGTGACTGACATCTTTTCTCGGATATTCAAATTCAAGCCATCCTCAAACTTGAAGCGTCTGCACTCTTCGGAGATGATTAGCTCTGGTACAAATGAGGATAGACTTCTAAATTTCGCCTCATATTCCTTCACAGATAGATTTCCTTGGCGAAGCCGAAGGAATTCTTTTCTCTTCAAGTCCCGATCGAATCGGGTGTAGAACCTCTGGTCGAATTCCCTAAGGAAATCGTGCCAAGTGAGAGGTGCAGCTGCCCCTTCCTCTACTCCATCCCACCATGTGCTAGCATCTTCGTCCAATAATCTCACAGCTACCAAGAGTTTCAAACTATCCTCTATTCCCATATCCGTTACAGCTTTTCTGACCCTCTTGATCCATTTCCTTGCTTCCGTAGGATCACCAGATGCCGAGAAGGTTTCACAACCAAGTTGCCCTGCTTCTTTAATCAGCTTGGACAAATGAATTGGAGAGCGGCTGCTTGGAGTGGCAACCGGAAGAGTGGGTGCTAGTGGGGCACCGGGTGCAGCAGCTGGCACCGAAGGAGGAACAGGTGGTGGAACTGTAGTCGGCCGCGGAGCTCGGTACTGTGCTCCAAAGGTACTCCACCACTCCATAACTTCCTGAAGAGCAGCGACAGGAGGAGGAGCAGGCCCGGTAGAAGGAGCCGGGAGTGTGGACGTAGGTGGAGGAAGAGCATACGAGAACGACTCATCCTCGTGCTCCTGTGAAGGAAATTCACTCACATTCCTCATTTTCCTTCGCGGAGGCATTGCAACCTATACAAAATAAGAAACTAGAATTAAGTCAAGGGTTAAGCGAAGACTAAGACTTAACCCCCAAAAAAAATATATTCTTAATTCCCTAAGAAAACCATGGAAAGTTCTGTACAATTTTCGAAAACCCTTTAAAAGAGCTTAACCTTGTTTTCAAAAACTAAACATTTCAAAACCTTTAGAAGTTTTCGGGATATTTGGAAACATTTCAAAACATTTCGAAACCATCATGCCTTTTAAAATCATAAACCGGGCTCTGATACCAATAAAGCTGTCACGCCCCGATCCTCGGATTTACCACGCAACAGCCGCCGCGTTGTCTCGATACACGGGCAGAACCTCCCCATATACCGAGACTCCGCAAGGCTACAATCAGCACAACAACTCATCCAATACACAAACCCATCAGAAATAGGAAAATCATATAACAATACACATGCAAAGGACTCATCCGGTCCATCCTCGAACATTCAAACACACACATTGACACACATCGGGGAGTGGAATCCTGTACAAGCACGCATGCGATGTGACCATCCTAGCCATTCAGAATTCTCATCTCTATAAAGCGTGTGACAAACAAGAAGTCCCAAAACATAGCCGTCGGATTTTACCAACACTTACCTGAGGAAGACAAACCAATATCGGTAGAGTCCTAACGGTATGAGTTGTACAGAACTTCACAAAATTAGAGAAAAGTATCGAAATTAAGATTTACAATCCAAATGTCCCAGTACAGATATAAACGGTTTTACAAAAATAATTAAGTAATTAAGATAATAAAGAACAATTCAAAAATCAGCGGATTTTATCAATACTTGCCAACAACTCGGCCAGTATCAATGAAATCCACACGGCAGGGGATGTACAGTCTTCCCTTTCCATGGTTTGAGATCTATAAATCTACAAAAATAACCCTGCATGTGCTAAATACCTATACAATCCGCAAAAATACTGCACAAGCTCCGTCGAGTAGTCTCCCAACTAAGTCTCCTCCGAAAAAGGGGAAGAGAGGGGTGAGTATAGGGGTATACTCAGTGAGTGGAGTGAATGGTGTGATTATGTTCATAAATAAGGGGCAAATGTGGGGCAGTCAAAGCATATCTCATATAACATTTTATATATGTCGAAACATTTTTCAATAAATCAGATAATTTGCAAAATATGCATCCATGTCAATTATCATTTCAGAAAATCTTGGGGTTCCATCAGAAATCACTTCCGTCTTAGGGCGGCCAAACCCAGACGAAATCCCGCCAAGGGTTTTTCTATCCAATGTCTCAAAACAAACCCCCTACCTTGGCGTTGGCTCGTACCTCACCGGGGTGCACCAGATATAGTACGACTTCGGCAGAGGGAGGGACGTCTAACTCCCCTGCACATCCAAACCCCAAACCACGCCACCCCGTCGGGTCGCTCCGTGGTGGGAATATGACTATAGTCATCTGCGGCACCTTTCATTTCTAAACCAATCCAGTTCACAAGCAATGTGCCACAATTTTCCATCAAATAATCAACAATCTCATGCCAAATCAATTCCTAGAACAATATCAAATAACATATGGCACGGAATCATTTTTAAACACAACGGATGCATTTATACTTTATAATTCAGTTCAAACAGCCCACAGTCACAAAACAATTCGCATAAATAACGTAAAATCTTTCGAAAATCATTTATAAAGCAATTTTAAAACAGGTTTCTCATTCATGAACACAATGAACCATCCACTCACCTCTAGAGAGGGTATTCACTCCCTACACCCTATCATATTCAAGAAATCTCCTTTCAAACTCCAATGGATTGTCCTGAAGCAACCATAACAATTCTCAAATCATTTCTCCTCCAAACTCAAGGGTTCACAAACTTTCCTAATTTTGTTTAACCCTCATTTCTAACATTTTCTTATTCTTATCCTCATTTTACTAATTTTATCGCCATTTACATCTTTACAAAATTCATATTCACAACTCTCATAGATTTTCTTAAATTAACATAGTCTTAGTTTCTTCTAATTTGTATAATTCATGGACATACATTCCAATTCTACCATATTGCAATTATTTCACAATCCTAGAGTTATTTTCAGAAATTAACCCTTACCTGCGCAGAGAAAGGAGTGCAGATTCAGACCTAGGGTTTTCGCATTTGCCTACCAAACCTTCGTGCGCTATTCGATTTAATTTGAACCCTGCAATGCTACTGATTTGAAGCAAAATTTAGTATTTAGGTTCAATCACCAAAGGAAATTAAAACCCTATAATATATCAATCGGAAATTCATACCACTTGTACAGGAGATGAATTGAAATCTCGGCTAGAGTTCTCGAGGGCTTACCGATGACTGCCGAGTTGGGTTCTCTTCTGGGGTTGCAGCAAGTGTCTCGGCAGCGGGCAGCACGCGAACAGGCGAGAGAGAGAAGCAGTGGACTGTTCGCGCGCGAGGGAGAGGGGTCACGGCTGGTGCGCGTTGGAGAACTCATGAGATGGAGCTGCTCGCGGGCTGTAGCAGTGCGGGAGGGAAGCCACGCACTGCGGCTGTGCAGCGCCCGCAGGAGAGAGAGAGAGAATTGGTGAGAGAGAGAGAGAGAGAGAGAGAGCTTGTGAGTATGTAAATGGAGGGAGGGAGGTGGAGAAATTGAGGGAGGGTGAGAGGGTGAGAGACAGAACACGGGAGAGAATGAGGGGGAGAGAAATTGAGGGAGAAGGGAAAGTGACGGGAGAGAGAGAGAGAGTGAATTGGGAAAGTAACTTTCCCCTTTTTTTCTTCTTTTTTTTTTTTTTTTGACTTTGTCGGTTTTATAGATTGTGTGAAAATTAGAACTTACACAACTTGGCGGCTTAACAATCCCTTGTACTTGTCTTCAAGTGCTTGTGGAAGGTCATAGTGATATAGATTTGCATATGGTGTAATGCCTAAAGCAAAATAAATGAATAAATAAGTAAATAAATAGCTCAAGAGATTAAAAAGAGAAGAAAAGGAAAACACCCTTTATATAAATCATTGGCAAAGTTACCTTTTTTAAGCATGTAATTGATCAATCTGTTGTAGTAGTTAACTCCTTCCCAGTTTACTTTCCCAGTTCCCTCTACACCATTAGGTAGTGGTTAATCAATTAGAACTTGGGATATAGCCTTTTAAATGAATCAATCAATATTTTATTCCTTGAATACCTGGGAAAATTCTGGACCATGAGATTGAGAACCTGTATGCCTCAAAGTTCAAGTCTGCCAAAATATTCATATCTTCCTGTAATTACAGAATGGTTATTATCTTCAGATAGCTTTGTTTGCAAATGGAGGAAGCAACTAAAAATTCTTTTTTATTAAATGCCTTACTTTGTAATGATGATATTGGTCTACCGAAACTTCTCCGGTTGCATTATCGGGAATCAGTCCTGCAACAACAACAAAATGTAACCTCAATTGGCAAACCAAAGTACACTAGGGTTTTAAGCATGTCCTTTGCCCATTAAAAAAGAATGTCATTTCTTTTAAATGTTAAAATTCCACCATGGTAAATCCCAAATCCGATTAAAGAGGAGAGTTAGGTAGTCAGACAGCGTAAAACTAATAAAAAAAATTCATATACGGATATTATTGTATAAAGGTAAATAATATTAAATAAGTTGGTGTCAAATGACTTTTAGAGTATAAATTTATTCTTTAAGTTATTTTTGGCAAATATTTTTTTATTGAATAATTAAACAATATAAATGCTGCAAAAAGATAATTACCTTATATGATTGGACAATTATCATCAAAATTAATTTTTCCCTCATATGATTGGATTAGAAGAAAGGTTTGCAGTGAAAAATTTTCTCTATAGATGAAAATTACAGTGAAAAATCATCAAAATTTGTGGTGAAAAATTGAGGGCAGTAATATTTTAATGTTGAAATATAAAAGCAAACCAAAAGATAGCTAAAAACAATAAACTGGATCTAGGGTCTATATTGTTTTTTCTCTTAACACACTATCAATGAGACCCAAGATTTAAAAGAGACTTCAGAATAAGTAGTGTAATGTGTATAATAATGTAATATTTACCAGGAATTTTAACCAGTGTATCCCAAATGCTAGGCCCACGTCCTCCTTTATCAGCCATTCCCTCAACTTGATAAGCAGAAGTGGCCGTTCCAAACACAAAACCATCCGGAAAACTCTCTCTGCTAAGCCCTCCAGTGTCAGGCATGGTAGCAACCATATCACGCATTTCCATTGGTCTGATGGCATATGCAGAACCCGCAATCAAAAGCATCGAAAGCAAAAGCATCAAAATTGTTTTCGGGGTTCTCATCTCTGCCATTTTTTTGGCGAGAGAGAAGATGAAATTCGCTTGTTTTGATCGGTAAGAATGGTACAGGAATTGTTCATTTATAGAGAAGTTTGCACAATCCTACTAGAACTGTTACATTGCATCATGTCATCTGGGTCGCGGGAGATCGCGTGCTGGCTGGGTCGCGGGGGATCACGCGCTGTGGCGCGCGGGGCTTGCTCGCTGGCTCGAAGGAGATCGCAAGCTGTGGTGCGCTGGGCTCGCACGCTGGCTCGCGGGAGATCGCGAGCTATGGCGCGCTGGGCTAGCGCTGGCTCATGGAAGATCGCGCTAGCGCGAGGAGGCAATGCTCGCGTGGAGGAAGGAGCTGCTCGCAGGAGGGCGTTGCAATAGTTGGCGGCGTGCGGTGGCGGGAGAGAGAGGCCGCGGTGGAGAAGAGAGAGAGAAAGAGGGAAAGAGGGAGAGAGAGAGAGAGAAAGAGAGAGAGAGAGAGAGAGAGAGAGAGAGAGAGAAAGTGGGAGAAACATAGGGCTTTAAGCCCAAATTTAATTTTTTTTTTTTTTTGTGGTGATACATTTTCTAACCTCCTAAAAATAAGTTTCGTTCTCGAAACTAAAAGAAAACTATACAGAAAATAGATGGGAGTACCGTTTCCTCATGGCTTCCTCAGGCTCCCACGTTTGTTCCTCGACATGGTCGTTCCTCCACAAAACTCTAACAAGAGGAACTTCTTTGCTTCGGAGCTTTCTGACCTGTCAATCCAGAATAGCCACGGGCTGAACAGGTAAGCTCAAGTCCTCTCGAAGTTCAACTGGCGGAGCCTCTAAAACGTGTGAGGGGTCTGACTGATATCTCTTAAGTATTGAGACATGAAATATATCGTGAATACGTGATAGATCTGCTGGCAGTTCCAATTTATATGCTACACTTCCGACCCTCTCAAAAATACAGAAGGGTCCAATATACCTGGGGTTCAACTTCCCTCTTTGCCCAAATCGAATGACTCCCTTTAAGGGAAATATCCTTAAGAATACCATATCTCCCACAGTAAACTCTAGAGGTCGCCGCCTACGATCTGCATAGGATTTCTGTTTATCCTGGGCGGCTTTCATCCACGTATGGATAATCCTCACTTTCTCCTTCGTCTCCTCTACCAGCTTAACATTGGTGAGTCGTCGCTCACCAATCTCATCCCAGTACAACGGGGTACGACACTTCCTCCCATACAATGCCTCGTAAGGTGGCATACCAATGCTCGCCTGATAGCTATTATTATAGGCGAACTCCACTGAAGGAAGATGCCGATCCCAACTCCCCCAAAAATCCATAACACATGCTCTAAGTATGTCCTCTAAAGTCTGAATGGTCCTCTCTGACTGACCATCCGTCTGGGGGTGATATGCTGTGCTGAAATTCAGTCTAGTACCCAAAGCCTCCTGCAGACTGGGCCAAAAACGGGATGTAAATCTGGGGTTTCGATCTGATACTATCGATACTGGAACCCCATGCAGTCTCACAATCATATCATTATAGAGGCATGCCAATGCCTCAAGCGAGTAATCACTCCTAATCGGGATGAAGTGTGCGGACTTAGTAAGTCGGTCAACTATCACCCAAATAGTATCATGCTGTGCCGAAGTCCGCGGTAACCCCATTATGAAATCCATCGTGATATGCTCCCACTTCCACTCAGGAATAGGAAGGGGCTGCAGTGTGCCCGCTGGACGCTGATGCTCGGCCTTCACCTGCTGGCATACCAAGCATCTTGCCACAAACTCTGCTATATCCCTCTTCATGTCTGACCACCAGTAGCTACCTCTGATGGTCCGATACATCTTCGTACCCCCGGGATGCATAGCATATGCAGAAGAATGTGCTTCCTCAAGGATAGCACGCCGAAGATCACTATCGGCCAGAATACACACTCTGTCCTGAATACCATGAGTCCATCATCACGGACTCTGAAGTCTCCGCCCTCAGCTCTGCGGACTCTGTCTACAATACCCTGGATCTCCTTATCCGTACTCTGGAGCTCCCTGATATGGTCGAACAAAGTCTGTCTGACCTCAAATCTAGCTAATAAGCCTCCCTGGTCATCGTTAGTCAAACTGACTCCTAAGGCTCGGAGTTCCACTAAACAAGAAAGGTAGGCTTTCTCTGTCGACTGTGAGGATGATGCTGACTTCCGACTCAAGACATCTGCTTCTACGTTTGCCTTGCCCGGATGATAGTCAATATTGAGATCATAGTCTTTCAATAACTCCAACCATTTCCTCTGTCTCAAATTCAGCTCTTTTTGGGTAAACAGATATTTCAAACTTCTGTGGTCGGTAAATACCCTGCAGGTTACCCCATAAAGATAATGCCGCCATATCTTCAACGCGAAGACTATGGTTGCCAACTCTAAATCATGTGTCGGATAGTTAACCTCGTGTTTCTTCAGCTGTCGCGAGGCATACGCAATAACCCGACCATCCTGCATCAGAACACAACCCAATCCCTGTCGGCTAGTATCACTGTACACTGTATACTACCGACTACTAATGGGAAGGGCTAAAATAGGAGCGGATGTTAACTGTTGTTTGAGCTCCTCGAAGCTTGCCTCACAACGGTCATTCCAAACAAACTTGACCCCCTTTTGGGTCAATCTCGACAACGGAGCAGCTGTCCGGAAGAATCCTTCTACAAATCTGCGGTAATATCCGGCCAAACCGAGAAAACTACGAATCTCGGTAATTGTTTGTGGCTGCTCCCACTTTACTATAGCCTCAACCTTCCGCGAATCAACATAAATACCTTCCGCTGAGACAATGTGCCCCAAGAATCCAATTTGTCTTAGCCAAAACTCACATTTTGAGAATTTGACATATAGCTGCTTCTCGCGGAGTATCTGCAATACCACCTGAAGGTGCTGAACATGATTTTCATCACTCTGTGAATATATCAAGATGTCATCGATGAATACGATGACGAACCGATCCAAATAGTCGTGAAAAACTCGATTCATCAGATCCATAAAAGCAGCTGGGGCATTACTCAGCTCAAACGGCATGACTAGAAACTCATAATAGCCGTATCGGGTGTGAAAAGCTGTCTTGGGCACATTTTCGGCCTGAATCCTCAACTGATGATAACCTGAATGGAGATCAATCTTAGAGAAAACCTTAGCTCCCTGCAGCTAATCAAACAAGTCATCGATACGTGGCAGGGGATATCGGTTCTTGATGGTGGCTTTGTTCAATTGCCTGTAGTCCACACAAAACCGAAATGTACCATCATTTTTCTTTACAAACAGTACCGGAGCGCCCTAAGGTGAGGTGCTCGGACGAATAAATCCCTTGTCCAGAAGTTCCTGTAACTGAGTTTTAAGCTCTCTCAGTTCAGCAGGCGCCATTCTGTATGGCGGAATAGAAATAGGATTGGTCCCCAGTACTAAATCAATCTCGAAATCCAACTCCCGAGCTGGTGGTAATCCGGAAAGCTCATCAGGGAACACATCTAAAAATTTCTGCACCACAGGGACATCTTCAAGTCTCGGCCCCTCAACGGTGGTATCGACAACATAAACCAGATAAGCCGCACAACCATGGCGTACCAAACGTCTGGCCTTCATAACAGAGATAATACTGTGGGGCAACACTCGTCTCTCGCCCCGAATACTAATGGTGGCTACTCGAACCTCCTAAACTCAACCTCCTTCGTGAAACAATCCACGGAAGCCCGGTGTAAATCAACAAATCCATCCCTAAATTGACATCGAAATCCGTGATAGGGAGCGGAATCAGATCTACCTCTAATACTGTCTCCCCAATTCCGACCTCACAGCCCCTATAGACTGTATCTCGAATGATATGCTTGTCAAGAGGAGTGACTACCAGAATCTCTGCATCAAGTGGCGAGAGAGGTCTATCAGAATGACAAGCGAACGTATCGCTCACATAGGAAAAATTTGACCCGGTATCTATGAGAATACGGGTATCGATACCAAATATTCGTATGGTATCTAAAAGTAAGAAAAAGAGAATGAATATATATATATCAAACTAGTTAAGCTTCTAAAACTTTAACTAGTCAAAATTGTACATCGACATCATGATATACAATAAGCTCATACAGAAAGTACACAAAAGTACTACACTGAGGGGTCTACGGGAGGATTACCCATAATAATATCAGGGTTTGCCTTTGCGTCCTCCTGTGTCATCGCAAACACACGAGCCTGGGCCCTAGGCTGCTGTCGCGATGATCCTGGCACTATATTACTCCCGGCTGCAGTCCGGGGAGCGGTAAGAGTTGAGTGCGCAGTGGCCCCTGCTGGCCTTTGCCAGTCGTACCAATACGACTCTGTAAAGTCAATCCTCCCCGACCTAAATCGGAACAGACACTCCTAACGTGACCTTGCTTCCCACTCTGGAAGCAAGTAACTGGTACTCTACATGCCCCAAAGGCATGGTGACAGCTGCATCTAGGCAGAAGGGCGGTCTCTGTGTAGTAGACTATGTAGAGACACTAGAGGCTGGTGCCCCAAAGCCCTGTGGTCGAGGTCCCTGTCCCGATGCTGCTAGTCTGAAGCTAGAAAAACCTTCGGGATATCCAAAACCTCAACCCCTCTTCGAAGACTGTCCACCCTGTAACCCAGTCTTCCTCTTCTGGTGACTCTCCCTCTGTCTCGCCTCCGCTCGAACGATCTCCTCTGCCCGATACACTGAATCAATCACCTCCGATAATGTAAAAGAGGGAGTCACCGTCATATATTTCCTGATGCTCAATTGGAGGCCATCTTCAAACTTGAACCTCATCTGAGCCGGTGTAGCCATATTGGGGACAAAGGCCGCTAGTCGTCTAAGCTCAGCCTCGTACTCTCACACTGACCTCGTCCCCTGGCGCAAGTGCAGGAACTCCGTCCTCATCCGATCCTGCTGGAACGGGGTAAAGTACCTACGGTCGAACTCTCATAAAAAGTCCTCCCACCGCAGGGTCTGTGTAGCACTGTCACGGATAGCCTCCCACCACGAGAGGGCATCTCCGTCGAGGAGTCTCTCAACAACTCTCAATCTGAGCTCCTCTGACAACCCCAAATCCGTAAGGATCCTACGAATCCTATTGATCCAGTGTTTCGCCGCTACTGCATCACTGGATCCTAAAAAGTCTGTGCATCCGAGCTGCCGAGACTCTTTTACCAACAGAGTGAGCTCGTGGATGCGCCTCAAAGTAGCCGACGTTTTGTCGGTCGGAGTAGACACGGATGGGCCGGCCACCGAAGGAGGAAGCGGTGTCGAAGGAGCAGGTACGGCCGCAGGTGTGGTCGCTGGAGTCTGTAGTGAAGGTGGTGGCATCTGCGCCCCATATCTACTGCACCACTCCTGCTACTGTCTCAAGGCATCAAGTGGTGGTGGAGGAATCTCAACTGTAGCAACCGGTGGAGGTGTTGGGGGTGGCGCTGGTGAGCGTGCTCGAGTAGAGGAAGCAACCTCTCGTACTCGTGGCGCCTTAGGTGCCCTAGGTGTATCAGGTACTGTAAGACCCTCAACTGAGGCTAATCTAACACCTCTCCTACCACGTCTAGATGGCATAATTCTACGAAAAAATACATTGTTAGTAGATAAAAATCAAGAATTAGGGTTAGTTGCTCCGTAACTAACCCCCTAAAATAAATGAACTATGACTCAGCATTAAATGCGAAATAAGGAGTTAGAAACGTTATGTATCCAACTCCATCATCTAAAAGGACTCATATGCCTATGGCCAAGTATGGGTCTTCAAATGACTATGAAACTCTCTAATCATTGAGGACTTGTCATATACTTGGGAAGACTTTCATCATTTCTCAAACCTAGATGCTCTGATACCAATAAAACTGTCACGCCCCAAACCGGGATCGTGAACAGCCGCCCGTTGCACCTGGATGCTGGCTATATTTTTATAGAAAATCGGGCAGAACCTCCCCATAAATCGGAGGTTTTCCGTGTACAATTAAACCTGTATGATCAAAATTATCCTATACAATACACAAATGGCCATCCCGGCCTCTCCAAAATCAACAAACACCACAGCCAACATTCAGAACAACGCAAAGCTATAAACAAACCTAGCCACAGACCTCTACTGTCATGCCCAACTAGAGCATGAGCAGCCGCTATACTGAGCGGACCTAAATTTATACAATGTATAACACATTTCCCAAGTAACATTCAAATACGTACAATCGCCTCAATGCAAATGAAATATGAGAGTTAAACTATACAGTCATCCCAAAATAAGTACATGGCCAACTACGGACCTCAATGTCAAGACCTCGCAAGGTCGAAACTAAATTAGAAATAAATCTTACCGTCAGAACATCAAATCCGCTCTAGAGCCTGTAACGCCGCTCTATCACAATCAACCTGTCTGAGGAGGGAAAAGAGAGGGGTGAGTATCATGGGAAGATACTCAGTAAGTGAGGGGGGTAATATCAAGTATAAATAGTATAGGTGAACAATTGGAATGTTAAATAATATCATTTGAAACAAAAATTTACATTTCGCAGCAAAATATGATATATTTATCAATTTGAAATCATTTAATCAAACACACGATAGCAAGCATGTATGCATCCATTTAAAATCAAGTAATGTCAGAGCAAGCCAAAAATAGTCCTGGCAAAGGTCAACCGTGACCAAGGACAGGCGCGTCGAGGGTTTTATTATGCATAGACTTTGAAACGCTCTCTACCCCGACGTTGGCCATGAGTTCGCTGAGGCCAACTCATCAACGTGTATAGGACCCCGCCCGGTGCTAGACGGTGGCGTCACACACGTCCTCCCCCTACGTGGGTTCAACCGGCCGCGCCTATAGCCTTTAGAATAAATGACGTTTGCGGATACCTCCTGCAAAAGCGTATCCGGGCAACCCGTACCTCTACAAACGCCTTTCGTAGCTACGGAATCATCATAGTATCACAAAGGTACAACATCCCATAGTATCACAAGGGCACAACGTCCTAGGGCACAACGTCCCACAAGTAACATCACATCATCTCATAACTAGTGGGCATCCAACCCATATAGTTCATCAAAACATTTCAAATCTGCGTACCAATACATTTCATTGAATCTTTTCAAACAGCATATCAATGCGACGGTAGAAAAGAAATTTTAAAATTTCAAGTAATGGCACAATTATTGTTTCATTTCAAACCAGGGATGCATAGTCATCGTAATTAAAATTCAAGACACTCCAATAATCACAAAACGGATTTAAAATTCAATGTCATACGTCAGGTCAATGCATATCAAAAGCATGTTCTATCGAAAACACAGCAGAAAACAAGTTTTACTATTTTATACAAGAGAATAGAGTCTCACTCACATATTTAGGGAGGGTGATCACTCCCTACTTTTTAACGACTCTCTAAAAGACAAACCTAATTAAATCATCAAGTTTTTACATCAAATAATACCCTAATAAGGGAAAATTTATTCACACTGTGAAGTGAGTGCGTTTCTCTCACCTAGAGTTCCTCGGGTTTCAAACCTAGTTTCGTTCGCTCGTCGGATTGGTCTAAAACCTGTAATTGTTTCAAATTTCAATTATATTAGAAACAACTAAATTTCTAACACCAAACCCTAGAATTTCAACAAATATAGTCGTTACCTGCAGTACAGAAGATGCAGGTGAGCTCTCGAAGGGGAAAGCCGGTCGCGGGCCGTCACGGGCTTGCGGGCCAGTAGGCTGGCTGCTAGCGGGCTGGCCCGCTGGTGGCTCATGGGCTCTCAGCCCGGCTTGCTGGCTGCAGTGGGCTTCGTAGGTTGCAGTGGGCCGCGGCTGGACAGGGTCTTGGGCCGTTGGTAGGCTCGCGGCTGGTGGGCTGGCCCGCTCACGGACTAGGGCTCACGCTCGCGAGCTGGAACGTGCGCTCGCGAGCTGAGGCGCGCTCTTAGAACAGGATCGCGTGCTGTGAGGCGCGCGCGCTCGCGTAGATGGGTCTCGTGCTCTGCACACTGTGCTAGCGTAGGGGTGAGCCGGCTGGGTCGTGGGAGATCGCGCGCAGGCTGGGTCGCGGGAGATCGTGTGCTGGTTGGGTCACGAGGGATCGCGCGCTGTGGCGCGCGGGGATTGCTCACTGGCCGCGGGAGATAACGAGTTGTGGCGCGCTGGGCTCGCGCGCTGGGTCGCGGGAGATCGCGAGCTGTGGCATGTTGGGCTCGCGCGCTGGTTCGCAGAAGATCGCGCTCGCTCGAGGGGGCAACGCTCACGTGGAGGAAGGAGCTGCTCGCGGGAGGGCGTTGCAACAATGGGCGGCATGCGGTGGCGGGAGAGAGAGGCCTCGGCGGAGAAGAGAGAGAGAAAGAGGGAAAGAGGGAGAGAGAGAGAGAAAGAGAGAGAGAGAGAGAGAGAGAGAGAGAAAGTGGGAGAAACTTAGGGCTTTAAGCCCAAATTTAAAATTTATTTATTTATTATTTTTTTTTGTGGTGTTACAAATAAAATATGGTTTTGCTCATTAACTACATGGTAATAGTAAAAATCTACTCATTTGTATGGAAAGGGTACACCATTCCCCTAAAACCTCGATCCTCAACTAAGTCGCCCTTCGACTGTAGTATAGTTGTCTACTCCTAAGACAATAACATATATATATATGTCAATCCCCCTATTGCTTTTCATAAAATTTCGGATTTTCAAGTTCCCCTTTTGCGCAGTTTTAGGAAAAATATCATAACTTTCTCTATATAAATCGGATTTGAATGATTCAAATTGCTACTTAAAGCTAAAACATATATCTACATTTTTCATGCTCAACGCATCTCCAAATTCCCACTGCACATATTTATAAAAATCTATTTTCAATACAGTTCGTACTTATATAACTAAATTTGCGTAGTTTTGGTAGAAAATTCATATCTCAGTATATATATCTCCAATTTACATGATTCCAAATTCTACTGAAAGATGAGATACAACTCTACAATTTTCAAATTCAGTATTTCCTTTAATTCTAAGTGTAAAAGTTTATAAAATTTCATTTCGGTCTCAGTTCTAGTTTTAAATTATGCTCTACATAGTTTCAGTAAAAATACCATAACTTCTAGTATACTACTCTGATTCAAGTGAATTTTAGCTCATTTTAAAGACACAACCGAGAGCTAAAACTTTGATATTTTACGTTTTTCTAAATTTTGTACAGAAAAATATTTTAAAATTTTATACGACATACTGACTGTGTACAGAGGATGAAAACAGAATATGTCATTAGCTATCCTTTCCAAAATCACTATAAATCACAATTTTAATAGAAATTTTCGTGTCATACCTTATTTTAAAGTTTAGGGAGTCTTGTTTATTGAGAAACAAATGGTTTAAAATTTCGAGTCTTATACGATGAGAAATCATGGCAAGACTACACATAGTTTAAATATGAAACAATCATATCTAGCATACTAGTACATACATTTAATTTCACTACTTGTAAAAACTTCAATTTTGAGTATTTTATCTTCATTTGTATGATCCTTTGCTAAGTAGTACCTATCATCTTGATCTTGATTTTCTTGAAGCCTTGATCATATTAGTACCATAGTAACATAATTTATCAAAATTCAATCTCTACACAATCCTTATACTATCTCAATCAACTAGAGATATAGAGTCAATGATATTTTTACCTCTTTTACTTGTGTTCCATCTCCGATACTTCAAGAATTCCACTTGAACATTCAGCAAATCTCTTTTTCCTTACTCTAATTTTCGTCCAAGTGAGGTGAGTCGAAGAGAAAATGATTGGTTTTGGTCTTTTTGGTCTTTTATAAACCTAATCAAGTTATCTTGACCTTTGATTCATTTTGCATGCAAGATCTTTACTCTACACTTGTCCTAAGCTTTTCTCTCATGCAAGATTGCTTACAAGCTATCTTCATGCACCTCTTTCATGTCAATTTCGTTCATGATGAATTTAAGCACAAAAAGAAGAGTTTTTGACCAATCAACGAGAATTCATGCAACGATTTTTCAACCAATGAGTTTTCTCTTTGGTGGAATGAGGTTGGATGGCCGCTTTGTGCACTTTTGGCCAATGGTTGATCTCCAATTGTGATAATTGTCATTCAATGGTTGGTTTTGCAACTTAATTCCTCAAGTTCTCATATTTGCACTTTAGTTCCTAAACTTTCCATAATTATAAATTCGACCCTATGTGATTTTTTTTTTAATTTTTAAATTCACTTCTTTATGCTTATAATTAAGTGTTTTGGCTTTCGTTAGCCATTTTCAATGATTTTAGGGCTTGCCGTCACTTTTCGGAAAAGTTTTTGGCTTATCGATGGAATTTTTGGTTTAAGTGATTTTAAGGGCAAAGTTTTAGAAATTTCAAATCATGTGTCTCAAATGGGTGCAGTATCATATATATGAATATGAGGAGAGTACATCATATACTGAGAGTCGGTGTTACAAATCTCTCGTAGACGGAATGAAGAATTCACTACAAAAAAACACGGTTTTAGCCACGGATTTTCGCGACGGAAAAAATTTGTCGCTATTTTGCGACGAATTTAGCGACAAAAACTTTTTCGTCGCTAATTTGCCACAAAATTTACAACGAAAAAGAAGTCGTGGCTAAATTAGCGACGGACACATCATTCGTAGCTAAATTCGTCGCTAATTAGTGACGAAAAAATTTTCGTGACTAAATTCGTCGCTAATTGGTGACAAAAAATTTTTCGTTGCAAATTTCGTCGCTAAATAAGTTTTTTATATATAATTAAATAAAATATAATATTAATATAATATTTAAATTAAAAAATTAATTTAACAACCACGGTTTAGCGACGAATTTCTAAATCCGTGGCTGATTCAGTGACGGATTCGAAATCCGTCGCTAAATAGGTTTTTTATATATAATTAAATAAAATATAATATTTATATAATATTTAAATTAAAAAATTAATTTAACAACCGAATTTAATTTAGCAACGGATTTCTAAATCCGTTGTTGATTTAGCGACGGATTCCAAATCCATTGCTGATTTAGCGACGGATTCCAAATCCGTCGCTTAATAATTAGAATTTTGTTTTATTTTTTTTTATTTTAATAATTTCAGCGACGGATTCCAAATCCGTCGCTGAATTTTATCTTCTTTTAATTATAATTTTATTTTATTTTTATTTTATTTTATTATTTTATATTAACAAATCATATTATTATTTTATAATATTTTAATTTACAATTTATTTTATTATATTATATTTCTTAATTCTTAAAAAAAACCATATATTTTATTTTATTTAAATTATATATATATTTTTAATTAATTTATTATTATTTTTCTTTTTTTAGGTAATTTTATTTTATTTGTATTATTTTATTTAATAATATAAATTTTTTTATTAAATATTAATCTCGTGGGCGCCGGCCCGTGCACGCATGGGCGCCTGCCTGCCTGGGCGCACACGCTCTGCGCGCGCCTGCCTGCCTGGGGCGTGCCACAAAAAATATAAATATATCTGAAGCTCGAGGGATTCGAACCTTCAACTTGGATTTCGAAGACATGCTACCACTACCACTGCACCACAGGTGTTATTGTGTGACTTACTTCCTCCGCTTTGTTTTCTATTCTCACTTTTTTTTTCCTTATCTCTATTTTTGGGTTTTTTTTTCTTTCTACTCTCATTTCTTATATATAATAATTTTATTATAATATATAATAAGATAATAAGATAAAAGAAAAAAGAAGAAATCAAAATATAATATAAACATATTTTTTAATTAATTTATTATTTTATTTTAAATTAGTATTTTATTATTTTTTATTTTATTAAAAATTATCATATTTATTATTTTTAATTAATATTATTTTAGGTGGGTGGTATAAATAAAAAAAGTTATTATATTTAATATTTTAAATTATTATTATATATTATTTTATTATTATTAGAAAAATGTGAAATAAAGATAATAAACAATAAAAAAGAAATTTATATCATAATAATATTTTTGGCTTGGTGGTTTACAGGTTGCATGCAGGAGTTCGGAAGAGTGCGGAGTTTGGAGTTCGAACCACGATAGAGGCAAAAGGCATTTTCCCCTAAATTAGTGATGGATTTTAGCGACAAAAATTATCTATCGCTAAATTTAGCGATGAATTTTAAATTTTCGTTGCTAAATTTAGTAACGGATTTTTTTTATGTCGCTAATTTAGCGATGGATAATTTTTCGTCGCTAAAGTTAGTGATGAATCTAGCGACGAAAAATTATTTGTCGCTAAATTTAGCGACGGATTTCAATTTTCGTCGCTAAATTTAGCGACGGATTTCTAATTTTCGTCGCTAAATTTTTGCGACGCGTTGTTAGCGACGAAAAATTTTTCGTCGCTAAATCCGTCGCTAATGTTTTTAGCTATGAATTTTTTAAAAATTTTCGTCGCTAAATTTGTGGCTAAAAGGCTGTTTTTTTGTAGTGATTTCAAACCATAACCTATAAGGAAAAGAATCTCTTAATTACAAGGACTTTCCCAACTGAAAGGAATCTGAATCTTTTGGAGATCTTCCATCAAGGATCTCAAAATCTCGGGATACTTTTATAAGAAAACTCGGGTTTTAACATCTCAAGTACATACGAAACTCACACACGAATGCTATATATACATTGTAAAATCAACCGGCCTAATATGCTCTCTGAACTGACACAGAGCACACAAAAACATTGCACTACTCTATTTCAATATGTTTCTCTTATTATAAATTGCTCTCTAACTTAAGTATCAGAGTTTCTCCTATTGAGCACCCTCCGATGGTCTTTTGTAGATCTCATTGATCAAAGATCGTCGGACAACCAATCATCTCGTTCGAGTCAGTAGAGCCACCATCTATAGAGCTAAACTCATCTCCAATAGTTACATTGCTGATTAAGCACTAGAACTGCAAGTTAAGGCATTTGTGGAGTTGTATACCTTTGTAGCACTTGCATTACACTGATTGGTAGAATAGTCTAAACATAGGTTGTTCCGGTTGATTATAAATTAATTGATCACAAAGGGCATATGCTGACCTAGTTTGTGTATGAATCGGTTGAGAATTCGGGGGTATGCTACTCCTATAGGTATGGGTTGGGTGTAAGCTGCGAGGTAGTAGGAGGTATCGATTTGACTAGCATTAAGCGACAATGATTTCATACATGATTTTCCTTTATGGCAAATGGGATTCTCAATGTCTTATCATAAGATAATTCACACATGATTGGAATACATGAAATATTTATCAATCTTCTTCTCGCCTTGAAATTCCAAACTTAGGTTGTGGAAGCATGGCCATTAGCTTATTGAGCTACACTCTAGTATTTTGATTGTCAGCCAAGTTTACCCATGATTCCCTTATGCATAAGGAATTTGTTCGCTAGTTAGGGAGCCGTGTAATCTAAAACTTGGTAGTGTAGTTTATCGTTGAATCAAGGTCTGACTCCTAAATTCTTGTGACTTCATCTTGCATTTTAAGGCAAACCATGTTGGCTAGTTTTCGAACAAAATTGTTTGTGACTTCATTAATTCCTATGCTGATTGTTCTCAAATAAATAAGGCCATCATGGAACTGGGAATAGTGGTATCTCTAAACAGCAACTTGGTTATTACTCTATTGTGTTGAGTTCAAGTGGATAATGCAGAATTGGGATTTTTTTTCACTAAGGAGTTGCAATCGGTAAAACAAGAGGTTCATTATTCAAGGGGTGTGGTTTGTTGATTTGAAACCACCCGGTGATTGTTCATATTCCTCATCCAGTGCTAATTGTTTCCTTCCATTCATATAGTGTTTCCAGAATGAAGAAGCATAAACTTTTGCAAGATCTAAAAAAGTGAGTCCCATTAAGTGTACCAAAAAGAGTATTGCACCCGATTAGAGCAAATTAGACAGCACTTGCATTTTCGAGTGTCTCAAGCAATAGATATCGAGTAGGGGATTATGAGGAATAACAACGGTAGATGAATTGGAAAAGAAAAAATAGAATTTTATTAAATTAAATGAAATGACTACAAAACAATCGGAAAATATAATAACTAAAAATGAAGAAATTTATATGTTAGGTTGTGTCATGTTTTCTGCAAACAACTTTTTTTTTTTAGGTTCGAGATCACGGATATCCAGTATTATACTTTAACTAATTCAATTCGATCATTTGCAGAGTCGCTATTTAGGAGACTGTTCTCCTAAAATATTATTTTTTATTCCCAAGTTGCAAACTACTTCTTTTATAGACATCATTGGCTGACTTTCTATTTAACAAATAACAACTCCTTTTAGAGATTTCATCGACTTACTTTCTATTTCTCAAACTTGGAGTTGTGACCATCTTTTTACTTTCTAAATCGGTTTAAAGCAAATTTTGATATATCTTTGATTTCTAATTTCTTGATGTTAGCTTGCACACCAATCTTTTCTGAATCTCTTACAGAATAATCTCAAAATTTTCATTTCTTGACCAATTGGTATTTAAAAGGAAATTTATATCGAAAGGTCACCATCCATATCATTTTAGTGATCTAATTTCTCCTCCTCCTTGTATACATCACCACCATTAGAATTTCTCAGGTTGTCACTAAAAGTTTACAATTTTGTAGGTAGCCACTAGATGTAGCATTTAGTGGCATCCTATGATACATGGAAACATTTTAATAATAATGCTTTCACGTTTTTGAAATATTTTCGAATTTTTTTTTTCTATTTTTGAAAAGTTAAATTACTTAATATTTATATAAAAGTTTTTATACCTTTTATATTTATAATTTTTTTCATATTTAATGAATTATTTATTTATTTAATTATAATTATGATATTTATATTATTTGTTTTATAATCAATAATTACATATTTATTCATTTTAGATTTTTATTATAAAAGTTAACCATTCTATTATTTTTATATAATAATTAATATTTATATAAATTTTTTTTATAATTTTTATATTTATGCATTCCGAATTCTTACAAATTATCATTTCCCATATAGTTCCTTATCTATTTCCATTTCATCTTTCCATTTTCGTGGAATCTAGGTGGCAACTACAAACTCCAACTAAATGATACATTCAGTGGCACCCACTGCTGAACACAAATGTTGTAATACCCAAATAAAAAAAAAGGAAAATTAAAATTAGGGCTTAAAGCCCTGATTTTCTCCCCTCTCTCTACCTCTCTCTCTTTCCCCCTCTCTTCTCTCCCTCTCTCTTTCTCTTTCCCATCTCCCCGTCGCCGCGTTTCTCTCTCTCTCCCGCTGCCGCCGCCAGCACCGTCGGTCACCACCATCGCCACCGTACCCAGCCGCCGCAGCTCCTCCCTTCCGCGAGTGAGCCGTTGCAGCTCCTCCCTGCACGAGCTGCCCGATGCGAACGTCAAGCTAGCGCGCGATCTCCCTCGCGCGAGCGCGAGCCCGAGCGCGCCTCACCTTGCACGCTCCTGCACGAGCGCCAGTGACCCCAGCGCGATCAATGCGCGATCTAGCTGGCGAGCGTGCTCCAGCGCGCGAGCCAGCGCGCGAGCCAGTGCCCAAGCCAGCACGACCCAGTGTGCGACTCAGCGTGTGACCCAACGCGAGCCAGAGCCAGCGCCAGCGCCAGCGCTCCAGCACGCGATCCGGCTCACGAGGCCCACCAGGCCCGCAGACCCAGCAGCCCGCAAGCCCACCAGGCCACAGACGACCCAGCAGCCCGCAGGCCCAGAAGCCTGCAGGCCCTAGGCCTGCAAGCCCATTGCGGCCCACGGCTCGTAGCCCGAAACGGCCTGTGACAGTCCGCGAGTCCTTGCAAAGGTAAAGGACTAAAAGTTTTGATTTTCGCACTATGGATTTGAAATTCTATAGCAATTGGACTTAAATTACTCACAATTGTTTCAAATTTGAAACATTCAGGTTTTAGACCAAATCGACGGGCGAACGAAAGCTAAATTTGAGATCCGAAGAATCCTAGGTGAGAGAAATGAAATCTCTTTAATCCTCGAATAAACTTTGTCAAATTAGGTAGCATTAGTTGGTTTTAGATTCGAATTAAGATTTATTTTGATTTTGGTTATTTATTTATAAATAGAATGAAATTGATGACAGTGAAGTTGTTTATAAATTGAGGAATTTAGGGTTTGTACGAATTTAAAAAAAACAATAAACCCTGAAATAGTCAGAAATTGATGAAAATCGTGATGACTTGATTAGGTTGGCTTTCTTGGTGACTCGATTGAGGGGCACCTTGTTCTGTGTATTGTGCTTTTATTGGGGAGTGTGCTATCCTCGCCAAAAACTGTGAGTGGGATTTATTTCAATGCTTTTGTTTAATGTGTAAATCCTGTTTTACAACTTTTGGTAATGAGCATGATTTTTCGTATACTTGAAATGTTTTGACTGGTTTTAAAATTGATTTTTGTGAACCGATGGAGTGTCCAAAAACTGTGTTGAATTATGAAATTATGCATCCATGTGGTTGAAATGTATAATGTGCCATTTTATACTCTATGTTGCATTGGTTTATGAACCTGACTTTGGCATATTTTGATATGATATTGATTTTGGCCTTGAGGGCATTGGATTGTATTGTTCCGTAGCTACGAAGGACACCGTGAGAGACGCTTTGGTGGCGTCCGGATATGTCTAGGGCTGGGGTATCCCACGAGTTGTCGTGATTTGATTATCGACACGGTACTAGTCAGGTTGAACCCGAAAGGGGGAGGATTTGGATTTGGATTGGATATCCTCTCCAAGTCTAGCACTTGGACGAGATTCGTCACCAACGCCGGGGTAGAGAGCACTTTAAAGAAATTTGCATATAACAACCCCGGTGCGCCTGTCATAGGTCGCGGTAGACCTCTGCGAGGACATTTTCTGCTGGCAGCTCTATGATTTTAAATGATTGTACTTTGGATGCATATTTGACTTGAAAATGCGTGAAATGATATATTGTTAAAATGAAAAGCATGATGATTTGAAATATGATTTATATACTTATGTTTTGACACTCCAGTTTCACACTCCATATTTGATGATTGCATTGACCCACTCACTCACTGAGTGTTTTTTCCCGAGTACTCACCCCTCATTTCCCTTTTGTTTCAGAGATAGTATTTGACAAGGAGTGTCATTTTTAGGACGCTCAATATCTTTGGGAGATTAGACCTGGACTTGAGGAGTCATTGTGTATTTTCACTGCAAAATTTGTATTGGTGATGTATATGTATTTTGAGATCTATAGATGACCATTTTTATAATTGTGGGATGACTGTATAAATATGGACATTTAAATTATGGAACCTCATGTCACTGCATGACATTGCATTGAAGCATTTCTTTTTCATTGCGTCTGTATTTGGAAACTTGTCATGTCTTAGAAGTGTCCTCTAGGATCGCTCGATGCCTCCTCTAAATCACAGGAGGGGCGACTGGCGACTGTCCATGACTTTGATGGGGGCATGGCAGTAGAGGTCTGTGGTTAGGACTGTGAAAAATTGTTTGTTAGCCTTGCGTTGCCCTGGATTGTGCAGTATGGATGATCTGGTTTATTGTTGAGGATAATTTATGCATTTTGAGGCCAGGATGACCCCTTTTGGACAGGTAACAGGTTTATTTTAATATGGGAGACCTCCGATATATGGGGAGGTTCTACCTGATTTTCTGTAAAAATACAGCCGACATCCAGGGTAACGGGCGGCTGCTCACTCTCCAGGTTTGGGGCATGACAATTGGATTGGTATCAGAGCGACTTGATAAAGAGCTATGTAGGAAGAGAGTCTTGGAAACATTCCCGAATATGTTGGTTTTTAAAGTTCTCAATGCATGAGAGTTTCATACAGTCATGAAGTCTCAGTGCATGGTCATAGGCATATGAGTTCATCTATTTTAGGGGGTTAGATACGGTTGTATCTAACCTAACTTGCTATATTTTTCTCCTATTGAACTAAGAATTTCATCCTTTTGTGAGGGTAGCCATGCTATGATTAGTCCAAAATTCTTGAACCGTGCGTATTCTTTTCATGATACTTAATGAACATCTTTCTCTTGCAGAATTATGCCACCTACACGTAGAACGAGAGGTGCTAGATTCGCATCACTTAAGGGTCTGTTAGTGCCAGATGCACCTCGGGTACCTGAAACCCCACGAGTACCAGAGGACTTAGACGAGTCGGAGGATCGTACCTCGACTCGCGTGCCACCACCGGTACCTTCTCAGCCAGCTGCTCAGGCTGAGACTCCTGTACCCATACCCAACGCCTTTCGGTAGGTGTATGAGTGGTACGCTTCGCATGGGGTCCAAATTCCGCCCCCACCACCTCCTACAGCGGTCCAGTTCCTACGGCACCGGTTCCACCACCGGTGACCGGTCCTTCTACTTTGTCCGAACTGAGTGAGACTATATCGGCTATTCATAGACAGGTACATGAGTTGACTCAGTTGGTTAAAGAGGCCCGTCAGCTGAGGTGCGCAGATTTTGCAGGGCTTGGTGATGTTACGGCAGCCAAGCATTGGATCAACCGCACCCGCAGGATTCTAACTGATCTCGGGATTGGAGAGGAGCTCTGCCTGAAAGTGGCAAAGCGATTATTAGAGGGAGAGACCCTCTCATGGTGGGAGGCCCTCACTGATGAGGCGATAGAGCTACTGCGGTGGGACGACTTCCTTCGGGAGTTTGACCGCAGATTTTTCCCACTCTACCAGCAGGACCGGATGAGGTCAGAGTTGGGACGACTTACACAGGGGTCCAGATCTGTCTCAGAGTATGAGGCAGACATGCGGAGACTTGCCGCATTTGTACCAAATCTGGCCACACCTCAGTATTTGCGCTTCAAATTTGAGGACGGTCTTAGCCTCAACATAAAGAGGTATATGACTGTTACTCCACAGTTTACACTGGCTGAGGAGATAGACTCTGCTCACCGCGCGGAGGCTTTGGTCCGCGCTGAGACTAGGCAGAGAGAGTGCCGAGAGCAGAAGAGAAAGAAGGAGAAGTCTCATTTTGCGGAGAATTCCAAGAGGGGCAAGGGATCCAGTTCGTACAGAGGCGGATTTGGATCTGGATTTCCTGAGTTGGGACGGGAACAGTACTCCCAGGGGTTTAGACAGCCCGCACCGACTCACCCTGCACAGTTTACTACTTAGCGGCACCCTTATTGCCGCATGTGCAGTCAGTCCCATCCGAGCGGAGCTTGTTCAGTGACGGTCACTTGCTTCCACTGTGGGAAGCTATGGCATATTAGGAGTTCTTGCCCTGAGTTAGGACTCGGAGCACAGAGTTCACTGAGCCGTACTAGTACTCTTCGTATGGGACAGCAGGGGCAGCCTACTCGGCCAGCTGCTTCTACTCCCAGGGTGACCACTGGGAGTAACACAGTGCAGACTCAAGCACGACAGCAGCCTAGGACTCAGGCCCTGGTTTATGCCATGACGCATGAGGACGCCCAGGCGAACCCCGACATCATCATGGGTACTCCTCCTTCTGATCCTGTAGAATAGGATCTCTATTCGTATTTTCACTTCTTTTGAGGATGTCAGCATTGTATCAGTCGTATAGGTATTGTATGTTGTGTTCCCTTTTTGTCGATATGATACTACTCTGACATCTTTGTACACCGAGGTTGTAGAAGCCCTAGAGGCTCAACTATTTTAACATATATATATACATATCAGGTTTGAAATTATTCTAAGTTTATGTGCATTTGTTCAAATGATATATATTCATCATGGGTACTCAACCATCTTGGGGATGGACTGGCTATATATTCATCGGGCTTCAGTTGACTGCTTTAAGAAGCAGGTGGAATTTCGAAGACCCAATCGGCCAGTGTTGATTTTTTAGGGCGAGAGGCGGGTTTTACCCGCTGTGTCATTTCAGTTTTGGAGGCCAGACGCATGATTTGCCACGGATGTGCGACTTACCTGGCTCATATCATTGATACTACTGCTCAGGGACCGAGACTGGAGGATGTCCCAGTGGTACAGGACTTTCCTGATGTTTTCCCCGAAGAGCTGTCCGGACTACCACCTGCTCAGGAGTTTGACTTTGAGATCGATTTAGCTACGGGGACTACCCCTATCTGTATGCCGCCATATAGGATGGCGCCGGCTGAGCTGAGAGAGCTCAAGGTCCAGCTGCAAGAGTTGCTGGATAAGGGGTTTATCCGTCCTAGCACGTCTCCGTGGGGTGCACCGGTGTTGTTTGTGAAAAAGAAGGATGACACATTTCGGCTATGTGTAGATTATAGACAGCTGAACAAAGTTACCGTTAAAAATCGGTACCCACTACCACGTATTGATGATCTCTTTGATCAGTTACAGGGTGCCAGAGTATTCTCGAAGATAGATCTCCGGTCAGGTTACCATCAATTGTGGATTAGGGCCGAGGATGTGTCTAAGACGGCTTTCCGCACCCGATACGGACATTATGAGTTTTTGGTCATGCCGTTTGGGCTGATTAATGCCCCTACCGCGTTTATGGACCTAATGAACCGAATTTTTCATGATTATTTGGATCGGTTCGTCATTGTTTTTATTGATGATATCTTAGTGTACTCGCAGAGTGATGATGAGCATGCTCAACACCTTAGGGTGATTTTGCAGACTCTTCCTCAGAGACAGCTTTATGCCAGTTCACCAAGTGTGAATTTTGGCTGCGACAGATTGGTTTTCTTGGCCATGTAGTTTCTGTGGAGCGTATCTTTGTTGGTCCGCAGAAAGTTGAGTCTATATTGAGATGGGAGCAACCACAAACAGTATCAGAAATCAAAAGTTTTCTTGGTCTAGCTGGGTATAATCGC
Organism: Dillenia suffruticosa; assembly: GCA_033439265.1. Classification (NCBI taxonomy): domain Eukaryota; kingdom Viridiplantae; phylum Streptophyta; class Magnoliopsida; order Dilleniales; family Dilleniaceae; genus Dillenia; species Dillenia suffruticosa. Next base: position 12,862,455 of record JAVTVX010000009.1, read on the forward strand.
AGATTCGTAGAGGGATTTTCTCGAATTGCTACTCCGTTATCTAGATTGACATGGAAGGACGTCAGATTTATATGGGATGGCCGTTGTGAGGTGAGCTTTCAGGAGCTCAAACAACGATTGACGTCCGCTCTGAATCTAGCCCTCCCCACGAGTAGTCGAGAGTATGTGGTGTACAGCGACGCCAGCAGGCAGGGATTAGGTTGTGTATTGATGTAGGATGGTAGAGTTATCGCCTATGCTTCATGATAGCTAAAGAAGTATGAGATGAACTATCCTATGCACGATTTAGAATTGGCGGCCATTGTCTTTGCACTAAAGATATGGCGCCACTATTTATATGGGGTCACATGCAGGGTGTATACCGATCATAAAAGTCTGAAGTATTTATTCACCCAGCGAGAACTTAACCTGAGATAGCGGAGATGGTTAGAGCTGCTAAAGGATTATGACCTCATCATTGATTATCATCCGGGCAAGGCTAATGTGGTGGCTGATGCCTTGAGTCGGAAGTCATCTTCCTCTTCTCAGACTACCGAGAGTACTTATCTCTCATGTTTATTGGGACTCCAAGCCTTGGGAGTCAGGTTGGCTAGTGATGATCAGGGAGCTATACTAGCCAGATTTGAGGTTCGGCCGAGTTTACTCGACCGTATTAGGGAGCTTCAGCAGAGTTATGAAGAGCTCTGAAGTATTTATGAGAAAGTCAGCAGAGATGATATTGACGACTTTAGAGTTCGCAAGGATAGACTGTTGGTTTTTCGAAATCGGGTATGTGTACCAGCAAATAGTGATCTTCCCAGGGCTATTCTCGAGGAGGCCCATTCATCTGCCTATGCTTTACATCCCGGTAGTACTAAAATGTACCGCACCATCAGAGACAGTTATTGGTGGTCAGATATGAAACGGAAAATTACAGAATTCATTGCTCGTTGCCTTGTATGTCAGCAGGTAAAGGCTGAGCACCAGCGTCCAGCTAGCACTTTGCAGCCCCTTCCCATCCCTGAGTGGAAGTGGGAGCATATCACGATGTATTTTGTAGTGGGATTACCGTGGACTTCGGCACAACATGATGCTATTTGGGTGATAGTTGACCGGCTTTCTAAGTCCGCACACTTCATCCTGATTAGGAGTGATTACTCACTTGAGGCATTGGTACGCCTCTATATTGATGTGATTGTGAGATTGCATGGGGTTCCAGTGTCGATAGTATCAGATCGAGACCCCAGATTTACATCCCGTTTTTGGCCCAGTCTGCAGAAAGCCTTGGGTACTAGACTGAATTTCAGCACAGCGAATCACCCCCAGACAGATGGTCAGTCAGAGAGGACCATTCAGACTTTAGAGGACATGCTTAGGGCATATGTTATGGATTTCCGGGGGAGTTGGGATCGGCATCTTCCGTTAGTGGAGTTCGCCTATAATAATAGCTATCAGGCGAGTATTGGCATGCCACCTTATGAAGCATTGTATGGGAGGAAGTGTCGTACCCTGTTGTGCTGGGATGAGGTCGGTGAGCGACGACTCACCAATGTTGAGCTGGTAGAGGAGACGAAGGAGAAAGTGAAGATTATCCGTACGCGGATGAAAGCCGCTCAAGATAGACAGAAATCCTATGCAGATCGTAGGCGGCGACCTCTAGAGTTTACTGTGGGAGACATGGTATTCTTAAAGATATCTCCCTTGAAGGGAGTCATTCGATTTGGGCAGCGAGGGAAATTGAGTCTCAGGTATGTTGGGCCCTTCCGTATCCTTGATAGGGTCGGAAGTGTAGCATATAAATTAGAGCTACCAGCAGATCTATCGTGTATTCACGATGTATTTCATGTCTCAGTACTTATGAGATATTAGCAAGATCCCTCACACATTTTAGAGGCTCCGCCAGTTGAGCTTCAAGAGGACTTGAGCTTACCTATTCAGCCCGTGGCTATTCTGGATCGACAGGTCAGAAAGTTACGGAGTAAAGAGGACCCCCTTGTCAGAGTTTTGTGGAGGAGCGACCAGGTCGAGGAACAAACCTGGGAGCCTGAGGAAGCCATGAGGAAACAGTACTCCCATCTATTTTTTGTATAGTTTTCTTTTAGTTTCGAGGACGAGACTTGTTTTTAGGGGGTTAGAAAATGTAATATCCAAATAAATAAATAAATAAATAAATAAAGGAAAATTAAAATTAGGGCTTAAAGCCCTAATTTTCTCCCCTCTCTCTCCCTCTCTCTCTTTCCCCCTCTCTTCTCTCCCTCTCTCTTTCTCTTTCCCATCTCCCCGCCGCCGCGTCTCTCTCTCTCTCTCCCGCTGCAGCCGCCAGCATCGCCGGTCACCACCATCGCCACCGCACCCAGCCGCCGCAGCTCCTCCTTTTCGCGAATGAGCCGTTACAGCTCCTCCCTGCACGAGCTACCCGGGCGTGCCTCACCCTGCACGCCACTGCACGCTCCTGTACGAGCGCCAGCGACCCCAGCGTGACCCCAGCGCAAGCAGTGCGCGATCCTGCTCGCGAGGGCGCTCCAGCGCGTGAGCCAATGCGACCCAACGCGCGACTCAGCTTGTGACCCAGCGCGAGCTAGCGCTAGCGCGAGCCAGCGCCAGCGCGCGATCCGGCTCGCGAGTCCTACCAAGCCCGCAGACCCAGCAGCCTGCAGTCCCACCAGGCCGCAGACCCAGCAACCCGCAGGCCCAGCAGCCCGCAGGCCCCAGGCCCGCAAGCTCATTGCGGCCCATGACCCACTACGGCCCACGACTCGTAGCCTGAGACGACCTGTGACAGTCCGCGAGTCCCTGCGAAGGTAAAGGACTAAAAGTTTCGATTTTCGCACTATGGTTTTGAAATTCTATAGCAATTGGACTTAAATTGCTCACAATTGTTTCAAATTTGAAACATTCAGGTTTTAGACCAAATCGAGGGGCGGACGAAAGCTAAATTTGAGATCCGAAGAATCCTAGGTGAGAGAAATGAAATCTCTTCAGCCCTCGAATAAACTTTGTCAAATTAGGTAGCATTAGTTGGTTTTAGATTCGAATTAAGATTTATTTTGATTTTGGTTATTTACTTATAAATAGAATGATTTGTCGTATACTTGAAATGTTTTGATTGGTTTTAAAATTGATTTTTGTGAACCGATGGAGTGTCCAAAAACTTTGTTGAATTATGAAATTATGCATCCATGTGGTTGAAATGTATAATGTGTCATTTTATACTCTATGTTGCATTGGTTTATGAACCTGACTTTGGCACATTTTGATATGATATTGATTTTGGCCTTGAGGGCTTTGGATTGTATTGTTCCGTAGCTACGAAAGACACCTTGAGAGACGCTTTGGTGGCGTCCGGATATGCCTAGGGCTGGGGTATCCTACGAGTTGTCGTGATTTGATTATCGACACGGTACTAGCCAAGTTGAACCCGAAAGGGGGAGGATTTGGATTTGGATTTGGATTGGATATCCTCTCCAAGTCTAGCACCTGGACGAGGTTCGTCGCCAACGCCGGGGCAGAGAACACTTTAAAGAAATTTACATGTAACACCCCCGGTGCGCCTGTCATAGGTCGCGGTAGACCTCTGTCAGGACATTTTCGGCTGGCAGCTCTATGATTTTAAATGATGGTACTTTGGACGCATATTTGATTTGAAAATGCGTGAAATGATATATTGTTGAAATAAAAAGTATGATGATTTGAAATATGATTTATATACTTATGCTTTGACACTCCAGTTTCACACTCCATATTTGACGATTGCATTGACCCACTCACTCACTGAGTGTTCTTTCTCGAGTACTCACCCCTCATTTCCCTTTTGTTTCAGAGATAGTATTTGACAAGGAGTGTCGCTTTTAGGACGCTCAGTATCTTTAGGAGATCAGGCCTGGACTTGAGGAGTCATTGTGTATTTCAGCTGTAAAATTTGTATTGATGATGTATATGTATTTTGAGGTCTATAGATGACCATTTTTATAATTCTAGGATAACTATATAAATATGGTCATTTAAATTGTAGAACTCTCATGTCACTGCATGACATTGCATTGAGGCATTTCTTTTTCGTTGCGTCTGTATTTGGGAATGTGTCATATCTTAGAAGTGTCCTCTAGGATTGCTCGGTGTCTCCTCTAAATCACAGGAGGGGCGACTGGCGGCTGTCCATGCCTTTGATGGGGGCATGGCAGTAGAGGTCTGTGGTTAGGACTGTGGAAAATTGTTTGTTAGCCTTGCGTTGCCCTGGATTGTGCAGTATGGATGATCTGGTTTGTTGTTGAGGATAATTTATGCATTTTGAGGCTGGGATGGCCCCTTTTGGACAGGTAACGGGTTTATTTTAATATGGGAGACCTTCGATATATGGGGAGATTCTGTCCGATTTTCTGTAAAAATACAGCCGGCATCCAGGGTAATGGACGGCTGCTCACGCTCCAGGTTTGGGGCGTGAAAAATGTTGCTGCTAGCACTTTGCAAATCATTTGGTAACAAATTGTTACGAATCTCATATCGAATTTTCAAAAAATCATAAAATAGTATTTAAATCTAATAAACTCTCTCACTTAACAGATCGATCTTTCGGACTGAGTTCTCCTATTGGGGTTGAGTCCATTATTTGGGTCTGTGATAAATAGATATCAGAGTCTCTGGTCTAAGATGAAAAATGGTTACTTGGAAGAGGGTTACCTGGAAGAGGGCTATCTGGGGCCAGAGTGAGAATCGTCCAAAATGGAAAAGGGCTACCTTGTGTTAGAGTAAGAGCCATCCAAAAAGAAAAAACACTACCCGTTAGAGTGAAAGTTATACAGAGTGAGAGTCGTCCATGGACGTCCAGCTTTTCAAGAGAAGTGTGAAATTACGAATCTCATATTGGATTTCCAAAAAATCATAAAATAGTACTTAAATTCAATAAACTCTCTCACTCAATAATTCAATCTTTTGGGCTGAGTTCTCCTATTGGGTTTGAGTTTATCACTTGGGCCTGCGACACAAGGCACGCTGTAATACCCAAATAAATTAAAAAAAAAATACGAGAAATTAAAATTAGGGCTTAAAGCCCTAATTTTCTCTCCTCTCTCTCTCTCTCTCTCTCTCCCTCTTTCCCTGTTCCTCTTCTCCTCCGCTGTGGCCTCTCTCTCCCGCCACCGCATGCCGCCCACCGTTGCAACACCCTCCCGTGAGCAGCTCCTTCCTCCACGCGAGCACGATCTTCCGAGAGCCAACGCGCCACAGCTTGCGATCTCCCGCAGCCAGCGCGCGAGCCCAGCGCGCCACAGCGCCCAATCCCCCGTGACCTAGCTAGCGCGCGATCCTCCGTGACCCAGCCAGCGCGCGATCCCCCGCGACCCAACCTACGCGCGATCTCTCGCGCCCCTGCGCGCACCCCTGCGGCACGCCTTAGCTCACAGAGCGCCTTAGCCCCTGCTTGTGTGCGAGCCAGCGCCTGTGCGAGCACGCCAGCGCCTGCGCACGTGCACCAGTGCCTGCGCGCGTGCACCAGTGCCTGCGCACGCACTACAGCCCGCAGGCCTAGCAAGCCCACGCGCCCAATAGGCCCGACAGCCTATCCAAGCCCGCAGGCCAGTACAGCCCACGGCCCATGGCCCGTGAGCCCACGACGACCCGTGACCCTCTGCGTAGGTAAATGAATTCTCAATTTCGTGTACATACTAGGGTTTCAAAAATTATTGGTAATTTGACTTAAATTTCTCACTTGTGTTTCAAATGGTAAACATTACAGGTTTTAGACCAGGTTGACGGGTGAACGAAAGCTAGATCCAGAAATCTGAGAAAACCCTAGGTGAGAGAAATGCAACCTTTTCAACATTTGAATTAATTCTATCGAAATTAGATCGAATTTAGATCGAGAGTTACATAATATATTGAAATGTGTGACATACGAGGAAAAATAGACAAAAAATGAGAAATTTAGGTGGGAGAAATTTATAACAAACTTTTGTAAATTAGGTGGGAGAAATTGAGGAAACGAGAATCTATAACAAAGTTTTGTAAATTAGGTGGGAGAGATTTAGAAGGGAAAAATTGAAAATCCCTGATTTGGCTTTTATTTGATATTAAATGTTGATCTTTTGGAGACTCGAGCGGTCAGATCCGATTTGGCTTGTCAGTAGGGAGTGACTTTCCTCTCGTAAACTGTGAGTGAGACTCTAATCTCTTGCATAAAATAGTAAAACGTGTTTTCTGTCGCGTTTTCGATAAAACATGCTTTGATATGCATTCGTTTGACGTATGATATTGAATTTCAAAACTGTTTTGGGATTATTGGAGTGTCTTGAATTATATTTAGAATGACTATGCATCCATGGTTTGAAATGAAACAATAATTGTGCCATTACTTGAAAATGTATAAATTTCATTTTATACCATTGCATTGATATGCTGTTTTGAAATGAATTGAAGAGACGTATTGGCACACAAATTTAAAATTTTTTTGATAAACTACGTGGGTTGGGTGCCCACTAGTTATGTGATGATGTGATGATACTTGTGGGACGTTGCGCCCTAGGACGTTGTGCCCTTGTGATACTATGGGACGTTGTACCCTTGTGACTCTATGATAATTCCGTAGCTACGAAGGGCATTTGTAGAGGCACGGGTTGCCCGGATACGCTTCTGCAGGAGGTATCCGCAAACGTCATTTATTTTAAAGGCTATAGGCGCGGCCGGTTGAACCCACGTAGGGGGAGGACGTGTGTGATGCCACCGTCTAGCACCGGGCGGGGTCCTATACACGTTGATGAGTTGGCCCCAGCGAGCTCATGGCCAACGTCGGGGTAGATAGCGTTTTAAAGTCTATGCATAATAAAACCCCCGATGCGCCTGTCCTTGGTCTCGGTTGACCTTTGCCAGGATCATTTTTTGCTCGCTCTGATATTACTTGATTTTAAATGGATGCATATATGCTTGTTATCGTGTGATTGATTAAATGATTTCAAATTGTTAAACATATCATGTTTTGTCGCGAAATATAAATTTTTGTTTCAAATGATGTTATTTGACACTCCAATTGTTCACCTATGCTATTTATGCTTGATATTACTCCCCTCACTCACTGAGTATCTTCCCATGATACTCACCCCTCTATTTTCTCTCCTCAGACAGGTTTATTGTGATAGAGCGACGTTACAGGCTCTAAGGCTGAGTTGGTATTTCCGACGGTAAGATTTACTTTTAATTTAGTTTCGACCTTGTGAGGACTTGACATAAAGATCCGTAGTTGTCCATGTACTTATTTTGGGATGACTGTATAATTTAACTCTCATATGTTTATTTGCATTGAGGCGATTGTACATATTTAAATGTTACTCGGGAAAATTATTGTATATATGATAAAAGTTAGGTCCGCTCGGTGTGGCGACTATTCATGCTCCAATTGGGCATGACAGTAGAGGTCTGTGGCTAGAATTACTAGAAATTTGTAGCCTTGCGTTGTTCTGGATGCTGGCGGTGGTGTTTGTTGATTTTGGAGAGGCCGGGATGGCCATTTAATTAAATTATAGATTTATTTTGATTATACAAGTTTAATTATACACGGGAAACCTCCGATTTATGGGGATGTTCTGTATGATTTTCTGTAAAAATACAGCCGGCATCTTAGGGTAACGGGCGACTGTTCACGATCCCAGTTTGGGGCGTGACAGTTATATTGGTATCAGAGCCTTTAGGTTGGGCGCTATATAGGAAGAAAATCTTGAAAATATTCCCGAGTATGTTTGCGTTTAAAGTCCTCGATGCATGAGAGTTTCATACAGTCATTTATATCCCTGCATATGGTCTTAGGAATTGAGTTTATCTATTTTAGGGGGTTAGATACTAATTCTTATCTAACATAGCATTTCTTCATTTTCAAAGAAGGAACCAATGGAGATGGTTATTAAATTGATGATTTCATTCATTTTAGGGGGTTAGTTGTAACTAACCCTAATCCTTGAACAATGCCTAATAAGAATTCTTATATTGCGGAACCATGGCGATTACATGGAGCGTTAGATATGTACCCCCTGATTCATTTAAAGAGAGCGAGGATACTTCTTCATTTCTGACGCCCCTTTCGGTGCCGAAGAATACATCCTCAAGGTGTGTGTTTTCTCTAGCACCTTTTTAGCTGGCTATTATACCAACGTCTCCACCATTTACTCTTGATATTTTCGGGTAAGAGTACGGGTGGTACATGGCACATGGGGTCCAGATGTCACCCCATCACCTTTGATAGCAATGCCGATATCTACGGCTTCGCTTATTTCTCCTACAGTAGTTCTTACTCAAGCGGCACCAAATCGTCCATTGGTGGCCGTTCTTCTTACAGTTTCGAATCTGAGTTATAATAATTGCGCCATACTTAGGTGCATCCCCGAGATGACCCAACTAGTCACGGGAGCTCGACAGTTGGGATGCACAGATTTTTGGACTTGGTGATGCTACGGTAGCAAAGCACTGAGTCAACTCAATCCGACGGATCTTGATAGATCTAGGCTTGCGCGAGGAGTATAGTCTACGAGTAACTGAGAGACTATTCGATAGGGAAGCCCTCACTTGATGGGAGGCTATTTGCGATGAGGCTATAAGTCATTGCGGCAAAGCGATTTCCTAATGGAATTCGACCGCAGATATTTCACAGAGTTTTAGCGGGACCATATCCCCAGTGGTTATATCACCAGTCCTAGTGCCACGAGCTAGGCTACTGCTCAGCAACCTTTTCTTTGCCGCATTTGTGGCAAACACCACACTCAAATAAATATGTAGAGCACTTATTACATGCTTCCACTATGAGAAGCAGGGACATATCAGGAGTTTATGCCCTGATTTGTGACTTGGAGACTAGTTGGCTTCGAGTCATCGGAATACACCACATGTGGGACAGCAGGGAACACCTGCGCATTCTAGTAACACTGCTCCACGGACTGCAGCCGGGAGCAATATAGTATTAGGTTTTCACGAGAGTAGTTGAGGGTGCAGGCCCTTGTGTATGCGATGACTTAGGAGGACGCTCTGACGAACCCAGATATGATCATGGGTAATCCTCTTGAGGATCCTTCCGTTTAGAGGTCCTTATGCACTGTTTCTTTTGAAATCGTGTATTTTGTGATGATATGTACAGACATGATTGTCACTGTACTAGAGGCTTAACTATTTTGATATACAGGTATATATCCATATTCTTTTTATTTTATTTTATTTTATTTTATTTTATTTATTTTTGAATCTTGGTGCTATGGAAATACATGGAGTCGACGTTTGTGTTCTTATTGGCACAAGGTCGAACTAATTCTATGTGAGAGTTTCTTTCCCTCAACAGTCGGATGGGCTGTTATCGTTACTTGATGAGGAGCTATTAGTTGTTGCTCCTCTTGGTGAGCAATTGGTTAGAGATTCGTATATAGAGAGTATGATGTCATGGCAGGTAGGACAGTGCTGAGAGCAAATCTGATCCCACTGGATATGACAGATTTCGATACCATCTTAGAGATAGATTAATTGTATATTTATAGAGTTTCCTTAGACTGTTTTATCAAGAAAGACGATTTTTGGAGGCCTGAAGGGCCACCACTGACGTTTGCGAGTGAGAGACGGGTGTTAGCCCGTGGTATTGTATTAGTGAGGAAAGCCAGACGTATAATACGTCGGGGATGTATGACAGACCTGACACATATGATCGATACCACCATACAGAATCCGAGACTTGATGAGATTTTGGTGGTATAGAAGTTTCCTGAAGTATTTCCCGAGGAGCCACCCTAATTATTATTGATTCGGAAGATTTAATTTTGAGATTGATCTGGCTCTAGGGATTACTCTTATTTCTATTTCGCCATATAGAATGGTACCATTTGAGATGAGAGAGCTCAAGATTTAACTACAGAAATTGTTTGATAAATAATTCATCATCCAAGCACCACACCTTAGGGTGCTTCAGTATTATTTGTAAAGAAGAAATATAGAACACTTAAACTTGTTATGAATTATTGGCAGTTGACTAAAGTCACTACCAAGGATTGATATTCATTTTCTCACATCGATGATTTGTGTGATCAGCTTCTCGGTGATAAGGTCTTTTTGAAGATAAATCTTCGATCGCGTTATACTCGGTTACGGGTTAGGGTCGAGGATCTGTCCAAAAATCGCATTCCGTATCAGCATGGACACTTTGAGTCCTTGGTCATGCCATTTGGGCTCACCAATGTCCTAGCTGCATTTATGGACCGAATAGATCGGGTCTTTTATGAATTTCCTAGATCGATTTGTTATCGTTTCCACTGATGACATCCTAGTCAGCTTGCAGAGAATTGAGGAGCATGCTCAGTGTCTTCCTCTCAGATGACAGAGAGAGTGCTTACCCCTCTTTATTGGTAGGACTCCGTACCTTAGGAGTCAGTGTGGTTAATGATGTGTAAGAAGCATCATTAGCCAGATATGAGGACAGGCAGACCTTGTTCAACCATGTCAGAGACTTCGGATTCCGAGAGAACGGATAGATAGTGTTTGGAGAACGGATTTGCATTTCAGTTGACATTGATTTCCGCAAGGCCATACTTAAGGAGGCACACTCCTCAACTTAAGCATTCATCCAGGTAGTACCAAGATGTATTGGGCTATTCGGGATAGTTATTGGTGGCCTAACATGAAACGAGAGATTGAGGATTTTGTGGCAAGATGTTTAGCTCGCCAATAGATAATAGGCCGAGCACCAGCGTTTAGCTGGTACTTCACAACTTTTTTTTTTTTGTTGTTTTCCCATTCTTGAGTGGGAGTGGGAGTATGTCAAGATAGACTTCGTAGTAGAGTTGCATCGGACTTTGACACAGTATGATGCCATTTGGGTGATAGCTAATAAATTTACTCGGTCCGTACATTTTCTCCTTAATCACAGCAGAAGCGTGTTGAGCCCAGAATGCAAGAGGCTTTGGGCATGCGGCCTAGTTTTAGTACAACATATCACCCACAGACAGATGGTCAGTCGAAGAGGACCATTCAGACGCTCGAGGATTTACTTCAGGTTTGTGTTATGGATTTTCGGGGTAGTTGATACAGGCATTTACCGCTGATATAGTTTGCGTATAATAATAATTATCAGGCTAGCATCGGCATGCCATCCTATGAGGCACTCTATGGTAGGAAATGTCGTACCTCGTTATGCTGGGATGAGGTAGGCGAGAGACGCCTTACCACTGTTGAGCTAGTCGAGGAGACTAAAGAAAAGGTCAGAGTGATCCGCAAGCGGATGAAAGCCGCCCAAGACAGATAGACGGCATATACGGATCGAAGACGCCGACCTTTAAAGTTTGAGGTGGGCGATATGGTGTTCTTGAGGATTTCTCCCTTGAGGGGACTAGTATGACATCGGCAGCGGGGCAAGTTGAGCCCCGGGTACATTGGTCCGTTCCGTATCCTCAGTAGGGTTGGGAGCGTGATATACAGGCTAGAGCTGCCAGATGAACTATCTCGGATCCATGATGTCTTCCATGTATCAGTGTTGAGGAAGTACATCTCAGATCCTTCACACATTTTGGAGCCTCCGCCGATAGAAATGCGAGAGGACTTGAGATTACCTGTCCAGCCCGTAACTATTTTGGATCGACAGGTCAGAAAGCTACGGAACAAAGCGATTCCTCTTGTTAGAGCTTTGTGTAGGAGCGACCAGATCGAGTAACAGACCTGGGAGCCTGAGGAAGCCATGAGAAGACAACACCCCCAACTTTTCTCTGTATAGTTTCTTTTAGTCTCGAGTACGAGACTTGTTTTTAGGGGGTTAGAAAATGTAATACCCAAATAAATTTAAAAAAAAAAAGGAAATTAAAATTAGGGCTTAAAGCCTTAATTTTCTCTCCTCTCTCTCTCTCTCTCTCTCTCTCTCTCTCTCTCTCTCTCTCTCCCTCTTTCCCTCTTCCTCTTCTCCTCCGTTGTGGCCTCTCTCTCCCGCCACCGCACGCCGTCCACCGTTGCAACACCCTCCCGCGAGCAGCTCCTTCCTCCACGCGAGCGCGATCTTCCGCGAGCCAGCGCGCGAGCCCAACGAGCCACAGCGCGCAATCCCCCGCGACCCAGCGAGCGCGCGATCCTCCGCGACCAAGCCAGCGTGCGATCCCCCGCGACCTAGCCTGCGCACGATCTCTCGCGCCCCTGCCGCGCACCCCTGCAGCACGCCTTGGCTCACAGAGCGCCTTAGCCCCTGTTTGTGTGCGAGCCAGCGCCTGTGCGAGAGCGCCTGTGAGAGCACTTGTGCGAGCGCGCCAGTGCCTGCGCGCGTGCACCAGTGCCTGCGCACGCACTACAGCCCGCAGGCCCAGCAAGCCCACGCGCCCACCAGGCCCGACAGCCCATCCAAGCCCGCAGGCCAGTACGGCCCGCGGCCCAGTCCGGCCCATGGCCCGTGAGCCCACGACGACCCGTGATCCTTTGCGTAGGTAAATGAATTCTCAATTTCGTGTACGTACTAGGGTTTCGAAAATTATTGGTAATTTGACTTAAATTTCTCACTTGTGTTTCAAATGGTAAACATTACAGGTTTAGACCAGGTTGACGGGTGAACGAAAGCTAGATCCAGAAATCTGAGAAAACCCTAGGTGAGAGAAATGCAACCTTTTCAACATTTGAATTAATTCTATCGAAATTAGATCGAATTTAGATCGAGAGTTACATAATATATTGAAATGTGTGACATTCGAGGAAAAATAGACAAAAAATGAGAAATATTAGAAACTTGACCATTGGTGAGTCAGATGATTCGAAATTGAGGAAACGTGAATCTATAAAGAAGTTTTATAAATTAGGTGGGAGAAATTTGGAAGGGAAAAATTGAAAATCCCGGATTTGGCTTTTATTTGATATTAAATGTTGATAATCTGATTTAGGTTGATCTTTTGGAGACTCGAGCGGTCAGATCCGATTTGGATTGTCAGTAGGGAGTGACTTTCCTCTCGTAAACTATGAGTGTGACTCTAATCTCTTGCATAAAATAGTAAAACGTGTTTTATGTCGTGTTTTCGATAAAACATGCTTTGATATGCATTCGTTTGACGTATGATATTGAATTTCAAAACTGTTTTGTGATTATTGGAGTGTCGTGAATTATATTTACAATGACTATGCATCCATGGTTTGAAATGAAACAATAATTGTGTCATTACTTAAAAATGTATAAATTTCATTTTATACCGTTGCATTGATATGTTGTTTTGAAATGAATTGAAGAGACGTATTGGCACACAAATTTAAAATGTTTTTGATAAACTACGTGGGTTGGATGCCCACTAGTTATGTGATGATGTGATGATACTTGTGGGACGTTGTGCCCTGGGACGTTGTGCCCTTGTGATACTATGATGATTCCGTAGCTACGAAGGGCGTTTGTAGAGGCACGAGTTGCCCGGATACGATTCTGGAAGAGGTATCCGCAAACGTCATTTATTCTAAAGACTATAGGTGCGGCCGGTTGAACCCACGTAGGGGGAGGACGTGTGTGACGCCACCGTCTAGCACCGGGCGGGGTCCTATACACGTTGATGAGTTGGCCCCAGCGAGCTCATGGCCAACGTCGGGGTAGAGAACGTTTTAAAGTCTATGCATAATAAAACCCCCGATGCGTCTGTCTTTGGTCTCGGTTGACCTTTGCCAAGATCATTTTTGATTCGCTCTGATATTACTTGATTTTAAATGAATGCATATATGCTTGTTATCGTGTGATTGATTAAATGATTTCAAATTGTTAAACATATCATGTTTTGTCGCGAAATGTAAATTTTTGTTTCAAATGATATTATTTGACACTCCAATTGTTCACCTATGCTATTTATGCTTGATATTACCCCCCTCACTCACTGAGTATCTTCCCATGATACTCACCCCTCTATTTTCTCTACTCAGACAGGTTTATTGTGATAGAGCGACGTTACAGGCTCTAGGGCGGAGTTGGTATTTCCGACGGTAAGATTTACTTTTAATTTAGTTTCGACCCTGTGAGGTCTTGACATAGAGATCCGTAGTTGGCCATGTACTTATTTTGGGATGACTGTATAATTTAACTCTCATATGTTTATTTGCATTGAGGCGATTGTACATATTTAAATGTTACTCGGGAAAATTATTGTATATATGATAAAAGTTAGGTCCGCTAGGTGTGGCGACTATTCATGCTCCAACTGGGCAGACAGTAGAGGTCTGTGGCTAGGACTGCTAGAAACTTGTAGCCTTGCGTTGTTCTGGATGCTGGCGGTGGTGTTTGTTGATTTTGGAGAGGTCGGGATGGCCATTTAATTAAATTATAGATTGATTTTGATTATACATGTTTAATTATACACGGGAAATCTCCGATTTATAGGGAGTTTCTGTCCGATTTTCTGTAAAAATACAGTCGGCATCTTAGGGTAACGGACGACTGTTCACGAATCTGGTTTGGGGCGTGACACATGCGGCACAACCCAATGGAAGTAACTTACTGAAAGTAACTTATACAGCCACTCCTTGTTGGCCTCCGGTAGTTGTTACCACTGAAATGGTATGTTGAAGTGTGGGGCTACTCTTTCAGGTTAATTAACCCTCTTCGGGCTAACCGAAATATAAGTTTACAATTTATTTGAAAAAATACGAAAAAAAGGGATAAAAATCAGGTTTGGTGGAGTTGACTTGTTGAGATGAACTAAAATATGTTAAGATTTTCATGTAGTTTGTGGTGATCAGATGATAAAGCTGATTCAAATGAATAAGAAAGTTCAAATTTTAAGGTATACGGATGAAATTTGCTCTGTTGAAAAAAATAAAGACAATTTTTAAACTGATCAATCATTTGTTATTAAATAATTTTAATTGAATTTTATAAAAAAATCAAGTGATCGAATGGTTTGGGTCAATCAAATAAATTGTTTTTCTGAGCTTAAGTAATTATTTAATGCGATGAGATAAAATGTTGCCCTTTTAAGTTTTGTTACTATGATTGAGATCATTTGTTTCGTCGAGAGCTATTATGTACATGCGATACCTTATTATTTATCTAAAATATTCCCTTAGTTTTAGACGGTCTGTCCACCCCTTCGGTACCATTTGCACCAAGAACATGAGAAGGAGGATATCGGGTATTTGTTATATTTTTTAAAATTATCCCATGGATTTATATAGATTTCACGGGAATTCAAAAGACACAGTACATCACAGAATGTGAGGTTATTATGCTATTCTCCGATGCCATCTTCCAAATATGAAATGATTCTTTGTTTACCCTTAATTATTCCTTTACACTCTGATTATTTATATGACATACGAGAGAACCAAGACTGAAGAAAGGGCCTTTTAAGAATTGACTAGAGGTCCCAAAACATTGACTCTTTTCTAGTGCTTGTTCCTGCGAAGTAATTCCCTGAACCAATAGGCAGACATCTTCGGATATCTCTTCAGTGTATTGTAATCGACATAGACAATGCCAAATCTTGAAGTGTATCCCAATCGCCATTCAAAATTGTCAAGCAATGACCATGCAAAGTACCCGGCAACATTCACCCCGTCGTCTACAGCCTTTTTCAACTCACCAAGATAGCCTTTGTAGTATGAAATTCTCGATGTGTCGTTCAGTGCCCGGGGACGTGGGAGACTCCCAGAATCATCCCTGCCTGTAATATCACAATAATTTTTAATGTTATCAGTTTCTTTTCTTTTAACGTAAATGTTTTGATGAGTATGTCATATTAATCTAACCATTTTCTGAAAGGATTATTGTTGGATTTCCGTATCGTTCTTTTACATAGTTGAGGGCCTTGTACAGTCCCCATGGAACATCATAAAGCCAATCAGAGTAGGCCTGGAATTGTTAAAAGAAATCATATGTGCAAGTAAACCAAAGATTACATTAGCAAAAAACGGGACGTAAGAACCAATGCAGAAGTAAAAAGATTTCATGTGACATTATGATGTTTACCCTTGGACCAATTGGCACTCCATTTTTCTCAACTGCAAAAAGTCAAGACAAAAAGAAAAAATATTTCAATAAGTGAAAAAATTTTAGATTTGTTGTTTTGTGACGAGAAGGTTTGAAAATGTCTTACAAGCAAAGCCGCAATCCCAGTCTGCCTGGTATCCTGGAACTTCAGGTTTCTCTTGATGTGGGTCATACATGTAGTAGCTGGTGTATTGGTTGATACCCACAAAATCGATTGAACCCCTAACAATTCTAACTTCTTCATCTGTGAATTTCGGAAGCCTGTCTCCTACTGTGTTTTGCATTGTTTTTGGGTATTCACCATACACAATGGGATGAATGAACCTACAAGATCAATTAAGTTAGAAAATCTCAATATTCTTTTCACTCTATTTCCTTCATTTCTACAATATTTTTAAAAGAGTATTTATAAGGGTCTTGTACCAGCCAAGGTGAAAGTCTCTTGCTCTTTGAGCTGCGTAATTGTCGGCCTTTCCTCTTGTAAGAGGCTCATACCACACAAAGTCCAAAATAATTCCAATCTTTCCATTTTGAGCTGCCTGAAAATTTGTGCGTTAAATTTGTTATACACCAAAAATTTGTGACAAGAGTGATCAAAGACAAAAATGAGAAAAATATGATCTTACTTGATACTTCAGATGATATCTGTTAACAGCAGCACCATGAGCCAAAAGGATATGATGTGCTACAATATAAGGCTCAGTACCAGAGTTTCCTGTGGTGCCATTTCCAGGGGCATCGGAGCAATATGGTTTGGAACATCTTCCGGGGGCATGAAGTCCATTGTCGTACCCAAGCGCTGCTATCACCCTTGGCTCATTGAATGTTGTCCAATGCTTCACTCTGTCTCCAAACGTCTTAAAACAAAAATCGGCATAATCTGCAAAATCTTGCCTGTAATTTTAATTTTTGAATTAAAATCATCCAAATTAGTTAAGTAAATGTGCTTTTAGCAAAATTAAAGAAAGTGATTGTGTGAAAATTAGAACTTACACAACTTGGCGGCTTAACAATCCCTTGTACTTGTCTTCAAGTGCTTGTGGAAGGTCATAGTGATATAGATTTGCATATGGTGTAATGCCTAAAGCAAAATAAATGAATAAATAAGTAAATAAATAGCTCAAGAGATTAAAAAGAGAAGAAAAGGAAAACACCCTTTATATAAATCATTGGCAAAGTTACCTTTTTTAAGCATGTAATTGATCAATCTGTTGTAGTAGTTAACTCCTTCCCAGTTTACTTTCCCAGTTCCCTCTACACCATTAGGTAGTGGTTAATCAATTAGAACTTGGGATATATAGCCTTTTAAATGAATCAATCAATATTTTATTCCTTGAATACCTGGGAAAATTCTGGACCATGAGATTGAGAACCTGTATGCCTCAAAGTTCAAGTCTGCCAAAATATTCATATCTTCCTGTAATTACAGAATGGTTATTATCTTCAGATAGCTTTGTTTGCAAATGGAGGAAGCAACTAAAAATTCTTTTTTATTAAATGCCTTACTTTGTAATGATGATATTGGTCTACCGAAACTTCTCCGGTTGCATTATCGGGAATCAGTCCTGCAACAACAACAAAATGTAACCTCAATTGGCAAACCAAAGTACACTAGGGTTTTAAGCATGTCCTTTGCCCATTAAAAAAGAATGTCATTTCTTTTAAATGTTAAAATTCGACCATGGTAAATCCCAAATCCGATTAAAGAGGAGAGTTAGGTAGTCGGATAGCGTAAAACTAATAAAAAAAATTCATATACGGATATTATTGTATAAAGGTAAATAATATTAAATAAGTTGGTGTCAAATGACTTTTAGAGTATAAATTTACTCTTTAAGTTATTTTTGGCAAATATTTTTTTATTGAATAATTAAACAATATAAATGCTGCAAAAAGATAATTACCTTATATGATTGGACAATTATCATCAAAATTAATTTTTCCCTCATATGATTGGATTAGAAGAAAGGTTTGCAGTGAAAAATTTTCTCTATAGATGAAAATTACAGTGAAAAATCATCAAAATTTGTGGTGAAAAATTGAGGGCAGTAATATTTTAATGATGAAATATAAAAGCAAACCAAAAGATAGCTAAAAACAATAAACTGGATCTAGGGTCTATATTGTTTTTTCTCTTAACACACTATCAATGAGACCCAAGATTTAAAAGAGACTTCAGAATAAGTAGTGTAATGTGTATAATAATGTAATATTTACCAGGAATTTTAACCAGTGTATCCCAAATGCTAGGCCCACGTCCTCCTTTATCAGCCATTCCCTCAACTTGATAAGCAGAAGTGGCCGTTCCAAACACAAAACCATCCGGAAAACTCTCTCTGCTAAGCCCTCCAGTGTCAGGCATGGTAGCAACCATATCACGCATTTCCATTGGTCTGATGGCATATGCAGAACCCGCAATCAAAAGCATCGAAAGCAAAAGCATCAAAATTGTTTTCGGGGTTCTCATCTCTGCCATTTTTTTGGCGAGAGAGAAGATGAAATTCGCTTGTTTTGATCGGTAAGAATGGTACAGGAATTGTTCATTTATAGAGAAGTTTGCACAATCCTACTAGAACTGTTACATTGCATCATGTCATCTGGTTACTAACATTGCTGTTTCCAAGTTCAATTTTCCGTCATCTTGTTGGATTACTATTCCAAGCGTTTCGGTTCAACTTCTAACGTGTCAAAACTTTGTTAATACTATTATTTTATTTTATTTTATTTATTTTTGGTAAAAGTTAATACTATTATTATTTTGAAGGATTTAGATAAACTCGTGATCCAATCATAGGGCCCACATTAATTTATTGTGAAGTGACAAAATTTTGATATTAATAGTCTTACAATATAATCATTATTATATTATTCCCAGCAATTATTTTTTATTAATATTCTCTTAATATTTGGTTAATCTATCTATGCTCGATACAATTAAGCTAACTCAATGATCTCTCAATATTCCTCATTATGGTAAAACAATATAGACCGAATATTTGGAAAATATTGACAGCATATATTTAATGGCATATTGTGTTATGGTAACACAATATTGACCAAATATTTGGAGAATATTAATAATATCAATATGGCCCTCTAAATTGTTTTACGTCCCGAAACTTTGTGGATACTAATAATATTTGAAGGGTTTAGATCAACTCAGTGATCCAATCATAGGCCCGACAATAATTTATAGTGAAGTGACAAAAGTTTGATATACATGGTCATACAATATAATTTATTATTTAATAATTATATTATATTTAAATTTAGTGACGAATTATCAAATTCGTAGCTAAATTAAATTAATTTATTTTTAATTTATATATTGTCCAAGCCCGGTGAGCTAGTGCCCAGTTAACTCCCGCTAAAGCCCCTACATGCGCGCTAGCCCCGCACCCCTCAGTTGAAATCCTTCTTTAATTGTAAAAAATGCATCCGATTTGACTCGAATACCAACGCAGGGGAAAGAACATAAAAACTCATAACCACCAAGCCATTCAACTTATCTAATCATGTATTTTTTTATTATTCAACATCTTATGATCACATTTTTTAATAATAATAAAATAATATAAAATCATAATTTATTATAAAATAGTAAAATATTTGCTAAAAATAAAATAATAAAAGATTAAAAAATAAAATAAATTTATTCTTTAAAAAATAAAATGAAAATAAAATATAACATATTAATTAAAAAAAGAAATGATAATTCTTTATAAAATAGGAAAATAATAAAATACCAAATTAAAAGAAAATAATAAAAAGATTTCAAAAAATAAAAAAATATTATTCTTCAAAAAATAAAATAAAAATATAATATAATACATTAATTAAAAAAAGAAATGATAATTCTTTGTAAAATAATAAAATAATAAAAAGCTAACTTAAAAAAATAAATCAATATTATTAAAATAAAATGCTATTTTAAAATATTATTTAATAATAAATATGAATTTTTAAAATAAAGTAATAAAATCATAGAAAATTAATTTTTATTAAAATATGAGTTTTTTTAATTTATTAATTTACATTCATATTTTATTAATAATAGTAAAATAATATAAAATGATAGTTGTTAGAAAATAATAAAATATTAATTTAAACTAAAACAATAAAAAATTTTAAAGAATAAAATGATATTATTCTTTAAAAAATAAAATATAAAAAAGAAAATATTAAATTAATTTAGCGACGAATTGCCAAATTAATCACTAAATTATTTTATTATTTAATAATTATATTAAATATTATATTTTATTTAATTATATTTAAAATTTAGCAACGAATTCCGAAATACGTTGCTAAATTAATTTATTATTTAATAAATATATATTAATATTTTATTTTATTTAATTATATTTCAAATTTAGCAATTAATTACGCAATTCGTTGCTAAATTTAGCAACGAATTACGAAATTCGTCGCTAAATTATTTTATTATTTAATAATTATATTAAATATTATATTATATTTAATTATATTTCAAATTTAGCGATGGATTCTGGAATTCGTCACTAACTTAGTGATGAATTTCCTAGTCCGTCGCTAAATTAGCGACGGATTCTCTGATTCGTTGCTAAATGAGCGATGAATTTCAAGTCTGTCGCTAAATTATCTACGACTATTTTTTCGTCGCAAATTGCAAATAGCGATGAAAAATTTTTTGTCGCTAAATTTTATCACTAAAATCGTATTTTTTTTGTAGTGAAATGTGTTGAATAGTTTCTAAATTTAGTCAAACACCCACATAACCAGCTACAGTTTGCACAATTTTGTTAAATAAAATGAAAAGGGGCTTGAACAAAATAGCATTCTTCATTATATTGTGAATGAAAATATTAAAAGAAAAATTACCAAACATATTTCATGATTTTATAATCTCTCAAATATGTTATAAGATGTGTTCAATTGTTTATAAATTTAGTCAAATACCCACTTAAACATACGAAAGACCAACAACAGTTTGCACAATTTTGTTGAATAAAATTAAAAGGTTCATGAAGGAAATTGTATTCTTCGTTACATTTGTGAATGAAAATACTAATAAAATGTCGCCACCCCCAACCCTTCGAGAAAAGGCACATCTTGAATAAAGCTACACCAAAATACAACCTACAAACCCTACCTAACATTTTACTACAAAAAAAAGGCGCTATAGTGACACCAATCTGTGATGCCATTTTCTTTTTTTTATTGCAAACAAAGTTTGTTTTTGGTTTTTACCGCTGCTTTCTAGATTTTATTCAATTAATCTGGTTCGAGTATTGTAGGGCCCAGTTTTAGAGGGTTGGCTCTCTCAAATTGTTTTTCGTTATTTTCAGATATCTAACTCGAAATCTCTGATTAAAGGACTGGTTAAAAAAGAAAAGTGCTTTTTATCATTCAATTCAAAAGAGTGTTTTTGTTACAAACAAAGTTGTGCTGCTTTTAGCAACAACGGTACATAGCATTGCCAGGTGCTTCATCGCAGAAGTTAAAGGTTCTTATTGATGCACCTAAAATAGTGTCGCAACTCTTAATAGGGCGTTGTGAATGGCTGGAGTGATTAGCGTGGGCGTCGCTAAAATCTTCAAGCATATTGTGACACAAATCGTGATGCCTTGATTCTGCAATGCTCACATTCATCGCAGCTCTTAAAGGTTCATCACAATTGGCAAAAGAAAATAGCAACGCCAATTTGGGCATTGTTAAGCGCATCATAATTTGCTTTATCTATTAATATTTGTTGGCGTAAGTAGGAAAGACACTTTTGTCCCTTAACTAGATCGGAAATTCGACTCTCTCTCGACACGGAAAAAACAATGTTGAGAGATTTCCCCCTCAAATAAGACCCAACAATCAGGTCGGTTCGAATTAGTCGGAGCAAAGTCTCGGAGACCTGACGGTGGCCTAGCCATAGGGACCAAAAAAAAAAAAGAATTTGCTTTATCTCTTTTTTTTTTTAAAAAGAAAATTATTAACACATAAATTTATTCAAAGAAATTTATAAATTAAAATTAAATACTATTGAAAGCTTGAGATCAATTATACATTTCTACTTATTTCGTATATAAAAACCTAAAATAAAAATTTTTTATATACCTAATGACTAGAATATATATAAAAAAAAAACTATCCAAAAATAATAATATCCAATTGCATCTCCCAAATATGTCAAATTGGTTTCTCAAGATCATCATTGTCATTAAAAATTATTGAAGCAATTTCAGTAGGGGTAGGGTATTGTTGGAATATGCCCAAGAGGGGCATTATGGTAATTTGGGGATAATGGGAGTTACTCCCATTATCCCATTAACCACACCCTAATTAACCAACTATTAACCATAATTTGGTAACCCCACACCAATAAGGAAAATAGGTTTTTCCTTCCTCCTGAGAGAGGGAACATTGGAGAAGCCTCTCCTTCCTTGTGGCGTGAACAGTAACCATGAAGGAGATGGCAAAGGTTTCACACATGCTCTAGAGAGAGAAAGTAGAGAGAGGGATGGAGATTTTCGCGTAGGAAAATCTCCCATCGTCAAGCAAATCACCGGATGTAGAGGGTTGCGGCGTTGTGACGCTGTGGTGGTGATTTGACTAATCTCGTGATTACCATCCCGACCGCGAAATCGGATCAAGGGACGTGCCGTATGATTGACATTGAAGATCCTACGTATTGAGATACCCTAAAGCCGATCTATTTTATTTTCGAGAATTATTCTATGCTTCCGCTGCATGACAATGTTAAAAATCCAACATTGGTATCAGAGCGTACGTTGGATTTAATTAAATAATTTTTGAAATTATTTTTGGGGTTTTAAAATTTTGGGGTCCGGATCACGGATGAGTTTCGTGAATCCAAAAACACCGTAGGAATACCCATGGCCCAGGGATAACAAATATATTTTTTGTTTAATTTTTCGAGTATGTTTGGGCCATGAAAAGTCCGGTCGAAGTTTGTGACCGTACGGACATAAAAACCCTAGATCTATGGCTTTAGAGGGCAGATCGATGCATGAAAATGATATAAATGTGTCCCTTGCATCTAGATCTACAGTTTCATGCCTTTTAATATGAGTTTTGACTGCCGGAAACCGGGATTTCCGAATGGCCACGGAGGGCCGCGACTGGGGTGGTTGATTCCCATAATTTTTGGGTTTGAATCATCCTAAAATCGAGTGTAGGATGTTTGGAGGATGCCCACAAATTTTTCCCAATCGAAAAATGCAAGAAAAAACCGACTGGGCCCCCTGGTGGCGCGTGAGGTTGCTTAAAATTGAATTTTTTCAATTTTTTGGGGTCTTATATCTATAAATGTGACTTTTTGTCGGTTTTTGTATGCCGAATCAAAGTCCAAATGGTAAGATGCGATACCGGATTGTGGTGTATGGTGTCCGTTGACTCATACGCTCGCTTTGGGGTCTGTACTCAAGTCATTTTGGTCTTGATGATTCGTAGGGCGTACAAAAATATAATAATAAATATCTCCAAGTCATAAATATTTTTCTTAATGCGTTGAGAACGGTCGTATTAAATTTTTGTAAGGAGAGTAAACTGAATGATGTGATCTGCGCGATTTTATCAATAGATTCAGTTTATTCTCGAGAGGCAAAATCTAACGGGAATCTGAGGCAAAAGATGATGAGCCCCAGAGTGGGCACCGCGTCTCAGGGTATACGAGATAAAGGGACCTATCATGCATGGTAGAAAAGAATTGCCAAGTTAGGGCAATCCTTTTCAGTGGCATACACGATAACTTAATCTCGTTCTACGTGTCATATCCTATGAATATGTCGGTTCGACTCGCCCCATAAGAGCATTGTACTGCTCTCTTCGGCTCCTAATGTGAGGATGCAGAAGAAAATGGGTAATCATACAATGAGGCAAATGTCGAGTGTGATTACCAAGTTAAGAAATACGGACGAGGAAATTTCGGATGGAATTTAGGTACTGGATATGATCCGGTTTTTACCTGATTCATGGGAAACCGTGAAATCCTATCTCACATTTAACGAAAGTATTCGTACTTTTGTTGACATGAATACGTCTTGTGAGCTCGATGAGGAGCACTTAGGGGCGAGTAGGCCACACTCAAGTCATGCTAATTCAGAGGAGTCGAGTGAGGACTTCCCCGGCGCTAAGCCAATAGTATAAGCATTTGAACGAGACTTGAGATCCAGGTAATAAAATTCATCCGAGAAAACCGACAATGAGGTACAAGAACGCAAGAAGAAGGAATTTGATTAGACCAAAGTAAATTGCTACGTTTGAGGTAGATTTGGTCGTTTCGCTCGTGAATGTGACGAGCAGAAATTAATATCCTTTTTCACTACGTGGTGTGAGATTTGTCTCATTCACATAATGCTCTCTGATTTCTCAATCAGGAGCAACCGAGCACGTAACTCGAGACAGGAGTGCGTAAATATAGTTCCGTCAGGTGAATCCTTAAGCTTGGAGGATTTACGTTAAGGACAGAGCATCTATCGTTGTCCGAGGGAACGACACTTGCCATGACGTTCTTAATACTGTAGGCATTCAACGGATCTACAATTTAGTATCTTATCTAAGATTAATTAGGATATGCATAACATTATTATTTTTTAATACGACAATTTTCTGAATTATTCTGGTTTTAATCCATGATAGAATGTATGCACTGGGTGCTACTCCTTCTAATGGTTTCTTGCCGTTCTACTATTGTCTTTACATCTGATTGCGTAGATGATGATGTAAATGAATGACATAGTAGACTTAGACACATAGGGTAAGCGATGATGAATCGGTTAGCAGCGAGAGATTTATTAGACCCGCTGACTAGATTTGAGTTACTCGTATGTGAGTTTTGCCTAGCCGGCAAAATGACGAGAAAACCATTTGGCAATGCAATGAGAGCTGGGACTCCATTGCAGTTAGACCATTGTGCCTTCCTTTTCTTGTGGTCTTATGAGCATGAGAGCCGGAAATGGAGTTGTGTAGATAATTATAGATGCTTACGTACGTTTCGGTTCATCTATCTGATCTTGCATAAGTCTGAGGCATAAGACTGTTTCAGGAGGTTCATAAGCGAGATTGAGAATCAGTTAGATTTGAGAGTAGAGACTCTCAGAACCGAGCGAGGACAAGTATTCGTCTAAACTACACATGGGGCTCTGTTTCGAGAAGAGTATTACGAGACTACTGACTATTAGTCAGTTTTCCATTTGAGCTTTGGACAGGGAGGTAGCCTGACCTTAGCCACTTGAGATTATGGGGTTGTGCCACGATTTCTCGCATTCACACGGTGAGTTAGGCCCGCGAGAAAATATGTGTTCCTATGCGAACACGGACGGCACTATAATCGAGATTGAGTCTCGTAATACTATATTTCTTGAGAATGATTTTCCTGAGAGAGGTTAAATCAATTTGGACCTTACCCTTTATGCAATGGATGAGCCTAATGGCTCGAGGAGCCCAGCGACGGGAAACAAGAATCCATTACGGATCTTGATCTCAGTGGGAGCATTCCATCAAGAGGTAAAGATTTTTTCTCTTCTCCTAAGAGTATCGAGAATGCGTATTTAAACGTTGTTTTCTCGATTGAGGGTGAGACCCTCGTTGCGACTCTAGAGGATGATGAGAAATTTAAAACGGTCCAAAAGACTCTCGAGGGTTCTGCAAAAGATGCAAAAGACCGTTTATTGAAGGCCATAAATGAAGAGAAGGAGTTGATGAGAATCAACGGGGTCTAGGACCTAGTTGATCAGCCTGAGGGCGGAAGGACTGTTGGGAACAATTAGGTTCTCAAAGTCAAGATAGAGGTCAACGGATTGATAAAGAGGTAAATAACCCGTCTAGTAACCGAGGGTTGGTGGACTATCGATGAGTTATAGTCCAATTTACCTCGATCCATTTATCTTTCAGCGATTGTCACGAACATGGATCTAGAGTTACATCACAAGGACGTAAAAACCGCTTTTGTAGTGGAAGTCTAGATGAGGCGATCTACATGGAGTATCCCTCTGGGTTCGTTCTAGTAGATCAGGTGGATGAGATCTATTGATTTTCGAAATCAACATACGACCTTAAGCTATCATCTAGACAGCGGCGCCTGAGATTTCACAAGAAGGTGATATCTTATGGTTTTGTAATGATCGAGTAGGATTATTGTATTTATCTGATACGTCCCGATGACTCCTTTATGAGCATATTCTCATATGTAGGTGACATTTTGTTAGTCGGGAACAACAGAGAGTATCCAATGACCATTGTAACATGGTTATGAGGTTTTAGATCATTCTCAGATATTAGATCCATAGGGATCGCTTGAGAATGGTGTTAACTCTTCAACAAGAGTTTTACATCAGGTAGATTCTTGAGCATTTCGAGAATAACGAATACAACCTAAAATATACTCTTATCGCTAAAAGAAAAAGACTTGAATCTGGACACATGTCCTAGAATTTATAAAGAAATAAAGAAGATGAGCAGCATACCTTATTCCAGTGCAAAATACATTTCTAGTGTATGCGATGAGGTATACACGTGCGAGATCCAGTTTGATGTATGCGATGAGACATACATGACCAAACGTTTCTTTAATGGTCGATCTGGTGAGTAGGTATTAATAAAATCCTGGAAGGGATCACTGTAGAGCAGTGAAAAAGGATTCTGAAATATTTCATTTGAACTGCGGACCTCTCCATGTGTTACGGATGAGGTGATTTGCGTTTTTCATTGGGATTCAGATACTGACTGGGAGTAGTGATCTTAAATAAACGCAAAAGGTTTTATCTTCTTAGAGCAGTAAGAAGAGAACTTGTATATCTCTATTTACGATAGAGATTGAGCTTGTAGTGTGCTCAATTGCAGTTCATGAGAATGATTGGCTTCAGAAATCTTTTGGAAGACTTAGGGATTGTGACGGATAGTGGGAGGTCAGTGATGATTATTGTGATAATCAGACCGACACTGTCAACAATTGAGACCCTAAATGTAATAGCAAAGCCAAACACATTGATACCGAAGACCACTTTGTGAGAGAAATTACCGAGAAGGGTATTGTGACATCTAAGTACACCTTGACATACAGCATGAGAGCTGATCTCTTCAGAAAACCTGTTGTGAGAGATTCCTTTGTGAGATAAGAAATCATTGGGTTTAGTGTATTTTAACATTTCTCCTTATATACTGTTTTAGATGCTTATTTTAATATATGACATGTATGCATTATTGGGTCACATATTTATTTCATGCATCATTTGTTGTCATATATTGTGATCTTATGATAAAAGATGTGTCAGGCAGGCGTGGTCGACTCTCTTACACGAGTGACCACCTCCGACTCTGAGTGAGTGGAGATGAGACGGATTCTAGTTGTAAGAGGCTTTGAGAGTAGCCCTACTAGAATATAAGTCGCCCTGATATGTGTTCAGGATGAGGTTATATGCGATATGACCGACATGGAAATACCCGCATCCATGTTGTCTGTAAATAGCCAGGTTTGAGATCTCAGATATCACCTGCGATTTGTGATATTGTCTCTGATATGCTCTCTCTGAGATCTCTGGGTAAAGTCTTATGTGTAGACCAAGTCCCGTACCTGTACAGTGTTAGATAAATCTGACATATGCCCTTTGAGAGATGGGGGAATAACACTGTGGCACGTGTTTCATACCACGTGTGATGAGACGACCATGGGATAGTGGGAGCTATTATTTGAGACGACAGTTTAATCTTGATCCCCGTTCCCACTGTGTGAGACCTGAGATCCATTGAGTAGGATCTCTTATACCCTTATTACTTTCGGCTGTCTCTAGAAGTTTTGGTTTAGTGTTGCTACTTTAGTCTGTTTACCTATGGCCCGAAAGATAAATTGAGGTCTAAGGGGCAGGTCTAGGAAAGCAGCTGAATTGAGACCGATAGATTCGAGTTTGGGAAAAGGAAGGCCAATAGACATTACATCGTTGTCATGTATTCATAGGTCGACCTATTATGTTAATCCATGTTGGGATTCAAACATAATAATAAATACATAGTCGAGCAAATTGATTGGGGATCACTTTCGATGAGGAAAGTGGCCCGATGGATGTAAATGCATTGAGTCTGGGGTATAGCGAGTTATATTTTATACTAACGGTGACTACTCGATCATCCTAACAGGTGTATCGAGAAGTCTTTGCTTGCAGGTGTATTCGCCGGTCGCACGACGCCCAATCCTGTATGAAAGTCCAGTAGGGTGATGTGATAGATCGCATGAGTTGCGATCTTGTGATTGACGGAAGGGAAATGCCCTCATGTGCAAGTAGGAGATGTTGGAATATACCCAAGAGGGGCATTATGGTAATTTGGGGATAATAGGAGTTACTCCTATTATCCCATTAACCACACCCTAATTAACCAACTATTAACCATAATTTGGTAACCCCCCACCAATAAGGAAAATAGGTTTTTCCTTCCTCCTGAGAGAGGGAACATTGGAGAAGCCTCTCCTTCCTTGTGGCGTGAACAGTAACCATGAAGGAGATGGCAAGGGTTTCACACATGCTCTAGAGAGAGAAAGTAGAGAGAGGGATGGAGATTTTCGCGTAGGAAAATCTCCCATCGTCAAGCAAATCACCGGATGTAGAGGGTTGCGGCGTTGTGACGCTGTGGTGGTGATTCGACTAATCTCGTGATTACCATCCCGACCGCGAAATCGGATCAAGGGACGTGCTGTATGATTGATTTTGAAGATCCTACGTATTGAGGTACCCTAAACCCGATCTATTTTATTTTCGAAAATTATTCTATGCTTCCGCTGCATGAGAATGTTAAAAATCCAACAGGTATTAAGCATGAGAGGGCTCAACATGAGACTCGAGCACAAGCTGTGGCTGAGTTTGTTGAAAGGACTACGAGGGAGGCTAATATGAAGGTCGGGAGACATGTACATGCTGAAATAAAAAGTCAAAGGTCACTCCTAATACTCACATTTCCGAGACTGATCCATGTAGTTGAGAGTTTTCTCAGCCTCATCGTCTCGTCAGTTGTTAAACATGTACAGCCCATAAAACATGTGACAGAAAGAAAGATAATCTTTTAATATCAACTGCTTAAAGAATATATATTTTTGTGCAATCCTGTTATTTTGGAGTTGTACCAGCTACAAATAACCCACAATTACTTCAGATCCACAAGGATCCCAAGTGCACCCCCATAAGACATGTAGTGCGTACCTCTCTAGTCGACTCAAGGTGTCTCTAGGTGACCGGGCGTCTAAATAGCCAGATCAAGACATAGTGACTAAAATAATGGTACATAGCATGGCTAGACTTGATGAGTACACTATTGAACCCAAGCCCAAGGTGAAGGGCCAAAAGCTGTAAAGTGATTTGTAATGGAAGCAACCTTAGCAATGGCGCCAAAATCTCAGAACCATTGCAGTTAAAGTTCTGAAGCAATTCTGATCTTTTAATGACTATGGAGACATCCTCCTGCGATGGAAAAAGGATAGCAGAAATGGTAATGGAAGATTGACAGAGGGAAGAGGAGAGAGGAAGGAGAAAGGAGAGAGAGAAGAGAAGAGAGAAAGAGAGAAAAGAGGAATAGGAGGATTGCATATCACAACAGCTGCCTTTGTTCTGTCTTCCATACATCCTTTTATACATTGTTTCCTCACTCTAACTCACTCTAACTAACTAACCACCTCTTACTATCTGTTAAGTTTTGTAACTAACTTTTAACAGCCATTGCAGTAGCCGTTGATACTTCCCAAGATCATTACAACATTCCTCCCCTTCAAACCATCCCTGTTCTCAAGGATTAAAAGTTAGAAAAGGATTAAAAGTTAGAAACTGAGCATAAATAAAATCTAAATCTTTTCATGTTGGAAATCTCATAGCTGAGATTTTTAATCAGTACTTGCATTACAAACTGATGATTCCTCCATATAACATGTCTCTTAAGAACAGTTTTTGGTTTCACAATAACTTGCTTATCTGTACCAAGTAATGGTAGTGTGGGCATTGAAGACTGACCTGAACCTAGCTTCCTCTTCAACAGAAACGCATGGAAGATTGGATGGACTTTTGAGCCTGGGGCAACTACAATTTGTAAGCTACCTCACCAATCTTTGCTATGACATGAAAAGCTCCATAAAATTTTGAAGACAACTTGAGCTGTTTCCTCAATTCTACTAACCGTTGTCTATAAGACTACAGTTTCAGATAAACCATATCTCCAATTTGGAATGCACGTTGTGTCCTCTTTTGATCAGTATACATCTTCATCCTATTCTGAGCTTTGCACAAATGATCTCGTAAGATTTGGAGCATATCTTGCCTATTCTTGATAAATTCCCCTACAACTAGTGTGACTGTCTCCTCATAAGGACCTATAGGAATGTGCCTAGGTTTATATCCATATAAGGCCTCAAATGGAGTTATCTGTATGCTGCTATGGAAATTGATGTTGTACTATCCCTCCGCCAGACTCAACCATTGTAACCACTGTGCAGGCTTGTCTGATGTCATACACCACAAATAACACTCCAAACACTGATTTACTCTTTCACACTGCCCATCTGTATGTAGGTGGTATGAGCTGCTCATCTTCAACTTAGTTCCCATGAGCTTGAAAAATTCTTGTTAGAAGAGACTAGTGAAAATCTTATCTCTGTTTGATATGATAGAGTTAGGTAAGCCATGCAATCTAAAAATATTGTCTAGAAATAGTTGAGCCACTGCAGCAACAGAAAAAAGGATGCTACAATGTCATGAAGTGACCAAACTTAGTTAGTCTATCAATGATTACTAAGATGGTATTGTGGCCGTGAGATTCAGGCAAACCCTCAATAAAATCTATACTCAATTGGGTCCAAACTTGAGTGGGAATGGGCAGTGGCTGCTACAACCTTGGATAATGAGTATTCTCATGCTTGCTCCTTTGATAAACATCATACTCTTGTACTATTTTGTTAATAGTCTTTTTCATTGAAGGCTAGTAGAAGACTACTTTAACTCTCTGAAGTGTTCCTTAATTGCCTTGAGTGTCATTTATCTCTGTGTTCTGATTATGTTTCTGTTTTCATTTTTGAAAAATTAGGATTTGTTTTTTGATTATGCTCTGTTGCATCTTCTTTCTCTCTCATGTCCGTGACTGTAATTGATCCGGAATGATACAAGAATAATGTTACTCAGGAATAATGTCGGATTTTGCTCCTTTTCTTTCCCTCTCATGTTTTGATTTTGCTCCTTTTCTTACTGTTTCCCTTGGTTGATTAATTTAACCTTTTTTTGTACTTGTTGAAAGTTGTTGTATTCATGGTATTTATGGGCTAAGTAAGTTCATCAACCACTGCAATGAGGTGAAAGCGGCAACAGTTGCTAAGAAGGAAAGTGGCCAATAGTTGCTAAAATTTTCAGACTCTTGGGCCATGTTGGCTGGAAAATTGGGCAGTTTCGGCCTTGACTATATGTCTCAGGATAATTTATGCATCAACTTTTGTCCAAAGATTAATTGTCCTTGTGTCTGGTAGGTGTCTGGCTATTTTCTTGAACAAACTTCAAATTTTCATTACATATTTATGTTTAATGCAATTTGGGTAAAGGGCATTTGATATTTAAGGAAATACTAACCTTTTAGTTATTGGAGTAAAATAAATCCTGCCTCAGCTATGGGATTCAATTGTCCCACGTAAATGGGACAAACCCCAGAGAATAATAATCCTGGATTTTAGATGAAACAAGTGCTTGTTCATAATATCTTAACTATGGCATGATCTCCATCCTCGGAAATCTGCAACATCTCTTTAAGAGTTCTGATATTAGCTTCAGGATCAGCTTGCAAGGCTATCCCCAATTCTTCAAGTCTAGCCTTCTTGTTCTCAAATTCCTCCTCAGCTATTAGACACTTGGAAAACAACAAAGAAATCCATACAAGGGAGAACAATTCAAGTAATAAACAAATTCATAATATCGTGTTGCATGCTTTCAAAGTCAAGTACAATACAACATGGCAGACATTCCTCCCCACTTTCTTTTGGTATAGTAGATAAAACTTAATAAAAGATGAAATGGAAAACAAAATAAGTAAATAGCAGTCTAGGAAAAAATATCCATTAGAATGAATATCAATAGACTCTGAAAAAGGAAAAATATGGCCATCAGTTTGATAACAATTAAAAAGGATCTCAAAGATACATGTTATAACATTAATCATCCCAGCATCGTTAGAGTCAAATCCTTCCTTCTCTCCGAATAATATTCTTCCATCAGCATGAAAAGGCCGCCTTTAATTTTCTTTACCTCCACTTGTATGAACCTATTGGCCTTATATTCCTTTTCTTTCTCAAAGCAAGAATGGTTCATCTCATAAAGAAAGTGAACCTGTGACTGAGAGTGAGAAAAATCTTCCTACAACCTTAAAAAGGACACACCAAACATTGCCTCTTCCCCAGCCTAAGTGGGTCCTCTAGAGAAGCAATTGACCCTTAGTCACTATGGAAATGGTTTTTCCTCCAACTGCATTTTCCCACAACGAATTCCTAACATAAAACCTAAAGAACTAAAGGCCAATAAAGCTCTAACAATCTCAACTGCAGGAATTGAAAATTTCATGTCAAAGCAACTTCCATTCATTTGCATGGTTCATTATGCACAATGTAGCTAATTGGGCTGAAAAAAAACATATATTTGATATTTTTCACTACATTGCACAGCTGCATACATGCATATCTTTGTGCTGCTGCAATATATTCTTTTGACTTTTCATTTTGCTGCTCTTGGTGATTTATTCCAATTGACAACCTTATTCTAAACGAAGACAGTTTGTAAATGTCACGCCCCAAACCGGGATCGTGAACAGCCGCCCGTTGCCCCTGAATGCCGGCTGTATTTTTACAGAAAATTGGGCAGAACCTCCCCATAAATCGGAGGTTTCCCATGTACAATTATACCTGTATAATCCAAATCATCCTGTACAATACACAAATGGCCATCCCGGCCTCTCCAAAATCAACAAACACCACAGCCAACATTCAGAACAACGCAAGGCTATAAACAAACCTAGCCACAGACCTCTACTATCATGCCCAACTAGAGCATGAACAGCCGCTATACCGAGCGGACCTAAGTTTCTACGATATATATCACATTTCCCAAGTAACGTTCAAGTACGTAAAATCGCCTCAATGCAAATGAAATATGAGAGTTAAACTATACAGTTATCCCAAAATAAGTACATGGCCAACTACGGACCTCTATATCAAGACCTCGCAGGGTCGAAACTAAATTAAAAGTAAATCTTACCGTCGGAAATACCAACTCCGCTCTAGAGCCTGTAACGTCGCTCTATCACAATAAACCTGTCTGAGGAGAGAAAATAGAGGGGTGAGTATCATGGGAAGATACTCAGTGAGTGAGGGGGGTAATATCAAGCATAAATAGCATAGGTGAACAATTGGAGTGTCAAATAATATCATTCGAAACAACAATTTACAATTCGCAGCAAAACATGATATATTTATCATTTTGAAATCATTTAATCAAACACACGATAGCAAGCATGTATGCATCCATTTAAAATCAAGTAATGTCAGAGCGAGCAAAAAATAGTCCTGGCAAAGGTCAACCGTGACCAAGGACAGGCGCGTCGGGGGTTTTATTATGCATAGACTTTGAAACGCTCTCTACCCCGACGTTGGCCATGAGCTCGCTGGGGCCAACTCATCAACGTGTATAGGACCCCGCCCGGTGCTAGACGGTGGCGTCACACACGTCCTCCCCCTACGTGGGTTCAACCGGCCGCGCCTATAGCCTTTAGAATAAATGACGTTTGCGGATACCTCCTACAGAAGCGTATCCGGGCAACCCGTGCCTCTACAAACGCCCTTCGTAGCTACGGAATATCATAATATCACAAGGGCACAACGTCCCATAGTATCACAAGGGCACAACGTCCCAGGGCACAACGTCCCACGAGTATCATCACATCATCGCACAACTAGTAGGCATCCAACCCACATAGTTCATCAAAAACATTTTTAAATTTTGCGTGCCAATACATCTCATCAAATTCATTTCAAAACAGCATATCACTACATTGGTATAAAATGAAATTTATACATTTTCAAAAAATGGCACAATTATTGATTCATCTCAAACCATGGATGCATAGTCATTGCAAATATAATTCAAGACACTCCAAAAATCACAAAACAGATTTCCAAATTTAATATCACACGTCAACGAATGCATATCAAAGCATGTTTTATCGAAAATGCGACAGAAAATACGTTTTACTATTTTATGCAAGAGATTAGAGTCCCACTCACTTATCTAGGGAGGGTGGTCAATCCCTATTTTTCAACGACTCTCCAAAAGACAAACCTAATCAAATCGTCAAATTTATAGCGATTAAAACCCTAATAAGGGATTCTATCAATCAAAATTTATTCATCTCTCACCTAAGGTTCC
Organism: Dillenia suffruticosa; assembly: GCA_033439265.1. Classification (NCBI taxonomy): domain Eukaryota; kingdom Viridiplantae; phylum Streptophyta; class Magnoliopsida; order Dilleniales; family Dilleniaceae; genus Dillenia; species Dillenia suffruticosa. The sequence continues at coordinate 12,896,784 of JAVTVX010000009.1, forward strand.
TCGGGTTTCAGACCTAGTTGTCGTTCGCCCGTCGGGTTGGTTTAAAACCTGTAATATTTCCCAAACTTCAGATGTATTAGAAACCACTAAATTTCTACCAGCAAACCATAGAACTTCAATCAATACAGTCGTTACCTGCAATACAGAAGATGCAGGTGAGCTCTCACAGGGGAAAGCCGGTCGCGGGCTCGCGGGCCGTCACGGGCTCGCGGGCCGGTGGGCTGGCTGCTAGCGGGCTGGCCCGCTGGTGGCTCACGGGCTAGGGCTCGCTCTGGGTCACGAGCTGGGTCGCGCGCTGGCTCGCGCCGGGTCGCGAGCTGGCTCGCGCGCTGGCTCGCGCTGGGTCGCGAGCTGGGTCGCGTGCTGGCTCGCGAGCTGGGTCGCGTGCTGGCTCGCGATGGGTCGCGAGCTGGGTCGAGCAGGAGTAGCGCGCTGGCTCGCGCTGGGTCGCGAGCTGAGTCGCGCGCTGGGTCGCGCTGGGTCGCGAGCTGGGTCGCGCGCTGGCTCGCGATGGGTCGAGGCGGCAGCGCTGGCGGGAGATCACTCGAATGCGCGCTGTGCAGAGGTGAGGCGCTGCTCACTAGCTGACCGCGCGCTCGCTTGAGGAGGGAGGAGCTGCTCGCGGGAGGGCGCTGCAGCAGTGGGCGGCGTGCGGTGGCGGGAGGGAGGCCACGGCGGAGAAGAGAAAGGGAGAAAGAGGGAAAGAGGGAGGGAGAGAGAGAGAGAGAGAGAGAGAGATAAAAGAGTGTGAGAAGGAAATTAGGGCTTTAAGCCCCCCTTTTTTTTTTTTTTTTTTTTTTTTTTTTTTTTTTTTGTGCAGTGTTACAGTAAATGTATATTTTGTGTGGTTTTCTATGGCTGGATTTTTATGACATTGTGAAATGGGGTAAATATGCTCTTTTTAAATTCTGACCTTATTGTCTATACAAACATCTATTATTGTAACAAATATTATTGTGAAATGAGCTCTAATAGGTTAGATTCATGAGATCGTTGCAGTGCCAATGCTCTGAGACCATTTTATTGCTACTTGAAAATATAGAAATATACACTATGTTGGCTTGTAACAAAGGGGCCGTAGCCATGTCAGTCTGATGTATAGGCCTAGACCTTTGCTTATACACAACAAACCATGGTGAACAAAAGTGGAAGCTTGGAAATATTGATGTATGCACACAAAATTAGAGATTATGCCACCACAGTGTCTTCTTACTGATTTTATTTTTTATTATTTATTTTCATTTTTAGAAAACACAAATAAATAGGAATAAGACAGAATCGTAGACGACATTTTACACCTTATATAATTGATAGACTTTGTAATGCCTAAGAGGAAAAAAAAGAAAAAAGAAAAGTCAACCACTCTCTCTCTCTCTTCCCTCCGCCACTTTCCCAATTTGCCCTTCTCTTCACTGAAACCCATTTTCCCCCATATCCTTCGTCTCTCACTCTCTCCCTCTCCTTCGGCTTCTCATCTCTCTCTCTCTCTCTCTCTCTCTCTCTCCCTCTCCCTCCGTTTTCACTCTCTCTCCCCCCAAGCAGCACAATTGCTTTTTCAACCTCACTTTACATCACTTTATATCTCTCTATTTTCACACGAAAGTTAGGACTTTCTTCTTCATGCGACAACTTTAGTTTGTAGTGCCGATGAGCAGGAGGGTGTGCAAGTCACGTGTTTCAGCCATGTCGTTGATGATGTGCTTCTCCATTATCAATTAATTAGTCTTCACAAATAGGTTCTTCCACTGTCAAAAGAACTCATCATTTGTAGTTATGTTATCCCCTCCTTTTCCTGCAAATTTTCATGCTTTTGAACCTTGTAAATTGTAGTTTCTTAATGTAGCATGATATTGTTGAAACTGCAGGGTACATATATTTTATCAAAATGAAACCCATTATTTTGCTCTTACATATTTCTTCTACTTTTGTCCAATGCAAAGGAAAAAGTCCATTGATTTTCTAAGTGAAATCTTGATTTTTCTACAAAGGGAAAGCCTATGCATACTGTAATTTATCCCTCATAACATCCTCTGCACAAAAGCAAACCACGTGAGGATTTTTGCATATAAAAGTAGACTCCCATATCTTGAAAATGAGATATGATTTATTGAAATCGAATAAAAACTGAATTTGTTATGATTTTTCAAAGAGTTTCATAGTGCAAAAAATGTTCTATCTGTTCTATTGTAACTGTTTGTCTTTCCTTCAATTTTAAGATGCCATTTAGGCTGAATTAGGTTAATATCTAAATATAAAACTTCTAAATCTATATTTTATCTTTAATTTGAGATACAAATATGTGATTTGGATATGTGTAGTGAAAGTTATAGCAATTTTTTCATGACTACACAGATTGGAAAAAATGGTTTGAAAATAGGAAAATCTATGAGAATTGTAAATAGGGATTTTATAATGATGAAAAATCGATAAAATAAGAACAAGAATAAGAAAATATTCGAAATTAGGGTCTAAATACAATTAGAAAAAATTTGCAAATCTTTGAATTCAAGGAGAAATGGCCTAAAAATTGTTATTGCTGCTTAGGACAATCCATTGAAGCTTTAAAGGAGATTTCTTTGTGCAGTGTTACATTTTCTAACCCCCTAAAATCAAGTTTCGTCCTCGAAACTAAAAGAGAACTACACTGTAAATAAATGGGGGTATTGACTCCTCATAGCTTCCTCGGGCTCCCAGGTCTCCTCCTTGACCTGATCACTTCTCCACAAAACTTTGACTAATGAAATTTCCTTACTCCGCAGCTTTCTAACCTGCCGATCTAGAATAGTCACAGGCTGAATTGGAATGCTAAGGTCCTCTCGCAACTCAAGAGGTGGAGGCTCAAGTACATGAGAAGGATCGGTCAAGTATTTCCTGAGTACTGAGACATGGAATACGTCGTGAATGCGGGATAGTTCATCTGACAGCTCCAATCTATATGCCACACTCCCGACCCTCTCAAGGATACGGAAGGGCCCAATATATCTAGGGCTCAACTTGCCCCGCTGCCTGAACCGTATAACTCCCTTCCAGGGAGATATTCTCAAGAAAACCATATCTCCCGTAGCAAACTCAAGAGGTCGCCGCCTACGATCAGCATACGTCTTCTGTCTGTCCTGGGCGGCTTTCATCCGCTCACGGATAACCTTAACTTTATCCTTTGTTTGTTCAATCAACTCAACGCTGTTGAGACGTCGCTCTCCGACCTCATCCCAGCATATCGGGGTGCGGCACTTCCTGCCATATAGTGCCTCATACGGGGGCATCCCTATACTGGCTTGATAACTGTTATTATATGCGAACTCGACTAGTGGAAGGTGCCGATCCCAACTACCCCGGAAATCCATCACACATGCTCTCAGCATGTCCTCAAGGGTCTGAATGGTCCTCTCAGACTGGCCGTCCGTCTGAGGGTGATATGCCGTACTGAAATTCAATCTAGTACCCAATGCCTCCTGCAATTTGGGCCAAAACCTAGATGTGAACCTGGGGTCCCTATCTGAAACAATCGACACAGGTACCCCGTGAAGCCGAACTATGGTATCAATGTAGAGGCGTGACAACGCCTCTAAGGAATAGTCACTGCGAATAGGGATAAAATGTGTAGATTTGGTGAGTCGATCGACAATCACCCAAATCGCATCATGCCGTGTAGAAGTCCGCGGCAATCCCATCACAAAGTCCATAGTAATATGCTCCCATTTCCACTCAGGGATGGGAAGAGGCTGCAGTGTGCCCGCTGGACGCTGATGTTCGGCCTTCACCTGCTGGCACACCAAGCATCGTGCCACAAACTCTGCTATATCCCTCTTCATGCCTGACCACCAGTAGCTACCTCTGATGGTCCGATACATCTTCGTACCCCCGGGATGCATAGCATATGCAGAAGAATGTGCTTCCTCAAGGATAGCACGCCGAAGATCACTATCGGCCGGAATACACACTCTGTCTCTGAATACCATGAGTCCATCATCACGGACTCTAAAGTCTCCGCCCTCAGCTCTGCGGACTCTATCTGCAATACCCTGGATCTCCTCATCCGTACTCTGGAGCTCCCTGATACGGTCGAACAAAGTCGGCCTGACCTCAAATTTGGCTAATAAGCCTCCCTGATCATCGTTAGTCAAACTGACTCCTAAGGCTCGGAGTCCCACTAAACAAGAAAGGTAGGCTTTCTCTGTCGACTGTGAGGATGATGCTGACTTCCGACTCAAGGCATCTGCTACAACATTTGCCTTGCCCGGATGATAGTCAATAATGAGATCATAGTCTTTCAATAACTCCAACCATCTCCTCTGTCTCAAATTCAGCTCTTTTTGGGTAAACAGATATTTCAAACTCCTGTGGTCGGTAAATACCCTGCAGGTTACCCCATAAAGATAATGCCGCCATATCTTCAACGCGAAGACTATGGCTGCCAACTCTAAATCATGTGTCGGGTAGTTACCCTCGTGTTTCTTCAGCTGTCGCGAGGCATACGCAATAACCCGACCATCCTGCATCAGAACACAACCCAATCCCTGTCGGCTAGCATCACTGTACACTGTATACTCCCGACTACTAGTGGGAAGGGCTAAAATAGGGGCGGATGTTAACCGTTGTTTGAGCTCCTGGAAGCTTGCCTCACAACGGTCATCCCAAGCAAACTTGACCCCCTTTTGGGTCAATCTCGACAACGGAGCAGCTATCCGGGAGAATCCCTCTACAAATCTGCGATAATACCCGGCCAAACCGAGAAAACTACGAATCTCGGTAACTGTTTGTGGCTGCTCCCACTTCACTATAGCCTCAACCTTCCGCGGATCAACATAAATACCTTCCGCGGAGACAATGTGCCCCAAGAATCCAATTTGTCTTAGCCAAAACTCACATTTTGAGAATTTGGCATATAGCTGCTTCTCACGGAGTATCTGTAATACCACCCGAAGGTGCTGAACATGATCTTCGTCGCTCCGTGAATATATCAAGATGTCATCGATGAATACGATGACGAACCGATCCAAATAGTCGTGAAAAACTCGGTTCATCAGATCCATAAAAGCAGCTGGGGCATTAGTCAGCCCAAACGGCATGACTAGAAACTCGTAATGGCCGTATCGGGTGCGAAAAGCTGTCTTGGGCACATCTTCGGCCTGAATCCTCAACTGATGATAACCCGAACGGAGATCAACCTTAGAGAAAACCTTAGCTCCCTGCAGCTGATCAAACAAGTCATCGATACGAGGCAGGGGATATCGGTTCTTGATGGTGGCTTTGTTCAATTGCCTGTAATCCACACAAAGCCGAAATGTACCATCCTTCTTCTTTACAAACAGTACCGGAGCGCCCCAAGGTGAGGTGCTCGGACGAATAAACCCCTTGTCAAGAAGTTCCTGTAACTGAGTTTTAAGCTCTCTCAGTTCAGCAGGCGCCATTCTGTATGGCGGAATAGAAATAGGATTGGTCCCCGGTACTAAATCAATCTCGAAATCGAACTCCCGAACTGGTGGTAATCCGGGAAGCTCCTCGGGGAACACATCTAAAAATTCTTGCACCACAGGGACATCTTCAAGCCTCGGTCTCTCAACGGTGGTGTCGACAACATAAGCCAGGTAAGCCGCACAACCATGGCGTACCAAACGTCTGGCCTTCATAACAGAGATAATACTGCGGGGCAACACTCGTCTCTCGCCTCGGAATACTAACGGTGGCTGCTCGGACCTCCTAAACTCAACCTCCTTCGTGAAACAATCCACGGAAGCCCGGTGTAAACTCAGCCAATCCATCCCTAGGATGGCATCGAAATCCGTGATAGGGAGCGGAATCAGATCTGCCTCTAATACTGTCTCCCCAATTCCGACTTCACAGCCCCTATAGACTGTATCTCGAACAATATGCTTGTCAAGAGGAGTGACTACCAAAATCTCCGCATCAAGTGGCGAGAGAGGTCTATCAGAATGACAAGCGAACGTATCGCTCACATAAGAAAAATTTGACCCGGTATCTATGAGAATACGGACATCGATACCGAATATTCGCATGGTACCTAAAAGTAAGAAAGAAGATCAACGGCATTTAAAATGCGAAGAAAAAGTGAACGAATATATATATATATATCAAACTAGTTAAGCTTCTAAAGCTTTAACTAGTCAAAACTGTACATCGATATCATGATATACAATAAGCTCATACAGAAAGTACACAAAAGTACTACACTGAGGGGTCTGCGGGAGGATTACCCATAATAACATCAGGGTTTGCCTGTGCGTCCTCCTGTGTCATCGCAAACACACGAGCCTGGGCCCTAGGCTGCTGTCGCGACGATCCTGGCACTGTATTACTCCCGGCTGCAGTCCGGGGAGCGGTAAGAGCTGAGTGCGCAGGTGCCCCCTGCTGGCCTGTGCCAGACGTCCCAGTACGACTCTGTAAAGTCAATCCTCCCCGACCTAAATCGGGACAGACACTCCTAACGTGACCTTGCTTCCCACACTGGAAGCAAGTAACTGGGGCTCTACATGCCCCAAAGGCATGGTGACAATTGCATCTACGGCAGAAGGGCGGTCTCTGTGTAGTAGACTGTGTAGAGACACTAGGGGCTGGTGCCCCAAAGCCCTGTGGTCGAGGTCCCTGTCCCGGTGCTGCTGGTCTGAAGCTGGAAAAACCTCCGGGATATCCAAAACCTCTACCCCTCTTCGAAGACTGTCCACCCTGTGACCCAGTCTTCCTCTTCTGGTGACTCTCCCTCTGTCTTGCCTCCGCTCGGACGATCTCCTCCGCCCGATACGCTGAATCAATCACCTCTGATAGTGTAAAAGAGGGAGTCACCGTCATATATTTCCTGATGCTCAATTGGAGGCCATCTTCAAACTTGAACCTCAACTGAACCGGTGTAGCCATATCGGGGACAAAGGCCGCTAGTCGTCTAAGCTCAGCCTCGTACTCTGAAACTGACCTCGTCCCCTGACGTAAGTGCAGGAACTCCGTCCTCATCCGGTCCTGCTGGAACGGGGTAAAGTACCTGCAGTCGAACTCTCGTAAAAAGTCCTCCCACCGCAGGGTCTGTGTGGCACTGTCACGGATAGCCTCCCACCACGAGAGGGCATCTCCGTCGAGGAGTCTCTCAGCAACTCTCAATCTGAGCTCCTCTGACAACCCCAAATCCGTAAGGATCCTACGAATCCTATTGATCCAGTGTTTCGCCGCTACTGCATCACTGGATCCCGAAAAATCTGTGCATCCGAGCTGCCGTGACTCTTTCACTAACTGAGTGAGCTCATGGATACGCCTCAAAGTAGCCGACGTCTCGTCGGTCGGGGTAGACACGGAAGGGCCGGCCACCGAAGGAAGAATCGGTGCCGAAGGAGCAGGTACGGCCGCAGGTGCGGTCGCTGGAGTCTGTAGTGAAGGTGGTGGCATCTGCGCCCCATATCTACTGCACCACTCCTGCCATTGTCTCAAGGCATCGAGTGGTGGTGGAGGAATCTCGGCTGTAGCAGCCGGTGGAGGTGCTGGGGGTGGCGCTGGTGAGCGTGCTCGAGTAGAGGAAGCAACCTCTGGTACTCGTGGCGCCTCAGGTGCCCTAGGTGTATCAGGCACTGTAAGACCCTCAAGTGAGGTGAATCTAGCACCTCTCCTACCACGTCTAGGTGGCATAATTCTGCGAAAAAAATACATTGTCAACGGATAGAAATCAAGAATTAGGGTTAGTTACTCCGTAACTAACCCCCTAAAAATAAATGAACTATGATTTAAACCATTCGAATGCAAAGTAATGAGTTAGATGCGTTATGTATCCAACTCCATAAAAGAGGCGAACTTATATGCCTATGGCCAAGTACGGGACTTTAAATGGCTGTATGAAACTCTCTAATGCATTGAGAACTTTGCGTATACTTGGGAAAACTTTGATCTTTTCTCAAACCTAGACGCTCTGATACCAATAGAACTGTCACGCCCCAAACCGGGATCGTGAACAGCCGCCCGTTGCCCCTGAATGCCGGCTGTATTTTTACAGAAAATTGGGTAGAACCTCCCCATAAATCGGAGGTTTCCCATGTACAATTATACATGTATAATCCAAATCATCCTGTACAATACACAAATGGCCATCCCGGCCTCTCCAAAATCAACAAACACCACAGCCAACATTCAGAACAACGCAAGGCTATAAACAAACCTAGCCACAGACCTCTACTATCATGCCCAACTAGAGCATGAACAGCCGCTATACCGAGCGGACCTAAGTTTCTACGATATATATCACATTTCCCAAGTAACGTTCAAGTACGTAAAATCGCCTCAATGCAAATGAAATATGAGAGTTAAACTATACAGTTATCCCAAAATAAGTACATGGCCAACTACGGACCTCTATATCAAGACCTCGCAGGGTCGAAACTAAATTAAAAGTAAATCTTACCGTCGGAAATACCAACTCCGCTCTAGAGCCTGTAACGTCGCTCTATCACAATAAACCTGTCTGAGGAGAGAAAATAGAGGGGTGAGTATCATGGGAAGATACTCAGTGAGTGAGGGGGGTAATATCAAGCATAAATAGCATAGGTGAACAATTGGAGTGTCAAATAATATCATTCGAAACAACAATTTACAATTCGCAGCAAAACATGATATATTTATCATTTTGAAATCATTTAATCAAACACACGATAGCAAGCATGTATGCATCTATTTAAAATCAAGTAATGTCAGAGCGAGCCAAAAATAGTCCTGGCAAAGGTCAACCGTGACCAAGGACAGGCGCGTCGGGGGTTTTATTATGCATAGACTTTGAAACGCTCTCTACCCCGACGTTGGCCATGAGCTCGCTGGGGCCAACTCATCAACGTGTATAGGACCCCGCCCGGTGCTAGACGGTGGCGTCACACACGTCCTCCCCCTACGTGGGTTCAACCGGCCGCGCCTATAGCCTTTAGAATAAATGACGTTTGCGGATACCTCCTGCAGAAGCGTATCCGGGCAACCCGTGCCTCTACAAACGCCCTTCGTAGCTACGGAATATCATAATATCACAAGGGCACAACGTCCCATAGTATCACAAGGGCACAACGTCCCAGGGCACAACGTCCCACGAGTATCATCACATCATCGCACAACTAGTAGGCATCCAACCCACATAGTTCATCAAAAACATTTTTAAATTTTGCGTGCCAATACGTCTCATCAAATTCATTTCAAAACAGCATATCACTACATTGGTATAAAATGAAATTTATACATTTTCAAAAAATGGCACAATTATTGATTCATCTCAAACCATGGATGCATAGTCATTGCAAATATAATTCAAGACACTCCAAAAATCACAAAACAGATTTCCAAATTTAATATCACACGTCAACGAATGCATATCAAAGCATGTTTTATCGAAAATGCGACAGAAAATACGTTTTACTATTTTATGCAAGAGATTAGAGTCCCACTCACTTATCTAGGGAGGGTGGTCAATCCCTATTTTTCAACGACTCTCCAAAAGACAAACCTAATCAAATCGTCAAATTTATAGCGATTAAAACCCTAATAAGGGATTCTATCAATCAAAATTTATTCATCTCTCACCTAAGGTTCCTCGGGTTTCAGACCTAGTTGTCGTTCGCCCGTCGGGTTGGTTTAAAACCTGTAATATTTCCCAAACTTCAGATGTATTAGAAACCACTAAATTTCTACCAGCAAACCATAGAACTTCAATCAATACAGTCGTTACCTGCAATACAGAAATGCAGGTGAGCTCTCACAGGGGAAAGCCGGTCGCGGGCTCGCGGGCCGTCACGGGCTCGCGGGCCGGTGGGCTGGCTGCTAGCGGGCTGGCCCGCTGGTGGCTCACGGGCTAGGGCTCGCTCTGGGTCACGAGCTGGGTCGCGCGCTGGCTCGCGCCGGGTCGCGAGCTGGCTGGCGCGCTGGCTCGCGCTGGGTCGCGAGCTGGGTCGCGTGCTGGCTCGCGAGCTGGGTCGCGTGCTGGCTCGCGATGGGTCGCGAGCTGGGTCGAGCAGGAGTAGCGCGCTGGCTCGCGCTGGGTCGCGAGCTGAGTCGCGCGCTGGGTCGCGCTGGGTCGCGAGCTGGGTCGCGCGCTGGCTCGCGATGGGTCGAGGCGGCAGCGCTGGCGGGAGATCACTCGAATGCGCGCTGTGCAGAGGTGAGGCGCTGCTCACTAGCTGACCGCGCGCTCGCTTGAGGAGGGAGGAGCTGCTCGCGGGAGGGCGCTGCAGCAGTGGGCGGCGTGCGGTGGCGGGAGGGAGGCCACGGCGGAGAAGAGAAAGGGAGAAAGAGGGAAAGAGGGAGGGAGAGAGAGAGAGAGAGAGAGAGAGATAAAAGAGTGTGAGAAGGAAATTAGGGCTTTAAGCCCCCCTTTTTTTTTTTTTTTTTTTTTTTTTTTTTTTTTTTGTGCAGTGTTACAGTAAATGTATATTTTGTGTGGTTTTCTATGGCTGGATTTTTATGACATTGTGAAATGGGGTAAATATGCTCTTTTTAAATTCTGACCTTATTGTCTATACAAACATCTATTATTGTAACAAATATTATTGTGAAATGAGCTCTAATAGGTTAGATTCATGAGATCGTTGCAGTGCCAATGCTCTGAGACCATTTTATTGCTACTTGAAAATATAGAAATATACACTATGTTGGCTTGTAACAAAGGGGCCGTAGCCATGTCAGTCTGATGTATAGGCCTAGACCTTTGCTTATACACAACAAACCATGGTGAACAAAAGTGGAAGCTTGGAAATATTGATGTATGCACACAAAATTAGAGATTATGCCACCACAGTGTCTTCTTACTGATTTTATTTTTTATTATTTATTTTCATTTTTAGAAAACACAAATAAATAGGAATAAGACAGAATCGTAGACGACATTTTACACCTTATATAATTGATAGACTTTGTAATGCCTAAGAGGAAAAAAAAGAAAAAAGAAAAGTCAACCACTCTCTCTCTCTCTTCCCTCCGCCACTTTCCCAATTTGCCCTTCTCTTCACTGAAACCCATTTTCCCCCATATCCTTCGTCTCTCACTCTCTCCCTCTCCTTCGGCTTCTCATCTCTCTCTCTCTCTCTCTCTCTCTCTCTCCCTCTCCCTCCGTTTTCACTCTCTCTCCCCCCAAGCAGCACAATTGCTTTTTCACCCTCACTTTACATCACTTTATATCTCTCTATTTTCACACGAAAGTTAGGACTTTCTTCTTCATGCGACAACTTTAGTTTGTAGTGCCGATGAGCAGGAGGGTGTGCAAGTCACGTGTTTCAGCCATGTCGTTGATGATGTGCTTCTCCATTATCAATTAATTAGTCTTCACAAATAGGTTCTTCCACTGTCAAAAGAACTCATCATTTGTAGTTATGTTATCCCCTCCTTTTCCTGCAAATTTTCATGCTTTTGAACCTTGTAAATTGTAGTTTCTTAATGTAGCATGATATTGTTGAAACTGCAGGGTACATATATTTTATCAAAATGAAACCCATTATTTTGCTCTTACATATTTCTTCTACTTTTGTCCAATGCAAAGGAAAAAGTCCATTGATTTTCTAAGTGAAATCTTGATTTTTCTACAAAGGGAAAGCCTATGCATACTGTAATTTATCCCTCATAACATCCTCTGCACAAAAGCAAACCACGTGAGGATTTTTGCATATAAAAGTAGACTCCCATATCTTGAAAATGAGATATGATTTATTGAAATCGAATAAAAACTGAATTTGTTATGATTTTTCAAAGAGTTTCATAGTGCAAAAAATGTTCTATCTGTTCTATTGTAACTGTTTGTCTTTCCTTCAATTTTAAGATGCCATTTAGGCTGAATTAGGTTAATATCTAAATATAAAACTTCTAAATCTATATTTTATCTTTAATTTGAGATACAAATATGTGATTTGGATATGTGTAGTGAAAGTTATAGCAATTTTTTCATGACTACACAGATTGGAAAAAATGGTTTGAAAATAGGAAAATCTATGAGAATTGTAAATAGGGATTTTATAATGATGAAAAATCGATAAAATAAGAACAAGAATAAGAAAATATTCGAAATTAGGGTCTAAATACAATTAGAAAAAATTTGCAAATCTTTGAATTCAAGGAGAAATGGCCTAAAAATTGTTATTGCTGCTTAGGACAATCCATTGAAGCTTTAAAGGAGATTTCTTTGGAGCTAATAATGTACAGGGAGTGAAAACCCTCCACGGAGCAACCCTACGGGGTAACATAGATGGGGTTGGATGAGAGGGGGAGGCAGACGTGGCTCCCTCTGCCAAAATCTTGCTATATCTGAACGCACCCCGATGAAATACGAGTCAATGCCAAGGAAGGGAGAACTAGTATTGCGAAACAAATAGATTGAAAACCCCTTGGCAAGTTTTCATCCAGATTCGGTCAAACCTGGGACGAGAGTGATTTCTTAGGGAGACCCCATGATTTTGGAAAGACTGAAATTCATGAATGTATGTTTGTTTGAATTATTATGAATGTTGAGACTATTTTATATCCAAAAAGTTGTTTATGAAATATGTTTTGATTTCTTCATATTCACCCCTCATTTATTGACACAATCATGTCATTGCACTCCACTCGCTGAGTATTCCCATTTTCATCTTTTTATTCTATATTTTTCAAAGGAAGTTTAGGTGTGAGACGTCATTGGAGTCAGTTGAAGATACTTTTTTGCTGAATTACTATAGGTATTGATGATATAAATATTATTTTTGACTTGATGTTGTATAATCCGTGGATGGTGGCTTTGTACTCTTCATTTTGAGTTTGGATTTAATTGATACTTGCTTTATTTTTTTTGGAGTAAGTATTGGTAAATTCTTACTTATTTTTTATGAAACTTTATCAACTTTTGCTTATATTTGTCTTTTGCAAAACTTATGGTTTAATTGAGATATTTGGACTTTATTGTAAATTTTGAGATATTTGAAATTTGTAAAAACTTTATTAAGAATTCTTTTAGATGGTCAAGATAATCTTATGCATGCATTTGATTTTGATTGGCTGGGATGACTTCGTGTATGCTTGTTGTGATAAAATAGATTGGGATGGTTCTTTATATGTTGTTGAATTCTTTTTTTAGAATAGGTTGAACGCCTTGCAGTATCCCAGTATATGGAAAGGTTCTGACCGTATGTCGAGATAATGCGGCGATTGTTGTGCACTTAACTCAAGAGTCGGGGCGTGACAACTTTATTGGTATCAGAGCCTAAGTCGATTTTTTTAAAAAAAATTTTTGAAGATTTGAAATGTCTCTAAATGTCTCCAATGATTTTCAAAAGTTTTAAAAACAGTTTTCTTTTAAAAATTCAGATTTTAAAAATATTTTTCAAAGAATGTACAAAAGCCTTCCATAGATTCTTAGAGAATTAGGGATATCTTTTTAAGTGGTTAAATTATTAGTTCTTCTCTTAACCCTGTTTGCTAAACATAACTGTTCCCTTGTAGATAACCATGCTTCCACGTAGAAGGATGAGAAATGTAAATGAAATTCCTCCCCGAGAGCATGAGGATGAGTCGTCCTCACATGCTCTATCTCCGTTAGTGCCCACACACTCAACTCTTTCAATCGTGATTCCTGCACCCCCTATAGCTGCCCTCCAGCAAGTAATGGAGTGGTGGAGTACTTTCGGAGCATAGTACCAAGCTCCGCCTCAACCTTCAGCTCCTCTATCGATTCCTCCTTCTATGTCGGCTACTGCACCAAGTATTCTAGTGATACCTCCTTCAATTGCTACAATGACCGATCACCCTACCGTAGAGTTATCTAAGTTGATAAAGGAGGCAAGATAATTAGGGTGTGAGACATTTTCTGACACGTGTGATGCTTCAGTGGCCAATGAATGGATTGGCCGAATTCAAGAGATTGTCACCGACATGAGGCTAGATGATGACATGAAATTGTGGGTGATAGTGAAATTACTGGATAAGAGTGCTAGAACTTAATGGGAAAGTGTGAAAGCTAGTACGACTACACTACCTACATGGGGAGAGTTCCTCAGAGCTTTTGGGGAGAGTTCCTCAGAGCTTTTGAGGAGAAATATTACACACAGTTCTATAGGAACCAGAAGAGAGAGGAATTATTCACACTTGCTCAAGGAAACATGATGGTATCTAAGTATGAGGTAGAACTGAGGGAAGTTGTCTTATGTTCCAGAGTTTATAAATTCCGAAGAGTCCTTGTGTGCAAAATTTGAATCGGGATTGAATTTGAACATAAGAGAGAAAATGTCTGTCACTAAAGGGCATACATTTCAAGATGTCCTAAACTTGGTTTGAGGGTTGAGAAAATGGTAATGGAGAGAAACAAAATCAGAGAACACCATCGGAAAAGAAATGGGCCCAGTGGTTTCATATCGAGCCAAAGTTCCAAGAAGAATAGAAGTATGGGTTTTTATAGTGGCGGATCCGTTTCAAGATCAGTTGCTCTCCTCAAGGCTAACCATTTTTCTAACCAAATGCTCCTAATAGAAATGTTAGATGGGGAGAAAAACTGAGAGGGAATGGAGTAGAACCTTGCTCTACTTGTAAAGGGCATCATATAGGTCTGTGCAGGAGACCCAAACGATGTTATTATTGCAGGAAGAAGGGTCACCTCCGACACACTTACCCAGAGTTGAATACAAAAAGACAAGAAAGTTGTCAAGTTTGGGGTCCTCCTAGTGGTTGCAAGAGAAACCTGGCTGTTATTTCACCACCTTCCACCAGTATTACTCCTATGACGGATACAAGAAGTAATACTGTAGCCACCCCCACTCAGCGTACCAGCCTAGATGTTAGGCCAGAATCTATGCTATGACCAATAAACAAGTCCAGGCCAATCTGGACGTGGTTATATGTAAACCACTTTGAAACTTGAACTATCAATTTAAAATGTGATATAGATAGTTTATTATTATGATTTGAGGAATAATGATGATGTGATTTTGTTTATGATCATTTGGTAAATATATAAAATATTTATGATTATATAGAATGATGAAATCTCATAGCGGGTCATATATATGAACTGTAAAATTTATGGATTGACTACTGATTTCCTTATGGTCTATGCTGATAGGTATGATAAAAATTTTTGGTATTGATACTCATGTGCTCATAGATATTGGGTCTAATAATTCATTTGTGAGTTCGGGATTTGCTAAACATTCTGATAACCCTTTAGTTTCGCTTGTTTAAGAATTATTGGTTATTATACCTTTGGGGGAGCACTTGATTAGGGATATAGTGTATAAGGATTGTGATGTAAAGATCAGTGAGGTAACTCTCGAAGCAGACTTGATTCCATTGGAGATGAGAGATTTTGACGCCATTCTAGCCATGGATTGGCTATATTTTCACCGAGTTTCAGTGTGTTTCATTCAGAAAGTGGAATTTCGTAGGTCAAAGAATTCTCTACTTGTATTTACTGGTGAACGATAAGTCTTGCTGAGCTGTATAATTTCAGCTCTTGAAGCATGAAGATTAGTACATAAAAGATGTGAAACTTATTTAGCTCACATTGTTAACACCACAGTGGGAAACCCTAATTTGAATAATGTTTCTGTGGCGAATGAATTTTCGGATGTTTTTCGAAAGAGTTGCCTGGGTTGTGACTGGTCTGGGAGTTCGATTTCACCATAGATTTGATTCTTGGCACCGCACCAATTTCTATTTCTCCCTATCGAATGACATCTGTAGAGTTGAAAAATTGAAGGTTCAGTTCCTAGAGTTATTGGACAAGGGGTTCATCCAACTGAGTATCTCACCTTAGGGTGCTCCAGTTTTGTTTATGAAGAAGAATGACGGAACCCTCCGATTATATATTGACTACCAACAGCTCAACAAGTCAACGATCAAGAACAAGTATCCTCTCCCGAGGATTGATGATCTTTTTTATCAATTTCAAAGGGTCAGTGTATTCTCGAAAATAGATTTGAAATCGGATTATCATCAACTGAAGATTAAGGATGATGATGTTTACAAGACCGCGTTTAGGATGCGGTATGGGCACTATGAATTTTTAGTAATATCTTTTGGGTTGATGAATACTCCTGCGGCTTTCATAGACCTCATGAATTGAGTGTTTCATCCCTAGCTCGATAAGTTCGTTATAGTTTTTATCGATGATATCTTCGTGTATTCCAAAAGTGATGAAGAGTATTCTGAACATTTCCGAATCATTTTGCAAACTCTTAGGGAGAAGAAGTTGTATGCCAAGTTCTCCAAGTGCAAATTTTGGCTAAGGGAGATTGGTTTTTTAAGGCATGTTGTTTCCATGGATGAGATTTTTGTGGATCCAAAAAAGGTAGAAGCCATTCTGAAGTAGGAGCAACCTAAGAACGTCACTGAGGTGAGAAGTTTCCTCGGATTAACAGGGTATTATGAGAGATTCATAGAAAAATTCTCAAAAATAGCAACTCCAATGACTAATTTGACTCGGAAGGGAGTAAAATTCGAAGGAGATGAAAAGTGTGAGGGTAGTTTTCAAGAATTTAAGTGAAGATTGACCTTTACTCCGATCCTTGCTCTGCCTACTAGCGGCGGCGGTAATTTTGTGGTATATAGTGATGCTAGCAAGCAAGGGTTAGGGTGATGCAAGGTGATAAGGTGATTCTTTACGCCTCTTATCGACTAAAGAAGTATGAAGTAAACTATTCTACTCATGACTTGGAGTTGGCTGTCATTATCTTTGCTTTAAAGATTTGATGGCATTATTTATAGGGGGTTACTTGCAAGATCTTTACTAACTACAAAAGTTTGAAATATCTGCTCACTCAGAAGGAGCTAAACTTAAGGCAACGGAAGTGGTTGGAACTAATCAAGAATTATGATTTGGTGATTGATTACCATCCCGGAAAGGCAAATATAGTTACGGATGTCTTAAGTCACAAATCTTCATTTTTAGCATCCCGAGGGAGTTCCTACCTCACTTGTCTAGTTTAATTCCAAGTACTTGGTGTCAAATTGGCTAAAGATAATTGCGGTGCACTATTAGCCAAATTTATGGTGAGGCCTACTTTGGTAGACCTCATGTAAGAGCTTCAAGCGACCAATGAGGAATTGAAGGGCATAGTAGAGAAGATTCAAAAAGGGGAAGGTGGTGAATTTCGGATTCGAGAGGATATGATTGTAGTTTATGAGAGATGCATATGTGTTCCAAAGAATGAGTATCTCTGGAAGGCCATATTTGAAGAGACACATTTCTCGGCCTATGTTATGTATCATGAGAGTACTAAAATGTACTGAGCCATCAAAGAGTCATATTGGTGGTCTAGATTGAAGAAAGAGATCACTGAATTTGTGGCAAGATATCTAGTGTGCCAACAAATCAAAACTGATTATCATAAACCAATCGAAACACTTTAACCATTACCAATTCCTGAATGGAAGTGGGAGCACATCACTATGGATTTCGTGACGGGTTTGCCACATATATAAAACCGTCATGATGCCATTTGGGTAATTATGAATCGTTTCACCAAGTCAGTTCACTTCTTGCCAATTCAAAACACCTATTTCTTAGAAAAATTGGCCAAATTATGCATTGATGAGATCGTAAGGTTTCACGGAGTTCTGGTATCTATTGTATCGGACCGTGATCCTCAATTTACTTCTAGATTTTGGCTTGAATTGCAAGAGTTCTTAGGAACTAAACTAAAATTCAGTACTACTTTCCATCATCAGATCGGTGGACAATCGGAGCGTACAATTCAGATTTTAGAGAACATGTTGAGAGCGTGTGTCTTGTATTTCTAGGGAAGTTGTGACCGGCACATTTCATTGGTTGAATTTGCCTATAATAACAGCTATCAAGTTAGCATAGGGATGCCTCCCTATGAAAACGGAAGGAAATGCCGGACTCCATTGTATTGAGACGAGATTGGAGGGAGAAAGATTGAAAGTGTAGAATTGATCGAGGCCACTAAAGAAAAGGTGAAGCTGATTCGGGAAAGAATGAAGGTGGTTCAACATCGACAAAAGAGCTATACCGATAAGAGCAGAAGACCTTTGGAATTCGAAATACGAGATAGGGTGTTCTTGAAGGTCTCTCCTTGGAAGAAAATAATTCTATTTTAGAAATGAGGAAAGTTAAACCCTCGATACATCAGTCCCTTCAAAATCCTTGAAAAGATTGGACAAGTGGCATACTGGTTAGAATTGCCACTAGAGTTGCAGAGGATCCATAACATATTTCATATTTCTATATTGAAAAAGTACTTATCAGATCCCTCGCATGTATTGGAAGTACTTCCGATAGAGTTGAAAGAAAATTTGAGTTTTAAAGTACAATCGGTGAAAATTATTGATCGACAGATCAAACAGTTGAGGAGTAAATAAATCCCTATGGTCAAGGTATTGTGGAGAAGCAATCAAATAAAAGACAAAACTTTGGAACCAGAGGGTACAATGCAGAAACAATATCCCTACCTTTTTGATAAATAATTTTCTTTTAAATTTCGAGAACGAAATTTCTTTTTACGGGGTTAAGTATTATAATGCCTAAGAGGGAAAAAAAAGTCAACAAAATCCACTCTCTTTCTCTCTTTCTTCCCTTTTCCCCTCACTTTCCCAATTTCCCCTTCTGTTCACCCATTTTCCCCCATATCCTTCGTCCCTCACTCTCTCACTCTCTCCCTCTCTCCCTCTCTCCCTCTCCTTAGGCTTCTCATCTCTCTATCTCTCTCTCTCTCTCTCTCCCTCCCTCCCTCCCTTCCTCCCTCCCTCCGTTTTCACTCTCTCTCCCCCCAAGCAGCACAATTGCTCTTTCACCATCACTTTAGATCACTTTATATCTCTCTGTTTTCACACGAAAGTTAGGAATTTCTTCTTCATGCGACAACTTCAGTTTGTAGTGCCGACAAGCAGGAGGGTGTGCAGGTCACATGTTTTAGCCATGTCGTCGATGATGTTCTTCTCCATTATCAATTAATTGGTCTTCACAAACAGATTCCTCCACTATTAAAAGAACTCATCATCTATAGCTATGTTAACCCCTCCTGTTCTTGCAAATTTTCATGCTTTTGAACCTTGTAAATTATAGTTTCTTAATGTAGCATGATGTTGCTGCTATGCAGGGTACATATATTTCATCAAAATGAAACCCATTATTTTGCTCTTACATATTTCTTCTACTTTTGTCCAATGCAAAGGAAAGAGTCTATTGATTTTCTAAGTGAAACCTTGAGTTTTCTACAAAGGGGACAGCTTATGCATATTGTAATTTCTCTCTCATAACATCCTCTGCACAAAAGCAAATCACATGAGACTTTTTTGCATATGAAGGTAGACTCCCATATCTTAAAAATAAGATATGATTCGTTGAAATCGGATAAGAACTGAATTTGTTATGAATTTTCAAAGAGTTTCATGGTGTAGAAAATGTTCTGTCAGTCCTGCAGCAGTTATTTGTCTTTCCTTCAATTTTGAGATGCCTTCTAGGCTGAATTAGGGTAACTCTAATATGAAACTTCTAGATCTATATCTTATCTTTAATTTGAGAGAAAAATTATGTGATTTGGATGTGTAGTGAACATTATAGCCATTTTTCCATGACCGCACAAATTGAAAAAAATTGTTTGAAAATAGAAAAATCTAGGAGAATTGTAACTAGGGATTTTATAATTATGCAAATAATGACAAATTGATAAAATGAGAACAAGAATAAGAAAATATTCAAAATTAAAGTTTAAATACAATTAGGGAAATCCTGTAGACCTTTGAATTTAAGGAGAAATGACCCAAAAATTGTTATTGTTAGTTTAAGACAATCCATTGGAGTTTGAAAAGAGATTTCTTTGGAACTGATAATATATACGAAGTAATACCCTTTTGAGGTGAGCGGATGCTTTATTGTGTTTTTAAATGAGTAAATTGTTTTAAATTCTTTAATAAATGATTTTGAATAATTTTATATCTTTTATATAAATTTTTGTGATTGTGGGATGTATGAAATGAAAATTTGAATCACATATACATCTATTGATTAACGAATACTTTGATATGATTTTGAGAATTGTTTATTGAAACATAACACATAAAATGTGATTTGGATATTTGTGAAATGATAGTATATAAGATAAACGACTATAGTCATTTCCTCCACGAAGCGACTCCATAGCGTAGCGTGGTTGAGGTTGGATGAGCGAGGGAGGCAGACGTGGCTCACTCTTTCGAAATCGTGCTATATCTAGATGCATCTCGGTGAGGTACGAATCAACACCAAGGACAGGGAACTAGTGTTGCGAAACAAATGGATTAAAAATTCTTTTGCGGGCTTACGTTCGGGTTCGACCAAATCTGGGACGGGAGTGATTTCTTAGAGAGACCCCATGATTTTGGAAAGACTGAAATTTATGGATACATGTTTGTTTGAATTATTATATATGTTGAGACTATTTTATATCCAAAGATTTGTTTATGAAATATATTTTGACTTTCCACATTCACTTCTCATTTATTAACACAATCATGCCATTGTACTCTATTCGCTGAGTATTCCCATACTCACCCCTCTATTTTATAATTTTCAGAGGAAGTTTAGGTGGGAGACGTCCTTAGAGCCGGTTGAAGATACTTTTTTTGCTGAATTGCTATAAGTATTGATGATATAGATATTATTTTTGAGTTGATGTGGTATGATCTGTGAAATGAGGTTTTCTACTCTTCATTTTGGATTTGAATTTAATCGATACTTACTTTATATTTTTTGGAACAAGTATTGATAAAATTATTATTTGATTTTTTGTGAAACTTTATAAACTTTTGTTTATATTTGTCTTTTATAAAACTTATGGTTTCATTGGGACATTTGGAATTTATTGTGAATTTTGAGACATTTGAAATTTGTGAAAACTTTATTAAGAATTCTTTGAGATGGCCAAGATGACCTTATACATGTATTTGATTTTGATTGAATAGGATGGTCTCATATATGTCTGTTGTGATAAAATGGAGTGGGATGGTTCTTTATATGTTATTGAGTTGTTTTTTTAAAACATGTAAAACAGGTTGAACGCCTTGCCATATCCTAGTATATGGGGAGGTTCTACCCATATGCCAAAATAAGACGACGGTTGTCGCGTGCTTGACCCGAGAGTCAGGGCGTAACAAACTCCATTCACAATCATTTGTTGATTGGTTGAAACGTTGGGTAAGTATAATAAAATTTGTAATACATGGTATTAGTTTTAATTTAAATTTTTTATCGACAGTTACATCTTTCATGTTAGGTGGATCATATATATATATAATATATTATCTTTCGTGTAGCAGTCTGACCTGGTCTGTGATTCATCAGATCATATAGTGTGAGCTTCAATGATTAGTCGGTTCAATGTTTGAACCGCCTTGTTTAAAGTGTTTTTTCTTTCTGTTTATCAAATTCCCTGCGTATTACCACTTATATACCAGCACTTCATATACAGGCATAGTTTAAGAGAGGTTCGGACACTTCAAATGCCATGAATTTGATAAGAGATGCAAAAGCTACTGAAGAGGTAATGTAGAATTAGCCTCTGAACTTTCACTTACTCCCTTTTCATTCTGAGTTCAAAGGATCCCCCTTTTTTAACACCTTGTGAAATTCAGGTTTGAGCACTCAAGAGCTTCTTCGGTGTGCTTTCAAATGTGAGGTTCTGCATGGTTTGTTTGTTTCACATGTGTTTGAAATATTAGAGCTTTCAAGCATTCTTTTACAATGTCCATCATACTTGATCTTAATAAAACACTCTGAAAACACATTAGCATCATAATGTCATCCTTTTTTGATTTGTCTAAAACCTTAAGCATTTCAGGGCTCCTAGGTCACACTATCTTTAATTCACAGGGATTGTTTTAGGGGAAGTGTGAGCTTCTAATGTAGCAATTTAAGAGAGATTGGTATTGATCTTTTTTTCCAACGAAGGTGGTCTATCTTATTTATACTGAATGTAGCTGGTGTAGGTAAAACTGGAACTGAATATTTGTTTTAAAATATCTAACTCTGCTGCATGAAGAAAAAACCTCCTTCACCATTGAAGCTTCTCTGTTCAATTAACATTGTCTAATGTTTCCTATTGCATTATGAGTACCGTGCTTATTTGCG
Source organism: Dillenia suffruticosa (assembly GCA_033439265.1). Lineage (NCBI taxonomy): Eukaryota > Viridiplantae > Streptophyta > Magnoliopsida > Dilleniales > Dilleniaceae > Dillenia > Dillenia suffruticosa. The sequence goes on from JAVTVX010000009.1 coordinate 12,918,829, forward strand.
TTGTGTTGAGACAGTTTGGGAGTTCATATGATGCACAACTTTTGTAGGTGAATTTGGCATATAATACAGGAATCATTTTTTGCAAGCAATATAATGATTAGAACCCGTTATATAAATCATAATGTGTATCCGTGCACACTATTTATAATACAAGATGCTGCCTTTGCTTGTGCCATTTAGTTTTGGTTACTTTTTTGAATATACATTATGTGTGTTGCCAACATTGAAATACACATGTTAGGTCTTTGGCAGATGAGTCAATTTTGTTAATGCTTTTTGTAGGATCCAGATCTCACATGCTATGATCCAAGGCATGTTTTTCCCTTTCTTTCTCGTTGTTTATGCATGGGGTAACATTTGGGATTTATTGAAATTAAATATCTAATATCTGTAGGCAAGAACTAGAAGGCCTATAGTTATGCCGTTATGTAGAAGTCATTTATCGTTGTAGAATAATGTGATGCCTTTACTCCATGACAGAGCAATATGGAATGTCCTACAACATGCTTTTGAATTCATAAATGGGCCTTGATGGTCAGACCTTTCTTGCTCTTTGTATGCGATGTCTTGAAAGGAAACAACTTACAAGATTTCTCAAGTAAGCATGCATAACTTGTAAAATAGGATCATTATGCTCAGGGTAGCCATAACTGGTTGCTCAAATTAAAAGTAATCTATAACCAATAAACAGAGGAGAGTTAGGAAAAGAGAGATGAATAAGACATCCCATAGACAGGAGAACTTCTTCCACAGGAAACTAAGAAGGAAACAAGGACAACAACCTTCCATTCCCTTTTGTATCTGCAAGACAAGTTCCACTATGTACTGTTTTTCTGAAGTTTTTCTTAGGTAGAAGTCATTACATGACTATCCTGGGCTGAAAGCAAAGTAGTTTCTGGAAACCAAAGTCCTTGAGAACACATATTATGGAATAAATTTTTTCTTGCCATATATAGTTGTTTATGGAAAGTGATGCTAGGTTATGGTTTTCTTATTTTGAGTTATATTTCTTTGTTAACTTTTTTCACATATCATTCCCATTGAATACTTTGAATTAAGATGTTCCAAGCCATTAAAACGTGACAAGCCCCATGTCATATTTGGAAGAATGTTTATTAAATCATTTTGTTCTCGTTTTTCTTTTTTCGTTTTTTTTTTCTTCCCTTTGACTTTTGTGCTTTGTTCATTTCATCCTTTAAGTCTATTGCTTCTAATTCAATTTTCTTTCCTTGTTATAGACATTGCAAGGGAGGTCAATCAACTTAATGAGACAAAATTTATATTTTCTGCAAATCATCTATATGGGCATGGGAAACAAAAAGGCATGGAAAATTTTGTATACAAGCCTATGCCCCTTCTTTATATATATATACATAATATGTATGCAAATCTCTTTTCTTGTAACCAGAACAACTTTTTATTTTTGCTTGAGATGTTGAAAGGGCTACTCATATAACCAGAATAAAGGACAACATATTTCTTGTAAATGAAATTTATTTTCTTTCATTCTTATCCTCTTGCAAGTATTTTTGCTGGATTTTTATATTTTTCATATATATATATATATATATTATTTTTTCTTTGGTCTTTAAAGAGGACAAAATGCTCATAACAAACACTGATGGCATAGAATACAATCAATGCCAGCAGTCACCCTCGCCGCTGGCATAGGTCCAGACCTTTGGCAGTGGTCATCCTGGCCGCTGGCATAGGTTCAAACCTTTGCCGGCAGTCATGGCTGTTCGTATAGCTCTTTACTAGTATCTGTATAGTTAGTAGAAATTTTGACAATAGGAGAAGACTTCACAACTTTTACCGGTGCATTTTAAGCTCTTTACTGGTGATTTTAGGCGGCAGCTAAAAGTCTATTTTTTTTTAGTGATTGCTATTTAAAAAGAAACTTTAAATGAAAACGTCATCATCCATGTTATTTTAGGGATCTAATTTCTCTTCTTCGCTGAATGTATCACCACCACTTGAACTCCTTTGCTGTTTAGTGGCAGGTGTAAGCATTTGCCACTAGAATTAGCATTTAGTGGTGATCTCCGATGCACGGAACTTCTCACATTTTCCTATTTTTGAAATATTTTAACACATTAAATTAATTAATATTTATATAAAATTTTTTTATATTTTTTATATTTTCTATATTTATATATATTTCCATATTTAATAAATTATTTATTTATTTAATTATAATTTTTATTTTTTATATTCATTGGATTATGCTTAATAATTATATATTTTTATTATAAAAGATAAATATTCTATTATTTTCATAAATAATTAATATTTACATAAAATCCTTTCACTACAAAAAAAACACGGTTTTAACGACGGAAAAAATTTGTCGCTGTTTTGCAACGGATTTAGAGACGAAAAAATTTTTCATCGCTATTTTGTAACGAATTTAGCGACGAAAATGTTTTTGTGGCTAAATTGACAACAAATATATTATTCGTGGCAAAATTCGTTGCTAATTGGTCACAAAAAAATTTTCGTGACTAAATTCGTCACTAATTGGTGACGAAAAGTTTTTCGTTGTAAAATTCGTCACTAATTATCGACGAATAAAAATTTCGTGACTAAATTTTGCCATAGATATCGTCATTCATGGCTAAATTTAACGACAAAAAAAAAGTTCATCGGAAATTTCATCGCCAAATTTATAGACTATTCTATAATTTCAAAAAAAATAAAAGGGACAATAAAATAAAATAAGAAAACATGAAAATAAAATATAAAATAGTATTTTATTATTCTATAATATTTTAAATTTGTATTTTATTTTATTATTTTATAATTTTATTTTTGAAAAATAATATTATTTAATTTTTTAAATATTTTATTATTTAACAACGAATTTAGCGACGAATTGAGAATTCATGACTAAATTTAGCGATGAATTCTAGAATCCGTTGCTACACTTAGCGACAGATTAGGAAATCCATCGCTAAGTTAATTTTTTTTTAAATTACTATTTTATATCTTTTTTATTTTATTAATTTATATTAACCAATCACATTTATTATTTTATAATATTTGAAAGTAGTATTTTATTTTATTATTTTATAATTTTATTTTTTGAAAAATAATATTCTTTAATTTTTTTAAATATTTTATAATTTAGCGATGAATTCCAGAATCCGTCGCTAAACTTAGTGACGGATTAGGAAATTCGTTGCTAAACTTAGCGACGGATTCTGAAATCCTTCGCTAAGTTAGTTTTTTTTTTTTAAATTACCATTTTATCTCTTTTTTATTTTATTAATTTATATTAACCAATCACATTTATTATTTTATAATATTTTAAATTCATATTTTATTTTATTATTTCATAATTTTATTTTTTGAAAAATAATATTATTTAATGTTTTAAATATTTTATTATTTAGGAATCCGACGGTAAGTTAATTTTTTTTTTAAATTAGCATTTTATATCTTTTTTATTTTATTAATTTATGTTATCCAATCACATTTATTATTTTATATAATTTCAAATTAGTATTTCATTACTTTATAACAAATCATTATTTTATATTTTATATCATTGGTCCATTAGCTAATTTTGTATTTTATATTTTATTTTATTTTATTATTTTATATTAATAAATCATATTTATTTTTTTCTAATATTTTAAAATTAAATTTTATTTTTTATATTTCTTTTTTAAAGAATACTATGATTTTATTTTTTAAAATCTTTTATTACTTTATTCTAAATTAGTATTTTAATATTTTATAACAAATATTATCAATTTTTATTATTTTGTTATTATTAATAAAATATGATAGTAAGATAACAAATTAAAAAAACATATTTTAAAATAGCATTTTATTTTATTTTTAGGAATAAAATTAATATATTATTTATTTATTTATTATTTTAATTAATATGCTATATTTTTTTCTTTAATCTTTTTAAAGAATAATATTATTTTATTTTTTAATTCATTTATTATTTTATTTTACATTTTTATTTTATTATTTGTTAAAAAATTATTAATTTTTAATTAATTTGTTATATTTTATTTTATTTTATCTTTTTAAAGAGTAGTATTATTTTTTTAAAACTAACATTTTGTTATTTTGTATGAAAAATATCATTTATATTATTTTATTATTTTTAGAAAATTATTAGAATAAGATAATAAGTAAAAAAAAAACAAAGGAATAAGATTTTCTAAGACAATTGGTCCGGTTGCGTGTCTTCTAACCATTTTTCGTCTGCGCAGGTTCGATCCACGGAGAAAGCAAACGGAGGCAATTTTGAGGGATTTTTCAAGTCAAGGCCGCGGGCATGGATGCAGGCCGGGCGTGGACTCGGGTTAGGATCTGGCTATGCGGGCGTGGGCCGGGCGTGGGCCGAGCGCGGACACTGGTGGGCCCGTGGAGCAATAAGGCTTGAGTGGGTGGGGGGAATCCTTCACTAAATTTAATATATTAATAAAATAATTAAATTAAATAAAATATTAATATAATAATTGAATAAAATATATTTAAATTATAAAATATAAATTAGTGACGGAATCGTTGCTAAGTAAATATAATATAATATTAATATAATAATTAAATAAAATATAAATTATAAATTTAGCGACGAAAATTAAATATCCGTCACTAAATTTAGTGACGGATTTAAAAAATTCATCGCTAAATTTAACGATGAAAATGTTTTCGTTATTAAATCCGTCGTTATTTTTGTGACGCGTCATTAACGACAAAAAATTTTTTGTAGTTAATAGTAACGAATTTTTTAAAAATTTTCATCCCTGAATCCGTTACTAAAACTGTATTTTTTTGTAGCATTTATATTTTTTATATTTAGGTTTTTATTCATACTTTCGTTTTCTCTATTCTTACACGTTATCATTTTCTTATATCATTCCACGTGCATTTCCCTTTTTCAATTTCCATCTCTGCACAATTTAGATTTCAACCACAAACTGCAACTAAATGTTACATTTAGCGGCTCCTGCTACTAAACACACTAAATGTTGCGATTAGCACTTTGCAGACCATTTTGCGGCAAGGCATCCGGTATCCTTTGCTAGTCACTGAAAGAGTGCTTTAATAGCAGCTACATTCAAGGACCACTAGAAAACATTACAGTGATGGCGGCACAACTTACTGAAACTAACTTATACAGCCACTCCTTGTTGGCCCCCGCTGGTTGTTGTCACTGAAATGGTATGTTGAACTGTGGGGGGTACTCATTTCAGTTAATTAACACTTTTTCGGTTGAACTGAAATATAAGTTTACAATTTATTTAAAAAATACTAAAAAAAGGGCTAAAAATCAGGTTTGGTGAAGTTAATTTGTTGAGTTCAAGCAACTATTTAGTGGGATGAGATAAAATGTTGCCCTTCTAAGTTTTATTATTATCATTGAGATCATTTCTTTCATTGATAGCTATCATTTACATGCAATAGTACCTAATTATTATTAATAAATTATATAAACATGCTATACACATGGGTAAATCCCATATAAACTTTTATTAGATATATATATATATATATATATATATATATATATATATATATGTTCATATGCTATATATGTTACATATGTATTATCTTTAAGGTTTAGAGGTAATATTTACTTTTATCAATAAAAGATAATATTTGCTTGCCAAAAAAAAATTTTAAACTATTTATATACACTATTTACTTTTATGTGTATATATGTAGATATATATGTATTTATGTATAAATTTGTTTATAATTTAGAAGTTTACAATTAATTTAACAACATACATATAGGTATGTATACATGTATAATTGAACTTATGATCAACCTACTAATTTAGAAATTTGCTATTAGTTTAGTAACATGCATATAGGTATATATGTATGTTTGTATAATTGAAGTCACAATTAACCCACAAACTTAGAAGTTTGCTATTAGTTTAGTAATATATACCAAAAAGGTTACATGTTTTACAAAAATGGATATGTATATTGATTTCAATGATGGACATTTATACAAATATATTACCTCATATTTTACAATTAATGAATTTTGAAATAATTGTAACAAGAGGGAGGACCACTGTTTATGACATATGAGACCTAAAATCTCAGCTAATTGTAGTGTCCTTAAATGCTGAGCTATAATATGTTGGATGAGAGTCGTAGATACTAGTGAGTTTTTGTGCTCTTATGGTTAAGAATTTACGATTTTGCCCTATTAGTCACAGGGATTGGTACAATATCCCTGCGACATCAAAGGAGCAAATAAAATCTTTCATTTATGTACTCATGCGCTCATTTATTTTTGTATGATTTCTTTTCAACATTGAAAGAACAAATGTACTTCGATTATTGTTGTAATATATTCTAATTCAACTATTTTTTTTTAACAGCAAATGTTTCTTTTCAAAACTGAAAACGAAGACGGTGTTGCTAATTCATCCTCAAATCAATTTCAACAAATGTATACACTCATTTGCGGTTCAAAGTTATTTGCAAGGTAAACAGAAGAATAGGTAATTATTTTAAATACTTATGTTGTATTTAATAGTATTTATTTAGTTACTAACAATTTTATTTCTTGAATTACAAGCATAATGTCCCTTGATAGAATTAAACTATGCAAAATTGTCCACAAGAAGAAGGATGGGTCATATGTGAATGCAGATTTGTCAGTATGATGGTAAGTGATGTGAACTTTAGATATCATTTATTTATAAGCATTTGTACTTATATTTTTATGAAAATTTATGTTGATATTTTTATAGAGTATTTCTGGAAATGACTGGCAACGAATGTCCGATAAGAGTAGAGGTAAAGGGATGGGGCCAACATCTATGAGCTACTATGGAAAATCATCATCCTCTCATACAAAGGCTAGCAATACCAAAGAGTTAATCAAGGTGCATTGTGAATTGAAGAAAACAAAAGCAATCTTGTTTCAAATGTTTATCTCAATATTTCCATATCACCCGAGATGTAGGAAGAGATAATAAACTAACTTTTATTCTTTGCATAATAGGCTTACATGACATTTTAGGTGATACATTGACTTTTATTCTCTATATGTCATGCCTTGATCATCGGATCGACCACGCAACAACTTCTGCGTTGTCTCGGTACACGGGCAGAATCTCCCCATATACCGATACTTCGCAAGACTACAAATTAGTACAACAATTTTTTTTCAATTCAAAATCCATCCCAAATAAGAAAACATATCAGCAGTACACACGCAAAGGACCCATCCGGTCCATCCCTATACATACAAGCATGCGTTGATACACAATTGGGGAGGGGTTTCCTGTACATGCATCCATGCAGTATGACCATCCTAGCCAATTCAGAATTCTCATCACAAATAAAGCATTTAAAACAAACGAAATCCCAAATTATAGTCGTAGGATTTTACTAACACTCGTTTGAAGAAAACAAATTAGCGTTAGTAAAGTCCACATAGTATGAAATGTACAGAACTTCGTAAAATCGCAAAAAAATTAACAAATCTCAACTTTTCAAATCAAACGTCCCATTTGAACAGTAAGTCTAACAAAAAAGACGAGAGTTAAGAGAAAATGAATAAGTTCCGTACAAACTCCAATACAACTATGGAAGGATTATATCAATACTTACTCCTATGTATAAAACGAGTATTGATTTAATCCATACCAAAAGAATTATATAAGTCTTCCCTTCCATGGATTCCAAAACAACCAAATTAACCTTTCATCATTATCATACCTACACAAAACAGCGGGTAAACCTTCCCAATCTTCAATCGTTGTGCAAACCTAAGCTTTCTCTAAAAGATTTAAAAGAGAGGGGTGAGTATTGGGAAATATTCAGTGAGTGAAGTGCAATGATATGATTGTGTAATAAATGAAAGGTGAATGTGGGGCAATCAAAGCCTATCTCATAACTACACTTTATATATGTAAAAGCATTTCAATAATTCAATCAATTTGCAAAACATGCATCCACATTGATCATTCTATTAGAAAATCATGGGGTCCCATAAAAAACACTCCCGTCTTAGACTGGACGAACCTAAACGAAATCCCATCAAGAGTTTTTCCATCCAATGTTTTAAAACATACCCCCTTCCTTGGCGTTGGTTCATACCTCACCGGGGTGCAAACTAGATATAGCACGATTTCGGTAGAGGGAGGGAAGTCTAACTCCCCTGCACATCCAACCCCAACCACGCCACTCCGTCGGGTCACTCCGTGGTGGGAATGACTATAGCCATTAACTACCAATACCCTTCGTTTCTTAAACAGCTCATTTCACAAACCATGTGCCATAATTTCTAACAAATAATCATACATTTCTTGCCATAGCAGCTCATAAAACAATATCAATTAACATATGGCACACATGCATTCATAAACACAATAGATGCATTTATACTTCACAATTCAGTTCAGACATCTCATAATCACAAAACAATTTATATAAAACAGGTAAAAATTTTACAAAATCATTTTACAAGAATTTCAAAACAATTTTGCTCATTTACTACACAATAGATCATCCACTCACCTTCTAAGGAGGGTATTTACTCCCTATTTCCACAAGTTTTCCAAAATGACTTCTTTCAAGTCTCCAAAATGTCAATCTAAACCAATAATCCACAATTTAAATTCAAATTCCAAGGAAATCTATTTTGATCAACCCAACAAGTTTCAAATTTCATCTAACACATTTCTTTCATATAATTCAGCCTAAATTCATATAGAATTTAAACGTAACCCTAGAAATCATATATCAAATTGCAGGAAAATGCATTCTCTTCGAACTTCACACATTTTCAGAACATATATAAAACATTTTATCCTAAATTCAGCATAAATCTGATCAGTTATTGAATGCATTTAAAAATTCTATCACCTAGGGTTTTCGCAGCTCGTAGCCCTAACGTCCGTGTGCCATTCAATCCATTTCGGGACCTACAATGTTTCCAAATCGAAGCAAAGTTCAGCGATTAATTTTAATCATTATGGAAATCAAAACCCTAGAACTATAGGTTAGAACTTTCACCCTTACTTGTGTAGGAGATGAGTGCAATCTCAGCCTAGGGTTCTCGGATGCCTCTCACTATTGCCAACTTGGGGCTCCTACGAAGGTTGTAGAAGAGTGGCACTCGCAGGGAGTAGCGTGCGTGAGCGAGTAAGGGAGTACTATAAAAAAACACGGTTTTAGCCATGGATTTTCGCGATGGAAAAAATTCGTCGCTATTTTGCGACGAATTTAGCGACAAAAACTTTTTCGTCGCAATTTACCACAAAATTTACAACGAAAAAGAAGTCGTGGCTAAATTAGCGACGGATACATCATTCGTAGCTAAATTCGTCGCTAATTAGTGATGAAAAAATTTTCATGACTAAATTCGTCGCTAATAAGTGACGAAAAAATTTTCGTGACTAAATTCGTCGCCAATTGGCGAGAAAAAATTTTTTCGTTGCAAATTTCGTCGCTAAATAAGTTTTTTATATATAATTAAATAAAATATAATATTAATATAATATTTAAATTAAAAAATTAATTTAACAACCACGGTTTAGCGACGGATTTCTAAATCCGTGGCTGATTCAGCGACGGATTCGAAATCCGTCGCTAAATAGGTTTTTTATATATAATTAAATAAAATAAAATATTAATATAATATTTAAATTAAAAAATTAATTTAACAACCGAATTTAATTTAGCGACGGATTTCCAAATCCATGGCTGATTCAGCGACGGATTCCAAATCCGTCGCTGAATAATTAGAATTTTGTTTTATTTTTATTTTATTTTAATAATATTAGCGACGGATTTTCAAATCCGTCGCTGAATTTTATCTTCTTTTAATTATAATTTTATTTTATTTTATTATTTTATATTAACAAATCATATTATTATTTTATAATATTTTAATTTACATTTTATTTTATTATATTATATTTCTTAATTCTTAAAAAAAACCATATATTTTATTTTATTTAAATTATATATATATTTTAATTAATTTATTATTTTATTTTTTTTAGGTAATTTTATTTTATTTGTATTATTTTATTTAATAATATAAATTTTTTAATTAAATATTAATCTTAGCGGGGGCCGGCCCATGCACGCACGGGAGCCTGCCTGGGTGCCCGCGCCCTGCGCGCGCCTACCTGGGCGCCCAGGCAGGCAGGCAGGCACGGGCGCCCGCCTTGCTGGGACGCGCCGGCCTCGGTGCCCAGGCACCCAGGCGGGCAGGCACGGGCGCCCGCCCGCCTGCCTGGGCGTGCTACAAAAGTTATAAATATATCTGTAGTTAGAGAGATTCGAACCTTGGACTTAGATCTCGAAGATATGCTACCACTACCACTGCACTACGGGGGTTGTTGTGTGACTTTCTTCCTCCGCTTTGTTTTCTATTCTCACTTTGTTTTTCCTGGATTTTTTTTCTTTCTACTCTCATTTCTTATATATAATAATTTGATTATAATATATAATAATTTTATTATAATGAATAAAAATATTTTATAATTAAATATATAGATTTTTTAAAATATTAATATATTATAATTTATTGATAATTATAATTTTATAGTTTTGAGATATTGTAATCCATTTTTAAATTATAAATTATGGATTAAAAAAATAAAATAAAAATGAAAAAAAATAATAAGATAATAAGATAAAAGAAAAAAAGAAGAAATCAAAATATAATATAAACATATTTTTTAATTAATTAATTATTTTATTTTAAATTAGTATTTTATTATTTTTTATTTTATTAAAAATTATCATATTTATTATTTTTAATTAATATTATTTTAGGTGGGTGGTATAAATAAAAAAAGTTATTATATTTATTATTTTAAATTATTATTATATATTATTTTATTATTATTAGAAAAATGTGAAATAAAGATAATAAATAATAAAAAAGAAATTTATATCATAATAATATTTTTGGGTCGGTGGTTTACAGGTTGCCTACAGGAGTTCGGAAGAGTGCGGAGTTCGGAGTTTGAACCACGGTGGAGGCAGCATTTTCCAACAATTAAGAGTGCCTGCGTGGGGTGCGGGGTGCTGGGTGCTGGCTCAGGTGGCACGTGCTCGGGCGGGCGGGCGGGCTCGGGGTGCTGGCTTAGGTGGCACGTGCTCGGGCGGGTGGGCTCGGGTGGGAATTTCAGTGACGGATTTGAATCTGTCGCTGAATTTAGCGACGGATTTTTGCGACGGATTTTTTTTATTATTAAAGATTTTTCCCTCTAAATTAGTGATGGATTTTAGCGACAAAAATTATCTATCGCTAATTTAGTGACGAATTTTAAATTTTCGTTGCTAAATTTAGTAACGGATTTTTTTTATGTCGCTAATTTAGTGACGGATAATTTTTCGTCGCTAAAGTTAGTGACGAATTTTAGCGACTAAAAATTATTTGTCGCTAAATTTAGCGACGGATTTTAATTTTTCGTCGCTAAATTTAGCGACGGATTTCTAATTTTCGTCGTTAAATTTTAAATTTTTGCGACGCGTTATTAGCGACGAAAAATTTTTCGTCGTTAAATCCGTCGCTAATGTTTTTAGCGACTAATTTTTTTTAAAATTTTTGTCGCTAAATTTGTGGTTAAAAGGCTATTTTTTTGTAGTGGAGAGAGAAGCTATCGCGTGCGAGTGAGCAAGGGAGAGAGAAGCTGTTGTGCGCGAGCGAGCAAGGGAGAGACTCTGTTCGTACGCACGAGAGAGAGAGAGAGGGAGCAGAGCGCGAAACACAGAGAGAGAGAGAAACGGTGAGTGGTGGGAAAAAGAGGCAGAGGACGGCGGAGATAGAGAGAGTAAGCATGAAAAGAGAGAGAGAGAGAATCGGGAGAGAGAGAGAGAGGGGGAGATTAGGGCTATTTGCCCTAATCAATTTGGGGAAAAAGGAGGGATGGGAGAAAACGCAGCGTTTTGTGCAAAACGCTATATTTTCCTCTTCTTTTTTTATTTTTTATTTTTTTATAGGTATTACACTATAGGCTAATAATTGTTCACCTGGTGAAGGTGAACTCTCATTCCATCCAATCAGGTGGTCTTACATCCTTAGAGCCAATGGGATTTTGTATGTAATACGATGTTGGTTCGTTAACATTTTTTTAACTTTTTTTCATTTTTGTTAATAAATTTTTATTTCTTTAATTCAAATTATATGTGGATGGTTGTTTATTATTTTTTTGAAATGTACATTATGTTTGCAATAATAGTTATTTGTGGTTCAAGGATGATTGGTTGAAGTGTTTGATGGCTGTTTGTTTGTTCAATGGGTTGATGGTTGATTGTTTGAAGTATGAAGTGTGGATATAGTTTGAAGTATGAAGTGTACACTACGTCTGTTTGATGGTTGATGGCAATGTGATCAACATGTTTGGGTTTGGAAGCTAAATTAACCATTTTTTTTTAAAAATAACTCTTGCTGACATTTTTAGATAAAATGTCAGTAATTGCACATGGATTTGCCAATGTTTCTCACCCAAATTGTCGGAGCCTTTGCCAACATTCTGTGAATAAATATTGGGAAATCCTAACATATACCAACATTTTACTAGTCAAACATATAAGAAATTCCGAAACTTTGTCGACGTTTTTTGAAAGAAACATTAGCAAAGTATCGACGTTTGTCTATCAACGTCAAAAAATCCCCCTGACATTTTAACTAATGTTTATTCTTTTGTCACCTTACCATTTAGTGATGGTTATAAAACTTTGAGATTGAGCAAAATAACCATCAACAAAGATATAATTGTAACACCGAAAATTTGGTGTTAAAATTTTCAATAAGTTCTTTTATATAATTCTGAAAAAATTTGGGATTGTATTGGCTATGATGTATGGAAAAAAGGTTTATGAATCTCCTTTTTGATGAGTTGCTATAATATATAGAAAGGGTTAATACAATTTTTTTGCAACAACATTTTTCTAAGATTCAATTATTGTAGGTTGATATATTTAAGTAAGGGTCGTATGTTCTTAGGAGATTTGTCTCAGAAATAAATTTATGAGTGTATTGTTATATCGACCTACCCTAAGATGCAGGTTGGTACATACATGTCTTTGGATCAATATACAGAATAGTTGGGTTGATACATCTAAACTTTGTAGTAAACTTTTGAGAGCAGGTTATTGTATATCGATATTGTCACACCCCGATCCTTGGATCGACCACACGACAACCGCCGCGTTGTCTCGATACATGGGCAGAACTTCCCCATATACCGAGACTTTGCAACGCTATACAAATGTACAATATATCTTTCTAGTACAATACACATGTAAAGGACCCATCCGGTCCATTCCTACACACACAAGCATACGTCGCCACACATTCGGGCAGGGGTTACTGTACATGCAGGCATGCAAAATTGGCCATCCCAGCAATTCCAGAATTCTCAATATAAATAAAGCATTTAAAATAAAAAAAGTTTCAAATCATAGTTGCAGGATATTAATAACACTCGCATGAAAAAATGAGATAGTATCAGTAAAGTCCAACCAATATGAGATGTACAGAATTTCGTAAAATCGAAAGAAAATAACGGATCCTAATATTTCAAATCAAATGTCCCATTCAAATAATAAGTTCAACAAAAAATGAGAGTTAAAAGGAAATGAACCAGTTTTGTACAAAATCCAACACAAACTATGTAAGGATTCCATCAATACTTGCTTCTATATATGAAACAAATATTGATTTAATCCATACCAAAAGAATTATATGAGTCTTCCCTTCCATGGATTTCCAAATCAACAAAAATAATCTTACATCACTATAATATCTACACAAAACAGCAAAAATCCTTCGCAAGTTTCAATCCCCGAGCAGTCTCCGCACTAAGTATCCTCTGTAAAATGTGAAAAGAGGGGTGAGTATTAGGGAATATTCAGTGAGTGGAGTGCAATGGTATGATTGTGTGATAAATGAGGGGTGAATGTGGGAAAATCGAAACATATCTTATAAACAACACTTTATATGTAAAAGAATTCTCAATAAATCGGTAGTTCACAAAATATGCATCTATATCAATTATTCCTTTAGAAAATCACATGGGTCCCGTCGAAATCACTTCCGTCTTGAGTTTGGCCGAACCCAGACGGAAACCCGTCAAGGGGTTTTCAATGTCAGTTTTTCAAAATATTACCCCCTTTCGTGGCGTTGGCTCGTACCTCACCGGGGTGCAATCCGGATAGTCTGATGTGGCAGAGAAGAGGCCGTATACACCTCTCTCGTAATAAAACCCCATCCACGTCACTCCGTTGGGTCGCTCCGTGGAGGGAATAACTATAACCATTACACTCGTGCACCATCATTTCACAATCAGTCAAATTACAGTCAATGTGTCATGTTTCATCAAACAAATTCCGAAATTCATGCTACAAGCATTTACAAATCCAATATCAAATGCAAATGGCACAGATTTATTGATAATTATATAGGAAGCATTCGTAATTCAAACTTCTATTCCAGACATCCCACAATCATAAATAATTTCATATAACATTTGTAAAAATCATTCAAAACATTTCACAAAAGAATTTAAACTCATTTTGCTCATTTATAATACAATGGATCATCCACTCACCTCTTGGGTCACTCCCAATTTCCAACTCTACAAAGTCCAGCCTCTATTTTAATTCAAAAGGTCTTAACCTAAGATATTGGTCACAAATTAATCGTCAAATAAGGTCCCATTAAAGGGTTTTCAAATTTCTCCTTAATTTTGTATAAACCTTAATTCCTCCAATTCATGAATACACTTTAATGCCATATATTATTTAACACCTCAAAAATAACCTAAGAAGGATATGAAATGCAACCGTATCTTTCATTCTGTAGATTATTCCATTCCAACTCCAAAGTCCAAATATTTTCATACATATTTCCAATCAAACTCTTAGGAAAATGCATTTCCTTCGAATCTAACATATTTCAGAATATATATATGCGTATTCACAACCTAAATTCAACCAAAATAGTTTGAATATTGAAGGGATTGAAATTTCCTTACCTAGGGTTTCGCAGTTCACAACCCTCGTCCGAATGCCTTCTCAGTTCAATCCTAGACCTGCAGTGCGTTCCAAACCAACGCAAACTCTATTAATTAAGCTAAATTATCGAAAGAATCAAACCCTAGAGCTATTGTTCAGAGAATATCCTTTACCTACGTAGGGGATGAAATCACAGGTCACGGTCTAAGGCATTCGAAGGCTCTATCGGGTGTCGGTCTACGGTTCAGTAGAGATCGCAGCAAAGGGCATCGCATGCAAGTGAGCGTGCGAGGGAGGGGAGACAGCGCTGCTGTCGTGCGCGGAAGAGAGCGGAAGCCAAGGGAGCGGGTGAATGAAGCTGGGAGATGAGGGAAAGAGTGTTCATGAGAGGGCGAGAGAAACAGAGAGGGAGCGACGGACGAGAGGGAGAGAGTGAAAGAGAGAGAATCGGGAGATAGAGAGAGAGAATTGAGAAAGAGAGAGAGAAAGAATGAGAGAGAGAAAGAATGAGAGAGATTAGGGTTGAAAGCCCTAATCAAATTGGGGGTGGGGGAGACGCGGCATTTTGGTTTAAAATATTGCGTCTCTCTCTCTCTCTGTTTTTTTTTTGTATTACAACTCTTAACCCTCTAAAAACAAATTTCGTCTCTGAAATTCCAAAATACTATTATACGTCAAAGCACTATGGTTGTTGCTCTCCACATTAATTCTTCGGTTTCCCAAGTCTGTTCTTCGACTTGATTGCTTCTCTATAGCACCTTAAGCATAGGAGTCTGCTTATTCCTCAACTGTTTGATTTGCCTATCAATGATTTTCACTTGTTGTACCTTGAAACTCAAATTCTCATTTAATTCCACTGGAGGTACTTCCAATGTGTGTAAGGGATCCGGTAAATATTTCTTAAACATGGAAACGTGAAAAACATCATGGATCCTTTGTAACTCTGGCGGTAATTCTAGCCGGTATACCACTTGTCCAATCCTTTCAAGAATTCTGAAAGGATCGATATAACGAGGATTTAGCTTTCCCAATTTTGGAAAACGGATTACGCTCTTCCACGGAGAAATATTTTGGACCGATAAAGGAGTTCTTCTTTTGTCGGCGTAGCTCTTTTGTCGATGTTGAACTGCCTTCATTATTTCTTGAATCAGCTTCACTTTCTTTTTAGTGGTCTCGATCATTTCTATACTTTCAATCTTTTTTTCTCCAACTTCATCCCAACACAAGGGAGTACGACACTTCCTTCCTTAAAGGGCTTCATACGGGGGCATCCTTATGCTAGCTTGGTAACTGTTGTTGTAGGCAAATTCAATGAAAGGAAGGTGCCTATCCCAACCACCTTGAAATTCCATAACACATGCCCTATGCATGTCTTCCAATGTTTGGATGGTATGCTCCGATTGTCCATCGGTTTGAGGATGGAAAGCAGTACTGAATTTCGACTTAGTCCCTAAGGACTCTTGCAGCCTTGGCCAGAATCTAGAAGTGAACTGAGGATCACGGTCTGATACGATGGACACCAGCACTCCGTAAAGCCTCACAATCTCATCAATGTACAACTTTGTCGGTCTTTCCAAAGAATAAGTGTTCTGAATCGGCAAGAAATGAGCCGACTTGGTGAGACGGTCTATAATCAACCATATGGTATCGTGACGGCTCGGAGTACGTGGCAGTCCCACTATAAAATCTATAGTGATATATTTCCATTTCCATTCGAGAATTGATAGCGGTTGAAGTGTTCCTGCCAGTTTCTGATATTCTGCTTTAATCTGTTGGCATATAGACACTTCGCCACAAATTCAACTATCTCTCTCTTCATCCCAGATCACAAATATGATTCTTTGATGGTTCGGCATATTTTGGTACTCCCTGGATGCATAGCATAGGCCGAGGAATGCGCCTCTTCAAGTATGGCCTTCTGGAGATCTTCATCTTTCGGAATACACATTCGTTTCCCATACAATTTGATTCCATCATCCTGAATCCGAAATTCACTACCTTCCCCTTTTTGGATTTTCTCAACTACGCCCTTCAACTCATCATCGGTAGCCTGAAGCTCCTGAATGCGATCCAACAACGTGGGTTTGACCACAAACTTGGCTAATAAAGCACCTTGATCATCCTTAGCCAATTGGACTCCAAGTGCTCGGAGTCCAACTAAACAAGAGAGGTAAGAACTTTCTTGTGATGTTGTAGATGAGGATTTATGGTTTAAAGTATCAGCTACAACATTCGCCTTCCCGGGGTGGTAGTCAATCACTAAGTTATAATTCTTGATCAGTTTTAACCACCTTCTTTGCCTCAAATTGAGCTCATTCTGAGTGAGTAAGTATTTGAGACTCCTATGGTCAGTAAAGACCTTGCAAGTAATCCATACAAATAATGCCGCCAAATTTTTAATGCAAACACAATGGCAGTTAGCTCTAAATCATGAGTAAGATAGTTTAATTCGTGCTTCTTCAGTTGGCAAGAAGCGTAGGCAATCACCTTATCATCTTGCATCAGCACGCATCCTAATCCTTGTTTGCTAACATCATTGTACACCACATAATCACCATCGTCACTGGTAGGGAGAGCAAGGATAGGAGCGGAGGTCAACCTTCGCTTAAGCTCTTGAAAACTACCCTCAGACTTTTCGTCCCACTCGAACTTGACTCCCTTCTGAGTCAAACTTGTCATCAGAGCTGCTATTTTTGAGAATTCTTCTACGAATCTCCAATAGTACCCTACTAATCCGAGGAAACTTCTCACCTCGGTGACATTTTTAGGCTGTTCCCACCTTAGAATGGCTTCTACCTTCTTTGGATCCACAAAAATCCCATATTTGGAAATCACATGCCCTAAAAATCCAATCTCTCTTAGCCAAAACTTGCTTTTTGAGAACTTGGCATACAACTCCTTCTCCCTAAGAGTTTACAAAATGATTCGGAGATGATTGGAATG
This sequence comes from Dillenia suffruticosa, assembly GCA_033439265.1. Classification (NCBI taxonomy): domain Eukaryota; kingdom Viridiplantae; phylum Streptophyta; class Magnoliopsida; order Dilleniales; family Dilleniaceae; genus Dillenia; species Dillenia suffruticosa. The sequence goes on from JAVTVX010000009.1 coordinate 12,936,751, forward strand.
CTCTTCATCACTCTTGGAATACACCAAGATGTCATCGATGAAGATTATGACAAATTTATCGAGATAGGGATGAAACACTTGATTCATGAGATCCATGAAGGCTGCATGAGCATTCGTCAATCCGAAGGGCATTACCGAAAATTCATAATATCCATACCGCATCCTAAACACAGTCTTATGAATATCATCATCTTTTATCTTCAACTGATGATAACCAGACCTCAAGTCAATCTTTTAAAAGATACTTGCACCTTGGAGTTGATCGAACAAATCATTAATTCTCAGAAGAAGATACTTGTTTTTGATCGTTGCCTTATTAAGCTATCGGTAGTCAATACATAATCGAAGGGTTCTGTCTTTCTTCTTCACAAACAGAACCGGAGCACCCCATGGCGACGTGCTCGGTCGGATGAAATCTTTCTCCAACAACTCTTGGAGCTGAATTTTCAGTTCTTTCAACTTTGCGGGTGCCATTCGATATGGAGGAATAGAAATTAGTGTGGTGCCGGGAATTAGATCTATGGTGAAATCAAATTCCCGATTTGGTGGCAACCGAGGCAACTCTTCTGAAAAAATATCTGAAAACTTGTTCACCACAGGAACATCATTCAGAGTAGTGCTTCTGATCGTGGTATCAACAATTTGAGTCAAAAAAGCTTCACATCCTTTATGCACTAATTTCCGTGTTTCAAGAGCTAAAATTACACAGCCGTTCACCGGTGAATACAAGCAAGGGATATCTTGGCTTTCGGAATTCCACTTCTTTAGTGAAACAATTCACGAAAACTCGGTGAAAATATAGCCAATTCATGCCTAGGATGGCGTCAAAGTCCTTCATATCCATTGGAATCAAATCCGCTTCAAGGATTGTCTTACCAACTTTCACCTCACAAGACTTGTATACTGAATCCCTAATCAAATGCTCTCTCAAGGGGGTGATAACCAACAATTCTTCATCAAGTGGGACTAATGGCATATCAGAATGTCTAGCAAACTCCAAATTCAGAAATGAATTACTTGACCCAATATCTATGAGCACATGTGCATTAACATCAAAAATTTTCATCGTACCTATAAATATAACACAAACAAAATTGTATCATCTACATTCCTTAAATCATAATCACAAACCATCAAATCGTAATCATTTTCAAATTTAGAACCTATAATTCAATAGAGATTACCAGTGACTACATCAAGGTTAACTTGGGCCTCTTCATTAGTCATGTCGTAAATTCGGGTCTGAGTTCTAGGTTGATGGCGTTGTGCGGAAGCAACTACAGTATTACTTCCTGTGCCTTTCCTCGATACATTGCTAGTGGAAGGTGTAGGAGCAATTGTCCGATCTCTTCTAAAACTACTCAGGGGACCTCAAACTTGTCGGCTTCCTTGTCCTTCTACATTCAACTCCGGACAAGAGTGCCGAAAGTGCCCTTCCTTCCCACAGTGATAGCATCTTTTGGGTTCCCTACATGGATCCGGATGATGGTCCTTGCAATTCGGGAAAATTTCTCCTCTACCACCGTAGACCCTACTCACATACTAATAGTTCTGCTGGAGCACTCGGCTTAAAAGTCGATTGACTTTGAGGAAAGCCAACTGACCCTAAAAAGGATCCACCGCTATAAGAGTTAGTTCCTCGACTCTTTTTAAAACTTTAACCTAGACTGGAGCCACTAAGTCTCTTCCTCTTCCCATGGTGCTTTCTAACTTTGCTTCTCTCCATCACTATTTTCTCGGCTCTCAAAGCCAAGTCCCGAATGTCTCCAAAGGTATGCCCCTTGGTGATTGACATTTTCTCTTGTATACTCAAATTCAACCCTGATTCAAAGTTTGAACACAGGGACTCCTCAGCGTTCACAAACTCCGGAACATAAGTGGCAAGTTCTCTCAGCACTGTCTCATACTCAGATACTGTCTTGTTTCCCTGAGCTAACTTGAAAAATTCCTTTCTTTTTTTATCCCGATAGAATCTGGTGTAGTATTCCTCCTTGAAGGTCTTAAGGAATTCTGTCCAAGTAGGAGGAACATGAGCCCTTCCCTTGACATTTTCCCACCATGTTCTTGCACCTTTATTCAATAATTTCACCGCCACCCATAATTTCATCTCATCGCTTAATCTCATGTCGGAGATGGTCTCTTGAATTCGGCCAATCTATTCCTTGGCCACTTTAGCATCAGAAGTGCCCGCAAATGTTTCACACCCTAGTTGTCTTGCTTCTTTTAGCAACTTTGACAGCTCTATGGTAGGGTGATCGGTTGTTGTATCAACCGGAGGTGGGGATGCTACTGGTGTACTAGGCGTAGCAACTGGCACTGAAGGAGTAGTCGATGAAGGAGCTGAAGTCGCATGTGGAGCTTGGTACTGCGCTCCGAAAGTGCTCCACCACTCCATTACTTGCTGAAGAGTAGCAATAGGAGGAGCCGAAATCCCGGTAGGAGGAGCCGGGGGTGTAGGCACGGAAGTAGAAAGAGCATGCGAGGATGACTTATCCTCATGCTCCAGTGGAGGAATCTCGTTCACATTCTTTATTCTCCTTCGTGGAGGCATAGTGATCTACACAATAAGAAATTATAATTAAATCAAAGAGTTAAGCAAAGGCTAATACTTAACCCCCTAAAAAGAATGTTTCTAATTTACTAAGAAATCCAGGGAAGTGTCTGTACATTCTCCGGAGACTCTTAAAAGATTTAAATCTTTTTCAGAAACTAAACATTTCAAAATCTTTAGAAAAATTTCTGGACATTTGGAAACAATTGAACATTTCAAAACCATCAACCTTTTAAACATTTAAAATCGTAAGCCTACGCTATGATACCAATAATGCTGTTACGCTCCGATCCTCGGATCGACCACGCGATAACCGCTGTGTTGTCTCGGTATACGGGCAGAACCTCCCCATATACCGGGACTCCGTAAGGCTATACAACTATACAATATATCTTCCCAGTACAATACAAATGTAAAAGGACCTGTCTGGTCCATTCCTACACATACAAGCATTCGTCGTCACACATTCGGGCAGGGCTTTCTGTACATGCACGCATGCAAAATTGGTCATTCCAGCCATTCCAGAATTCTCACCATAAATAAAGCATTTAAAATAAAAGAAGTTCCAAATCATAGTCGCAGGATTTTACTAACACTCGCATGAAAAAACGAGCTAGCATCAATAAAGTCCAAACGATATGAAATGTATAGAATTTCGTAAAATCGAAAGAAAATAACAGATCCTAACATTTCAAATCAAATGTCCCATTCAAATAATAAGTTTAAAAAAATGAGAGTTAAAAGGAAATGAACCAATTCTGTACAGAATCCAACACAAACTATGTAAGTATTCCACCAATACTTGCTCCTATATATGAAACAAGTATTGATTTAATCCATACTAAAAGAATTATACGAGTCTTCCCTTTCATGGATTTCTAAATCAACTAAAATAACCCTACATCACTATAATACCTACACAAAACAGCAAAAATCCTTCGCAAGCTTCAATTCTCGTGCAGTCTCCGCACTAAGTATCCTCTGTAAAATGTGAAAAGAGGGGTGAGTATTGAGGAATATGCAGTGAGTGGAGTGCAATGATATGATTGTGTGATAAATGAGGGGTGAATGTGGGAAAGTCAAAACATATATCATAAACAACACTTTATATGTAAAAGCATTCTCAATAAATCAGGTGGTTCACAAAGTATGCATCCACATCAATTATTCCTTTAGAAAATCACAAGGGTCCCAATGAAATCACTTCCGTCCTGAGTTTGGCCGAACCCAGACGGAAGCCCGCCAAGGGGTTTTCCATTTCAGTATTTCAAAATACTACCCCTTTCCTTGGCGTTGGCTCGTATCTCACTGGGGTGCAATCCGGATAGTCCGACGTGGCAGAGAAGACGCCGCGTACACCTCTCTCGCAATAAAACCCCACTCACGTCACCCCGTCGGATCACTCCGTGGAGGGAATGACTATAGCCATTATACTCGTGCACCATCATTTCACAATCATTCAAATTATAGTCAATGTGTTATGTTTCATCAAACAAATTCTGAAATTCATGCTACAAGCGTTTACAAATCCAATATCAAATGCAAATGACACAGATTCATTGATAATTACATAGGATGCATTCGTAATTCAAACTTCCATTTCAGACATCCCATAATCACAAATAATTTCATATAACACTTGTAAAAATCATTCAAAACATTTCACAAAAGAATTTAAACTCATTTTGTTCATTTATAACACAATGGACCATCCACTCACCTTTTGGGAGGGTTTTCACTCTCAATTTCAAACTCTACAAAGTCCAGCCTCTTCTTTAATTCGGAAGACCTTCACCTAAGACATTGCTCATAAATTAATCGTCAAATAAGGTCCCATTAAAGCGTTTTCAAATTTCTCCTTAATTTTGTATAAAACTTAATTCCTCCAATTCATGAATACACTCTAATGCCATATGTGATTTAACACCTCAAAAATAACATAAGAAGGATATGAAATGTTACCGTATCTTTCATTCTATAGATTATTCAATTCCAACTCCAAAGTCTAAATATTTTCATACATATTTCCAATCAAACTCTCAGGAAAATGCATTTCCTTTGAATCTAACATATTTTAGAATATCTATACGCGTATTCTCAACCTAAATTCAACCAAAATAGTTTGAATATTGAAGGGATTGAAATTTCCTCACCTAGGGTTTTGCAGTTCACAACCCTCATCCAAATGTCTTCTCAGTTCAATCCTAGACCTACAGTGCGTTTCAAACCAACGCAGACTCTATTAATTAGGCTAAATTACCGAAAGAATCAAACCCTAGAGCTACTGTTCAGAGAATTGACCTTACCTACGCAGGGGATGAAATCCCAGGTCACGGTCTAGGGCATTCGAAGGCTCTACCAAGTGCCTGTCTGCGGTTAGTGGAGGTCACAGCAAAGGGCACCACACGCAAGTGAGCGTACGAGGGAGGGGGGACAGCGTTTCTATCGCGCGTCGAAGAGAGTACAAGCCGAGGGAGAGGGTAAATGAAGCTGGGAGATGAGGGAGAAAGTGTTCGTGAGAGGGCGAGAGAAACAGAGAGGGAGTGACGGACGAGAGGGAGAGAGTGAGAGAGAGAGAATCGAGAAAGAGAGAGAGAGAATGAGAGAGATTAGGGCTTTTAGAGAGAGAGAATGAGAGAGATTAGGGCTAAAAGCCCTAATCAAATTGGGGGTAGGGGAGACACGACATTTTGGTTTAAAACACTATGTATCTCTCTCTCTCTCTATTTTTTTTAGTATTACTGATATATCAAATATAATGGGTCGATATAAATACTACCTTGAGTCGATATATACAAGACTTTGGGTCAATATATGCATTCTTTGTCGATATATGCAATCTCTATCACAAATCTTCTGAGAGCATGATTTGTGTATCGATATATCGAATACAATGGGTCGATACAAAATGACAAAAAAGATAACTAAACCTAATTAAAACTCTTGATTAATGATGACAAAGTGGTAATTGATCCTCTCACTATAAATAGGCTTGGATAAAACCCTAACACATTTCCCTCCTTCTCCAACTTATGTTCGCACACCCTCTTACTCTCTCACTCACACTCTCGCCCTTCTCTCTCTCAATCTCTCTTGAAATCAACCACATCTCCACTAAATTCACTCCATAAAGCTGCCAAATTCTCAAATAGGCACCTAAAAAGTTGAATCTAGAGAGAACTAGGTTTTTCTAGTGAGACAAAACCTAGGGTTTGGTTGTGGCTTGGTTTGGAGGCGGAATTGGTGACAAAATTGAGATAATTTTCTCACTCTTAAGTTGTGTTTACTTTTCTTGTTCATGAATTTGAAGATTATATTGAAATTAGATGAAATGATTTGGGGGTTTAGACCTAAACTTTGTAATATAGTGAGAATAAGAAAAAATGTGAATGGAAATACGATATTGATGCACTTGACAATATTTGATGAACTTAAAATATAAATTGAGAGATTTATGAAATTAGGATTCATAATATGTTGGGAAAAATCGATTAATCATAGCTGTATAAGTAATTACAAGTGGAATATGTGTTAAATGTCATAGGTCAAGACATTTCAAACATAAAGTGAGATTAGATATCAAATTAGTTGTGAATTATGAGTGATTATCCTCCCGAAAAAGGTAAGTGGATGGTTATATTGGGTATGAATGATAAAAATGATTTCAGATATAATTTGTGAAACATATTTTGAAATAAATTTTGAAATGGATTTGTTAAAATTTGTAATCGTGGTGTGCCAAACTTAAATAATTTGATAAACTCATAACTCTATTATTGATTCTTGAACTATATGCATCATATTACAATTGAATTATTATTAGGATTTGTGAAATTTGACTCACTTATAAATGGTTATAACATTGAATGTTGAAATAAATTTTGTGACCTGGTGCATAGAAAAAAATAAATGACTATAGTTTAAGTCTTCCACGAATCGAGATTAATGGGGCAGATGGTTAAGGCTGAGTTGAAAATTGGGATTGGTGATAGGCGGAATAAAGAGGCTCTCCAAGTTGTTCCCGTGATAATGTGGTGGCACCCCATGGAACTCCAGGCCAATGCTAAGGATGGGGAAAATTTTATGAAAATTGTGAAAAATCTTTTGGCGGATTCTACCAAAAGTCATTGATATAAATGCGATTTTGGCAAACCCCAAGAAAATTGGAAAGGAAAATCAAACTATTTATTTTTTGGGACATACGGGTCATGGCAAATTTGCTCTAAATTTACTTTATGGGAATGACTTTTAACATTGCATTTAGATAAATTTGATGTGCTCTTTTGGCATAACCACCCTTAGCCATCATTCATGTCCAATATATTATTGCATTCTACTCACAGAATATTTTTGTACTTACCCTCCTATTTTCATTTTTACAGAGGAAATTTAGTTGAGATTTGTGGTTGTCTAGTGCCGGATTTGAAGAAATTTAGTCGGTTGGATTCCTTTAGGTATTAGTAGATCTAAATAGAGGCAAACTCTGAAATTGTTTTGAAAACTTCTTTTATACTATGTCTATTTAATTTGAGATTTGGCTACGGTTTTGTATTCTTAAATTGAGAACATCCTCTTAAATTCTTTTGAAATTATGTGAAAATTGTTTTTGAAAAAATATTTTGTGATGAAATGAGAAATTAGATCTAAATGGCTAAGTTGCTCTTTTGATGTTTGGATTTGAAAGGAAAGGTCTTGCTGGCCAAATGGTGATTGGCATTTGTTTGGAAATGATTGAAATATCAATAATTGTTTTGTGGTACTTTGATATATGGGTCAGGCTTACCCATATTCTGGAGCAATGCGACGGTTGTCGTGATCCGTGATTTGGGGTGTGACATGATATTTTGTAGTGATTTTCAAGCAATAACCATGCAAACTACCTAACAACATTCAATCCGTCTATAGCCTTCTTCAGCTCACCAAGATAACCTTTGTAGTAAGAAATTCTTGATATCTCGTTTAGTCTTGCTGGCCAAATGGTGATTTGCATTTGTTTGGAAATGATTGGGATATCGATTAATGTCTTGTGGGATTTTGATATATGGGTAAGGTTTACCCGTATTCTAGAGTAATGTGGAAGTTGTTATGTATTTGATCCGAGATTCAGAGCGTGACTTGATATTTTGTAGTGATTTTCAAGCAATGACCATGCAAAATACCTAACAACATTCACTTTGTCTATAGCCTTCTTCAACTCACCATGATAAACTTTGTAGCATGAAATTCTTGACATCTCATTAGGTGTCGAGGGAAGTCTAACAGATTATCTGTGCCTTTAATATCATATTTATTTGTAATGTTATCAATTTCTTTTCCTTTAATGTAAATGTTTTGATGAGTATGTCACATTAATATTACCATTTTCTGAAAGGATTATTGTTGGGTTTCCATATCGTTCTTTTACATAGTTTGAGGCCTTTGTAGAGTCCCCATGGAACATCATAAAGCCAATAAGAGGCCTGGAATTGTCAAAAAACCATATATGCAAGTAAACCAAAGATTACATTAACAAAAAAATAACATATATATAGTGATCACTTAAGAATCGAGGAAATTTTAAATAGATTGAATTTGTTATTATATTTAATTTATTTTGGTGTCATTTGTGAAACATCATCTCATTATAATTTATTTCTATTTTTTATATTTAACATGAATTGTTTTCCTTGCATACTGTATAGTTCAGAAAATAAATGTGTACACCAGTTCCCAATCATTGGAAAATGATCAATATTATTAACTAAAAATTCTCAAACATAGAGTTGAAGCACTCATGCTCAAATAATATTTGTTAAGTTATGAATTTTTTTATGAATAATAATAGGATTATGAATTTTCAAGTTTATTTGGTATTGAAAAAATTGGAAAAACAGAGACGGCCAATTATGTATTTTTCCTATTCATTTTCGTTTCCCTCTTAAACTCTTCTATTTTTTTTGTTTGCACCACCGGTATCCGGGTTTTATTCGACTAACCTAGTTCGATGTGAGACTCATTTTAGGGGTTAACTTTACGGGAATTGCCAAACCCTTCTATTTTCACTCTTTCAAATATGATCCGATACTTTATTACTTTTGACAATCAACTATCATGATGTAATTTTCAATTCCTGTAATACCCAGAGAAAAAAAAACGAAGGGGGGAGAAAAAAAAAACAAACAAACAAACAAAACACTCATATATCTCTCTCTCTCACCCCCTCTCTCTCTTATTCCCGAGAAAACCCATTTCCTCCAATTTTCTCACCCTCAACTCCCACTCTCTATCTCCCACTCTCTCGAATTCTCTCTCACTCTCTGTCACTCATTGTCTCTCTCTTCCTCTCTATTGTTTCTTTCTCCACCTCCCGCGACTGACACCATCCTCCGACAGTCACCACCGCACGATGGCCCACGCTGCCTTCCTCCCCTATCCACTCAACCGCACGCTGCTCTCTCTGTTGAGAGCCTTCTGCGACCACCGTAAAAGCTCCAAGTTGGTAGTAGCAGCACTGTCAAAAACCCTAGGCTGTGATGTCCTGTGATTTCTTCTCTGTGCAGGTAAGGCTCGGCTCGGCTCTGACTATAGCTTTAGGGTTTTGTCTTTCTTGGTAATTTAAGCCTAATTACTAAGTTTTGCATCAGTTTGGAATGCACTACAGGTCTCAGATTGAACTGAGAAGGCATTCAGACGAGAGTTGTGAACTGCGAAAAACCCTAGGTGAGGGAATTTCAATCCCTTCAATATTTGAACTATTTTTGTTGAATTTAGGTTGAGAATACGAGTATATATATATTCTGAAAATATTAGGGTTTGTAAAAAATTTGGGAAAATTGATAAACACTAAAAATAATTGGAGATTGTTGATATAATCGTAATTTTGGATTTAGGAAAATAAATTGAGGATCGGAGTGAGCTTTATTAGACTGAAATGAGGAAATAGGGAGTGAATACCCTCCCTGTAGGTGAGTGGATGGTTATGCTTCATTTAAATGAGTAAATGATTTTAATATGATTTTCAAATTTGATCTTGAAATGAATTTTGAAATGAATTTATAATATTTTGTGATTGTGGTTAGCCTGAAATGAATTTTGTGATAAATCCATGACTCGTGAGTTGAATATGGATTTGTTTGCACCATGTTACGTTGGTATACGCATAAGAGTCGTGAAATATTACTCTATTTTATACATTGAGTATGATTTGATTTTGGTATTGATTGTGGTAACATGGTGTTGGAAAAAGACTATAGTCTGAGTCCTGCCACGGACCTGACCAGTAAGGCGGCATGTTTTGGGCTAACTTGTGATTAAATTAGAGGTTTGAAGATGGCGGGTTGGAGAGCCACTCAAGTCGGCCGGATGACGTGGTGGCACCCCATGGAAAATTTTTGGGCTAACGCCAAGGTAGAGGAGAATTTATGAAAATTATGGAAAACCCCTTGGCGGATCCTACCAACGGCCATTGGTAGGAGATTGTTTTCGGTAAACCCCAAAATGGTGAAAAAAAATGAGTTTTGACTGATTGAATTGATTATATGAGTCATGATGGATTTATATGCTTCATACCATTACACTCAATTCATTGGGTATTTAAAATACTCACCTCCTCTTAAATCCTTTTCAGAGGTCGCATAGGGAGACGACGTCCACTATTGCGGATTGGAGGCTTATTTTTGTTGATTTTGGGTAGGTATGAATTATGTAGTTATTGTGGGAGTTGTAGATTGTTAGTCCATGGAAATAAGTTCTATACATCTCATACGGTGTGGATTTTACTAATACTGGCTTGAGTTTTCGAGCAACTATTGGTAAAATCCAATGGCTATGATTTAGAATTTCATTATTTTGTGTAAAATCATGTTTGAAAGATATTTATTTTTGAAATGGGACATTTGAAATATTTACCTTTGATTTCTGTATTTATAGCTTATTTTCTAAACTCTATGAAATGCTTGAAAAATTTAGATTGGCTGAGACGGCCACATTGCATGCATGCATGTACATGATCCCCTTCCCCGATCGTGTACCGACGTATGCTTGTGTGTACAAGGATGGACCAGATGGGTCCTTTGCATGCAAGTTGTTGTAAATTTTTCTATTTTGATGGGTTTATTGTTTTGAAAGATTTATGGAAAAATTGAAATGCCTTGCGCTATCCCGGTATATGGGGAGGTCATGCCTGTATGCCGAGATAACGCGACGGTTGTTACGTGCTTGACGGGAGAGTCGAGGCGTGACAATTCTATTGGTATCAGAGACAGGTTCACGATTTTAAATGTTTAAAGTTTTGAATTACTCCCAAATGTCCCAAAGGTTTTCTAAGGATTTTGAAATGTATGTTGTTTTGAAAAGTTTAATCTTTTAAGGATTTATTTTTAAGAAATGTACAGAACTTTCTATGGATTCTTATGGACTAGATTTAATTTTTATTTTTAGGGGGTTAAATGTTTAGTACAATACCCGATCTGGTGAGCTCAACATAGTGTTTCTTTTTGTAGGAACCATGCCGCCTAGACGAAGGACGAGGAATATTAATGAGATTCCTCCTCCTGAGTGCGAGGATGAATCATCCTCACATGCTCCAACTTCTCTTCCAGCTGCCACGAGCATACACCCGGCTCCTTCAACCTGGTTCCTCCACCTCCTATTGCCGCCCTCCAGCAAGTGATGGAGTGGTGGAGTTCTTACGGGGCACAATATCAAGCTCCACCCCAATCTTCTACTCCTCCGCTGGTTCCTCCTTCTACATCGGCTTGGCGTCTAGTATTCCCACAGCATCTGCTCCACCTTGTTACATCAACTGAACGTCCTACAGTTAAGTTGTCAAAGCTACTCAAAAAGGCAAGATAGCTCGGATGCGATACTTTTTCAGGCACTTGTGATGCCTCAGTGGTCAAGGAATGGATTGGCCGAGCTCAGGAGACCGTCACCGATTTGAGATTAAGTGATAAGATGAAGTTATGGGTAGTGGTAAAATTGTTGGATAAGGGAGCCAGAACCTGGTGGGAGAATGAGAAGGCTAGGGCAACCACACCTCTCTCTTGGATAAATTTTCTGAGAGCTTTTGAAGAAAAATATTACACTTGGTTCTATAGGGATCAGAAAAGAGAGGAGTTCTTTAAGCTTGTTCAGGGAAACAAGACGGTGTCTGATTACGAATCAAAATTAAGAGAACTTGCTACTTATGTTCTGGAGTTTGTAAGCTCCGAGGAGTCCTTATGTGCGAAATTTGAATCGGGACTAAATCTAAACATAAGGGAGAAGATGTCAATCACAAAAGGGCACACATTTCAAGATGTTCTGGATTTGACCCTAAGGGCCGAGAAGATGGTGATTGAAATGGGAAAAGTTCGAGAGCATGGGAAAAGGGAGAGACCCAGTGGTTTCAGGACCGGTTCGAGAGCATTGGGCCAAAATTTTAAGAAGAATAGAAGTATAGGCTCCTTCGGTAGTGGATCTGTTTCAGGACCGGTTGGCTCTCCTCAAGGCCAACGCGTGTCTCAATTTAAAGCTCCTACCCCTAGTACTATTTCAGGAAGCCAATTAATGGGAAATAGGAAGGAATAGTGCAAACATTATGGGAATTTTCACTCAGGGTTTTGTAATACGCTAAAAAGGTGCTACCACTGAGGAAGGGAAGACCATATTTGTAATGTTTGTCCGGAATTGGGACGAGGAGGTCAAATGAGGCGGGATCGCCCTAGTGGATTGATGGGCAGCCAAGCCAACACTCCTGTTCCACCTTCAGTTGGTACATCTCGGACGGGGACTGGGAGCAACACAGTAGCTGCTCCAAACCAGTGCCCACAAGCAAAAGCTCAAGCAAGGATATTTGCAATGATTAACGAGGATGCCCAGAACAACCCTGATATAGTCACAGTAAATTTCTAGAGCTTGAAATTGGTGATTTAGAAATTTGAATGTGAATATGATGAAATTGTGATTGCTTGACTCTGAATATGTGAAATATTAGTGATGTTGTATGATATTAAGGTTAATAGAGGTGATTTTGATAATTGATGATGATTTGACGACATTGTATTTTTGGTTGATTTAGAAATTGATCCTTATTTTTCTATGTATAGGTATAATGAAAATTTTTGGAGTTGATGCTCGTGTTTTAATTGATACTAGGTCTAATAATTCTTTTGTAAGTACTGAGTTTTCCAATCGTTCGAATAGACCCTTAACTCCACTTGAAGAGGGGTTATTGGTTGTTACTCTATTAAGGGAATGGTTGTACAGAAGCACCGTGTTTAAAGCCTGTAAAATAGAGGTAGAAAGGGAAATTCTTGAAGCGGACTTGATTTCATTAGAAATGAGAGATTTTGATGCTATATTGAGCATGGACTGGCTGCACCCTCATAGAGCATCAGTAAATTACTTCACGAAGGAGGTAGAGTTCCGTAGACCAGGATATCCTCCGCTTGTATTTGTTGGTGAACGGCAGATTTTACTGAGTTGTGTAATCTCGGCATTGGAAGCACGGAAACTGGTGCATAAGGGTTGTGAAGCTTATCTTACTCATATAATTGATACGACTGTACAAAGTCAGAAATTGATGAATGTCCCAGTAGTGAATGAATTTCTGGATGTTTTTCTGGATGAGCTACCAGGTTTACCTCCAGTTCGGGAGTTTGACTTTGCTATTGACTTGATTCCCGGCATCACATCTATTTCTATTCCTCCGTATAGGATTGCACCCGCGGAACTTAAGGAGTTAAAAGTCCAACTACAAGAATTGTTGGACAGGGGATTTATTCGACTGAGTACCTCACCTTGGGGTGCTCCGGTTTTATTCATAAAGAAGAAAGATGGCACGTTTCGTTTGTGTATTGATTATCGGCAGCTAAACAAAGTGACCATCAAGAATAAATACCCCTTACCGAGAATTGATGATTTGTTTGATAAACTCCAAGGGGCAAGTGTCTTTTCAAAGATTGATTTGAGGTCCGGTTATCATCAATTGCAGATAAAGGAAGATGATGTCTCCAAAACTGCGTTTAGGACGCGGTACGGGCACTATGAATTCTTGGTGATGCCATTCGATTTAACGAATGCTCCGGTAGCTTTCATAGATCTCATGAACCGAGTCTTTCATTCTTATCTTGACAAGTTCGTCATTGTCTTCATTGACGATATCTTTGTGTATTCCAAGAATGATGAAGAGTATTCAAATCATCTTCGGATTATGTTGCAGACTCTCCGAGATAAGCAATTGTTTGCTAAGTTCTCAAAGTGTGAATTATGGCTAAAGGAAATTGGCTTTTTAGGACATGTGGTATCCGGAGAAGGAATATTTGTTGATCCAAAGAAAGTTAAGGCAATTCTGAAATAGGAACAAACCAAAAACATCACCGAGGTGCGTAATTTTCTCGGTTTGGTTAGGTACTACCGAAGATTTGTAGAGGTTTCCAGAATTGCAGTTCCGTTGTCTAGTTTGACGTGGAAAGGGATTAAATTTGAATGGAATGATAAATGTGAGCAAAGTTTTCAAGAACTCAAAAGGAGACTCACATCAGCTCCTATACTTGCTCTACCTACTGCTAGTGATTATATAGTTTACAGTGATGCCAGCAAACAAGGGCTAGGATGTGTTCTAATGTAAGGTGATAGAGTTATCGCCTACGCTTCTCGACAGTTAAAGAAGCATGAACTAAATTATCCTACATATGATCTAGAGTTTGCTGCTATCGTATTTGCCTTGAAGATTTGGAGACATTACTTGTACGGAGCCATCTGTAGGATCTTTACTGATCACAAGAGTCTCAAATATTTTCTTACCCAGAAAGAGCTCAACTTGAGGCAAAAGAGATGGTTAAAACTGATTAAAGACTATGATTTGGTGATTGACTATCATCTGGGTAAGGCGAATGTAGTTGCGGATGCTCTGAGCCGCAAGTCATCATCTTCTCATTCTCAAGCTGGTTCTTATCTCTCATGCCTTGTTGAACTTAGTGCTCTTGGAGCCAAATTTGATTATGATAACAGTGGTGCATTACTGGCAAAGTTTGAAGTTCGACCAACTTTGGTAGACTGTATTAAAGAACTCCAGGCAACTGATGAGGAGCTAAAGCAGATAGTAGAGAAAGTTCGCAAGGGTGAAACTAGTGATTTTCATATTCGGGAGGATGACATGGTGACACATAGGAAACGGATATGTGTTCCCAAAAATGATGAGTTTCGGAAAGCCATTCTTGAGAAAGCACACTCTTTGGCTTATGCTATGCATCCCGAGAGCACTAAAATGTACCGAACCATCAAAGAGACATATTGGTGGTCGGGATTGAAACGGAAAATAGTCGAATTTGTAGCAAAGTGTTTAGTATGTCAACAAATCAAGGCCGAACATCAGAAGCCAGCCGGGACACTTTAGTCATTGCTTGTACCAGAATGGAAATGGGAGCACATTACTATAGATTTCGTGGTGGGATTGCCACGTACTCCGAGCCGTCATGATGCCATATGGGTGATTGTAGACCATCTTACCAAGTCGGCTCATTTCTTGCCGATTCAGAATACCTATTCTTTGGAGAAATTAGTCAAGTTGTATTTTGATAGGATTATCCGACTCCACGGGGTTTCAGTATCGATTGTATCAGATCGTGATCTCCGATTCACATCCAAATTCTAGCCTAAGTTACAAGAGGTTTTGGGAACCAAATTAAAATTTAGCACGGCATTTCATCCACAGACGGATGGATAATCCGAACATACAATCCAAATGTTGGAAGACATGTTAAGAGCATGTGTGATGGACTTTCAAGGGAGTTGGGATAGATACCTACCGTTGGTTGAATTTGCTTACAACAGCAGCTATCAAACTAGTATCGGGATGCCTCCCTATGAAGCTCTCTATGGAAGGAAATGCCGAACTCCGCTTTGTTGGGAGGAAGTTGGAGAGCGAAAAATTGAAAATGTCGAGCTAATAGAAGCAACGACAGAAAAGGTGAAGGTGATCCGAGCAAGAATGAAAGCGGCTCAAGATAGGCAGAAGAGTTATGCTGATAAAAGAAGAAGACCTTTGGAATTCGAGGTCGGAGATATGGTTTTCCTCAAGATTTCACCTTGGAAGGGTGTTATTCAGTTCAGGAAACGAGGCAAATTGAATCCGAGGTACATTGGGCCATTCAAGATCCTTAAGAGGGTTGAAATGTAGCCTACCGATTGGAATTATCTCCGGATTTCGAGAAAATTCATGATATATTTCACGTGTCAATGCTAAAGAAATATTTATCGGATTCTTCTCATGTAATTGAGTCTTATCCGATAGTTGAATCCAGATCTAAATTTCAAAGTGTAACTGGTGCAAATCATTGATCGGCATGTCAAGCAATTGAGACATAAACAAATCCCCATGGTCAAGGTTCGATGGAGAAGCAATCAAGTGGAAGAGGAGACTTGGGAGATTGAAGAGTTGATGCGAAAACAGCACCCTCACCTTTTTAAGGTATGAATTTTAATTTAAATTTCGAGAACGAAATTTCTTTTAGGGGGTTAAGTGTTGTAATACCGAGAGAAAAAAAAGAGGGGGGAGAAAAAAAAACAAAAAAAAAACAAACAAAACACTCATATATCTCTGTCTCTCCCCCTTTCTCTCTTATTCCCGAGAAAACCCATTTCCACCAATTTTCTCACCCTCAACTCCCACTCTCTGTTTCTCTCTCTCTCTCTCGAATTCTCTCACTCTTTGTCACTCATTGTCTCTCTCTTCCTCTCTATTGTTTCTTTCTCTACCTCCTACGGCTGGTACCTTCCTCCGACAGTCACCACCGCACGACAGCCCACGTTGCCTTCCTCCCTTGTCCACTCAACCGCACGCTGATCTCTCTGTTGAGAGCCTTCTGCGACCACCGCAGAAGCTCTAAGCTGGCAGTAGCAGCACTATCAAAAACCCTAGGCTGTGATGTCCTGCGATTTCTTCTCTGTGCAGGTAAGGGTTGGCTCAGCTCGGCTTGGCTCTGACTATAGCTTTAGGGTTTTACCTCTCTTGGTAATTTAAGCTTAATTACTAAGTTTTGCGTCGGTTTGGAATGCACTACAGGTCTTAGATTGAACTGAGAAGGCATTCGGATGAGGGTTGTGAACTGCGAAAAACCTTAGGTGATGGAATTTCAATCCCTTCAATATTCGAACAATTTTTGTTGAATTTAGGTTGAGAATACGAGTATATATATATTCTGAAAATATTAGGGTTTGTAAAAAATTTGGGAAAATTGATAAACCCTAAAAATAATTGGAGATTGATGATATAATTGTAATTTTGGATTTAGGAAAATAAATTGAGGATCGGAGTGAGACTCTATTAGACTGAAATGAGGAAATACAAAGTGAATACCCTCCTTGTAAGTGAGTGGATGGTTATGCTTCATTTAAATGAGTAAATGATTTTAATATGATTTTCAAATTTGATCTTGAAATTAATTTTGAAATGAATTTATAATATTTTGTGATTGTGGTGAGTCTGAAATGAATTTTATGATAAATCCATGACTCGTGAGTTGAATATGGATTTGTTTGCACCATGTTACGTTGGTATATGCATAAGAGTTGTGAAATATTATGCTATTTTATACATTGAGTATGATTTGATTTTGGTATCGATTGTGGTAACATGGTGCTGGAAAAGACTATAGTCTGAGTCCTGGCACGGACCTGACCAGTGAGGCGGCGTGGTTTGGGCTAACTTGTGATTAAATTAGAGGCCTGAAGATGGCGGGTTGGAGAGCCACTCAAGTCGGCCGGATAACGTGGTGGCACCCCATGGAAAAATTTCCGGGCCAACGCCAAGGTGGAGGGGAATTTATGAAAATTATGGAAAATCTTTTGACGGATCCTACCAACGGCCATTGGTAGGAGATTGTTTTCGGTAAACTCCAAAATGGTAAAAAAAAAAAAGAGTTTTGAATGATTGAATTGATTATATGAGTCATGATGGATTTATATGAATGATTTTATGAGAATGCTTTTCGTTGTTGCGTTAAATGATATTTGATACATATATTTGGCATCACCATAGTCGTCCCTCATTTATATGCTTCATATCATTGCACTCCATTTATTGGATATTTAAAATACTCACCCCCTCTTAAATCATTTTCGGAGGACGCATAGAGAGACGACGTCCACTATTGCGGATTGGAGGCTTATTTTTGTTGATTTTGGGTAGGTATGAATTATGTAGTTATTTTGGGAGTTGTAGATTGTTAGTCCATGGAAAGGAAGTTTTGTATATCTCATACCGTGTGGATTTTATTGATACTGGTTTGAGTTTTCGAGCAACTATTCGTAAAATCTAACGGTTATGATTTGAAATTTCATTATTTTGTGTAAAATCATGTTTGAAAATTATTTATTTTTGAAATGGGACATTTGAAATATTTATCTTGAATTTCTGTATTTATAGCTTATTTTGTAGACTCTATAAAATGCTTGAAAACTTTGGATTGGTTGGGACAGCCACACTGCATGCATGCATGCATGTACAGGATCCCCTTTCTCGATCGTGTGTCGACGTATGCTTGTATGTACAGGGATTGACCGGATGGGTCCTTTGCATGCAAGTTGTTATAAATTTTTCTATTTTGATGGATTTATTGTTTTGAAAGATTTATGGAAAAATTGGAATGCCTTGCGCTATCCCAGTGTATGGGGAGGTCATGCCCGTATGACGAGATAACGTGGCGGTTGTTACGTGTTCGACGGGAGAGTCGGGGAGTGACAATACACCCCAAAAAAAATTAAAATTTTTGAGAGAGGTTTAACCCACGTTCTTTTAGGTACTTACAAATTAAGTAAATGTTCTAATATAATTAGAACCATATAGAGGGCTGTATTGATAAAGCTTTAAAACTCGTAAAAGATATATTGTCAATATTCATTAAATATTCGGTCAATATTGTTTTACTACAATAATGAGTATTGAGAGATTACTGAGTTACCTAAACTATATCCAGAATAACATATATTAACAAAATATTAAGAGAATATTAATAAAAAATAATTGCTTGAATAATAATAATGATTATACTGTAAGACCATTTATATCAAAATTTTATCACTTCACACTACATTATTGTCGGCGCTATGATTGGATCACGAGTTGATCTAAACCGTTCAAAATATTAATAATATTCACACAGTTTTGACACGTAAGAAGTTGAACCGAAACACTTGGAATAGTAATCCAACGTGATGACGGACGGTTGAAAAAGGCAACAACAATGTTAGTGACCGGATGACATATACCTTTCTTGGCCTTTTGGCTAAGATCAAGTGACCGGATGGCATACGATGTGATGTAACCGTTCTAGTAGGATTATGCAAACTTCTCTATAAATGGACAATTCCTACACCATTCTCACTGATCAAAACAAGCAAATTTTATCTTCTCTCTCACTAAAAAATGGCAGAGATGAAAACCCAGAAAACAATTTTGATGCTTTTGCTTTCAATGTTTTTGATTGCTGGTTCTGCATATGCAGTCAGGCCAATGCAAATGCATGATTTGGTTGCTACCATGCCTGACAGTGGAGCGCTTAGTAGAGAGAGTTTTCCGGATGGTTTTGTGTTTGGAACAGCCACTTCTGCTTATCAAGTGGAGGGAATGGCTGATGAAGGAGGACGTGGACCTAGCATTTGGGATACATTCGTTAAAATTCCTGGTAAATATTATATTAATATACACATTACACTAATTATTCTAAAGTCTCTTGTAAATCTTAGGTCTTGTTGATAGAGTATTAAGGAAAAAAAAAACTTAGAGCCCGGATCCAGTTTATTGTTTTTAGCTATCTTTTGGTTTGCTTTTATATTGAGGTTACATTGATGATATTTAACTGTAATTTTTCGTTGATAGAGTTATATAAGGGAAAAAATAATTTAGGATCCACTGTGACAGAGTTATAACATTTAAAAAAATTGACTTTCTTTCTTAATGGGCGAAGGACATGAGATGCATAAAACCATAGTGTACTTTGATTTGCTAATTGAGGTTACCTTTTGTTGATGTTGCAGGACTGATTCCCGATAATGCAACCGGAGAAGTTTCTGTAGACCAATATCACCATTATGAAGTGAGTGAGGCATTTGATAAAAAAGAATTTTACAAATATCACTATCTGAAGTTAATAACCATTCTGTAATTACAGGAGGATATAAATATTTTGGCAGACTTGAACTTTGAGGCATACCGGTTCTCAATCTCATGGTCCAGAATTTTCCCAGGTATTCGTGGAATAAAATATTGATTGATTGATTTAGAAGTATATATCCCAAGTTCTAATAGTATATACATGTTCATGTCTATTGATATCCGCTACCTAATGGCGTAGAGGGAACTGGGAAAGTAAACTGGGAAGGAGTTGACTACTACAACAGATTGATCAATTACATGCTTCAAAAAGGTAACTTTGCCAATGATTTATCTAAAATAAACTGGGAAGGGTGAGCCATTTATTTACTTATTTATTCATTTATTTTGCTTTAGGCATTACACCATATGTAAATCTATATCACTATGACCTTCCACAAGCACTTGAAGACAAATACTTGGGATTGTTGAGCCGACAAGTTGTGTAAGTCTAATTTTCGCACCGTCACTTTCTTTTAATTAGCTAAAACTACTTTTACTTAACTAATTTCCATGATTTTACCTCGAAAACAATAAAATTGTAGGCAAGATTTTGCGGATTATGCGGATTTTTGTTTTAAAACATTTGGAGACAGAGTGAAATATTGGACAACATTCAATGAGCCAAGGGTGATAGCAGCACTTGGGTATGACAATGGATTTCATGCCCCCGGAAGATGTTCCAAACCACATGGCTTTAATGCCTCTGGAAATTGCACCGCTGGAGATTCTGGTACAGAGCCTTATATTGTAGCACATAATTTGCTTTTGGCTCATGGTGCTGCTGTTATCAGATACCGTCAGAAGTATCAAGTAAGATCATATTTTCTCATTCTTGTCTTTGATCACTCGTCTCAAATTTTTGGTGTATAACATACTTAATGCATGAATTTTCAGGCAGCTCAAAATGGAAAGATTGGAATTTATTTGGACTTTGTGTGGTACGAGCCTCTTACAAGAGGAAAGGCCGACAATTACGCAGCTCAAAAGGCAAGAGACTTTCACCTTGGCTGGTACAAGACCTTACTAAATACTCTTTTAAAAATATTGTAGAAATGAAGGAAATAGAGTGAAAAGAATATTGAGATTTTCTAACTTAATTGATCTTGTAGGTTCATTCATCCCATTGTGTATGGCGAATATCCAAAAACAATGCAAAACATAGTAGGAGACAGGCTTCCTAAATTCACAGACGAAGAAGTTAGAATTGTTAAGGGTTCAATCGATTTTGTGGGTATCAACCTGTCACGCCCCGACCCGGGATCGTGAGCAGCCGCCCGTTACCCTGGATGCCGGCTGTATTTTTACAGAAAATCGGGCAGAACCTCCCCATATATCGGAGGTCTCCCATATTAAAATAAACTTGTTACCTGTCCAAAATAGGCCATTCCGGCCTCAAAATGCATATATTATCCTCAACAACAAATCAGATCATCCTACTGCACAATCCAGGGCAACGCAAGGCTAACTAACAATTCTCCACAGTCCTAACCACAGACCTCTACTGCCATGCCCCCGTCAAAGGCATGGACAGCCGCCAGTCGCCCCTCCTGTGATTTAGAGGAGGCACCGAGCGATCCTAGAGGACAATTCTAAGACATGACACATTCCCAAATACAGACGCAACGAAAAAGAAATGCCTCAATGCAATGTCATGCAGTGACATGAGAGTTCCACAATTTAAATGTCCATATTTATACAGTCATCCCAGAATTATAAAAATGGTCATCTATAGACCTCAGAATACAAATATATCACCAATACAAATTTGCAGCGGAAATATACAATAATTCCTCAAGTCCAGGCCTGATCTCCCAAAGAAACTGAGCGTCCTAAAAGCGACACTCCTTGTCAAATACTATCTCTGAAACAAAAGGGAAATGAGGGGTGAGTACTCGGGAAAAAATACTCAGTGAGTGAGTGGGTCAATGCAGTCATCAAATATGGAGTGTGAAACTGGAGTGTCAAAACATAAGTATATAAATCATATTTCAAATCATCATGCTTTTCATTTCAACAATATATCACTTCACGCATTTTCAGGTCAAATATGCATCCAAAGCACTGTCATTAAAATCATAGAGCTGCCAGCCGAAAATGTCCTGGCAGAGGTCTACCGCGACCTATGACAGGCGCACCGGGGGTGTTATATGCAAATTTCTTTAAAGTGCTCTCTACCCCGGCGTTGGCGACGAACCTCGTCCAGGTGCTAGACTTGGAGAGGATATCCAATCCAAATCCAAATCCTCCCCCTTTCGGGTTCAACCTGGCTAGTACCGTGTAGATAATCAAATCACGACAACTCGTGGGATACCCCAGGCCTAGGCATATCCGGACGCCACCAAAACGCCTCTCACGGTGTCCTTCGTAGCTACGGAAACAATACATATCAAAGCTCTCAAAGCCAAAATCAATATCACATCAAAATGTGCCGAAATCAAGTTCATAAACCAATGCAACATATAGCATAAAATGGCACATTATACATTTCAACCACATGGATGCATAATTTCATAATTCAATACAGTTTTTGGACACTCCAACGGTTCACAAAAGTCAATTTTAAAACCAGTCAAAACATTTCCAACATACGACAAATCAAGCTCATTATCAAAATGTTGTAAAACAGGATTTACATATTAAACAAAAGCATTGAAATAAATCCCACTCACAGTTTTGGGGAGGATAGCGCACTCCCCAATAAAACCACAATACGTAAAGCAATGCTCCCCTCAATCGAATCACCAAAATAGCCAACCTAATCAATCATCACGATTTTCATCAAATTTCGACTATTGTCAGGGTTTATCAATTTCCTTAAATTTGTACAAACCCTAAATTCCTCAATTTATAAACATATTCCAATGTCATCAATTTCATTCTATTTATAAGTAAATAACAAAATCAAAATCAATCTTAATTCGAATCTAAAACCAACTAATACTACATAATTTGACAAAGTTTATCCAAAGGTTGAAGAGATTTCGTTTCTCTCACCTAGGGTTTCTCGGATCTCGGGTCTAGCTTTCGTTCGCCCGTTGGTTTGGTCTAAAACCTGAATGTTTCCAAATTTGAAACAATTGCGAACAATTTAAGTCCAATTACTAAAGAATTTCGAAATCCAAGTGCGAAAATCGAAACTTTGAGTCATTTACCTTCGCAGAGGCTCACGGACTGTCATGGGCCGTCGCGGGCTGGTGGGCCTGGTGGGCCGCGGGCCGGACTGGGCCGCAGTGGCTAGGGTCGCGCTCGCGAGCTGGATCGAGTGCTCGCGCAGTGGGTTGCGCGTTGGAGCGCTCGCTCTCGTGCTGGGGCGCGCTCGAGCAGTGGATCGCGCGCTGGAGCGCGCTGTGCTCGTGCTGGGGCATGCTGGAGGCACGCAGGGGCTCGTGCAGAGGCGCACAAGGACGCGCTGGTGCTTGTGCAGGAGCGTGCAGAGGCGCGCTAGGGGTCGCGCGCTGGGTGTCGCGTGCTGCTCGTGTGCTAATCGAGCGCTGCTCGCACTCGGCTCGTGCTGGGCTGGCGCTGGGCTGGCGCTGGGCTGGCGCAGGGCGGCGCTGGGCTCGCGCGCTGGGCTAGCGCTGGGCTAGCGCTGGCTCGCGCCGGCTCGCGCGCTGGCTCGCGCCGGCTCGCGCTGCTCGCGCTGCTGGCGCTGGGGTCACGCTGGGGTCGCTGGCGCTCGCGCGAGGGAGATCGCGCGCTAGCTCGCGCGATCGCACTGGGCAGCTCGTGCAGGGAGGAGCTGCGGCGGCTGGGTGCGGTGGCGATGGTGGTGACCGGCGGTGCTGGCAGCGGCGGCAGCGGGAGGGGAAGAGACACGGCGGCGGGGAGATCGGGAAAGAGAAAGAGAAAGAGAGAGGGAGAGAAGAGAGGGGGAAAGAGAGAGAGAGAGAGAGGGAGGAGAAAATTAGGGCTTAAAACAAGTTTCGTCCTCGAAACTAAAAGAAAACTATACAGAAAATAGATGGGAGTACTGTTTCCTCATGGCTTCCTCAGGCTCCCAAGTTTGTTCCTCGACCTGGTCGCTCCTCCACAAAACTTTGACAAGAGGAACCTCTTTGCTCCGTAGCTTTCTGACCTGTCGATCCAGAATAGTCACAGGCTGAACAGGTAAACTCAAGTCCTCTCGAAGCTCAACTGGCGGAGCTTCTAAAATGTGTGAGGGATCTAGCTGATATCTCCTAAGTACTGAGACATGAAATACATCGTGAACACGCGATAGATCTGCTGGCAGCTCCAATTTATATGCTACACTTCCGACCCTCTCAAGGATACGGAAGGGCCCAATATACCTGGGACTCAACTTCCCTCGCTGCTCAAATCGAATGACTCCCTTCAAGGGAGATATCTTTAAGAATACCATGTCTCCCACAGTAAACTCTAGAGGTCGCCGCCTACGATCTGCATAGGATTTCTGTCTATCCTGGGCGGCTTTCATCCGCGTACGGATAATCCTCACTTTCTCCTTCGTCTCCTCTACCAGCTCAACATTGGTGAGTCGTCGCTCACCGACCTCATCCCAGCACAACGGGGTACGACACTTCCTCCCATACAATGCCTCGTAAGGTGGCATGCCAATACTCGCCTGATAGCTATTATTATAAGCGAACTCCACTAACGGAAGATGCCGATCCCAACTCCCCCGGAAATCCATAACACATGCTCTAAGCATATCCTCTAAAGTCTGAATAGTTCTCTCTGACTGACCATCTGTCTGGGGGTGATACGCTGTGCTGAAATTCAGTCTAGTACCCAAAGCCTCCTGCAGACTGGGCCAAAAACGGGATGTAAATCTGGGGTCTCGATCTGATACTATCGACACTGGAACCCCATGCAGCCTCACAATCATATCAATATAGAGGCGTGCCAACCTTTCAAGCGAGTAATCACTCCTAATCGGGATGAAATGTGCGGACTTAGTAAGTCGGTCAACTATCACCCAAATAGCATCATGCTGTGCCGAAGTTCGCGGTAACCCCACTACGAAATCCATCGTGATATGCTCCCACTTCCACTCAGGAATGGGAAGGGGCTGCAATGTGCCAGCTGGACGCTGGTGCTCAGCCTTCACCTGCTGACATACAAGGCAACAAGCAATGAATTCTGCAATTTCCCGTTTCATACCAGACCACCAATAACTGTCTCTGATAGTGCGGTACATTTTAGTACTACCGGGATGTAAAGTATAGGCAGATGAATGGGCCTCCTCGAGAATAGCCCTGCGGAGATCACTATCTGCCGGTACACATACTCGACCTCGAAAAACCAACAGTCTATCCTTGCAAATTCTAAAGTCGTCAATATCACCTCTACTGGCTTTCTCATAAATACCTCGGAGCTTTTCGTCACTTTACTGAAGCTCCCTGATACGATCGAGCAAACTCGGCCGAACCTCAAATCTGGCTAGTATAGCTCCCTGATCATCACTAGCCAACCTGACTCCCAAAGCTCGGAGTCCCAATAAACACGAGAGATAAGTACTCTCGGTAGTCTGAGAAGAGGAAGATGACTTCCGACTCAAGGCATCAGCCACTACATTAGCCTTACCCGGATGATAATCAATAATGAGGTCATAATCCTTTAGCAGCTCTAACCATCTCCGCTGCCTCAAATTCAGTTCTCTCTGAGTGAACAGATACTTTAGACTTTTGTGATCTGTAAACACTCTGCATGTGAACCCATATAAATAGTGGCGCCATATCTTTAGCGCAAAGACTATGGCCGCCAACTCCAAATCGTGCGTAGGATAATTCACCTCATGCTTCTTTAGCTGCCGCGAAGCATAGGCGATAACTCTACCATCCTGCATCAATACACAGCCCAATCCCTGCCTGCTAGCGTCACTGTACACCACATACTCTCGACTACTCGTGGGAAGGGCTAGAATCGGAGCGAACGTCAATCGCTGTTTGAGCTCCTGACAGCTCACCTCACAACGATCATCCCATACAAACTTTACACCTTTTCGCGTCAATCTAGATAACGGAGCAGCAATTCGAGAAAAGTCCTCTACAAATCTGCGGTAATACCCGGCTAGACCAAGAAAACTCCTGATCTCAGTCACTGTCTGTGGCTGCTCCCATCTCAAGATAGCCTCAACTTTCTGCGGATCAACAAAGATACCTTCCGCAGAAACTACATGGCCAAGAAAACCAATCTGCCGCAACCAAAATTCACACTTGGTGAACTTAGCATAAAGCTGTCTCTCACGAAGAGTCTGCAAAATCACCCTAAGGTGCTGAGCATGCTCATCATCACTCCGCGAGTAGACTAAGATATCATCAATAAAAACAATGACGAACCGATCCAAATAATCATGAAAAATTCGGTTCATTAGGTCCATTAATGCGGCAGGGGCATTAGTCAGCCCAAACGGTATGACCAAAAACTCATAATGTCCGTATCGGATGCGGAAAGCCGTCTTAGGCACATCCTCGGCCCTAATCCGCAGTTGATGGTAACCCGACCGGAGATCTATCTTCGAGAATACTCTGGCACCCTGTAACTGATCAAAGAGATCATCAATACGTGGTAGTGGGTACCGATTTTTAACGGTAACTTTGTTCAGCTGTCTATAATCTATACATAGCCGAAATGTGCCGTCCTTCTTTTTTACAAACAACACCGGTGCACCCCACGGAGACGTGCTAGGACGGATAAACCCCTTATCCAGCAACTCCTACAGCTGGACCTTGAGCTCTCTCAGCTCAGCCGGCGCCATCCTGTATGGCGGCATAGAAATAGGGGTAGTCCCCGGAGCTAAATCGATCTCAAAATCAAACTCCCGAACAGGTGGTAGTCCAGGCAGCTCCTCGGGGAAAATATCAGGAAAGTCCTGTACCACTGGGACATCCTCCAGTCTCGGTCCCTGAGCAGTGGTGTCAATGATATGAGCCAGGTAAGTCACACATCCGCGGCGAATCATGCGTCTAGCCTCCAAAACTGAAATGACACAGCGGGGTAAAACCCGCCTCTCGCCCTCAAAAATCAACACTGGCTGATCGGGTTTTCGAAACTCCACCTGCTTCTTAAAGCAGTCAACCGAAGCCCGATGCATATGTAGCCAATCCATCCCCAAGATGGCATCAAAATCAGTCATGGCGAGAGGGATTAGATCTGCCTTCAGCACTGTATCCCCAACTTTGATTTCACATTCTCTATACACTGTGCCGCGCACAATCTGCTCACCCAGAGGAGTGATGACCGATATCTCCTCGTCCAAAGGTGAGAGCGGTCTGTCAGAGTGTCGGGAGAATTTATCGCTCACATACGAATAATTAGACCCCGTGTCAATAAGGATACGAGCATCTATTCCGAAAATGGGTAGAGTACCTATCATTGAACAAAATGCACATAGACTTAGAATAATTTCAAACTTGACATGTATATATATATGTCAAAATAGTTGAGCCTCTAGGGCTTCTACAATCTCGGTGTACAAAAATGTCAGAGTAGTATCATGTCGACAAAAGGGAACACAACATACAATACCCATACGACTGATACAATGCTGACATCCTCAAAAGAAGTGAGAATACGAATAGAGATCCTATTCTACAGGATCAGAAGGAGGAGTACCCATGATGATGTCGGGGTTCGCCTGGGCGTCCTCCTGCGTCATGGCATAAACCCGGGCCTGAGCCCTAGGCTGCTGTCGTGCTTGAGTCTGCACTGTGTTACTCCCAGTGGTCACCCTGGGAGTAGAAACTGCTGGCCGAACAGGCTGCCCCTGCTGTCCCATACGAGGAGTACTAGTGCGGCTCAGTGAACTCTGTCCTCCGAGTCCTAACTCAGGACAAAAACTCCTAATATGCCCCGGCTTCCCACAGTGGAAGCAAGTGACCGTCACTGAACAAGCTCCGCTCGGATGGGATTGACTGCACCTGCGGCAATAAGGGTGCCGCTGAGTAGTAAACTGTGCAGGGTGAGTCGGTGCGGGCTGTCTAAACCCCTGGGAGTACTGTCCCCGTCCCAGCTCAGGAAATCCAGATCCAAATCCGCCTCTGTACGAACTGGATCCCCTGCCCCTCTTGGAATTCTCCGCAAAATGAGACTTCTCCTTCTTTCTCTTCTGCTCTCTGTTCTCTTTCTGCCTAGTCTCAGCGCGGACCAAAGCCTCCGCGCGGTGAGCAGAGTCTATCACCTCGGCCAGTGTAAACTGTGGAGTAACAGTCATATACCTCTTTATGCTGAGGCTAAGACCGTCCTCAAACTTGAAGCGCAAATACTGAGGTGTGGCCAGATCTGGTACAAATGCGGCAAGTCTCCGCATGTCTGCCTCATACTCCGAGACAGATCTGGACCCCTGTGTAAGCCGTCCCAACTCTGACCTCATCCGGTCCTGCTGGTAGAGTGGGAAAAATCTGCGGTCAAACTCCCGAAGGAAGTCGTCCTACCGCAGTGGCTCTATTGCCTCATCAGTAAGGGTCTCCCACCATGAGAGGGCCTCTCCCTCTAATAATCGCTCTGCCACTTTCAGGCAGAGCTCCTCTCCAATCCCTAGATCGGTCAGAATCCTGCGGGTGCGGTTGATCCAATGCTTGGCTGCCGCAGCATCACCAAGCCCTGCAAAATCTGTGCACCCTAGCTGACGGACCTCCTTAACCAACTGAGTCAGCTCATGTACCCGTCTAAGAATAGCCGAAGTGGCCTCACTCGGCTCGGACAAAGTAGAAGGACCGGCCACCGGCGGTGGAACCGGTGCCGTAGGAACTGGCGCTGCTGCAGGTGCAGGCGCCGCTGTAGGAGGTGGTGGGGGCGGAATCTGAACCCCATGCGAAGCGTACCACTCATACACCTGCCTAAAGGCGTCGAGTGTGGGTACAGGAGTCTCAGCCTGAGCAGCTGGCTGAGTAGGTGCCGGTGGTGGCACGCGAGTCGAGGTACGATCCTCCGGCTCGTCTAAGTCCTCTCGTACTCGTGGGGTCTCGGGTGCCCGAGGTGCATCTGGCACTAACAGACCCTCAAGCGAAGCGAATCTAGCACCTCTCCTTCCACGTCTAGGTGGCATAATTCTGCAAGAGAAAGATGTTTATTATCATAAAAAGAATAGGCACGGTTCAAGAATTTTGGACTAATCATAGCATGGCTACCTTCACAAAAGGATGAGAGTCTTAGTTCAATAGGAGAAGAATATAACAAGTTAGGTTAGATACAACCGTATCTAACCCCCTAAAATGAACTCATATGCCTATGACCATGCACTGGGACTTCATGACTGTATGAAACTCTCATGCATTGAGGACTTTAAAAACTAATATATTCGGGAATGTTTCCAAGACTCTCTTCCTACATAGCTCTTAACCAAGTCGGCTCTGATACCAATCCAACTGTCACGCCCCGACCCGGGATCGTGAGCAGCTGCCCGTTACCCTGGATGCCGGCTGTATTTTTACAGAAAATCGGGCAGAACCTCCCCATATATCGGAGGTCTCCCATATTAAAATAAACCTGTTACCTGTCCAAAAGGGGCCATCCCGGTCTCAAAATGCATATATTATCCTCAACAACAAATCAGATCATCCTACTGCACAATTCAGGGCAACGCAAGGCTAACAAACAATTCTCCACAGTCCTAACCACAGACCTCTACTGCCATGCCCCCGTCAAAGGCATGGACAGCCGCCAGTCGCCCCTCCTGTGATTTAGAGGAGGCACCGAGCGATCCTAGAGGACAATTCTAAGACATGACACATTCCCAAATACAGACGCAACGAAAAAGAAATGCCTCAATGCAATGTCATGCAGTGACATGAGAGTTCCACAATTTAAATGTCCATATTTATACAGTCATCCCAAAATTATAAAAATGGTCATCTATAGATCTCAGAATACAAATACATCACCAATACAAATTTGCAGCGGAAATATACAATAATTCCTCAAGTCCAGGCCTGATCTCCCAAAGAAACTGAGCGTCCTAAAAGCGACACTCCTTGTCAAATACTATCTCTGAAACAAAAGGGAAATGAGGGGTGAGTACTCGGGAAAGAATACTCAGTGAGTGAGTGGGTCAATGCAGTCATCAAATATGGAGTGTGAAACTGGAGTGTCAAAACATAAGTATATAAATCATATTTCAAATCATCATGCTTTTCATTTCAACAATATATCACTTCACGCATTTTCAAGTCAAATATGCATCCAAAGCACTGTCATTAAAATCATAGAGCTGCCAGCCGAAAATGTCCTGGCAGAGGTCTACCGCGACCTATGACAGGCGCACCGGGGGTGTTATATGCAAATTTCTTTAAAGTGCTCTCTACCCCGGCGTTGGCGACGAACCTCGTCCAGGTGCTAGACTTGGAGAGGATATCCAATCCAAATCCAAATCCTCCCCCTTTCGGGTTCAACCTGGCTAGTACCGTGTAGATAATCAAATCACGACAACTCGTGGGATACCCCAGGCCTAGGCATATCCGGACGCCACCAAAGCGCCTCTCACGGTGTCCTTCGTAGCTACGGAAACAATACATATCAAAGCTCTCAAAGCCAAAATCAATATCACATCAAAATGTGCCGAAATCAGGTTCATAAACCAATGCAACATATAGCATAAAATGGCACATTATACATTTCAACCACATGGATGCATAATTTCATAATTCAATACAGTTTTTGGACACTCCAACGGTTCACAAAAGTCAATTTTAAAACCAGTCAAAACATTTCTAACATACGACAAATCATGCTCATTATCAAAATGTTGTAAAACAGGATTTACATATTAAACAAAAGCATTGAAATAAATCCCACTCACAGTTTTGGGGAGGATAGCGCACTCCCCAATAAAACCACAATACGTAAAGCAATGCTCCCCTCAATCGAATCACCAAAATAGCCAACCTAATCAATCATCACGATTTTCATCAAATTTCGACTATTGTCAGGGTTTATCAATTTTCTTAAATTTGTACAAACCCTAAATTCCTCAATTTATAAACATATTCCAATGTCATCAATTTCATTCTATTTATAAGTAAATAACAAAATCAAAATCAATCTTAATTCGAATCTAAAACCAACTAATACTACATAATTTGACAAAGTTTATCCAAAGGTTGAAGAGATTTCGTTTCTCTCACCTAGGGTTTCTCGGATCTCGGGTCTAGCTTTCGTTCGCCCGTTGGTTTGGTCTAAAACCTGAATGTTTCCAAATTTGAAACAATTGCGAACAATTTAAGTCCAATTACTAAAGAATTTCGAAATCCAAGTGCAAAAATCGAAACTTTGAGTCATTTACCTTCGCAGAGGCTCACGGACTGTCATGGGCCGTCGCGGGCTGGTGGGCTGGTGGGCCTGGCGGGCCTGGTGGGCCTGCGGGCCTGATGGGTTTGGTGGGCCGCGGGCCGGACTGGGCCACTGTGGCTAGGGTCGCGCTCGCGAGCTGGATCGAGTGCTCGCGCAGTGGGTCGCGCGTTGGAGCGCTCGCTCTCGTGCTGGGGCGCGCTCGAGCAGTGGATCGCGCGCTGGAGCACGCTGTGCTCGTGCTGGGGCATGCTGGAGGCACGCAGGGGCTCGTGCAGAGGCGTACAAGGACGCGCTGGTGCTCGTGCAGGAGCGTGCAGAGGCGCGCTAGGGGTCGCGTGCTGGGTGTCGCGCGCTGCTCGTGTGCTGATCGAGCGCTGCTCGCGCTGGGCTCGTGCTGGGCTGGCGCTGGGCTGGCGCTGGGCTGGCGCTGGGCTGGCGCAGGGCGGCGCTGGGCTCGCGCGCTGGGCTAGCGCTGGGCTTGCGCCGGCTCGCGCGCTGGCTTGCCCTGCTTGCGCTGCTGGCGCTGCTGGCGCTGCTGGCGCTGCTGGCGCTGGGGTCATGCTGGGGTCGCTGGCGCTCGCGCGAGGGAGATCGCTCGCTAGTTCGCGCGTTCGCACTGGGCAGCTCGTGCAGGGAGGAGCTGCAGCGGCTCACTCGCGGAAGGGAGGAGCTGCGGCGGCTGGGTGCGGTGGCGATGGTGGTGACCGGCGGTGCTGGCAGCGGCGGTAGCGGGAGGGGAAGAGACACGGCGGCGGGGAGATCGGGAAAGAGAAAGAGAAAGAGAGAGGGAGAGAAGAGAGGGGGAAAGAGAGAGAGAGAGAGAGAGATAGGAGAAAATTAGGGCTTAAAGCCCTAATTTTAATTTTCCTCTTTTTTTTTTTTTTTTTTTTTTTTTTTTTGTATTTGGGTATTACACAACCAATACACCAGCAACTACATGTATGACCTACATCAAGAGAAACCTGAAGTTCCAGGATACCAGGCAGACTGGGATTGCGGCTTTGCTTGTGAGACACTTTCAAATCTTCTCCTCATAAAACAATAAATCTCACATTTTTTCACTTATTGAAATATTGTTCCTTTTTGTTTTGATTTTTGCAGTTGAGAAAAATGGAGTGCCAATTGGTCCAAGGGTAAACATTATAATGTCATATGAAATCTTTTTACTTCTACATTTGTACTTTTTTAGCTCTTACATCCTTTTTTTTGTTAATGTGATCTTTGGTTTACTTGCATATATGGTTTTGTTGACAATTCCAGGCCAACTCTTATTGGCTTTATGATGTTCCATGGGGACTCTACAAGGCCCTCCACTATGTGAAAGAGCGATACAGAAACCTAACAATAGTCCTTTCCGAAAATGGTAAGATTAATATGACATACTCATCAAAACATTTACAGTAAAGGAAAAGAAAATGATAACATTTAGAATTCTTGTGATATTACAGGCAGAGATGATCCTGGGAATCTCACACTTCCCTGGGCATTGAACGACACAGCGAGAATTTCATACTACCAAGGCTATCTTGGTGAGTTGAAGAAGGCTGTAGATGATGGAGTGAATGTTGTCGGGTACTTTGCATGGTCATTGCTTGACAATTTTGAATGGCGATTGGGATACACTTCAAGATTTGGCATTGTCTATGTTGATTACAATACACTGAAGAGATATCCGAAGATGTCTGCCTATTGGTTCATGGAATTCCTTCGCAGGAACAAGCACTAGAAGAGAGTCATTTTTTTATGTTTTTATTTTGGGGCCTCTAGTTAATTCTTAAAAGACCCTTTCTTTAATTTTGGTTCTCTCGTCCATCATATAAGGAATACATAAATAGGAGGAGATAATAAATGTCACGCCCCAAATCCACCCCTTCGTTGGGGTTTTATCGGCGACGGACTATCTGGTTCTCACTAGGGCTTAGTCACTTGCACGGTAGTGGAAATTATACTAAAATAGTTGATTTTTCATTTATTTAAATCACTATATATTATAAAAATCTTCTATATATGATAAGTAGCGGAATTTCTATACTAGAGAAGTTATCCATAACAAAACTATCTCTATTCGTTCATTTAATCCTCCTCGACCTTTGTTCTTGCATGATCTAAAAATAGTTTATGGTGTAAACTTAATAGCCCAGTCAAATCCGTGTGTGCATGTGTAAAAAAATTTTATTATAAAATCATATGATAACGGTTTTTTTGTAAAATAATTTTAGAAAACTTTTTATGCAACAACATGTATAATTTAATAATAATAGTAACACAATACAGTACAAGTAACAGTTCACTTTCGTCTTATTTCTCTATAAAAATAGTCTCCTTATCCCTCCCACGAGATCTATTTCCAGAAAGGTCTATCACTCTCTTCCGCATTAAGTGGACAAATCTCCTATTCATATTAATAAAGTGCCAACAGTATGTATTTTGAAGTTTGACAAAGCCCTTACTTGCTCGCTCAAGCTATCTCCACACATACTGGCTCATATAAAAATCACAAACACATACATGGATGTAGCAGTAGGAAATCATTGTAACAGTAATAAATTATGGTAACAATAGAAAATCACGGTTGCAATAGAAAATCATTGTAGTTGTGCTTAAAATTATATGAATACAAAGGATACTCATTTCAAAGAAATATAAAGAACACTCACCTCAAAGAGTTAACTTAAGATCTTTAATTAGTTCGCTTTTTTCCTTTTTACTCTCTTCTCTCTTCTTTCCTTTCTTTCTCTTCTTTTCTCTTTCTATCTCATTCTTTCTTCCTTTTTCTTTCTTTTTCTCTCCTTCCCTCTTTCCTCAGGGTTTGCTTGTGATTTGGAATGGGAAGGGGAGAGGGGGATTTATAGGTGTTGGAAAATGATGAATCATCATCTCTTTTCATGGATCGTGGACATGTGTAGGATATGTGTCAAGTTGATAGATGAGGTAAAATACAAATTGACAACTTAAATGACACTTGTCGAACATGTGTCAAATGGTGGCATGAGAAAATATGCACTTGACAAGTGTCCAATTATGTGTTATGTGAATAGAGGGTGTCAAATGCAAATTGACTATTTCAAGTGACACATATTGATCACATTTATGGAATTGACATATGTCCGAATATGTGTCATGTGGATAGAGGATGTCAAATGCAAATTGACTACTTTAAGTGACACATATTCATCACATTTATGGAATTGACATATGTCTGAATATGTGTCGTGTGGATAGAGGAGGTAAAATACAAATTGACTACTTAAAATGACATATGTCAAGTAGATGGAGAAAGTATACAAATTGACAACCTTAAGTAACACTTGTCTAGACATGTGTCAAATGGATAAAGAAGGATGAAAGCAAGTTGACTACTTAAAATGACACATATTCATTCATCACATGGTCGGCAGAAGCTTATCCATTGGTGTATGGTCGGTTGTTGGTCGGTGCATGCTTTTGTAATGTATCTAGATTTTAGGTATTCAGCACTAGTTAATTGTTCTGAATATTTATTTTTCTTATAATATCATTTAAATAAATGTATTTATATTATTTTAGAATTACACGTAAATAAGGAAATACCCGTCATTTGGAAGCTTTCTATAGAAACCTTATAAAACTTTTGAGGGAAGCTTGTCATTCGAAATTTCCAATGAAGCATCAAGAAGCTTATGAAAAAGGCCTCACGAAGCTTATGAGAAAAGTCTCGAGAAGCTTACAAGTGAAGCTTTGTGCATATCCAAGATGAAGTTTGTAGATGAAGCTTTAGGGGTGGTTTCTTAGAGAAGTCCCAAATAGCTTATGAGAGAAGCTTCAAATAGCTTCTAAGAGAAGCTTTATTAAGCTTATTTCGTACAACTAAATTTTGGGTATGTGATATTAAACAAAGGGTTGTTTTGTATTTAGAGGATGATCATTAGGAAATGACACAAGAAATTCACATTCGGTGATATACTATCTTTTAGATTCCTTAGAATTTATATAAACCTATGAGATCATTTCAAAAACAAATTATAAATAATTTGAGTTTTCTTAGTTTTTTTCAAACGCCCAATATCCTTCTTCTCATATTCTTTTATCCCTTTCAGTCTAAACTGTGTAAATGGTATTGAAGTGATGGACATGCGGTCTGAAACTAAGGGAATATTTTAGATAAATGATTAGGTATTGCATATATATAATAGTTCTTAAGGAACTGTGTAGTATCGAGATGTTTTAATATTATAAATCTTTTGCCATCCTTTTGGCATATTAAGTTCTTTCAATATTTTTAGGACCCTTCTTGGAATATTTATATTAGGATGGTTAGAACTAGCCTATCAAGTAGAGGATAGCTTAGCAAGAGAGTAGTCTCATCAAATTGGCAACAAGGAAGGTTCCTTGAAAGTACGAAGGTACTAAGAATGGATTTGAATGACTTAGCACTCTAAAGCCAAGTTATTAATAGTCGAGAAAAAGGTATGGCAAGTCCTAGCAAGAAAGAAGGGCAAAGAGACTTTTGCAATTATTGCCAAAGGTTAGGACATAATGAGAATAAGTGTTGGCTAAAAGCTGGAAAATGTATCAAATGTGGAAGTAATGAGCACTACATTAAAGATTGTCCCAAGATAGCAAGGAAGAGAAGCCTACCTTAAGGTCAAAGACAATGCAATTAAAATAATAAACCCAGGATGCAAGGAAGAGTTTTGCCATGGAAGGTGAAGAAATCCCTAAAGCATCCAATGTTGTAGAAGGTATGCTTCAATATTCCTAAGGTTAAGATATTATTTGATCATAATTCTACACATTCATTTATTGCTCCTAGTTGATAGATGTTAAGATTGAAAAGTTGTCATACATATTGGAAGTAAGTACTCCAATAGAAAGTAATATGACTACTGAACTTATAATTAAGTCATGTAAAGTTGAAATTGAAAAGTGAGAATTCCTAGCATATTTGATTATCTTGCTTATTCTGGACTATAACATTATACTAGGAATGGACTTATTATCTCAATATCAAGCAAAAGTGGACTGTAGAACAAAAGTAGTAAATTTTTGTATCCCAAGACAACTTGAAGTTGAATTAGTAGGAAACATATAGTTATATCTGGAACACGCTCTAGAAAACTCTTTTATAAAGGAGGTACGGATATCTAGCTTATCTTATGAATCAACCCATTAAGAAAAAGAAATTTGAGAATTTCCCTATAGTGAGAGATTACTCAGATATGTTTCCTGAAGAATTAACTTCATTACCTCTAGGGAAATAGAATTTGGTATAGATCTTGTTCCAGGAGTAAAACTAATATCTAAGACCCCGTATCGAATGACCCCTCTAGAATTAAAAGAACTTTGGATATAATAGCAAGATTTACTTGAAAAAGGGTTTATTCGATCAAATGTATTACCATAGAGAGCTTCTGTGTTATTTGTAAAAAAAATGGTATATATTACAATTGTGTGTTAATTATTGAGGATTGAATAATGTTACAATAAAGAACAAATACCCCTTACCTTTGATTGATGATTTGTTTGATTAGTTAGAAGATAGTAAAATTTTTACTAAGTTCGATCTAAGACAGGGGTATTATCAATTAAGGAATAAAAAAGAGGACATTCCCAACATAGGTTTTAGAACTCGATATGGTCATTATAAGTTTGTGGTCATGCCCTTTTGGGTTAACTAATGCACCAGCTGTTTTCATGAATTTAATGTATAGAGTATTTCATCAATACATTGACTATTTCGTGATGATTTTCGTAGATGATATGTTGGTATACTCAAAATTAGAGGAAAAACACAAAGAACATTTGCATTGTGTGTTGCAAACTTTAAGAGAAAACAGATTGTATGCCAAGTTTAGCAAATACGAATTTTGGTTAGGAAAAAAAAAATACTTTCCTTGGTCATGTAATATTTGTGGAGGGAATTTTTGTTGATCTTTTTAAGATAGAATCCTTTTTATCATGAAAAACACCAATGATGGCAAGTGAGATGTGAAGTTTCCTAGGACTACCTAGATACTATAGAAATTTTGAAAGAAGTTTCCTTGAATTAGAGAAAGGACCAACTATGGCTCCAATACTTGCCTTATCCAAAGGAAATGATGGATTTGATGTTTACACTGATACATCAAAAGAAAGATTCGGCCGTAATGTAAGAAGCAGAGGTTATAGAATGTACATCGAGGCAATTAAAGTCTTATGAGCAAAACTATTCCACTCATGATTTGGAGTTAGCTACAATAATATTTGCTCTCAAAAAGTAGAGAGATTATTTGTATAAGGTAACTTTTGTGGTATTCACAGATCATAAGAATTTAAAGTATTTATTCTCTCAGAAAGAACTTGAGGCAAAGAAGATGAGGAGAATATTTCGAGAACTATGATTGTATCATCAACTACCAACTAGGAAAAGTGAATATAGCTACAGATGCCCTTAGCAGAATAATAAGGATAGCAAAAGTAAGGTTAAAAGTACATTAGAGCAACCATAGAATAGAAAATGCCACATAGAAACTTGAAGATGAGATCTGACAAAAGTATCCCACTTGTTTCTAAAATCAGGTATGAATTTCGAGAATGAAATTTTTTTAAAAGGGAAGGAATGTCACATACCCCAATTTAATTGCAAGAAATAAGTTATTATTAATAATGAAATGAAAATATTACCTGAAATGTAACACCAAGCTAAACAAAAAAAAAAAAAAGGGAGAGCCAAAACGCAGCGTTTTGGCCCTCCCCCCAATTGAATTAGGGCTAAAGCCCTAATTCTTCTCTCTCTCTCTCTCCCTCCATCTCTCCGCCGACCCTTCGCCTCCCTCCCCCACTGCGGCGCTACTCTTTCCCGCGAGCTCCGCCGGCATCTTCTTCTCCTCCTTCTTCTTCTTCTTCTTCTTCTTCTTCTTCTTCTTCTTCTTCTTCTTCTTCTTCTTCTTCTTCTTCTTCTTCTTCTTCTTCTTCTTCTTCTTCTTCTTCTTTTTTTGCTTTTTCTCCTTTCTCCCGTGGCTCATTCTCCATGATCTCTCATCGCGATAATCCACGATCGCCTTCTCTCTGCCTCGCCGCACACCACCGCGAGCCACGATCGAGCACCGCTGCACACCGCGAGCCTCCGCGAGCATCGCCTTCCGCCACAGCTCGAGCCCGCAGCGCGATCCCCCAGCCTGAGCCCGCAACGCGAGCCAGGCCCCGAGCAGGACCCAGCCTGCAGCGCGAGCCCAGGCCGCGAGCAGGACCCAGCCGCAGCGCGAGCCCAGGCCGCGAGCAGGACTGAGCCCGCGAGCGCGAGCCCAGGCCGTGAGCAGGACTGAGCCCGCGAGCGCGAGCAGGAACCAGGCCACAAGCGCGAGCGAAGAGCGCGCGCGGCCCAGCGCACGAGAGTGCACGGGCGCGCGGCCCAGCGCACGGGCGTACGGCCCAGAGCGCAGCAGCGCGCGAGAGCCGGCGTACGAGCGCGCACCAGCACAGCGCACCAGCGCACGGGCAAGCACCAGCCCGCAGGCCTATCAGCATCAAGCCCACGGGCCCACCAGGCCCATCGGTCCGTCAGCCGCAGACCCATCACCTGCAGGCCCGCTAGCCCACAGGTCCATCAGCCAGAGGCCCACCAGACCGCAGGCCTGCCAGCCTGTAGGCCCACCGGCCATAGGCCATCAGCCCGCTAGCTTGTCAGCCCACTGGCTTGCTGACCAGCGAGCCCGCTAGCTGTAGCCCACGACGGCTCGTGACGGCCTGTGAGCTCGTGACAGCCCACGAACCTCCACGCAGGTAAATGACTTAGGGTTTTGCTTCTGATCTAGGTGTTTAGATCTAACAAATAAATATTGTTTTGATAGGAAACCCTACAGACTTTGGAGTGATCGAAACGAATTTCGGACGAGACTCGACGCTTCGAGAAAACCCTAGATGAGGAGATTTCGGTTCTAATTGATAAATTGGATGAATTTAGGATTTAATCTAAGATAAAAGGTTTTGTATATGTTTAGAGTGTAAGTGGAATGCGAATAGAATACAATTTCTAAGATGATTATTGTGACTTTGAAGGTTAAGTATAGAATGTTATAGAAACTAGATGATCTGATACGAAAGAAGCGTATTATAGAATCACAAAATCATGTCGAGTGAATTCGAATAGTTCCTTTAGAGTTAAACCTTGAAATATGCATGAAAGTATCTGGATTGTAGAGTTGGAATGAAATGAGCCGTAAAGTGGAAGATATTGTATATTTCATGTCTTTTGGATAAACCCTAAAGATGCTTGAGAAATTGATATTCAATTTTGATAATCTGATTTAGGTTGATCTTTTTGGAGACTCGAGGATTCAGATTGGAATTGTTTTGAAAATAGGGTGTGACCACCCTCCCTAGAACGGTGAGTGGGACTTTGACATTCGCTATTGATTGAAAACCATATTTCAAAAATATTTTTAAATGACATGTTTTTGCAAATGTCTGATTGTTAGAATTTTCTAATATTTGATGAATGTTTTGTGACCTTTGGAGTGTCTAAATTTCTGACTTTATTGATATGCATCCATGAGTTTTGATAACTGTATATTGTGCCAGATTTTTGACATATTGATATGTTTTAATGCTTTCACTGTATTGACGCATGGTTTTAAATGGATTTACTTATATATTGGGCTGTATGCCCGGCCGACGTTATGATATATGCATGGGGCTATATGCCCGGCCGATCTGGTGATGGGATGCATGGGGTTACGTGCCCGGCTGATATGATATTGTGATCCGTAGCTACGAAGGACATCTGGTAGAGCCACCCCTTGTGTCCGGATATGCTTCGGCCAGAGGTATCCACCAGATTGTCATGTGTATGGGTGTCCCAGGTTGACCCTCATTCGAGAGGACGTTGAGTACGGCTCCGTCTAGCACCAGGCGGGGGCACCATACACGGCCGACTAGTTATATGTACATTATTATTATTTACAGGCTAGTTGGGGTAGTCTTTGGCCGACATTGGAGTAGAGAGCTATTCTTCAATACTTGTATTTGGAAAAACCCCCAATGCGCCGTCATTGGTCAAGGTAGACCATTGCCGGGAATATTTCATTTGGCCGGCTCTTCATGACATTGATGTAAAATTTGGATGCATATCTTGCTTTTTGATGTGTGCATATGATATATGATTTTGAAATAACATGATCGGTTTGCACACTGTGGATATTTTCTTATCTTATGCTTTGACACTCCAAGTTCACCCTAGATATTGATAGTATGATGTCAATCCCTTCAATTACTGAGTATCCTCCCATAGATACTCACCACTCACTTTCTTTCCCACAGGATTAGTGTTGGACCGATGAGATATCACTGGGCTTAGGTATGGATATTTTCCATCTCTTCCGCTACGATGATTGGTGATATTATTATGTATTGGAGATTTTAGCTTGACCAATATATTTATATAAATTTTTTTGGGATGACTGTATAAATTATGGACATTTATTCTTGAAACTCTCGTATTGATTTATTTCATTGCATTGAGGCATTTGTAAATATTTAAAAATAATTTGAGAATTTATTTTATATATGCATAGAATTTAAGTCCGCTCGGTGTGGCGGCTGCTCATACTCTAGTTGGGCATGACAGTAGAGGTCTGTTGTTAGAACTGTTAGAAACTTTATAGCCTTGCGTTGTTTTGGATGTTGGTTGTGGTATTTGTTGATTTTGGAGAGGCTAGGATGACCAATTGTTTATTTTTACAGGATGAATGTCATATACAGGTGAAATTGTACATGGGAAACCTCCGATTTATGGGGAGGTTCTGCCCGATTTTCTGTAAAAATACAGCCGGCATCCAAGGACAACGGGCGATTGTTCACGATCCCGGTTTGGGGCGTGACATGAAACATGGAAATTGAATACAAAATTAGGCACTTAGAATGTTGAAAACCTAAGCTTGACCAGGTCACTGGAAACTAAGTATCCAAAAAATGAGATATCTAAAATGTTTAGAAAACAATGAGGAAAAGTCTCGGTAATTGTTCTTGATATATCAAATAGGTGAAAACATATTTTTTTAGAATTTTTCAAAGCCATTAGTTCTCCAAATAAAAGCCTACAAAGTTAGCCATTTCAAGTTTTGTTCTTAGAAGAAAGAGTTGACTTTTTATCTTTAAGAAATTAGATTTTAAAACTATTTTTATTAAATCCAAATAGAGATATTTTCTTATTTATGTGTGATTCTTAAGTAAATGAACTAAATACCTAAATCTGGACACAGCACATATGCATGCACTGACCATGTGACCACCTTACCACCATCCAAAACCGCCTTATCTTCTACCACCATTTAAGTTTTCAATTTGCATTTTACTTTCTCGATCCGCTTGACACATGTCACTTTAAGTAGTAAATTTGCATTCGACCTCCTCTATCCATATGACACATATTTGGACACTTGTTAAGTGCATATTTTTCTCATGCCACCACATGACACATGGAAGGACAAATGTCTTACATCTAGAACAAAAACTTTGCATGATCAACAAGTGTCCTAACACTTGGTAATAATCCATTAGCCAACTTAACCTATAAATACGTCTTCCTCCTTCGATTTCCAAATCAATTCGGCCAAGAGGAAGAGAGAAAGAGAAAGAGAGAAAAGAGAGAAAGGGAAAGATAGAGAGAAAGAAGAAGAGAAAGAAAGAAAAGAAGAGAAAAAAAGAGTAAAAGGGAAAAAGTAAACTACTTAAGGATCTTAGTTGACTCTTTTAGGTCAGTGTTGCCACGCTTCAAATCCACCCCCTCGCCGAGGCTTCATTGATGATGGACTACCTGGTTCTCACCCAGGGCTTAGTCACTTTGCATGATATGGAAGTCTTATTATTTCATTTATCTTATTCACAACATATTACAAAAGTCTTGTATACAAGATAAAGTAGCAAAATTTCTAAAACTATCCCTATCTGTTAATATTCCTCGACCTTTATTCCTGTAGGATTTAAAATAATTTTTGGTGTGAACTTAATGGCCCAGTAAGGTACGTGTGTGCATGTGTAGAAAATTCAATATAAAATTTTATGATCACGGCTTTACTGTAAAATCATTTTGAAAAAGCTTTATATGCAGCAACAACATGCATATTTGAATAATAGTAATACAATAAGCACAAGAACAGTTTACTTTTGTCTTATCTCTCCATATGAATAGTCTCCTTATCCCTCCCAGGAGATCTGATTCTAGAAAGATCTAATAGTCTCCCCCTCATTACGTGGACAAACCTCCTATCTAAAATAATGGGGTGCTACCGGTATGTATTTTGATATTCGACAAAGTCCTTTCTTTCTCGAACTATCTCCACACATATCAACTTATATAACAATTATAATCACATGCATTCGTGTAACAATAGAAAATCATGGTAACAATAGTAAATCATGACAACAGTATTATGAAATCAGTAGTAAATCATGGTAACAGTATTATTAAATCATGATAGTATGAAAAATCATGGTAGTCATAGCAAATCATAGTAGTAATAGGAAATCATGATAGTTTTGCATAATCTAGATGTGAAAATAAAGAACACTTACTTGGAAAAGTTACCTATAATCTTCTTTCCCTTTTTACTTCCTTTCTCTCTCTTTTTCTCTCATTTCTCTCTTTCTCTCTTTCTTTCTTTCTTCTTGGCCTAATTTAATGGTTTGGAATGGAAGGGGAGGGGGTA
Organism: Dillenia suffruticosa; assembly: GCA_033439265.1. Lineage (NCBI taxonomy): Eukaryota > Viridiplantae > Streptophyta > Magnoliopsida > Dilleniales > Dilleniaceae > Dillenia > Dillenia suffruticosa. Next base: position 12,979,328 of record JAVTVX010000009.1, read on the forward strand.
TAGAACACTTATTCATAAGCCAAGTGTGAGGGCGTGGATTTGGGGTGTGACAATGCAGGTATGGCAAGTCTTGTATGTGCTTCTGGGTGTAGAAACTATAGTTTTCTTATGAAAAGATTGTATGAGATCTTCCAAGATTATAAAAATAGCGAATGTAGACTTTCTTTGATTTAGAATCCTTTAAATTAGGAAAGGTTTCAGTTGTCATAGGGACTTATTTCTTTATCGGGTGAGATTATAATTGAATCACATTTGATTAAGGAAATTTTGAATTTGTTTGAGATTTCTTTCCTTATCGGATAATCACGATTTAGACTCATCGCGTAGTAGGGATTACTTCTATGGTTGTTTCATGAAGTATGGGAACGATAGACAGGTTAGAGATATAAGAACGATCGATAAGTCAAAGAGTCAAGAGCTAGAATGACTGAAGAGGTTTTATCGAGAAACCTAGATCGAGAGGGAGATTTGGCCAAATAGGAACCGTGACCATAAGGGTGTTTCCTATTTATCAAGAGAGGTTAGTGGGCTTTGTGATCGCGATCTTACTATGGTTCTGTGGTAATGGGCCAATAGGTCGAGTACTATCATTTATCCCCGACTCCTAATAGTCTTTTCATAGAAAAGGCAATAGGAGTAGAGCTAAAAAATTTGGAAATTGAACTAGAACAAAAGTGAAATAGTTTTGAGTATGTGAAAGGATTGAATAATGAATATTAAATGTGGTAGACATCAGTGGTTTGAGGTGGAAAGGGCACGAGGATGCAACGATTGTAGCCAAGTTCGAAGGACAAACTATGACATTAAATGCGATGAAGTGTGCTACTTCAATCATTGAGAATCGAATTTAGTAGACTTTCTTGCTCTTATAAATAGAGAGTAGTTGTTGGGGGTTCATTAATTCATGATATGAGGTAAAACTATGTCTTGGCTTTGAAAAACAGGGGCAGTGGTGGTATTTTATATGATTTTTCTACATCTCGCTGTAGGTGGGATGTTTCAAAAAGTTCTCTGTGGGGTGAGATGGTGTGGGTATGGAGAGGGTTCGTGGATTATTGATACAGGGTTCCATCAGTAAGGAAACTATTGATGTGATGTTCCATCACAACCTTCAAAAATCCAATACCGTGATGGCCCACATCGATGTTTCAAGTGACCTTACATTAGGTGGGACATTCCTCCTTCCTTTCACTGGTTTTTTGGAAGGTGGAGGTGTTTCCCCCTTGCAAGGTTTGACAGAGATAGTTGAGCGCTAAGTGCAATAGTTGACTTAGTGTCGACATTTCTTGGGGCAAAGAGTAAAGAGAATGGGAGAGCTAGATATGCAAAGGTGGAGTTGGCAGAATGAATCTGCTTAGTAAAGCTATGATTCAAGACAAAGAATGAAACTGGATGAGTGTCATCTCTTTCTCTGTAGTTTCCACATTGTATATGTTGCTCCCTTGATATTTCCCACTTCCCAACTTCTGTATTCTTAATATGTAATCATTGTGTTGTTATTGCTTTTGCTTAATATATATGAAGATTTGGATGAATAAATGAGTAGAAAATCTTCATCCTTGCCACTATCTTTGTTGTATTATATTTACATATTGACTGAGAGAGCATTCAAGAGATTTGAAATCATGAGATATTCGAGACATTAGTTAAGAAACTATCTTACTCTTGTAAGGCTTGGCTGGCAGGGTAACGATTAAGGTTTGATCTGTCGCCTTTGGAGTCATCCCTCCAATTCGATACACTTTATTTTCTATATGGCTTACACTTTTGATCTTGAATGTAAAGTTCCTGGAATGTAATTATAGTATTATGCTGGAATGAAATTTCTTTGTTACTCTCTACTTTCACTTGTGTGACTTTAGTGCATCTCGTTTCTACTGACTTCCACCCGCTGTAAAAATTTTGATAAAGGGACGCACAATTTCTTTCTCACTATTTCCATTGTGTCTTTGTAGAATTGTATGTTGAAGGATGTGAGCACCGAGGGTGTATTTTCTCATACATGGCGCATCAACGTGCCCTGCTCAAGTTCACATGAGGCATAAAGTCAAGAAGGCAAAAGCATTGTTACGTGAGTATAATGCATGCGAGACAGAGGTCGTGCGGACCTCATTGCATTTTGTTAGTGTGTTTAGACCATTATGGAGGCTTCTGCCCACATGAAACTTAAAGAACTTTGTGGTATTGTGCTATGAAGCTTCGTTGTGTCGAGCGAGAATTTGGAGGCGTTCTGCCTTGTAGGCTCATTGGCTTTGCGCCAATCAAGGACTTGGAGGCATTGTCCCTTGATGGGCTCATTGGCATGGTATTAGATGAGGATTGGAGGCATTATGCCCTGATGGGCTTGTTGGCATTATGCTAGATGAGAATCTGGAGGTATTGCGCCTTGATAGGCTCATTGGCATTGCGGCATTAAGCAAGGTGAGAATTTGGAGGCGTTGCACCTAGAGAGTGGGTAGTGTCAGCCTAGCTGGGAGTTACATCCCGTATCGATGACACATTTTGAGGCATGGAGACAAAAGAATGTTAGCTTATAAAAGAGAAGTGATAGACAAGGAGTTCTTGGGCATAAGGGGCCAACCCATTTTTTATTCCGTTAGATATATAGTATGTACAAAAAGGAATAATGTCATCATTCAATAGGGTAGAAAATGAGTAGTATCAGCACTAGTGAAAGTAATAAAGATTATTGATAGTAGATACATAGATTCTTAGCATTCCATGTTCTGCATACAATAGAACTATCTAGATGGTTGAGGCGATATGTCCTTGAAAGAATTATTGAGTAGACTTGGTAGGGCCTTCCTAGTTCGGTGCAAGTTTGTCCCTCGGTTGAGGTTGCCCTATTACTTTGACTCTTCTAATAACTAAGTCTCCAAGTTTAAATGTTCTGGTTTTGACTCACCTGTTATTGTATCTTGTCATTTGTTGTCGATAGGTTGCCATTTGAAAGGATATGGTGTCTCGTAGTTCTAGGTAGAGTAGTGCAGGCTCATTCGATCTTGGTTGGTATTGGTCTACGCATAGTGAGTAAATTTTGATTTCCATTAGGAAAACTACTTTACACATTCGTAAGGAATATTGAATGGTGTTTCCCTTATGGATCAACGAGGTATAGTATGATAGGCCTAGAGAATTTTGGGAAGTTCATCTACTTAAAAGCCTTTTACTTCTTCTAATGCCATTTTAAGCCCTTGATGGACTATTTGGTTAGTCACATCATCAAGGCCGTTAGCTTGTGGGTATGCGACAAATGTAAAGTGATGCTTGATTTCGAGCTTGTTGCAGAATTCCTGGAAGCTCTTATTATCAAACTACTTAGCACTGTCAGTGATAAGAACATGGGGTAGGCTGAACCAGGTGTTGATGGACGCCTATGAAAGTCTATATCTTATAGGTTGTGACTTGAGCCAATGGTTCAGATTCAACCCATTTAGTGAAGTAATCTATGGCCACAATGAGAAATATTCATTGTCTTGTAGCTTGCAGGAACAACCCTAAAATGTTTATTTCCTATTATGAGAATGGCCATGAGCTTGCGATTGGGTAGAGCTCGGAGGAAGGTTGGTATGGCACTGAGAGAAGTACTGACAATTGTCACATTTCTTGGCACAAGTCTCTATATTGGCCTTCGTAGTGGGCCAAAAGAACCCTTGACATAAGGCCCTATTGGCTAAATACTGAGCACCTTCTGCATAGCCATTCATGAATTTCTCTAAGCATGTAATTGACTTCCTCTGGTGTTAGGTATCTGAGGTATGGGTGAGTGAAAGATTTCTTATAGAAGGTCCCATCAATGATGGTGTAAAACAATCTAGAACGGGGGTTGAATAGGTTGTTTGTAGATTTGTAGCCTTTTCTCGAATAATTGGGATTTTCATAAGAGAGCGAAAGTAGATACGAATAAATAGGTAGGAGGCACAAGATTTTGTAGTGGTTTTACCTAATCGGTGTACGTCTACTTCTAGGCACCCTCCTAGATTTTCACTATTTTACTCAAATAGTACATACAACTAAATTCACAGGTTCTAGTTACACCTTACTATCTAACTCTCCAAAACTTACACAATCATATACAACAAAGTACACACAGCAAAGAGATAAGCCTTCCCTTTGTCTAATTAAAGTAAATGCAATTTAAGAATGAAGAATAAAAGCAATGACTCTTGAGGGTCTGATTTTAAGCTTTGTAGCTTGTACGTAGATCACAGAGTTTTAAATAGTTTTAGGCTAAAGAATGTTTAGTAGAGAATATTCAATTGTGGATCAAACTTATACATTCATCAACAATTGTTTTTGAAGATCTAGTAAGGTATTTATAACATCATTCACTATTTTGAACAATAGATTCATTGTGGTTTTGAGTGTTCAAATGTTAACCATTAATTAGCCATAAATGCTTCAACCACTTGTTTGCTTTTCTGTAGAAGTAAACATTAAAAGCAAGCTATCAACTAATATTTATGTCCCATCGACTATCAAAATTTGAATTTCAAATTTTGTTTCGACAATTCCTTATACCTAGCTTACTATTAGTCTTTTTCTACAGATGATTAGTAAAATAGTAATTAAGCTTAGTCGGCTGAGTTTTCTTAGAATGTGTTTTATTTGTCTGAGTCCATTAATGTTTAGTCAACTACTTTGATATATTAGTTGACTGTTATATCATTTAGTCGAAGATTTGACTATCTTAATTAACTAGTGTGTGTTATTATGCATTGTGTACAGACTAGAATTTATCATGCGTCGATTGGATTCTTTACATAGTCAAAAGATTTAAAGATTTTGTCGATTGCTGTATTTTGTGATTCATAGATAGCAAAATGCACTTAGTTGCATGTCTATTAACTTAATCTATTTAATCGAATAAGATTGAAATTTAGTCATCTGGTTTGTATATAAAGTATGTGAGAGCAAACTAATCTCAAGCATATATTGACTATTAGATTTAGTCAACTAGACTATTGTGATAGTTGACTACTTAGCAACCTTATGTGTACTTAGCAAAATTCCTGTTCTTTTGATCATAGTAGTCGATTGAGTCTTTTATTCTACTGAATATGTTATCTTTCAAGTCTTAATGGATCTAGTCAACATCTCTAGGATGTTTTGTCGACTTTTCTTTATTGATCAAAGTCGGATTTTCTAGGTATTCAAAAATTTAGTTAACAACTTTTATAAATTAGTAGACAAGTTGTTTAAGATTTTAAAAAAATTTCTAAGTACTGAATGTGTTAGTTGAAGTCTCCTATTCACTTAGTCGACAAACTAGTTAGAGATCGAAGTAATTTTTGTAGTGTAGTGTAATCTAGTCGACATGATCAAGAAATTAGTCGATAAGTTATGTGGTTCAGATTTTAGTTAGTCGACATGGTTTATGGAGCAGTTGGCTATATTCAATTTAGTTCTATGTTTTCTTAATCTAGTCGGTTACCTTGATGGTCTAGTTGTCTATTATATACTATTTTGTGATTATTTGACGACTAGATTATTGTATCTGTCGACAGTTCTGGAGAATACATCTAGTCTAATTTTTAACCAATTTCTCCTAATTATTTTCTTACTAATTTAAGTTGATTTGCTCATCATCGAAACATGTCTGTACGATGTTCTTCTCTTTTTTGATGATGACAAAACACATCTAGCATAGTTTTGGAATTAGATTAATTTAACTCCCCTTCAAACATTGCATCATAAACATCATAAACATACTCCCCCTCACAGTAGATAAGAAAACAATTTCAGCAGAGCAACAACAATACTTTAATATTCATTCCATTTTTCTCTCCCCCCTTTTGCCATCAATAGAAAGGGCTCAAATATAAGCTTAATAGGCAAAAAATGGCTCAAGATTAGGGTTAATGTAGACCTATTTCTAGAGGTACAAAAAAAAAAAAAAACCCAACCATTCTAGCATACTAATTGATTTTCCATCTCCATTTTTTAGGAACAATAATAAAATAGTCATTAAGCCAAGCAATAAAATAATAATTTAAAATGAGACATTAATTTAAAACAGCCAGTAGATTACTACATATTGTTTAACAAGAAAATAAAATGCAAAGGTAAACCATACATTATTAAGAGCAAAGTACCATGCATTTATTTGACATATTCAGAAACTTGATTGACAATGTCTTTAATAACTTCTTGAACTATTGTTGAAAGATCTAAAAAGTAGCAGTAGCAGCAAGGGTAGGAGCATAGTAGATGATGATGGTTCAGTAGAGATTGGGGTGGAGATGCTAACTTGTTCAGGCACAAGAGTACACTTAGAGGAAGAAAGGAGGTCTGAAGGTCCAGATGATGAAGGAACATCAGAGGTTTGTGGTATAGAGAAGGATGGAGGTGAAAAGATTACTCTGGGCATCTTCATCCTTGGTTTTTCTTTAGTGTCATCGGAGTTATTTTCTTCTCTAGGCCTTTTTCTTCCTTCCTTAGAACTTTCAGTCAGTTTCTTTGTAGTTTTTCCATAGCCTTCGCGATTTTTGTGTTCTATTCTTCTATAACATGCACTCTATCATAAAAATAGAGAGTGTAAGTAGTAAGCCTAACTAGAGCACCCCCATCATCTATAAGGATAATTCTTCACCAACCTTAGGTTTAGGGGCTCTTGATCAGTGATAAAGGGCTTAGGGTGTTTGCTTGTCTTCCCTTGTTTAGTGTAGAGGCATTGATGGCATTCTTCATTTGTAGATCAATGGTATGTTATTAGGTCAGTTATCAAACTCCCATATGCTAAGTTCGTTAAGTCAGACTTAACATTGTTTATCATCATATGGGGACCAAGAAGTGTAGGCCTAGGTTCTTTCTTTCCATTATACTAGCCATTAAGTAGAGATCTTCTTTGGTTAAAAGTACATGACTACCTACCCTATGTTTCAGAATGTGGCTTACAATCAAGTGCAGTATTATTAAACTATTTGTACTAGTGTTAAGCACTTCCATTCTAGGGTTATTAAAGACTTTCCTGCAGTGTGCTAGTTGAATTCCACTAATGTACTCCTTGCATTCTTCATAGGAACCCATGGTACTCCACTAAGTCAACATATACTCTTACTTTTATTTTCCTTCCCTTGATAAATGTCTCGAAGCAACAGCTTTTGGTATGTTCCCCTAAGTTTAATTTTTCATCATCCTTACTCTCAGTCAGTTATATATTGTTATAAAATAATTGCATAACCCTTTCATATACCTTATGTAACACCAAAAAAAAGAATCCCCAAATTGGATTAGGGCTAAAAATCCCTCTCTCTCTCTCTCTCTCTCTCTCTCTCTCTCTCTCTCTCTTTCTCTCTTTTCTCTCTTTCTTTTCTCCTCCGCCGCCGCTCTTCTCCTCTGCCGCGGCCTCTCCCCTTCTGCCACCCACCGCCGCTGTTCCTCCTTCCTCACGCGAGCGCTAGCCTGCAGCACCTCCTTCCTCGGGCGAGCGCACAAGCAGCGCTAAACCTTCTGCCCGAGTGCTCCATAGCACAAGCCGAGCCTGCGCATGAGCTGCGCGATCCCTGCACGAGCTCTTGCGCAACCCACTATGCGAGCCCTGCGGCGATCTCCCACGAGCAGCGCGCGACCCAGCATGAGCCAGCACGAGAGCCCAGCGCGCGACCCCAGCGCGAGCCAGCGTGTGACCCTAGCACTCTAGCGTGCGCTACACGAGCACATGCGACCCCAGCATGAGCGCGAGCGCACTCCAGCGCGCGACCCACTACGGCCTGCGAAGCCCTCTATGGCCAGCAAGCCGGGCTGCGAGCCTGCGAGCCCACCAGCGGGCCAGCCCACCAGCCCGCCAGCCCTAGAGCCCGCGACGGCCCACGAGCCCGTGGCCGGCTTTCCCCTTCGAAAGCTCACCTGCATCTTCACTGCAAGTAACGACTATGATTTGGTTGAAATTCTAGGGTTTGGTGTTAGAAATTTAGTTGTTGCTAATATATTTCAAATTTGGAACTATTACAGATTTTAAACCAATTCGACGGGCGAATGACAGCTAGGTTTGAAACCCGAGGAATCCTAAGTAAGAGAAACGCACTCACTTCAAAGTTTGAATAAATTTTGTTGATTTTAGGTTATATTAAATTGGAAAGAAAAAAATTAAAAATCCCTTATTAGGGTTTTATTTGATATAAAATTTGATAATTTGATTAGATTTGTCTTTTGGAGACTTGTTGAAAAATAGGGAGTGACCACCCTCCCTACATATTAGAGTACGAGGCTAAGCTCAGATGACTAGCGGCCTTTGTCCCCGACATGGCTACACCAGCTCAGTTAAAGTTCAAGTTTGAAGATGGTCTCCAATTGAGTATCAGAAAGTATATGACAGTGACTCCCTCTTTTACACTATTAGAGGTGATTGATTCAGCATATCGGGCTTAGGAGATCATCCGAGCTGAGGCTAGACAGAGGGAAAGTCACCAGAAAGGGAAGACTGGGTCATAGGGTGGACAGTTTTCGAAGAGGGGAAGAGGTTTTGGATATCCCGAACGTTCTTCTAGCTTTAGACTAGCAGGACCGGGACAGGGACCTCGACCACAGGGTTTTGGGACACCAGCCCCTAGTATCTCTATACAGCCTACATAGCCTACTACACAGAGACAATCTTTCTACTGTAGATGCAGCAGTCACCATGCCTTTGGGGCATGTAGAGCACCGGTTACTTGCTTCCAGTATGGGAAGCAATGTCACGTTAAGAGTGCCTGCCCAAATTTAGGTCGAGGAGGATCAACTTTGCAGAGTAGTACTGGTACTTTTGGCACAGGCTAGCAGAGGGTACCTGCACACTCATCTCTTATCGCTCCCCAGACTGTAGCCGGGAGTAATATAGTGCCAGAACCGTCTCGACAGCAACCTAGAGCCCAGGCTTGTGTGTTTGCAATGACGCAGGAGGACGCACAGACAAACCCTGACGTTATTATGGGTAATCTGACCGCAGATCCCTCAGTGTAGTACTTTTGTTGTATTTTCTGTATGAGTTTCTTGTATATCATGATATCGATGTACAGTTTTGACTAGTTAAAGTTTTAGAAACTTAACTAGTTTGATATATATATATATATATATAATTGTCTATTTTTCTTCACATTTTAAATATCTTTAATCGTTTTCCTATCTTTAGATACCATGCGAATATTAGGTATCGACGCCCGTATTCTTATAGATACCGGGCCGAATTTTTCATATGTGAGCGACGCATTCGCTCTCTATTCTGATAGACCTCTCTCGCCACTTGATGAGGAGATTATGGTATTCACTCCTCTTGACAAACATATCATTCGAGATACAGTTTATAGGGACTGTGAGGTTGGTATCATTTGAGATACAGGCAAACCCCGCCCTGCAAGCTCGCCCTCCCACTCGAGCTAGAGCCGACACCCCCGCCTCCAAGCGCGCCTGTTCTAACGTTAGCCCTCCTCACTTAATTACTGGAAAATGCCTCCGCTTTCCCTCCATAGTGGTTCGAACTCCTGCACACGCATAAACCTGTAAAAGTATTTAACCACCAATCCAAATGTTAGTATGTAATATAAATTTTTTTTTTTACTTAATATTTTTCCTTCACATTTTTCTAATAATAATAAAATAATATATAATAACAATTTAAAATAATAAATATAATAACTTTTTTTACTTAAACCACCAACCTAAAATAATATTAATTAAAAATAATAAATATGATAATTAAAAATAATAAAATACTAATTTAAAATAAAATAAATAAATAATTAAAAAATATATTAATATTATATATTTTTTCTTTTTTTTCTTTTATTTAATTATTTTATTATTCTTTTTCATTTTTATTTTATTTTTTTAATCCATAGTTTAAAAATAGATTATCGCATCTTAATAATATAAAATTATAATTATCAATAAATTATAATATATTAATAATTTAAAAAATTTATATCTTTAATCACAAAATATTTTTATTCGTTTGAATATGTATGTCAATATAATTATTATATATAAGAAATTTCAATAATGAAAATAGAAAGGAAAAAAAAACCCAAAAATAGAGATGAGAGTAAGAGGAAGGAAAAAAAATGAGAATAGAAAAAAAATGAGGAGGAAGAAAGAAATAAAAAAATATTATCACACAAAGCTTAGGGTGTTGCAGTGGTTGACATGTCCTATGTTCAAATCCGAGGTTCAAGACTCGAATTCCTTCGATAGCAATTTTAGTATTTTTTTAGTATTAAAACAATGAAGGGCAGGTGACCGTGTGTTCATGTACGGCCGCCCGAGTAGGTGCGCCCGCATGCGCACCCAGGTAGGCGCTCCAGTAGGTGCACGTGCATGGCCCAGGTAGGCGCACCAGCAGGGCGCGCGCTCGTACAGGAGCGCGCCTACCTGTGCCCGGTGCCGGTGCATGCCTGCGCCCCTGTCTGGGCCCGGCGCCCGTGCGTGCATGTGCGGGCACCCGCGCAGGCGCTTGCTTGCTTGCATCTGACGCCCGTACGTGCATGCGCGGGCACCCGCGCAGACTCACGCCCAGGCTCGCCGGATTAATATTAATTAAAAAATATTCTAAATGATTTGTATTATTTAATAAAATAATACAAGGTACCTATACATTAATAAAAAATATTAAATAAAACAAAAAAAGAAAAATAATAAATTAATAAATTAATTAAAAAATATATTAATATTATTTTTAGAAAAATAAAATATAAAAAATAAATAAAATACTATTTTAAAATATTATGATAGTTCATATGGTTTTAAATAATATAATTTAAATAAAATAAATATATGGTTTTTTTAAGATTTAAATAATATTATTCTTTTAAAAAAATGAAATATAATATAATAAAATAAAATGTTAAATTAGAATATTATAAAATAAAAATATGATTTGTTGATATAAATTAATAAAATAAAATAAAAAATATTGCTGATTTAGCGACGGACATGAATATTATATTAATATTAATCGTCGCTAAATTAATTTTTTAATTTAAATATTATATTAATATTATATTTTATTTAATTATATATAACAAATTTAGCGAAGGATTGAGATTTTTGTCGCTAAATTTAGCGATAGAAAACAAATCCGTCACTAAATTAATTTTTAATTTAAATATAATATATTAATAAAATATAAATAAAATAAATAAAATAAATTCTATTTAAAAAATATTAAATTTTGCGACGGATATGAAAATTTGTCGTTAAATTAGCGACGGATATAAAAATTTATCGCTAAATTATTGACTGATATAAATTTATCGCTAGGTCGGTAGCTAAATTCGTGATAGATATAAATTCGTCGCTAAATTAGCAACAGATTCTTTATTCGTCGCTAAATTACCGACAGATTTCTCGATCCGTCGCTAATTTAATTATTTTTTTATATAATTTGTATTTTATATTTTGTTTTCTTCTTTTTTCTTTTATTTTATTGTTTTATTATTCTTTTTCATTGTTATATGACAAATGAAGATGAATAACTGAATTTTTAAATACGATTGAATTATATAAGAGAAACGAACGGATATAAAAGATGAAAAATATAAATGGTGAACTCCACGACCACGAATTAATTAAAATTGTCTGTTACAGATTTATTGAATTATTTATTGTTGTAAATTCTTAGTTTGTTGAAAATTATAATATTTATTATATATTTAATTCAATTTCGTTATTTAGAATTAGTTAAAACGGGGACACGGTTAAAAATATTTCCTAATAGAGTACAGAAAAAATTTAGTTACGAAATTAGTCTTAAATTTTGAAATATAGATAATAAATTAACGACGAATTTAGCCACGAACACTTTTTTTGTGGCTAATTAGCGACGAATTTAGTTATAAATATTTTTTTGTACCTAATTAGTAACGAATTTAGTCACGAATTTTAGAGTTCGTTGCTAAATTTAGAGATAAATATTTTTTCGTAACTAATTAGCGACAAATTTAACGACGGAAAATTTTTGTAACTAATTAGCGATAGAATTTCCCACAAAATTTTTTCGTTGCTAAATTTAGTGATGGAAGTTGTCACAAACTTTTTTGGCGCTAAATAAAGCTATAAATAACTGTATCCGTAGTAAAATTTAGCCACGAAATATTATTCGTCGTTAATTAGCAACGAAATTTGCAATGAAAAATTTTTTGTTGCCAATTAACAACGAATTTGGCTACAAAAACTTTTTCATCACTAATTAACGACGAATTTAGCCATGAATGATGTGTTCGTCGTTAATTTAACCACGACTTTCTTTTCGTCGTAAATTTTGTGACAAATTAGCGACGAAAAAGTTTTTATCGCTAAATTCGTCGTAAAATAGCGATGAATTTTTTCCGTTGCGAAAATTCGTGTCTAAAATCATATTTTTTTGTAGTACAAGGTACCGCGGCAGTTGTCGCATGCTCGGCCCAGGGGCAGGTCAGGGCGTGACAACTCGGTTGGTATCAGAGCTCTTGGTTAGAGCGATGTTTTAGGAAACAATTTTGAAAATATTCCCAAGTATTTGGTATTAAAGTCCTCGATGCATGAGAAGAGTTACATTACAGTCATGAAATCCCAATACATGGTCATAGGCAGATGAGTTCATCCGATATTAGGGGTTAGATACGGACCGTATCCAACCTAACATATCATTTTCATTGGTTTATAAACCAGTTGTCCATTCATTTTTGGGGGTTAGTTATGCTCTAACTAACCCTAATCCTTATATTTCTGCCCGATTAGCACCTTTTTCCTTGCAAAAGTATGACGACTAGGCGAGCCACTCGTTTTGGTCCTACTAAGCCTACGAGCGTACCGGAGGATGCGTCTTCTTCGTACGCTCCTCCTATAGTACCTACTCCACCGGCTACTACAGCAGCAGGTCCACCACCACCACTGGACACTTACAGCCAGGTGTTTGAGTGGTACACAGCACATGGCATTCAGATGCCATCTCCACCACCAACACCGATGGCCGCGCCGACTCCTATGCCCATACCACCTCCAGTTATACCAGATCCACCACCAGCAGTTGGTCCTTCCACTGTTTCAGGACCCACTGATACTACCTCCTCCACCTTATGTCGCATTCACGAGTTGACCCAGTTGGTGAAGGAGGCTAGGCAGTTAGGCTGCATAGAGTTTTCGGGGACGGATGATCCCACAGCAGCAAAGTATTGGATCGTCCGCACTCGCAGAGTGTTAACTGATTTGGGCTTGAGTGAAGAGTTCAGATTAAGAGTGGCATAGAGGTTGCTGGACAGCGATGCCTCACTTGGTAGGAGGCGGTCAGGGATGATGCCACTGAGCCTCTGAGTTAGGAAGATTTCCTACGGGAGTTTGACTGTAGATATTTTCCAGAGTTTCAGCAAGACCGTAAGAAGGTGGAATTTTTGCACTTACGGCAGGGCACACGATCAGTCATGGAGAACAAGACCAAGTTGAGGTGACTAGCTGCATTTGTCCCAGACTTTGCGACGCTAAAGCAGCTAAGGTTCAAGTTTGAGGACGACCTCAACTTGACTATCAGAAAGTATATGACAGTTACTTCTGGTCTCTCCTTTGTAGAGACAGACACAGTTTGGGTAGGGATCACGATCCCAAGTGTTCAGAGCACCAACCCCTAGCGCCAGCACTCAGGCGATAGTTTCGCGGCATCCCTTTTGTCGCTGATGTAGCGGGCACCACCCATTCGGAGCATGCAAAGTCCCAGTTACCTGTTTCTAGTATAGGAAGCAAGGGTACATACAAAGTTAGTGCCCTGATCTAGGAATGGGTGGTCAAACAGTCTCGATTCAGTTGAGCATTCCACGAGGAGGATAGTAGGAAGCACCTGCTCATTCTAGCCGCACAGCTCCGCACACAGTAGTTGGGAGCAGCATGGCACCAGGATCATCGCAGCAGTGGCCGAGGGCTCAGGCCCGAGTGTATGTGATGATTCAGGAGGACGTGCAGGCATATCTTGACGTGGTTAATGGTACCACTCCTACTGATCCTCCTGTTTAGAGATTTCTTATGTATCCTTTCTTTTTAGGCTATCAATAGTTAAAGCTTTAGAGGCTTATTATGTTGGTTGTATATACATTTTGATATATCTATGTGCAGATATCTATTTTCTTCTATATTACTATTAATTTCTTTTACTTCTCTCACATTAGGAGTTATGAAAAATTGGGGAGTCGAGGCTCGTATTCTCATTAACACCGGTTCGAATTATTCATACGTGAGAGCGGCTTTTGCCCACTAGTTCGGTAAGTCCTTACCGCCACTTGATGAGGAGATATTGGTTATCACTCCTCTTGGTGAGTAGTTACTTTGAGACTCAGTCTACAGAGGGATTTCGATGCCATCCTAGGGATGGACTGGTTAAGCACGCACCAAGCCTCCGTTGATTGCTTCACCAAGGAGGTAGAGTTTCAAATATCAGAAAGATAACCTTTGAAGTTTTCTGGCGAGAGGCTAGTATTACCCCGCTGTGTGATATCGGCAATGAAAGCTAGGAGACTGATACATCGGGGGTATACGGCATACCTGGCTCATATTGTAGACACCACTGTTGAAGGGCCGAAGCTTGAGGATGTCCCAGTGGTGCAGGATTTTCTAGACGTATTCCCTGAAGAGCTACCTGGACTACCACCAGCTTGGGAGTTTGATTTCAAGATCGATCTAGCTCCAGGAATAGCTCCCATATCTATTCCGCCATATAGAATGGCACCGGTAGAGTTTAGAGAGCTCAAGGTCCAACTATAGGAGTTACTGGACAAGAGTTTTATCTGTCAGAGCACTTCGCCTTGGGGTGCTCTGATATTGTTTGTAAAGAAGAAAGACGGGACCCTATGGCTTTGTGTGGATTATAGGCAGCTGAACAAGGTTACTATTAAGAACTGATATCCATTGCCGCGGATTGATGACTTGTTTGATCAGCTTCAGGGTGCGAGGATTTTCTTGAAAATCGATTTTCAATCCGGATATCATCAGTTGTGGATTAGGGCCGAGGATGTGCCCAAGACTGCATTCCGCACCCAATATGGGCATTATGAGTTCCTGGTCATGCCATTTAGGCTGACTAATGCACCAGCGGCCTTTATGGATCTGATGAATTGGGTTTTTCACGGCTACCTGGATCGGTTTCGTCATCATATTCATCGATGACATCTTGGCGTACTCGTTGGGCGATAAAGAGCATACACAACACCTTAGGGTGATTCTACAGATTCTCTGCGAGCAGCAGTTGTATGCCAAGTTCACCAAGTGTGAATTTTGACTGAGACAAATCAGATTTCTTGGACATATTGTCTTTGCGGAGGGTATTTACGTTGATCCGCAAAAGGTTGAAGCCATACTAAAATGGGAGCAGCTGCAGACAGTGACCGAGGTTCGGAGCTTCCTTGGTTTGGCTGGGTATTATCGGTGATTCGTGAAGGGCTTTTCATGGATCGTTGCTCCATTCTCGAGACTGACACGAAAGGACGTCAAGTTCATTTGGGACGTTCGCAGTGAGGTGAGCTTTCAGGAGCTCAAATAGCGACTGATGACAGCACATATCTTAGCTCTCCCTACCAGCAGCAGAGAGTATGTGGTTTAAAGTGATGCCAGCCGGCTGGGGCTAGGCTATGCGTTGATACAAGATGGACGGGTAATTGTTTATGCTTCGAGATAGTTGAAGAACTATGAGTTGAACTATCCGACTCATGATTTAGAGCTGGTAACCATAGTCTTCGCATTGAAAATATGACAGCATTATCTTTATGAAGTGACCTGCAGAGCTTTTACTGACATAAGAGCTTGAAGTACCTATTTACTCAGAGAGAGTTGAATCTCAGGGAGAGGCGATGGTTAGAACTACTAAAAGACAATGATCTGATTATTGACTATCACCCAAGCAAGGCAAACGTTGTGGCAAACGTTGTGGCAAACGCCTTGAGTCGGAAGTCATCCTCATCTCTTACTTGGTGGGACTCCATACTTTGGGAGTCAGTTTGGCTAGTGAAAGTCAGGGTGCACTGCTAGCCAGATTTGAGGTGCGACCGACCCTATTCTACCGCATCAGGGAGCTTCAGGGTTCAGATAAGGAGCTCCAGGGCATTCATGACAGGATCCACCGAGGAGAGAGCAGAGATTTCCAAGTCCGTGATGATGAACTCGTGGTATTCTGAGAGCAGATTTGTATCCCAGATGATGATGATCTTAAGCGTACTATCCTCAAGGAGGCGCATTCATTAGCATATGCTATACATCCCGGAGGTACGTAGATATACCAGACCATCAGAGATAGTTAATGGTGGTCAAGAATGAATCAAGAGATAGCTGAGTTTGTGGTACGATGCTTGGTATGTCAGCAGATGAAAGCCGAGCATCAGCGACCAGCTGGTACGTTGCAGTCTCTTCCCATTCCTGAGTGGAAATGTGAACATATTACTATGGATTTTATGATGGAGTTGCCAAGGACTTCTGCACGGCACAATGTGATTTGGGTGATTGTCGATAGACTCACCAAATCTGTTTATTTTATCCCCATCCGTGGCGATTACCCTCTGGAGACATTGGCACGCCTCTATATTGATACCATAGTTTGGCTTCACGGGGTGCCTATATCAATTGTTTCAAATAGAGACCTAGATTTACGTCTAGGTTTTGGCCCAGGTTGTAGAAGGCATTGGGCACTAGACTGAACTTTAGCATGGTATATCATCCTCAGACGGATGGACAGTCATAGAGGATGATACAGACATTAGAGGACATGCTTAGGGCATACGTGATTGACTTTCATGGTTGTTGGGATCAACACTTGCCACTTATGGAGTTTACATACAATAACAGCTACCAGGTGAGCATCGAAATGCCTTTATACGAAGCATTGTATGGGAGGCGATGCCGCACACCTTTGTATTGGGATGAGGTTGGTGAGAGGCGCCTCAGTAGCATCAAGCTTGTTGAGGAGACAAAGGGGAAGGTGAGGACCATCTGTGAGAGGATAAAGGCTGCCTAGGATCGGTAGAAGATGCATGCAGACCGTAGGTGGAGACTACTGGAGTTTCAAGTTGGAGACATGGTATTCTTGAGGATCTCACCTTGGAAAGGGGTGATCCATTTTAGGCAGCGGAGCAAGCTGAGCCCTAGGTATGTTGGGCCCTCCTGTATTCTTGAGAATATCGGAAGTGCGGCATATAAATTGGAGCTACCAGAGGATTGTCACGTATTCACGATGTATTCCATGTCTCTATACTTAGGAAGTATATGCCGGATCCCTCACTTGTATTGGAGTCTCCACCAGTTGAGCTACAGGAGGATTTGAGCTTACCTTACAGCCCATGGCCATCCTTGACAGACAGATCAAGAGACTGTTGAGCAAGGAAGTCCTGTTAGTTCGTGTTTTGTGGCATAGCGACCAAGTTGAGGAGGAAACTTGGGAGACTGAGCAAACGATGAGGGAACAGTATCCCCATCTATTCACTGAGTAGTTTTTCATTCCCTTGTATGGCCTTCTTTTAGTTTGGAGGACGAAACTTGTTTTAGGGGGTTAGAAAATATAACACTGACTCTCGATGTATGCTCATGTATCATATTTTATCTTCATATATGATGATTTTTTATAAATCCGTTTATAAATTTCACTCAAAAATTTTTTCGATAAAATTCTCCCAGAAAATTTTTGCTCCAACTTTTAGGCATAAATGAATAATTTCGAAATGGGCCACAAATGGTCTTATGATGATATGATATAATTTTGAGAGTGAGAAAATTTTTAAATTTGATAAATAATTGTTTTTAGCGTTAAAACGGCAAAAGTCCATAAATTTGGTCCGTAAACCCTAATTCGGGTCGATGTTGACAAACAGGGTTGAGACGACCATATTAAATTTTGAAATTGGTCCCATTGGGCCTAATATGGGATTTTGGGCCTAGCGTATAATTTTGAGAATTTTTTGGGTCAATTTATAATTTTTATAAGTCCAAGGACCAAATTGTAATTAACAAAAACCTAAAAGCAATTTCTCAAAAGATAGGGATTTCAATGCAATAAGATGATAGACAAGAAATTGGACAAGCACTTAATGCCAAAGCATGGTGTAGTATGGAACGAAAAAGCAAGCACTTATTGAGGTATGTTGATGATGTACAAATCTTGACTTTTGGGGAATGAAGTGTGCTTGTAAAAATTAAAAGATTTCAACCCCTTCATTTGTTGCGCCATGAAGTGGATGTAAGTGAGAGGAAGAAGAAAGAAAAATGTGGAGCATTCTTCATTTCTTCAAGAGCCAAGAGTGAAAATGAGTAAGTCCAATCTAGGAGGAGAAGATTGTGTTGGAAAATTTTCTTCAAATCTCTAGACACACTTGAAAACAAGGTAAGGCCTTTTTTTGCATCCTAGAATACTATATTTTTGTTTTTAACCCAAAGGGAGACTCTTAACTTGGTGTACATAGGGTGATCAAAGGCTGAGACTATGTGGAAAGCTTGCTTGAGTTTTGGAAGGCAAAGAAATTGAGGTAAATTTTCTGTTCTGTCTTGCTTTAAGATTTTAATTCTGTCCGTGAATTCACTTTTGTTTTAAGATATCTTACAGTCCAAATTTGAAAATTCTCTAGCTAAGTAGATCCAAGTCTTATTTTTCCAACAACATAAGAACCACCTTAATCAGATATCTGTGCCAAAAGTTATGGCATTTTTCCTAAAGCATGATAGAAAATTGTTCTGTTTCGGACTATACAATCAGTGTGTACAAATGAATCATTTCCAACTCTATTTTGGAGAAATTCAAAACATAAAAGTTGTAGCTATCTTTCTTGCCTACCACATATCGAAACTACAGCAAAAATGCATGAGGGAATCAAAAGTTATATTTTTTCTCCTAAAGGTGTGTTGGCAGAAATTTTGTTTCCAACTGAAAACTGGCTGTTCTGATCATGATTTATTTCAACCCCTTTATTGGCATAATTGAGTGAAACTCAAAACACGAAAATTGTAGATCTGTGTCTTGGGAATGTTATGTTAAAATTTCATTAAGTTTTGACAAGTGGAATAAAAGTTATAGCTTCTGCACAAAAATTGGACAGAAGCTGAAATTGGAATACGACTGAAACAAAGTGAGGATTTCTGGGGATTCTGTGATATGAATTTGAGAAAGTGTATAAAATGAAAGTTATAGGTCATGAAGTTACCTATAACATGTCACAATTGCACTTGGAATGGAGTTTTACGCAAAACGTTCTAGCTTATTTCCCATCACTACGCAGGTTTGAAAATCTGCAGACTGATTTTCTTCATAAGAGTTATTTGATTTGAACGAGGGGAGCACTTGATTTACGATTCGTGGTAATATTGGGGAGTGTGTTACCCTTCCCTAAATAGTGAGTGGGACTTTGACGTCTGCTACTAATTGGAAAATCCTGTTTTAAATACTTTTTATAGCACGATTTCAAATGTGTGATAAACTGAGCTTACGGATTTTTATATATGCTTTACACATATTTTTGTGACCATTAGAGTGTTCAAATTACTTAACTTGTTTGATATGCATCCATGCGCTTTCACAAATGATATTGTGCCACTTTTTCATAACATGTGGTATTTATATGATTTTCATATCAATTGGCACACGGTTTCATATAACCTAGATTTGAACATATGATTGGGTTAGATGCCCTATGATGATTCCATGCTTTGGACTTAGTGCCCCCATTTCCCTGCTGTATAGCAATGTTCCGTAGCTACGAAGGACATTTAGCAGAGACACCCGTTGTGCCCGGATACGCTTTGGCTAGAGCTATCCCTAAAATGTCAGATCTATGTTGATGATTGTACTTGTGATATTTGTGGGTTTGTTGGATCAACCTGCGGCTAACATTGGGGTAGAGAACTATTGTTTTTACATACATGGATTGTGAAAACCCCCAATGCGTCTATCACTGGTCGAGGTAGACCCCTGCCGGGAATATTTCATTGGCCGGCTCTTCATGACGTTGATGTAAATATTAGATGCATATCTTGATTTCTGTTGTGTGCGTATGATATATGGTTTTGAAATAATATGATCGGTTTGCACACTGTGGATATTATTACCTTATGCTTTGACACTCCAATTTCACACCGATATTAATAGTACAATGTCAATCCCCTCACTTGCTGAGTACTATCCCCTTTAGGTTCTCACCCCTCACTTTCCCATCTTACAGGTTTAGTCTTGAACTGAGGGCTAGTAGAGCTTTGATTTCATTGGGCATTTCGGACACACTAGGTTTGGGTACGGTTACTTGTTCTTTCGCAATAATCATTTGATGTTATTGTTATATTTGGAGTATTTAGTTGACCATTGTATTTATATACCTAGGATGACTGTATTATACTTATGTTGAGTTGTGAAAATGATAACTCTCATTTGATTTGATATATTGATGCATTGAGGCACATTGTGATAACTTGGGAATTGATTTGGTTTGTGATACATTAGATTGGATGTTATTAGCCTTACAGTGTCTCGATACGCAGGACATTGTGCTCATGTATCGAGATGCCATGGTAGTTGTCGCATGCTCAGCCCGGCGGCAGGTCGAGGCGTGACAAACCATCTAAGCAACCCACCCAATGTGAGCAAACCGATGCAACAAAGCCTAGTCCTCAAGTACTCAAGTAGTGAGAAGGAGGATGAGTTGACGCCTTCTGTCCATGAAGTAGAAGAGTAGCCGAGAGAGAGGAAACAAGGCCACCGTGAGCCAAGATCATAGGCTACCATGCATAAGCTCGAATTTCCCAAGTACCAAGGCGGAGATCCAAGTGCATGGGTATCTCGTGCAGAGATTTACTTCAATTACTACCCCGCAGATGAGTACGAGAGAGTTAGAATTGCTAGATTCTATCTAGAAGAAGAATCGCAGCAATGGTTGCAATGCCTAAAGGAAAGGTACCATGTAAACCATAAAGAGTTGACATGAAATCACCTAACCAAGGAGATTATGAAGAGATTTGGAGAAACATCCTATGTCCAAATTGAAGCAAACGGATTCCTTGAGAGATTATAAAAAGGAATTCAAGAAGCTGTCCACCCGGGTTGAATGGCTGAAGAAAGCACTAATAGGAGCCTTTATTGCTGGTTTCAAGCATAAGTTGGCAACCGAGGTGAATTTGTAATGACTTAAAACATTCACGAATACTTGGGAGAATGCCTACCTCAAGGTTGATTAGTTGCAAGACAATAAAACAGCTGTTTGGATCCAAAGAGCAAAAACAGCCAGCACCCTAGCACATGCGTGCCTTAGTACACCAAGAGCCTTTGGTACGTTAGCACCAAATTCCAACAGGCCCTCTCACAAAATGTTCTTTCCTATATTGAGATGGTGGCGAAGCATGCTAAAGGTTTTTGTGTCAACTGTGATGAGAAGTTTGTGGCCAGAAAATACCAAGAATCTACATGATGAAGCCCATGTGCACACATTGGCAAAAGAGAAGCAAGTGGATATCTGTGGCTCAAGAAGAGGATATCTATTATGAGGATCCAAACTCCTTTTTCCATGAAATATTGCTCAAAAAGAGGATATCTATGATGAGTACCTACTGATTTCCATCAATGCACTGGTTGGAATCCAAGGTCCAAAAATAATGCGCACAAGTGCACACATTGGCAAAAGATAAGTGATCCTCTAGATCGATAACAAATTTGCCTTGAATTTTATCAATCCTAACGTAGCCAAATCTTTAGGTCTAACAAGGGAAGTTGTACAAGAGTTCGGGATCAAAGTAGCAAGTGGTGAAAAGCTCAAACGCTGAGAAGTTCATATGCAAGTCAACCAAAAAACCAAGGATTGAACTAATGGTAGATCATGATTCTCTACCATTAGTCAGGTTAGATGTTGTCTTAAGAGTGCAATGGCTTGAAACATTTAGCCAATTTATTGATGATTACAAGAGAATGGAGATGGAATTTCTGCACAATGGCCAATAGATCAAGTTAAGAATGGACAACGGAGCATAATCAAAGGTATGGAGGTGGCACACATGCAATCTATAGTCAAGAAAGGAGGCTAGATTTTTGCAATCTAGATCTCATCCCAACCAGCCACTAAAAATGTGTCCAAGTAAGTTACTCAACCCTCTAAGGATAACCCTCTTATTCCCAAAAACATCAAACTCTTTTGGATAAGTTCAAGCAAATCACATCGGAGACAAAGTCCTTACCATTCAAAAGAGATTTTGACCAAGCAATCACTCTTAAATATGATTCAAAGCCTATCAATGTTCCTCCCTATAGTTAAACATACTATCAGAAGGAGAGATTGAAAGGCAAGTACAATAGATGCTTGAGAATGGCTTGATCCACCCAAGTACAAGTCCTTCTTCCAGCCTGGTTCTTCTTATAAAAAAGAAAGATAGATTATGTAGATTTTGTATAGAGTATCGAGCATTAAACGAAGCAACCATCAAGGATAGAGTCTCAATTCCTACCATTGAAGACACGTTGGATGAGTTAAGAGGAGCAAAGTACTTTTTCAAGCTTGATCTAAGGGCCAGATATCACCAAATCTAAGTAAAGGAGATGGATGTGCACAAGATAATTTTTAGGACACATAATGGTCACTATGAGTTCCTTGTGATGTCCTTTGACTTATCCAATACACCAAGCACTTTCCAAGCATGCATGAATGATCATTTTAGGCCTAAGTTAAGAAGGTTCAATCTGGTTTTCTTTGATGGCATCTTGGTGCATTTAAAATCATGGGAAGGTCACCTCAAAGACCTAGAGTTTGTGTTACAAACCCAATCTGAGAACAACTTTTCCTTCAAACTATCCAAGTATTCTTTTGGCCAGGAAGAGTTGGAGTATCTAGGCCACATCATCTCAGAAGGAGTTAATATCGATCCCATAAAGGTAGAAGCAATGCTAGCCTGGTTGAAGCCCAAAACCCTAACACAACTTAGGTGATTTCTTGTTCTCACCTAATACTACCTCAAGTTTGTAAAAGACTATGGCAATATTGCAAAACCCTTGACCAACATGCTGAAAAATGATGCATTTACATGGAATGAGGCCAGCCATGAGGCCTTTGAGAAGTTAAAAATAGCCATGACATAAACCCCCATCCTTTCCATGCTCGATTTTAAAGAAATGTTCGAGATCCATTTGGATGCGAGCTCTACTAATGTAGGAGCTATTCTAGTCCAAAAGGGAAAGCTCCTAAGCTATCTCAGCAAGGCTTTAAGTGAGAAAAAAAGGCCTGTTCAGTCAATGCACGTGAGATGTTTGCCATCATTGAAGCTACATGAGTTTGGAGGTCTTACTTGCCAGGAAAGAGGTTCAAAATCATCACCGACCAGCAGCCCTTTCTAGCCTTGTTGGAGCAGAAAATCACCACCCCACAGTAGCAAAAGTGGGTGTCTAAATAGCAAGCTTATGAGTTTGAAATTGCTTACAAGCTAGGAAGAGAAAATATAGTAGCCAATGCCCTATCCTACCGAGATGATGTTGAAATTCTCTTGGCAATTTCCAGACCAACGTGAGAGATTTTGGAAGAAATCAAAGTTTCCATCCACCTTGATGATCACTATCATAAAGTGATTGAAATATTGGACATAGGAGACAAAGATGTTGGAGATCAAAAGAGGTTTGAAGTATTAGTGAAGTGGAAAGATCTTGGTGAAAAAGATACTACGTGGGAAGACATGCACCACTTCAACTGAGCCTATCCCACATTTGACCTTGAGGGCAAGGTCATTCTCCAAGGGGCAACTGATACGGACCTAAGACAAGCCCCTAATGAATGCTAGGGTAATAGCAAGATGTGTTGTTGTAAGGTGATAGCCTATAGGAGCCATTGAGCAAGCTGCACAAGCTACAGCACACGCAAGTAGCACATGCACACGGTGTTTAAGCAATGAGCTACCGAATGCCATCACTAAGCCACAATCAAGCAGAGGAGTCCAAACGAATTTAGGACTCCCAAGAAGTCCAAAAGACATACGAATGCTCAAGAAAAAAGAGATAGATCAAGTATTGGCTCATGGAACACAAGCTATAGAGTCGTATCCCTACGAGTCCTACTCGGACATTGTTTCTTTAAGAGAAGAGCCCAGAGTAGTTTCAATCCTGATAGCAATATTTTTAAACACTTGAATTATATTATTTTAGACTTTATTTATCAATTTTAAGATTGTTTTAAATTTAATTTTATAATTTTATCTTGATTAATTTCGTGGGTTTTGATTTAGGAAACTTTGGAGTTCTTTTTAAAATTGGAGTGGATAAGCAGCTATCAGTATTTTGGGCATAACTTGCTGTACTGATGTCCGATTGTGGTGATTTTTATGGCATTGGAAAGAAGACTTGAAGCCCTACAAATCTTTTGAAGACTTACTGGTTAATTCAGGCAGAAGCTTATCTGAAATCTGGGTCAAAATTATTGTTATGTTGAAAGTGAATTATTTGCTGAAAAAGAAAACAAAAGTGCTGAAAATCCAGAATTTATTTTGCTGTCAAATTCTGAATTTATCCAAGGATCAAGAAGTTTCCAAGTTGCTTGGGAAGCAAGAGATTCTCATCATCCTAACAATACCAAGTTTTCAAAAAATCCAAATGTCCAAAAAGTTCAAGTTTCCAAATTCTTCCCAGGGTTTTAGTATTATAAATATAGCACTATTGCGGATAGCGGGAGAGACCTCTCTCATTCCACACCTCCTTCATTCCACATTTCTCCTTTATCATTCTATATTCCCTCCATTACTTTATAAACTCTGGCATCCACCTCCTCACATCTTCCACATCCTCACTTGTGCAAACAAGGGTTGTGATGTTTTATTTTAATTTCAATCATTTTTCTTTTCAATGTTCAGCTAATTTCTTTTGTTTCTAGGACCGATGAATTTTATTTTTAATTAAATTGATTTATTTCTTTCCATTAAGTTTCATTGGCATGATTATTGTATGATAAGATTTTATTGTTGAACTTAATGTTTCGAAATGTTTAGGCCGCGTTTTGCATGATTTGAGATCGAGTGCATGCATGACCTATATAGTTGCATAAGATTAGTATGAATAATAAAATCCATATGAAATTATGAGTATGACCATTGGATTAATTTCATATGTGGGGTTTTAATAGAAATCTTAAGTTACAGACTTTGACAAAACTTAATGTAATTTAATTAATCAAAATTATATGATTATTAGGTTTTGGTTAGTCGTATTAGGGATTCATTATATAAAACAATTGGGTGAGTCTAATTTTTTGTATACCAACGAAATGGTTTCCCAGAGGTTTGTAGTAGATGGTGGAGAACACGGGTGTTGGGGGCCGCCCCAACACCTAAAGGGGGGATGAGCTATGCTTCGACTTTAGGAAAAGGAGTGAAGGCTCCTTTGGAGATGAGGGATTCCCATAAGCATATGCATCTCGATAGGTTGAACCCGGATACGAGAAATGATAAACTGACTATACCCTTACCATTGATAGATGAGGGGACTCGCCCTTACAGTTGTTGCTTGATTAGGAACCTAATTGGATGACGTTTGCCATTCAAGAAGGTTAAACGTACTACTATATTGATGTGGGATAGATGAAGACCTTTTGATGTTGTTCTTGTTGGCCCTGGGTGCTTCCTGATGAGGTTTGGCTTTAACTAGTATTTTGAGGAGATTCTTGATAGGAGTCCTTGGAAAATTTTTGATGTCCCATTTATTGTCAGTCAATATTAAGTTTAAACCCAAGTGAATTTCTCTATAGGTTAAACTCTATAATGTTCCATTCCATTTGTATAATAGAGCAGGGTTGAGTTTTGTAGCCTCTGTATTTGGGAGGTCACTGTCTGAGGATGGTGTTTCGGCTTCTGGGACTAGGCTTGTGTATGTTAGAGTTTCAATTGGGATTGAGGCAAGCAGTTCCTTCAGGATGGAGGCTATTTTTGTTTTCCCACATGGGAGTGAGGTTACAATGAAAGCAGAGTATTCCTACAACCCGCTCCACTATTCTACTTGGTCAGTTTTTAGACACAGTCTGTCCAAAATGTCAAAAGATCTCGATTGCCCAAGATTCGTAGCCTTTTGCTCCGAGGACTGATGAGGAGGGGTTCCAAACAGTTTCTAGGAAATGGCATTGTCAAGGGAAGAAGGGTAAGAGAGGATCTGATGATCAAAAGTAGCGCATAGAGATTCCTCAAGAGGGTCTGAGTCCAGATCTAATTGTTCCCCTGGAGGAGGTGGTTTCCTGAGAGGAGGTAGATCAGGAATTTGTTGCTTCTCATATGAATAGTCTCGATTTAGTTGTTCGGGAGGAGGTCGGATCTTCGAACACGAATGATAGTCGAGCTCTGGTAATGCAAAAGGAATCTCCAGTTTATACTGATGAGATACCGATTTGGGAGCATGTGCTAGCTATTGATTGCACTAGTATCCCAAGTATTAGTACAGAGATGGGGTATGATGATGCAAATGATGTCATGGAGTCCAAAACTACTCTCAGTGATAGTTTTTTATCTTCTTCCTCTCGAGTTCTTCCTTCACCCAGTCCTCCCCAGACTAGGAAGAACAAAATGGGGAGGAAGAGGCAACTTTGAGAGTCTAAGGGGTGTGTCCCTCTTTTTTTTTTTTACGTTTAAGAGATAGGTTATTGGAACCTAAGAGTCTTAACGACTGTATTCATATTAGGGCTGTGAAGGATTTTGTGTATCATAATCAAATATAGTTGGTTGGCCTTATCGATACTCGGGTGAGATCTGCTAATGAGACACGTATTCAGAAGTCCCTTTTACTTCATTGGAGATTTGTTGTTGCTCACGCGAGTAATACTACTGGACGTATATGGTTGAGTTGGGATTCAGTGGAGGTTAGGGTAGATGTATGGATTGCAAGACGTATTCATTGCAAGGGTCAATCAGTCCATTATAATTTTCACTGTCAGGTTGTTGTAGTTTATGGGTCTAACATGATAGGAGATTGACGTCTACTATAGGACTTTTTGCGTCTTCTAAGTAAGCGGATGGATGCCCCTTGGTGTGTCCTTGGTGATTTTAATATAGTTAGATGTCCTTCTGAGATGAGTAGAGGTGTAGGTGGATGATCAGTAGCAGATTGCGTTCTCGATGTTGGTATTCAGTAGTCGGAGTTATAGGACTTGAGATATACTAGGGACTTTTTCACTTGGTGGAAAAGGTAAAACTTCATATCCCATTAAGAGGAAGCTGGATAAGAAGTTGGTTAATTCCTCTTGGTTGACATTCTATCCTTTCTCCGAGAGAGTTTTCCTTCGTCCAGGTGACTCAGATCATTATCCGTGTATGGTTAAAGTTCAAAGGGTGGATCAGTGGCGGAAGGTTACATTAAAGTTCTTTGATTTTTGGATGGAATATCCTCGATATCACGAGATAGTTGCAGAAGATTGGAAGGACATGTATTATAAGACTTTCATGTATCGCCTTTACACGAAACTGAAGGGACTGAGAGGGAGATTGAGATAATTGAATCGTTAGGAGTTTAGTGAGTTGTTCGTTCTTATTCAGGATGTGAAGGAGAGTCTGCTTCGGATTCAGCAAGGGTTGTTATCAGGTGGGCCAATGGATGGTTTGGGTGAGGAGGAGAGGGTTGCCGCTGCTCACTATCATAGACTAGCTAGCATGGAGGAGAGCATGATTAGATAGAAGGCCAAGATCCATGGCTCAGCTAGGGGATCAGAACACTACTTTCTTCTTTGGTATGGTCAAACATAGATGCAATCGGAATACTATTTGTTCTCAGGTCAGGGAGGATGGCTCTTGGATCTCTGATCTGGATGGCATTAGGCGAGAGGCTGTCAGCTATTCCAGGGGATTGTTTACGGGTAGGCCAAGAGCAGGTCAATTGAACTTTGGTTTTATCACGTCCATGATTAGAGAAACTCTTTCAAAAGCCCAGATTCATGCTGTGGCAACCCCGGTGACGGTGGATGAGGTAAAAGAAGTGATGTTCTCTTTAGAGAGGCATAAAGCTCTGGGTCCAGATGTTACGAGAGCTGTTTTGGACTTCTTCAAAGGTGTCTTCTAAAAGAGGTAAATTGTACTATTATTTCACTTATCCTAAAGAAGGATAACCTGACCTTATTGATGGATTTTAGACCCCATTTCTTACTTCAATACGGTGTATAAGCGCATATCTTGGGTTATTGCAACGAGGTGAGTTAAGTGTTGTCGAGTATCATTGGGAGTAAGCAGCCTACTTCTGAAGGGGATAGGAGAATTGGGGATAATATTTTGCAGGCCCACGAGCTTTTGCATGGTTATCACCTAAATCATGGTCCCCCTACATGTACAATTAAAGAGGATATCATGAAAGCATATGACTTGATGGAGTAGGATTCTCAGGCTGGTGCTAGAAGGTATGTGTTTCCCGATTTGGCTTGTCAATGGGATCATGACATCTGTGTCCTCAATGAGTTTTGCGATATTTGTTAATGGTGAGCTAATGGATTTCTTTCAGAGTTTGAGAGGTCTCAGACATGGGGATCCTTTGTTGACTATGCTGTTTGTGCTAGTTATGGAAGTTTTTTCAGGCATGATGCGCCGAGTTACTAAGGAGTCTCTCTTCAAGTATCACCAACGATGTTACGAGGTTGCTTTTTCTTACTTATACTTTGAAAATGATTTGATACTATTCTCTTGGGGTAGTATGGCTTCTGTACAGTATATTTTGGATGTTGTCTCAGCTCAAGGCTTTTTCTAGGTTGCGTATGAATCCTTAGAAGAGTGAGATCTTCTTTGGGGTGAGGAGCAGAGGGTGGGGGAGGATATTTTGAGGACTTGGGGATTTTGGCAGGGTCATCTCCCAATCTGATACTTGGGAGTTCCTCTCTTATCGACCAGACTCTCACAGTTGAGTATGTTTAGCTTGTTCAATGGGTGACAGCTCAGATTTAGACGTCTCACCATTTATCTTATACTAGCTGGTTACAGTTGGTGAGTTTCGTTCTCTTTTCGATTTAGATGTATAGTCTTCGATGTTTTTCCTTCTGAAGGCAGTCTGCAAGGAGCTCGAGCAAATCATATCTCAGTTTTAATGATCTGGTCTTTCTTTAGACCGCCATAAAGTCAAGGTAGCCTAGTCCCTGGTTTGTCACTCTAGGAAGGAGGGAGGGTTAGGGCTAAAAAGAGTTATAGATTAGAATAGGGCAGCTTAGTTAAAGCATACCTACCATATTCTTTCAGACCCTGAGGATAATGTTTGGAGTAAATGGGCGAGGATCTATCTTCTACGTGGGCATAGCTTTTGGTATGTTCTGATACCGGATAGGTGTTCGTGGATTTGGAGGAAACTCTTATCTCTCTGTTACTAAGTTCAGGAGCTTATCACTTAGATGATGGGTGATGAGAGTCGCATTTCCTTCTGGTATGATCATTGATTATCTACAAGGCCTTTGATAGAGGTCCTAGAGAGACAAACCAAAGAGAGGTCAAGTTTTGCTGATACTTGCACCGTTCGGGATGTCTTTGCTAGTACTCATTGGAGGGAGTGTGCTCAAGGGTTGCAGATTTCGAGATCGATGAGAACTTTCCTCGATAGTATTTGAGAGTTCATTATGGAGTCGGACCTTCCATCCACCGGTCATGATAGGGTTGTGTGGAGGATCACTTATAGTGGGGAGTTCTCTATTATGTCTCATAGACTGATGTTGTTTGGTTTCTAGGTGCGATTCCCCAATTTGCTTTCATCTTATGGCTTGTCTTTCTGGAAAGGCTATAGACGAGTGACCATTTATTTAGACTCAGACTTTCGATCTGCTCAACTTGCCACTTTGTTCTAGTTAGAGGGAGACCCTAAATCACTTATCCTTTCACTGCCCTTTCTCAAGAAAGGTATGACAATTGACGATTACTCAGTATATCCCTATGATCTTCCTTATCTCTGGGTAGAGCATTCGTGGGTTCCTCTTTTCACCAACATGGCACCCCCTTCGATGGAGCGGGGTCTTCAAATGCCATCTCAGCGTATGTATTTACTATATTTGGATGGAGAGGAACAAGAGAAAGTTAGGAGAGCATTGGTTACCGCCGTAAATTATTGTAGCTTTTGTCAGCATAGTCACCCCTGTAGTTGATACTAAGATTTAGTCCTTTTGTTTGTTTAGCCATATCAGCCTACTGATTTTTTGGGTATCGCAGGGTTTATCCTGGTACTCTTATATTATTTCTTTTTGATATATATATATTCTTTATATAAAAAAAATATTATATAGCCTTGACCTAACCGATTTCGACCTCGAGATAGAGAAGACTCTGAGAACCATTTGTAGACAAATTAGAGAAGGCAAGGAACATGAAGAAATAATGGATCAAGAGAACAGAGCTATAAGGTAGTGTTCTATGCCTAGATTTCAAGATGTTCAGACTAGTATTGCATGACCCCCTATGAAACAAATAACTTTGAACTAAAACCTAGTCTTATTGGCATAGTACAGGCATCTCAATTTGGAGAAGAAACTTTTGAAGATCTCAACCATCACGCCATGACCCATGGATCAAGCACGCGACAACCGCTGTAATATCTCGATATACGGGTAGAACCTCCTCATATATTGAGACACCGCAAGACAATCAAAATCAACCTGTAATCTAGTACAAAACCTGCATTCCTCAAAAACATGTTCCCAAGTAAAAGTAAACTTGAAACGCAACATTTTGCCTCAATCATGAACAAACAATGATTCGAGAGTTTCAATTACATTACACAATGGGATAATACCGTTCTCTCACATGCAAACATCAGTGGTAACCCTTTGGATCTCCAGAACTCAACTTCCTTGGAACAACAATCCATGGAAGCCCTGTGAGTACTCAGTCAATCCATCCCTAGGATGGCATCAAAATCTGTCATGTTGAGTTGAATCAAGTCTGTTTCTAACATTGTCTCCCCAATCATGACATTGCACCCTCTATATATAGAATCTCTAACCAACTGCTCACCAAGAGGAGTGATAACCAATAGCTTCTCATCTAACGGTGATAACAGGCTATCTGACTATTGAGCGAAAGAAGCTCTCACGTAAGAATAATTCGATCCAGTGTCAATAAGAACACGAGCATCGACTCCGTATATTTTCATAGTACCTAGATGCAAGAAATTGAAAAGAATCAATCAAAAGTATGCAAAAGATAGATATATATTTCAAAATAGTTAAGCCTCTAGGGCTTTAACTAGTCGTGATGAGATACACGATTTCGAAAAGAGGATCGAAAGAGTTAAGCTTCTAAAGCTTTAACTAGTCATGGCGGTACATGATTTCAAAAAAAGGAAAGAGTAAATAAAATTTCTAAACAGAAGGATTTACTAGAGGATTACCTATGATTACATCTGGGTTCACCTGAGCGTCCTCCTGAGTCATCGCATACACACGGTCCTGTGCCCTCGGCTGCTTTCGTGAAGAACCTGGTACTGTGTTGCTCCCGGCTACAATCCATGGAGCAGTGTGACTCGAATACACAGGTGCTTCCTGCTGTCCTACATACCGAATACTTGGATGACTCGAAGCCGGCTGACCTCCAAGTCCCAAATTAGGACACGAACTCTTGATATGCCCTGACTTCCCATACTAGAAGCATCTGATGGGATCTCTGCAAGTTCCAAAATGATATTGGCTGCAGTTGCATCAGATAGGATGGTTCTTTGCTGTGGAATAACTAGAGTCACTAGGGGTCGGTGCTTTAAACCCCTAGGGACGTGATCCCTATCCAAACTGTGCTGGCCTAAAGTGAGAGGGGCATCCCTAAAAACCAGAAGTCCTGCCTCTCTTTGAACTCTGACTCGAATGGGTCCCAGCCCTCTTTTCTTCTGTTCTCTACTCTCTCTTTGCCTATTCTCAGCACAAACAATCTCCTTTGCATGGTAGGTTGAATTAATAATCTCCGAGAGGGAGAAGCTGGGTGTCGCAGTCATATATCTCTGGATGCTCGAGTTGAGGCCGTCCTCGAGCTTGAATTTTATCTGCTTAGGTATAGCTAGATCAGAGACAAAGGCAACCAGTCTCCTCAACTCTACCTCATACTCAGTGACGGATCTAATCCCCTGTCTCAGATGCAGGAACTCTGTTCTCTTACAGTCCTACTAGAACTCCATAAAGTATCTGCGTTCGAACTCCCTCAGGAAGTCTTCTCACCGCAATGGCTCCATAGCCTCGTCACAAATAGCCTCCCACCAAGTGAGGGCATCACCATCCAATAACCTCTCTGCTACCCGTAATCTATACTCCTTGCTCAACCCTAAATCTGTCAAAATCCGACGGGTCCTATTGACCCGGTGCTTAGCCATAGTGGCATCATCGAGTCCCGAACAGTCCGTGCATCCCAATTGCCAAGTTTCTTTGACCAGTTGAGTCAACTCAGGGATGCGTCTAAGTGTGGGGGAAGTACTATCACTCGGACTAGAAACTGTAGAAGGAACGGCCACCGGTGGAGGATCCAATGCCACATGAGTAGGTACTGCAGTAGGAATTGGCACTGCCCTAGGTGTCAACGCTACCATCGGTGGTGGTGCGGGTGGCATCTGAACTCTGTGTACAGTGTACCACTCAAACACCTGTCTAAAAGCCTCTAGCGGTGGTGGTGAACCGCGGCTATAGTAGCTGGCTGAGGAGGTACTGGAGTAGGCACATGTGATGAGGAAGCATCCTCGGGTGCTCTAGGTGGCTCAATGGATACAACCCTAGTGCTCCACCTAGTCCTCAAAATTCTGCAAGGAACAGATTTCATTAGTCATGTTTCAAGGATTAGGGTTAGTTACAAAGTAACTAACTCCCTAAATTGAATGCAGTTATCGGTTTAAGAACCGGGAAAAGTGATATAGATATGCTAGGTTAGATACAAACCGTATCTAACCTCCTAAAAATAAATAAACTTATATGCCAAAGACCATGTACTAGGATTTTATGACTGTAATGAAACTCTCATATGCATTGAGAACTGTTAAAATATACTTGGGAATATTTTAAAAACTATTTTTATAAAACATAGCTCTCAACCTGGCTTTGATACCAACCGAATTGTCACTCCCTGACCCACGGATCAAGCACGTGACCACCGCCGCGATATCTCGATATACAGGCAGAATCTGCTCATATATCGGGACACCGCAAGGCTATCAAAATCAACCTATAATTTAGTCTAAAAGATGCTTTCCCTAAAAACATTTTACCAAGTAAAAGTAAACTTGAAACACAACACTTGACCTCAATGCATGAACAAATAACGATTCGAGAGTTTCAATTACATTATATAATATAATTATAGTCATCACAATATAATTATACAATGGTCATTCTATAGACCTCAAAATGTACACATACAACATCCAATCATCAAATACAATTGTTGGGGAAGAATGGTCGATACCATACCCAAGTCCGAGATCTCCAAATACAAATCAATGTGTCAAACTCCCTCGACACGTCTCCCTGCCAAGTCTATAACTGAAAATCAAGGAAAAGAGAGGGGTGAGTATAATAGGAAAATACTCAGTGAGTGAACGGATCGACAATATATTCTCAATCATAAGTGTGAGCATGGAGTGTCAAAGTATATTTCAAAACCAATATGATATCAAAACCAAGTATGTCATGTCCAGAAATCAAGTGATCACATATCACATATCATAGTATCAAAGGATGCATTCATTTACAGTTCCAAAATCACATAGAGCTTGCTAATAAAACATTCCTTGCAGTGGTCTACCAAGACCAATAAAGGGCGAATTGGGTTTTTTCTTTTTTCCATATGCAAGTATATAAAATTTAGCTCTCTACCCCAATGTTGGTCACAGGCCTCACCAAGTGCTAGAGAGTAACGTAACGCAAGTCCTCCCCACATTTGGTTCAATCGGCTAGCCTGTGTCTATACGTATACCCAACAATTCGTGTATAATACCTCTAGACTGTAGTGTAACACACGTCCTCTCCAATTTGATTCATCCAAGCGCAACTATACATATGACGTTTGCGAATATCTCCTGCAAAAACGTATCCGAGAAACATGGGGTGTCTCTATAAATACCCTTCGTAGCTACGGAATCCATCAAGAATATCATCACATCATCATATCCATTAATTCCATGGACTCTCAGTCCAAGTATCAAACCAATATCCATCAAACGTGTCAAAATGCATAATCATGTCAGAAATCATATTTCGAAATTTTAAAACACAACACGATATCATTTCATCACAAATCACGGATGCATATCATTTGAATCAAATCAATGGAGACACTCCATCAATGACAAAAGCAACATTTACAAAATATAGTCAAAATCATATGTTTTCACACAAGTCAAGAAATATGTCACTTGATAAGTTATAAAACATGAGTTTTTGTTCTATTGAAAACATAGCATCAAAGTCCCACTCACATATATGGGAGGGTATGGCACTCCCTGAAAATACCACAACGTGTCGAAAATGTGTTCCCCTCGAACGATCAACCAATATATCACTAATCCTGCATATAGGATCAAAGCCTAGAACATCATAACTAGATTCCCAAATGTGTTACATACACCGTCCCCTCTTTAATCACCGAAATGAGAAGTTCAACTGATTTCAATTTCACCAAACACATACTTATACCTTAAAATTTACATAACCACTCATTTTCCAATCCCTTCAACACACCAACACAACACACCATACATTGATCCTACATATACATACACATATTCTCCATACCTTTTTGCCTCAAATTCACATACACAAAATCAACAACTCATCATAAAATTCTGCACACAATTAGCCCTTTTCTTCCTCACCTTAACATACATACCTATAACTCATTATCCAGAATTTTTTGTACATATGCACATTTGTGCAGTCTTTGAAAAATGGCCAAAACTTCCACTACATAGATCAAATTTAGTTGATTCTTATCTCAAATTAAAGATAAAACATAGATCTATAATTTTCATAGTAGAGCATAGCCTAATTTGGCCTCGAAGACAGCTCAAAACCACAGTAAATTCACGGACAGAAACAGGGCAAAATAGAGCATGATCCTGCAACACTCCTCACTTTGAAAAATCACTAAAATTGTGATTCTCATCAGATTTTGGTGAACCATATGTCATTTTAAAGTTCTTGAAGTCTTGTTTTACTAGAAATTTACCTAGTTCAATTTGCAATAGTGTAAATAAAGTTATGATTTAAATAGTGCAATAAGGGCATATGTCTAGAAATTCCAAATTTTCTACACACCCATTTCTATGATCTTTTGGAATTCACCTAGACCTTAAGCCATAAAACTATACTAAAACATCATGTTATAGCATTTTATAAAATCTGTAGGAATTTTTCAGTAAGTGTAGAGTTCTCCTTTACCTCAAATATGGATGTTTCAAGCCCACACAAGTCTTCTCCTCCAAAGAATCCTTCCTTCCTCCCTTACTTCTTGTTTTTATGGTTACCCTAAAGTTGTTGAAGAAAAATTGAAGGAACCATAGATCTTTTCACTTGAACCTCATAGTTTCCACCCTTGAATCACCAAGCAACTCTTCTCTTTTATTTCTAGTTTTTGGATATGTTGTACTACGGATGAAGAGTGTTAGATTTATGTAATATTGGTAGGTTGTTTGAAGAAATCACAAGCTCTTCAAGAATGAACTCAAGGCTTTGGGAGGAGGTGAAAAGGCTTCTTTCTCTCTTTCCTTTGAGTTCTTTACGGCTCTTGGAAGAAATGAGAAGTGGCTAGGGCAACTCATTTACTTAACTCACATTGGATCTTGGTCTTCCATTGTTTAATGATTGATCATAACCCTTGAAATTTATTTATTCTATTTTAAATAAACAAGTTTTATAGTCTCTCACTTCCTCTCTCTCTCACACGTTTTCCCTCTCCTCTACACACTTCTTCACTCCTTTATTATATTTTTTTTTTCTAATTTAATTATTAAATCTTAAGATTAAAGAAGTCTATTTGGATTTTTCTTTCTTTCTTGACCATTTATTTATTCATCATCAAATCCTCACCATTGAATTAATTTATTAATAAATTTCATTTTCTTTTTACTTCTTAAATGCATTAAATATATTTTAATTACTACCCAAATTTATTAAACTTGACCATTTATTTTCCTTTCTCTTATTTTCCTAAAAATTTCAATTCCCTTGACTTATAAAATTTATTTTGATTCTGAAAAATCTCAAAATTTCACAATAGACCCAAACTCTCGTATTAGTTCTAATTAAATAAACTCCATGTCAAAACGAGGGCTTTAGCCTTGCCGTACAACTTTTGACACAAATTAGGGTTTCCGGGTAACTTTTATAGAAATTCTTGATTTGGCTCTACGAAGTATGATTTATGTATATTTGAAGTTCTCATGTACTTCTAAGGCCATTCTGATTATTATTTGACCCTTAGTGGTCATTTTGGAAATTTTTAATCTCCGACGATTTTAGCCGAAATTTTTTAAAATGATTTTATCGAAAAAATTTTTGAGTGGATTTTCTATATAGGAACTGAGGAATATTATATATTTTCATGAATAAGAGTACAACAGTATGGACATTGTAGTGTCGGTGTTACATCAACAACTATCTGAAAAATTTCTTGGAGATCTGCGAGACCATCAAGCTAAATAGAGTTAGCCTAGACGCCGTAAGATTTCGACTATTCCCTTTCTCTCTTTGGGGAAAGGCAAAGATTTGGCTTAACTCCTTCCCTGCTAATCATTTTACAAATTGGGAAAACATGTCTCAAGCAATCTTGGTTAAATATTTTTCACTCGATAAGACTATTAAGCTATATAATCATATTACTAGTTTTAGGCAATTTGATGGTGAATCTTTATATAGTACCTGGAAATGTTTTAAAGATTTGATTAGGAAAATGGTATACCTAACTAGTTGGTCTTTTACACTCTATTAAGATTACCATTGATGTTGCGGCTAGAGTTGCATTCATGAGCAAGTCACATAATGAGGCATGTGCATTACTGGATGATATGGCTTCTAATCAATATGATTGGTTTAGTGAGCATGAGATTTCTAGGTAGAAAGTTGGTGTGCATGAGGTTGATGGTTTTATCATGCTTAGTACTAAAATTGATTTATTGATTAATGTTATGAAAACCAATCAACTTAATGCTATGTCTAACCAAGTTTTATATTGTGATTCATGTGGTGAATTTACTCATATGTCTTTTGAGTATCCACAAGTACATCAAGTAAACTATATTTCTAACTTTGGTAGGCTTCAGAACAACCCTTACTCCAATACTTATAACCCTGGGTAGAGAAACCGTCCAAAATTTTCATATAGTTAAGGAGTACCACAAAGAGTAAATCATTCATCAAGTTTTAGCTCAAAGAATCAACAACCAAGGGAGAGCAAGCCATCTTGGGAAATGGCAATCAAATGCTTAGCAACAATAACAAGTCAAAGAAGTGAGAATTTAGCAACAATGACAAATGAGAGGTTTGAAAAACTTGAAAATAAGATTGTTCAATTGGCTAATGCCTTTTATTCTCATGTGTGAGGTAAACTGCCCAGTGACACTGAGAAGAAGCCTAGAGAGCAAACTATGGCAATCACATTAAGTAGTGGAAAGGAACTACAGGAAGAGCCGATTCAGTTAAAGGATAGAGAGGATGATCAAGAAGTCAAGAAAGAGTTCAAACAGCCAGAATCTGCAACTGTTCCTAGGCTTCGTTTGAGTGAATATAAGCCCCGTGTTCCTTTCCCTGGGCATCTTTTACATGCAAAAACAGAATTTGAAAAATTTTTAAAAATTTTTAAGAAATTGCACATTAATATTCCTCTTTTGGATGTCATTAGATAGGTGCCAAGTTACTAGGGATTCCTCAAGGATGTGATCGATAAGAAAAAGAAGCTAGATGAAGTTTCGAAGGTCAAGCTCAAGAGGAGTTTTCTGTAGTTTTTCAAAGGAAGTTGCTATTGAAACTCAAGAATTCAGGGAGTTTTTTTATTCCTTGCACCATTGGTTCTTCTAATTTTTCTAATGTTTTATGTGATCTTGGTGCTAGTGTCAATCTCATGTCATATTCTATGTTTTTTAAGTTAAGATTAACGAAATGTCAACCTATTAATATTTCTTTATAATTAGCTAATAAAAGTATAAAATATCCAAGGCATAGTTGAGAACATATTGGTTAAAGTTAATAAATCTACTTTTCCTATCGATTTTGTTATCTTGGATATGGATGTTGATTAGGGCACTTCTTTGATTCTTGGCCGACCATTCCTTGCCACTCCATGAGCATTGAATGATGCACCTTGTGAGAAATTGATTTTGAGAATGAATGAGGAAAAAATTGAGTTTAATATTTTTCAATCCAAGAGAAATTTTGATAGACAAGATGTTTTTATAATGGATTGTGTTAATAGGATTGCTGAATATGATCACAAACTTAATATCTTTTATGTGAGTGATCCTATTAAAAATTGCATAGTTAATTGATTGCTTGTGGGCATGATTTTTTATATAGTGAACATGTTGATGCAAGTGCTATTTTGGATGCAAATTTAGGTACTTTTCCTACAAGATATGAGAGCTTGTATGAACTTTGGGTGTTGAGGAAAGTATCAAATCGAAGTAGACCACAGTGAGCCAAAAAATCTGGCAATTTGATTCAAAATTGAAATTTATGCCAGGAAAGTTAAAGTTTAGATGGATCAAACCGATCTACAAGCTAAGTTGAAGTAAGGAGATTATGTCTAGCCAAAGACAATAAAGAAAGGCGCTTTTTAGAAGGCAATCCAATGTTTTCATGATTTTCTAAACCAAGTGAGGACTTGAGCCTTAAAAAGCAATTCTTTGTACTCTTATTTTTCTTGTTGAGTATATATCACATCTGGGTTGATCATTCTAGAACTTATTTTGTTATGCATTTTGAAACTATATTCTTGATTTTCATATACCAAAATGATTAAGATACCTAGATTTACACACTTTTAGCATTCAAAAAATACTATTCCTAACTTTTTTATCTTTTATTTAACCTATTTGAATCTAAACCTTTTCCTTCTTGAATAACCCACATAATTTACCCCATAACCTATTTTTTTATACCAAATTTTGAACCCAAATTCACTAATATACTTATAATCGATAGCATGACAATATGTTCTTAGGCATTATGTTCTTTTTATATATGTTGGAGCTTCACATATGTTTTTAGATAGTACCTTGTTGAGCTTAAAAAAAAGGCCAAATTCAAAAAAAAATGATGAAAAAAAGTGCCGGTTGAAAAAAAAAGAAGAAAAAAGAAAAAAATTGAGAAAAAACATTGTTCGTTCATTGTTTATTCTTAAAGTAGAGTTATATTTCATATTCTTTGCTAGGACTAGTTGTGATGTTCCATTCTTGGAAAATATTAAGACATGCATTTTTGTTTGCATTTCTACTTATCACTTTTAAATTCTTTCGTATCGCATTGTGATAAATTAGATGATCTGTGATTTTACGATACATGTTTTGATTTTTATATTTATGATTCTAAGTAGAGATTAATCATATTAAACTTAGTATAGATTATGGAACATATTGGATTGTGGAATGATCGAAAAAAATGCAACAAGAGAATCGAATTAGAGTTTGGTGTGGGACCCACAAAAAAAATAAAAGAAAAGGAAAAAGGAAAAGAAATAAAATAAAAATAATTTGGGGACACCATAGCACATTATCACCCACCACATGGCACCCTTACCTTTGACACCTTATCATACTTGGAGCTCCGCATTCCACTTTGATAGAGAGATAGGGATGGAAAAAGAACTCAAAACTTAACATTCATCTTTCAAAATGTTCATTCTCAGATTTCATGTTTTTTCCAGAAAATCCACTCTAACCTCCATTAAAACAACCCTTTAAACTTGAAATAACACACTTCCATCCATATCTATGTTAACCCTAGCCTTTAGGAAATGAAAGCAAGTGTAGAACACCTATAAAACTAGCTAAAAATTTCAAGGAAAGCTTCGAGAGGATAGGAATGTAAACTCAAAGGAAGAATTGTAAATTTGAGACAAGTACCTTGTATGTATTTGTTAAATTAATGTTTAATAATGTTATAGAACATATTTTTCATGTAATTGTGTTGTTGGAATTTGGAAGAAATGAATTAGGGAAAAAGGAATCTCGTTGTTGAATGAAACCCTAAAAATTTTATATGTTGGATAGTCTGATCATACCCTATTATTTATTTAATATATTTTTCTGCACAACTCCAAATTGAGTACGGTTTTCTTCTATAAAACTAGACTCCCAT
The DNA here is from genome assembly GCA_033439265.1 of Dillenia suffruticosa. Classification (NCBI taxonomy): domain Eukaryota; kingdom Viridiplantae; phylum Streptophyta; class Magnoliopsida; order Dilleniales; family Dilleniaceae; genus Dillenia; species Dillenia suffruticosa. Next base: position 13,019,494 of record JAVTVX010000009.1, read on the forward strand.
ACCTTTAAAATGAGATAGGAGTTAAAGAGTTTTGTAAAGAATTGGATTTTTGGTGAATTTTTAAAATAGCATGACCTCTACAAAAAACAGCTCGATTCATAGTATAACCACGCTCTGTTGTTTATTCAATATCTTTTTCTGTATAATTGCAAATTAAGTAGGGTTTTCTTCTGAACAAACTAGACTTTAATAGCTTGAAAATGAGATAAAAGTTGAAGAGTTTCATTGAAAAATGAATTCTTGATGAATTTTCAAACTGTCACATTTTCTGCAGAAAACCCTATTTCTGTCAGTTTTTGTACTGAATTTTGCCTCAATTGTTGGTAGCCTTCTAGGTTGAATTAGGCAAACCTCTAATCATAAACATTGTCGTCCTGTGTCTTATCTTTAAATGGCCACTAGAATCACCTCAATCCAATATGTATAGAAGAAGTTATGTTAGTTTTTCTATAACTGCGCATGTTATACTGTTAATTTTGGGCTTAACATTGTTTGATATAGTTTTCTTTGTGCAAATGGGTATTGAATTTTGCTATGAATCCTATGTAATCTTTGTGATAAATTGAAATTTTTGTTATTATTACTCATGTGAATATGAAGTAATATGATAAGAAAGTGATACTACGATGATTTCTCCGAAAGCTTTGCAATGCTTGCGGGCGAAACTTAAGGAGTACAATTGATATGTAGAGTTTTGAAAGCTTTGTGAAGCTTACGGGCAAAACTTGAGAAACTATGGATATATCTCTTCTCCCTACGAGGGTGGAATTAGAAGTATGTGAAGTGTTTGAGGCGTTAAAAAGATCTAGATTTCATTTAGAAATACCGAATTTTGGCTTACTCTTCCAGACCCTCATATACTAGCTTGGTTCGACATTCTATTCTTTTTTTTTATATATCAATTTAAATTGGAACAACAAAGGTAGAGAAGGATAATGAATCTAGAGTCGTAATTGCTCATATTTATTTGGGATTGATTATGATAACGAGTATCTCTTGCGTACCCTTTAATGTCATGCTATTGCATGGTGGTATTGATATTTCTATACTTGCTCACTCGACATGCATGCTATTGGTTCTCTGTGTACTTGCTTAGTTTATGTTGATCTCGATATCCTCATTTTCAGGTGATTTGAGAGACAAGGGAAGCCCAGGGTAGAGGCATTTGAGTTGAGGGATTTAAATCCCTACCCGTCGTGGACCCCCTTTTATTTTCTTTGAGGCATGTAATTATTTGTTTTCTTTTTAGTAGTTTGGGATATATTTCTATATAGATATATAGTTTTGATACATGAAAACCTATTATATATAGTTTTGTGATTATGATATTCATATACTATAGTAAGTTATGCTGGGTGGCCAGGAGAGCCATTAGTGCCAGTTTGTTTGATAATAGAAATATCATATTAATCTGAACCAGGTTTCTTATTAACCCAGGTGGCTAAATAGTCACTGAATAGGGGAGACTCTGTCGATATTTTATTTGGAAGGAACAAGTAACTTACTTTATTTTACTATAAATCTCCTTTCATGTTATTACACACGAGAGTACGACTATCGCGAGTCTAGACATGCATTTTAATTGGGTTGATTGCTTAATAGAATTAGTTTTGGAAGAAATTGTTTTTTGCTTGAAGACAAGCAAATATTCAAGTGTGTAAGTATTTGATAGCAATATATTTGGACACTTAAATTATATTATTTTAGGCTTTATTTATCAATTTTAAGACTATTTTAAACCCAAATTTGGGATTTTACATTGATTAATTTCGTGAGTTTTGTTTTAGAAAACTTATGAGTTTACTTCCTAAAAATAGATTACATAAGCAACTGTCGGTATTTTGAGCATAACTTTCTATTCTAATGTCTAATTGAGGTGATTCTTGTGGCAATAGAAAGAAGACTTCAAACCTTACAAATCTTGTGAAGACATTAGAGGCTGATTCAGGTAGAAGCTTATCTGAAATTTGGTTCATAATTACTACTGCATTGAAAGTTAATTCTTCATTGAAAAAGGAAACAAAAGTGCTGAAAATCTGAAATTTATTTTACTATCAATTTTAGAATTTATCCAAGGATCAAGAAGCTTTCAAATTGCTGGGGAAACAAGAGATTCTTATCATTTCAGCAATACCATGTTTTCAAAAAATCCAAGTGTCCAGAAAGTTAATTCTTCCAATGGTTTTAGTGCTATAAATATAGCACTATTGCAGATGGCAAGAGAGACCTCCCTCATTCCACGTTTCTCCTTCATTGTTCTATATTCTCTCTACCACTTTACAAACCCTAGCAGCCACATCCTCACATCTTCCACATCCACACTCATGGAAACATGGGTTATAATGTTTTATTTTAATTTCTTGTCATTTTTTTTTCAATGTTTAACTAATTTCTTTTATTTTTAGGACTCGATGAATTCTATTTTTAATTAATTATATGAATTGATTTATTTCTTTTCTTTAAGTTTTATAGGTATGATTGTTGTTTAATGAGATTTTGTTATTGAACTTAATGTTTCAAAACAATCAAGACTGTGTTTTGCATGATTTGAGATGAGTGTATGTATGACTCATATAATTGTATAAGATTAGTATGAACAATAAAATCCATATGCGATTATGAGTAGTCCATTGGATTAATTTCATATGGGTTTTTAAGGAAACTTTAAGTTATAAATTTTCACAGAACTTAATACAATCAGATTAATCAAAATTGTATGACTATTAGGTTTTGGTTAATCCTATTAAGGATTCATTGCATGACCATTAGGTGAGTTTAATTTTGAAAAATCTGCCTTCATCATCAATTACTCATTTGCCAATGAACTTAGAGATTGAAAAGATTGAACAGTGTAAAAGATTAAATTGGATGAAATCAATATCTTAGGGTTTCCATTACATTAGGGTTTCATAGCTTAGATTTCATTTTTAGTAATTTCTACTGTTTTCACATCTATGATTTAATTTGTTCAATTTAGATAGATTTATTCATATTTAATAGTTTAAAATATTCTCATGGGGACGATACTTGATCTTATCTTTACACATAACATTTGACTAGAGTATATTTGTATTAATTTATGGTTTAAAATTCCCATATCAAATGAAAAGAAGGATTTGACTTGAGCCATCAAGGTGATTAATGAAAAGGCTTAAGAAAAGCAAAAATCATGTGAATTGAACAATGCCTTCTGCAAAAACAGTTTCTTTAGGAGCTCCAGGCCATCAACATGCGATTGGAGAAATGGTTTAAACATTCGAGAGGAATAAGAAAATAGCTCGAGAAAACCAAGTTTCATAGGGAAAGGATGAGAAATATTCAGTCAACCAAGATAGACCACAGACTAGGTCTAACCGAGCACTTGAGGGAAGAAAGTCTAATCCAAGTAGGATTGAGGGATGTCCAATCTAGAAGCTAAGTCTTATCGAAAAGGGAGGAAAGCAAGATAAAGGAGGAGACATAAAAAAAGTCTTACTACTCATGGATAAGAAGGATACATCACAACACTTGGGAGTATAAGAGTAGCAAGAAAACTTAATACAACAAGGATTCCTTGACTAACAAAGAGTTCCACCCAAGCTAAAAGTCCTAGAGCAATGCAAGTCAAGAAGGAGTCCACTTAGTCTAGGAAATTTATCTTATCTTATCTTATCTATAATAGTATTTGGTCATTAGTAAGAGATTAACTTAGATTAGATTGGTTGTTAGCAGAGTCCTAGATCAAGTAATGTTAGAAAGGCATGATGGAATTTTACAAATACCTCATGGCCAATTTCTCTAAGATATGCGAAGTTCTATGTTTAATTCCCTGATTAATAAAGATTTGTTCTCTCTTTCCAAGTGAGAGCTTAATTTAGGAGTATAGAAAAGAGAAAAACCCTTCTTTGTATTAGACCACCTTTCAAGAGATCCCTACAATGCAGAGAGGTGAGGATCACGAGCAAAACAAGTGTAAGTAAATGATGCATGACCATCCTTAACCCTAACTCTAATCTACTTGCCAAAGCCAACCTCTCATGTGACATAGGTACTACTAGTGGGATTTGCACTCAATGTCGCCTTTCCAACCATGTTCTACAACTTAGCCCAAAAACCTATTTAAGAAGTCAAGTCGATCTACTAAAGGGATGAATTGACCTGGGCGAGAAAATTCAACCAGCATGAAGTACGAAGTCGACCCACCTAGAAAAGTTCTAATATTTAAAAAATACAAAGAGACTAACTCAATCTAATGAGAAGACAAGTCGACCCACAATAATTAAAACTTAAGAATTCAAATGTAACAGGAAATCATAAGTCAACAAGATCAGGAAAGGAGTTGACTTGCACAGCTTAGATAAGACCTTATAATCAAAGGGGATCAAAGAAGTGTAAAGAGTAGTAAGCCAACGAGGAAAAATGATGAAGTTGACCCATCATTGGAAACTGTGAGAGAACTAAAACTAGCTATAACATGAGTTGACTTACTTGAGCTCAGAACTATGAAAGAGTCATCCTAAATAGCAAACAAGTTGACCTACTTGAGCTGGAAGTCTTAAAGTCTATACTCTAATAAAGCTCAAGTCGACTAGAATAAAGAATGAATCGACCTAAACTAGCCTAACTCATGGACAACTAAAGAATAAGTTGACCTGCAAAGGCAATAAGCCGATCTGCTGTGTGTAATCACTATAAATCACGATATCTCATTTATGTTCAAATTCTTTGTGAGCTCAACAAAATCAAAAAATGCCTATGGAACCAATTCACCCCCTCTTGGTTCTACACATTTTTTTCTTCAATTGGTATAAGAGTGGGTCATTTGGTGAAAGGCTTAATAGCTTTAATAGACAACATCCATAATAGCACTTAATAGTGATAGTATTCCATTCAAAGCATACTCAACCAATAAAACACAATTCTTCAATAAGAACAATTACAGCTACTGGAAGCAGAGAATGAGAAATTTTCAAGAAGTCAATGGTGTTAAGGTCCCAATAAAGATGAACAATTCCACATGTGAAGGGACTAATTGATGTGATCATCAAGACTGTAAGAAATTTACAAGATTCAACTCAAGTTCCGGTTGGGCCAGTAACAAAAGTTCGAGTTAAAAGGTCTAAAGAAATACTGAATAACTTAATTCAGAGGATTTTACAATAAGAAATTGAAGCCCAAATGAATGAAGAACCAAAAGGGGCCTCAATTATGCTCATGCAAGCTCAGTTGGAAGAATAAAATGCCCAAAACTACCCAAGACCAAGGGAGGACGAAAATAAAGAAAAATAGCAGCAGACTTAGTCAAAATAGTTTGATTTATTTAGTTTCCTAATTTTAATTTTTGTAACTTATGTTTAGTTTCCTAATTTTTTATTGTTTAGGAAGTTACTAAATTTTTAGTTACCAATTATGTTTTTAGCTTTAGCCTATAAATAGACCATTATACATTGTGTAAAAAACAATTCTTTGAAGAGAATTAATAAAATTGTGAGGATTCTTCACACAGGTCTTGTTCTTTTGAGAACTTTGAACTTATTCAAGATATGAGTCTTGTTTAGTTATTTAACTTATCAATCTAGGTTTCGAACCATCTAGATTGTGGCGTCATTCATTCCATCTTTATACCAAGATTCTTAATCTAGTGAGAAACGGGTCCAAGGTCATATACCTTAGGTTCTTCCTCCTTTAGGGTAAGGGTTGAGATTTTTAATTCCACCGGTTCAAATAATTCGTTGGAACGGTTTTTGGGCTAAATTAACTTGTTCGTGGGTTCTAGGGTTTTTATACCCAACGGGTTCACATCATTTGGTATCAGAGCAATTTCGGGTTACCCTTCGATTTGTTCATACTTGTCTATAATTGTTCATATTTGTCTATAATTTTTCATAAAACAAAGACACCTTCCAATTTTTTTCTTTTCTTTTATTGTTTCTTCTTTATTTTTTTCCTTATTTGTTCACCTTCCTTATTTTCTTTATTTATTCACCTTTCTTATTCAATTCATTCCATATTTGTTTATTTCTTAATTTGAAATTTTTCCAAATTTGCGACTTCCTTATTTCTCACTTATTTTCCTTCTTTATTTTTTCTTGTTATTCTTTCTTTGAATTTCACAAGACAATTATTTGTAAGTTAAATTCAAAGAGTTGTTGATTCATTAAGATGGTAAGAGACATGTTCGAGAGATTGAATTCATTGAGACTTTTTCCAAGCAAAATACGGTTGCGGATGCATTTTCACACAGGTGACGATTTGGGGACAAATTGTTGTCAAGAAGGGGGGAATGATGTGATTATCAAGACTACAAGAAATTTACAAGATTCAACTCAAGTTCCAGTTGGGCCAGTAACAAAAGTTCGAGTTAAAAGGTCCAAAAAAATACTGAATAACTTAATTCAGAGGATTTTACAATAAGAAATTGAAGCCCAAATGAATGAAGAACCAAAAGGGGTCTCAATTATGCTCATGCAAGCTCAGTTGGAAGAATAAAATGCCCAAAACTACCCAAGACCAAGGGAGGACGAAAAGAAAGAAAAATAGCAGCAAAACTTAGTCAAAATAGTTTGATTTATTTAGTTTCCTAATTTTAATTTTTGTAACATATGTTTAGTTTCCTAATTTTTTATTGTTTAAGGAGTTACTAAATTTTTAGTTGCCAATTATGTTTTTAGCTTTAGGCTATAAATAGACCATTATATATTGTGTAAAAAACAACACTTTGGAGAGAATTAATAAAATTGTGAGGATTCTTCACACAGATCTTGTTCTTTTGAGAATTTTGAACTTATTCAAGATATGAGTCTTATTTAGTTCTTTGACTTATCAATCAAGATTTCGAACCATCTAGATTGTGGCGTCATTCATTCCATCTTTATACCAAGGTTCTTGATCTAGTGAGAAACGGGTCTAAGGTCATATACCTTAGGTTCTTCCTCCTTTAGGGCAAGAGTTGAGGTTTTTAATTTCACTGGTTCAAATAATTCGTTGGGACGATTTTTGAGCTAAATTAACTTGTTCGTGGGTTCTATGGTTTTTATACCCAACGGGTTCACATCACTAATCAGGTTATGAAAAATAAGATTAGGATGTTAAAGTAGGAGTATGAAGCATTTAAAATGAGAGATGATGAGACTATGAGAGATATGATCATTAGATTCAATACCATTAGTAATGAACTTTAGTTGTTGGGCAAAGGGATTAGTCAGGAGGACATGGTAGACAAAGTTCTTAGATGTATGCCAAAATCTTAGGAAACAAAGGTCACTACAATAGAGGAGTCTAAGAATTTAGAAACTCTAATAATGGACTAATTTGTCACGCCCCGAACCAGGGTCATGAGCAACTGCCCGTTGCCCTGGATGCCGGCTCAGTTTTCTAAAAATCGGATAGAATCTCCCCATATTTCAGAGGTCTCCCATATACAAATCAATCTGCATATTGAATGATCATACTGCCACCTGAATAAATTGGCCAACCCGGTCTTACAACAATCAACCACAATCATATCATACCAATCAGTCCGCACCGTACAAACCAAGAAAACGCAAGGCTATCACAACTACAAGCAGTCCTAGCCACAGATCTCTACTGTCATGCCTAACTAGGGCATGAGCAGCCGCCACACCGGACGGGTCTAAAATTTTATGCAGAGTACAACAAATTCCCAAGTTAAAAAGTTAAATGCTTTCAAGTGGCTCAATGCAGGTGAAATGAGCCAATATGAGAGTTCCACAAATAAATATCAATAATTTATACAGTCGTCCCATAAAATATACACGTCCATCTACGGACCTCAATATCAAGACCTCCCAGGGTCGATATATAATACGGATCTCATATTTCAAATGAAATTTAGATCTCACCGTAGTGAATACGTAAATCCTCAAATACACAACAGACATCTAGAGCCGACGCGTCGCTTTATTATAATAACCCTATCTGAGAAAGGAAAGAAAATGAGTGAGTATCAAGGGAGATACCCAGTGAGTGAGGGGATCAATATCAAGTATAAATAATGTGTGTAAACCATTGGAGTATCAAACATGATTATTTGTAAATAATAATTCACATTTGGAAGTAAAACATGGTATGATCAGTAAAATAAAATCATCTAGTCTATCACACGGTATCATACATATATGCATCCATTAAAAATCAAGTATTTTTATAACAAGCCAAATTTGATCCTGGCAAAGGTTAACTATGACCGATAACAGGCGTATCGGGGGTTTATTATGCATAAATATTCAAAAATCGCTCTTTATCCTGACGTTGACCCTGAGCTTCACCGAGGCTAGCTCATATATAGATCAGATCATGTATAGGACCCCGTCCTTTGCTAGACATTGGTGTCACACTTGTCTTCCCCCTTGCGGGTTCAACCGGTCGCGTCTATACCCATATACCAGACGTTTGCGGGTATATTCACGCGAAGTGTACCCAGACGCATACGCGGTGCCATAACAAACGTCCCCCATAGCTATGGTCATCCTCTCAGGACTTAATCATATCATAACAGTCATCCCACGACCACACGACCCCAAATCAGTGATATAGAAATCATAGTACTCAATAAATGTGCCATATTGGGTCATTTGAAGTTAAACATGTGAAAGTCATAAAATATGGTACCATTTTATTTGAATCAAATTTATGGATGCATATTCATATAAAACATGAGTTCACGACACTCCAATAGTCACAAAACAAATTCAAAGTCTAGTGGCACACAATGAGTCATACATATCAAAAGCATGTTTTGTTGAAAATACGACAAAAATCAAGTTTCACTTTTCATGCATGAGATTTGAGTCCCACTCACTATAATAGGGAGGGTATAGCACTCCCAAATGAACCATAATTATGATATATCGAGCTCTCTTTAACGGCTTGGGCAAAAGTCACCTATCAAGTTCACTCATAGTTCTCCACTTGGTGCCACTTTGTGCAGTCCTACGAAAATTTGCATAACGTTTTATATATAAGTCCAAATCTGGCAAACCTTTGATATGTTGTAGTTAACTTCATGACCTACAACTTTCACATTATACACATTCTTAAAATCACATCACAAAATTTCCGAAAATCCCCATTTTGATTCAGTTACATTCTAAATTCAGACTTATCCCATTTTAGTGCAAAAGCTATAACTTTCACTATATCTATCCAAAAGTAATGAAATTTTAACATGTTATACCCAAACATAGGCCTATTAGTTTCATGTTTTGAGTTTCTCTCAATTGTGCTTAGAAGGGGATTGAAATGGATCATGATCAGAACAGGCAGGTTTCAGTTAGAAAAACAGAATTTCTGTCAACACCCCTTTAATAAAATGGGCATAACATTTGATTCCCTCGTGTGAATTGGCTGAACATTTAACATGTTGTAGCTAAGATGGATATCTACAACTTGTCTTTGAGCTGGCCCAAACGAGGACCGGAAGAGGGTCGTTTTTATACACTGTTCTTAGGGTTCGAAATCTGTCGAGTTTCAGGACAATTGCCATAATGTTTTTCACAGGAATTGGATTAAGGTGATTCTTATCTCGTTGGAAGGATAAGATCTAGATCTACAAATTACTTAGCTGGGGCATTTGCTAATTCAGACCATAAGACACCCCAAAACAGAGGTTAAGTCACGGACAGAAACAAAGATAAAGCATGACAGAACAAAAATTTCTATGCAAATCATTTAAGTTTGAAAAATCATAATAAATCGAATTGTCATCAGAATGCAATGAATCATATCTCATTTTAAAGCTCTATGAGTCTAGTTTCACATGAAATTAACCTAGCTCAGTTTACCTTTGTACAGAAAATGTTATGACCAAAACATCACAACATAGTCAGAATGTCCTATTTGCAGAAATTTCAAAGAAATGTTTGAAGAAAATCCTATCTTCCTTCAATGGTGAAGCTCACGGCTCCTCTTGTTCTTCACCAAGAAAAACTTCTCCTTTTGCTCCAATTTTTGAATATGTTGTAGTTGGGTTTGAAAGGAAGTGATCTATGTAAAAATATTTGAGTGTTGTTGTAGAAAAATTTTTGGATCCCTTACCTTGAAACTCACGGTTCTTGGGAGAAAATGAGAGAGTTTGCTTTCCTTTGGCTTGAACACACTCAAGGTTTTTGGGAAGGAATGAATAAGTGTTTGTTTTATAACACTCGCCCCATTTAATCCAAACCATCCATATTTTCCCAAGATAAATTCCTAGCCATTGGATTTTTGTGTCACACAAGAGTTTATTCTCTCTCCACAAGCACTTTCTCTCTCTCACTCTTACAGTTTTGACTCTTCTTCTCACACAACAAGTCACTTTCTCTCACTACACTCTCTTTCTCAAGTCCCACAAGTCTAGCCTAATTAAATGCTTCATTAATGCCCTGTCTCCTAACCACCTAATCCAATGGCCCAAATTGATTTCTCAAATTTCAAATAAATCCTAGCCTTTCACTTCATTGGCACACTTCCCTTGGTTATTAATTATCTCTAACCCTCTTTTTTTTAATTGCATAAAAGGTTCTTCTTAGATTTGCGTGAAAATTTCTACCTTGATTTTTGCGTAATGCGCAGCGGGGTTAATTTCGACCCGAAATCCAAGAAATTCAAATTTACTCATTTGGTTCAATTTTTTTGTGCACTGAATTCAATAGAGTTGGTCTCGCACGTAGGTGAAGTCATTTGACCTTCCAAATCGCCCTTAATCGCATTAGGGTTTTAGAGCGATTTTGTTTTCCGCTTTGCGTTTTTGCCAAAATTCCCTGCAATTGCGTTTTAATTTGATAAAACATTAATTTAGCATAATTTAGGCTTCCTAGCAAAATTTTAGCGGTTTTGCATGGATAGAATTAAATTTGGCTCGATGAAGTCAAATTTAGCCTTCGGTAATCTCGCCCAAAATTTTCAAGAGCATTTTAAATCGGAAAAAGTTTTGAGTGAATTTTCTCTATATGAAAATGAAAATATATTATATACAAAATAATGAGGAGTATAATATATAGTGCACTGAGTGTCGGTGTTACATAATTAGTAGGATCATTAACCACACATGAAATGAAGCTAAATTCTAATGGAATAAGCAATGAAGAGAAAGGAAAAACAATAGCCCTGAAAGCCAAGAGTGATGATAGCTCTAGTGATGATGAGGATATGGCTCTTCTTGCCTAAAGATTTACGAAGTTCATGAAATTGGAAAAAAAAAAAAAGGGAAGAAGAGAACTTAAAAAGTTTGAAAGGAAAGAAGAAATTAGATGCTATAAATGTAAAAAGCCTGGTCATATAATGGTTCAACTCAAGAACATAGAAAAAATGGGAAGGACAAAGCCCTGGCAGTTTTGAGTGATAAGGACAGCAACTCAACAGATGAGGAGAATGAGCAAGAGCATGCCAATCTTTGCTTCATAGCATTTGATGAAGAACAAGATGAGGTAAGTTCATGTTCCTCTTATTCGTTTGATGATGAGTTCTCTGTAAATAAAATACATGAGGCACTAATAGAATCATTTAAAGCACTTAAGAAAATGAGCCACAAAAGCTCTATAGTAAAGAAAATAATGACTAATATGGAAGAAGAAAGAAATAGGTTGAAAATGGAGAATGAAAGAATAAAAAAGAAAAATGATATATTGAAAGAAAAAAAGAACAATTGCATGCTCAAGTTAAGAAAAAAAGTGAAAAGGCAAATGAGCTACAAACTAAAATTAAAAAGAGAAGGAAAGAAAATAAAAATGTTTGTGCAGAAAATAATCATTAGAAGGAAAGTCAAGAGAAGGAACTTGAACAAGAGAAAAAAAAAAGAATAAATAGTTGAACTCTATTTTGCTAAAATATGTTCAAGGACAAGAAAAACTAGATGCGATTTTAGAGGCATAGAGAATAGTTCTTAATAAAGTAGGACAAAGATACAACCCTGCTGTATCTCAAAAGAAATTATAAACTTTCTTTGTTCCCAATTCAAAGAAAACCAAATTTGAGAATAGATGTCATCATTGCATAAAACCCAGGCCCAACGTACAACATTGTAAATTGAGGAATTCACAACAAGTAAGAATAAAAGACAAATAACAAACAACAAATGCAACTAAATAGATTCCACAAGGTTTAAACAGGACTAATAATGCCAGACCCAAGAATATATGGGTACTAAATGCCAAAACTTAATTGAATTTCTCTACAGATATGTTTGAAGGCCCAGGGCACTCGAAACACTTGGTTCCTTGACAATAAATGATTCATGCATATAATAGGAGACTCTACAAAGTTCTATGGTTTGGATGAGAAGAAAGGAGACAAAGTTGTTTTCGGAGACAATTCTAAAGGCAACACTATCGGGATAGGAAACATAGATAACTCTTCCACTCAATTTGAGTATATTTTACTTGTAAAAGACATTAAATACAATCTACTTAGTATTAGTCAATTATGTGACAAAAGTTATATTGTAGTGTTTGATTGTGATGCTTGTCAGATTATAAACAAAGAAAGTAATGAAGTAAAAATTATGAGAACTAGTGAAGGTAATATTTATGTAATTAACATAGAGAAAATAAGAGAAGCTAAAGAGGCATGTTTAATGGCTATGAATCATGAGGATGCTGGTTTGGCATGGAAAATTAAGACATGCAAAGGAAATTTGATATAGATAAGTTATGTGATGTTTGCATGAAAAGAAAATGAACTAGGAATTCATTCAAACCAAAGAACATTGTATCTACTAACGACCTTTAGAACTACTTCAAATCGATTTATTTGGCCCTACTAAAGCTCAGAGGTTAAGAGGAAGACACTATGGGTTTGTAATAAATAGATGACTACTCAAGATATACCTAAACGTTGTTCTTAGCTAAGAAAGAAGACACAAGTAGTATATTTATTAAACTTTATAGGAGAATTCAAAATGACAAAGGATGCACAATCTTTAGGATAAGAATTGATCATAGGAAGGAATTTAAAAATAGATTGATGTAGGACTACTGTGACGAGCACAGGATTAATCATAATTTCTTAACCTCTAGAACTCCATAACAAAATAGTATTGTGGGAAGAAAAATAGAACCTTTGTAACACCGACACTTGGTGCCCGAACAATATATATTGGTTTTGAAATATATATATATATTTTAAAAAAAAAACTTCGGAGTGCTGCGTTTTGAGACAAAACGCTGCACCCCCCAATTTGGGATTAGGGCTTTTAGCCCTAATCTTTCCCTTTCTCTCTCTCTCCCCACGACTCTTCATCTCCTCGCCACTCTCTCTCCGTCCATTCCTCTCCCACGGCCTTGCTTTCTTCTACCACCACCATCGCCGTCGCGTCTCCCTCTCTCTTCGCCTTTCTCTCACTTTCCCTCTCTCTCTCTATCATTCCCTCTCAGTTTCTCTCTCTCTCTCCACTGTTCACTCTCTCGCGATCTCCCTCTCGGTTTCCTCTGCCACGCGCTTCTGTCGTGAGCCACCACTGAAAGCACATCAGCGCACGACAACGCAAGAGTGCCGTACGAGAGCGCGCGACAACGCAGAGCATTGTGCGCTCTCCAGAGCGCGAGCGTGCACTGTGCAACCCTCTGCGAGAGTGCTAGCGCACCCCTGCGTGCCTCTGCACGAGCCAGCGTGCCCCTGCACGAGTACTAGTACACCCCTGCGCATGACCCACTGCACGAGCATACGTGCCTCACAGCGAACCAGCCCGCGCGCCCCAGCCTGCGAGCGCACAACTCACGAGCCCATTGCGGCCTACTAACCTGCGAGCCCACTACGGCCTGTAGACCTGCGAGCCCCCCAGCGGGCTAGCCCGCCAGCCCGCCAGCCTACTGGCCCAAAAGCCCGCGACCGGCTTTCTCCTTTGAGAGTCATCTGCCATCCTCGTAGAAATCCTTCACTATAGGGAACGGATGTGTTAGATGTGGTTTTGTGTTAGAAATTGATTTAGTCGCTAACGTGGTTTCAAAATTAAAAATATTACAGGTTTTAAATTAATCTGACGGGCAAACGAAAGCTAGATTTGCAACCCGAGGGACCCTACGTGAGGATTTCTAACTCACTCGATTTATTTGGACGAATTTAGGGTAAATTAGAGTAAAAGTGTATTGCATATGTTAGGATGAATGTTAAAATAGATTGAAATGCATTGTTTGACATTATATGAAATTAATTAGATCAAATATAGGATTTTATACAAATTGAGCTATTCTGGATGATAGAATCATATGGATTTGACTCGAATAGCTTCTCTTAGAGTTGATTTGACGAATGCTTAAAAACATTCAGCATTTGGGATTTGAGTTTAAAGATTGATACAGTTTTTTTCATGATAAATTTTCCTGCATATAGGAAATTAAAATATGTCTATATTATGAAAATAGACTTCGATACCTTGAAAATGGAACGTAATTAATGACATTAGTATATATTTATAAATTGAAGAATTTAGGGTTTGCACAAACTTAAGGAAAATGATAAACCCTGAAAATAGTTGAAAATTTGATGAAAATCGTGATGATTTGATTAGGTTGGCTTTCTTGATGATTCGATTACGGGGAGTTTTGTTCTGCGTATTGTGGTTTTATTGGGGAGTGCGCTTCCCTCCCCAAAACAGTGAGTGAGATTTATTTCAATACTTTTGTTTAATGTGTAAACCTTGTTTTAACATATTTAATAAATGAGCATGATTTGTAACGTGCTTGAAATATTTTGATTGGTTTTGAAATTGATTTTTGTGAACTAATGGAGTGTCCAAAAACTGTATTGAAATATTGAAATTATACATCCATGTGGTTGAAATGTATAATGTGTCATTTTATGCTATATGTTGTATTTGGTTTGTGAACCTGATTTCGACACATTTTGATACGATTTTGAATTTGGCCTGGAGAGTTTTGGTATGTATTGTTCTGTAGCTACGAAGGGCACCGTGAGATACGCTTTGGTGGCGTCCGGGTATGCCTAGGCCTGGGGTGTCTCACGAGTTGTCGTAATTTAATTAAGGACACGGTACTAGCCAGGTTGAACCCAAAAGGGAGAGGATTTGGATACTCTCTCCAAGTCTAACACCTGGACGAGGTCCGTCTCCAACGCCGGGGTAGAGAACACTTTAAATAAACTTGCATATAACATCCCCGGTGTACCTATCATAGGTCGTGGTAGACCTTTACCAGGAATTTTCGACTGGCAATTCTATGATTTTAGTGACAGTGATTTGGATGCATATTTGACTTGAAAATACATGCCAATGATATATTGTTGAAATGAAAAACATGATGACTTGAAATATGATTCGTATACTTATGCTTTGACGCTCCATCTTCACACTTCATATTAGACGATTGTATTGAGTCACTCACTCACTGAGTATTCTTCCCTGAGTACTCACCCCTCATTTCCTTTCTTGTTTCAGAGATAGTACTTGACAAGGAGCGTTGCTTTTAGGACGTTCAATATCATTGGGAGATCTGGTTTGGACTTGAGAAGTCATTATATATTTCTGTTGTAAAATTTGTATTGGTAATGTATATGCATTCTGAGCTCTATAAACGACCATTGTGAAATTCTGGAATGACTGTATAAATATGAACATTTAAATTGTGAAACTCTCATGTCATTGCATAACATTACATTGAGGCATTTCTTATTCATTGTGTATGTACTTGGGAATGTGTTATGCCTTAGAAGTATACTCTAGGATTGCTCGGTGCCACCTCTAAATCACAGGAGGGGTGACTGGCGGCTGTTCATGCCTTTGACCGGGGCATGGAAGTATAGGTCTGTGGTTAGGTTGCTGGAAATTTGATAGCCTTACGTTATTCTAAATGTTGGTTGTAGAATTGGTTGATTTTGGAGAGGTCGGGATGACCATTTGATTATTTTACAGGATGGTTGTGATTTATATAGGATTAATTATACTTGGGAGACCTCTGAAATATAGGGAGCTTCTGTCCAATTTTCTGTAAAAATACAGCCGGCATTCAGGACAACCGGTGGCTGTTCACGATCTCAGTCCGGGGCGTGACAACCTTAGCAAAAATAGGTAGGACAATGCTTTGTAAAAACAACTTAGCAAAATATTTATGGGTTGAATCTATTAATACAACTTGCTTTACATTGAATAGAGCTCTCGTTATACCAATTTTAAAGATGACACTATAAGAGATTAACAAAGGAAAAAAGCCTAACCTAGCTTATTTTTACTTTCATGTCGTTGGATGCTAATGCTTTCTTTCAAATAAGGAAATGGATTCCTTGAAAAAAGTTGATGCTAAGAGTGATGAAGCCATTTTGTTAAGATATTTAGTGAGCAGAAAAACTTATAAAGTTACAATAAGAAAACTAAAATAGTTGAAGAATCTATCTATGTTTAATTTGATAAAACTAATCACTTAAGCAAAAAATCTATATCATTTGATGATGAGACAATATATGAACCCATAAGTGAAGAAATTGAAAGAGAAAATGAAAACACCAAAGATAAGAATATTGAAAAGGAGATGAAAACTAAAAAGATGAAGAGACACATCAAGAATAAGAAATAAGATTTCCAATCGTAAGAAAAAATGTAAGTGTAGAAAATGTTATTGGAAATCTAAATTTAGAAGTTAAGACAAGATCAGCTTTTCAAAATCAATATAAATTTGTTACATTTATTTCTCTGCGTGAGCCTAAGAACATAACTGAGGTCTTAAAGGATAAAAATTGAATAACTGCAATGCAAGAAAAATTAAATCAATTTAAAAGAAATAAAGGATGAAACTTAGTTCATAGGCCCAAACAGTACAAAATAACACGGTTTTAGTGACAGATTTAGTGACGGATTTAGTAACGAAAATTTTAGAAAATTTCATCGCTAAAAACATTAGCGACGGATTTAGCGACTATAAATAGAACTTTATCGCTAAAATAGCCACAGATACTTAATTTTCGTCGCTAAATTTATAATTTATATTTTACTTTATTATTATATTTTATTGTTGAGAAAATTGTTGTCTCCTCAGTTTTGATAATAATAAAATCTCTTATATTGTTCTAATCAATTTATTTAGTATGCAAAATTTTTTATTCAATTGAAAAGTGATAGAACCAGTCATAAAATCGATTATAGAAGCAAGACTTATTTGGTCATAGAAATAAGATATTTTTTATATCTGTTGAAGACTTAGCCAGCAAAGTAAGTGTAATTTGGGTACTATATTTAACCTATAATTGATTCTAGATGTATACAAAAATGTCCCAACATGAGAACAATTCATATTTTACCATTTAGAAATTTTTCTAAGTATAAAAACAGTGATCATTTTACTATGTTTGGACCTTCATATCTTCCTATATGTTAAAATACTTTCAATACTAAAAATTATATTTCAAAAAGGATATATAAAACTTCAAATTCAAGTAATTACAGTACAATTATCTTGTTGGAATGGTGGAGAAAATTCAGCTAGAATTTGTTTGATCACTCATTTTACATAGTAGAAATTCTGGACAGAATATAGTTTTCAGTGAGTATTTGGACCTCGATATCTTCATCACAGATTAAGGACTTATGAGTTTATTTATTCAACATTATATTATTACAACTGGACAATAAATATGTATTGTTGTAGCATAATTTCATCGAGATTTTGATGGAGAAATAAATGGGCAAAGTCAGCAAGCTATGCTGGAAAGTTCTAAGCCAGAACAGAATCTCTGGATTGATTTCGAATTTTTTTGGAGGAGCTATCATATAGATATAATCCAATCAGCTTTTGAATATATTGGAGGATGTTTAAGCTGTAAATAAAAAATATTTACTGCTGGTAAACATCATTATTCAAGGAGGATTTGAAGTCTATTTTTCAGGATGGTTAGAGGGGTTGTTAGTAGTAACTCTGAGATTTATTTTTTGTAGGATTTTGAATTTTGAATAGGCAGATTTTGCAGTAAAAAAAAAAGAGGGTACATTTTCAACATCAACTTTCAAAGAGAAAATAGAAAAATGAAATTCCTGAATCAAGAGCAACGAAATCTCTGAATTCTGAGCAACAAATTCTGCATTCTGAACACAAAAATCGTGCTACTATATTTCTGAATTTCTGCCTCTATATTCATTTGTTTAAACATTGTTTAAGTTGTAAAATGGTGTTGAGTGAGTGAATTATTATACAAGCTATCTTCCATTGTTGGATAAACGATTTTCATGGTATGAAGATCAGAAGTCAACAAGTAGAGTATATGTTGTTGATTCGACTATAGTGGAAACTAGACAGTGGCTAGACCCTGACTTGCTTGGCTGGAAGAGTGGATGTAGGCACAAAACCGAACTACTATAAAAACAGATTTTTCTCCTTTCTCTTACCTTTAATTATTGCATTAGATTGACCATAGGTTTAATTATTGAATCTAGGTAGAGTTAGATTTTTGAAAAGCTAAGTTTAAGACAACCAATTCAACCCCCCTTCTTGATTGTCTTTGGGATCAACAATTGGTATCAGAGTTGGTTCTCTACTCCATTAAAGAGATCTCTTTAGAATGTTTAATCCATAGATTTTCTCTATAACTATGGTCAAGCTGTGAACAGGACATCATATTTCGATGGTGCAAACTTTTCCCATTGGAAATATAGGATGGAGACATTCATTCAAGCCACTGATTATGAGGTTTGGGAAGTGATTACTTCTGGAAATTTAGAAGTTAAGTTGCCCATAATCACAGATGATGACAAGAGAAAGATGTCTATTAATTCTCGTGCTAAACATTTGCTTTTATGTGCAATCTCACCAATTGAATTTAATCTAGTTTCTTCATGTGCAACAGCAAAGGAAGTCTAAGACAAGTTGTGCATTACACACGAAGGAACCAGTACTGTCAAAGAGACTCGAATCAATTTCTTGATGCAAGAATATGAATTGTTTCGATTTCAGCAAGGAGAGAGTGTAAAGGACATGTTTAATAGATTTTCTATAATAACTAACAAACTTGATTCACTTGAAAAAAGAATTTCAGATTTAGATCAAGTGAGGAAGGTTCTTCGAGTCTTGCCAAGAACTTGGGATGCCAAGAAGACTGTTATTGAGGAAGCACAAGACTTGAACAAACAGTCCCTCAATGAATTAAGAGGAAAATTTATGTCCTATGAGGCTGAAGTTTTTCATACTACAGAATCTGAAAATAAGAAGAAGTCCATAGCATTTACGGCTAAACAAAATGAGAATTCTGCAAAAGAAGACAATAGTGATCAAGACATCAACATGCTAGCCAAGAAGCTCTCTCGTGCCTTGAAAATGGGTAAAAAGTTCTTTAAATATAAGAATTTTTCAGAACTCACAAAAGTTTAAATCCAATACAGGGAAGGACAATAGAAAAATAGAGCAAAAAGATAACAAAATCTGTTATAAATGCAAGAAGAAAGGACACTTCAAATATGAGTGTCCAATACTGCTGAAAAAGATTGAAACTTTCAAGAAGAAAGGCAAAGCCATGATGGTGACATGGAGCGATTCAGAAGATGAAAATTCAAACGATGAAAGTTTTGAAGGATCAGAGGAGGTTAATTTTTGTCTTATGGTAAAAAATGAGGTGATCTCTGATAACTCAATAGATATTGCAGAATCTGACAACTTGGTGTGCATAATTTTAGAACTGAAAAAGAGAATTATCACATTAAAAAATGAGAAGGATTTGTTTAGACAAACCAAGAACTTATAAATACTGAAAATGAAAACTTAAAATCTGAAAATAGTGAGCTGAAAAATGAAATACATATTCTGAAAAATAGAATTGTTGAACTATCAAAATCAATAGATAATACATTTCAAAAGTTTCATGAGAGTGATGAAAAATTAATCAAGTTACTTTCCATACAAAGAATGGATTTTTTCAAAATAGGTTTAGGTTATGTTCATGATCATGATATAGCATCAAGTTCTAACAATGGTAGGTTTGCTGGAGCTGCAGAAATAGAAAATAACGCATAGTTCAACCTGCAGTAAACACTCACAGAAGCTTAGAAATGACTGCTGAGAAAAACAAGATTCATGCTCAAAAAATTACCTAACAAACCACACAAAACTTGTAAAAAATATACTCACATTCTGCACAATATATGCACAGAAAGTTTTCACAAATTGCAGAAAAATATCATAGAATAATACACAGAAATGGATACAGAAGTAACCATAGAAGTACCCATAGAAATACCCATAGAAAATCTTGTGAAAAACAGCATTTTTATAGAAAATTTAATTCTGGATCTAGGTATAATAAATTTAATAGTATGCAGAATTATTTGCCTTATGGATCTAGTTATGCAAGAAAGAAAAATAATGGTTCAGGTTATATATATTATAAAATTGGTCATTTTGCTAGAAGTTATTTTTTGAACAAGTTTAGTACACATCAAGGCAAATTCAATTCCTATACAAGCTTGTCTTCAAAAGAATCCAAATATGGTTGGGTTCCCAATAACAGATGATAGTTTTTCTTTATGTGTAGAAACAATAGGCAAAAATCAAAGGAAAATGGTATGTTGATAGCGAATGCTCGAGCCATATGACCGATGATGTCTCATTGTTCAAGAATCTTGGAAGAAGAAATCATGGATTGGTGACGTTTAGAGACAATCAAAAAGGAAAAATAATTGGAAAATGCACTGTAGGTATAAATTCGACCTCTATAGAGAATGTGTTTTTTGTTGATAAATTGATGCATAATTTGTTGAGTGTAAACCAATTATCTGATTTAGGTTATAATGTGTTATTTAAAAGTGATAAATGTATAGTATTTGATAATAAGTCGCATGAACAAATCTTTGAAGAAATAAGATTAGGTAATGTTTATATAGTAAACTCTACAATATTAAATTGTTTAAAAGAAAATTGTTTGATATCCTTTAATAATGATATGTTCTCATGGTATAAAAAACTAGGTTACATAAACTTCAAACAATTAGAAAAATTGTCCAAAGTAAATATGGTTAGAGGAATTTTCGAGATTTCATTGAAAAAACCTATAACATGTAGTACATAATCTTTGAACAAATAAGTAAAAATATCATTTAAAAGTAAATATCACATTTCCATATCTAGACCACTAGAAATGTTGCATATGGATTTATTTGGACCGGTTAGGAATCTAAGCCCGGGAGGAAACAAATATGGACTAGTTATTATAGATGATTTTTCTAAATTCATTTGGATTTTATTTTTAGCTCACAAAGATAAAACCTTTGAATCCTTTAAATTTTTTGCAAAAAAAATTCAAAATGAAAAAAATTTAAAAATAGTTAATTTAAGAACCGACTATAGAAAAGAATTTGATAATTTAGAATTTATAAAATATTGTGATAAAAAGGGAATAAATAAAAATTTTTCAGCATCTAACACATCTCAAAAAAATGGGGTTGTTGAACTTAAAAATAAAACCATTCAAGAAATGACTAAAACTATGTTAAATGATAGTGGTGTACGAAAATATCTTTGGCCCGAAACTGCATCTATAGTATGTTATATAATAAATAGAACCTACACAAGACCTATGACAAACAAAACCCCCTATAAAATTTTTAAAGGAAGAAAACCAAATATTTCATATTTTCATACATTTGGATACACATGTTTTATTTTGAAAAATAGTATGAATATTAGAGATAAGTTTGATAAAAAAGCTATTGAAGGAATTTTTCTATGTTATTCTTTAAATAACAAGACTTATAAAGTTTTCAATAATGAGTCTAAAATTGTAAAAGAAACAATAAATGTTAAGTTTCATGAAAATGAATTTCAAAAAATAGAAATGGAAGATGATTATGAAATCTCCATTGAAAAACAAAATACAAAACAAGATAATCAAAATGAACAAAGAGAGGAAATAGTTAGAAGTTGAAAATTCTCACCTCATCATTCATCTAGTGATATAATGGGATATGTAAGTGAAAGAATAAGAACTAGATCAAGCTATAGAAAATATTGACAATTCTCTTTGATCTCTACTATATAACCGAAAACCATAGAAGAAGTTATAGAAGATGAAAGTTGGATAGAGACTATGCAAAAATAATTAAATCAATTTAAAAAAAATAATGTTTGAACTTTAGAACCAAAATCCAAAGATAAATCAATAATTGAAACTAAATGGATTTTTCGAAATAAATTGGATGAAAATAAAAATATTATAAGAAACAAAACTAAATTAGTTACAAAAGAATATTCACAAGAGGAATGAATTAACCATGATGAAACTTTTACACCCTTGCTAGATTAGAGGCAATACGGCTACTTTTAGCTTTTGCATGTTTTAAAAATTTTAAATTACATAAAATGAATGTTAAGAGTGCGTTTTTAAATGGCTACATTAAAGAAGAAGTATATGTTAGTCAACCCCTTGTTTTGAAGAACATAATAAGGAGATTATGTCTATAAATTACAAAAAATATTGTATAGTCTAAAACAAACACCAAGGGCATGGTATGATTGACTAAGTGAATATCTTGTGAAAAATAATTTCAAAAAGGGAAATGTAAACACTACTTTATTTATCAAATATGTTAATAATGATATTTTTGTTGTTCAAATATATATTGATGATATTGTAGTTGGATCTACAAATGAGCATTTGTGTGATGATTTTAGCAATATCATGAAAAGTGAATTTGAAATATCAATGATGGGTGAACTAAATTTTTTTCTTGGATTACAAATTAAACAATCTTCCCATGGTATATTTATAAGTCAAGAAAAGTATGCAAAAGAATTAATTAAAAAATTTGGTATGAAAAATTCAAAATATGTTAATACCTCTATGTCTACCTCTATTAAATTAAATCTAGATGAAAATGGGAAAGATGTGAACAAAAAACTCTAGAGAAGAATGATAGGATTATTGTTATATTTGACCGCTTCTAGAGCCGATATTGTATTTAGTGTATGTTTGTGTGCTAGATTTCAAAACAAGTTAAGGAATCTCATCTTAGAGCCACCAAAAGAATTTTAAGGTATTTAGTCGGTACCAAAAATTTAGGAATATGGTATCCAAAGAATTCAAATTTTGGATTAATTGGATATTCGGATGCTGATTATAACGATTGCAAAATTGACCGAAAAAGTATCTCAGATACTTGTCAATTTTTAGGTGATAGAATCATAAGTTGGATATCTAAGAAACAAAATTCAGTTGTATTGTCAACAGACAAATCGGAATATGTCTCAATAAGAAATTATTGTGCTCAAATTTTATAGTTAAAACAACAATTTAGAGACTATGGGTTAGATTATACAAATATTGTCATAAAATATGACAATACAAGTGTCATTTGTCTTACTAAAAATCTCATAAATCATTCAAGATCAAAACATATAGAAATTCGAAACCATTTTATTAGAGATCATGTTTTAAATGGAGATGTCATTTTGGAATATGTAGAGACAAAATCAACTTGTCGATATTTTTACAAAACCTTTAGGCAAAGAAAGATTTGAAAACATTAGAAATGAAATAGGAGTATGTGTCTTATTTTAAAAATTAAAATGAATTAATAAATATATATTTAAAAAAATAAAAAATAAAGAAAGGGGACCATAGAACTTTATGTAAACAGAACTCGTAGAGCCTCCATCGTGTCTGTTATTTCTCCTCATTCAAAACTCCAAACAGAAACCCTAGATCTAAATTTGGAATGGCAACTCGCAAATTTTCAAGAATCATTAAGAAATCATCCAATCTTCCATCTTCTTCATCGATCAATGTCTCTGATTTGGATTTTCAAAGTCTAATTCTTCAAGTTCTGACTCTTCACCCTCTTACCATAATGAACACAGCTTGAATTCTTGATCAAATTTAGTGTCCATTCATGATTCTCAATCTCAATCTTCTCAAAATCAAAACCAATTTTCGTATCAAAACGCTCAACAAGAGTTTCCCGAGGAAGAAATGCCTCAACCCCTTCGAATTCAAGTCCCCTACACTCGGTCTAGTCCAATCATATTTGGAATTGGGTCTTGTAGATTTGTGGATTTTGATTACTTTGAGCAAGTGGGTTTGGAGATGCAAACTGTTCTTGAAAGGATTGGAGGTGTTGGTTTGTACAACACAAACTGAAACTGTATAAGGAAGGTAATCTTTGATTTTTACAAGAATCTGAATGATGAAAATCCTGATGTTTTGAAGTCAAAGATATTAGGCTTTATAATTGAAATTACCAAGAATGATCTCGTTCAGTGTTTAGAACTTAAACAATCAAAGGATAAATTTTTAGATAGCATGAAGAAAAAGGATCTTTATAGACTGCTTAAGGCAAATACTCACTCTGGAATTGGATATCTATATGAGAAGGATTTTTCTTTGTTAATTAGAATACTGCACAAGGTTGTTGTGATATGCATAATTCCTAAGTATGGAAACACAACAACAATGACTGTGGAGGATGTCAAAATTGTAGTTGCAATGCTTTCTGGGACAGAACATGACATGGTTAATGTGGTTTTTTTATCACATTCATAAGAACAAAGGCAGCAAACTGTATGACAATGTTTTTATGAGGCTATTTGAATTTAAAGGATTTGATTTTTCAGCCCTCAAAGATTCTATCCTAGAATCATCTGTTCTAGGAGAATCAATGGTTTCTCATATGAGAATAACCATTTCTGACAGCAATGTTTGGAAGGCCAAGGATAATTCTTTCTGGCAAGGCAAATTACAAGGCAGTGGTAGCATTGCTTGTCCATTTTTTGAATCAACTAATGAAAAAACTCCAAGATCCACTTTTGTCCATGGTCAATCTTCAAGGAGGAAGAAAACACATGCTAAGACTGATAATGATGACTGGAAGGAAATGATTGAAATGAAACTTGATGAGTGTCTAGAACGACAAAGAGACACTCAATCTAAAATCACTGAAATTCTGAATTTGCTGTCAAAGAATTCAACCTAGACTTAGATACTTCCTCTTCTGATTTTCTGGTTATAGGATTTCCTTTATCTATTTCTGTTTTTCGTCTTTTGTTCTGACAAGGACTGCCTCCTTTGTGCTTCAATGATGTTATTTTTTTAAGTCAAACTTCAATGAAATTCCATGTTTTCTTCTATACATTGTTATAATTAATTTCTTTTTGATACAACAAAAATGGGGAGAATAAGATTCAACTTTTGCACACAAAATAAAACAAAGATAGCACTGCAAACTGCATAAATAGAAGATTGCACACATTGAGGGGGAGAACAAATAATAAATCTTATGCTTAAAAGGAAAATAAACAAAGGCATGAACTTAGAAAGAGTTTTGAAGTGAGAACTGAATCATTTTATCATTTGGACAAGAATGAGCATTGGATATATGAGTTTATTTTTTTTCATTGTATTTGAGAAGTGATCTAAATGTGCTCTATTGAATTCTTTTATATCATTTTTTTAAAGGTTTTGTTATCATCAAAACGGGAAAAAATGTTGAGGAAATTGTTGTTTCTTTAGTTTTGATGATAATAAAATCTCTCATGTTATTCTAATCAATTTATTTAGTGTGCAGAATTTTTTTTTTAATTGAAAAGTGATAAAACCAGTCATTGAATTGATCATAGAAGCAAAAATTATTTGGTTATAGAAATAAGATTTTTTTTTATATCTGTTGAAAACCCAGCCAGCAAGGTAAGTATAACTTAAGTACTATACTTAACCTATAATTGATTCTAGATGTACACAAAAATGCCCCAACATGAGAACGATTCATATTCCACCACTTGGAAATTTTTCTAAGTATAAAAATAGTAATCATTTTTTCATATTTGGATCTTCATATCTTCCTATATGTTGAAATATTTTCAATACTGAAAATTGTGTTTCAAAAACGATATATGGAACTTCAAATTCAAGTAATTGTAGTACAATTATCTTGTTGAAATTATGGAAAAAATTCAACTAGAAGTTGTTTGATCACTCATTTTATATAGTAGAAATTCTAAACAGAATATGGTTTTCAGTGGGTATTTGGATCTCGATATCTTCATCATAGATTAAGGACTTATGAGTTTATTTATTCAACATTATATTACTACAGTTGGACAATAAATATGTATTGTTATAGCATAATTTCATCAAGAATTTGATAGAGAAATAAATGGGCAAAGTCAGCAAGTTATGCCGGAAAATTCTAAACCGGAACAGAATCTCTGGACTGATTTCGAATTTTTTTGGAGGAGCTATCATATAAATATAATCCAATCAATTTTTGAATATGTTGGAGGATATTTAAGGTTCAAATAAAAAATATTCACTGCTGGTAAATATCATTATTCAAGGAGGATTTGAAACCTATTTTTCAGAATGGTTATAGGGGTTGTTAGTGGTAACTCTGGGATTTATTTTTTGCAGGATTTTGAATTTTGAATGGGAAGATTTTACAGCATAAAAAAAAAGAGGGGTACATTTTCAATAACAACTTTCAGAGAGAAAATAGAAAAATGAAATTCCTGAATCAAGAGCAATGAAATCTCTGAATTCTAAGCAACAAATTCTGCATTCTGAACACAAAAATCATGTTGCTATATTTTTGAATTTCTGCCTCTATATTCATTTGTTTAAGCATTGTTTAAGTTGTAAAAATGTGTTGAGTGAATGAATTATTGTATGAGCTATTTTCCATTATTGGATAAAGGATTTTTAATGGTATTAAAATCAGAATTCAACAAGTGGAGTGTATGTTGTTGATTCGACTATAGTGGAAACTAGCTAGTAGCTAGACCCCAGCTTGCTTGGTTGGAAGAGTGGATATAGGTACAAGGCTGAACCACTATAAAAATATATTTGTCTCCTTACTCTTACATTTAATTATTGCATTAGATTGACCATAGGTTTAATTATTCAATTTAGGTGGAGTTAGATTTTTGAAAAGTTAAGTTTAAAACAACCAATTTAACCTCCCTTCTTGGTTGTTTTTGGGACCAACATTTATAATTTATATATATTATTTAATTATTATATTATTATTATATTTTATTTAATTATGAATTAAATTTAGTGACAGATTGGATTTCTGTTGCTAATCAGAAACGAGCAAACACAATGCACATGCCCCAACATGACCCACTCAAGCGCTCGGACGCGTCCTCTTCCTCCAGCTCACGTGCCCCCTACTCCCCCACCCGACTGCTGGCCCACGCTCACGTGCCAGGAGCCACCATCTTGCTCCACCTCACGCTCCCGCCTACTGCCCTACCTGAGTCCGCCGCCCCTGGTGCCTTCGATTCATGCCCGCCTACCCCTGGTGCCTCTAGCCCGCACCCGCCCCTATTGTCTCATGCCAACGCCCTTGGAAAAAAATTCCTCAAAAATCTCTCTGCATGCCTTTCCCATGGATCGAACCTATGCACGCACGTGAAAGTATAAAAACACTCAACCACCGGACCAAATGTTACATCTAGTCTTAATATTTTTTTTTATTTATTATCTTACTCTAACATTTTTCTAAAAATAATATAACATGATTTAAAAAATATTAGTTAGTTTAAAATGTTAATAATAATGTTAGTTTACTCTAACATTTGTTATAAAATATGAATTTTATTTTATTATTTTATATTTAAAAATCATATTTATTATTTTATAATATTTTAAATAATAAATATGATTAGCTAATACAAATTAATAAAATAATACAATAACAAAATAAAATAAAATATAAAATGTTAGTTTAAAAAAATTAAGTTTAGTAACGGATTCTGGTATTCCTCGTTATATCCATCGCTAACAAAAAAAAATATTTTAAAAAATTAAATAATATTATTCTTTAAAAAAAAATTAAAAAAAAAAAACATAAAATATAAAACGTTAATTTAAAAAAATTAAGTTTAGCGACAGATTCTGGTATTTGTCGCTAAATAAAGCGACGGTTCGTCACCAAATCCGTCGCTAAATAATAAAATATTTAAAAAATTAAATAATATTATTCTTCAAAAAATAAGATTATTAAATAATAAAATAAAATGCTAATTTAAAATATTATAAAATAATAAATATTATTAGGTAATATAAATTAACAAAATAATACAATAACAAATAAAATAAAATATAAAAATTTAATTTTAAAAAAAATTAAATTTAGCGACGGATTGCGGAATCCATCGCTAAGTTAGCGATGGATTCCAGAATTTGTCGCTAAATTTAGCGACAGATTTTTAATTCATCGCTAAATCCGTCGCTTAATAATAGAATATTTTTAAAAAATCAAGAATATTATTCTTTAAAAAATAAAAATAAAAAATAATAAAATAAAATGCTAATTTAAAATATTATAAAATAATAAATATGATTAATTATAATAAATTAATAAAATAAATTAAAACATAAAATGTTAATGTAAAAAAAATTAAGTTTAACATTTTATATCTTATTTTCTTATGTTTTCTTTTATTTTTTTATTTTAATTTTTTGAAACCATGTCGATAAATTGACAACTGTTTATCAATAATCATCCATCTTACTTCTGCCATCCTCCGAAAATTGCTATTTGATCTACTTGCCAGATAAGAAAGATCATCAGACAATTGAAAATGAACAACTGTACTTTCGAAGACAGTTGAACTATATGAGAGAAACAAATAGATGTAGAAGACAAAAAGATATGTCACGCCCCGAACCGGGATCGTGAACAGCCGCCCGTTGTCCCTGGATGCCGGCTGGATTTTTACAGAAAATCGGGCAGAACCTCCCCATAAATCGGAGGTTTCCCATGTACAATTTCACCTGTATATGACATTCATCCAGTACAAATAAACAATTGGCCATCCCGGCCTCTCCAAAATCAACAATATCCACAGCCAACATCCAGAACAACGCAAGGCTATAAAGTTTCTAACAGTTCTAGCAACAGACCTCTACTGTCATGCCCAACTAGAGCATGAGCAGCCGCCACACCGAGCGGACTTAAATTCTACGCATATATAAAATAAATTCCCAAGTTATTTTTAAATATTTACAAATGCCTCAATGCAACGAAATAATCAACACGCGAGTTTCGCGAAATAAAGTCCATAATTTATACAGTCATCCCAGAAAATTTATATAAATACATTGGTCAATCTAAAACCTCCAATACATAATAATATCACCAATCATCATAGCGGAAGAGATGGAAAATATCCATACCCAATCCCAGTGGTATCTCCTCGATCCAACACTAATCCTGTGGGAAAGAAAGTGAGGGATGAGTATCTATGGGAGGATACTCAGTAAGTGAGGGGATTGACATCATGCTATCAATATCGAGGTGAATTTGGAGTGTCAAAGCATAAGATAAGAAAATATCCACAGTGTGCAAACCGATCATGTTATTTCAAAATCATATATAATACGCACACATCAGAAAGCAAGATATGCATCCCAAAATTTTACATCAATGTCATGAAGAACCGGCCAATGAAATATTCCCGGCAATGGTCTACCTCGACCAAGGACGGCGCATTGGGGGTTTTTCCAAATGCAAGTATTAAAGAATGGTTCTCTGCCCCAATGTTGGCCACAGACTACCCCAACTAGCCTGTAAAAAGTATATAGTGTACATATAACTAGTCGGCCGTGTATGGTGCCCCCGCCTGGTGCTAGACGGAGCCGTACTCAACGTCCTCTCCGATGAGGGTCAACCTGGGACACCCATACACACGACAATCTGGCGGATACCTCCGGCCGAAGCGTATCCGGACACAAGGGGTGCCTCTACCAGATGTCCTTCGTAGCTACGGATCACAATATCAAATCGGCCGGGCACGTAGCCCCATGCATCCCATCACCAGTCGGCCGGGCATATAGCCCCATGCATAATATCATAACGTCGGCCGGGCATACAGCCCAAAACATAATATCATAAAGTCGGCCGGGCATACAGCCCAAAACATAATATCATAAAGTCGGCCGGGCATACAGCCCAAATGTGTAAGTAAATCCATTTAAAACCATGTGCCAATGCAGTGAAAGCATTTAAAACATATCAATATGTCGAAAATGTGGCACAATATACGTTTATCAAAACTCATGGATGCATATCAATAAGGTCAGCAGTTAAGACACTCCAAAGGTCACAAAACATTTCATCAAATATTGAAAAGTCATAATAATCATACATTTTGCAGAAACATGTCATTTAAAAGATATTTTTGAAACATGGTTTTCAATCAATAGCGAATGTCAAAGTCCCACTCACAGTTCTACGGGAGGGAAGTCACTCCCTACTGACAAGCCAAATCGGATCTGACCGCTCGAGTCTCCATAAGATCAACCTAAATCAGATTATCAAATTTCTGTAACATTCTATACTTAACCTTCAATTCATAGATAATCATTTCATAATTTGTATTCTATATGCATTCCACTTATACTCTAAACATATACAAAACCTTTCATCTTAAATTCAATCCTAGATTCGTCCAATTTATCAATTAGAGTCGAAATCTCCTCACCTAGGGTTTTCTCGAAGCGCCGAGTCTCGTCCGAAAGTCGCTTCGGTCACTCCAAAGTCTGTAGGGTTTCCTATCAAAACAAGGTTCATTTGTTAGATCTAAACACATAGATCCGAAACAAAACCCTAAGTCATTTACCTGCGTGGAGATTCGTGGGCTGTCACGAACTCACGGACCGTCACGGGCCGTCGCGGGCTCGTGGGCCACAGCTAGCGGGCTCGCTGGTCTGCGTGCTACGGGGTAGCGGGCCGGCGGGCTGGCGGACCGATGGGCTGAACTGGGCCGCGGGCCGTACTGGACCTGCGGGCTTGGACGGGCTGTCGGGCCTGGTGGGCCCGTGGGCTTGCTGCTGATGGGCCTGCGGCTAATGGGCCTGCAGGCTGGCGGGCCTGCGGGCCGACAGTGGCTCGCGGGCTGGTGCTCGCCCGTGTGCTGCGCTGGCTCGTGCGCGCTCGCGCGCTGCTGCGCGCCCCTGTGCGCTCTGCTCGCGCGCTCTGCTCGCGCTCGTGCGCTGGGCCGCGCGCCCCTGCGCTGCTGCACGCTGGGCCGCGCGCCCGTGCACACTCGTGCGCTGGGCCGCGCGCTCGCGGCCTGGGCTCTCGCTCGCGGCCTGGGCTCGCGCTCGCGGCCTGGGCTCGCGCTCGCGGACTCAGTCCTGCTCGCGGCCTGGGCTCGCGCTGCGGCTGGGTCCTGCTCGCGCGCTAGTGCGCTGATGCGCGCTGGTGCACGCCCGTGCACTGATGCACGCCTATGCGCTGTGCTACTGCGCACTCGGTGGCTCGATCGCGGCTCGCGGCAGTGTGCGGCGAGGCGGAGAGAGAGCGATCGTGGAAGATCGCGAGAGGGAGAGAAGACAGAGTGAGGTAGAGAGGGAAATGAGCTGCGGGAGAAAGAAGAAAAAAGCAGAAGAAGAAGAAGAAGAAGAAGAAGGAGAAGGAGAAGAAGATGCCGGCGGAGCTTGCGGTGAAGACCAGCGCCGCGGTGGGGGAGGGAGGCGAAGGGTCGGCGGAGAGAGGGAGAGAGAGAGAGAGAGAGAGAGAGAGAGAGAGAGAGAGAAACGAATTAGGGCTTTAGCCCTAATTCAATTGGGGGGAGGGCCAAAACGCTGCGTTTCGGCTCTCCCTCTTTTTTTTTTTTTTTTTTTTTTTTTTTTTTTTTTTTGTTAGGCTTGGTGTTACAAGATAAATGGCGAACTCAACAACCATGACTAATTGAATATTATTTATTATAAATTGGTTGAATTATTTGTTGTTGAAAATTATCAAATTGATGAGAATTATAATGTTCAATATGTATTTAATTTGATTTTGTAATTTAGAATATGTTAAAAAAATAAATACGGTTATAAATATTTCTTAATAGAGTATAAAAGAAATTTTGCTTAAAAATTAGTTATAAATTTTGAAATTCCGGTATTAAATTAGCGATAATTTAGTTATGAATATTTTATTTGTGGCTAATTAACGATAAATTTTGCCATGAATATTTTTTATGGTTAATTAGTGACAAATTTAATCACAAATTTTTTTGTATCTAATTAGTGACGAAATTTGCTACGAAAAATTTTCGTGACTAAATTTGACAACAAAATTTATGACAAAATATTTTTGTCACTAAATTTAGCGACGGATAATAGAATCCGTGGCAAAATTTAGTCATAAAATTTTTATTCGTCACTAATTAGAGACGAATGTTGCAACGAAAAATTTTTTCATCTCCAATTAATGACAGATTTCGCGACGAAATTTTTTTCATTGCCAATTAGTTACGAATTTAGCCACGAATAATATATTCGTTACTAATTTAGTTACGAATACTTTTTCATCGCTAATTTCGTTGCAAATTGAAATTAGTGACGAAAAAATTTTTGTCACTGAATCCGTCGTAAAATTGCAACAATTTTTTCCGTCACTAAAACCGTATTTTTTTGTAGTAAAAGAACAATCTATTATAGACACCAAATGGATTTATAGAAGTAAAATTCATGAACATAGAACTATAACTAGAAATAAGGTAAGATTAGTTGTTAAAATATAAAGTCGAGGGAAAGGGATGTCAAAACTAAGTTAGAAGCTATTAGAATGCTTTTTGTCTTATCTTGCTTCATAAATTTCAAAATATATCAAATGGACGTGAAAAGTACCTTCTTGAATGGTTTGATTCATGAAACTGTTTTTCTTATACAACCTTCTAGGTTTGAAGATGCAAAATATCCAAACTATATTTTCAAACTATCTAAAGCCTTATATGGATTAAATCAAGTTTCAAGAGTTTTGTATGAAAGATTTAGTAATTTTTTTAATAGATAATAACTTTTAAAGAAGTAAGGTTGATACAACCTTGTTCATCAAAAGAAAAGGCAAAGAAATTCTAATAGTCCAAAATATGTGGATAACATAATGTTTGGTACTAGTAATTACTCTTTTTGCCAAGAATTTGCAAAGAAAACACATGTTGAATTTAAGATGAGTATGATGGAAGAACCTACATACTTCCTAAGACTACAAATCAAGCAAACAAAAAGAGGATATTCATTAATTAGTCAAATTTTACTAGGGAGTTTATAAAGAAATTTAGACTGGTTGAAACAAAAAGGACATACTACCCCCATGAGCACATCACTAAAGATAAACAACGAAGAAAAAGGAAAATCAGTTTGCAGTAAGTTATATATATGCATGATAGGATTATTTCTTTATTTGACTGCATCTAGGCTAGATATCTTTTATGGAGTCTGTTTTTGTGCTAGGTTTCAATCAAATTCTAAGAAATCCCATTTGATTACTGTTAAAAGAATCTTAAGATATCTAAGAGAGACATACAATTTAGGACTATGACACGATAGAAATTCTTCATTTGAATTACATAGATACTCAAATACAGAGTTTGCAGGATATAAATTAGATAGAAAAAGTATAAGTGACACATCAATTCCTTAGGAGTATATTAGTATCATGGTTTTTTAAGAAACAAAATAGTGTTGCCACTTTTACAAGTGAAACAAAATATGTAGCTGCTGGTCAATGCTATGTACATATATTATGGATAAAACACCAATTACAAGACTATGGAGTTGATTTCGAGAGTGTCCCCATAAAATGTCACAACAAAAGTGCCATTCACTTAGCAAAGAACCATGTTCATCATTCTATCACTAAACACATAGAGGTTAGATACCATTTCATTAGATATCATTTGCTAAAAAAATGATGTCATTCAAGAAAACATTGAAACCAAAAATCAAATAGTTGATATTTTTACCAAATCATTAGACAAAGAAAAATTTAGTAGCCTAAAAAGGGAATTAGGGATAATGGAATACCAAGAACAAGATGTAAAACCTTATGTATGCTTGTTATGAAACATTTAGTTGTATTTATACTTATTTCATGCTGAATAAAAGGAGCTGAGAAAGAAAAGTCGACTTACTCAAAGAGTAAGTCAACCTTTACTCATTTAAAAGACATAAAATTGGACTTTGAAAGAAACAAGCCAACTCACTCAAAGTGTAAGTCGACCTGTATTCATTTAAAAGACAAAAAGTTGGTCTTTGAAAGAAGCAAGTCGACCTATTAATTCAACAAGTTGACATACATAAATTAAGCAAAATTAAGGTATCAATTAAACATAACAGACTGATTTATTATCCCTGCAAGTTGAACTGTGGTAGCTCAGAATGAACAAAACTGGCTACCCACTAACCGACTTAACATTCAATATAAACCTAAAATCCTAACCGACTTAACATTCACCCTAAACTTGACTTCTCATTCATACTCCTTCCTCTCTCCATTCTCTACTACTCTGAGTGACTTCATCTCTCGAATCTAAGATGCCAAGAACCAAAAACCTAGCAAAATTTGATCGTCAACATTTCAAAGCTTAAGCAAGAGTAAGTCTTTTGAAAACAACTTCTGTCAACCAACTATAAATCATGAGAGATTAATAAATTGGGATTTCTTGGGAGAAACTAGGTTTCCTTATAGTGATTATCTTAGAGAAGCATGCATAAGTAGTATATTGCACCCAGATAGCACTTGTTATGATAAGTTGGTTAGATTATTCTACAATAACCTAGAAGTGATTAAGAACATAGAGGGTACTTCTTTTGAGATTAAAATAAGAATTGAAGATCATAGTCACTTATTTGTATTTAAGAGTTTCATTTGTGTGGTAGAAATTCTTATCAGACCTAAAATATTATGCCAGAAAAATCAACTAAATTGGATTCAATATGATCAATGTGAAGAATATATGACTTCTGAATTGCTTGAGAACTGTAAGGTAGTATGCAAGAACCGCAACATAAACACAAATGCCACTACCTTAGATATGTATGAGAGGAGAGGTTACTGTATTTTATAGTGACACATGCCTGAAGACCTAAAGGAGGAAACCTCAATACTATAACTAGGATGAATTTTTGGCTTATGACATATATAATACAAAGAAGAAACCCTGACTTCATTTCATCATTCCATATTATATGATTGTTATCTCGAAATTTGAAAGCAGCAACTTACTGTTTCCTTCCTTGATCACAGACTTCATATCCTTCTATAACATCAATCTTAGTAGGGAGATAGAAGTATAACTAAACCCTAAATACTCTATTGGAGCATCTTCCTCATTAGGGCCAAATGGGTATTAAGAGATAAAATATGGAGGAAAAATGAAGGGGAAGAAAGACAAGGAGAAGATAAAGGTGATAAGCATAGGATTTCTCAGCATGGAATATAGTAAGGTGAAAGCAAGAGTGAGGGGAAGAGAAAAGTGAAATGGAAGCTATAGTGGGAGGTAAGATATCTCAATTGATTATCTTAGAGATGATATAAGGTAGTTTGAATAAAATGGAGGCATGAAACTTACAAATGCAACAACAACTTGATAGAATTGAGTCAAAGATTAATTCCTTGGCCAGAAGTAAAGACTTTGGGCTATCAAGATCCTTCTAAGGATCTTTCCTTCACAAATCATTCCCACACCACATTCCTGAGCCACTAGCTGAGCTGAAAAAAACCCACAGAGATGATATAAGGTAGTTTGAATAAAATGGAGGCATCAAAAACAGAATGCTGAGCTGAAAATCTATGACCCTAACAAAAGTCAGGATCTTGAGATAAAGAAATTCAAGTGTATAATAACTACGATCAAAAACTTATTTGAATGCTCTAACTCCATTAGAAAACATTTATTACTAAATGGGAAGTATGAACACTACAAAACAAATACTCTATCCAAACGGACAAAAACCATCTGTTAAACCCACTAAAACTGTCAGCAAAATCTTATCCAATGGATGAACCTTCAGTTGACTATATGTCACATATCCCAATTTAGTTATGAGAAATAACTTATTATTCATTATAAAATGAGGATGTTACCTGAAATGTAGGAATTGGATATGAAATCTGACACTTAGAATGTTAAAAATTTAGGTTTGGCCAACTCACTGGAAATTAAGTACCCTAAAAATGAGGTTTCTGAAATATGTAAAAAAACAAGGAGGAAAAGTCCAGGTAATTATTTCTTATATATCAAATAGAGGAAAACCTATTTTTCTAGAATTTTTCTAAACCATTAACCCTTCAAATAAAATCCAACAAAGTTAGTCGTTTCAAATTTTGTTCATGGAGGTAAGAGTTGATTTTTTATCCTTAAGAAATTGGCTTCTGAAACGATTTTTATTAAATCCAAGTTGGGGGTATTTTCTTATTTACATGTAATTCTTAAGTAAATAATGACATTATATGGAAATAAGGTAACCAAACCAATACACAGAAATAAGGTAACTAAACCAATCAACCAAATCCCATATATTGTGAAAATGCAACCACCGACCAAAGAAGAGAACAACACCGACCATGACACTTGTTCTACAATAAACTGCACAACTTGGAGGACAAATGTCTTGCAACAAAAATATGTGCTTTTTATAGTTAACACATGGAAGGACAAGTGGTTGGTATCAAGAATAAAGGCCTTACATTATAAACAAGTGTCCTAACATTTGGTAACTATCCATTACCTGACTTTACCTATAAAACCCACATCTCCTTCATTCTAAAACCATCAAATTCGGACAAGAAGAAGAAAGAAAGAAAGAAAGAGAGAGAGAAAAGAGAGAAAGAGAGAGAGAGGAAGAAAAAGAAAATGGAAAAAGAGAAAAAGTGCTAAAAGTGAAAAAGAGAAGGCAAAATAAGCATTTTAGTTAAGGATGTAAGAGTTCCTTATATTTCACATCTATATTATGCAAAACTACCAAAATTTTCTATGATTATTATGATTTTCTATGAGCATCATGATTTACGGCTGGTTTCATAATACTATTATCATGATTATCTACTATTACCATGATTTCCTACTGTTACATCAATATATATGATTGTGATTGTTATATAAGCTGTTTTATATGGAGATAGTTTGAGCAAGTAAGGACTTTATTGAACATCAAAACACATGCCCGTAACACCCCATTATTATGAATAGGAGGTTTGTTCACGTAATGTAGAGGAGACTGTTAGGTTTTTTCTGAATTAGACCTCCTGGGAGGGATAAGGAGACTGTTCTTGTAGAGAGATAAAAGAAAAGTAAACTGTTTTATACTGATTGTATTACTGTTATTATTAAAATATGCATGTAGTTGTTGTAGATAAAGATTTCCCAAAAAATATTTTACAATTAAACCGTTATCATATAGTTTTATATTGAATTTTTCTATACATGCACATAGGGACCTTACCATGCAAAGTGAACAAAGAAGTTTTGCTAGTATAGATTAACGGATAGAGATAGTTTTGTGATAGTCAACCTCTCTAGTATAGAAGTTCTGCTACTATATCTTATATAGAAAATTTTTGTAATATATAGTGATTAAAATAAATAAAAAATCTATTATTTTAGTATGAATTCCATACTATGCAAAGTGACTGAGCCCTGGTGACCAGGCAATCCGTCGCTGATGAAGTCTCGGCGAGGGGGTGGATTTGGGACATGACGTTATATACCAATAGGGATAGATCTATCCCCTACAGTTTTGGTCACCGTTGGAACATGTTCTAGAATTATACTGACGGTTAAAAAATTGTTCGTAAAATTACCGTCTTTTATCATCTGTTTAAAAAATATTAGTAAAAATTACTATCTTTTATCGTCGATTACTATACGTGTTAGTAAATGTTACTATCTTTTGTTGTTAGTTACCACAACTATTAAGAAATATTATTGTTATTTATCGTCAGTTACCATATATATTAGAAAATGTAACTGCTCTTTATTTTCAGTTAGCATAACTGTTAAGAAATATTATTACATTTTATCGTCAATAACATAAATATTAAAAAATATTACTATCTTTTATCGTTGGATATACAGATATTAAGAACTACCATTTTATCATTGGTTATCTATAAGTTACAACTTGTATTGTCGGTTACACAAGTGATAGAAAATATTATTATCTTTTATCGTCGGTTACTACAAATGTTAGAAAAAATTACGGTTTTTTATCATCAGTTAGAAAAGCGTTGAAAAAAGTTATAGTTATTTATTATCAGTTATTACATGTTAGTAATAGTTACTGTCTTGTATTATTGGTTACCACAAGTGTTAACAAATGTTACTCCATTTTATCATCGATTATTACAAGTGTCAGAAGAAGTTACCGTTCGTTATTGTAAGTGTTAGAAAAATTACTATATAAAAAATGTTACTACTTACTACGTGTTACCACGTGATATCAATAGTAACAGTTTTTTAAAGATAATGCAGATTTGAATTATTAAAAATAAAGAAAATATAAAAATAATATAAACATAAGAATGATTGATATATTGATTTCTAAGTAAAATAACAGATACAGTATCAGAAGAAGTTACTGTTGGTTATTGTAAGTATTAGGAAAATTACTATATAGAAAATGTTACTACTTACTACGTATTATTACGTGATATCAATAATGACAGTTTTTTAAAGATAATGTAGATTTGAATTATTAAAAATAAAGAAATTACAAAAATAATATAAAGGGAAGAATGATTGATACATTGATTTCTAAGTAGAATAACAGATACATATAAGACCAAAAAAAAAATTGCATGTCCCAGAATTACATGTCTTCTGAGATATTCCAAACAAAAAATGTTCACTCACAAAAAATGTTACCATCATCACAATTTGAAGACATCTTTATCCACAATCCTAGGATTGTGCATTACCGTATTTGGATGGTAGTGAGTGAGTGGAGTCAAGTAGTGATTGATTTGGATGGTAGTAGTGAGTGAGTGGAGTCAATGATAATGATGATGATAGTTAGGTTTTATACGCACTCCAAGCATTTAGATGCTAATGAGTGAGAGATTTAGATGGGTTAGAGGAGGAGAACTTTCAAGGGAATGAGAAACTTTAATGATAAAGTTTCCCTGCGTATGATTTATATAATATATCATATTCCCAAACAAATTTCCAAATTCTTTTCAAAGCCCGCCCATTTTTTCTTTTGTACTTTTTTTACCGCCTCTTTTTTCATTACCCTCGTTGTTCTTAATTTCTCATATTTTTTTATATTTTTAATCATTATCGCAACTGTCTTTCCGGTTAAAAAATTCACTTAATAATTTTTAATACTTATTACCTTACTATTACTACATTTAGTACATAGCACATGCCTGCACGATCCCTACTATGAACTCTGTGCTATGCTAATTATATCCATTTGATTAATCACATGAAAATTCAGTATCAAGTTATTAATATTATTAATTTAAATAGTATAAAATTATTAATATTATTAATTTAAATAATATAATAATATGAAATTAGTAATTTATATAATATAGTGTTATAGTTTTGAAAATTTATTGACCAATTATCGATAATATAGATAATAGAGTATTATAATTTGAAATTATGATAATGATATAATTAATTATGTTCGTATAATTAATGAAGAGCACTCGTAATTGTTCTTGTATTGGCAGGGTTTTATCTAGATTGCACTAAAATCTTATCCCTATTAATAATCACAAAGAATCACAAGGGTGTTGATTAAATAAATAATGCAAACTTTTATATTTCTACACTCTACACAACTTTCACACAACTTTTATACATGTCATTACCATGAAAATCGCCCTTATAGGCACGAGCTCCCTAAGGTCCCAAGAGTTCAAGCCCTTGGTCTTGCTCAAGTTGGAGTACTTAGGAATATGGTAAAAGCCATGGAAGATGTCCAACTTGCATTTATACTTTGCTATCACATTTCATTTTTCATATAGACTGAATTCAAATTTAGAAACTTCTTGAACTCTGCTAAATAAGTTTATTAGCATCTAATTAGGAGTTAATTAAGTGTTAATAATCTACTATTCCCGAGACATGATGTACGAAAGGTTTTAAAAACTAGGTTTTAACAATTTTGGAGAAACTTACTAAAACCCTTCATATAAACTACTTTATAAATAGAGACGTCTTCTCCATGTTTCATTCATTCTAAAATTTTGGGAGAGGGATCTCCGTAGGGTAAAGAGAGTTAAGAAATAGATAGAGGGGTAGTTTCAAAATTCCCCAGAGGAATTTTTGATTCTCAAACACAGTTTAAGGGTTTTCTCAAATTTTCAGATATAGGATCTTCTTGTTGGAGTTCTTGGTGGGCTTTGATTTTCATCAAAGCATTCTTTGGCTGTTCTTGTTATTTGTATAGATGGATTAAAGGGTTTAGAATTAAAGAACTCAATCGAGGAAGAAAATTTTTTTACATAAACAAGATTATGATTTTCAAGCCTTTTTCTTGTTTAGGTTTATGTTGATGTTCTTGATCTTTTTTTTTTTATATATATATGTTCTTTATGATTCATATATTATTGCAGAGTAGACTAAAACATATTTATAATATTGCTTAACTTTGATACCTATTTTGTACATGTAATAATTAAATTAATGTTTATACTAGAAAAATTTTAAATTGTCACTTATATTTTCATTTATTATTCCTTAAAAACCGAGTAGTTATTTTGTTGCACATATGACCCGGCTAATGCCTCTAATGCCACTTGATTTGATAAATTTGATTTTGTGATAAACACTTCTGTTTTATACTTGTCATCTGCATGTTGCATTTAAAATTATTTTAATCCATTTTTTTTAGTATTTATGCTGCATCATGCTTTGTATCTTTTATTTAACTTTTACTAGCTAAACTGATATTTTCCTTCAGGATCCGGTGGGTGTCAGGGTAAGGAGACTATGGGTAACATGTATATCCGTAGGAATGAGTAGAGCCATAGAGGGAACATGTAGGTAAACTGATTCACTAATGGGATCACTGCAAAAAAAAGGGTCTTTAGTGATATAAACGTTTTGATCACTAAAAGTATGATTTTTGTCACTGAAGGTCTTTGGTGACAAAAAAAAGTCTCCACTCGGTTATTACTAATGCTCTGTTGCTAAAAGTTTTTAATGATCAAATGTAAAATATCGTCACTAAAAGATTAAATTTAGTGATCAAGAAAAAATGAAAAAAAATATCGGTCATCACTAAAAATAGTTCAGTCAATGCCTTATAGTGACGACATTTAGTGACCAACAAGTAGTCATTAAAAGTGAACCGATAGTTATACCGGAAATAGCAAGAACATGCCTACCAATGAAAACCACCGAGAACCAATCAACACCCATTCAAACTAGCAGCACACCGACATCAAGCTGAGGCGGTGGTCCCACCAGCATCACCAACTTGAACCGGTGGACCCAGCACTGGCAGCCAAAACCGCTGCCGACACCGACATCTTGAACGCGAACTACCGTCGGAGCCACCAGAATAGCAACTGAAAGGAATCTGCCGGTCTGGGCCGGGGCTAACTGTTCAGTTGGGCTGGTCTCCAACCGGTCCAATTCAAGTGGTTTTAAGGATACTTAAATATAACAGAAAATTGTTTTGTCATCCAAAGTGGAAAAATTACCACATCCCTTTTAGTGATCATAATTATACACATTTAGTAACGATTAGTGTCGTCACTAAAATACGCCAAACAGATTTATTGACCACAAGTTCAGTGACAAAAAAATATCATCAGTAAAAGTCGCTAGATGCATTTAGTGACCACAAATTCATTTGACCACAGTTATAGATATTTAGTGACCAAAAAAGTCGTCAATAAATGTGACCAGATAATGTTTTAGTGACCACTTTTTCATTATCGTCATTAAACTTAATGGTTATCAATATTTAGTTACGACTTTCTTTTTCATCACTGAAAGGTACGTTTAATAACCAGATTTTTGTGACGACTTTAATTATTCGCCACTAAAGGCCATTTTTTTGTGGTGATTCATTTTATATTTTTGGATTAGCTGTTGCCCTTTTGTTTTATGCTTATCGGATTGATGTGGTAAATCCTAGTATTGCTTAATTATGTTGAAATACACATTTCAGACTTTGCAATTACTCCCACTAGCATTCATTGTGAGTTCGTGGCCCTGTTTTTTGTAGGTTCATTACACAAAACTAACAAATATTTGCCGTCAATTTTTATAAATTTTGTTTAAAAGAGAAAAGGATTAAAAAGAGTTACATTGCAAAAATTGAAGGCACCATTCAGATTTCTCAAGAAAAATCAAGGGGGAGATTGAATAGCGATGCATACCGGTGTCCGATTATAGTGTTATTCACATTTTTTTTAGGATATAACGAATCAAAATTAAAATTTATAATTCACCTAATTCGATTCAAGTATTGTTAAACCTAATTTAGAGAGAGTTTCTCTCAATATAATTTTTTTTATTCATAAATTTCAAATATAAAATTTGGTTAACGGAATTAACACCCTTACCTGTTGACCAACTATTTGTTAGTGTAACGTTAATCACATGAAAACCTATTTCACAAATTTTAGAAATAATTGACTATAGTTAGAATTTAGTGAAATTACTGAAAACGAAGATGAGGATTATTCTAGTTTTAGCCTTAATTATCTAACTATTTGTAATTTAGTAAAACAATAGTACACTTTGTTAGGTTTTGTGGAGCAGATGGGGTTGTTAATTAAGTGTGGATCATTGAAAAATACAAACATCTTAGACTTTTCAGGTATAAAGCACTTTGTTATCACAACAGAAAGCAGAGCACTCAAAATGTCGAGAAAGAAAAAGGGCAATCATTACGCTCTTTTCAATGCAAAGGTCGTTGAAATGATCTTCTGTTTATCCCTTAGCACAGAACCGCTGTCACTATTGGAAATGGAAACTTACGGGGACCAAAGTAGTGGCCTTGAAGTCATATCAGGCACTGTCATCCCCATGAGAGTTTACCTGAACTAAAGAATTCCCCCTTTGAATTCAAGGTTCTCGCCTACCCATATGACTTACAGAATCCGCTTGAAAGATTTGTACGTTGAATGTAACAATGTCTCAGTTGAAAAGATTTGGGACAAAAGGGTTCGGTGGGAATAGTCAAATGCAAGTTTCCCATTTAAGTGCTAGAAAATTCAGCCAAATAGTAATTTGAAAAGCATCCACCAAAAGGTGGGGTATTATTGTTTGATTATGCGATTATGCAAAGTCACTACTTAAAGATAAATAATTTATATTTTTTTATTTGACATCGTTATTTGAAAATCTAATTAATCTAATTTAAACAAATATAACATTTAATTTAGAGGTTGATTTTCTCATGCCTATTTAGTACTCTACCACTAGTAGTATGGTTCTTATTTTAAGTTGAAAAGGGTTAAATATTTTTTGCTAGATGCTTGAGAGCGTCGTATGATTACGAAAACATTTGTCGGAAAATTTTTCTGAATCGCTGGACAAAAACTTGGTTTAGATATTTGAACAGCTAATTTTCTTTCTCTGGCTAATGATGGGAACAAGCCAGAGGTAGTATCCTCCATGGCAAGCAAAAGAAATACTTGTTTATGTCCCAAAACTTTATCAACCATATGATAAACATTCAAACTTTAAATATTGCTCGGAGAAAAAAGTATATTTCCTTTCTAGAGATAATGCAATATTGGGACACTCGGACTTTCTTTTGGGTCTCATAATACTACAAACAGGATGGAAGATGGATAAGAGAAGAGCAACTATCATCTAATTAATTTAATTAAAAGACGAATATGATTTGATGAAATTGACTTTCAAACTGGGGCGATGCCGATGGGTGCGGGGCATCTAATCATCTAATCAATTAGTAGATTTAAGTAAATATTAATTTAAAATTTTAGAAATATCATTAAAAGTTCTAACACTTTCGGTAAAATTGTTTAGAATGTCGTTTGATTTCTAAAAATTATAATTTCTATCCTTTCATTTCTGACACTCTACATATTATATTTCGCTCAATTAATATAC
Source organism: Dillenia suffruticosa (assembly GCA_033439265.1). Classification (NCBI taxonomy): domain Eukaryota; kingdom Viridiplantae; phylum Streptophyta; class Magnoliopsida; order Dilleniales; family Dilleniaceae; genus Dillenia; species Dillenia suffruticosa. Next base: position 13,063,221 of record JAVTVX010000009.1, read on the forward strand.
ATTTTTTATTTCAACTCTTCTTTAATGATGATGAAATTATGAGAAAAACAACAGAAATTATGAGAAAAACCACGCCCCTTTCAGCAAAAAGAAGTAAGTTTAAGACAGAATTAATACACTCAATGAATGGTAGATGGATCTGCATGCTTCCTCTCTATTATACACGAAGAGCACACGGCATGGTCAACATCAAACCAAGCAAAGCAAGTGGTAGTTGGTAGTTGTGAAAATCACGTGCAACTACCTCTATCAACAGAAGAATCCGAAACCAAGTACCTTAACTAAAAAATTCATGGCATGGGATTTCCTTTGAATGTTTGGTGCCACACAAGAGTAGTTTTCAAGTTACTATCAATCAGCATTCTGCTTCTCATCTGTCAGTTTATTTATTTCTGGTAGATAATCATAAATCCCCATGTTCTGGATTTCTGAATAATCATGGTTTTACAGGTCGATATTGGCTTAATCCTGATTAATATATTGCCTTATGGTCTCATTCTTCAATCTAGAATTCAGATAAGATTTTCAGGTGGGCAGTTGAAGTATGTAGTTTTATAAAATAGACCGTATCCACGAGCTGTCCCGCACACACATTAACTATATTCACAGCCCCTCTGCTGGCAGTCTGGTTTTTGTCTTTCATCTCCATAAAAGTTGAAAGTAAATGGACCAAGGTGCATTTTTTTTTTCTTTTGGCTGCTTCCTATATGTTTTTCGCAGCATCCAATATTTTTTCTTCTTTTCTGCATTTGTGTGCCACCTTGGAGTCTATTTTAGATCTAGATCTTTAAGACATTATCATGGTTACATACTAAAGCTTCTAGTGCAATGACATTATCATGGTTACATACTAATGCTTCTAGTGCAAATGATGAGTCTACTTAGGTCATATTCCTCCATTATGCATTAGTTTCTGAACATTTTTCTATCAACTTTGTTGCATTGTTGGTCAGCAGGTTAATAAACTCGAATAAGGAATATCTTATTTTATTTTTGTTCAAGAGTGGTCGAACCTTGCAATTAGGGTACTTCAATCCCAATTCTACAGGAATACGATATTGAGATTTTTTCCTAGAACATGATTGGTTTCTAAGATCATTTTGGATTTTAGGCATTTTATTAGCTAATCCTAGCAAAGATCCCAGACGACGTATTTTTTTGATACAAGGCTTTGGGTCAGTAACGTGACATAATGGCTCCCTCTTTTTTATTTTTTATATTATTAATTTTATTAAAATTGAAAATAAAAAATATTTTCAATAATATAAACAAGAATTAAAAACCAACTAAATGATAAATGAAAAGTTAGATCTATCAAAAGAAAACGCATGTTCCATCCGATGTAATAGAATCTTTTATCTTGTGAACTAGTACACCAATGATTAATAAAAAAAAAAAGGAGCTAATATATTGATTTTACAAGTATTTTATATTAAAATTTTAAACCAAATTTTATTGGAGTTAGAAATGAACGTAGCATACACTATTAGCTTTAGAACTATGAATACTTAGTCAAAAAGGAAAAGAGAAAAATGAAAACAAAAAGTTATAGAACTTTGAAATATAGCGGATACCATTATATATCTCGAATGCTTTTCATGGGAACCACCATTTCACACTGTCATCCATTGAAGCTTCGGCACAAATATAGTCCAGGAAGGATGAGAAAACTCTAATTTTCTATTCACACATTTCTTCTGAATTTTTTGTGCACAGAATGAGAACAGCACTTCAAAACATGATAATGTAACAAATCTTCAAAAATGATCTTCAGTTGAAAAAGAAGTGTAAGCAAAAAGAGAGGGAACAAAGTGAAATGCCGTAAACAATAGATTAAGGGCAGTACATATTTTGTCACATTTTGTCCATACAATTGACTACACATAGATGATCAGTCTTTCATATGAACTTCTAAAACAATTATGTTACTTATACATTAAAATGCCCAACATATCATTTTGCTCAATCTAGTTCTCCTATTTGCAGTATGTATACATTGCCTTGCCCTAAATATATGGACACAGTTGGCAAAGAAATTCCTTTTCATGCATCAAATTTCACATATATATGGTCGGCTGCCAACAAATAGGCAGAAAACCCCGAAATATTCACAATAAGTTTTGATATACATGTTTGACAAAGTCCTGCCTTCATCAGATCATAGAAAATGAATAAGCATAGATCGGAGAGCAAGATCACCATAGTTCTTTCTTCAATAAAATCAAATGGTTAGATATATACTATAGATTCAAGTCTGGCAACCCTTGAGTCTTGTCATCTAAAATAGCAGCACTATTTGATAAATTCTTGTTTTGAACTTCAGATTTTGAATGTTGAGGATCAACCACGGACTGTGAAAGGCGATGCTTGTCGGGATCAATACCCATTCTAATTAGTTTTTTCTTTAGATGAGAATTCCAATAGTTCTTAACTTCATTGTCAGTTCTTCCCGGAAGTCTGCCAGCAATCAATGACCACCTAACGAGATCAAGAAAAAAAAAACAGCATAACTAACATCGATTTCAATCTCTCTCTCTCACAATTCAACTACACCCCCAAAATTTAATGCTAATTAAATGTTCCTTCTCGTTTCTTTAGTTTTCTGGGTCAAAGGAAAAACAGTCTACTCACCGGTTTCCTAAAAGTGCATGAAGCTTGATGATGAGGTCTTCTTCATCTTCTGCAAAGTTTCCTCTTTTGAGGTCTGGCCTTAGATAATTTATCCATCTCAACCTACAACTTTTCCCACAACGTGACAAACCTATAGTGGAAGCAAATGAATATTAGAGAAGTTTCAAAAAGGATCACCTCTCATATCTTGTTATTTGGATTTGCATGATATCTACGCTACTCTATGTGAGAGAGATTGTTTTCTCCAGTGTACCTGCAGCCTGAGGTAGAGAGCGCCAGCTACCCTCTCCATGCTTTTGGATATAATCGATAAGCTTCTGATCTTCTTGCTTAGACCATGCTCCTTTATTTGTGTCTTGCTTATCACAACAAGGTTTCCTCATTCGTCTTGTATAACTCTAGTCATGAGAAAGGGGGAAGGCAAAACCAAAGAGAGAATATATCATTGTAGTGTAACCATATAGGAAGTGCACAGGAAGTAGAGCAAAGATCTGTAAAGAAAGGGAAGATGCATGGTTGACTTGGACCGGTGGTTTTTCCCCGGGTCGTATGCAAATGGGCCAACTGCTTGGTGCACGATAAAGACCAACTTACTAAGGAGGTATTAATGTGGTAGATGCATTTGTCACCTGTTTGTAGTTGCACACTCCTCATCGTCTCACACGCAATAGGTGATTGCTGCCATGCCCATTTGTCGAAGTGTCTATGTTCTGTAAAATTAATTGCTATGTTCCTCGATTTATTTATTATTTCACAACAATTAGAAATGAGTCTAGTTAAACTGAGTTCAGCTTAATTTAAGCTCGACTAAATTAACTTTTGATCAACTCATAAATCAAACTTATTTATTATTGAGCCAATTTTTTGTCTCAAACTTGGCTCAGATTCAGATTGATTTGGAAGTGAACAACAGACAGAAAAGATAAGAAACAAGAAGTTTTTAGCTCATCGCCAAAGAAATCGAACTTGGAATATACGGTTAGGATAATCTCACACAAGGCAATCCACAGTTAAAAGAGAGAGAGAGAGAGAGAGAGAGAAAAGAACTCTTAAAGCCAAAGGCTTTAAATATTACTCAAATTATACAAAATACATCTCACAATTGTCACAAGGCTACCTATTTATATTAGTTTATTACAACATTCACCTACCTCAAGCTTTAGTTTTGAATAGATAAACTCTGTATTTCAAATTTCCAAGTTGCCTTGTAGGACTCCAAACATTCTTCTTGTCTTCTCCTGATCGACTGAATTAAATTGGTCATAACTTCATATAGGGAATTCCGATTGATGAACCACTTCGGAAAATAGACTTCAAGAGATATCTAACAATATATGACTCAGCTATATTCAAAGCCAGAAACCGATCAAAATTCTTCTATCAAATGACTCTATTTTATATATCTTTTTGCCTTCGTAGTTTCAGGCCTTCTTTGTTTCATTTTTATTGTTAATGAACAATATAACACATAAGTTAATCCTCATTTATTTTGGCTATTATTACTGGTAAAATACCACTCCAAACAGAATTCGGCATCAATTCTCCCCCGATTGTTGCAAGAGACTTGACATCAAGTCGACTCTTCTTTTTATCATATGGTGATAAGTTTGAAACATTAACAGTGGTTGAAGCTCCATGGTATCTTGGGTGTTCGACTCTACAGACATTTTAATCCACCTCAGCTTAAAATTCAAAATATAACATAAGATCATTCTTCATTTTCCTAATACGACCCAATGGAAACCTTTCCATTTGAAAATATATTTTTAATAATTATTTCTATATTTATAGTAACAGCTTTCTATATAAACCCGAATTATTATAATAATCTATTGAAACAATTGAGTATTAATTTTTATATTATTTTATTACTCACCATTTCTAACATGGTACCATAACCATGTTCTTATATCTATCTTTATTATTTATATTACTTTTATATTATTTTATATTTTTTATATGGTACCAAAATCATGTCTATCTTTTCTTCTAACATTTTGAATTTGCTTAACTTTCCTTAACATCACTACCAAAAGAGTGATTATTTGGGAGCACAGCCAACTCTAAGGGTCCTGATAGGATTAGCTCCAAAAACTTTCTCGAATTAACTTCTATAGTTTTACTCTGAGATTGCCTGTAAGCAAACTCCACTGGAGTTGCTATAATATATACTTTTGTGTTAATTATCTTCTCAAAGAGTATTGGAGTATCAATAATGTCACGCCTCAAACTGGGATCGTGAACAGCCGCCCGTTGCCCCTGAATGCCGGCTGTATTTTTACAGAAAATTGGGCAGAATCTCCCCATAAATCGGAGGTTTCCCATGTACAATTATACCTGTATAATCCAAATCATCCTGTACAATACACAAATGGCCATCCCGACCTCTCCAAAATCAACAAACACCACAGCCAACATTCAGAACAACGCAAGGCTATAAACAAACCTAGCCACAGACCTCTACTGTCATGCCCAACTAGAGCATGAGCAGCCGCTATATCGAGCGGACCTAAGTTTATACAATATATATCACATTTCCCAAGTAACGTTCAAGTACGTACAATCGCCTCAATGCAAATGAAATATGAGAGTTAAACTATACAGTCATCCCAAAATAAGTACATGGCCAACTACGGACCTCCATGTCAAGACCTCGCAGGGTCAAAACTAAATTAGAAATAAATCTCACCGTCGAAAATACCAACTCCGCTCTAGAGCCTGTAGCGTCGCTCTATCACAATCAACCTGTCTGAGGAGAGAAAATAGAGGGGTGAGTATCATGGGAAGATACTCAGTGAGTGAGGGGGGTAATATCAAGCATAAATAGCATAGGTGAACAATTGGAGTGTCAAATAATATCATTTGAAACAACAATTTACACTTCGCAGCAAAACATGATATATTTATCATTTTGAAATCATTTAATCAAACACACGATAGCAAGCATGTATGCATCCATTTAAAATCAAGTAATGTCAGAGCGAGCCAAAAATAGTCCTGGCAAAGGTCAACCGTGACCAAGGACAGGCGCGTCGGGGGTTTTATTATGCATAGACTTTGAAACGCTCTCTACCCCGACGTTGGCCATGAACTCGCTGGGGCCAACTCATCAACGTGTATAGGACCCCGCCCGGTGCTAGACGGTGGCGTCACACACGTCCTCCCCCTACGTGGGTTCAACCGGCCGCGCCTATAGCCTTTAGAATAAATGACGTTTGCGGATACCTCCTGCAGAAGCGTATCCGGGCAACCCGTGCCTCTACAAACGCTCTTCGTAGCTACGGAATCATCATAGTATCACAAGGGCACAACGTCCCATAATATCACAAGGGCACAACATCCCAGGGCACAACGTCCCACGAGTATCATCACATCATCGCACAACTAGTAGGCATCCAACCCACATAGTTCATCAAAAACATTTTTAAATTTGCGTGCCAATACGTCTCATCAAATTCATTTCAAAACAGCATATCAATACATTGGTATAAAATGAAATTTATACATTTTCAAATAATGGCACAATTATTGATTCATCTCAAACCATGGATGCATAGTCATTGTAAATATAATTCAAGACACTCCAAAAATCACAAAACAGATTTCTAAATTTAATATCACACGTCAACGAATGCATATCAAAGCATGTTTCATCGAAAATGCGACAGAAAATACATTTTACTATTTTATGCAAGAGATTAGAGTCCCACTCACCGTCTACGGGAGGGAAGTCACTCCCTACTGACAAGCCAAATCGGATCTGACCGCTCGAGTCTCCAAAAGATCAACCTAAATCAGATTATCAACATTTAATATCAAATAAAAGCCAAATCAGGGATTTTCAATTTGTCCCTTCCAAATTTCTCCCACCTAATTTACAAAACTTCGTTATAGATTCTCGTTTTCTCAATTTCGAATCATCTGACTCACCAATGGTCAAATTTCTAATATTTATCATTTTTTTTGTCTATTTTTCCTCGAATTTCACACATTTCAATATATTATGTAACTCTCGATCTAAATTCGATCTAATTTCGATAGAATTAATTCAAATGTTGAAAAGGTTGCATTTTTCTCACCTAGGGTTTCTCGGATTTCTGGATCTAGCTTTCGTTCACCCGTCAACCTGGTCTAAAACCTGTAATGTTTACCATTTGAAAAACAAGTGAGAAATTTAAGTCAAATTACCAATAATTTTCGAAACCCTAGTACGTACACGAAATCGAGAATTCATTTACCTACGCAGAGGGTCACGGGTCGTCGTGGGCTCACGGGCCATGGGCCGGACTAGGCCGCGGGCCGTACTGGCCTGCGGGCTTGAATTGGCTGTCGGGCCTGGTGGGCCCGTGGGCTTGCTGGGCCTGCGGGCTGTAGTGCGTGCGCAGGCTGTAGTGCGTGCGCAGGCGCTGGCGCGCTCGCGCAGGCGCTCTCGCACAGGCGCTGGCTCGCACACAAGCAGGGGCTAAGGCGCTCTGTGAGCCAAGGCGTGCTGCAGGGGTGCGCGGCAGGGGCGCGAGAGATCGCGCGCAGGCTGGGTCGCGGGGGATCGCGCACTGGCTGGGTCGCGGAGGATCGCACGCTGGCTGGGTCGCGGGGGATCGCGCGCTGTGGTGGCTGGGCTCGCGCGCTGTGGCGCACTGGGCTCGCGAGGTGTGGAGCGCCGGCTCGCGGGAGATTGCGAGCTGTGGCGCGCTGGCTCGCGGAAGATCGCGCTCGCGTGGAGGAAGGAGCTGCTCGCGGGAGGGTGCTGCAATGGTGGGCGGCATGCGGTGGCGGGAGAGAGAGGCCACAGCGGAGGAGAAGAGGAAGAGGGAAAGAGGGAGAGAGAGAGAGAGAGAGAGAAAGAGAGAGAGAGAGAGAGAGAGAGAGAGAGAGAGAGAGGAGAGAAAATTAGGGCTTTAAGCCCTAATTTTAATTTCCCCTTTTTTTTTTTTTTTTTTTAAAATTTATTTGGGTATTACATTTTCTAACCCCCTAAAAACAAGTCTCGTCCTCGAGACTAAAAGAAACTATACAGAGAAAAGTTGGGGGTGTTGTCTTCTCATAGCTTCCTCAGGCTCTCAGGTCTGTTACTCGATCTGGTCGCTCCTACACAAAGCTCTAACAAGAGGAATCGCTTTGTTCCGTAGCTTTCTGACCTGTCGATCCAAAATAGTCACGTGCTGGACAGGTAAGCTCAAGTCCTCTCGCATTTCTATCGGCGGAGGCTCCAAAATGTGTGAAGGATCTGAGATGTACTTCCTCAACACTGATACATGGAAGACATCATGGATCCGAGATAGTTCATCTGGCAGCTCTAGCCTGTATGCCACGCTCCCAACCCTACTGAGGATACGGAACGAGACAATGTACTTGGGACTCAACTTGCCCCGCTGCCGATGTCGTACTAGTCCCCTCAAGGGAGAAATCCTCAAGTACTCCATATCGCCCACCTCAAACTCTAAAAGTCGGTGTCTTCGATCTGCATATGCCCTCTATCTGTCTTGGGCGGCTTTCATTCGCTCACGGATAACCTTAATTTTATCCTTTGTTTGCTCAATCAACTCAACGCTGTTGAGACGTCGCTCTCCGACTTCATCCCAGCACATCGGGGTACGGCACTTCCTGCCATATAGTGCCTCATATGGGGGCATCCCTATACTGGTTTGATAATTGTAATTATATACGAATTCGACCGGTGGAAGGTGTCGATCCCAACTACCCTGAAAATCCATCACACATGCCCTCAGTATGTACTCAAGGGTCTAAATGGTCCTCTCAGACTGACCATCTGTCTGTGGGTGATATGTTGTACTAAAACTAGGCCGCGTGCCCAAAGCCTCTTGCATTCTGGGCTCAACACGCTTCTACTGTGATTAAGGAGAAAATGTACAGACCGAGTAAATTTATTAGCTATCACCCAAATGGCATCATACTGTGCCAAAGTCCGATGCAACTCTACTACGAAGTCTATCGTTACATACTCCCACTCCCACTCAAGAATGGGAAAACAACAAAAATAAAAAAAAAAAAAAGGCTGTGAAGTACCAGCTAAACGCTGGTGCTCGGCCTATTACCTATTGGTGAGCTAAACATCTTGCCACAAAATCTTCAATCTCTCGTTTCATGTTAGGCCACCAATAACTATCCCGAATAGCCCAATACATTTTGGTACTACCTGGATGAATGCTTAAGTTGAGGAGTGTGCCTCCTCAAGTATGGCCTTGCGGAAATCAATGTCAACTGAAATACAATTCCGTTCTCCAAACACTATCTATCCGTTTTCTCAGAATCCGAAGACTCTGACATAGTTGAACAAGGTCTGCCTGTCCTCATATCTAGCTAATGATGCTTCTCACACACATCATTAACCACACTAACTCCTAAGGTACGGAGTCCCACCAATAAAGAGGGGTAAGCACTCTCTCTGTCGTCTGAGAGTAAGACACTGAGCATGCTCCTCAACACTCTGCAAGCTGATTGGGATGTCATCAGTGGAAACGATAACAAATCGATCTAGGAAATTCATAAAAGACTCGATCTATTCGGTCCACAAATGCAGCTAGGACATTGGTCAACCCATATGGCATGACCAAGGACTCAAAGTGTCCATGCTGATACGGAATGCGATTTTTTTGACAGATCCTCAATCCTAACCCGTAACCGAGTATAACGCGATCGAAGATTTATCTTCGAAAAGACCTTATCACCGAGAAGCTGATCACACAAATCATCGATGTGGGAAAATGAATATCAATCCTTGGTAGTGACTTTAGTCAACTGCCAATAATCCATAACAAGTTTAAGTGTGAAGCACCCTAAGGTGTGGTGCTTGGATGGATGAATTATTTATCTAACAATTTCTGTAGTTAAATCTTGAGCTCTCTCAGCTCAAATGGTACCATTCTATATGGCGGAATAGAAATAAGAATAATCCCTAGAGCCAGATCAATCTCAAAATTGAACTTCCGAATCAATGATAATTAGGATGGCTCCTCGGGAAATACTTCAGGAAACTTCTGTACCACCAGAATCTCATCAAGTCTCAGATCTTGTTTGGTGGTATCGATCATATATGTCAGATCTGTCATACATCCCCGATGTAGTATACGTCTGGCTTTCCTCACTAATACAATACCACGGGTAACACCCGTCTCTCACTCGCAAACGTCAGTGGTGGCCCTTCAGGTCTCCAAAAATCGTCTTTCTTGATAAAACAGTCTAAGGAAACTCTATAAGTATACAATTAATCTATCTCTAAGATGACATCGAAATCTGTCATATCCGGTGGGATCAGATTTGCTCTCAGCACTGTCCCACCTGCCATGACATCATACTCTCTATATAGGAATCTCTAACCAACTGCTCACAAAGAGGAGCGACAACTAATAGCTCTTCATCAAGTAACGATAACAGCCCAACCGACTGTTGAGCGAAAGAAACTCTCACATAGAATTAGTTCGACCTTGTGCCAATAAGAACACAAACGTCAACTCCATGTATTTCCATAGCACCAAGATTCAAAAATAAATAAATAAATAAATAAATAAAATAAAATAACATAAAATAAAAAGAATTTACTAAGAGTACGGAAAGAATAAGGATATACACCTGTATATCAAAATAGTTAAAGCTCTAGTACTATAACAATCATGTCTGTACATATCATCACAAAATACACGATTTCAAAGGAAACAGTGCATAAGGACCTCTAAACGGAAGGATCCGCAGGAGGATTACCCATGATCATATCTGGGTTCGCCAGAGCGTTCTCCTGAGTCACCGCATACACAAGGGCGTGCACCCTCAACTAATCTCGTGAAAACCTAATACTATATTGCTCCCGGCTGCAGTCCGTGGAGCAGTGTTACTAGAATGCGCAGGTGTTCCCTGCTGTTCTACGCGTGGTGTATTCCGATGACTCGAAGCCAACTAACCTCCAAGTCACAAATCAGGGTATAAAGTCCTGATATGTCCCGGCTTCTCATAGTGGAAGCATGTAATAAGTGCTCTACATTTTTATTCGAGCGTGGTGCTTGCCACATATGCGGCAAAGAAAAGGTCACTGAGCAGTAGCCTAGCTCATGGCACTAGGACTGGTGATATAACCACCGGGGATATGGTCCCGTTAAAACTCCGTGAAATATTTGCGGTCGAATTCCATTAGGAAATCGCTTTACGGTAATGGCTTATAGCCTCATCGCAAATAGCCTCCCATCAAGTGAGGGCTTCCCTATCGAATAGTCTCTCAGTTACTCGTAGACTATACTCCTCGCGCAAGCCTAGATCTATCAAGATCCGTCAGATTCAGTTGACTCAGTGCTTTGCTACCGTAGCATCACCAAGTCCAAAAATCTGTGCATCCCAACTGTCGAGCTACCGTGACTAGCTGGGTCACCTCGGGAATGCACCTAAGTATGGCGCAATTTTTATAACTCAGATTCGAAACTGTAAGAAGAACGGCCACGGATGGACGTTTTGGTGCTGCTTGAGTAAGAACTACAGTAAGAGAAATAAGCGCAGCCGTAGATATCGGCATTGCCATCAAAGGTGATGGGGTGACATCTGGACCCCATGTGCCGTGTACCACTCGTACACTTGCCCGAAAATATCAAGAGTAAATGGTGGAGACGTTGGTAAAATAGCCGACTGAAAAGGTGCTGGAGAAAACACACACCTTGAGGATGTATTCTTCGGCACCGAAAGGGGCGCCAGAAATGAGGAAGTATCCTCGCTCTCTTTAAGTGAATCAGGGAGTACATATCTAGCGCTCCATGTAATCGTCATGGTTCCGCAATATGAGAATTCTCATTAGGCATTGTTCAAGGATTAGGGTTAGTTACAACTAACCCCCTAAAATAAATGAAATCATCAATTTAAGAACCATCCCCATGGGTTCCTTCTTTGAAAATGAAGAAATGCTAGGTTAGATAAGAATTAGTATCTAACCCCCTAAAATAGATAAACTCAATTCCTAAGACCATATGCAGGGATATAAATGACTGTATGAAACTCTCATGCATTGAGGACTTTAAACGCAAACACACTCGGGAATATTTTCTAGATTTTCTTTCTATATAGCGCTCAACATAGAGCTCTGATACCAATAGAACTGTCACGCCCCAAACCGGGATTGTGAACAGCCGCCCGTTACCCCTGAATGCCGGCTGTATTTTTACAGAAAATTGGGCAGACCTCCCCATAAATCGGAGGTTTCCCATGTACAATTATACCTGTATAATCCAAATCATCCTGTACAATACACAAATGGCCATCCCGGCCTCTCCAAAATCAACAAACACCATAGCCAACATTCAGAACAACGCAAGGCTATAAACAAACCTAGCCACAGACCTCTACTGTCATGCCCAACTAGAGCATGAGCAGCCGCTATATCGAGCGGACCTAAGTTTATACAATATATATCACATTTCCCAAGTAACGTTCAAGTACGTACAATCGCCTCAATGCAAATGAAATATGAGAGTTAAACTATACAGTCATCCCAAAATAAGTACATGGCCAACTACGGACCTCCATGTCAAGACCTCGCAGGGTCAAAACTAAATTAGAAATAAATCTCACCGTCGAAAATACCAACTCCGCTCTAGAGCCTGTAGCGTCGCTCTATCACAATCAACCTGTCTGAGGAGAGAAAATAGAGGGGTGAGTATCATGGGAAGATACTCAGTGAGTGAGGGGGGTAATATCAAGCATAAATAGCATAGGTGAACAATTGGAGTGTCAAATAATATCATTTGAAACAACAATTTACACTTCGCAGCAAAACATGATATATTTATCATTTTGAAATCATTTAATCAAACACACGATAGCAAGCATGTATGCATCCATTTAAAATCAAGTAATGTCAGAGCGAGCCAAAAATAGTCCTGGCAAAGGTCAACCGTGACCAAGGACAGGCGCGTCGGGGGTTTTATTATGCATAGACTTTGAAACGCTCTCTACCCCGACGTTGGCCATGAGCTCGCTGGGGCCAACTCATCAACGTGTATAGGACCCCGCCCGGTGCTAGACGGTGGCGTCACACACGTCCTCCCCCTACGTGGGTTCAACCGGCCGCGCCTATAGCCTTTAGAATAAATGACGTTTGCGGATACCTCCTGCAGAAGCGTATCCGGGCAACCCGTGTCTCTACAAACGCTCTTCGTAGCTACGGAATCATCATAGTATCACAGGGGCACAACGTCCCATAATATCACAAGGGCACAACGTCGCAGGGCACAACGTCCCACGAGTATCATCACATCATCGCACAACTAGTAGGCATCCAACCCACATAGTTCATCAAAAACATTTTTAAATTTGCGTGCCAATACATCTCATCAAATTCATTTCAAAACAGCATATCAATACATTGGTATAAAATGAAATTTATACATTTTCAAATAATGGCACAATTATTGATTCATCTCAAACCATGGATGCATAGTCATTGTAAATATAATTCAAGACACTCCAAAATCACAAAACAGATTTCTAAATTTAATATCACACGTCAACGAATGCATATCAAAGCATGTTTCATCGAAAATGCGACAGAAAATACATTTTACTATTTTATGCAAGAGATTAGAGTCCCACTCACCGTCTACGGGAGGGAAGTCACTCCCTACTGACAAGCCAAATCGGATCTGACCGCTCGAGTCTCCAAAAGATCAACCTAAATCAGATTATCAACATTTAATATCAAATAAAAGCCAAATCAGGGATTTTCAATTTGTCCCTTCCAAATTTCTCCCACCTAATTTACAAAACTTCGTTATAGATTCTCGTTTCCTCAATTTCGAATCATCTAACTCACCAATTGTCAAATTTCTAATATTTATCATTTTTTTTGTCTATTTTTCCTCGAATTTCACACATTTCAATATATTATGTAACTCTCGATCTAAATTCGACCTAATTTCGATAGAATTAATTCAAATGTTGAAAAGGTTGCATTTTTCTCACCTAGGGTTTCTCGGATTTCTGGATCTAGCTTTCGTTCACCCGTCAACCTGGTCTAAAACCTGTAATGTTTACCATTTGAAAAACAAGTGAGAAATTTAAGTCAAATTACCAATAATTTTCGAAACCCTAGTACGTACACGAAATCGAGAATTCATTTACCTACGCAGAGGGTCACGGGTCGTCGTGGGCTCACTGGCCATGGGCCGGACTAGGCCGCGGGCCGTACTGGCCTGCGGGCTTGGATGGGCTGTCGGGCCTGGTGGGCCCGTGGGCTTGCTGGGCCTGCGGGCTGTAGTGCGTGCGCAGGCTGTAGTGCGTGCGCAGGCGCTGGCGCGCTCACGCAGGCGCTCTCGCACAGGCCCTGGCTCGCACACAAGCAGGGGCTAAGGTGCTCTGTGAGCCAAGGCGTGCTGCAGGGGTGCGCGGCAGGGGCTCGAGAGATCGCGCGCAGGCTGGGTCGCGGGGGATCGCGCACTGGCTGGGTCGCGGAGGATCGCGCGCTGGCTGGGTCGCGGGGGATCGCGCGCTGTGGTGGCTGGGCTCGCGCGCTGTGGCGCGCTGGGCTCGCGAGCTGTGGAGCGCCGGCTCGCGGGAGATTGCGAGCTGTGGCGCGCTGGCTCGCGGAAGATCGCGCTCGCGTGGAGGAAGGAGCTGCTCGCGGGAGGGTGCTGCAATGGTGGGCGGCGTGCGGTGGCGGGAGAGAGAGGCCACAGCGGAGGAGAAGAGAAAGAGGGAAAGAGGGAGAGAGAGAGAGAGAGTGAAAGAGAGAGAGAGAGAGAGAGAGAGAGAGAGAGGAGAGAAAATTAGGGCTTTAAGCCCTAATTTTAATTTCCATTTTTTTTTTTTTTTTTTTTTTAAATTTATTTGGGTATTACAAATAACATTTGAAATGTTTTATGAATCCAATAGAATCTTTATGATTTATCTAGGGAGTTAAGTCTATTGAACCAATTTGTCTGCATTCGAGTGGATTGAAAGATTTTAATATCTATCAAATGAATTTGCAAAAATATATATTGTTGGTTATTTATGCCCATTATAGGCATTTGGGTAATTAAGGAATGGGGTAACTCCCATCCTTAATTACCATTAACCAATATTATTTGGTAACCCCCCACCAATTAAGAAAATTGGTCTTGCCTTCCTTCCGTGAGAAGGAACAATGGAGGAAAGTCTCCTTCTCCTTCCTTGTGGCATGAACAGTAACCTAGAAGGAGACCATGGCTAGGGTTTCACACACTTTTCTAGAGAGAGAAAATAGAGAGGGATGGAGATTTTTGCGTAGGAAAATCTCCCATCGTCAGACGATTCACCGGATACGAGGTTTAAGGCGTCGTGGATTTGAGGCGGTGGTTCGATTGCGTGATCACCATCCGACCGTGCGATCCGTTCGAGGGATATCGCGATACGGTGGATTTTGGAGACCGCCCAATAGAGGTATTTATGCCGAAAATTCCGATACTATTTAATTAACGCTTCCGCATGTGCGATTAAATCCAACATTGGTATCAGAGCTGTCATTGGATTTAATTTAATAATTTTCAGAATTATTTTTGAGGTTTTAAAATTTTGGGATCCGGATAACGGATGAGTTTCGTAAATCCGAGAACACCGTAGGAATACCCATGGCCCAAGGAATACAAAACTATTTTTTGTTTAATTTTCCGAGCATGTTTGGGCCATGAAACGTCCGGTCGAAGTTTGCGACCGTACAGACATGAAAACCTTAGATCTATGGCTTTAGAGAGTGAATCGATGCATGAAAATGTTATATGTGTGTTCCTTGCATCTAGATCTACAGTTTCATGCCTTTTATTGTGTGATTTGGGTGCCAGAAACTGGGATTTCCAAATGGCCGCGGAGGGCCGCGACTGGGGTTGTTGAGTCCCACCATTTTTGAGCTTGAATCCTCCTAAAATCGAGTGTAAGATGTTTGGAGGATACCCACAAATTTTTTCCAGTCGAAAAATGCAAGAAAAAATAGCCGGAATCGAGTTTTCCGAAAACCGGGTCGAAAAATCCGTTGCAAGACCCGTCGGGTGAAGAAGAACCTGCCCAGACCCGCGGACGCGTGACACGCACGCGCTAGGAGGAGCGTCTGGCAGGCGCGTGTAGTGCACGCGCCCACACAGGCGCGTGAAGCAAGGGCAGGCAGCGGTTCGGGTCAGATCCTAACCCGGACCGACCCGACCGGGTCAGACTCGAACCCGTTGACCGGGTCAGTCGGGTCAACCCTGACCCGTTAACCAACCCGTCAGACCCGGCTCAACACGGTTCAGCGCATGAAGGCGCGTGAGCCGCGCACCGCGACTGGGTGCGCGTGAGCCGAGCTGCGCCAGGCGCGTGGCAGCACATCTGAGCCGCGCCGCATGTCTGGCGCGTGCGCCAGACTGCTGCAAGCGCGTGGAGGCACGTGGCCGGCGCGTGAAGCGCACCGCCAGTGAGCGGCGGCACGTGTGGGCCCCGCGTGAAGTCGCTAAAAATTGAATTTTTCAATTTTTTGGGGGTCTTATATCCATAAAAGTAACTTTTTGTGGGTTTTTGTGTGCCGAATCAAAGTCCAAATGGTAAGATGCGATTCCGAGTTGTGGTGTATGGTGTCCGTTGACTCATACGCTCGCTTTGGGATCGTACTCAAGTCATTTTGGTCTTGATGATTCGTAGGGCATACAAAAATGTGATAATAAGCATCTCCAAGTCACAAATATTTCTCTTAATGCGTTGAGAACTGTCGTATTAAATTTTTGCAAGGAGAGTAAACTGAATGATATGATCTGCGTGATTTTATCAGTAGATTCAGTTTATTTTCGAGAGACAAAATCTAACGGGAATCTGAGGCAAGAGATGATGGGCCCCAGGGTGGGCACCGCGCCTCAGGATATACGAGATAAAGGGACCTAGCGAGAGACATATCGTGCATGGTAGAAAATAATTGCCAAGTTAAGGCAATGCTTATCAGTGGTATGCACGATTACTAAATCTCGTTCTACGAGACATATCCTATGGAAATGTCGGTTTGTCTTGTCCCATAAGAGCATTGTGTTGCTCTCTTCGGCTCCTAATGTGAGGATGCAGAAGAAAATAGCTAATTATACAATGAAGCAAATGTCGAGTATGATCACCGAACTAATATATACGGACGAGCAAATTTTGGATAGAATTAAGGTATTGGATGTGATCCGGTTTTTTTACCTGATTCATGGGAAACCGTGAAATCCTATCTCACATTTGACGAAAGTATTCGTACTTTCGTTGACGTGAATACATATTGTGAGCTCGATGAGGAGCACCTAGAGGCGAGTAGGCCACACTCGAGTCATGCTTATTCAGAGGAGTCGAGTAAGGACTTCCCCGGCGCTAAGCCAATAGCATAAGCATGCGAACAAGACTCGAGATCTAGGTAATAAAAATCATCCGAGAAAACCGACAACGAGGTACAAGAACGCAAGAAGAAGGAATTTGATTAGACCAATGTAATTGCTACATTTGAGGTAGATTTGGTCATTTCGCTCGTGAGAGTGACGAGCAGAAATTAATATCCTTCTTCTTTACGTGGTTGTCTCATTCACTATAATGCTCGCTGATTTCTCTCCTTTGAAATCAGGAGCAACCGACCACGTAACTCGAGACAGGAGTGCGTAAAAATAGTTTCGTCAAGTGAATCCTTAAGTTTGGAGGATTTACGTTAAGGATAGAGCATTTGCCGTTGTCAAAGGGAACGACATTTGCCATGACGTTCTCAATATTGTAGGCATTCGACGGATCTACAATTTAGTACCTTGTCTAAAATTGACTACGATATGCATGAAATTATTCCTTTTTTTTAATACGACAATTTTCTGAATTATTCTAGTTTTAATCCATGATGAATTGTATGCACTGGGTGCTGCTCCTTCTAATGGTTTCTTGTTGTTCTACTATTGTCTTTACATCTGATTGCGTAGATGATGATGTAAATGAATGACATAGTAGACTTAGACACATGGGGTAAAAGATGATGAATCGGTTAGTAACAAGAGGTTTATTGGACCCGCTGACCACATTCGAGTTACCCGTATGTGAGTTTTGCCTAGCCGGCAAAATGACAAGAAAACCATTTGGCAATGCAATGAGAGCTGGGACTCCATTGCAATTAGACCATTGTGCCTTCTTTTTCTAGTGTTCTTATGAGCATGAGAGCCAGAAATGGAGTTGTGTAGATAATTATAGATGCTTACGTGCGTTTCGATTCATCTATCTGATCTGGCACAAGTCTGAGGCATCAGACTGCTTTAGAAGTTTCATAAGCGAGATTGAGAATCAGTTAGATTTGAGAGTACAGACTTTCAAGAACCGAGCGAGGACGCAAGTATTTGTCTAAACTACACATGGGGCTCTGTTTCGATAAGAGTATTACGAGACTACTGACTATGAGTCAGTTCCCCATTTGAGCTTTAGACAGGGAGGCAGCCTGACCTTAGCCACTTGAGGTTATGGGGTTGTGCCACGATTTCTCGCATTCACACGGTGAGTTAGGCCCGCGAGAAAATACGTGTTCATAGGCGAATACGAACGGCACTATAATCGAGATTGAGTCTCGTAATACCATATTTCTTGAGAATGATTTCCCTAAGAGAGGAGAAATCAATTTGGACCTTACCTTTTATGCGATGGATGAGCCTAACGGTTCGAGGAGCCCAGCGGCGAGATACAAGAATCCACTATGGATCTTGATCTCAGTGGGAGCGATCCATTAAAAGGTAAAGATTTTTCTATCCTCCTAAAAGCATCGAGCATGCGTATTTAAACGTTGTTTTCTCAATTGAGGGTGAGACCCTCATTGCAACTCTAAAGGATTATGAAAAATCTAAAACGGTCCGAGAGGCTCTCGAAGGTTCTGCAAAAGAAGCAAAAGACCGTTAATTGAAGGCCATAAATGAAGAGAAAGAGTGGATGAGAATCAACGGGGTCTGGGACCTAGTTGATTAGCCTGAGGGCGAAATGACTATTGGGAACAAGTAGGTTCTCAAAGTCAAGATAAAGGTTAACGGATTGATGAAGAGGTAAAGAACCCGTCTAGTAACCAAGAGTTACACTTAGACTGAGGGGTGGACTATCGAGGAGTCATAGTCCAATTTATCTCGATCCGTTTATCTTTCAGCGATTGTCACAAACATGGATCAGGAGTCACATCACAAGGACGTAAAGACCGCTTTCGTATTGGAAGTATAGATGAGGCGATCTACATGGAGCATCCCTCTAGGTTCGTTCTAGTAGATCAGGTGGATAAGATCTATTGATTTTCGAAATCAACATACGACCTTAAGCTATCATCTAGACAGCGGCGCTTGAGATTTCACGAGAAGGTGATATCTTATGTTTTTGTAATGATCGAGTAGGATCATTGTATTTAACTGATATGTCCCGATAACTCCTTTATGATCATGTTCTCATATGAAGGTGACATTCTGTTGCCTGGGAACAACAGAGAGTATCCAATGACCATTGTAACGTGGTTATGAGGTTTTAGTTCATTCTCAGATTTTGGAACCATAAGGATCGCTTGAGAATGGTGTTAACTCTTTAACAAGAGTTTTACATCAGGTAGATTCTTGAGCATTTCGAGAAGAGCGATAACAACCTAAAAGATACTCTAATCGCTAAAGGTAAAAAGACCTGAATCTTGACATATACCCTACAATTTATAAGAAATAAGGGAGATAAGAAGAATCCCTTATTCCAGTGCAAAATAAATTTCTAGTGTGTGCGATGAGGTATACACGTGCAATATACAGTTTGATGTATGCGATGAGGCATACACGACCAGACGTTTATTTAGCAATCGATCTGGTGAGTAGGTATTAATAGAATCCTAGAAGGGATCGCTGTAGAGCAGTGAAAAAGGATTATGAAATATCTCATTTGAACTGCGGACCTCTCCATGTGTTACGGATGAGGAGATTTGCGTTTTTCGTTAGGATTCAGATATTGACTGCGAGTAGTGATCTGAATAAACGCAAAAGGTTTTATCTTCTTAGAGTAGTAAGAAGAGAACCCGAATATCACTATTTACGATAGAGACCGAGCTTGTAGTATGCTTAATTGCAGTTCATGAGAATGGTTGGCTTCAGAAATTTTCTGGAAGACTTAGAAGTTGTGACAGATAGTGGAAGGTCAGTGATGATTATTGTGATAATCAGACCGATACTGTCAACAAATGAGACCCTAAGTATTATAGTAAAGCAAAACACATTGATACCGAATACCACTTTGTGAGAGATATTACCGAGAAGGGTATTGTGACATCTAAGTACACCTTGACGTACAGCATGAGAGCTGATCTCTTCAGAAAACCCGTTGTGAGATATTCCTTTGTGAGATAAGGAATCATTGGGTTTAGTGTACTTTAATCTCATTATATACTGTTTGAGATGCTTATTTTAATATATGACGTGCATGCACTATTGGGTCACATATTTAATTCATGCACTATTTGTTGTCATATATTGTGATTTTGTGATAAAAGATGTGTTAGGCAGGCATGGTCGACTCTCTCATATGAGTGACCACCTCCGACTCTGAGTGAGCGGAGATGAGACGGATTCTAGTCGTAAGAGGCTTTGAGAGTAGCTCTACTAGAACATAAGTCGCCCTGATATATGTTCAGGATGAGGTCATATGCGATATGACCGACATGGAAATACCCACATCCATGTTGCCTGTAAGTAGCCAGGTTTGAGATCTCAGATATCACCTGCGATTTGTGATATTGTCTCTGAGATGCTCTCTCTGAGATCTCTGGGTAAAGTTTTATGTGTAGACTGAGTCCCGTACCTGTACAGTGTTAGAGAAATCTGACATATGCCCTTTGAGAGATGGGGGAATAACACTGTGGCACGTGTTTCATACCACGTGTGATGAGACGACCATGGGACTGTGGGAGCTATTATTTGAGACGATAGTTTGATCTTGATCCCCGTTCCCACTGTGTGAGACCTGAGATCCATTGGGTGGGATCTCTTATACCCTTATTACTTTCGGCTGTCTCTAGAAGTCTTAGTTCAGTGTTGCTACTTTAGTCTGTTTACCTATGGCCCGGAAGATAAATTGAGATCTAAGGGGCAGGTCTAGGAAAGCAGCTGAATTGAGACCGATAGATTCGAGTTTGAGAAAAGGAAGGCCAATAGACATTACATCATAGTAGTGTATTCATAGGTCGACCTATTATGTAGTCGAGCAAACATAATAATGAATATATAGTCGAGCAAATTGATTGGGGATCACTTTCGATGAGGAAAGTGGCTCGATGGATGTAAATGTATTGAGTCTGGGGTATAGCGAGTTATTTTTATACTAACAGTGACTACTCGATCATCCTAACAGGTGTATCGAGAAGTCTTTGCTTGCAGGTGCACTCGCCGGTCGCACGACGCCCAATCCAGTATGAAGGTCCAATAGGGTGATATGATAGATCGCATGAGTTGCGATCTTGTGATTGACGGAAATGAAATGCCCTCATGTGCAAGTGGGAGATGTTGGTTATTTATGCCCATTATAGGCATTTGGGTAATTAAGGAATGGGGTAACTCCCATCCTTAATTACCATTAACCAATATTATTTGGTAACCCCCCACCAATTAAGAAAATTGGTCTTGCCTTCGTTCCGTGAGAAGGAACAATGGAGGAAAGTCTCCTTCTCCTTCCTTGTGGCGTGAATAGTAACCTAGAAGGAAACCATGGCTAAGGTTTCGCACACTTCTCTAGAGAGAGAAAATAGAGAGGGATGGAGATTTTCGCGTAGGAAAATCTCCCATCGTCAGACGATTCACCGGACACGAGGCTTGAGGCGTCGTGGATTTGAGGTGGTGGTTCGATTGCGTGATCACCATCCGACCGTGCGATCCGTTCGAGGGACATCGCGACACGGTGGATTTTGGAGACCGCCCAATAGAGGTATTTATGCCGAAAATTCTGATACTATTTAATTCACGCTTCCGCATGCGCGATTAAATCCAACATATATATATATATATATCAAGATTAATTAGATCGTTATTTTATATGCATCAATGATAATAATCATGGACTTCCATAGATACTCACCTCTCTCTTTCTTTCCCACAAGATTAGTGTTGGACCGATGAGGTATTGTTGGGTTTATATAATTGTGGCGTGAACGTGATATCACTAGGCTTGGATATGGATATTTTTATCTCTTCCACTACGATGATTGGTGATATTGTTATGTATTGGAGATTTTAGTTTGACCAATATATTTATCTAATTTTTATGGGATGACTGTATAAATTATGGACATTTATTCGTGAAACCCTCATTTTGATTTATTTCATTGTATTGAGACATTTGTGAATATTTAAAAATAATTTGAGAATTTATTTTATATATGCGTAGAATTTATATCCGTTCGATGTGGCGGCTGCTCATGCTCTAGTTGGGCATGGCAGTAGAGGTCTGTTGATAGGTCTGTTGGAAAAATTTTATAGTTTTGCGTTATTCTGGATGTTGGCTGTGGTAACGATTGATTTTAGAGAGGCCGAGATGGCTATTTGTTTATTTATAGGATGACTGTGGATATACAGGTCAAATTGTACTTGGGAGACCTCTAAAATATGGGGAGTTTTTATCCGATTTTCTGTAAAAATACAGCCGGCATCTAGGGTAACGGGCGGCTGTTCACGACCCCAGTTTGGGGCGTGACAGTTCGGTTGGTATCAGAGACTTAGGTTGGGCAAAGGGTAGTAAGAAAAGTATTTCCAAGTACATAGAAAAGTTCTCAATGCATTAGAGAGTTTCATACAGTTATTTAAAGTCCTCTATATGGTCGTAAACTAATAATTTCATTCATTTTAGGGGGTTAGTTACTATGTAACTAACCATAATTTTTCAATCATGCCAAACTCTAGAGTTATATCTAATGAAAGTTCTCTACTTATAGAATTATGCCGCCTAGACGCGGTAGACCAGCGGGACGTGGAGCTAGACTCACGCTACCCGAGACTCCTCAAGTGCCTGACCCTTCGAGGGAACCTAAGACCCTTGGAGTGCATGAGGCTACTTCCTCTTTACGGGCACCCCCAATAGCGCCTACTCAGTCGGCTGCTCCAGCCGAGGTTCCACCACCATCCCCTAAGACGTTTAGGCAGGTGTATGAGTGGTACACCTCCCACGGGATTCAGATGCCACCCCCACCACCACCACCGATGGCCGCACCGACTCCTACGGCCGTACCACTTTCTGTTGTACTAGATCAGCCACCAGTTGCTCGTCCTTCTACTGTATCAGGACCTAGCGACACTACCTCCTCCACCTTGAGGCGTATTCACGAGCTCACCCAGCTGGTGAAGGAGGTGAGGCAATTAGGCTACACAGAGTTCGCAGGGACGGGTGATTCCACAGCAGCGAATCACTGGATCAACCGCACCCGCATAATTTTGACTGATCTGGGGTTGAGCGAGGACTACCGGCTTCAGATAATAGAGAGACTTTTAGATGGTGACGCCCTTACTTGGTGGGAGGTGATTTGTGACGATGCTACCGAGTCACTACGATGGGAGGACTTCCTGCGGGAGTTCGATCGCAGGTACTTCTCTGAGTTCCAGCAGGACCGTAAGAGGGCAGAGTTTCTACACTTGCGGCAGGGACCCAGGACAGTGACAGAGTTTGAGACTGAGTTGAGGCCACTAGCTACTTTCATTCCAGACTTGGCTACACCGAAGCAGACAGTGACCCCTAGTTTCTCCTTTGCGGAGATTGTAGACTCAACACTTAGAGCGGAGGAGATCGTCTGTGCTGAGGGCAGACAGCGGGAGAACAGAGTGCTAAGAAAGAAGAGATCTGGGGCTTCTTTCAGCCAAGGCTCAAAGAAGGACAGGAGTTCAGGATATCAGGAAGGCTCTTCTCAGCCGAGACAAGCACACTCTGGACAGGGATCACGATCTCAGGGATTTAGAGCACCGGCCTCTAGCGCCACTACTCAGACTTCAGATCAGCGGCACCCTTTTTGCTGCCGATGTGGTGGACACCACCCTTTTGGAGAGTATAGGATGCCCATTACATGCTTCCGGTGTGGGAAGCAAGTGCACATTAGGAGGGCCTGCCCTGAGTTGGGATTTGGAGGTCACATAGCTACTGGATACTCAAGTGTTCCCCGTAGAGGACAGCAGGGAGTGCCTGCGCACTCGAGTCACACCGCTCCACGGACGGTAGTCGGGAGCAACACGGTGCCAGGACCATCACGATAGCAGCAGAGGACACAAGCCCATGTATATGCGATGACGCAGGAGGACACTGAGGCGAGTCCTGACGAGATTTTTGGTGTTCCTCCCACTGATCCCCATGTTTAGAGATGTCCATGTACTTTCTTTTGAGAACCATCATTAGTTAAAGCCGTAGACGCCTAGTTATGTTGGTTTGTACATACATTTTGATATATATATCTATGTGAGCATATATTTTCTTCCATATTTATCAACTACCGGGTCGAATCATTGGTATGTGAGTATCTTTTGCCCACGAGTTGGGTAAGCCTTTGTACCCACTTGATGATAAGATATTGGTCATCACTCCTCTCGGTGAGCAGATTCTTAGAGATTTTGTCTACAGAGGGAGTAAGGTCATGGTCAGAGATGCGATACTTGAGGCAAACTTAATTTAACTTGAGATGACGAATTTCGATGCCATCCTAGGAATGGATTGGCTAAGCATGTATAGGGCCTCAGTAGATTGCTTTACCAAAGGAGTAGAGTTTCGTAGACATATGAAGCTGTTGTTGAGGTTCATAGGCGAGAGGCGAGTGTTACCTCGCTGTGTTGTTTCTGTGATGAAAGCCAGGAGATTGATACGCCGAGGGTGCACGGCATATCTGACTCATGTTATTGACACCACTGTGGAGGGGCCGAGGTTTGAGGAGGTCCCAATGGTGCAGGAGTTCCCAGATATAATTCTCGAGGAGCTAACCGAACTACCACCAGTTCGGGAGTTTGATTTCAAGATTTACCTAGCTCAGGGATCACTCCCATATTCATTCCACCATACAGAATGACGCCAGCTGAGCTTAGAGAGCTTAAGGTCCAGTTACGGGAATTACTGGACAAGGGTTTTATGCGTCCGAGCACTTCACCTTGGGGTGCTCTGGTGTTATCGTGAAAGAAGAACAGGACTCTACGATTGTGTGTGAACTATAGGCAGCTAAACAAGGTTTTAATCAAGAATCGGTACCCTCTGCCGCGTATTGATAATTTATTTGATCAACTCCAGGGTGCGCGGATTTTTTCTCAAAGATCAATTTTCTATCTGGAGATCATCAGTTGCAGATTAGGGCTAAGGATGTGCCCAAGACCGTATTCCGCACCCGATATGGATATTACGAGTTCGTGCTCATACCGTTTGGGCTGACCAACACACCAGCAGCCACAGACAGTGACCGAGGTGCGGAGTTTCCTTGGTGTTGCGGGGTGTTATCGGCGGTTCGTAGAAGGATTCTCCCAGATCGCTGCTACACTTACCAGACTGATACGAAGGGCATCAAGTACTTATGGGACGATCGTTGCGAGACGAGTTTTCAGGAGCTCAAATAATGACTGACGATGGACGGCCAGTCAGAGAGGACCTTAGTGTTCTAGCTCAGCATGTAACTATTCTAGATTGACAGGTCAGAAAGCTGTGGAGCAAAGAAGTTTCATTAGTCAGAGTTTTGTGGAGGAGCGACCAGGCCGCGGAAGAGACCTGGGAGCCCGAAGAGACTATTAGGAGATAGTACCCCCACTTGTTCAGTGTATTGCTTTCTTTTAGTTTCGAGAACGAAACTTATTTTTAGGAGATTAGAAAATGTAATACCAAAAAAAAAAAAAAGATTGGAGACGCAGCGTTTTGGGACAAAACGCTGCGTCCCCAATTTGGGATTAGGAAAACCCTAACCCCTTTTTCCCTCTCTGTTTTTCTCTCTCTCTCTCTCCCCAACTTTTCCTCTTCCGCGGCCGTTCGTCTTCCTCCGCCACAGTCGATTGCCTTCCTATGCCACCATCATCACCTTCTTCTTCTTCTTCTTCTTCTTTCCCTCTCGGTTTCTCTCTCATAGCCTCTCCCTCGCGATCTCCCGCGGCTCTCTCCCTTCCGCCACACACCGTCTCGAGCCGCAACCGATTGTGCCTTTCCTCCCACGAGCACCGCCTTCCGCCACAACGCACGACTGCAGCGCCTTCTGCAGCGCGATCTCCTAGCCCGAGCCTAGCGCGCCTCAGTCCCTGAGCAAGCAGGACCCAACCTGCGACACGAGCCTAGCCCACAAGCAGGACCCAGCCCGCGAGTGCGAGCCAGGCCGTGAGCAGGACCATCCCACGAGCGCGAGCCCGACGCGAGCAGGACCGAGCCCGCAGCGCGAGCCCAGGCCGCGAGCAGGACCGAGCACGCGAGTGCGAACCAGTGCGCGAGCCAGCGCACGAACACCAGCCCGCAAGCCACTGTCGGCCCGCAGGCCCATCGGCCCGCCAGCCGCAGGCCAACCACAGGCCAACCACCCGCAGGCCCTCCTGCCCACAGGCCCATCAGCCCGCTAGCCCACTGGCCCACAGACCGCGAGCCCACTTGCCGAAACCCACTGGCCTACTGAACCCACGAGCCCGCTGTAGCCCACGAGCCCGCATCGGCCCGTAAGCCCGTGACAGCACACGAACCTCCACGCATGAAAAACTACAAATTTTGGAGTGACCGAAGAGACATTCGGACGAAACTCTACGCTTCGAGAAAACCCTAGGTGAAGAGATTTCAGCTCTAATTGATAAATTGAATGAATCTAGGATTGAATTTAAGACAAAAGATTCTATATATGTTTAGAGTGTAAATAAAATGCGAATAGAATACAATTTCTGAAATGATTATATGTGATTTTGAAGGTTAAGTATAGAATGTTACAGAAACTAGATGGTCTGATACGAAAGAAGCATGTTATAGAATCATAAAATCATGTCGAGTTAATTCGAATAGTTTCCCTTAGAGTTAAACTTTGAAATATGCATGAAAGTATCTAGGTTGTAGGGTTGGAATGAAATGAGCCGTAAAGTGGAGGATATTGTACATTTCATGTCTTTCTTAGGTTGTTTTGAGTAGTTAATTGGCAAAATGGTATGTATGAAGAAGGGTAGCTTAAAAATGGTGATCAGAGCTTAGGGATGGTTGAAATCGTTTTCATTATAAGTTATTGTGTATATAGGCAATCTAAATACGATCTCAGTATTATGAAAATAGATAAACCTTAAAGATACTTGAGAAATTGATATTAAATTTTGATAATCTGATTAGGTTAATCTTTTTGGAGACTCGAGAAATCAGATTTGATTTGTTTTGAAAATAAGGAGAGACCACCCTCCCTAGAACAGTGAGTGGGACTTTGACATTCGCTATTGATTGAAAACTATGTTTCAAAAATACTTTTTAATTGACATGTTTCTGCAAATGTATGATTGTTAGAACTTTCGAATATTTTATGAAATGTTTTGTGATCTTTGGGATGTCTTAATTTCTGACTTTATTGATATGCATCCACGAGTTTTGATAACTGAATATTATGCCACATTTTTAACATATTGACAAGTTTTAATGCTTCCACTGTATTGGCACCGAGCGGACCTAAAATTTTACATAATATACAATAATTTTCCCAAATGACATTCAAATACGTATAATCGTCTCAATGCAATTAAATTATAAGAGTTTCACAAATAAATATATATAAATTATACAGTCATCCCAAAAATAAATAAATGATTATATATATCAAACTAAAATTTTCAATAATCGTAGCGAAAAATATGGTAACATCCATACCCATATTCGGTACTATCAAGTCCACGTCGCAAGAATACAATAATTTTTTTTCAGTCCAAGACTAATCCTGTGGGGAGAAAGTAAAGGGTAAGTATCTATGGGAGGATACTCAGCAAGTGAGGGATTGATATCGTGTTATCAATATCAATGGTGAATTTGGAGTGTCAAAGCATGTAACAAAATAACGAGTGTGCGAAAATAACGTGTTATTTCAGAATAAAACATATCTCAAATAACATATGCATTTATCCATGTATCAAGTTACATATGTAGAGCTGACCGAACAAACAACTCCGGCAATGGTCTACCTAGACCAAGAATGGGCGCATTGGGGGTTTTCACTATATAAATATCAAATAATAGTTTTTTACTCCAATGTTGGCCACAGACTACTCCAACTAGTTTGTAAATAATAATAATGATACATATATATAGTCGACCATGTATGGTGTCCCGCCCAGTGCTAAACAGAGGTAAACTCACGTTCTCCCCGATGAGGGTCAACCTAGGACACCTATACAGATAACGATTTGGTAGATACCTATGACCGAAACGAATCCGAACACAATGGGTGCATCTACCAAATGTCCTTTGTAGCTACGGAATGCTATAGGAAGCATATCACCATATCACCAAAGTCAGTCGGGCACATAGCCTCATGTATCACATCATCATGTCGGTCGGGCATATAGCCCCATGCATCATAACATAATTTCGGCCGGGCGTATAGTCCAAATAGTATATATAAATACATTTGACAGTAGAAACATTAAAACATGTCAATATGTCAAAAGGTGACACAATATCAGTTATCAAACTCATGGATGCATAATTTATAAAATCAGCAGTTGGAACATTCCAATGGTCACAAAAATATGTCAATCAAAATCTAAAATTTTAGTTTTTTTTATACGTATAGAAATCATGTCGTTTGAAAATCGATAAAATATGATTTGTTAATCAATAGAAGATATCAAAATCCCACTCACTATTCTAAGGAGGGTGATCACTCACTATTTTCAAAACAAATCCAATCTGACTTCTCGACTCTCCAAAAAAATCAACTTAATCAGATCATCACAATTTAATATCAAATTTCAAGTGTTATAGGGTTTATCCATTTTCCCCAAATTTGTACAAACCTTAACTCTTCAATTTATGAATACACTCTAATGTTATCAGTTGCATTTCATTTATAAACAATTAACGTACCTTTAAACCAAGTCAAATTCAACCCTAAAACCACTCAAGGTATGAAATAAGTTTTAAAATAAATAATTTTCCTATAAGATGGAAAATTTTTAAAAAATCATACACTTTTCGATTCTTATCCAAATGTTTCAAGACATATGTCATTTTCAAGGTATATGAGTCTATTTTCATAATATAGAGATCGTATTTAAATTACCTATAAGCAGAATAATTTATAATGAGAAAGGCTGCATCAACCCTTGCACTCAAATCTCAATTTCCGACTATTTTCATTCATAGGTCAATTTAAATTCCAAAGGAAACTATTCAAATCAACTTAATTTGATTCTATCATTCTGAACAGTCCCATTTCATATAAATTCCTACACTTAACCTAATGAACTGCATATAATGTCCGAAAATAAATTCTATGAGAATTTAGTTTATATTCTAGTATATACAAGACTTTTTATCTTAAATTTACCATAAGTTCGATAATCAAATCGAATGGGTCCGAAATCACTCACCTAAAGTTTTTCTCGGAGCGCAGACCTTCGTCCGAATGTCTACTCGATCACTCCAAGATCTGAAATACTACCTATCAAGACAGGGTTTATTAGTTAAGTTTAAACATTTAGATCAGAAGCAAAACCCTAAGTCAGTTACCTGCGTGGAGGTTTATTGGCTGTCACGGGCTCACGGGCCGTCGCGAGCTCGTGGGCTACAGTAGGCTCATGGGTCCACGGGTTAACGGGCCAATGGGCTTCGACTAGCGGGCTCACTGGTCTGCAGGCCAGTGGGCTAGCAGGCCGGTAAGCCTACGAGCTGATGGGCCTGCGGGCTGGCGGGCCTACGGCTGATTGGCCTACGCGCCGGCAGTGGTTCGTGGGCCACAGTGGCTTACGGGCAGGTGCGCTCTCATGCGCTCGTGCGCTATGCCGGTATGTGCTCGCAGCCTAGCTCTCGCTCATGGATTGGGTCCTATTTGCGGACTGCGTGCTCACTCGCGGGTTGGGGCGCGCCTTCTCGCGGGCTAGGGCACCCTCGCTCGCGGGCTGGGCGCGCTGTGGCTCGATCGCATGCAAAGGCTCATGCCTGCGAGAGGCAGGGACAGTCGCACACGGTGGCATGCGGTGCTCGTGGGAGGAAAGAGCAACTGTGGCAAGCGGCGGCGATGACGGAAGGGAACAGAGGGACTTTCGCCCGAAGAGAAGAGAGAAGTAGAGGGAGAGGCTAGCGGTGATAGCGGTGGCGGAGGAAGGCGATCGGCTATGGCAGGGGAAAATGAACGGCCGCGGAAGAGGAAAAGTCTAGGAAAGAGAGAGAGAGAGAGAGAGAGAGAAAGCAAGGGATTAGGGTTTCCAACCCTAATCCCCAAATCAATTTGGGGACGCAGCGTTTTGGGGCAAAACGCTGCGTCTCCATTTTCATTTTTTTTTACTAAATAGATAATTATATATACATTTATGCATATATATTTTCACACCCATATTTAATTAGAAATGCGAAATTTCAAAAAAATTGAGTTTACTTCGATTTGACGATTCGACAAATTAAAATATACCAAAAATTAAATTTTAAATACCCCAAAATCAAAAATCAAATTTAAATAAATAATTTTTTTTTCTCTCTATATATATATATTTCAAAATTAGTACTCTTCTACGGATACCGCAGTGTCGGTGTTATATTTTCTAACCCCCTAAAAACAAATTTCGTTCTCGAAACTAAAAGAAAGCAATACACTAAACATGTGGGGGTACTGTCTCCTAATAGTCTCCTCAGGCTCCCAGGTCTCCTTCTCGACTAACTCTGACCAATTAAACTTCCTTACTCCACAGCTTTCTGACCTGCCGATCCAGAATAGCCACGTGCGGAACTGGAAGACTAAGGTCTTCTCTGGCTAGCCATCCGTCGTCAGTTGTTGTTTGAGCTCCTGAAAGCTCGTCTCGCAACGATAGTCCCAAAAGAACTTGACGTCTTTTCGTGTCAATCTGGTAAGTGTAGCAGTGATCCGGGAGAATCCTTCTACAAACCGTCGATAACACCGAGCAAGACCAAGGAAACTCTGCACCTCGGTCACTGTCTGTGGTTGTTGGTGTATTGGTCAGCCCAAACGGCATGACCACGAACTCGAAATGTCCATATCGGGTACGGAATGCGGTCTTGGGCACTTCCTCAGCCCTAATCCACAACTGATGATATCCAGATCGAACATCGATCATTGAGAAAAATCCACGTACCCTGGAACTGATCGAATAAATCATCAATACGCAGCAGAGGGTACCGATTCTTGATGGAAACCTTGTTTAGCTGCCTATAGTTCACACACAATCGTAGAGTTCCATCATTCTTCTTCACGAATAACACCGGAGCACTCCACGGTAAAGTGCTCAGACGGATTAAACCCTTATCTAGCAATTCTTGCAACTGGACCCTGAGCTCTCTAAGCTCAGCTAGCGCCATTCTGTATAGCGGAATAGGTATGGGAGTTGTCCCTGGAGTTAACTCAATCTCGAAATCAAACTCCTGAACTGGTGGTAGTCCAGGTAGCTCCTTCGGAAATACATCTGGAAACTCCTACACCACTGGGATCTCCTCAAGCCTCGGCCCCTCCACAGTGGTGTCAATAACATGTGCCAGGTATGCCGTGTACCCTTGGCGTATCAATCTCCTAGCTTTCATCACTGATACAACACAGTGAGGTAATACTAGCCGTTCAACTGGAAACCTCAACAACGGCTCCTCGGGTCTCCAAAACTCCACTTCTTTGGTGAAACAATCTACTGAGACTCTATGCATGCTTAGCCAATCCATCTTTAGGATGACATCGAAATTCGTCATTTCAATTGGAATTAAATCTGCCTCAAGTACCGCATCTTTGACCAGACTTTGCTCCCTTTGTAGACGGAATATCTAAGTATCTGCCCACCGAGAGGAGTGATGACCAATATCTACTCATCAAGTGGCGCAAGACTTACCCAACCCATGGGCAAAAGACGCTTCTCACATATAAATAGTTCGACATGGTGTCAATAAGGACACGAGTGTCAACTCCCCATATTTTCATGACTCCTAATGTAAGAAAATAAAAAGATCAGTTGATAAATATGAAAAAAAATATATGCTCTCATATATATATATCAAAATATATATACATACCAACCTAGTTAAGCCTCTAAGGCTTTAATAATCACGTATACACGAGTCTGTGTTCTTTGCTGCTGTCGGGATGGTCCTGGCACCATGTTGCTCCCGACTACTATCCGTGGAGCGGTGTGACTCGAGTGCTCAGGTGCTCCCTGCTATCCTCCTCGGGGAATACTCGAGTGTCTTTAAGCTATCTGACTTCTAAATCCCAACTCAGGACAGGTACTCCTGATGTGTCCTGGCTTCCCATACCAGAAGCATGTAACAGACATCCTACACTCTCCAAAAAGGTGGTGTCCACCACATCGGCAGCAAAAGGGGTGCCGCTGATCTAAAGTCTGAGTAGTGGCACTAGGGGCCGGTACTCTAAATCCCTGAGATCATGATCCCTGTCCAGGATGTGCTTGTCTCGGCTGAGAAGAACCTTCTTGATATCCTGAACTCTTGCCCTTCTTCGAGCCTTGGCTCGAAGAAACCCCAGATCTCTTCTTCCTTAGCTCTCTGTTCTCCCATGGTCTACCCTCAGCACGGACGATCTCCTCCACCCTAAGTGCTGAGTACACTATCTCCGCAAAGGAGAGACTAGAAGTCACTGTCATATACCTCCTGATGTTCAAGTTGAGGCCGTTTTCAAACTTGAACCGTAGTTGTTTTGGTGTCACCAAGTCTAGAACGAAAGCAGTTAGTCGCCTCATCTCCGTCTCATACTCTGTCACTGTCCTGGTTCCCTGCCGCAAGTGCAGAAACTCTATCCTCTTGCGGTCCTGCTGGAACTCAGAGAAGTACCTACGATCGAACTCCCGTAGGAAGTCCTCCCATCGCAGCGGCTAGGTAGCATCGTCACAAATCGTCTCCCACCAAGTGAGGGCGTCACCATCCAAGAGTCTCTTTGCTATCCGACGCCGATAGCCCTCGCCCAACCCCAGATCAGTCAAAATTCTACAGGTGCGGTTGATCCAGTGCTTCGCTGCTGTGGGATCACCCGTTCCCGCGAACTCTGTGCAACCTAACTGCCTCGCCTCCTTCACCAATTGGGTCAACTCGTGAATACACCTCAAGGTGGAGGAGGTGTCACTAGGTCCTGAAATAATAGAAAGACCAACAACTGGGGGCTGATCTGGTACAACTGAAGGTGGTACGACCGTAGGAGTCGGCGCGGCCATCAGTACTGGTAGAGGTGGTACAGTCGTAGAAGTCGGCATTGCCGTCAGTGGTGGTGGGGGTGGCATCTGAATCCTGTGGGAGATGTACCACTCATACACCTGCCTAAACGCCTCAAGGGACGGTGGTGGAACCTTGGCTGGAATAGCCGGCTAAGTAGGCACTGCAAGGGGCGCCCGTGAAGAGGAAGCAGCCTCAGACACTTCAGGGGTCTCAAGTCCCCTCAAAGGTTCAGGTACTAGAGGAGTTTCGGGTAACGCGAGTCTAGCTCTGCGTCCCAATAGTCTACTGCATCTAGGCGGCATAATTCTGCAAAGGGAGAATTTTTTTATTAGATATAACTCAAGAATTCGGCATGATTATTCAAAACTAACCCCCTAAAATGAATGAAATTAGTGGTCTACGACCAGAGACTTTAAATGACTGTACGAAACTCTCTAATACATTGAGAACTTTTAAATGTACTTGGGAATACTTTCATTACTATCCTTTCTCTAACCTAGAGCCTTTGATACCAACCGAACTGTCACGCCCTGAACCGGGGTCATGAACAGCCACCCGTTGCCCTAGATGCCGGCTACATTTTTATAGAAAATAGGGTAAAATCTCTCCATATTTCAGAGATTTTTCAAGTACAATTTGACCTGTATATCAACATTCATCCTGTAAAATAAATAAATGGCCATCCCGACCTCTCCAAAATCAACCAATACCACAGCCAATATCCAGAACAACGCAAAGTTATAAAAATTTTCAGCAGATCTAGCCACAAACCTCTACTATCATGTCTAATTAGAACATGAGCAGCCGGCACACCGAGCGGATCTAAAATTTTACATAATATACAATAATTTTCCTAAGTTACATTCAAATACGTACAATCACCTCAATGCAATTAAATTATGAGAGTTTCACAAATAAATATATATAAATTATACAGCCATCCAAAAAATAAATAAATGAGTACATCTGTCAAACTAAAATCTCCAATAATCGTAGCTGAAGATATGGTAACATCCATACCCATGCTCGGTACTATCAAGTCCACATCGCAAGAATACAATAATTCTTCTTCAGTCCAAAACTAATCCTGTGGGGAGAAAGCGAGGGGTAAGTATCTATGGGAGGATACTCAGCAAATGAGGGGATTGATATCGTACTATCAAAATTAATGGTGAATTTGGAGTGTCAAAGCATGTAACAAAATATCGAGTGTGCAAAAATAATGTGTTGTTTCAGAATAAAATATATCTCAAGACACATATTAGAAAATAACATATGCATCCATCCATGTATCAAGTCACATATGTAGAGCCGGTCGAACAACAACCCCGACAATGGTCTACCTAGACCAAGGACGGACGCATTGGGGGTTTTCACTATACAAATATCAAATAATGGCTCTCTACCTCAATGTTGGCCACAAACTACTCCAACTAGCCTATAAATAATAAAAATTATACATATATATAGTAGGCCTTATATGGTGTCCCGCCCAGTGCTAGACAGAGGTAAACTCACGTCCTCCCCGATGAGGGTCAACCTGGGACACCCATACATATGACGATCTGGCGGATACCTCCGGCCGAAACGTATCTGGATACAAGAGGTGCCTCTACCAAATGTTCTTCGTAGTCACGGAATACTATAGGAAGCATATCACCATATCACTATATCACCAAGTCGGCCGGGCACGTAACCCCATGCATCACATATCATGTCGGCCGGGCATATTGCCCCATGCATCCTAACATAATTTCGGCCGGACGTATAACCCAAATAGTACATGTAAATACATTTAAAACTACGTGCCAAGACAGTAGAAGCATTAAAACATGTCAATATGTCAAAAAGGTGGCACAATATCAGTTATCAAACTCATGGATGCATAATCTATAAAATCAGTAGTTGGAACACTCCAACGGTCACAAAAATATGTCTATCAAAATCTAAAATTTTGGTTTTTTTCACACGTATGGAAATCATGTCATTTGAAAATCGATAAAATATGATTTATCAATCAATAGAAGATGTCAAAATCTCACTCACTGTTCTAGAGAGGGTGGTCACTCCCTATTTTCAAAATAAATCCAATCTGACTTCTCGAGTCTCCAAAAATATCAACCTCATTAGATTATCACAATTTAATATCAAATTTCAAGTATTATAGGCTTTATCCATTTTCTCCCAATTTGTACAAACCTTAACTCTTCAATTTATGAATACACTCTAATATCATCAGTTGCATTTCATTTATAAACAATTAACGTATCTTTAAACCAAGTCAAATTCAACCCTAAAACCACTCAAGGTCTGAAATAAGTCTTAAAATAAATAATTTTCCTATAAGATGGAAAATTTTTGAAAAATCATACACTTTTCGATTCCTATCCAAATGTTTCAAACCATATGTCATTTTCAAGGTATATGAGTCTATTTTCATAATATAGAGATCGTGTTTAAATTGCCTATATGCAAAATAATTTATAATGAGAAAGATTGTATCAACCCTTGCACTTAAATCCCAATTTCCGACTATTTTCATGCATAGGTCAATTTAAACTCCAAGGGAAACTATTAAAATCAATTTAATTTGATTCTATCATTCTGAACAGTCCTATTTCATATAAATTCGTACACTTAACCTAATGAACCACATATAATGTCCGAAAATGCATTCTATGAGAATTTAGTTTACATTCTAGTATATATAAGATTTCTTATCTTAAATTTACTTTAAATTCGATAACCAAATCGAATGGGTCTAAAATCACTCATCTAGGTTTTTTCTTGGAGCGTAGACCTTCATCCAAATGTCTACTCGATCACTCCAAAATCTGAAATGCTAACAATCAAGACAGGGTTTATTAGTTAGGTTCAAATACTTAGATCGGAAGCAAAACCCAAAATCAGTTACCTGCGTGGAGGTTCGTGGGTTGTCACGGGCCGTCGTGGGCCGTCGCGGGCTCTTGGGTTCTCGGGTCAACGGGCCGTGGGCTTCTACTAGTGGGCGCACTGGTCTGCGGGCCAGTGGGCTTATGGGCCGATAGGCCTGCGAGCTAATGGGCCTGCGGGCTGATGGGCCTGCGGGCTGGCGGGCCTACGGCTGATGGGCTTGCGGGCCAGTAGTGGTTCACAGGCCGCAGTGGCTTGCGGGCTGGTGCGTGCCCGTGCGCTGTTGCCCGCCCGGGCACTGTTGCCCGCCCGGGCACTGTTGCCCGCCGGGGCACTGGTGCACGCCCGTGCGCTGGTGGGCGCTTGCGGCTTGGTTCGCGCTCGAAGCCTGGCTCTCACTCGCGGCTGGGTCCTGCTCGCGGACTGGGTCCTATTCGCGAACTGCGCGCTGCCTCTCGCGGGCTAGGTCGCGCTCGCTTGCAGGCTGAGCACGCTGTGGCTCAATCGCATTCAAGGGCTCACGCTTGCGGGAGGCAACGACAGTCGTGCGCAGTGGCGTGCGGTGCTCGCGGGAGGAAAGAACAACTGCGGCAATGGCAGAAGAGTGCGATCAATCGTGGCTTGCGCCGAAGGGAGGTGAGGTGGAGACAGAGAGAAAACAGAGTGCGGTAAGAGAGAACAGAGGGACTTTCAGCCGAAGGGAAGAGAGAAGTAGAGGTAGAGGCTGGCAGCGATGGCGGTGGCGGAGAAAGGCGATCGACTGTGGCGGAGGAAAATGAACGGCCGCGGAAGAGGAAAAGTCGGGGAGAGAGAGAGAGAGAGAGAGAGAGAGAAAGAGAGAGGGATTAGGGTTTCCAACCCTAATCCCCAAATCAATTTGGGGACGCAGCGTTTTGCCCCAAAACGCTACGTCTCCATTTTCAATTTTTTTTTTTACTAAATAAATAATTATATATACATTTATGCATATATATTTTCACTCCCATATTTTGTTAGAAATGCGAATTTCATAAAAATGGGGTTTACTTCGATTTGCCGATTCGGTAAATTCAAATATACCAAAAGTTAAATTTTAAATTTCCCAAAATCAAAAATCAATTTTAAATAAATAAATTTTTTTTTCTCTATATATATATATATTTCAAAACTAGTACTCTTCTACGGACACCGCAGTGTTGGTGTTACATTAGATGTTGGCTCCATCTCTTTTTCTTCTCACTCTACCCATCCATTCTTTGTCGATAACTTTAGTGAAGACTTTTTCTCAATTTCATTGATGGACTCTTGCGTTAAAATTGCTTGTTGAGATACCGTCATTTTATCAATTTGTTCCTATGTATACAAAGTATATATAGAAATATCAACGCAAACTGTCATAAAAATATCAATACAAATTCTTACTATGAAATGATATAAAAAGTTCATGTAAGTTACCATCATACTAGCAAACTCTAAATTAACAAATAAACCATCTTTCTTTTGGGTAATTTTGTAAAGTTCAATTCAACCAGGGCATGTTTTGTCTTTAATTCCTAAAGCTAAATTGTTAGCAATTAAAATAATACTAATTAATACACTATTAATATATAACTTAATTACCAATTCCTTTGCTTTCCTCATAAGTGACTTGGAGCCACATGTGTGTATACATTTGATGCAATTAACTCCACTTCTCAACTTCTAATTTTTCTTACAAAATATCTTAAGTTATTATGAACAAAATATAAAAGTAACAAAATGGTATTTCTCTAAATTTGTTATTATCTTCCCATGTTGAGAATTCCAATATGAAACAATGGCTTCCCATTCAAGAAAGTTGTGACCCTCTCGGACATTTTTTGAATACTCTTCAGCTGTCTTGTCTATGTCATAATATTTTTTAACAGTATACTTACACTCTTTAAATTTGATGGAATTTGATTTAATGACAAATGCATCAACATCAATCTAATTCGCTGTTCCGAATATAAATCTTAGTTGTAAAAGAAAATACTTGAAT
Organism: Dillenia suffruticosa; assembly: GCA_033439265.1. Classification (NCBI taxonomy): domain Eukaryota; kingdom Viridiplantae; phylum Streptophyta; class Magnoliopsida; order Dilleniales; family Dilleniaceae; genus Dillenia; species Dillenia suffruticosa. The sequence continues at coordinate 13,101,022 of JAVTVX010000009.1, forward strand.
TATAATATGTTGCAAAAACTCTAGAAGGAAGCAAATTTAGAAAGTATCTTTACGAAATCTTTCATTTATTCCTTTGATACTGAAGGGATACTATGCCAATCATTGTCACTTAGAGGGAAAAATCGCAAACTCCTAATCACAAGGTGTCACACCCTGAATCGGGGTCATGAACAGCCGCACGTTGCCTTTGATGCCGTCTACAATTTTATAAAAAATCGGGCAGAACATTCCTATATTTCGGAGGTCTCCCAAGTATAATTTGATCTGTATATCAACATTCATTCTCTAAAATGAATAAATAGTCATCCCGGCCTCTCCAAAATCAACCAATACCATAGCCAACATCCAGAACAACGCAAGGCTATAAAAATTTCCAACAGACCTAGCCACAGACCTCTACTGTCATGTCCAACTAAAGCAAGAGCAGCCGTCACACCGAGCGGATCTAAAATTTTATATAATATACAAAAATTTTCTCAAGTGACATTCAAATACGTACAATCGTTTCAATACAAATAAATTATGAGAGTTTCACAAATAAATATACATAAATTATACAATCATCCCAAAAATAAATAAATGAATACATTTATAAACTAAAATCTCCAATAATCGTAGCGGAAGATAAAGTAACATCTATACCCAAGTCCAATATTATCAATTCTACGTCGCAACACAATAATTCTTCTTCGGTCCAACACTAATCCTATGGGGAGAAAGTGAGGAGTGAGTATCTATGGGAGGATACTCAGCAAGTGAGGGGATTGATATCGTGCTATCAATATCAAGGATGAATTTGGAGTGTCAAAGTATGTAACAAAATATCGACTGTGCGAAAATAACGTGTTGTTTTAGAGTAAAACATATCTCAAGACACATATCAGAAAATAACATATGTATCCATCTATGTATCAAGTCACATATATAGAGCCAGCTGAACAAACAACCCCGGCAATAGTCTACCTAGACAAAGGACGGGCGCATTGTGCGTTTTCACTATGCAAATATCAAATAATGGCTCTCTACCCCAATATAGCCGGTCGTATATGGTGTCCCGCCCAGTGTTAGACAGAGATAAATTCACGTCCTCCCCGATGAAGGTCAACATGGGACACCCATACACATGACGAGCTGACTGATACCTCCGACTGAAACGTATCCAGACACAAGGGGTGCCTCTACCAAATGTCCTTCGTAGCTACAGAATGTTATAGGAAGCATATCACCAGATCACCAAGTCGGATAGGCACGTAGCCCCATGCATCACATCATCATATCAACCGGGCATATAACCACATGCATCATAACATAAATTCAGTCGGGCGTATAGCCCAAATAGTACATGTAAATTCATTTAAAATTACGTGCCAATACAGTAAAAGTATTTAAAACGTGTCAATATGTTAAAAAGAATGGTACAGTATTCGATTATCAAACTCATGGATGTAGATCAATAAAATCAATAGTTGGGACACTCCAATGGTCACAAAAATATATCTATCAAAATAAAAAAATTTAGTTTTCACACGTATAAAAATCATGTCATTTGAAAATCAGTAAAACATGATTTGTCAATCAATAGAAGATGTCAAAATCCTCCACTCACAGTTCTAGGCAGCGTGGTCACTCCCTATTTTCAAAACAAATCCAATCTGACTTCTCAAGTTTCCAAAAAGATCAAACTAATCAGATCATCACAATTTAATATCAAATTTTCAAGTATTATATAGTTTATCCATTTTTCCTAAATTTGTACAAAGCTTAATTCTTCAATTTATGAATACACTCTAATGTTATCAGTTGCATTCCATTTATAAACAATTAACGTAATTTTAAATCAAGTCAAATTCAACCCTAAAACCACTCAAAGTCGGAAATAAGTCTTAAAATAAATAATTTTCTAATAAGATGGAAAATTTTTGAAAAATCATACACTTTTCGATTTCCATCCAAATGTTTCAAGTCATATGTCATTTTCAAGGTATATGAGTCTACTTTCATAATACGGAGATAGTATTTAAATTGGCTATAAGCAGAACAATTTATAATGAGAAAGGCTGCATCAACCCTTGCACTCAAATCCCAATTTTCGACTATTTTCATGCATAGGTCAATTTAAACTCCAAGGGAAACTATTCAAATCAATTTAATTTGATCTATCATTTTGAACAGTCCCATTTCATATAAATTTGTATACTTAACCTAATGAACCGCATATAATGTCCGAAAATATATTTATTACGAATCTGGTTTACATTCTAGTATAACAAGACTTCTTATCTTAAATTTACCCTAAATTTGATAATCAAATCGAATGGATCCGAAATCACTCATCTAGGATTTTTCTCGGATTGTAGACCTTTGTTTAAATGTCTCCTTAATCACTCCAAGATCTGAAAAGCTACCTATCAAGACAGGCTTTTTTAGTAAGGTTCAAACACTTAGATCAAAAGCAAAGCCCTAAGTCAGTTACTTGCGTGGAGGTTCGTAGGCTATCACGGGCTCACGGGCTCACGGGCCGTCGCGGGCTGTGGGCTTCAGCGGGCTCGTGGGTTCGCGGGTCAGTGGGCCAATGGGTTTCGGCTAGCGGGCTCGTGGGTCTACGTGTACTGGTGCGCGCTCGTGCAGGCACGCCCGCGGCCTAGCTCGCGCAGGCACGCCCGCGGCCTAGCTCGCGCTCGTGGACTGAGTCCTGCTCGCAGACTGGGTCGCGCTCGCGGACTGGCATGCTCGCTCGCGGGCTGGGTCGCGTTCGCTCACGAACTGAGGCGCGCTGTGGCTCGATCGCTTGCAAAGGCGCTGGGTTGCGCTTACGAAGGCTCGCGAGAGGAAGGAACAGCGTCAGTGGCGCGCGGTGCGTGCGGTGCGCTGGGGAGATCGCGCAGTGGCACGCTGGTGGTGGAGCTCGTGGCGGTGTGCGACGGAAAGGAGAGAGACCGCGGGAGATTTGCAAGAGGTAGAGAACTGTAAGAGAGACACCGAGAGGGAAAGAAGAAGAAGAAGAAGAAGAAGAAGATGAAGGTGGTGGTTGTTGGCAGCAGAGCTCGCGGTGGTGGTTGTTGGCAGCAGAGCTCATGGCGAAGGAGGAGCGGTGCCGCGGTGGGGGGAGAAACGAAGGGTCGGGGAGAGAGCGAGAGAGGGATTAGGGTTTCCAACCCTAATTCCCAAATCAAATTGGGGACGCAGCGTTTTGCCCCAAAACGCTCCGTCTCCATTTTTATTTCTTTTTTTAATTTTTATTTTAATTTTAATTTTTTTAATTTTTTTTAATTTTTAATTTTTTTAATTTTTTTTATAATTATATATATATATTCATGCATATATATTTTCACACCTATATTTCGTTAGAAATGCGAATTTCATAAAAAATGAGGTTTATTTCAATTTGCTGATTCGGCAAATTAAAATATACCAAAAATTTAATTTAAATACCCCAAAATCAAAAAATCAAATTTAAATAAATAAAATCTCTCTCTATAGAATGAACGGAGAAATATCTCGTTTATATATATATATATATATATATTTCGAAAATTGTACTCTTCTACGGACACTGCAATGTCGGTGTTACACAAGGCCACAAAAACTAACTAGTATCTAAGATTTTTATCCAACTAAACCGCAAGTCAAAGTTGAAGAACATTAAAATAAGCTATGATCTAAGGTCTCAAATATCCTTTAGAATGGTGCTCCCACTTTTACGGATATTTTGAAAATTATCAATTATAAAATATGAGATAATAAATTAATAATCAATCTCACTCAATATGGTTTTAAATAATAATGAGTATTGCTACATTATCACAGGTAGAATCCACAAAGTATTGATTCCTTCTTTATTCAGACACTTATCGATAGTTGTTCGCAATGCTTCTTCAGATACTTTGACAATCATGATGCCTTTTAGTTTCACACTTCCCTGGAATATGTTTACATCTATTTTTAGCACATATGCAAAAAATTTAAACATGTTGCTCTATAATGGGTGAAATGAATGTAGGCATCTCAATTATTGCAATATTACAATCTCAAAAAGCAATATTTCTATATAAAGTAAAGTTATTGAATGTATACATGAGACTTAGCAATCCTCTCGAAAAAGTCTTTCTCAATAAGGAAATAGATATCGGTAGTCACTCTCAATAAGGTAGGGAATTCCCGGGACAACTTTTACTTTCCTTGATCTACAAAATTCTAAGTCCCCTATAGATCTTTGACTGCAATCCCTATAATCTTGGAAGATTCTTAACATTCTCTTTACAAAGAAAACTAGAATTTCTACACCCCAAAGCATATAAGGGATTTGCCACACATAGATGCTATATATGTTTAACACAGGCAATTGGTCATATATGTTCATTAACTCTATACTTTACATATAAAGACAACACAAGGCTATTTAACTGATCTTCTTAGTCTGTTTCTCATTCTTTCACAACCGCTCCTTCTAATTTGAGTATCAAACTCTCCCTCACGAGAGCACCCTCGACAATATTTGTAGGTCTCATCATTCACAAAGGTTTAGAAGACTCCTCAACACCAGTTTCTTACTCAGGTTAACGAAGCAGTTATCTATTAAGTAAAACCCACCTCCATCAGCTTGGCACTATCCATAGGAACAGACTGATCTCTTAGGTAGCATATTTCATGCCTTGATTTATTGCCATTTCAACTACCATACCATTGAGAAGAAATAATGGAAACACCTCAAGGGTCATGTCTACAAATGGGAGGACAGACATCTAACCCACCCCACAAACATTCCTCCACCAGCACCACTTGAAAATCAACCCGATACTTTGGCCATCTGCCTCCAATATCAAACAAAAAAACTCCCCCAAGGGAAGCCCCATTCACCTACCTTGCTACTTCAGAACCAGCCGATTCCATCTATTGTTGTAGCCTCTCCAGGATCTATGTTCAAAAATAAAGAGGTCTAAATCAAAGATATATGAAATGAACAAAATATTGGTAGAGCTTAATTATGATCACCGATAAGATGGATTGCCTTCTCCCCAGAGGTCAGAATAGTCATGTTGGCATAGACTCCAACCTCAAATGCACTGATAGCCCTAGGACACCTCTGAGCAAGATCCGAATGACCTAAGAAACTAGATCAAAGACCTCATGGCTGCTGAATTGAAACATACTAGTGTTAGAAAAGAAGAGGCCACCCAATATGATGCAAATCTCTCTCTGTCTTTTCGATCCCAAAGTCTTTATTGAGCCATTATCATAAGATATACTCATCCCTCCTATGGAAAAATATGATGGTACTACTGACTCTCGGGACCTCGCGTCCTTCTTTGTGACAGTCATGCTTTCAAGGGACATGCCAGATACATATAAGTACTTTCCTACGTCTCTAAAAGGTAATGCCCTGACATGGTTTAATTCGCTTTCTTCGTTCAGCATCAGGAACTTTTCCCAACCCGATAATAGTTCGAATCTCATTTTGTAATCAGTTGGAGAGCCAAGAGGAAATCTACCTCCATATTGTGTCAATGGCAAAGGGACACAATCTCTTAAGATATTTCCTTGACAAGTTCAAGACCGAGACGATGAAGGTCTCCATTCCAGACCACTTCATTACGATAGTAGAGCATTGCTCCTAATTTATGGCTATCAAGAATGAAGACTTCTATAACAAAGAATCCTCCATCCACCATTCAAGAATTTTATGCCTGAGTAGAAAAATACATCTCGGCAAAAGAAGTTGAGGCATTTGATAAATGCAAAAATAAAGTGGAGAAAAACGAGCACAGTCGCTCGCATCGCCAACCTTCACCCAAGAGGAGCCAACCGAGACCTCTTCCTCATCACAGGTTCAACAACTACACTCCACTAAATGACATGCCCAGTCAAACCCTGATGTAGATCAAGAATAAGCCTTATGTTAGATGGCCCCGTGCCATTTGGGGGATGATTCAAAAAAAGATAAGATACGGTATTGTCACTTCCACAGTAAGTACAACCATCTAATAGACAAGCGCCAAATGCTAAAAGAAGACCTTGAGGTCTTAGCTCAGGACAACAGACTCTAGAGCTTCATGAGCATGGAATGAGAAAACAACCACCTCAAAGTCCATGCATGGCAACACAAACAAGCAAGCCAAATGAACCACCACTCCCGAGAGCCACCTGTAACCAAGCCAATAGGGTAATCCTTTATAGACAAGGTGGATACCCCTCTTCAACATCTACCTCTTCTATTAAAGTTTCTCCTATTCTGAGCTCAATAGCCCAAATGGACGCCAACAAGGTTAGACAGAATGAATAGTTATACCAATCTTCTATAAGAGGGAGCCTTTTGCCTCCAAAGAGGTTCTCACCACCTATGCCAAGAAATTATCATAGAAGAAAAAACCCATGATAGGATTCAATAATGATGATCTAGTAAAGGTTGATCCAAGCCACCATGATCCGTTGGTCATCATAGCCAAAATAGGTCAGTATATAGTGAGGAGAATCTTCATGATCAGGAAGCAAGCTGTAATCTCCTCTACTCGGATGCTTTCCAACAAACGGACTTCGACCATATACATCTCCAGCCTCATGTTAGACCTGTAAAGGGACTCTCGGGTGAGTGGCTTTACCCGAAAAGTACTATCCCTCTTTCGATAACTCTTGGAACGCCATCCAATCATGCGATTGCTATAGTGACGTTCAACGTGGTCAAGTTATAGTCTGCCTACAATACTATCTTGGGTCAGCCCAATCTGAACACTTTGGAAACTCTATCGAGCACCAGGCATATGAGAATAAAATTCAGAACACCTCTCGAGATAGGAATACTCCTGGGTGACCTAGGGTCGCCAATACTTCAATCTAGTAATCTCTACTCATCATTCATTGTCGTTTTGCTCGTAACTCCAAATTACTTATTAGATATGTGGATTCAAGGTTTTTACAGTTAGGCTCATAATAACATCTTCATTCAGTATGCTTCATTGTCTTTTCATAGTATGGTGCTTGATCGTAACTAGCACATACAATTGAGAACAGCCCGCAAGTATCAAATGCCTTCAAACGTGTTGTCAATATGGAATGTAACTCCCGACCTAGCAGACGTGACCTCCTCTCTCAGTGTAATGCCATGAAATTTTCTCTCAATGTAATGCCAATGAACCTCGCAATGCAATGCCATCAAAACCTTCTTGGCACAATGCCAGTGAGCCCTCTCAACGCATTGCCATCAAATTTTCTCTTGGTGAAATGCTAATGAGCCCTCTTGGTACAATTCCATCAAATTTTCTCTTGGCACAAGACAAATGAGCCCTTTCAAAGCAATATCATCAATATCCCCTTGACGCAATGCCAATGATCCTTTTTGGCATAATGCCATCAAATTTTCCCTTGGTGAAGTGCCAACGAGCCATCTCGGCATATTGCCATTAATACCTTCTTAGTGCAATGCCAATGAGTCATCTTGGTGCAATGCCATCAATACCCTCTTGGCGCAATGCCAATGAACCCTCTCAGCCCAATGCCATCAAGCTTTCTCTTGGTGCAATGCCAATGGACACTTATTGATGCAAAGCTATCTAGCTTTCTCTCTTGTCACTACACCATCGAGCTCCTTTGACATGACGCCGTAATGATCTCTCAATTCAATGCCTTTAAATATGTCGGGATGCAACTCTCGACCACTCTTTGAATTTAGCACCTCGTAAAGGTTTCGTACCCTCACTCTCTCAGTTCCATACCTGACAAGGATCGCACGCTCTCTCTACCGAGTATCTAGTGTAGGCTTTAGCAAAGCAACACCACCAAGGACCAAGCTACGTAAGCAATGTCGAGCCACTACACAAGCAATTTAGACATCTCAAAGGGGTTCTTACACTCCCAACATACAACTAACAAGATGACATGAATGTAGTTTAAACAAGAGCACATCGGAAAAATTGATTCATTCATTCAAACATGAGTTGTACAACGAAAAAAACTAGAGTTACGCTAATCAAGAGTAACACATAAAGATGGAGCAGAGGAGACAAAAAGAGCAAAGTCTGGAGTCTATGATGAAGGAGGAGGAGGAAGACCTCTTTGACATAGAGATTCAAAACTAGCTTGAAGGGTCACAATTTTGACACTCTCGCCAACTACCTCTCAATCACCCGAACAAATATCGACAAGGCTCGAACTCAGTGCTTTAGGGTCAACACTATCAACGCCTATAGTCACATCTTCCACTGACTCTACTCGATAGATGACTTGCTCGGCAAACTATAGCTTTTCAGACAAGCAACGTTGGGGTGCTTGTGGCTATCGATCACCTTCATGTTGGTCTCTCCAAACTCAACAATCTTTTACTTTACAATAAGAAGCGACTGCTCTCATGCTTGAGCTAGTTTCTCAGTAGCCTGTAGCCTTGCCTTATGCATCTTTGCTATTGCCTTTGGTCCCTCGCACTTTGCCAAAGCTGTCTCAAACTATTGGAGAGCGAACCTCAAAAATGAATTTCACGGTATTTGAATCAGATTAGTCAAATAAAATCGGAATACCGGTGGTAAAAACCAAAAAAAAAAATCTAAAATCAAGGGTGAGAATTTAGAATACGTGTTGCTAGAATAAAGACTCTTGGATGGTTAGGGTTTCAAGATGATAGTGATGATTATCAAAAGCCAGAGGTTAGGATATAATGTTGAAAAAAGAATGGTTAAGATCAATGGTTCAAACACTTATCCTTTTAAATTCAAGACCGAGATTGTTTTCAAATTTTCAGTATTTTACATTATTTTTCTTTTTCAAAACATATAGCTCAAATCAAAAGCTTCTAAAGTTAATTTCTTAAAATATCGGCTAATAATTTTATCATAATATTTTCTAAAATTTTAAATTAAAATAAATTTACCAAAATAGTTTTTCATAAGTCAAAAATATATTTATTTATTAATTTTAAAAGTTAGTATTTTGAAATAGTACTTGAGATTATAAGATACTATCTTTATTCTGCCATAATTTTCTATTATAAAGTTCTAATAATTTTCTTTTCAAAATCTTAAAAATGCTTGTTCTAGTTTTTAGAAGAAATTAGGATTATTACAAAGTACTCATATTCAGTTTTTAGTACTCGTCATATAAGATATTTTGGCGTATTTATTAAACAACGCTACACACATAAATTAAAATTTTTTTAGGTGTCTAATACATATGCATGAGTCCGAAAAGTTTATTAGTATACACCCAAATAATAATAATTATAAAGTTTCCAAAATTCTTTGGATGTGATTTAGAAATAAAAAATTCTTCATTTTAATAATTGACTTTTTAAAAAATCAAATTTTTAATAATAATAATAATAATTAAAAAAAAAAAAAAAGGTTCATTGTCGGGATCATCTTAAAAAATAGAAAATAGTATTTTCCAATGTCAAGGTCAAGATGAAGACTTTCAGGTGGTTGACAGTGCTGGCGTGGGAAAGACAATTGCCATTGGTTGATGTGAATGAGAGAGGGAGTTTCACAAAACACAATGGGAGTGGGGGAGGGGGGAGTGGTAGGTTTGTTTAAGGTTCTTTCGGTACATCTCTAAGCTTCAAGGGTTTGCATATTGGATTGATGACCATGTACCATACACCCAGGGAGTAGGGAGGTCACAAAAAGACCACACAGCGTTTGCCACCCCCTATCAACACTTCACAAAACATGCACATCTACCCTCGAACTATTTTTGTTCTCTCTCTCTCTCTCTCTCTCTCTCTCTCTCTCTCAATTGCACCAGTGGGTCAAATGCACTTATAATACACTGGGCAATGCCCGTTTTCTCCTATAAAAACTATGCTTGTATCCTCCAAATTGTCATAACTTAATCTCCTATCAACAACTTCATGACATTCTTTTCTCTTGTAGTTGAGCGGCTATGTGTAGAAGTTCCATTGGCTTAGTGAAGCATATTGGAATGGAATGCACATTTTTCATTAAGCATAGCCAAGAGGGAGACTGGAGATCTAACTTCTGCCGGCAGTGCGGATGATGTACCACGGTGAGCGGTATCCTTGCTGCCCTTTGACAACTTAACAGCCCTAGCGTTGATTTCTTTGTCTCGTTGTCTGTTCGGCCTTGAAACTCATAAAGGCTTTGTTTCCCGAAGGGACCATTCTTCATCCCCCCCCCCCCCGGGGGTCATTTTTAACTCGATTTTGAGTAATCTTTTCATTGTTTGCATTCATCCAATTGCATTCTCTCTCTCTCTCTCACATGCATTTTCAGTGTATCATATTTTGGATGCTACATCATCCTCCCGTTGGGGGCTTGCTTTCTTTTTCACTATAATTCAACTTTTAGGCTCTCTTTAAACATCAATGTAATTGGAGACATCAACTTCCTCAACCCCCCACTCGCACTGCATTATAGGCCTTCAGTCCTTGCACAACTCAGGGGTCCTCCAAGGTCAAGAAATGTCGGAATGCTTGTGAAGGAATAAATAGTAAAGAAATAATGGCAAATGGTCAAATTGCATGGGTCCCATTGGGAAGGGTGAGTATGCACGTCCCTTTCAATCAAAATAAATAGAAAAGGGGAAAAGGACAGCTATACAATATGGAGATGTAAATGAGTTGCGACTAGCCAAAAAATAAAGGAAAGAAAAAAGAAAAAAGAAAGAAAAAGAAAATGTAATTGGGACCAGAAGTATTTTAGCATTTTCTTCGACAGAAATTACTTTTGGAAGCTCGTCTTAAGAGCCATGGTGTTTGCCATTTTCCACAGAAAACAAATGTGCATTCATATATGTGGTACTAATCCGGATAGTCAATCGGAAAAATAAAAATATTAAATTTTTTAATTTAAAATTTAAAAATAAAAAAAATTGCATAAGAGAACTCCCTTTAATTTGCACTAGAGAATACTTAAATTGAATTAATCAAAATATGAGTCTGAATATTGGTCGGTTATATTAAATAAATATATGTGTTATTATTATTATTTCATGTGAATCCATCAAATATTCCATGCACCTCGTATTCCCCAATTCCCCAACAATAGTTGATAGGCGGAGGACGTTGGAGAGTCGTAGGTAGGAGAAAAAATGGGGCATGAGTTTTAAAGTAGAAATTAAAGGAGGTTTATGGAATTGGTTGATATGAATCACTTTTGCATAATGGGAATTCACAGGGAAAACAAAAATGCAGGGATTAACCCACAGATCATCCCTACAGATAGTTTGAACTCCATTTACATTTTTCCTACTAACATGTAATCAAGAAGACCACTCTTTCCAAAGCAATTACTATCATTTGAGGTCGAACAGGCAAAGAAACTGAGATACAAGGATGGACTGTTTGCTTGACAAGGATTTGCAAGGATATCAATCAGCTATCCCAATTACATGATTGGGCTGTATCCTCCAAGATTTTGCTTCCTTTCAATTTCAAAGAAAGGTAACAAGTTTATATTTCTAATTAGCTATTGCTTGTATGCTCAAGAGCAATCCTGTATTATGTAAAACTATCACTGTCAATGGCATTTTATATAAAATCTATTAAATCTGATGAATTCTATCCTGCTCAGGATCCTAGAATCCTTATTCGACATCTTTTAATTCAAAGTCATCACAAGGTATGAGACACTAGTACAAATAGAATGGGGAGTCTCATACGATTTGATATACATCTCAAAATAAATATACAAGCACTAATGAGATAAAAAGACTAAAAATTATATTTAGAAGATGAATGCATGGTAGCTTATCTAATGGCGCATTTCATCATCTAGATCATCTTGTGCATATAATCCTTAAATCTCAAATGGTATAGTTGTATTGTGCCTAAGTGATCATGATTTTTCGGTCCTTATGCTACTCATGTATGGGTATCAAGCATATGGTAGCCTATGGAACGTTCGCCACCAATCATGTGGATTGTTAAGCATAAATAGCGTGTCTGTTCCACAACACAATAAAGACAAGTACCACAATAAGACGAGTTCACCTCCCAAATATACAAATTGTCTCCTAACCTTCAAACAATGACCGGCAGCAAATCCGACGCTTGCCCCAATAGTCAAAGTTAACTTTAGATGGAGAACCATATGTCGCCAAATAGCACTCAACAATAGGACAAAATAAATAAAAGTAGAAGCACTCCGGCTACACATAAATTATGCCGATTGTGAACTTGGCAGTGCCAGGCAAAGCCACAGGATAAAACAAGAACTTGCCTGCTCAAACTGTTGATAAAAAGGGGCGGGTCCGCCCATAAGGGTAGGCCTCCCAATATTCATTTGTTTGAACGTTGGGGAGAGAGTGGTTGTTGAAAAATCACCCCCCACAACTTTCTCACGTGCCAAAAAGAAAACCTCCCCCTGTCTCTTGATTTTTTTTTGGGAAAGCACATTTTTTTTACTCACTCTTTTTTGGGGTGACGAGGATAACAAAAAATGATATAAGCCATTTTTCGGTTTTTAACCAAAAAAATGGATAATCCATTTTTTATGATAGAGAGAGAGAAAGATTATTCTAAAAATAAAATACTTGAATTCGTTAATCATTTTGTACCATGGTATTTGGATTATAAGTATAGAGGATGACCCAATTTTATGATATTCTCTCGACTTAGAATACCTCATTGTCGTAAAAAGATAAGTGATTCGCCTATTTTAGATACAGAAATTTTCACATGTAAAAAATTATTTATTAATTTATTTATAAAACCTTCACGAACAACAAACCTTGCATTTGCCTATGGATGTCAAAGGTTTGATGGAAATAGTGAAGTGCATGGGCCACAAATCTAGCAATGGTGATAAAAAGAGAGAAAAAGAAATAAAGGAAAGATGGAGAGAGAGATGGAAGAAGAGATGGAAGAAGAGATTGAACAAGAGAGGCAAACACATTTAGATACTTGATAGAGGCGATATAGAAAAGAGAGAATGAAGAGAAGGGGAGAGAGAGAGAGAGAGAGCGAGAGGGAGAGAGAGAAGCATGACAATTGGGAGATTGAATTTGGAAGCATGATGGACAGTGCAATACCCATTTTTTTTCTTTTTTTTTTTCTCTTTTTGAGATTAAAATACCTAAAGGGTATAAAACGATAATCTCCTGCCAGCAAACTTTTCAACCACTTCAACCACGGGATATCATACAACCAGATCTCAAGTTTTTATTGCTGGGAACCAAACAAGTTGAACATAAGAGAGTAATGGTTTTGAATTTTTTTTTATATTATATAAAGATCGTGAAAATCACAAAATACACGAGTTGAAAAAGTTTGAATACTAAATATAAAAAAAATACTTGAACAAATTTTTTTTCCGCTCAAATGCTGCTATACGTACATAGTATTGAATATAATGCTAAAAGAATAACTAATAGAAATGTCACGCCCCGAACCAGGGTTATGAATAGTCGCCCGTTACCCTGGATGTCAGCTAAATTTTTACAGAAAATCGTATAGAATTTCCTCATATTTCGGAGATCTCTCAAATACAATTGACCTGTATATCAACATCCATCCTGTAAAATAAATAAATGGTCATCCCGATCTCTCCAAAATCAACCAATGCCACAACCAACATCCAGAACAACGCAAAACTATAAAAATTTCTAATAGATCTAACCACAGATTTCTACTGTCATGCCCAACTAAAGCATGAGTAGCCACCACATCGAGCGGACCTAAAATTTTACATAATATATAATAATTTTCTCAAGTGACATTCAATTCGTATAATCGTCTCAATGCAATTAAAGTATGAGAGTTTTACAAATAAATATACATAAATTATACAGTTATCTCAAAAATAAATAAATGAATATATTTATCAAATTAAAATCTCCAATAATCGTAGCGAAAGATATGGTAATATCCATACTCAACTCCGGTACTATCAATTCCACGTCGCAACACAATAATTCTTCTTCAGTCCAAAACTAATCCTGTGGGGAGAAAGTGATGGGTGAGTATCAATGAGAGGATACCCAACAAGTGAGTGTATTGATATCATACTATCAATTTCAGAATAAAACAAATCTCAAGGCACACATCAGAAAATAATATATGCATCCATTCATGTATCAAGTCACATATGTAGAGCCGGCCAAACAAACAACCCCAACAATAGTTTACCTAGACCAAAGATGGGTACATTGGGGGTTTTCACTATGCAAATATAAAATAATGACTCTCTATCCTAATGTTGGCCACAAACTATTCCAACTAACCTGTAAATAATAATAATGATACATATATATAATCAGCCGTGTGTGGTATCCTTCCCAGTACTGACAGAGGTAAACTCACGTTCTCCGCGATGAGGGTCAACCTGGGACACCCATACACATGACGATCTGCGGATACGTTCGGCCGAAACGTATCCGGGCACAAGTGGTGCCTCAACCAAATATCTTTCGTAGCTACGGAATACTATAGGAAGCATATCACCATATCACCATATCACCAAGTCGGCCGCGCACGTATCCCCATACATCATATCATCATGTCGGTCGGGCATATAACCCCATGCATCGTAACATAATTTTGGCCCAGCGCATAGCCCAAATAGTACATGTAAATACATTTAAACTACATGCCAATACAGTAGAAATATTAAAATATGTCAATATGTTAAAAAGAATGGCACAATATCCAGTTATCAAACTCATAGATACAGATCAATAAAATTAATAGTTGGGACACTCCAATGGTCACAAAAATATGTCTATCAAAATCCAAAAATTTAGTTTTCACACGTATAGAAATCATATCTTTTGAAAATCGGTAAAACATGATTTGTCAATCAATAAAAGATATCAAAGTCCCACTCACAGTATGGGATAGGGTAGCGCACTCTTCAATAATACCACGAAGTGAAGAAAGAGTGCTCCCCTCAATCGATCAAGCGCTATATCACTACAATAAGAGTTTACACATAACACATTAAAGGTGTTATAGCATTTGGGAATTAAAGGTCACATTTTTAACTATTCCTTTCGACTATCCAAATAATAACTCCAACCTCACATTATCAAAGGTACCCAACGCAGTGAATGCGATGCTAACATCAACAATTTACATCATCATTCACATCTCCAATGTCTTCTCTAAATCATCAAAATGGCAACATAGGGTACACACTATGAAAACACCCAACTCAAGATAAAACCATAATGCTATTAACCATCAAATAAATCATTCATCTATCCAATGCAACATTATAGCATATATCTACCATATATGCATACTCATACATGTTCTTGTAAAATCTTATCATTTACACATTCTCAAGTTACTTAAACACACCAATATTGGCAATACATGAACACACAATCATACATCCTTATACCTACATATAAACCTTCATTTTGCTTATTAAACACCATTGCCAATACTCCTAACAACATGCTATACTTGGGTTCCCTCCAATGTACTTGGCCAAGGCATTGTATATATATAGGGTCACAACTTTTACCTCAAAAATCAGCATGCATATACCCATAACTTCTCATGCTCATGCCCTAAATTTTATATGCATATGGTCAATAATGCACCACAAAAATCTGTACACATTTGGACTCCTTTAGTGTAGAAAATCCTGCACTCATTCCTACTCTCTTTTATTCATTAACACACATATGTACACACTTTACTTCATGCCAAATTTCTACATGTGTAATAGCATAAATAACCTACACTTAACCTAATTAACCACATATAACATCAGAAAATGCATTATATTAGAATCTAGTTTACATTATAGTATATACAAGATTTCTTATCTTAAATTTACCTTAAATTCGATAACCAAATCGAATGAGTCCAAAATCCCTTACCTAGGGTTTTTCTCAGAGCGCAGACCTTCGTCCGAATGTCTACTCGATCACTCCAAGATCTGAAATGCTACCTATCAAGACAGGGTTTATTAGTTAGGTTCAAACATTTAGATCGGAAGCAAAATCCTAAGTCAGTTACTTACGTGGAGGTTCGTGGGCTGTCACGGGCTCACCGGTGGTCACGGGCAATCGTGGGCTTGCGGGCTATGGTGGACTTGTGGGTTCGCGGGCCAGTGGGTTTTAGCTAGCGGGCTCGCGGGTCTGCGGGCCAATGGGCTAACGGGCCGGCAGGCCGGCGCGCTGATGAGCCTGCGGGCTGGTGGGCCTACAGCTAATGGACCTGCGGGCTAGCAGTGGCTTGCGGGCTAGTGCACGCTGGGGCGCAGGCACTCTCGCGGATTGGGTCGCTTTCGCGGATTGGGTCGCGCTTGCGGACTGAGGTGCTCTCGTGGATTGGGTCGCACTCGCGGACTGAGGCGCGCTCGTTCGTGGTTTGGGTCATACTCGCTCGCAGACTGGGTCGCGCTCGCTCGCGGACTAAGGCACACTATGGCTCGATCGCGTGCAAAGGCGAACGCTTACGGGAGGCAACGACAGTCGCACGCGGTGGCGTGCGGTGGGCGGGGGAGATCTGGCGGTGGCGCGCTGGTGGTGGAGCTCGCGACGGTGTGCGATCGGGAAGGGAGAGCGATCGCGAGAAATCGCGAGAGGGAGAGAACTGTGAGAAAGAAACCGAGAGGGAAAGAAGAAGAAGAAGAAGAAGAAGAAAAAGAAGAAGAAGAAGAAGACGATGGTAATGATAATGGTGGGCTGTTGGCGGCGGAGCTCACTGCGAAGGAGGAGCGGCGCTACGGTGGGAGAAAGAAATGAAGGGTCAGGGAGAGAGAGAGAGAGAAAGAGAGAGGGATTAGGGTTTCCAACCCTAATCCCCAAATTAGATTTGGGGACGCAGCGTTTTGCCCCAAAACGCTGCGTCTCCATTTTGTTTTTAATAATTATATATATATTTATGCATATATATTTTCATATCCATATTTCGTTAGAAATGCGAATTTCATAAAATTGGGGTTTATTTTGATTTGTTGATTCGATAAATTAAAATATACCAAAAATTTAATTTAATTACCCCAAAATCAAAATCAAATTTAAATAAATAAAATCTCTTTCTATATAATGAACTGAGGAATATCTCATTTTTATATATATATATTTCGAAAATCGTACTCTTCTACGAACACCGCAATGTCGGTCTTACAAAAATGTATGTATTATATCATCTTAGGTTCTTTTAAAAATGCAAAATGCCATATTTTTTTATTATGCATTAATGGCAACTTGACATAGGTCTCACAAAATGCTCTTAATTTTACATAGTAAGATATTTGTTGCATGAAAATTTAATCTTCAGACTTTGGCATACATCTGATGAGTATATCATGAGATATTGCAAACCCTAGCCAAAATTTAATGTACTCAGATCAATTAAAATACTATATTTCATGATATGAAATTTATATGGTTAGATTTCTTTTAAAAATGCTTTCTAACCATATAAAGAACACAAAAAATGGTTAAGAATTAAGGGAGATATAGCCATTCAAATTTTGAGTCGAAAACCAAAAAAATATGAACAAGATGAACATTTTCTGGCAGCCATTCCCACTCTCAGCTGCGGAGAGTGACATCCACCCCTTAAACTAGAGAACTCCGTTTGAAAATTCAAAAACACTATTGAACTCAGAGATATCGAAAATGGGAGATAGCCAAACTTTCAGAGCTGTCTGCCGCTGAAAAGGTAACGCGTGACAAGCACTGCCACCCAAGGAGAGTGGACAAGTGTCCATTATGGATAGCCCACTCTGGCCGAGCTTGGGGACACGTGAAGACCCTGTTTTGGCCACAATTTTAACTGAAACAATTTTTCTTCCCTCTGGATTTTTCTTTAACTTTTAATTTATTTTTCAGGGTCGAGAAATAATTTTTATTAATTTTTAAATTTAGAAATTGTTTAAAATTATAGAAAAATTATTTTCAGTACACAAAAAATTCTAAAAATTTTTATATATATTGAGAAAATTATTTTCTTAATTTTGGCTATCCGAGTGAAGATTTGTTTTTCATTCATCATTTGTTTTAAATTTTTACTCATTTATTTATGTTCGAAAATTAGTTTTTCTAACATATAATTGTTTGAAATTTGCGCAAATATATTTAAAATAAATATTTTGTTATTTATTATAAGATTATGGATGGCTATATATCTAATCTAATATTATTCCCATTTTCAAGAGTAATGATGAAGTTCTCACAAAATGTTGAAGTTCTCTGGGTGAAAGTTGGAGTATTAAGAAATTCAAAAGCATATGATGATATTGAGGGCAATATTGATTTATAAGATGGACTCATCTCATATTTACTCATCTGAAATTTCTTAAATTATGTTATCCTTTTTAAGAAGATGATGTATATATTTTAAGAAATTTTTTAACTTTTTATTGAGTTAGCGTGGTGGATAAAATGAATGCCGAGAGAAGTAGTATGATTCTTGACAATGTGAGATCTATATTAATAAAAATATGAAAAATCAAGAATTTAGAGAACCAAATGAAAGAAAAGTATCGATAGTATAAATAATACTAACCCACATGCTATAAGGAGAATTTCCTTATAGAGATACACAATTCAAGGGGATGGTGAATGTGTAACACCGACAGTGCAGTGTCCGTAGAAGAGTACCATTTTCGAAATATATATATATATATATATAAATGGAGACGCAGCGTTTTGGGGCAAAACGCTGCGTCCCCAATTTCAACCCTAACTGTCTCTCTCTCTTTCCTCGACTTTTCCACTCCCGTGGCCGTTCATCTTCCTCCGCCACAATTGATCGCCTTCCTCCGCCACCGCCATCGCCGCCACCCTCTCCCTCTGCTTCTCTCTTCCCTTCGGCCGAAAGTCCCTCTGTTTTCCTCTCTCTATTCTCTCTTTACCTCACTTTGCTTTCTTTCTTTATCCACCTCGCCTTCCTCCGCCGTGAGCCACAATCGATCGCACCCTTCCGCCATCGCCACCGCTCGCCACAGTTGCTCCTCCTCCCGCGAGCCTCCACGAGCGCAACCTAGCGCTTGTAGGCGATGGAGGTAGGCCGCGAGCGCGAACCAGGCCGCGAGCTTGAGCCAGGCCGCGAGCGCCAACTAGGCCTCGAGCGAGAGCCAGGCTCGCAAGCCACTGCGGCCCGTGAACCACTGCCAGCCCGTAGGCCCATCAGCCGCAAGCCCATCAGCCGCAGGCCCATCAGTTTCGCAGGCCTGCCGGCCTGCTAGCCCACTGGCCCGCAGACCCTCGAGCCCGCTAGCCGAAGTCCACTGGCCCGCTGACCTACAAACTCAAGAGCTTGCTATAGCCCGCGACGGCCCACGATGGCCCGTGATCCCGTGACAGCCCACGAACCTCCACGTAGGTAACTGATTTAGGGTTTTGCTTCCGATCTAAGTGTTTGAACCTAACTAATAAACCATATCTTGACAGGTAGCATTTCAGATCTTGGAGTGATCGAGGAGATATTCGAACAAAGGTCTGCAATCCGAGAAAACCCTAGGTGAGGAATTTTGGATCCATTCGATTTGGTTATTGAATTTAGGTTAAATTTAGGATAAGAAGTCTTGTATATGCTAGAATGTAAACTAGATTCGAAATGAATGCATTTTCAGACATTATATGCGGTTCATTAGGCTAAGTATAGGAATTTATATGAAATGGGACTATTCAGAATGATAAAATCAAATTAAGTTGATTTGAATAGTTTCCCTTGGAGTTTAAATTGACCTATGCATGAAAATAGTCGGAAATTGAGATTTGAGTGCAAGGGTTGATGCAGCCTTTCTCATTATAAATTGTTCTACTTATAGGCAATTTGAATACTATCTCCGTATTATGAAAATAGACTCATATACCTTGAAAATGACATATGGCTTGAAACATTTGGATGGGAATTGAAAAGTGTATGATTTTTCAAAAATTTTTCATCTTATAGGAAAATTATTTATTTTAAGACTTATTTCTGACTTTGAGTGGTTTTAGGGTTGAATTTGACTTGATTTAAAAGTACGTTAATTGTTTATAAATAGAATGCAACTGATGATATTAGAGTGTATTTATAAATTGAAGAGTTAAGATTTATACAAATTTAGAGAAAATGGATAAACCCTATAATACTTGAAAATTTGTTGTTAAATTGTGATCATCTGATTAGGTTGATCTTTTTGAAAACTCGAGAAGTCAGATTAGATTTCTTTTGAAAATAGGGAGTGACCACCCTCACTAGAACTGTGAGTGGGACTTTGACATTTTCTATTGATTGACAAATCATGTTTTATCAATTTTCAAACGACATGATTTCTATACGTGAGAAAACTAAATTTTTGGATTTTGATAGACATATTTTTGTGACCATTGGAGTGTCCCAACCTTTGATTTTATTGATCTGCATCCATGAGTTTGATAACCAAATACTGTGCTATTCTTTTTAATATATTGACATATTTTGATACTTCTACTGTATTGACACGTAGTTTTAAATGTATTTACATGTACTATTTGGGCTATACGTCCGGCCAAAATTATGTTACGATGCATGGGGCTATGTGCCCAGCCGACATGATGATGTGATGCATGAG
The DNA here is from genome assembly GCA_033439265.1 of Dillenia suffruticosa. Lineage (NCBI taxonomy): Eukaryota > Viridiplantae > Streptophyta > Magnoliopsida > Dilleniales > Dilleniaceae > Dillenia > Dillenia suffruticosa. Next base: position 13,121,466 of record JAVTVX010000009.1, read on the forward strand.
GCTACGTGCTCACCCGACTTAATGATATGGTGATATGCTTCCAATAGCATTCCGTAGCTACGAAAGACATTTGGTAGAAGCACCACTTGTGCCCGGATATACTTCGATCGGAGGTATCCGCCAGATCGTCATGTATATGGGTGTCCCAGGTAAACCCTCATCGGGAAGGACGTAAGTTTACCTCTATCTAGCACTGAGCAGGATACCATACACGGCCGACTATATATATATGTATCATTATTATTATTTACTGGTTAGTTGGAGTAGTTTGTGACCAACATTGGGATAGAGAGCCATTATTTGATATTTGTATATTGAAAACCCCTAATGCGCCCATTTTTGATCTAAGTAGACTATTGTCGAGATTGTTTGTTCGGCCGGTTCTACATATGTGACTTGATACATAGATGGATGTATATGTTATTTTCTGATGTGTGCCTTAAGATATGTTTTATTCTGAAACAATACGTTATTTTCTCACACTCGATATTTTGTTACATGCTTTGACACTCCAAATTCACTCTCGATATTGATAGCACGATATCAATCCCCTCAGTTGCTAAGTATCCTCCCATAGATACTCACCCCTTACTTTCTCCCCACAGGATTAGTTTTGGACTGAAGAAAAATTATTATGTTACGACGTGGAATTGATAGTATCGGGTTTGGTTATGGATATTATCATATCTTCCGCTACGATTATTGGAGATTTTAGTTTGATAAATATACTCATTTATTTATTTTTTGGATGACTGTATAATTTATGTATATTTATTTGTGAAACTCTCATAGTTTATTTGTATTGAGACGATTGTACGTATTTGAATGTCACTTGGGAAAGTTATTGTATATTATGTAAAATTTTAGATCCGCTCGGTGTGGCGGCTGCTTATGCTCTAGTTGGGTATGACAGTAAAGGTCTATGGATAGGTCTACTAGAAATTTTTATAATTTTGCGTTGTTCTGGATGTTGGTTATGGCATTGGTTATTTTGGAGAGGTCGGGATGGCCATTTATTTATTTTACAGGATGAATGTTGATATATAGGTCAAATTGTACTTGGGAGACCTCCGAAATATGGGGAGATTCTGCCCGATTTTCTGTAAAGATGTAGCCGGCATCCAGGGCAACGGGCGGCTGTTCATGATCCCGGTTCGAGGCGTAACAGTTCGGTTGGTATCAGAGCATCTAGGTTAGAGAAAGGATAGTAATTAAAGTATTCCCAAGTATATAGAAAAGTTCTCAATACATTTGAGAGTTTCATACAGTCATTTAAAATCCCATATATGGTCGTAAACCAATAATTTCATTTATTTTAGGGGGAACCATAATTTTTTAATCATGCCAAACTCTAGAGTCATATCTAATGAAAGTTCTCTCCTTGCAAAACTATGCCGCCTAGACGCGGTAGACCAGCGGGACGCGGAGCTAGACTCGCGCTACCCGAGACTCCTCAAATGCCTGACCCTTCGAGGGGACCTGAGGCTGCTTCCTCTTCACGGGCGCCCCCTGCAGTGCCTACTCAGCCGGCTGCTCCAACCGAGGTTCTACCACCGTACCTTGAGGCATTTAGGCAGGTGTATGAGTAGTACACCTCCCCCGGGGTTTAAATGCCACCCCCACCACCACCGACGGCAGTGTTGACTTCTACGGCCGTGCCACCTCTACTAGTACCGATGGCCGTGCTGACTCCTACGGCTTTACCACCTTCAGTTGTACCAGATCAGCCCCCAGTTGTTGGTCCTTCCACTATTTCAGGACCTAGTGACACTACCTTCTCCACCTTGAGGCGTATTCACTAGCTCACCCAGTTGGTAAAAGAGGCGAGGCAGTTAGGCTGCACGGAGTTCGCAGGGACGGGTGATCCCACAGCAACAAAGCATTGGATCAACCGCAGCCGTAGAATTTTGACTGATCTAGGTTTGATTGAGGACTACCGGCTTCGAATAACATAGATACTCTTGGATGGTGACGTCCTCACTTGGTGGGAGGCGATTTGTGACGATACTACCAAGCCGCTGCGATGGGAGGACTTCCTGCGGGAGTTCAATCGCAGGTACTTCTTTGAGTTCCAGTAGGATCGCAAGAGGGCAGAGTTTCTGCACTTGCGGCAAGGAACCAGGACAATGACAGAGTATGAGACAGAGATGAGACGACTAGCTACTTTCATTCCAGACTTGGTGACGCCGAAATAGTTATGGTTCAAGTTTGAGGATGGCCTTAACTTGAACATCAGGAGGTATATGATAGTAACTCCTAATCTCTCCTTTGCGGAGATTGTGGACTCAGCACTTAGGGTGGAGGAGATCGTCCGTGCTGAGGGCAGACAGTGGGAGAACAGAGAGCTAAGGAAGAAAAGATCTGGGGCTTCTTTGAGCCAGGGCTCGAAGAAGGGCAGGAGTTCAGGATATCAGGAAGGCTCTTCTCAGCCGAGATAAGCACATCCTGGACAGGGATCACGATCTCAAGGATTTAGAGCACCGGCCCCTAGTGCAACTGCTCAGACTTTAGATCAGCGGCATCCCTTTTGCCGCCGATGTGGTAGATACCACCCTTTTGAAGAGTGTAAGGTGCCTGTTACATGCTTCCGGTGTGGGAAACCAGGGCACATCAGGAGCGTCTGTCCTAAGTTGGGATTTGGAGGTCAGATGGCTTCAGGACACTCGAGTGTTCCCTTAGGAGGACAGCAGGGAGCACCTGCGCACTCAAGTCACACTGCTCCACGGACAAGAGTCGGGAGCAACATGGTGCCAGGATCCTTCCAACAGCAGCAAAGGATACAGGCCCGTATATACTCCACGATGCAGGAGGACGCTCAGGCGAGTCCTGATGTGATTATTGGTGCTCCTCCCACTGATTCTCATGTTTAGAGATATTTTTTTTATGTACCTTCTTTTGAGCACCATCACTAGTTAAAGCCTTAAAGGCTTAACTATGTTGGTATGTATATACATTTTGATATATATATATATATATATATGTAAGCATATATCTTTCCATATTTATCAACAGATCTTTTTATTTTCTCACAATAGGAGTTATGAACATGTGAGGAGTCGACGTTCGTGTCCTTATTGAGACCGGGTCGAATTATTCATATGTGAGAGCGTCTTTTGCCCACGGGTTGGGTAAGCCTTGTCGCTACTTGATGAGGAGATATTGGTTATTTCTCCTCTCGGTGAGCAGATATTTAGAGATTCTATCTACAGAGGGAACGGGGTCATGATCAAAGATGCGGTACTAGAGGCAGACTTGATTCCAATTGAAATGACGAATTTCGATTCCATCCTAAGGATGGATTGGCTAAGCATGCATAGAGCCTCAGTAGATTACTTCACCAAAGAAGTAGAATTTCGGAAACCCGAGAAGCCGTTGTTGAGGTTCCCAGGCGAGGGGCAAGTGTTACCTCGCTGTGTTTTATCGGTAATGAAAGCCATGAGATTGATACACCGAGGGTGCACGGTATACCTGGCTCATGTTATTGCCACCACTGTGGAGGGGCCGAGGCTTGAGGAGGTCCTAGTGGTGCAGGAGTTCTCATATATATTTCCCGATGAGCTACCCGGACTACCCCCGGTTCGGGAGTTTGATTTCGAAATTGACCTAGCTCCAGGGACCACTCCCATATCTATTCCGCCATACAGAATGGCACTAGTTGAGCTTAGAGAGCTCAAGGTCCAGTTGCAGGAATTACTGGATAATGATTTTATCCGTTCAAGCACTTTGTCTTGGGGTGCTCCAGTGTTATTCGTGAAAAAGAAGGATGGGACTCTAAGATTGTGTGTGGATTATAGGTGGCTAAACAAGGTTTTCATCAAGAATCGGTACTCTCTGCCACGTATTGATGATTTATTTGATCAGTTCCAGGATGCGCGTGTTTTTCTCATAGATCGATCTTCGATCTGGATATCATCAGTTGCGGATTAGGGCCGAGAATGTGCCCAAAACCGCATTCCGCACCCGGTATGGACATTACGAGTTCGTGATCATGCCGTTTGGGCTGACCAACACACCAACAGCCACAGACAGTGACCGAGGTGCGGAGTTTCCTTGGTCTTGCAGGGTGTCATTGGCGATTCGTAGAAATATTCTCCTGGATCGCTGCTCCACTTACCAGACTGATGCGGAAGGACGTCAAGTTCTTATGTGACGACCGTTCTAAAATGAGCTTTCAGGAGCTCAAACAACAACTGACGACGGATAGTCAGTCAGAAAGGACCTTAGTTTTCTAGCTTAGCCCGTAACTATTCTAGAATGATAGGTCAGAAAGATGCGGAGCAAAGAAGTTTCATTGGTCAGAGTTTTGTGGAGGAGTGCTAGGTCAAGGAAGAGATCTAGGAGCCCGATGAGACTATTAGGAGACAGTACCCCCACTTGTTCAGTGTATTGCTTTCTTTTAGTTTTGAGAACAAAACTTATTTTTAGGGGGTTAGAAAATGTAATACCGACATTGCGGTGTCCATAGAAAAGTACCATTTTTGAAACATATATATAAAAAAAATGAAGACGCAGCGTTTTGGGGCAAAATGCTGCGTTTCCAAATTGATTTGGGGATTAGGGTTGGAATCCCTAATCCCTCTCTCTCTCTCTCTCTCTCTCTCTCTCTCTCTCTCTTTCCCAGACTTTTCCTCTCCCATGGCCGTTCATCTTCCTCCGCCACAGTTGATCACCTTCCTCCGCCACCACCATCGCCGCCACCCTCTCCCTCTACTTCTCTCTTCCCTTCGGCCGAAAGTCCTTCTGTTCTCTCTTTACCTCACTCTGCTTTCTCTCTCTCTCCACCTCGCCTTCCTCCACCGCGAGCCACGATCGATCCCACCCTTCCGCCATCGCCGCTGCTCGCCATAGCTACTCCTCCTCCCGCGAGCGCAACCCAACGCTTGCAAGTGATAGAGCTAGGCCGTGAGCGCAAGCCAGCGCACGAGTGCACACCAGCCCGCAAGCCACTACTGGCCCACAAGCCACTACCAGCCCCTAAGCCCATCAGCCGTAGGCCCATCAACTCGCAGGCCTGCCGGACCACTAGCCCACTGGCCTGCAGACCCGCGAGCCCGCTAGCCAAAGCCTACTGGCCCGTTGACCAACGAACCCATGTGCCCATGAGCTCGCGAGCCCGCGACGGCCCGTGACGGCCCGTGACGGCCCGTGATCCCGTGACAGCCCACGAACCTCCATGCAAGTAACTAATTTAGGGTTTTGCTTCCGATCTAAGTGTTTGAACCTAACTAATAAACCCTATCTTGATAGGTACATTTCAGATCTTGGAGTGATCGAGGAGACATTCGGACAAAGGTCTGCAATCTGAGAAAACACTAGGTGAGGGATTTTGGACCCATTCGATTTGGTTATTGAATTTAGGATAAATTTAGGATAAAAAGTTTTGTATATGCTAGAATGTAAACTAGATTCAAAATGAATGCATTTTCAGACATTATATGAGGTGCATTAGGTTAAGTGTAGGAATTTATATAAAATGGGACTGTTCAGGATGATAGAATCAAATTAAGTTGATTTGAATAGTTTCCCTTGGAGTTTAAATTGACCTATGCATGAAAATAGTAGGAAATTGGGATTTGAGTACAAAGGTTGATGCAGCTTTTCTCATTATAAATTATTCTGCTTATAGGCAATTTAAATACTATCTCCGTATTAAGAAAATAGACTCATATACCTTGAAAATGACATATGGCTTGAAACATTTGGATGAGAATCGAAAAGTGTATGATTTTTCAAAAATTTTCCATTTTATAGGAAAATTATTTATTTTAAGACTTATTTCAGAGCTTGAGTGGTTTTAGGGTTGAATTTGACTTGGTTTAAAGGTACGTTAATTGTTTATAAATGAAATGCAACTGATGACATTAGAGTGTATTCATAAATTGAAGAGTTAAGATTTGTACAAATTGGGAAAAAATAGATAAACCTTATAATACTTGAAATTTGATGTTAAATTGTGATCATCTGATTAGGTTGATCTTTTTGGAAACTCGAGAAATTAGATTGGATTTGTTTTGAAAATAGGAAGTGACCACCCTCCCTAAATCTGTGAGTGGGATTTTGATATTTTCTATTGATTGACAAATCATGTTTTACCTATTTTCAAATGACATGATTTCTATACGTATGAAAACTAAATTTTTGGATTTTGATAGACATATTTTTGTGACCATTGGAGTGTCCAAACTGTTGATTTTATTAATCTGCATCCATGAGTTTGATAACCGAATACTGTGCCATTCTTTTTAATATATTGACATGTTTTAATACTTCTACTGTATTGGCACGTAGTTTTAAATGTATTTACATGTACTATTTGGGCTATACGTCCAGCCGAAATTATGTTACGATGCATGGGGCTATATGCCCGGCCAACATGATGATGTGATGCATAGGACTACGTGTCCGGCCGACTTGGTGATATGGTGATATGGTGATATGCTTCCTATAGTATTCCGTAGCTACGTAGGATATTTGGTAGAGGCACCCCTTATGCCAGGACACGTTTCGGTTGAAGGTATCCACCAGATATCATGTGTATGAGTGTCCTAGGTTGACTCTCATCGAGAATGACGTGAGTTTACCTCTATCTAGCACTGAGCGGGACACCATACACAGCCGACGATATATATGTATCATTATTATTATTTATAGGCTAGTTGGAGTAATCTGTGGCCAACATTGGGGTAGAGAGCCATTATTTGATATTTGCATAGTGAAAACCCCCAATGCGCCCGTCTTTGGTCTAGGTAGACTATTGTCCGGGTTGTTTGTTCGGCTAGCTTTACATATATGACTTGATACATGGATGGATGCATATGTTATTTTTTGATATGTGTCTTAAGATATGTTTTATTCTGAAACAACACGTTATTTTCGCACACTCGATATTTTATTACATGTTTTGACACTCCAAATTCACTCTCGATATTGCTTGCACGATATCAATCCCCTCACTTGATGAGTATCCTCCCATAAATACTCACCCCTCACTTTCTCGCCACAGGATTAGTTTTGGACTGAAGAAGAATTATTGTGTTGCGATATGGAATTGATAGTACCGGGCTTGACTATGGATGTTACCATATCTTCCGTTACAATTATTGGAGATTTTAGTTTGATAAATGTACTCATGTATTTATTTTTGGGATGACTGTATAATTTATGTATATTTATTTGTGAAACTCTCATAGTTTATTTGCATTCAGACGATTGTACATATTTGAATGTCACTTGGAAAAATTATTGTATATTATGTAAAATTTTAGGTCCGCTTGGTGTGGCGGCAGCTCATGCTCTAATTGGGCATGACAGTAGAGGTCTGTGGCTAGGTCTACTAGAAATTTTTATAACCTTGTGTTGTTCCGGATATTGACTGTAGCATTTGTTGATTTTGGAGTGGCTGAGATGGTCATTTATTTATTTTACAGAATGAATGTTGATATATATGTCAAATTGTACTTGAAAAACCTCCGAAATATTGAGAGATTCTACCTAATTTTCTGTAAAAATGTAGCCGGCATACCGGGTAACGGGTGGCTATTCATAATCCCGGTTCGGGGCGTGACAGAATGTGATTATTCGAATTGATATATTGTAAATTGAAATAATAAATTTGTATATTTTCTTATATATACTATAGTTATTTGTTTGAAATATGATCATATCTTAAAAACTTTTAAATTTTTTTTATATAAAGTTTTTATTGAGGATATGATTGAAAATATTTGTTATTTTTTATATGATCATACATGCAAAAGAAAATTAGGGTATTTAAATATTTTGTGTATTTAAATGAGAATTTTGGATTGACAGAATTTAAGTAATTCACATCCAAAATTGTAATATTATTTAAATATTTTGTGCATTTAAGTGGAAAGTTTTTTGTTGGAAGAATTTGAATAATTTTCACTTAAAATTTATTGAATTTTGTAATTTTAAATTAAATTTGTGATGGTGATATATTAGTATCATAGATGATGATTAAACATATGGTAAATTTTCAATTCTATACCTAATATTGATCTGTCATGAATGTTAATTTTGAATTATAAAATTATATGTATGATATAAGTATTAGTATTAATGTCAACTCTCTTATAAATCTAAACCATAGTATCAAAATCTATTATTGTTGACTTCAATAGAAATGACAAATTGAATAGCGATGTTCATGAGATATGACGTCATAAAATTTAATATGTACTGAAAAAATAAGATATCTTGGATAGTATCAAGCATGTCATGTAAATTTTTTGTATTGACAATGCTGCTCCACAAAGGAGAGAACAAGATATTTATCAGATGTGGAAAAGGATTTCGTTATTTGAGCAATACTGGTTAGTCCTGTAATTAATGATATGATATCCAAATGTAAGTAATATTTGATTGCTCATGACAACTTGGTGTAGCTTAAGGAGAAATATAGAGGTACTAGTAACCCATCTTAGTCTCATGACCATAAAGTTTGATACTAAATAAAAGCGAAGTGGCTATAATATCAAACAATAGTTAAAGGTCATGTCTATCATGATTAAAGAGATGATAGTCAACTAGTCATATCCACTCAAATAAACAGAAAGTTCAAACCTAGATCCAATCATTTTCTGTCAAGTGGGAGCACCTAAAAATCAGTTTGACTCACAATTATAGTGTGAAAACTTTCTCAAATGTTGCTCGTCATGTTGAGTTTATGGATAAGCAGTTTGGTACTGCAAGATCTACAACCAATACTTTTATTACAGAGTCCAGTTCCAAGGAGAGTTTCGAGCTCTAAGTGTGAAAGGGATTAAAACGAAAGCAAGAAAGGAAAAGAGAATAAAGATAGATCATAAAAGAACAACTATAGGTATGAGAACAGATTAAGAAATATTTATTAATTTTTCATCGAGTGCCATTTGGTAAGAGATTGAATTATGTGGGGGATAATGTAAAAATGGATGTTAGAGGAATTGGCATTTGTAAATTCAAATTACAAAGTGGCCAAAATCTTATTGTGCATTATGTTCTCCTCATGCTAGAAATTCGATAAAATTTAGTATTTGTTTTTAATCTTTTTTTTGAAATATGACTATATTTTGAATTTTCATAATGATAAGGTGAATTTGCATTTAAATGATTTGTTTTGGTTCTAGACAATTTGTAAATAGTTTTCTAATTTTGCAATTTGATATGTGAATGTTTAATTATTAAATTGAATATTGTCATATTTGCAAAATGATAAGAAAATTATTCAGAAATGCCATTTGGGCTAAATTCTATTTTGTTAGTCCATTCAGATATTTGTGGTTCAATTAGTATGAAGACAAGAATATATGGAATTTTGTGTTTCATTATATTTATAGATGACTTCACGCTATTTAGTCGTATCTATTTGATTTCTCACAAATATGAAACACTTGACTGTCTTGACATTATATGAGCGAGATAGAGAATCAAATAAATAGATGGTGTGAATATCTATCAAATTGAATTAAGGATCTGTTTAATGAAAAATATATAATCCGACATTTGACAATTTTTAGTAAAGTGATGTTGTAGTAAGAAAAAATAAAATATTTTTGGATATGACAAAATCCATGATAGTGCAGATTAACTTATCGATTTTCTTTTGGAAAAATATCTTGTTAACTGTAGGTTATATTTTTTAAACAAAATATCTTCAAAATCAGTACTATTAACATTATATGAACTTTGAATTGGTAGAAAGTCAAATCTGAATAATATCATATTTTGGGGATCGACCGTCTGTATTTAAGATTTCCAAAAGACAGAGTATTTTTATAAGATACTCTAACCAATCCAAAAGTTAATTGTTCATTGGTGAACGAGAAAATAGTACTGTAACAACGATTGGATCATGGATGTTATAAATTTGGAGAATGAATTTCCTAATAGAAGTGACATGAAGGATATAGAGCATTTTATTTGAATTAATTAAATTAAAGGATGACTCTATCTATATTAGATTATTGAAATGATATTGATCTCAATGGGAAAGATTTAAATTCTAATAATTCAATTGAGTTACGAACTCAGAAAAGTATTAGGAAAAATATCTCTAAACGTTATTTTGAGATTAAAGAATACGAATTTATTGTTTCTTCAAAAGATGAAAAAAAGTTTAAAATATAGATGAGACTCTATCTAATTTTGTTAAGAATGAATGAAAAAGGCAATAGAAGTAGAATTGGAGTCAATGAGGCATAACCATGTTTAAGGAATTGGTTGAACCTCTGCTAGAGTGTAAAGTTATTAGGAACAATTGGGTTCTCAAAATGAAACGTAGAACAGAAGGAACTACTGAGAGGTATAATTCTCAACTGGTGATAAAATGTTATACTCTTTAAAAAAAAAATATTGATTATGAAAAAACATTTTCCCAATAGTGAGATTTACCTTCTTTTGCCCATTGTTGCCAATAATGACAATTTAGATTTAGAATTACGTCATATAGATATGAAGAATATCTTTCTCAGTGAAGAATCTGAGGAAGAACTCTATATGACACAACCAGAGGGTTTTATCATTAAAGGCCAGAAAGAAAGAACATATAAATTAAATAAATCAATTTATGGTTTTAAACAGATTTTAAAATAATGGTATTTGAGATTTCACAAAAGTGTAATCTTTTACGATTTCGTCATGATGGACGAAAACTATTGTATCCATATTGAGAAATCTGATAACAAGTTTATAATTCTATTTCTATATGTCGAGAATATACTGTTAGCCACGAGTGATAATATGAATATCCTTCAAATTTTGAAATGATTGTCTTCCTATTTTGAGATGAAAGATATGGATTGAAATAGATTGGAAATTAAAACCCTTAGTGATTGTTTCAAGAAATTATTGAGATTATCTCAAGAGTTTTATATTATAAAGGTTCTGGAATGATATAAAATTGAAAAACTACAAACTCATTAATATTTCTGTGACTAAGGGCGATGGTTCAAATGAGACAAAATACCCTAAAACTCTTGATGAATAAATGAAATGTCTAGAGTTTAACATATTAACACAATTGGGAGTTAGAAATACGCTATGATGTGTACTCTTTTAAATATTTATCATATTATGAGTTTGTCAGCAAATATCTGTCTAATTCAAGGAAGAATGGTTGAATTGATATAAATAAAAATGAAATACTAGAGTTAAATTATAACTTATTTCCTTTATTATTAAGGAAATAATCTAATATTGAAATGAAATACAGATAGTGATTGAGGAGTTGATTTAGATGAGATAAAATCTACCTCTGGTTATGTTTACTTACTCAATGATAGTGTCATCTCATAAAGTAGTAAAAAATAAACATGTGTATCTCTTTCTATGATAGAAGTAGATTTTGTCACCTGTACTTCCATAGTTCAAGGAAAAGTTTGGTTGTATAAAATTTTTACAATGTTTGGAAGTAGTAAACAATTCAGTGGGAGTCATGATTTTTTTATAATCAGTCAGTTATTGCTTACGCTAGAAACTCCAAATATAATGGCAAAATCAAATATAGACACAAAAATCAATTTTGTTAGAGACATGATTGAAAAGAGGAAAATGACACTGAAATACATGTTTACACATTTTATGATTGTCTGTCCTTTTATAAATCTAGCACCTAAAGACATCTTTGTATGACATGTTAGCTTTCTTAGGTTGCGTAGATTATGACAGTGTTGTGATTATAATTACAATCATATACAAATTATATATAATGTAATATTCATATTTATTGACATTTGAATTTTGTTTTTTATATCCAAAATTCTTATATTTGCAGTTGAAAATATGTCGGATAAGTTTTGAGATTGCCTCACTCTTACGAGCAATTGTCTATAATATTTGTACGATATGTAGAGATGAGATAATGTTAATTGGTGGTGAATTAATATATATAAGCCGTTTTAGTTAAATAGTAAGATAATATTACCGATTGTATATACATATATGGTAATTGAAATAGATTCCCCATAATACATTGACCTTATCTAATAGTCAGGTGTGAGTTTTTTTCTTGATATTGTCAGATATTTTTTAGAACTTGTAAGAAGAAAAATTCAAATTATGTGTTGTGTACATTTGGATTAAAACTTGTACGATACATTAATTTTAAAAAAAAAGGCATATGCTTCTAAGTGGAAAGAAAAAGTATCGTAACACATATTCATATCACGTGTGCTTACGTGACCATATGAGTAATGAGATGGTGCATCTCTCTTCATTTCATTGTGTGAGATTCAAAAATTCATATTTAACCCCAAATTATACTATTAGAATTTTCGTTTGTCTCTTGAAATTTTATTTTGGTATTGCTAATTTAGCATGTCATCAATTAATCATAATTGATTTGATTTGGCGATACATGTCTAGGAAAACAATTAAGATAAAATTAAAAGTTAGTCGTATGAAAAGAAGATTGTCTTTGAACGATATATTGCTTTTTATTTATAGACCGTTCAATTATGCCTATGTTTTAGTGTTGAGAGACATAATTGTGAAGACATGATTGAAGTTGAATCAAGTATGCTTTTACATTGTTTTTAAGATATGAGAGATACGTTAACTATGTCGACTAAAAGAGATTTGAGATATGTTGAGAAATGACGTACTTATCACCATATTGATATTGAGTTGTTATATATCTTTAACCAGTGTATAGGTTTAGAGCTCTTGGTATTCTCGTAAATCACACAATCAACTTGCTTATATAAAATTGAAATTGGTATTTTAATTGTAATGATCACATTGTATGCAAATTTAGTTCTCATATGGAAGTGAGAGATGTTAAAAAAGAGAGGCACATCTGCCCATGAGGGTAGATCTGGCCCAACATTCATTTGTTTGAATGTTGTAAGGGAGGGAGTGGTTATTGAAAAATCACCCATCAACTCCCTCATATGCCAAAAGAAATCCTCCGCCTCTCCCTCCTTGATTTTTTATTTTTGGGAAAGCATATATTTTTTACTCACCCTTTTTTGGGGTGACGAAGATAATAAAAAATGATATAATCTATTTTTCGGTTTTTAACAAAAAATGGAGAATTCATTTTTCATGGTAGAGAGAGAGATTATTCTAAAAAGAAAGAATTTGAATTCGTTGATCATTCTGCATCACGACATTTGAATTGTGAATATAGAGGACGATCCGATTTTGTGATTTTCTCTCGATCAAAAATAGTCAATCATCGTAAAGAGATAATTGATTCTACCCGTTTTAGATATGAAAATTTCTATATACGAAAAATTATTTGTTAATTTATTTAAAAAACCTTCATAAATAACAAACCTAGCAATTGCCTACGGGTGTCAAAGGTTTGATGGAAACAGTGAAGTGCATGGGCCACAAATCTAGCAATGGTGATATAAAGAGTGAAAAAGAAATAAAGGAAAGATGGACAGAGAGATGGAAGAAGAGATTGAACGAGAGAGGCAAACACATTTAGAAACTTGATAGAGGCAATACAGAAAAGAGAGTGAATGAAGAGAGGGAGAAAGAGAGGGGGAAGAGAGAGCGAGAGAGAGAGAGAGAAGCATGACAATAGGGAGATTGAATTTGGAAGCAAGATGGGACAGTGCAATACCCTTTTTTTTTTTTTTTTTTCTTGTTTTGAGATTAAAATACCTAAAGGGTATAACACGATAATCTCCTGCAAGCAAACTTTTCAACCATTTCAACCACGTGATATCATACAACCAGATTTCATGTTTTTATTGTTGGGAACCAAGCTAGTTGAACATGAGAGAGAGTAATGGTTTTGAATTTTTTTTTATTTTATTGTATGAAGATCATAAAAATTATAGAGTACACATGTCGATACAAATTGGAACTCTAAATATTAGAAAAAATATTTAAATAATAATTTTTTTTTACTCGGATGCCGCTATAAATACATAATATTGAATATAATGCTAAAAGAATAACTAATTGAAATGTATGTATTATATTATCTTAGGTTTTTTAAAAATTGCATGGCGTAAAATTTCATATTTTTTAATAGATAAAGCTTTTTTAAGGAAAAAAATTTTGAAATTATTTTGTTTAATTGAGAGGATGGGTGGCGAGAACATTGCAGAAAATAGTCGGGCTCGGGGGATCCAAACAATCCTTCCAAGATAATTTTGCAATTTCTTTCCTTTTATTTTTATTTTTATTCTTATTTTTATTAAATCCTCTCCATTTCTATTTCATTCCCTCTTCTTCTAGTGCAGTAACAGAGAAATGAGATGGCAAACCCTAGAAGGACATGGTACTCGAACACGACGAACCAGAGCATAGAGAATCAAAATCCATTTCAGGCACAGGTCCAGACGCAGACCCAATCCATTCTCTTCTTCTTGAAGAAGCCTCAGGCCTTCCCATTACTCCTCTCTTTCTTCCTTCTTCTCACATGGCTCTCTCTCAGGCTCCAAAACTCCTCCCGTTTCTCCTCTCCCCCACAATTCCATGCCTCCACTCACACACAAGACGAAGATGATCTCAATGCCAATCTCGTCAGATTCCCTTCTGCCTTCCCTTCTCGGATTACCAGAGACAAGAGAGGCTGGTTGCTTGATCCCATCACTCTTGCTCGTGACGCTTCCATTTCAGGTTCATAAATAACCTCAAATTCTCACTCTGATTTCCTTAATTGGGGGTTCATTTGGGGGGGTCTTTGCGTTTTGCAGGTGGTACAAAGTCTTGCGCTTCGATTCATGTGGGCGAAATCCGACCTGGTGGAGTTAGAGGCAATCATCGGCACCATGATTGCAATGAGACATTTGTCATCTGGGGTGCTGACACCTTGTTTAGGGTATTTGCTTTATGCCCCCAATTCACATAGAATACTTTTCAGGAAGAGCTACATTTTTTTTTTAATGAATAAATCAAACTCATCAAAAAAAAATTTGACAAAGGTTAATTTGAGGGGATTTGTTGGTAACATATGGATGATGCAGAATGTTTGTCTCTTTTATCATTTTTTGCTACCCTGCTGTTCATCAAATTAGGTCCAAGTGCTGATTTGCAACTTTTATGGCTGCAAGGAGAGCAATGATTTCTATGTTAAACCAAGCACAATAGGAAGAGAAGATGGAGATGCATAGCTTTTAGAGCCACTAGCGGAAGAGTTACAAAAAATAGAAAAATTTCTTCTGCGATAACCGTTGACTTTTGATCCTGCTTCCTGATTGCCTTAAACATTCATTTGTGGGTACAGGGTGACATTTTGATTTCGTGATGGTGGACCTTAAAGCGGACATTTACATGCTTGGTTGTTAATAATTAGATCGCTAGGTCTAGTTTTCATGTTGACACTGGTAATTGAATAAAAACTTAACTTCCAAAATGCCAAAATCTATATTACAGTTTGCTATGAAATTCCGTTTTGGGTCTCATAATTAAGCATATTGTTGTGGTCTAAAATTCTCTTATTCTGCATTTGTAGATCTCCATGATGAATTCATTGGTTGAAATTTGGATATTGGATGTATAATGTGATTGATGGTTGTTGTTGCTAGTACATTGAAAAGGTAGAATCGGCTTAAAAGGACATACTAAGTTTGGCATATCTAAATATGTGGTCTTACCGGGTTAAGATTCTTCTTTTCTTATTCCCTTGTTATTAACTGCAGGTGGAGAATACTAATGTGGTTGGAAAAGGTTATGGTGAAGTTAGAGTTGGTGCAGGCGAAGTCGCTGTTGCAGTTAGCCCTAGTGGAACGGCTCATGCACTGAGGAATGTGGATCCAGTTCGTGTCACATTCTTTATCGGTTGTCAAGACAATATAATAAGTTATAGCAACTCTTCTACTGACTTCAATGTATGGAAAGATTTTTGAGTATTACTCTTCTATGTCTGCACACCGCCTTTATTCGGCATCCTGCAATATGCTGCGGGTTTTTATTAGTCTTCTGGTTAATCACAAGTTTTAGGAAAATTGGATTAGTGGAAGCACTGTACATAAGGATCTTATTGAATTTTGCTGCTTTTTTCTCTTTTTTTTTTGGGCGGTCTCTCAGGTGGAATACCAAAGCTATGTTGCTTGACTTTACTGGGTTTTGAGCCATTAGATAAACTATGTAATATCACAACCTTCTTATGTAAAGAAACAAGGGAATTAGTACCCAGATGATATTTCTCTCTCCCTCTATCTCAACAATATGCCCTTCCCATTTCAGATTCTTAATTCTCCTGCATTCGTTAAATGGAGATGGTATAACTCGCTCATCACTCCATACGCTATGTTTGAGTCTCCTCTATCACGACTGCTCAAGTTGATGCAAATGGAATGACAACGTCAGAATTCAAAGTTACTTAAAAAAAGTGAGCCAATACACATTTAGCAGTGTAAATCAGGTGAGGATCTCCCTCCCCCCTCCTTTTTTACTCTTCAAATGGTTTTGCTAATTTGCTTGTCATGGACATTTGCTTGAAAGTTGCTTCTCCTTCAATTTCATATATTTGGATGCATCAGTTAAGTTTTGCATGCTGTAAATACATTTAAAATTTTTATGTTCTTCACTCCCTCCTTTTTTTTCCCACTTTTTTAACCTTCCCCCGGGGGTTGGGGGAAGGGAGATCAACGTAGGTAATAGTTAGGATCAGCTGAAGAATTTCTCAGGAAAACAATGCACCTCTGGTTGCTTTTTTAGCTTCATACATCCAATTTCTCTCGTAGCTATATTCTTGATCATTTTCTTTTTTTCTTTTCCTGGGGTTTTCCCTTTTTTTTTTAATCATATTCTGTCCTCAGCTCTTCATCATTTTGAAATGTTTTGATTTCCTGTTTTTCGTACGTCAATTTGGATCGTCTGTTTGCTTCTCTGCAATACCGAACGAGATGTGATATGATTCTTCATGGTTGCTTTGCATTCTCAATTATTGGCAATCATATAATACCTGATCGAGAAGATGAAAAATGTAGGATTTACAGCTAGTGATAGGCGATAACCGGCTCCTTTTATTTAGAATTGTTGTTGTCTTGCTCTGTTTTCTATCCTGCAGTAAGCTGTATGACCTTTATTTGTTGCGTGCATATCCTATTGCATGCCAATCTTCTCCAATAACCGTCTTCTATGGTTTTGCTGATTGGAATATTGATTTAGATGTTCTCTGTCGAGGTATAGTTGTTAGCTCAACTTTTTATTACTTTGATAAGACTGTGTGTTCATGTTATCTTGTCACAATTCTAGTGGTATGGAGTGAATATATGATATTAGGACTGCATTTAATGTTTTGGGAGTAATTCTGAATTAAGAGTAATTCTTATTTGCTATTTTAGTGGACGGGCTAATTAACAGATTTAAGGGTGATCACAAATCATATGATCATGTCTATCCTACACAGTTATAAGAATGAATCATGCCAGTTGTATGCCAACATGTATATAATTCTTTTGTCTGGAATTCGTATAAGCATGCAAGGCATTTAGGAAAGTAGCCTGCAAGCTGGCTGGTTAGCTCTAAAGATTGTAGAAGAGTGCTTCTGGGTAGATGGGGCTCTCTTTTTATCCTTATTTCTGATTTTCCTTTTTTTTATTATTATTAGAAATGTAATAATAATACTACACCCCGTGGAAACGTTGGCGTATAATTTTTTTTTTGTTTTCACCATCAATATTTAGGTTTTGTCTGACTATTTTGGTTCGAGTATTGTGGGGTCTATTTTTAGAGTTGGCTCTCTCAAATCATTTTTTGTTATTTTTAAGATTTGAATTTAAGATATTTGATTAAGAGAGTAAAATAGTTGATCATTCAATAAAAAAGAGTTCAGTAAAACATTGCCATGTAATAATAAAAGGATAGGCTCTATTTTAAATAACACTCTGGAATGCCTCACGTGCAACGCTTGAAAGTCCATTTTTCTTTAAAAGTAAAATTTTATTCTAGTGGAGAACCCTATGAGCCTAGAGATTTTTTTAACAATCATACATTAAAAAATAATAATAGTGTAGAATGAAACAAAACGTTTAATTAATTAAAGATGGCGAGGGATCATGTGGATCTTTATATAAATATCAATGCTAATCAAAACGTAATCTAAAATATAACCCTGTGATGGTTACTCTCACCATATTCGAATAACACTTATTTAAAGGATCCTGGATGGGAAGATGTGCATAATGTCCTTTGAAATTTTCAATGTGTTGCACATGTATAAGTCAATTATTTATTATATCTAAGTTAACTTAATTTGAATTTATTTAAAATGTTTTAAATTCAGGACGTGCAAATCGACTTTGTGTAGTGTGTAATTCGACTTGGCCTAATGTATTACTTGAACTCTAAATCCTCACTTGTAACGCCCCAAATCCACTCTCTTGCTGGGGCTTCATCGACCATGGATTGTCTGATTCTAGTAAGGGTTCAATCACTTACATGGTAGTGAAAATCATATTAAAATAGTAAAATTTTCATTTATTTAAATCATTATATATTACAAAAGTTTTTTAAACATGACAAAATAACAGAACTTTTATACTAAACAGATTATCCATAATAAAGCTATCTCTACTTGTTCATCTAATCCTCCTCGACTCTTACTCCTACATGATCTAAAAATAATTTTTTATGTGAGATTGATAGCTCAGCGAGATCCGTATGTGCATGTGTGAAAATTCATTATAAAATTATATAATAACAGCCTTATTGTGAAAATTTTGAGAAAACTTTTTATACAGCAACATGTATAATTGAATAATAACAGTAACATAATACAATATAAGTAATAGTTCACTTTCGTTTTATCTTTTCATAAGAACAGTCACCTTATTCCTCCCACGAGATCCATTTTCGGAAAGGCCTTTCACTCTCCTCCAATTAAGTGGACAAACCCCCTATCCACATAACTAGGGTGCTACAGTATGTATTTTGATGTTCGACAAAAAATTACTTGCTCGAACTATCTCCACATATACCGGATTATATAACATTCACAAACACATATATGAATATAGAAGTAGAAAATCATTATAATAGTAATAAATTATGGATGCAGTAGAAAATCATGATAGTTATGCATAAAAGTATATGAATACAAAAGACACTCACCTTAAAAAGTTAACCAAGATCTTTAACTAGTTTGCTTTTTCCTTTCACTCTCTTATCTCTTCTTTTCTTTCTTTCTCTTCTTCTTTCTCTCTCTCTCTTTTCTCTCTCTCTCTCTTTCTCTTTCTTTCTTTCTCTTGGCCGAATTGATTTGGAATAGGAGGAGGGGTATTTATAGACATAGTTGGGTAATATATTATTATCAAGTGTCCTAACACTTGTTTATCATGTAAAACTTTTGTTTTTTATGCAAACCATGTGTTATTTCATGTGTCAATTATAAAAGACACTTATATTTGATGCAAAACACTTGTTTGGACACCTAATAATCATGTTTTTATTATGGTCAGTGTTGTCTTATTCCTTGGTCGGTTGGCATGGTCGGTTCAATGTACTTTGGACACATATTCATCACATGGTCGGTAGACACTTATCCCTTAGTCAGTGGTTGTCAAGATTTTAGGTATTCAGTAGTTCTGAGTACATATTTCTATATAATATCGTTTAAGTAAATGTTCATTTATTTAAGAATTGCACGTAAATAAGGAAATACCTCTAATTTAGATTTAATAAAAAAAGTTTCAAGACATAATTTCTTAAGAATAAAAAGTTAACTCTTCCTTCCAAAAACAAAACTCAAAACGGCTAACTTTGTTGGCTTTTATTTGGAGAGTTAATGGCTTAGAAAAATTCGAAAAAAAAAAAAAGGTTTTCACCTATTTGATATATCAGGAACAATTACTGAGACTTTTTCTCTTTGTTTTTTAGACATTTCAGACACCTCAATTTTAGAGTACTTAGTTTCCAGTGAACTGATCAAACCTAGGTTTTCAACATTCTAAGAGTCTGATTTCGTACCCAATTCCCATATTTTAGGTAATATCTTTATTTCATTATTAATAATAAATTATTTTTACAACTAAATTGGGGTATGTGACATTTATTTCCCTTTAAAAAAATTTTGTTCTCGAAATTCATACCTGACTATAGAAACAAGTGGGATACTTTTATCAGATCTCATCTTTAAGTTCCTATGTGGCGTTTTCTATTCCATGGTTGCTCCAAAGTACTTTTACCCTTCCTTTTGCTATCCTTATTTTTCTACTAAGGGCATCTGGAACTACATTTGCTTTTTCTAGTTTGCAGTTGATGATACAATCATAGTTCTCGAGATATTTTCCTTATCTTCTTTGCCTCAAGTTAAGTTCTTTTTTAGAAAATAAATACTTTAAATTTTTATGATCTATGAATACTACAAAAGTTACCTCAAACAGATAATCTCTCCACCTTTTGAGGGCAAATACTATAGTAACTAACTCCAAATCATGAGTGGGATAGTTTTGCTCATAAAACTTTAATTACCTTGTTGTATATGCTATAACCTTTGCTTCTTGCATTACGACCTAATCCTTCTTTTGATGTATCAGTGTAAACATCAAACCCATCATTTCCTTTAGATAAAGCAAGTATTGAGCCATAGTTGGTCGTTTCATCAATTCAAGGAAATTTCTTTCATATTCATTGTTCCAGTCAAACTTAGTATTCTTTTGAGTTAGCTTTGTCAACATTCCAGCTAGTTTCGAAAATCTTGCACAAAACTTCTATAGTATCTGGCTTGTCCTAGGAAACTTCATATCTCAGTTATCGTCCTTGGTGTTTTTTATGACAAAATGGATTCTATCTTAAAAGGATCAACAGAAATTCCCTCCACAAATATTACGTGACCAAGGAAACTAAAATTTTTTTTAACCAAAATTTATATTTGCTAAACTTGGCATACAATCTTTTTTCTCTAAAAGTCTGCAACACACAATGCAAATATTCTTTGTTTTCTTCTTCTAATTTTGAGTATACCAGTATATCATTTATGAAAATCACTACAAAATGGTCAATGTATTGATAAAATATTCTGTGCATTAATTTCATGAAAGTAGTTGGTGCATTAGTTAATCCGAAAGGCATGACCACAAACTTGTAATGATCATATCGAGTTCTAAATATCATCTTAGGAATGTCCTCTTTTTTAATCCTCGATAATACCTTTGTCTTAGATCAAACTTAGTAAAAATTTTAGCATCTTGTAACTGAGCAAATAAATCATCTATCAAAAACAAGGCGTATTTGTTCTTTATTGTAACATTGTTCAATCCTCGATAATCGACACACAATCGTAATATACCATCCTTTTTTTTCATAAATAACACAAGAGTTCCCCTTCGTGATACACTTGGTCGAATAAACCCTCCTTCAAATAAATTTTACAATTGTATCTTAAGTTCTTTTAATTCTAAAGGGTCATTATATGAGATCTTTAATACTGTTTCTACTCCCAGAATAAGATCTATATTGAATTCCATTTCCCTTTTTGGAGGTAATGAGATTAATTCTTTAGAAAGCACATTTGGGTATTCTCTCACTATTCTCAATTTTATTTTTCTAAGTGGGTTGATTCATAAGATAAGCCAGATATCCAATATATCCTTTATAAAAAAGTTTTTTAGAGCGTGATCCAAATATAACTATGTGAGAAAATAGTTTTCTATCTCCTACTAATTCAATTTCAAGTTATCCGGAATATAAAGATTTACTACTTTTGTTCTATAATCCATTTTTGCTTGATACCGGGATAATAAGTCTATTCCTAGTATATTGTTATAGTCCAAAATAAGTAAGACAATCAAATATGCTAGGAATTCTCGCTTATCAATCTCAACTTTGCATGACTTAATTATAAGTTTAGTAGTCATATTACTTCTTATTGGAGTACTTACTTCCAATATGTATGACAACTTTTTAGTCTTAACATCTATCAACTAGGAGCAATAAATGAATGTATGGAATTAGGATCAAATAATATCTTAACCTTATAATTATTGAAGCATACCTTCCACATCATTGGATGCTTCAGGGATTTCTTCTCCTTCCATGGCAAAAACTCTTTCTTACATCTTGGGTTTATTATTTCCATTGCCTTGTCTTTAACCTTGAGGTAGGCTTCTCTTTCCTGCTATCTTTGGACAATCTTTAATGTAGTGCTCATCACTTCCACATTTTATACATTTTCTAGCTTTTAGCCAACACTTATTCTCATTATGTCCTAACCTTTGGCAATAATTGCAAAAGTCTCTCTGCTGCCAATTTGCTGAAGTTGATCTTTTACTAAGTCCCACCTGTCGTTTGTTTTTGCTATCTTCTACTCGACATGCCAATTCTATAGTCTTAGAATATGTTTCTATGATGATAGGGGCCAAAGCATCTTGAATTTCCCAACGTAATCTCCCAATGAAATGTCTAATTCTATCATTTTCAGTTGATACCAATGAAGTAACAAACTTTGAAAGTTTCGTAAATCTAGTTTCATATTGAGGTACTGTTATATGATCTTGTTTGAGAACAAGAAATTCTTCTTCTCGTTTTTCTCATATGTGGCGTGGGTAATACTTTTCATTGAATTCTTTCAAGAAAATTTTCCAAATACATGGGGTATTATTTTGTTCCTACTTATATGAGATAGTTTGCAACCATTCTCTAGTTATCCCGAAAAGTTGATATATTACTAGTCTAATTTTTTGTTCATCTATATAGTCTAATACTGCAAAAATTCCTTCCATTTCTTCTAAGCATAATTTAGCTTTTTTATCATATCCATATCCTCCATCAAAACTTGGAGGATGGAACTTTAGAGATCATTCTAAGATAATATCCTCAGATTGTTTAGTATTTGGTGACAGGTCATGGGAAGACTGATAGTTGGCTATATTGTTGGCTTGTTGTTCCATAATTTGAGACACTCTATCTAATGTTACAATCATTTGATCCAAAGAATTCGAAATTTGGTCAGTTGAATTGTTTTGTTGTCACCTCGTTCTAACCATTCTATAATAAATATTTGAAAAAGGGATTTCAAAATATTAAAAGAGATTAATATGTCACAAGCATAGCAAAAGATTTATAATATTAATATATCTTAATACTATACAGTTGCTTAACAACTATATTACATAACATTTATCCTATTGTAGTAACAAAAGCACTTTAATCAATACTCATGATTTGATGCTAAGAGATTTAATTAACTATGTTCTAAATTTTTGCCAGTTTACTGAGTTCTGGCTATGTTCTCAGTTTCTCTTCCTACCACATCACAAAGATCATGTAAGCTCTTTTGCAAGTCTTGGATCTTGTTTTTGTAGTTTTGGATAATTATTGCAGATCTCAATTTTTCATTTTCCAAATATATGTTTTTCCTAGTTAGTTGTCGAATCTCTTCATCTATCTTATTATAATAATCAGCCAAGAATTGACTCCATTTCTCTTGATAATCTAGTTTTTTTCTTAGCACACAAGTTTCTAGCTCATATACCTATTTTCCTACAACTAATTCTTTCTTATACCTATTGTTGTCGAAACATGTCTATGATAATCTTCTTCGATTGAAATCTGATCTCTATCCGGATCAATTACTATAAAATTTCCCAACAATGTTAGAAAATCTTCATGAGACATAATGATTATCCCTAATTATGATAAATACTCACGTATAGATATTCCTACCTAATATCATTGTTTTCCTAACCTAGGCTCTGATACCATTCAATTGTCATGCCGCAAATCCACCCCCTCGCCGGGGTTTCATCGGCAATAGACTGTTTGGTTCTTACCAAGGCTCAATCAGTTGTACAGTAGTGGAAATCATACTAAAATAGTAAATCTTTTATTTATTTAAATCACTATATATTACAAAAGTCTTTTATATATGACAAAGCAGTGGAACTTTTATACTAAAAAAGTTATCCACAATAGAACTATCTCTACTTGTTCATCTAATCCTCTTCGACCTTTGTTCCTACAAGATCTAAAAATAATTTTTTGTATGAGCTTGATAGTCCAGCGAGATTCGTGTGTGTATGTATAAAAATTTATTATAAAATTATATGATAATGACCTTATTGTGAAATCTTTTTGAGAAAGTTTTCTATGCAGCAACAACATGCATAATTGAATAATAACAGTAACATAATATAATACAAGTAACAGTTTACTTTCGTTTTATCTCACCATAAGAACAGTCTCCTTATTCTTCCCATGAGGTCCATTTCCGGAAAGACCTATCACTCTCTCCGCACATTAAGTAGACAAACTTGCTATTCACATTAATTGGGTGCTACCAGTATGAATTTTGACGTTCGACAAAATTTTTACTTGCGCGAACTATCTCCACACATACTGGTTTATATAACAATCACAAACACATACATGGATGTAGCAGTAGGAAATCATTATAACAGTAATAAATTATAGTTGCAGTAGAAAATTACGGTAGTTATGCATAAAAATATATGAATACGAAGGACACTCACCTTAAAGAGCTAACCAAGATTTTTAACTAGTTTGCTTTTTCCCTTTCACTCTTTTCTCTCTTCTTTTCTTTCTTTCTTTTCTTTCTTTCTCTTCTTCTTTCTCTCTCTCTTTTCTCTCTTTCTCTCTTTCTCTTTCTTTCTTCCTCTTGACCGAATTGATTAGAAATGGAAGGAGGAGGGGTATTTATAGATATAGTTAGGTAATGAATTATTGCCAAGTATCCTAAAAGTAGTTTATCCTGTAAAGTTTTTATTCTTGATGCAAATCATGTTTCCTTTCATGTGTCAATTATAGAAGATGCCTATGCTTGATGCAAGACATTTGTTTGGACACCTAATCATCATGTTTTTATTATGGTCAGTATTGTCTTATTCCTTGGTTGGTTGGCATGGCCGGTTCAATATACTTTGGACACATATTCATCACATGGTTAGTGGACACTTATCCCTTGGTCGGCGGTTGTCAAGATTTTAGGTATTCAATAGTTTTGGGGTACTTATTTCCGTATAATATTATTTAAGTAAATTCATATACTTAAAAATTACACGTAAATAATAAAATACCATCATTTGAATTCAATAAAAATAGTTTCAAGACCTAATTCCTTAAAGATAAAAAGTAAACTCTTCCTTCCAAAAATAAAACTCGAAACGGCTAATTTTGTTGGCTTTTATTTGGAAAGCTAATGTTTTAGAAAAATTCTAAAAAAATAACTTTTCACCTATTTGATATATCAGGAATAATTATTGGGATTTTTTCTCCTTGTTTTCCTTATATTTCAGACACCTCATTTTTGGAATACTTAGTTTTTAGCGAGCTGGTCAAACCTAAATTTTCAACATTCTAAATATCCGACTTCGTACCCAATTCCTATGTTTCAAGTAACATTCTCATTTCATTATTAATAATAAGTTATTTCTTGCAACTAAATTGGGGTATGTGACATCACCTATGTCTCGACATGTGTTCTGACTTGTGTGGGTCATGTACTAGTGCTTTCTGACTTAGTTTTATGAGACAATTTAATATTCATAAATTTTTCTAAGAGTTGAATTGACAGATCAACTCATGGTTATGTGTTAATTTGACCTTAATATAGTTTGTACTATTTTCATTTTAATCATTAATTTTTAAAATTTTTTATCGTTAGAACTTTAAATTTGAGATTTCTCTAATGCCTCTACAAGATAGGTCAACTTATGCTTTAAGCAGATTGACTTGTTCTTTTTAGGCTCAATCTTATTCTTTTTTGTAGAGTGTTCTTTTGGGTTAATTTGACTAACTTACTATCTAAATTCAGTAAGCTATAACATTTGGTGAGTTGACTTGATTTCTATTCAAGTCGATGTGTCTAACATTTTATCTATACTTAAAGCTTGTTCTATATTTAACAAGTCAACTCGTTTCCTGTATGTGTCAACTAGTTCAACTCTGTAATTAAATTGTCTACCTTTAAACATTTTCAATTTTGTTCTAACTTTTTTTAAATTATTTTTTCATTAATTTAACATATTTTACTTATCATCTAAGTTAGATTTGCATAGTTTTGCTTATCGTGAAAACATATTTTGCCAACATAATCTTTTTTGCCTCAGGTAAAGATTTAGATTATCCAAACTAATTACAAGGTTAAAAAATTTTATCTCCATACGTTTGAGAAAACAAATTCCATCTTGAGAATATACGTCTCGTTTTTGTTCATTCATGATTAGTACAAACATTTTGATGCTCACAAATCTTTAAACAACTGAATTTGTGATAATATACTATCTTAAGTTTAAGAACTATATACATTATCTGTTGGATCATTAATCCAACATTGGACCTATATGTAAAATAATTATATAATGTATACTGTCATATAAGTTAAATCCATATGAAAGTGATATGATAAGTTTAAAATTTTGGTATTTTGGATTTGATGTATTTTATAGGATATAGAAATAAATAAATGTGTAGATACCAATTAACGTTTACAATTTATGATGAGTTAAATAGAGAATGTATAAAGGTGATTTAAGAATAGTTGGCATAAACTGAATAAATAGATTTAGAAGGTAAAAGTCACCTTACAACTATAAAAGGGTTATGGTTCTCGGATCAATATATCACTCTAATTTCTGATAAATCCCTCATACATAGAGATTTTATGAGGATACATTTGACCTGAAAGGCCAAACTCAGGGTTCTGCCCAGACCAGGATTTCATTCAATTAAGTTCTTTAGCTATAGAATCAGGTATTCTTCTATCTGATCTAAATTTCAATTTCGGTTATTAAGTTTTAGTTCGGATAATTTAACACGATATATGCCATATTTTGTATTAATTTATTTTTCCCAACAAGTGGTATCAGAGCCACTCGTGCTTGAATTATCAGATTTTTTTCTGCATAATTTGCGATTAAGATTTTATTTATGTATATGATTATGGGATTTTGTGAATTTTTAGTTAAGTTGCATTATGTTCATATATTTTTTTTTTAAAAAAATTGAGATTATGAAGATGTTTCGGTTTTATATTTTAAAAAAATATTTAGAATCAATTTTCCCAAGTTGACGTTCAAACACTACAATTTGTCTCAATGTAAATGAAATATGAGAGTTTCGCAATTTAATGTAAATAAATCATATAGTCAATCCCAAATAAATACACGGTCAACTACGGACCTCAAGATTAAGACCTCACAGGGTCAAAAATAAATTGCGGAACTCATATCTCAATTTAATTTAAATCTCATTGTCGAAAAACACTCAAATCCGCCAAAGAGCTACCAAATCTTCTAGAGCCCGAAGCGTCACTTTAGAACAATAATCCTATCTGAGGAGGGAAAGAAGAGGGATTATTATCAAGGAAGATACCCAGTGACTGAGGGGATTAATCTCAAGTACTAATGGTATAGGTGAATATTATAGTGTTAAATAATATCCTTCATAACTAATAATTCAAATTTTTATAGTAAATCATGATATGTTCGCTAAAATGAAGTCATTTAATCATTCACACGATAACATACATATATGCATCCATTTAAAATCAAGTATATCATAGAGTAAGCCAAAAAGATCCTGACAAAGGTCAATCATGACCAAGTACAGACGTATCGGGGGTTTTATTATAGAAAGAGTTTTCAAAAGTGGCTCTCCACCCTGACATTGGCAATGAGTTCGCTGGGGCTAGATCATCATCATGTATAGGATCCCGTCCGGTGCTAGACGGTGGTGTCACACTCATCCTCCCCCTTACGTGGGTTCAACCGGCTATGCCTATAGCCATTAGATATATGATATTTGCGGATACCTCCTGCAAAAACATATCCGGGCAACCCGGTACCTCTACAAACGCCCTTCATAACTATTGAATTTATCAAATAATGCTATATCATCATATCATCTCAAACTAGTAGGCATCCAACCCACATAGTCAAATCATCTCATCATATCCTCAAAACGATTCAAATCCGTGTGCAAATATATTTCATCGAAATCATATAAATTCAACAAATCAATGCGATGGTAGAATAGAAAACATTCCGTTTCTTAAATCATGGCACAATTTCATTTCATTTCAAACATAGATCCATAATCGTAGAAAACATAAGTACGACACTTCAATAATTACAAAACAGATTTGAATTTCAATTCCATATATCGAGACAATGCATATCAAAAGCATGTTTTATTAAAAATACGATAAAATCAAGTTTCACTATTTCATGCAAGAGATTAGGGTCTCACTCACATTTTTAGGGAGGGTGGTCACTCTCTATTTTCAAAAATTATCCAATCTGACTTCTCGAGTCTCCAAAAAAGTCAACCTGATCAGATTATCATAATTGTCAACAAGTTTCAATTATTCTTAGGGTTTATCATCTTCCTTAAATTTGTATAAATCTTAATTTCTCAATTTATAAATATACACCAATATCATCTTAAGGGTATTGAAACGTAAATTTAATAAAATTTATTTCAAATATTGAAGATATCGCATTTCTCTAATCTAGGGTTTTCTCGGAGCGCAGATCTTGTCCGAATGTCTTCTCGACCACTCCAAAATCTGCATTGCTCTCTATCAAGACAAGATTTATTAGTTAGGTCATAAACACTTAGTACAAAATCAAAACTCTGAGTCAGTTACCTACACTGAGACTCGCGGGCTGTCACGGGCTATCACGGGCTGCAGGCCGTAGTAGGCTTTGCGGATTGCAGTGGGCTCACGGGTCAGCAGGCTAGCGGGCCGCAATGGGCTAGTCGGCTCGTTGGCTGATGCGGGCTGGTGGGCTCACGGGCTAGCACGCTCACGGGCTGGTGTGCTCACGGGTTGGAACCTACGCTCGCGAGCTAGATTGCAGTCACGCGCTCATGGGTTGCTTACGCTAGTGGGCAGGCGCTCGCACATGCGCAGGTGTGCTCCCGAGCAAGCACGTGCTCGTGCTTGTACTATGGAGCGCTGGCATGGGGAAGCGCACGCTATGGTGTGCTCGCGCTAGTGCAGGGAGGATCGCACAGGGGTTCGCTCGGCTCGCAGAAGGGCGGAGCAGCGGGAGGTAGTGGATTTGGGCAAATCCGAAGATAGAGAGAGAAAACAGAGAGAGAAAGGGAGAGTGAGAGAGAAACCGAGAGATGGAATAGAGAAAGGGAGAGTAAGAGAGGGGGGGTCAGTGGGCGGCGGCGATGGAGTAAAGGGAACGGCGGATCGCGAGAAGGGGAAGAGGTGGAGAGAGAAAGAGAAGGAAGAGAAATAGAGAGAAGGAGAAAGAGGAAGAATTAGGGCTTCAAGCCTTAATTTGATGTGCTACGTTTTGGCTCAAAACACAGCACTCCTCTCTCTCTCTGTTTTTTTTTTTTTTAACAAAATAGGATATGATGCCTCATATCTGAAATACAGATATTTTATATATACCAAAAATTTCGATTTAAAGCCCCCAAAAATCAAAAATCAAGATAAATAAAATTTTTTCTATATATATAATTGAGAAATATTTTATTTAATTTTTGAACAGGAGTATTATAGTACGGACACCGCAGTGTCGGTGTTACATTTGGTGTAGAACGCTATGATGTACTTGTTGTTTCGATTGCGCTTTCAAATTAACTTATGGCATATATTGACTTGGGAGCTTGGAAGAAAAAAATGGGTTGGTTAGTTTTAAGTTTATTTGAGATAGGGATGCTTGATGACAAGTATCATCTAGGTGTGGGGAATTTGATTGGATTTAAATGAATGTAATATTTACGATTGATTTTACATTATTTTTGAATAAATATTATATTAATATTTATATTTTATCATATTTGACATGTTATGATTGATGGAGGAGATTTATTATCGAAAGGAAAGAAAAATAAGCTAAATTAGAGCAATTTTGCAAGAAATGGAAAATTGGATAGCAATACTCTTTCATTAGCATGTGGACACGTTAATTACAAGAGACAATGCAAGGTTTTGAAAATTTACTGTAATAAAATTTCCTTTCTCAATTATACATTCAAGAGGAAATTGAGATGGAATTGGAAATATTGAAAATTTTGAAGATTTTTATTCAATTCCTAATATTTAGAAAAAGAAAATTTTGAACATGTAAATCTCTTAAAATATTATCTTTTAGGCAGTTTACCTTTTATTTATTTATTAGTTATTTAGGGTGAGAAAAATTTACCTTTTGCAAATATGAAATAGTTCGTATATAAAGGGAGGACATTGTTTTGGAGAGGTGTGGTGTGCAGCCCGAAAGGGCAACAGCTGGCTATTTGGGAGAGGTACTTTCTTTATTCTTGACTTGGAGGCACATAATTGGGAAGAAAGGTAGCAGCCAGAAAGGAGCCATTTTTCTTTGTAGTGGTATATTCTTTTGGAGCAATAAATCATTTTTTATGAGTTTTCCTTTTATGCTTTATTTTTAATTTATTTTTCTATTCAAAAGATTATTGAAATCTTGATTAATGAAGATTATGAGATTTATATGATTTTATTGGCTTGATGTTTGTGGATATTTGTTTAATATCTATGTCTAATGTTTATGATTTTTTTGGGAATATTAAATAGAGGCCTATATTTAATAACTCTAAAATAATCTAGAATCATTTAAAAACAGTACGATTTGGGTGTTTTTAATAGAGTGGTAATTGACATAGTTTTATGATATCGCAAGTGGTAGGACTTATGTCGAGAGTTTATACAATCTAATTTAAATAAATTCAGGTTGGAATTTACTAATTAGAATTGAGTCTCTCTAGATCTTAATGTTGTTGGAACATTAAATTCAATGAAAGTCTCTTGAGTTGTCTTTCGATTAGGGAAGTAATTAACGATAATTTCTTGATTACCAAAAAATAAACGAGAGATTGGTCATTTTGTAGTACTTAATGACTATAATCAATTTATTCACAATATTGAGTAATTTTTATATCGATAATCAATCAAATACACCAAAGTGGAAATGACTCCTTTGGCTAGATTTTGCTCAATTGACATTCTTTCTTTTAATTGGTATTATTTAGTTGTTTTATTTTAGTTGATTTATTTATTTTTGTTAGATTTAGATAATCACTCAAACCCCCATATTTTTATTTATTTATTTTCTTAGAAAAGATAAATCCGCTGTTCTCTTTGGATACAACCCTGCTCACCCTAAACTCATCTTTAGTGAAGTAGGTATTTTTATTTTTGGTTGAATTCACACCCACCAGTTATGAATAGCCTTGTGCATAAGGCTTGAACAGATAGGTCGTCTTGTCATAAATACAAGGCAACTCGTCATATCTAAGCCATAGAAACCATTTTGAAAACATAACTGAGTTGCCTTAGACAGTTGGAAAGGCGACCTAATGATACTTAAATTTAGGGTTTAGTCTTGCAACCTAGTGCAAGTCGTCTTGTGTAAATAGACAAGTCAATTCATCATTCTATTGAAATCGACTCATGTGGCTCGTGAAGTAGACAAAATCCAAAAACACTAAACCAAAATCCATTTCACCTTTACAAATGATCCGGATCCGACCCAAACCTAATAATTTAGGTTTAAAAATTATGACTTTTTATGTTCCCTCCAAACATTTCATCCCAAATTAAAGAACCCTAAAAACTATTCGCGATTAATCTTCTTCTCTCTCACACCTCTTTGCATCTTTGGAAATTGTGTCATCCTTTCTCTCATCTATTCAAACAAACATCTATCAAACACTACTTCAAATCGTAACCATTTATCAATGAAAAACCCTATTTCTATTTCATCTCTCTTCGTCTATATATTCCTTATCAAAGGATGAAGAAACCCTTACTCATCCCCTTTCAACAAGATTGCTCTCGGGCATTAGAACCTTAACTCACAACCCTATTTCACCAAAGTATCTCATCATCAACAAGGAAAGATCAAAGAAGACTCCATGGCACCAAAGACGAAAAACCCATCAAGGTTTAACGAAAGTGACTTCCCCTCTCTTGAGGAAAGTAAGTCTTTGACTATTAATTTCTCTAAAAGAAAATTGAATTTAGGTAAACTCATAGATTGAGAATTTCTAAAGAAAATCAATTT
Organism: Dillenia suffruticosa; assembly: GCA_033439265.1. Taxonomy (NCBI): domain Eukaryota; kingdom Viridiplantae; phylum Streptophyta; class Magnoliopsida; order Dilleniales; family Dilleniaceae; genus Dillenia; species Dillenia suffruticosa. The sequence continues at coordinate 13,153,379 of JAVTVX010000009.1, forward strand.
TCCATGTGAAGAACACCTTTCTCACATCTTGCCAAGTTTATAGATGAGTCCAAATGAAGATATCTAGGATTTCTTAGCATTTCTTAGCTAGGAAATTTTATAACAATTTGGAAGTGATTGATGAGGCTAGAGAACATGTGATGGAAACTCACTTCTACTTCCCTACGGGAATGCAATCTTGCTCTTTCAAGACATACATTAAGGGGGAGCAAATTGTGCTTACTCCTAAAGTGATGTGTATGATGTGTAACCTATAATGGACTCCATTTAGTGATTATGAAGAGTATATGAAGATGAGTCAAAATGAATGTGCAAAGATTGTGTTTAAAAATAAAAATTTGACGGATATAGATGAGGTGGATTTGAATGCCAAGAATTTGGGAGTACATGAACGCACTCTTCATTTCATTATCACTCATGTCCTTAGATCTAGAGATGGTAATCACACGAACATAACCAAAGAAGATCTTTGGTTGATGGCATGTCTAATGGATGGTAAAAACCATGGACTTCACTTCCTAGTTCCTTATTTCATGATTGCTGCAGCAAAATCAAAATCTACAAATATTCTATATTGTTCTTTAATTACTGACATCTTAATCATAAACAAAATTGATTTGAAAAGGGAGATTTGCACAAAGTTGAGCATGAAACATGGAATTGGGGAACAATCACTGAAAAAGGTCAAATGGGTATGTAAGAATGGAGTTTAGGAAAAGATTGACGATGATCAAGAAGAAGGTGGCAAGAAAAGAAAAAAAGATGAGGCAGGGCCAAGTGAACCATCCAGAGAAGATCCAGCTGATGAGATTAGAGGCCAAACCCTTCAACTTACCCCCTCATATGGTGCTCCATCCATATCCATTCCATCCTTTGAAGTTACAATGGACATGATTTGGGGAGCATTGGTGCATATTCAAATCCAATTTCTTTTGATTGAAATAAAAAGTCTCATACCCACACAAGAGTGAATGAATTGGAAGACCAAAATCAGAAATTCATGACAAATTAAACTCCTTGGAATCCTTAATTCAGAAAGATCAAGGTGGTCATTCTACTTTTCTATAGTATGATATTCCCATCATCTACACTCTTGAGCTACTTGTCTAATGAAACCTACATTTTATTTTGTTTGTAAAGATAACAACACTTGTGAACCCTTTTAGTTTTATTGTGAACTCAGTCGTTTACTTTTTTTGAATTTTGAAAACCTGTATGCAAACTTTTGCTAATGACAATAGTATGACAAAAGGGGGGAGAAGGCATGTGTTATTGCATTAACTGCTGGTTGATTGTCTTGATATTTTGTTAGCCGTTGATTAAATTTATTTGCAATCAATACTATGGTTGATTGGGATGGTACATTCGTACTTAAATAGTGTTTGTATGGCATTAGCATTTTAGCATGGCACATTGAATATTGATTGTGCTCTCACTTTATTTACACATTTTGGTTACGTGATTGATTAATGGTTGATTGGGATGGTACATTCATATTTCTGAAGATTTGAATAGAATAGAACTTGGAATAGCATGTATTGTAATATGCAATTGTTTTAAGTAATGTTGAAATAGAATGTTGAAATGTAGGGAGAAGATAATAGATTGTTAATATGCTACAAAACTGGGTGCATATAGCATAGAATATACATTTCAAGGGAAGTTGAGAATTAAGACTAAATATAGATATTTCAGAACTTGAATTGGTGTTGCATTGATTGATGAGAAGTATTTTGAGATTTTTCAAACAATTATCTTAAATTAGGTTTTGTTATCATAAAAAAGGAGGAGATTGTTGAGTAAAATAAGTTTTGATGACGATTGGGATTAATAAAAATTGATTTCGAACTAATTAACCTAAATTAGAAAGAAATAAGAAAAATTGTTAAAATTAAATTTTGTATAGGGAAGTCACCTTGGTCATATAATACAAGTCAACTTCTAGGCACGAATGAGAGAAAATTAGCTAAGTACAAACACCCAATACGACCCAAAAATAGGCTCAAGATGATTTAAGATGCCTGATCAAAATTTTTGTGATTATCAATATTTTAATCATTTAAATTAGAGTAGTCGTGTCATTGTATTCTTTAACTTCTTAAAAATAAAATATCTACTGCAATGTTAAGGATTCAAACATATATATTTGACTACGATAGATAATTTTAATCGATTAAATCATATTATCATCATTCCTAATTATTTAAACAATTTTATATGGTTTTGAGACGTACGGTTAACACTATCAATCTTAATGAATAAAATTCCAAGCAAATAAAAAATATTTCAATTGAAATCTTTTTCATACAATCAATACATGATTTTTAAGTTTCCAAAAACAATATCGAAAAAAAAAATCTAAAATCTAGGGTTGAATCACTAATCTTTTTAATACCCAATCAAAAAAACAATCACGAATGGTTGGTTTTTGTTTTTTCACGATCCAAATACTCTTGAATAAAATATATGAATTTCTACCTTCAAACCCTCAACAATGGAGTTTTATTATATGGTGTTCTTCCCTCTCTCTTAGGTTTTGCACCAAAAATGGAGAAGATGCCTTGGAAGTTACTCACGTCCACACCCCCCCTTTTTTTGTTTTGTGTGATCACCATAAAAAAAATAACTCCGTTTTAGTTTTTTTTTCAAAATTCAAATAACCAAGGGGGAGTTGGAGACAAACTACTCTCCCCTTGGTGGTCATTTGAATTTTAATGATGGGGTTTGGATTAGGTCAAACCCACATGGGCGACCCAACCCCCCCAACTTCGTACATCTCCCACTTATACATAAGGGTTAGACCCGCACTTAATTCAGTCATTTCATATATCAATAATTTTATACCTGCAAATGGATCGTGTGACTAGCGAGTTCATCAAGAGTTCAAAGTTACACATCGATTACGGAGATATAGTAGCTCACTATTAAATATAATGAGAACATCAAATCTCGCTATACCCCATATTTCTTTCTGTCATACATAGTCAACATATCTCTCGTCCCTTGAACAATACATATAAGAGCATACTTGACTCAACACAAATTATGCATTCACAATTATGTTTCAAAACACTAAATTAAAACATAACTAGCCAGCCTGTGAATACAAAACAACGTATCAGCTATAAGATAATTTTCCTTTCACACTACTATCCATTCCCTCCATTTTAGCTGCTTTCCTAATCATGCATCGTAAAACTGAATCAATTATGATCTATTGGTTACATGCTAAGGTAGCAACACTAAAATAAAGTTTCAAGAAACAGGCGAAAGTTTTAAGGATATTGGATGAGGTTACTTACAAACCTCTGAGTCTTACACAATAAGGTAGAGAGATTCATTAACTCATTACCCATAAGGTCACTGAAAGCACACGTGGTATGAACACGTGCTACGATACATTTTCTATTTATTTAGAAGCGTATGTTTATTTCAAAATTATAATGCATCATACAGGTTTTAGTCTAAGTATACCACAATACTTGACCTGATTTTCTCTTCTTATAAGTCCTTCATAATCATAACAATTTCAAGAGAAAATCACACCTGGCTCTTAGACAAGTGTAACGGGTTGTGGGAAATCAATTTCGATTACCAAGAAAATATATAAAAATATAATTTCATCTTAGTTCTCTACTAAGGCGGCATATATATGTTAATTAACCATAAATTAATATTGTCTCATCTCTACATATCACATAGACATTAGAGACGATTGTTCGTGTGAGAGAGTCAATCTCAAAAAACTTGTCTGACATACTTTAAATCAAGACATAAGAACTTGTAAATACAAAACAAACTCAAATGTCATTAGTATTATGAGCAATACATCATGATCATTGTATACATAAATACAATTACATCCTATGCAATCCCAAAAATTTTACATGCTTTAAAAATACATTCCTAGGTATAGGCTTTGTTAACGGATCAGCCACCATCATATGCGTAGGCATATACTTCAACGTTGCCTCCCCTTTCTCAATAATGTCTCGAATGAAATTGTACTTTGAATCTATGTGTTTGGTTTTCCCATGATATTTGAAATCATTCGTATAAGCGATAGCTGATTGACTATTACAATAAATTGTCACAGCTCTCACTGTATCGTTTACAATTCCCAAACGTTGTAAAAATTTTCTCAACCAAACTTATTCTGGAACTGCAGAAGCACAAGCCACAAACTCTGCTTCCATTGTGGAAAGTGATACGCATGTTTGTTTCTTATTTCTCCAGGAGATGGAGCCATTATTTAGTAAGAAAATATAATCTGAGGTGGATTTGCGTTCATCTAAATCGCCACCCCAATCAGTATCTGTGTATCTATCTAATGCCAAGTTATTTCCTTGATAACAAAGGGAATAATCTGCAGTTCCTTTCAGGTATCTCAAAATTCTCTTTACAGAAGTCTAGTGATTCCGACCTGGATTAGATTGATACTTACTAACCAAACCCACGGTATAACAAATGTTAGGGTGAGTACACATCATAGCGTACATCAGACTCCCAACAGCACTTGAATATGGTACTTTTGACATCTCATGTTTTTTTTCTGCAGTCTTTGGGTACATCGCCAAACTTAAATCTTCGCCTTTAGCCATAAGAGTATCAATGGGTTTGCAACAATCCATCCTAAATCGTTCCAGAATCTTTTTAATGTAAGATTTTTTAGATAAGGCTAACAATCTCTTGGAACAATTTTTGTGGATCTTAACACCTAGTATATACTCTGCTTCACCCATGTCCTTCATCTCAAAATTTGATGATAACCGGTTCTTGATATTCAGGACATACTTATTATCATTTCCAGCTAATAATATGTCATCGACATACAGATTTAGAATTACAAACTCATCATTGGATTTTTTCACATAAACACAATGGTTTTCGTCTATCATTACGAAGTCGTAAGAGATTATAGTTCTGTGAAATCTCAAATACTATTGTCTTGAAGATTGTTTGAGTCCATAAATTGATATATTCAATTTGCAAACTTTGTTTTCTTGGCCTTTAACTATGAAACCTACTGGTTATTCCATGTAGATTTCTTCTTTAAGTTCTCCATTAAAAATGCAGTCTTCATATCCATATGATATAATTCTAAATCTAAATTGGTTACAATAGCCAATAATAGGCGAATAGAGACAAATTTCACTACTGGTGAAAATATTTCATCATAATCAATACCCTCTAGTTGGGTATAACCTTTTGCCATCAGCCAAGCTTTGTACCTTTCAATTGTTCCATCAGCCTTGCATTTAAGCTTGAGAACTCACTTGTTCCCAATAGGTTTGTGCCTAAGTGGAAGATCAACCAGTTCCCAAACATGATTGGAATCCATTGACTCTATTTCTTCCTCCATTGCTTTTACCCACTCATCCTTGGCAGGACAAGACAAAGCCTCGTTCACATTTTTCGACTCATTGTCATCCTGTGGAGAAATAATAAAAGCAAACCCTTCAATTTCGTAATGACGTTTGGGCACACCTTTCCCAGCACTTTTGCGAACCGATGATTCGGTTGTTGGAATTTGAATCCCTCCTATTGGGATCATCTAAGGATTCAACTTCTCATGGTTCCTTTGATCTATCTTGCATAGATCCATTATTTGAATTATTTAATTCAAACAAAGACTCTCCTTTCATCATATCACATTTGCTAAGAAAATCATTTTCCAAAAATATCACATTTCGTGATTCAATTTGGGTTACAATACCATTTTCGAGTTCACCGATGAATACATAGCCTTTTGACTGGTCAAAATATCTGATAAAGATATACTTCTTTTCTCGGGGATCTAGTTTTCCAAACTTATTGGATGAGTCAAGAATATAGGCTCTCGAACCCCAAGGTCTAAGTCATTCATACTCGGTGTTCTACCAGTCCAAAGTTCATAAGGTGTAGTTGGTACTGATTTTGAAGGCACCCTATTTAAAATATATGTCGTAGTTAACAATACATCTTCCTAAAAGGAAATTGGTAAGTTAGCTTGCGCCATCATAGATCTCGTCATATCTAGCAATGTTCTATTCTTACTCTTAGCAATACCATTCTGCTGAGGTGTATGAGGAATAGTCAATTGTCTAGTGATTTCATTTTCACTACATAGATTTTTGAATTGTTCTGATAGATATTTACGTACTCGATCTGTTCTTAAAGTTTTAATTATTCTGTCCATTTGATTCTCTACTTCATTCATGTAACGTCTAAAACACTCAAGTGTTTCAGATTTTTGAGAAATCAAATAAATATAACCAAATCGTGTGAAATCATCTATAAATGTAATGAAATTTGATGCTCCATGTCGAGCCTTCACATTCATTGGACCACAAATATCGGAGTGAACTAATTGCAATGGGAATTCAGACCTTACAGCCTTTCCAAATGGTTTTCGGGTCATCTTCCTAGCAAGACAATATTCACAATTTGGTAAATCAACTTTAGTAAGTGAACCCAATAGTCCTGCTTTCATAAGTCGATTTATCCTGTCCTGCCCTATGTAACCAAGTCTAACATGTCATACTTTGTCATCAATATTAGTATTACTATAAAAATAAATATTTAACGAAATATAACGATCAACATTGTAGTTAAACATTTGTCTGTCACAATTCAAAATAAGAAATCCATTGAACAGATATCTAGTACCATAAAACACATCATTATTATAAATACAAAACCTATCACGAAAAAAATTCAAGTCATAATCTAGTCTAAGAAAAACAACAACAAATACTAAATTTCATCGAATTTCCTATGTATAGAGAATATCATATAAGATTAGGATTTGGTCACTTCGTAATTCTAGTTTGTAAGTACCAATCCCTTTGACTTCCATTCTCGTATTGTTCCCTACATATATCCATCTTATACCAGGAGGAACTCAACGAAAGTCCACGAATATTTCTCGATCTCTCATCACATAGTCTATTGCTCCTGAATCTATAATCCACATAGGATAAGATTCAGAAAGTAAAACAGTGCTAGAGATATATATAACACTTAGAGACGTGTTACAAGGTGCTACCTTTTTTAGCTCGGGGTATTCTGGAGCGAAATGACCAAGAGTTTTATAATTGTAATACTTCAGTTTGCTCTTATCCTTCTTTTTCCAAAACCACTTACGATTGTTCTTGCGGTTGGAATTGTTTTTCTTATATCCTTCCGCAATTTCCTTTCATTTCTTGCCCTTGTTCTTGTTCCCCTTGCGTTTAAAGTCCGAAACTTTCTGGGAACTAGACTTAGCTACAAAGGCATTAGAAATCGATTTTGCAGCACCAAGCCGCTCATCTTCGAGTTCTACATGGCGAGCATGATCAGCGAAAGTCTTAATGCTGTCATTGTGAGTCAGATTGACTTTCAAGTGCTCCCACTAGTCTGGCAGGGATCGGATTAAAGCTTGAATCTGCTGCTTATCAGATAAAACATGACCTGCTGACTTTAATTCGCTTATCATGTTTGAAATGGTTCTCAGGTATAGTTTGATACTATGATCAGACTTCTTTTTATACGTGTTAAACTTGATGGTCAACTGCCTCAAGCGGGTCACACTAGTACCTCCATACTTCTCTCTGAGTTATACCCATATGTTATAAGTAGTAGGGAATTGTTCACATTCGTGAATGAGATCATCTACCATAGAACTAACCAGGATGCCACGTGCAGTGGAATTTTTTTTTTCCACGCCTGATAAGCTTCTTGATCTCTTCTTTACTGAGCAGTATTTCCAACTCCAGGGTCTTGCATGATATAGTTGATACCCTTTAAGGCATCCTACTCTTCCGGCACTTACCATATCTTATGACGCCAAATGTCATAATTGTCACCATTGAACTTATCACCCTTATTAAGGTCAGCTATTATGGATTTTGATGCCATGGTCTAGGTTTTCAAAGAGAGGTAAACGTGAGTTTTCATGCTCATATAATTCTTTCAATTTTGTGCTTGAAATTAACATTTATGATAAACGAACACAAGATATACAGTCGAAAGTTCACTAAGTTTCCAATCATCATCCATGATTCAAATGTTTGATTACCATAAATTTAATTTCAAAGCAACAAAAAAAATATCAGATTTTAGGTGAGAATTACTTAAATCCTTCCAATCTAAAATCTCTCACTAAAATATTTCACGTATTGAGAATTATGCGAAATAAGAACATATCATTTTCACATACTTGCATGCTCACATAGATATGCATTTCTAAAAGTATTCTAAATACATTCATATATATAAAAGAGTCGGTCTACAATGCATGTTAATAAATACCTACTATACATGATCATAGTATATAGCTATTTAATAAAGAAATAGAGATACAATTTCATTTTTCCTATTCTATCTCTTTCTTTTCTTTCATATACATACGAGTAATCATGTCAATCATTCTTACTGAAAGTCTATCAATGGGAGCAAATTTCCTAACAGCTATTGGTAGACCGCTATTAAAATTTAGAGATAGTGATTTTCTCATCTTAATCTCTATCTACTTGTTTGTCACATTTTAAGCAATTTTAGTTTGAAGTTCTTGAAAATGATCCGTTCATCTTCTTCAATTATCTCATCAGTCATTCTAGTTAGATTATCAGGGAGAGAATTCCTGATTATATCGATCTCAGCTCTATATCCCCCAAACCAATGACCCAAATACACAAGCTCAAACCGTTTTCGACTCATCACTCTCAAGTGTTGTGACAAAGTATGAATTGGATTCATCTTATAATTCATCATGTCAGCTAACATTGCCAAACGTTCGGGAGTTTTCTCAATTTTATGTTTCCCCCGGAGAACAAAAAGAGTTTGCCTGATCCTCATCATTTCCTAAAAAATAGGGTAAGCAACAGATTGGTCACGAAACCAATCATTAAATTTTAAAATATCATTTATAATCTTTATACTCAATCATTTAATGAATCTAAATTGAAAAAACAAAATTTTCATATATAAATTAATGAGCATAAAATCAAATGGATATTGAAAATTTTAATTTAGGTAACAAAAAATTATTAAATAATTTTCTTAACATATGAAAAAATTTTCAGAAATTTTTGAACATGAAAAGTAATTTTTTTGTAATTATTAAAGGATTTTTCAATTTAAAATAAAAAAAATTTATTTTTCATCTCAGAAAAATAATTAAAAATTACAGAAAAATCAAATATGTTCTGAAAATGATTTCGGTAAAAATTGCTGTCGGAAGGAGTGTCTCATGGGCCTTCACGCACCGCCATGATGTCCAAGCTCATGGGTCACGTGCCCACTCGTCGCGGCGGCGCATGGCCTCCATGCGCCGCCTTCTCGGCGGTTGCTTCTCCCAAAATTCTAGTTACCCCATATTTTTAGATGTTTTGATTCTATTGGTGGTCTTAGTTTTCTTATCAGAGGTCTACAACTTAGTGTTTGGATCTCACACATCTAGGGCCGAGAGTGGAATTGTGCTAACATCACTGCTGACTTCACTGTTCGTCTTCTTCATGTAGAAATATTTTTTTGCACTTCAACCCTAATTTTCCTAAACCATATCTCATTCATTTCTGAACCGTTTTACATATTCTTTATATGGTTGGAAATGGTTTTTAATGGGGAATCTAATTATATAAGTTTTAAATCATAAAACTTATCATGCAAAGAGATATAAGCATTTTCATTTTCGGGTAAGGTTTCATTTTTCTCTAAAATTACTTAATGTGCATACTTCAATTTTTGCAGAGAGATCCCTTATTATATGGGTAGTCAAATATTAAAATTTTAGACATTTTCATTGAAAATTATTCAAGTTACCATTAATAATATTCTCAAAAAAATACTCTAGCATGTAAATATTAATATAATCCATATAATTTTATACATAAAAAAAAATTAGAAAACAACCATTGCATACTATGATACCAATGAAATCTTTTTCATACAATCAATACATGATTTTCATGCTTCCAAAAATAATATCAAAAAAATCAAAAAAAAAAATCGAAAATTTAGGGTTGAATCACCAGCCCTTTTGATGTACGGTCGAAAAATCAATCACGAACAATTTGATTTTGTTTTTTCATGATCCAAATACCTTCGAATAAAATATATGAATTTTTACCTTCAAACCCTCAACAATGGAGTTTTATTGTATGGTGTTCTTCCCTCTTTCTTAGGTTTTGCACCAAAAATGGAGAAGATGCCTTGAAAGTTACTCACGTCCACACCCCATTTTTTTTTGTTTTGTGTGGTCACCATAAAAAAAATAACTCCCTTTTAGTTTTTTTTTCTCTAAATTCAAATGACTAAGGGGAAGTCAGAGGAAAACTACCCCTTGGTGGTGATTTAAATTTTAATGATGGGATTTGGGTTGGGTCAAATCCCCACGTGGGACCCAACCCCCAACTTTCTACATCAATTTTATATGGTGTTAGAACCACAAACCGAGGTTGAAGAAGATGGCTGATTGTAATTATTTTAATAAAAACCATTATCATGTGCTCAATTTACCATTCTTCCCCTTCAAAACCTCAATTTATTTCAGGTGTCAGGTGCTGCCAAAGGACGGTCCACTGCCGTGTTGCAATATCTTCACCATGTTAGATCGTCTTCCTTGGTAAACGCGCACCGGCTCTTATACAAAACCACATATTCACACTTCGAACGAGATTTAATAAAATAATAAAAAGAAAAATGAAAGGGTGCCCCCGTGTCTAGTCATTTTCTCCAATAATTTGATTTGATTTGAGTAACATTGGGATGTGAGTTTAGGGTTGAGGAGGAGGAGGAGCAGGAGGAGGGGCAGCTTGGTTTCACTTTGAGTTTTGAAATAGAAATGGAGGAGAGAGACTTGTTGGTTTTGGTCAAAGAAGAAATCACTCATGCAACCAACCATAACTACTCATACGCAGACTCAGGTACCCCAATTATCCAAATTCTAATTACCTGCTTCTCCCTTTAATGGGTTCTTTATTTCTTTTATAATTCGAATCTTGGATTGGAGTTGCTAATTTGCGCCTTCTTCTTTATTAAATAGAACATGGTTTTGAGTGGTCGGATTCCTTTTATTTTCTTGCATGTTTGTGAATTAGATGGATTGATTCAGGGCTTACGTTAGACTCATGGGTGAATTTTCTTTTATTTTGATGCATATAAACATCACTCTCAATCTCAAATGCCCCATTTTGGGTTATCCCCCTGCTGCACTAACACAAAAAGTCTGGTATCTTTTGGTCACAACTCATAACTAACAAAAATTAGTAAACTAATAAATAAATAAATAAATAATTAGAACAATAGAATAAATAAAAATTCTCAAAGTCCAAAAAGGGTTATCATAATTCAGCAGTGATTTGGACCAACAATGTCACAGTTAGTCTACCGATAAAAATAGAGAGAACGTCATATAATAATTAAATTGAATTAAATTTTTAATTACTCTTGTTCATATTTTATTTCTCCGAAAATATCTCAGCTTGGAAGTCAAATTTGAATTATCAGGTCATCTAGACTTGCACTTTGTAATCTAAATCATTTAGCCTATCTAAAAGATGCAAAAGTACAAAAATACCCCTCAACTATAGTCAAAATATAAAAAGCCCCCTAAATTTTAAAAATATAAAATTCTATTTTCAACTATGAAAATGTATAAATTTAACTCTATTGTTTTCAACTATGAGAATGTATAAATTTAACCCTATTGTCCATTTTTTGTCTGTCATATTTTCGACTTTATTTAGTTAAATTAAAATATGATTATTATTATCGTATAAATAAAATAATTATATAAATGAATAATAGAGTACAAATGCATTGAAACATTCATATAGTTGACCTCATTTAATGGGATAAAGGTTTCGTTGTTATTATTATTGTTATTTAAAAAATTGAGGGTAAAAAAATCAACTCTCCCTTTCTCTCCTCTCTCTCACCCTCTTTAAACTTTTTTTATTTAATATTAAATCTTCATAGCCATGATAGAATCTAATAGGAAATGTGAAATTGATAATGAAGAAGTGGAATTGAATATAGAAGGATGATAGTGGTGCGTTAACATGAGAGAACTCAAAAGAAAGTTGAAAGAATTGAAGAGAAGGATTAAAAAAGAGAGAAAAAGGTGTTCTCGGGTTCCTTAGAGAAACCTCTCTATCTCTCACTCTCTCTCTCTCTCTCTCTCCCTCGCTCCCTCCCTCTCACTCGCATCTATTTCTTTGAGATATGTACGAAATTACCCTACAAAAATTCTTAAAAAAACCCACTAAGGAAAATAATTATAAATGTAATCCACGTTTGTCGAGTTTTGAACACCGCACAAAATAGTGTTTGTTGAGTGATGAACTTTCGACAAACTTGGGGGTATTTTAGCAAAGCTCGCCTTCTTCTTTCCCATTTCTCTTCTTTTCTCTTCTCCTTTCTTCTTTTCTCCCGTGGTTGAAACTCCAACCCTAACCCCAACCACTGTAATTCGGCAACCTTCGATGCATTCCAAAAGACTTCATGTGTTCTCTTTAACCTCCGGCAACCAGATGAAAGTATTCGTGTGTTCTACAACCTTCAGCGCATTCCATAGTCTTGTCGTGTGTTCTACAACCTCTGAAGGTATATTGCTCTCTTTGGTTCATTCTACAAACTTCTTTGATTCATTTCAAATGCTTATTTTGATAGTGAATGATTGTTGTTGAATGATATCTATTATGTTCACTGAAATAGTTTTATTGAGAACTTTAATTATTATAAATTTAGGGTTTATTATGTTGAGGGTTTAGTGTGTTGGTTGAATATTTATTGAATTATTATAAGTTTATGTTTAGAATTCAATTTACAAAAGTTAGGTTATTTGCATAAATTTATGACAAGTTGAATTAGATGTTAACAAGTTTAATTTTGATATTTAGAAAAAATAACTGATATAGTGAGATTGTTATAGTTTAGTAATGGTGATATTATGACAGCTGAGGATGGAGTTGAATATGATTATGATTCTTTTAAGTTGATTAGGATGAGGAAGAATATATGTTTTAATTGTGTTGGTGTCGGTGATATATAAGGGTTTTTAGATAAATTCAATTACACAAGATGTGGATGTCTTTCATCGGTGTCCCATCCCAAACATCCAACGTGAGAATGTATGGTATGAATTGATGTCAATTAGTGATGATGACGATATTTTTAATTTGATGGAGTTTGTGATGAGCATGAGAGTAGGTTCTTATAAGTTGTATATAAAATCTTATGATGGTGGAATGTTTTCGCAACAAAATTGAGATTATACAGATAATTATCCACATATTGAATCTGAGTGGATCTTGATTTTGTAGAAGCGGATAACGATTTTGATGAAGAAGAAATGATAGAAGAAGAGGATGATGATGAAGATGATGGAGAAGTTGGTGGTAGTGGTGGTGGTGATGTCAACGAGTTAATAATCGGGACCTCCTCAGCTCCTGCACCCAGGGATGGTGGTTGTGGTAATGCCTATGGTGAATAGTAGATTGACAGGCGATAGTTGGAGTTTTAGCATGAATTGAAGAAAGGGATAAGGTTTAAGTTTAAGGAACAGCTTACTCATGCTGTCAAAATGCATCATGTGGACCATCATTATCAATTTCGTGTTGTCAAAATAATCTCAACACTTTGGACAGTAATATGTACTCAAAGGGATGAAGGTTGTAGGTAGAGATTGTATGTTCGTAGAACAAGACTTGTTGGTACTTTTGTGATTATTATTGTTGACAGACCGCACATATGTGTGAATGCTGCAATGATGTAGGAACATAGGCAGGTAGATTCAAATTTGATGGCTTGACATTTTCTTAAATATATAAGGGAATATCCAAGTGTTAAAATTTCTTTATTGTGAACTGTTATGATGGAGAGAACCACATATGCAGTTTCCTATAAAAGAGTTTGGGTAGCGAAGAGAAAGGGTACAAAGATGGTATACGGGAATTGGGATGATTCTTACAAACAGTTTTCTCAACTGTTGAATGCAATAGTGTAAAGGAATCCGAGGTTACGAGTCAGTTGGAAGATGGGTCTGCCAAATGTATATGGTGAAAGGGTATTTGAAATTATGATTTGAGCATTTGATCCTAGTATCATGACTTTTAGGACTTGTAGGTCATTGATTAGTATATATGAGAGTCAACTCTATAGGAAATACAAACATAAGTTGTTGGTTGCATGTAGTATGGACGATGCCTGTAACACCAAACTAAAAAAAAAAGGGAGAGCCAAAACGCAGCGTTTTAGCCCTCCCCAAATTGAATTAGGGCTAAAGCCCTAATTCCCATCTTTTCTCTCTCTCTCTCTCTCCCGACCTTTCATCTTCCCGCGGCTTTCCTCCTTCGGCTGCTGGCCCGCGCCTTTCACCGCCACCACCGCCGCCATCGTCTCCTCCTTCTTCTTCTCCTTCTTCTTCTTCTTCTTCTTCTTTTTTTTCTTCTTCTTCTTCTTTCTACCACAGCTCATTTCCTCGCGATCTCTCATCGCGATCTCCCGCGATCTCTCATCGTGATCTCCCACGATCTCTCATCACGATCTCTCGCGATCGCACTCACTCCGCCTTGCCTTCCTCCGCCGCGAGCACCGCCTTCCGCCACAGCTCGAGCCCGCAGCGCGATCCCACAACTCGAGCCCGCAGCGCGATTCCACAGCTCGCAGCGCGATCCCCAGCCCACAGCGCAAGCCAGGCCCCGAGCAGGATCCAGCCTGCAGCGCGAGCCCAGGCCGCGAGCAGGACCCAACCTACAGCGCGAGCCCAGGCCGCGAGCAGGACCCAGCCCGCGAGCGTGAACGAGAGCGTAAGGGGGCCCAGCGTGCACGAGAGCGCGCGGCCCAGCGTGCGCGGCCCAGCGTGCAGGGGCACGTGGACAAACAAGAGCGTGCACGGGCACGCGGCCCAGCGCACGAGCGCGCGCGAACCGGAGCATGAGCGCGTACCAGCACAGCGTACCAGCACAGCGCACCAGCGCACGGGCAAGCACCAGCCCGCAGGCCCACCAGCCTGCAGGCCCATTAGCCGCAGGCCCGCCAGCCCGCAGGCTCATCAGCCAGAGGCTCGACAGCCCGCAGGCCCATCAGCAGCAAGCCCACGGGCCCACCAGGCCCGACAGCCCGTCCAAGCCCGCAGGCCCAGTACGGCTCCTGGCCCGTGAGCCCACAATGACCCGTGACCCTCTGCGTAGGTAAATGAATTCTCGTTTCCGTGTACATACTAGGGTTTCAAAAATTATTGGTAATTTGACTTAAATTTCTCACTTGTGTTTCAAATGGTAAACATTACAGGTTTTAGACCAGGTTGACGGACAAACGAAAGTTAGATCCGGAAATCCGAGAAACCCTAGGTGAGAGAAATGCAACCTTTTCAACATTTGAATTAATTCTATCGAAATAAAATCGAATTTAGATTGAAAGTTACATAACATGTTGAAATGTGTGAAATCCGAGGAAAATTAGACAAAAAAATGAGAAATATTAGAAACTCGACCATTGGTGAGTCAGATGAGTCGAAATTGAGGAAACGAGAATCTATAACGAAGTTTTATAAATTAGATGGTATATATTTGGAAGGGAAAAATTAAAAATCTCTGATTTGGCTTTTATTTGATATTAAATGTTGATAATCTGATTTAGGTTGATCTTTTGGAGACTCGAGCGGTCAGATCCGATTTGGCTTGTCAGTAGGGAGTGACTTTCCTCCCGTAGAACTATGAGTGAGACTTTGACATTCGCTATTGATTGAAAACCATGTTTCAAAAATACTTTTTAAATGACATGTTTCGGCAAAATGTATGATTGTTAGGATTTTTGAATATTTTATGAAATATTTTGTGACCTTTGGAGTGTCTTAAATTCTGACTTTATTGATATGCATCCATAAGTTTTGATAATTGAATATTGTGCCATATTTTCAACATATTGATATGTTTTAATGCTTCCACTGCATTGGCACATGGTTTTAAATGGATTTACTTACACATTTGGGCTGTATGCCCGGCCGACTTTATGATATTATGCATTGGGCTGTATGCCTGGCCGACGTTATGATATTATGCATGGGGCTATATGCCCGGCTGACTTGGTGATGGGATGCATGGGGCTATGTGCCCGGCCAATATGATATTGTGATCCGTAGCTACGAATGACATCTGGTAGAGGCACCCCTTGTGCTCGGATATGCTTCGGCTGGAGGTATCCGCCAGATCGTCGTGTGTATGGGTGTTCCAGGTTGACTCTCATCGGAGAGGACGTTGAGTACGGCTCCGTCTAGCACCAGGCGGGGGCACCATACACGACTGACTAGTTATATGTACATTATTATTATTTGTAGGCTAGTTGGGGTAGCCTGTGGTCAACATTGGGGCAGAGAGCCATTATTTAATACTTACATTTGGAAAAACCCCCAATGCACCGAGAATATTTTATTGGCCGGCTCTTCACGACATTGATGTAAATATTGGATGCATATCTTGCTTTCTGATGTGTGCGTATTATATATGATTTTGAAATAATATGATCGGTTTGCACACTGTGGATATTTTTTTATCTTATGCTTTTACACTCCAAGTTCACCCTAAATATTGATAGTATGATGTCAATCCCCTCACTTACTGAGTATCCTCCCATAGATACTCACCACTCACTTTCTTTCCCACAGGATTAGTGTTGGACCGAGGGGATATCACTGAGCTTAGGTATGGATATTTTCCGTCTCTTCCGCTACGATGATTGGTGATATTATTATGTATCGGAGATTTTAGTTTGACCAATGTATTTATATAAATTTTTTTGGGATGACTGTATAAATTATAGACATTTATTCTTGAAACTCTCGTATTGATTTATTTCATTGCATTGAGACATTTGTAAATATTTAAAAATAATTTGGGAATTTATTTTATATATGTGTAGAATTTAAGTCCGCTCGATGTGGCGGCTGCTCATGCTCTAGTTGGACATGACAGTAGAGGTCTGTTGCTAGGACTGCTAGAAACTTTATAGCCTTGCGTTATTCTGGATGTTGGCTGTGGTATTTGTTGATTTTGGAGAGGCCAGGATGGCCAATTGTTTATTTTTACAGGATGAATATCATATACAGGTGAAATTGTACATGGGAAACCTCCGATTTATGGGGAGATTCTGTCTGATTTTCTGTAAAAATACAGCCGGTATCAAGGGATAACGGGCGACTGTTCATGATCCCGGTTCGGGGCGTGACAATGCCAATAGGAATGGAGGAGAGCGGTACACAAAGTATGCCTCATCTATGCTA
Source organism: Dillenia suffruticosa (assembly GCA_033439265.1). Classification (NCBI taxonomy): domain Eukaryota; kingdom Viridiplantae; phylum Streptophyta; class Magnoliopsida; order Dilleniales; family Dilleniaceae; genus Dillenia; species Dillenia suffruticosa. The sequence goes on from JAVTVX010000009.1 coordinate 13,170,621, forward strand.
GGGAGATGGATGAGCATGGCTAATCTTTGTACGGTTATCTCTTTTAGTAGGGATTGTAGGATTTTTGAGGTAGAAATATATCATAGACAAACATGATATGGTCATAGGGAGGTAATAAACAAATTGTGCAAGTAAGAAATGAGCATTGCACATGCGGTAATTGACAAACTGTAGTATGCCTTGCTCTCATGCAGTTACTGCACTAACACGGATGATGATTGATGTGCATATGATCATCGGGAAATGGATGACATGTGAACACTAACTTAGGGTTTGTGAGCATCATTTCCTACTAGTGGGAGACATTCGAGTTGGCCCGTGGGTTCATACTTAACTGTCATTCCCGATATATCATTTCGACGTGAGAAAGGAAGACCTAAATCATATTGATCTCACAACGAGGAATCATCATCACGGATATCATATGAGAGTTGTTGTGCAGAAGGTCACATTAAGAAGAAATGTAAGAGGCAAATGAAGTGCGAACATCAACAATGGTAGATAGTGGGTTCTCTCTCTCCTAAAGCAGTCGAGGTATTTGGGTGTTCGTTTGACTACGGTTCATTCAATTGGATTGGTATTTGATTATTGCCCTAGTGGAGAGATGAAGACAGCAGACACACATCTTTCATATGCCCAATGGTGAGCTCACGATCATATTACAAAATGTTGAGGTCTTTTTAGGGTTTCTTTAGTGAGATTCTTGTGGTAGATAGGTCGACGGGTGTCTCATGGGGTGATGTGTATGAGAGGTTGTTAGGTGTTAGAGCTCCACATTCAGTGTTTCAGGGTAGGGTAGTTCTTTGAACATGCCTTGGTTGTCTAAGTTTTTTGGTGTGTTGTTCAAGGGTATAGATAATGTATATATTCTATGATGGATGCAGACATACATAGATAGGTCGACGAGTGTCTTATGGGGTGATGTGTGTGAGAACTTATTAGGTATTAAATCTCCATATTTAGCGTTTAAGGGTGGTTCTTTGAGCATGTCTTGGTTGTTTGAATTTTTTGGTGTGTTGTTTGAGGGTGTAGATGATGTACATATTCTACGATGGATGTGGACATATATTTTGTTGTTGATAAAAGTGTGTTGTTTTGTGATAAAACTACACACTACACACTTTATATATTTACAATTTTTGTTAGTTTTAAAGGATTTATGTTTTTTTAGTAATCGTAGTTGGGATTTAGCGTATTTCGCATATTTGTACAGACAGTTTTGTATAATCATACATGCAGACTCGCATGAAATAGGTGGGGCACTCATTCTTCTTCAGATTTGGGCATGGGAGTTGTTTCCTTATATTGGTCCCATTAGGCAGTCACTGAATATGGAGGAAGATGGTCCACTTTGTGGTGGAAGATGCAATTGATATGACTACCCTCGCTACTTATGTGCTGATAATGTAGGAGGCATTTGATTGACAGTCGATTGATCAGGTCATGTGGGTGCCCTACATTGAGAATGTATTGTCTTCCCTTACCGACTACTATCATGAGGGTAAGGATATTTGGTATGCCCATGTACTACTTATCTATTTTAGTATCATGGAGTGATATTTTTCTGATAGAGTGATCTGTTAGTTTAAAGGTATATGGTATATTCCGATTTATTGTTATACTAAGAATTGACTCCACAAGGGTAGCACACGTGGTACACAAGATATTGATTGGTCCGTCAAGCATGCACGATATGTTGACATTTGGACATTGTGACGTGATCACTTAACTCTACTTGACATGTCACTTTGACCCACGGTCGATCTTGCCTATAGTGTTGGTTCTGCGCCATCTCGTGCCGTTTCATAGGTCGTCAAAGAGTTTATTTGAACTATATAATAAGTGTAAAATTTGCTATTTTTGATTTATATTAATGGGATACTCTAATCAGACTCGAGAGTGTGACAGTATCAATGTGCATAGGATAGCAGACTCAGTGATTACGGTTTTGGCAAATGATATGACACACCTTTCGAGATCTAGATCGGTTAAAGGTGGTGATGAGGGAGATGATGAGGACTGAGGATGTGGACGATAAGGAGGGAGAGTACGAGGCCACCACCATCATCACATCATGCATTACTAATATATCTTAGCATCCACCTGACATCATAGGACCTTCGAGTGGGTATGTAGAGTTTTTATCTTTTGTCACACTTATGGCTGATGACTTCACTTATATTTTCACTTTGGGGGCTCCACAAAGGGGAACTCATCCCGATATCTACATTGGTAAGGGATTGACACAGGTAGAGAGAGATGCTATACCAGCCTTGTATCATGTGTCCCCACTAGTTTTCTCTAACCTCCACCACGATGATGTAAGACCCTCTCAGATCACACAGATAAACGATCTGAGTTTAGGTTTCATGATGATAGTATAGATATTAGATTTGATTTAGGTGTTAGGCAGTAGAGTAGGAAAGGAAGAAAACGTTAAAAGTTATGTAATCTATATTTTATATATTTTGTTATGTTAATCAAAATTATATTTTTTTTTCTGATAATTATATTATGAATTGCTATAATTTGTTTGTTGGTTTTGTTGTATTGGTGAAAAGTTGTGTCATGCTTCGACTCTTGGATCTACCACGCGACAACTGTCGCATCACCTCGGTATATAGGTAAACCCTGCCCATTCATCGGAATAACGCAAGGCAATCATCATATTTTCAAAATAACACAACAATATACAAAGGACTCACTCAGTCAACCCTGTTTTAAAGTCATTCATAAGGCTAATCTGGCCATTTTTAAATCCAAACAACATGTAAATGACCCACTCAGTCCATCCATGTTTTAAAAGGTATGTATAAGGCCAACTTGGACATTTCTAAATCCAATAGAATTTCATAATTCTAAAAAAAATCCAACAATGAAAAACATAAAAGAATTTAGGTACAATTTGAAATTTAGAAATCCAAATAGGGTGACAGGGTGGAGTTTTAATTACAATTCAAAAGAATATCTTCCATATGGATCCAACTAATCTTCTCAAAAAAATTCATCCAAAACAAGAACAGTTACTAGCAGTAGGAATTTCCTCAAAAAACTAACTCGAGCTCGGCAAGGTCCGATACTAGAATCGACTAGATCTCCTAACTTAAACTTTCTTTACAAAATGAAATAAATAAGGGTGAGTATAAAATTACTTAGAAAGTGGAGTGCAATGGCATAATTTATCAAATAATATAATTCTAACAATTATAGTAATTAAAACAAAAAGAATGGATGCAACCAAAATTTTCATATTTTCCAAAAGTTAAGGGGTTTCCCTAAATAAACCACTTCCATTCAAGATTTTGTCGAATCCGAGTGGAAGCCCGCTAAGAGATTTTCAATTCATTCAATTCACAACACTATATCCCCCTTCCTTGGCGTTGATTCGTACCTCACCGGTGGTGCAACTGGATAGTATGTACAGGAGGTCGCACTACCAACCTTTGCCAATAATTCCTAACCACAACACCCCGTCGGGTCGTTCCGTGGAGGGAATGACTATAGTCATTTACATCACATACACCATCCTTTCATAACCATTCAAATCTCATTCAATATATCATGATTTCAACAAATAGTTATCAAAACATATCATAATATTTATGAATAAATTATTTAACAACATATGGTACATTTTCATTCATAAATAATATGAATACAAACATATTTCAAATTCTCATGTCGGGACATCCCACAATCACAAATATTTATGAAAAATCATAAAAAAATCATTTAAAACAAATTATAAAAGGATTTTGAAATGATTCTTCTCATTAGAGGCATAGCGGTCTGTCTACTCACCTCTTGAAAGGGTAATCACTCCCAAATTTCCCAACCAAATAAGAATTATCCTTCGTTCAACTCTTCCAATGCCTTAATCTTATTTATTGATCATAATTTAATCATTAAATCACATACCAATACTAGAGCAATCAATTTTTCCTTAATATTTTCATAATTCTATTTTTTCAATAAATTTTCCAATCTGCACAGTTATAAGAAAATGGCTATAACTTTCACTACACATATCCAAATCATATGATTCTTATCACAAATTAAAGATAAGATGTAGATCTACAAATATCATATCCATAGCCTAATTTATCCTAGAAAGCTTCTCAAAATCGAAGGGAAACAAGCAGCTGAGATAGGACAAAAAAAACATTTTTTTGCATTATGAATTTATTTGAAAAATCATAAAGCATTCAATTCTTATCGGATTTCAACGAATCATATCTCATTTTTAAGATATGAGAGTCTAGTTTCATATGCAAAAAACCTAACTTGATTTGATTTTGTGTAGAGAAAGTTATAAAGGTAAGATCATAGTATATTCATTATGAAAAAATCAAGAATTTCAACCCAAATATTGTTAAATCATGACATGAGCTTCATTAAATGAAATCCACTATATCAACATCCAAATAAATCACAAACTTCCCTAGCATAGCTCAAGTCTACCAAAAGAATCTGTAAGTTCAAAATTGGCTCCTCTCAAGTAGACAAGGAAGAGAACCCATTGTTTGATTCGCCTCCTTTCACCATATGATCATTAGTATATACATGATAATTGACTTATTTAATTTACTCTCAATGGACATTGTTATCCCACTTTTTTTTGCAATAACACCTTTCCTTTGAGATGTTCTCTCTCCTTCTAATTTTTAAATTTCAGTAAAAACCCAAATCAAATTAACCAAACTCACTTAGGCACAAGTTTATAAGGTTTAATAACAGATTTTCAAACAATCATGCCAATATACATACAAGAACTCATTCAACAACTCAAAAGCAACTTAGGGACGATGTTGGGAAGCAGTATTTGCCTTTGCTTTGCAGAAAACTCATTCCCAAACCAGAATTCCAACACTCGCACGCACACAAGCAAAGAAGTTCATGTACACAACATCTGGTCTATGAGAAAGAGCTACAAAACTCAAAATTAAAAAAGTGGATCATTTACATATTTCTACACTCCAAAATCAATAAAGAAAAATGAAATAAAATCAAAGAGAGTAGATATTCGGTCACATAGGGTACCCTAACTCTCTTTGATATTTGCAACTAATTCGAAACACTGCAATACTTCTAAAACATGGCAGATACTTCGAAAATGCTTTGGTTTGGAAGAGATTTTGAAAACCAATGAAGAATTGAAAAGAATTCAAGAGATGTACGAACTAAGCCTTAGCCGAGAAGAGATGAAATCTGACTGTTCTAGGCCTCAAATCTGACCTCCGGTGTGCCCTTGTACTTCAAGAAAACTCAAATCGTGGATGAGATTTGGAAAGAAGATGAAATTTGGGGAGAAAGAGAGGGAGCTGAGAGTGTGTGTGTGTATGTGAGAGAGAGAGAGAGAGATGAAAGGAGATGGGTTTCGAGTAAATGAAATTGAAAAAGTGAGGGGGGAGAGAATAAGAAACTTTGACTTTTTGTTCTTTTTTTTCTCAGTATTACAACACTTAACCCCCTAAGAAATTTTGTTCTCAAAATTTAAAAGAAAATTATACTTTAAAATGGTGTGGGTGTTGTTTTCGCATCGATTCTTCCGTCTCCCAAGTTTCCTCTTCTATTTGGTTACTTCTCCATGACAACTTGATCATGGCAATTTGTTTAGTCCTCAATTGCTTGAGTTGTCGATCAAGAATTTTCACCGGTTGTACCTTAAAACTCAAGTCTTTATTCAACTCTACTGGAGGAGCTTCTAATACATGTGAGGGATCTGAAAAGTATTTCTTTAACATTAAAAGATGAAAAGCATCATGGATCCTTTGTAACTCCATCGATAATTCAAGACGGTATGCCACTTTTCCAATTCTTTTGAGGATTTTGAAGGGACGATATAACGAGAATTCAGTTTTTTCCATTTTTGAAATGATATTATGACCTTCCAAGAAGAGACCTTCAAAAATATCATATCTTCAACTTCGAATTCCTAGGGCCTTCTCCTTGTCAACGTAGCTCTTTTGTCGATCTTGAGCTGCCTTTATTCTTTCTCGGATCATTCTTGCATTTTCCTTGGTGGCTTCAATCAACTCTACCCTTTCAATTTTCTTCTCACCAACCTCATCTCAACATAATAGAGTCCGACATTTCCTTCCGTAGAGAGCCTCATAGGGTGACATCCCAATACTAATTTGGTAACTATTATTGTATGCAAATTTGGTCAATGAGAGATGTCGATCCCAACTATCTTGGAAATCCATAACACATATCCAAAGCATATCTTCTAAGGTCTGAATCGTATGCTTAGATTGTCTGTCAGTCTGAGGGTGGAAAGCTGTGCGGAACTTCAATTTAGTTCCCAAAGCGGCTTACAGCTTGGGCCAAAATCGAGAAGTGAACCAAGGGTCACCGTCCGATATAATAGATATTAGAACATCGTAAGGCCTCACAATCTCGTTGATGTACAACTTGGCCAACCTCTCCAAGAGATAAGAGTTCTGGGTCGGGAAGAAATAAGCCAATTTGGCAAGATAGTCCACAATTATCCAAATGGCATCATGACGGCTTGGAGTACTTGACAAACCTATCACGAAATCCATAGTAATATGTTTTTATTTCCATTCGAGAATTGATAGTGGTTGGATGATATCGGCCAATCTTTGGTACTCGACTTTGACTTGCTGTACACTAAACATTTAGCCACAAACTTGACTATCTCTCTCTTCAATCTGGACCACCAATATGACTCTTTGATGGTTCGGTATATTTTGGTACCCCCAAATGCATGGTATAGGCTGAGGAATGTGCTTCTTCAAGTATGTCTTTCCTGAGATCCTTATCCTTCGGGACACAAATACGTCTCCTATAAGTCACAATTCCATCCTCCCAAATTTGGAACTCATAACTTTTCCCCTTATGAATTTTCTCAACAATAACCTTCAATTCCTCATCGATCACTTGAACCTTTTGAATATGATTCACTAATGTAGGCCTCACCATAAACTTGGCCAAGAGTGCACCATGATCATCCTTAGCCAACTCAACTCCAAGTTTTCGAAGTCTAACTAGATAAGGGAGTTAAGAGCTTCCTTGAAATTCCAGACTAGAAGAAGAGGACTTCCAACTCAAGACGTCAACAACCACATTAGCTTTCCAATGATTGTAGTCTATTACTAGATTACAATCCTTGATCAACTCTAGTCATCTTCGCTGCCTCAAATTGAGCTCCTTCTGTGTAAGTAAGTATTTCAAACTTTTGTGATTGGTGATGATCTTGCATGTAACCCCATATAGATAATGCCGCCAAATTTTTAAAGCTAAGACAATGGTAGCTAACTCTAAGTCATGAGTAGGATAGTTCACTTCATACTTTTTTAGCTAGCAAGAGGCATAAACAATTACCATATCACCTTGTATCAACATGCACCCTAACCCTTGCTTATTGGCATCACTATATACGACAAAATCACCGCCGCCACAGTAGAAAGAGCAAGGATGAGAGCAAATGTCAACCTCTGTTTAAGCTCTTGGAAACTACCCTCGCACCTTTCATCCTATTCAAACTTCACTCCCTTCTGAGTCAAATTAGATATTGGAGCTGCTATTTTTGAGAATCCTCTACGAATCTCTAATAGTAACCTGCTAACCCGAGGAAAATTTTCACCTCGGTAACATTTTTGGGTTGCTCCCACTTTAGAATGGCTTCTACTTTCTTGGGGTCTATAAAAATTCCATCCTCGGAAACCACGTAGCATAAAAGGCCAATCTTCCTTAGCCAAAACCTTACACTTGGAGAACCTGGCATACAACCTTTTCTCCCTAAGAGTTTACAACACGATCCAGAGATGTTTGGAATGCTCTTCATCATTCTTGGAATACACCAAAATGTCATCGATGAAAACTATGACAAACTTGTCAAGGTAAGCATAAAACACTCAGTTCATGAAGTCCATCAAAGCTGTAGGAGCATTCGTCAATTCTAAGGGCATCACCAAAAGCTCGTAGTGCCCATACGGCATGCTAAACGTGGTTTTCTGGGTATCATCACTCTTAATTCTCAATTGGTAGTAACCCGATCTCAAATCTATCTTTGAAAACATACTAACGAAGTTGATCAAAAAGATCATCAATCCTTGGGAGAGGATACTTGTTCTTGATTGTTGCCTTATTAAGCCGTCGGTAGTCAATGCATAACCAGATAGTTCCGTCCATCTTCTTCACAATGAGAACCGGAGCACCTTAAGGTGAGGTACTCAGTTGGATGAACTCCTTGTCTAACAACTCTTGGAGCTGAACCTTCAACTCCTTCAACTCCATGGGTACTATAAAATATGGCACGATTGAAATCGGTGTGGTACCGGGAACCATATTTATGGCAAAGTCAAACTCCTAGACCGGTGGCAATCCCAGCAACTCTTTCAGAAAAATGTCCAAAAAATCATTCACTATGGGAACATCATTCAAATTAGGACTCTCCACCGTGGTGACAATAATGTGAGCTAAGCAAGCATCAAACCCTTTGTGCACTAGTTTCTGTACTTTAAAGGCCGAAGTCACACAACTTGGTAATACCCGATGCTCACCAACAAAGACAAATGTTGGACATCCCGGTTTCCAAAATTCTACTTCCTTCATGAAACAATCCACTGATACCGATGAAAATGCAGTCAATCCATACCCAGAATGGTGTCGAAATTGCTCATCTCCAATGGAATCAATTCTACTTCAAGAGTTACATCACCGACTTTCACCGCACAATTCTTATACATGGTTTCTCTAATCAACTGTTGCCCCAAAGGAGTGATAACCAATAACTCTTCCACAAGTAGAGTTACAGGCTTATCAGAATGCTTACAAAACTTGCACCTACAAATGAATTATTAGATCCAGTATCTATTAGTATACGAGCATCAATATCAAAGATTTGCATCGTACCTATTAATATAGACCATAAAATATTTATTAGTTGATACATAAATTAAATGATTCATATTTGACTCCCGATAATGTTTCATTACACCACACAATCATGAATATTTCATATATTTACCTATCTTAAGAATCCATACTATTGATATAGCCATAACATCTACTTAATGGAACTCTACAAGTTAGTAATTTTAAACACATTCTCTACATTCAACCTTGTGCATATACTATTGACCATACAAAAATCATATCATCACATATTTCACATTATAACCATATATCACCTGCATCATATTTCTAAATTATCTAATTCGAGTTTCAAAGGGTTTTACCAGTGATCATGTCCGGATTGACTTGAGCCTCTTCATTTGTAAAGGGCAGCTACACCTCTCACTTGGCACGATTTCCTTAGGGAATTCGATCAGAGGTTCTACACCTGATTCGATCGGGACTTGAAGAGAAAAGAATTCCTTCGATTTCGCCAAGGAAATCTATCTGTGAAGGAATATGAGGCGAAATTTAGAAGCTTATCATCATTCGTACCAGAGCTAATCACCTCCGAAGAGTGCAGACGCTTCAAGTTTGAGGATGGCTTGAATCTGAATATTCGAGAGAAGATGTTGGTTACGGATAAGCACACATGCCAGAACGTGTTGCAATTGGCCTTGAGGGCCGAACAGATGGTGCTTGAAAGGGGAAATGTTAGGGACCACCAAGGGAAGAAGAGGTCCAGCGGATTTGTACCTGGCCAAAACTCTAAGAAGAACAGAACTACAGACTATCAAAGTGGTTGATTTATTTCGGGATCGGTTGGATTTCCTCAAAGCCAACAAATTCATAGATCAAATGCTTTTGGCGTTGAAAATGTTAAATCGGGAGCAAGACCCAGAGGAGGTGGAATGCAGACTTGCCCTACTTGTAAAGGGTATCACACAGGTCCGTGCAGAGGACCTAAGAGGTGTTATCACTGCGGGAAGGACGTACACCTCCGTTATTCTTGCCCTGAGTTCACAAAAGAAGGGCAAGGGAGTCGGCAAGTTAGAGGTCCCTCTAGCGGCTCCAAAATTGGTCCAGCAGGTTCGGTGACACCTTCCACTAGTACCATTCCTAGGACAGGCACAAGAAGCAATGCAGTAGCTACCCCCTCTCAGCGACCTCAGCCAAGGGCTCAAGCTAGGGTTGTTGCCATGACGAACGAAGAAGCTCAGATTAATCCTGACGTAGTCACAGGTAAATTTTCATTTAAATTTAAATTTGAAATTTGAAAATGTGATATCTATGGATTATAACTATGATTTGATGATTTGTGATTATCAATGAAAGGGTATGATGATACGATTAAGTTTATGGTTTACATTTATAGGTATGATGAAAATTTTTGGAGTGGATGCTCATATACTCATTGATACCGGATCAAATAATTCATTTGTAAGCTCGGAATTTGCAAGACATTCTGATAGGGATTTAGTTCCTCTTTATGAAGAATTGTTGGTCATTACTCCCTTGAGAGCATATGATTCGAAATTTTGTACATAAGTCTTGTGAGGTGAAAGTTGATGAAACAATCTCTGAAGCGGATTTGATTCCGTTGGATATGAAGGACTTTGACGCCATCCTAGGCATGGATTGGCTAAGTCTTCACCGAGTTTCAGTAAATTGCTTCACTAAAAAAGTGGAATTTCGTAGGGCAGGACATCCACTACTTGTGTTCGCCGGTGAACGGCGAGTATTGCGACCTATGTGATTTCAGCTCTTGAGGCATGGAGATTAATACATAAGGGCTGCGAAGCATATTTGGCTCATATCATTGATACTACGGTAGCAAGCCCTAACCTGAGCGATATCCTTGTGGTAAATGAGTTCCCGGACGTCTTTCCAGAAGAGTTATCGGGGTTGCCACCGATTCGGGAGTTGTTCCCGGTACAGCACCAGTCTCCACTTCTCCTTATCGAATGGCACCAACAGAATTAAAAGAGTTGAAAGTCCAACTCCAAGAGTTGTTGAGAAATGGATCCATCCGACCGAGTACCTCGCCTTGGGGTGCTCCGGTTCTGTTTGTAAAGAAGAAAGATAACACGTTTCGGTTGTGTATCGATTATCAGCAATTAAATAAGATGACCATGAAAAATAAATACCCCTTGCCAAGGATTGATGACTTGTTTGATCAACTCCAAGGGGCCAGTGTATTCTCTAAGATAGATTTGAGGTCCGGTTATCACCAGTTGCAGATAAAGGAAGATGATGTCCCCAAGACTGCGTTTAGGACACGGTATGGGCATTATGAATTCTTGGTGATGCCATTTGGTCTGACGAATGCTCCAGTAGCTTTCATGGACCTTATGAATCGAGTTTTTCACTCCTATCTCGATAAGTTCGTCATTGTTTTCATTGACGACATACTTGTGTATTCTAAAAATGATGAAGAGCATTCAAATCATCTTCAGATTGTGCTGCAGACTCTCCGAGATAAGCAATTGTTTGCTAAGTCTCAAAGTGTGAATTCTGGCTGAAGGAAATTGGCTTTTTGGGACATGTGGTATCCGAAGAAGGAATATTTGTTGATCCAAAGAAAATTGAGGCGATTCTAAAATGGGAACAACCCAAAAATGTACCGAGGTGCGTAGTTTTCTCGGTTTGGCTGGATACCACCGAAAATTTGTAGAGGGCTTTTCCAAGATTACAGCTCCGTTGTCTGGCTTGACGCGGAAGGGAATCCAGTTTGATTGGATAGATAAATGTGAGCAGAGTTTTCAAGAACTCAAAAGGAGACTCACGTTAGCTCCCATACTCATTCTTCCTACCATCGGTGATGATTTTGTTGTCTACAGCGATGCCAGTAAATAGGGGTTAGGATGCGTCTTGATGCAGGGTAACAGAGTTATCGCCTACGCTTCTCGACAGTTAAAGAAGTATGAGCTGAATTATCCTACACATAATCTAGAGCTTACTGCTATCGTATTTGCCTTGAAGATTTGGCGACATTACTTGTACGGAGCCACATGTAGGATCTTTACTGATCACAAGAGTTTCAAATATTTGCTTACCCAGAAAGAGCTCAACTTGAGGCAAAGGAGATGGTTAAAACTGATTAAAGACTATGATTTGATGATTGACTATCACCCGGGTAAGCCGAATGTAATTGCGGATGCTCAAGTCATCATCTTCTCATTCTCAAGCGGGTTCTTATCTCTCATTCCTTGTTGGACTTCGTGCTCTTGGAGCCAAATTTGCTTATGATGACAATTGCGCATTATTGGCAAAGTTTGAAATTCGACCAACCTTGGTGGAGCGTATTAAAGAGCTCCAGGCAACTGATGAGGAGCTAAAGCAGATAGTAGAAAAGATTCGTAAGGGTGAAACCGATGATTTTCATATTCGGGAGGATGACATGGTGATGTATGGGAAACGGATTTGTGTTCCCAAAAATGATGAGGTTCGAAAAGCCATTCTTGAAGAAGCACACTCTTCGGCTTATGCTATGCATCCTGGAAGCACTAAAATGTACCGGACCAATAAAGAAGCTTATTGGTGGTTGGCATTGAAGCGGGAAATAGCCGAATTTGTGGCAAGGTGTTTAATGTGTCAACAAATCAAGGTCGAATATCAGAAACTGGCCGGAACGCTTCAACCATTGTCTATACTGAATAGAAATGGGAGCATATTACTATGGACTTCGTGGTAGGATTGCCACGTACTCCGAGTCGTCACGATGTCATTTGGGTAATAGTGGACAGACTTAGAAAATCGACACATTTCCTCCCAATTCAGAATATTTATTCTTTGAAAAGGTTAGCGAAGTTGTATCTTGATGAGATTGTTCGACTCCACGGAATTCCAGTATCGATTGTATCAGATTGTGATCCCCGATTCACATCCAGATTCTGGCCTAAGTTACAAGAAGCCTTGGGTACCAAATTGAAATTCAGTATTGTATTTCATCCACAGACTGATGGGCAATCTAAACGTTGGAAGACATGTTGAGAGCATGCATTATGGATTTCCAAGGGAGTTGGGATAGACATCTCTCGCTGATTGAATTTGCATACAATAACAGCTACCAATCTAGTATTGGTATGCCTCCCTATGAAGCTCTCTACGGAAGGAAATGTCGGACTCCACTTTGTTGGAATGAAGTTGGAGAACGGAAGATTGAAAGTATACAATTGATTGAAACTACCAAGGAAAAGGTGATGCTAATTCGGGAAAGAATGAAGGTAGCGCAAGATCAGCAAAGGAGCTACGCCGACAAGAGAAGAAGACACTTGGAGTTTGAAGTAAGGGATATGGTATTTTTGAAAGTCTCTCCTTGGAAGGGTATCATCCGATTTCAGAAACGAGGAAAGTTAAACCCTCGATATATCGGACCATTTAAAATCATTGAAAGAGTTGGGAAGGTGGCATATCAGTTGAAATTGCCGTCGGAGTTGCAAAGGATTCATGACGTTTTTCACGTCTCAATGTTGAGAAAGTACTTATCAGATCTTCGCACGTATTGGAAGCACCTCCGGTAGAGTTGAATGAAAATTTAAGTTTCAAGATACAACCGGTGAAAATCATTGATCGACAAATCAAGTAATTGAGAAGTAAACAAATCCCCATGGTCAAGATATTGTGGAAAAGTAATCAAGTGCAAGAGGAAACTTGGGAGACTGAAGAACTGATACGAAAACAGCACCCCCAATTGTTTGATATATAAATTTTCTTTCAAATTTCGAGAACGAAATATCTTTTTAGGGGGTTAAGTATTGTGACACCGGACCCCATAAAAAAAAAGAAACAAAATGAAAAAGTCACTTTCCCAAAATTTCACTCTCTCTCTCCCGTCTCACTCAATCTCTCCCTCTCTGTTTCTCTCTTTCTCCCAATCTCTCCCGCCACTCTCTCTCCCGTCTCCCTCAATCCCCCCTCTCAATTTCTCCACCTCCCTCCCTCCATTTACATACACACAAACTCTTGTTTTCTCTCTCTCTCTCTCTATTTCATCTCTCGGCTTCCCTCCGCGAGGACGCGACAGCCTCGATTTCTCTCCTACTCTCGCACGACAGTCACTCTCTCCTTTGCTTGCTCGCTCGCACTGCACCCTGTGAGCTCCACCCTTCTACAACCTTCGCAAAAGCCCCAAGCTGGCAGTGACGAGAGCTATCCAAGATTCCTAGGCCGTGACTCTTCCACTGCATAGGTAAGGGTCGATTTTTAATCAATAGGTTAGGGGTTTTGATTCTCTTGGTAATTTAAGCTTAATTATTGAATTTTGTGTCAGTCTAAAAGTACTACAGGCCCAGACTGAATTGTAGATGCACGGACATTACGGTTACGAGCTGCGAAAACCCTAGGTGAGGAATTTTTTTGATGTATGCAATAACTGAGTGGATTTAGGCTAAATTTAGAATAAGATGTCTTATATATGTTCTGAAAATATATGGAATTTGAAGAAAATGCATTTTTTTTTTTAAGTTTGATATGTGATTTTAGGGTTAATTCTAACTTCTATGTGAATTTAGATCGATTAATACGGAAGGAACGTGTTATATGAAATTAGAAACTTATTAGGTTGATGAGATTAGTTTTCCTTGGAGTTTGAATTGAAATTGTAAATTATTGGCCTAGGTGGACTTTTTGGAGACTTGAAAGGAGTCATTTTAGAAAGCTAATGGAAATAGGGAGTGAATACCCTCCTAGAGATGAGTAGATGGTTCATTGTGTTCATGAATGAGAAACTTGTTTTAAAATTGTTTTATAAATGATTTTTGAAATATTTTACGTGATTTATGCGAATTGTTTTGTGACTGTGGGCTGTTTGAACTGAATTATAAAGTATAAATGTATCCATTGTGTTTAAAAATGATTCTGTACCATATGTTACTTGATATTGCTCTATGAATTGATTTGACATGAAATTGTTGATTATTTGATGGAAAATTATGGCACATTGCTTGTGAACTGGATTGATTTAGAAATGAAGGGTGCCGCAGATGACTATAGTCATATTCCCACCACGGAGCGACCCGACGGGGTGACGTGGTTTGGGGTTTGGATGTACAGGAGAATTAGACGTTCCTCCCTCTGCCGAAATCGTACTATATCTGGTGCATCCCGATGAGGTACGAGCCAACACCAAGGTAGGGGGTTTGTTTTGAGACCTTGGATAGAAAAACCCTTGGCGGGATTTCGTTTGGGTTTGGCCGCCCTAAGACGGAAGTGTTTTTCGATGGAATCCCAAGATTTTCTGAGATGATAATTGACATGGTTGCATATTTTGTAAATTGTGATTTATTGAAATTTTTATGCATATGAACTGTTATTTATGAGATATGCTTTGACTCTCCACATTTACTCTTTATTTATGAACACAATCACACCATTGCACTCCACTCACTGAGTATATCCCTATACTCACCCCTCTCTTCCCCTTTTTCAGAGGAGACTTAGTTGGGAGACTACTCGACGGAGCTTGTGTAGTATTTTTGCGGATTGTATAGGTATTTGGCACATACAGGGTTACTTTTGGAGATTTATATATCTCAAACCATGGAAAGGGAAGACTGTACATCCCCTGCAGTGCTGATTTCATTGATACTGGCCGAGTTGTTGGCAAGTATCGATAAAATCCGCTGATTTTTGATTTGTTCTTTATTATCTTAATTATTCGATTATTTTTGTAAAACCGTTTATATCTGTACTGAGACATTTGGTCTGTAAATCTTAATTTCGATATTTTTCTCTAACATTGTGAAGTTCTGTACAACTCATACCGTTAGAACTCTACCGATACTGGCTTGTCTTCCTCAAGTAAGTGTTGGTAAAGTCCGACGGCTATGTTTTGGGACTTTTTGTTTGTCACACGCTTTGTTGAGGTGAGAATTCTGAATGGCTAGGATGGCCACATCGCATACGTGCTTGTACAGGATCCCACTCCCCGATGTATACCAATGTGTGTGTTTGAATGTTCAGGGATGAGCCGGATGGACTCCTTGCGTGTATATTGTTATATGATTTCACGTTTTGAAGAGTTTTATACTTTCGATGATTTATTATAAATTTGATAGCCTTGCGGAGTCCCGATATACGGGGAGGTTCTGCCCGTGTATCGAGACGACGCGACGATTGTCGCGTGGTTGATCCGAGGATCGGGGCGTGACACATGTAGCTCAAGTGGCTTTGCCTCAAGCACGCGAAGCATCCTTGGCTAGAATTTCAGAGAAGCGAAAAGAAAGGTAATTCACATTTTGGTTTGTTTGTTCTAATATAATTTGGATTCAAGCTACGGTCTATGAACCCTTCAGCCAACCAAATTTTTACCAAAATTCTCATATTCCCTTCAATCACATGGAGGAAGTTTATCTAGATGGTTTTACTGGAAATTTTGTCAAAAGTTCCTTCCTGCCCCAATCCATTTCTTCTTCGACATAGGAAAGTTAGTAAGAAAGACACCTTACATAGGTGTCCAATCCAACTTACAGTCGGTTATGGTTTTACCTCATCCTCAAATTATTATGATTAAAGAGTGAAGCAACTGAAGACTAAGCATACAAACACCTTAGCTGGGTGTTTTACTTATACTGCATAAAAGGCCTCACTGGTAAGCTATTTGCTGTTTTCTTCTGTTATCATTTGTAGCACTGTATAGGCCTGCCTACTGGAAATCATAAACACCTAGCCTGACGCCACTTGCACTCCAATATCTCTGGGCATTATTGACAGATTTGTGATGGAACTGGTTTTGTTGGCTGCGACACTGAAAGTCTAGTTGGTCACAAAATGTGTATGGTTATTAGTGATGGATTTGTGATCGAGAATTTCTGTCATAGAAGTCTGCTCCAAGTCCAAACAGAAGGGGAAAAAAAAAAATCCATCACTAATTGTGAGAGATCAGTGAGTAATTATTGGTGGAAAATGGGTGTTTGAGACCCACAGATAAGGTTTTTTATTTTATTTCTATCTGAGCACAACCTAAATAGGATTTCTGTTTGCTGTCCAGGGTAATGAACGCAATGCCGTACAACATTGCCCGGCCATCTCCAGACTGCCAACCCCTTGAAGCAGAGGGACTTAGTTTATCTACAAGTTCTGCTGGTTGTTCTCCATCTTCCACTAACTAGCAGTTGAGAGACTTTGGCAAGGAAAGCAAATAAAGTTGCTTCAGCGAGGCAAACTTATCAACAATTTTCTCAGCACGTATTCTTATTTCTACGTATAAATTCAATTCTTTCAACTAAAATCCATTTAAGTCCTTAGGAAAATTCAATTTTTTTCCCCACCGACTAGAGCAATTTGTTTGCATCTCCAATCATTTAGCAAGTTATCATCATTCTCTTGTGAAGATATCGGCATAGTATGGGGGTTATGAATCATCTCTATTGTTTTCTTTTGTAATTTCTAATATGGTACTCCAATACAATTCAAATTTCAGATTCAAGCTGCTTTGCTCCATTGCAGACCTCAACCAGGCCTTAGAGAATCTAAGCTCCTAATCTTAGTTCGGAAATCAGAAAACTAAGGTTGGTTTAGCCCTATTAGTTCCGTGGTGATCAACTTTGTTTTGGTGTGAGAGAGAGAGAGAGAGAGAGCAAGTCCCTTGTTCGAAATGGGTGTGCTCAGGACCTATTCATTTTGATTTTTAAAAGGGAGCGAAAGGAGGGAGAGAAAGGAGGGAGTGGTTTCTTGGAAACCTCCCTCTGACTCCCTCTCCCTTGTTTTGAATTTCCCTAATTTCCTATTGTTTTGAAAAACGGGGAATAAGAGAAGTGAAACAACAAAAATAAAAAAGGGTGAAGCCATTTTTTGTGTGTGAGTGAAAAGAAAACAATGGAAATAAAGTGAGGGTTTTGGAGAAGGTGGATCATTCTGCACCAATGCATTTGAATTGTGATCAAGAAGGTGATCCCATTTTTGTGACACTTTTCTAAACTTAGAATATCCAATCATTGAAAGAGGTAAATAATTCTAACTCATCTAAAATTTTGAAGTTTTATACATGAAAAATTGAATTTGTTGGTTGTTTTAAATTGATATTGGTATTAGAGTATATTTTTCTGTCTTTCTTTGGATATTTAGAAAAATATCATGGATATTGTTTATGGTGCACTAATGGCAACTTAAAATAGGATTAATGAAATGTTCTCGATTTTATTAGTAGAATGCTTATTACATGATCAAATCCACAAAATTTGGCATGCATGCATAGAGAACATGTCACGCCCCGAACCGGGATCGTAAGCAGCCGCCCGTTACCCTGGATGCCGGCTGTATTTTTTTACAGAAAATCGGGCAGAATCTCCCCATATATCGGAGGTTTCCCATATTAAAATAAACCTGTTACCTGTCCAAAATGGGCCATCCCGGTCTCAAAATGCATATATTATCCTCAACAACAAATCAGATCATCCTACTGCACAATCCAGGGCAACGCAAGGCTAACAAACAATTCTCCACAGTCCTAACCACAGACCTCTACTTCCATGCCCCCATCAAAGGCATGGACAGCCGCCAGTCGCCCCTCCTGTGATTTAGAGAAGGCACCGAGCGATCCTAGAGGACACTTCTAAGACATGACACATTCCCAAATATAGACGCAATGAAAGAGAAATGCCTCAATGCAATGTCATGCAGTGACATGAGAGTTTCACAAATTAAATATTCATATTTATACAGTCATCCCAGAATTTTAAAAATGGTCATCTATAGATCTCAAAATACATATATATCACCAATACAAATTTTGCAGCGGAAATACACAATGACTCCTCAAATTCAGGCCTGATCTCCCAAAGATACTGAGCGTCCTAAAAGCGACACTCCTTGTCAAATACTATCTCTGAAACAAAAGGGAAATGAGGGGTGAGTACTCGGGAAAGAATACTCCGTGAGTAAGTGGGTCAATGCAATCGTCAAATATAGAGTGTGAAACTGGAGTGTCAAAACATAAGTATATAAATCATATTTCAAATCATCATGCTCTTCATTTCAACAATATATCATTTCAAGCATTTTCAAGTCAAATATGCATCCAAAGTACCATCATTTAAAATCATAGAGCTGCCCCCTTTCGGGTTCAACCTGGCTAGTACCGTGTCGATAATCAAATCACGACAACTCGTGGGATACCCCAGGCCTAGGCATATCCGGACGCCACCAAAGCGTCTCTCACGGTGTCCTTCGTAGCTACGGAACAATACAATCCAAAGCCCTCAAGGCCAAAACCAATATCATATCAAAATGTGCCGAAATCAGGTTCATAAACCAATGCAACATATAGCATAAAATGACACATTATACTTTTCAACCACATGGATGCATAATTTCATAATTCAATACAGTTTTTGGACACTCCAACGGTTCACAAAAGTCAATTTTAAAATCAGTCAAAACATTTCCAACATACGACAAATCATGCTCATTATCAAAATGTTGTAAAACAGGATTTACATATTAAATAAAAACATTGAAGTAAATCCCACTCACAGATTTTGGGGAAGGTAGCACACTCCCCAATAACACCAAAATACACAAAACAAGGCGCCCCTCAATCGAGTCACCAAGAAAGCCAACCTAATCAAGTCATCACGATTTTCATCAATTTCTGACTATTCCAGGGTTTATCGTTTTTCTTAATTTCGTACGAACCCTAAATTCCTCAATTTATAAACAAATCAACTAATGCTACCTAATTTGACAAAGTTTATCCAAAGATTGAAGAGATTTCGTTTCTCTCACCTAGGGTTTCTCGGATCTCAGATCTAGCTTTCGTTCGCCCGTTGGTTTGGTCTAAAACTTGAATATTTCCAAATTTCAAATATATTAGAAACAACTAAATTTCTAACACCAAACCCTAGAACTTCAACCAAATATAGTCGTTACCTGCAGTACAGAAGATGCAGGTGAGCTCTCGAAGGGGAACGCCGGTCGCGGGCTCGCGGGCCGTCACGGGCTTGCGGGCTGGCCGCTGGTGGCTCGCAGGCTCTCAACCCGGCTTGCTGGCCGTAGCGGGCTTCGCGGGTTGCAGTGGGCTGCGGCTGGACTGGGCCTTGGGCCGCTGGTGGGCTGGCCCACTCACGGGCTAGGGCTCGCGCTGAGTCGCGAGCTGGGTCTCGTGCTGGCTCGCGAGCTGGGTCGCGCGCTGGCTCGCTCTGGGTCACGAGCTGGCTCGTGCTGGGTCGCGCTGGAGCGCGCTGGGATGCGTTGGGGCGCGCTGGTGCTCGCGCTGGGGCGCGCAAGTGCGAGCTGGTGCAGGGACTGCACAGGGGCGCGTAGGGGCTCGTGCTATGGTGTGCTCGAGCGATCGCGTGCTGACGTGAGGGAGGGTCGCGCGGAGATGATCGCGCGGCTGTGCTCGCGCTCGTGCTGGGGGATCACGCAGAGGAGAGAATCGTGCTACAGTCGCGCGCTCGCTGAGGATTGGAGATCGCGCTGCAGTCGCGCGCTCGCAGAGGATTGGAGCAGCGATGGCCACGGCGCACTCGTGGGAGGAAGATCGTGCGGCTGATTCGGGCGGTCGCTCGCGGCGGAGGATGGTAGCAGAAGAGAGAGGCGCGGCGGCGGGGGATCGGGAGAAGAGAGAAGAAAAAGGGAGAGAAGAAGAGGGAGAGAGAGAGAGAAGAGAAGAGAGGGGGAAAGAGAGAGAGAGTGAGAGAGGGGAGAAAATTGGGCTTTAAGCCCTAATTTTTATTTTTCCCTTTTTTTTTAATTGGGTATTACATTTTCTAACCCCCTAAAAACAAGTCTCGTCCTCGAGACTAAAAGAAACTATACAGGGAAAAGTTGAGGGTGCTGTCTTCTCATGGCTTCCTCAGGCTCCCAGGTCTGTTCCTCGACCTGTTCGCTCCTCCACAAAACTCTAACAAGAGGAATCTCTTTGCTCCGTAGCTTTCTGACCTGTCGATCCAAAATAGTCACGGGCTGGATAGGTAAGCTCAAGTCCTCTCGAAGCTCAACTAGCGGAGCCTCTAAAATGTGTGAGGGATCTGGCTGATATCTCCTAAGTACTGAGACATGAAATACATCGTGAATACGCGATAGGTTTGCTGGCAGCTCCAATTTATATGCTACACTTCCGACCCTGTCAAGGATACGGAAGGGCACAATATACCTGGGACTCAATTTCCCTCGCTGCCCAAATCGAATGACTCCCTTCAAGGGAGATATCTTTAAGAATACCATGTCTCCCACAGTAAACTCTAGAGGTCGCCGCCTACGATCTGCATAGGATTTCTGTCTATCCTGGGCGGCTTTCATCCGTGTACGGAAAATCCTCACTTTCTCCTTCGTCTCCTCTACCAGCTCAACATTGGTGAGTCGTCGCTCACCAACCTCATCCCAGCACAACAGGGTACGACACTTCCTCCCATACAATGCCTCGTAAGGTGGCATGCCAATGCTCGCCTGATAGCTATTATTATAGGCGAATTCCACCAACGGAATATATCGATCCCAACTCCCCCGGAAATCCATAACACATGCCCTAAGCATGTCCTCTAAAGTCTGAATAGTTCTCTCTGACTGACCATCCGTCTAGGGGTGATACGCTGTGCTGAAATTCAGTCTAGTACCCAAAGCCTCCTGCAGACTGGGCAAAAAACGGGATGTAAATCTGGGGTCTCGATCTGATACTATAGACACTGGAACCCCATGCAGCCTCACGATCATATCAATATAGAGGCGTGCCAACCTTTCAAGCGAGTAATCACTCCTAATCGGGATGAAATGTGCAGACTTAGTAAGTCGGTCAACTATCACCCAAATAGCATCATGCTGTGCCGAAATCCGCGGTAATCCCACTATAAAATCCATCGTAATATGCTCCCACTTCCACTCAGGAGTGGGAAGGGGCTGCAATGTGCCAGCTGGACGCTGGTGCTCAGCCTTCACCTGCTGACATACAAGGCAACGAGTAATGAATTCTGCAATTTCCCGTTTCATACCCGACCACCAATAACTGTCTCTGATGGTGCGGTACATTTTAGTACTGCCGGGATGTAAAGCATAAGCAGATGAATGGGCCTCCTCAAGAATAGCCCTGCGGAGGTCACTATCTGCCGGTACACATACTCGATCTCGAAAAACCAACAGTCCATCCTTGCGAACTCTAAAGTCGTCAATATCACCTCTGCTGGCTTTCTCATAAATACCTCGGAGCTCTTCATCACTCTGCTGAAGCTCCCTAATACGATCGAGCAAACTCGGCCGAACCTCAAATCTGGCTAGTATAGCTCCCTGATCATCACTCGCCAACCTGACTCCCAAAGCTCGGAGTCCCAATAAACATGAGAGATAAGTACTCTCGGTAGTCTGAGAAGAGGAAGATGACTTCCGACTCAAGGCATCAGCCACCACATTAGCCTTGCCCGGATGATAATCAATAATGAGGTCATAATCCTTTAGCAGCTCTAACCATCTCCGCTGCCTCAAATTCAGCTCCCTCTGAGTGAATAGATACTTTAGACTTTTGTGATCTGTAAACACTTTGTATGTGACCCCATATAAATAGTGGCACCATATTTTTAGCGCAAAGACTATGGCCGCCAACTCCAAATCGTGCGTAGGATAATTCACCTCATGCTTCTTTAGCTGTCGCGAAGCATAGGCGATAACTCTACCATCCTGCATCAATACACAACCCAATCCCTGCCTGCTGGCGTCACTGTACACCACATACTCTCGACTACTCGTGGGAAGGGCTAGAATCGGAGCGGACGTCAATCGCTGTTTGAGCTCCTGAAAGCTCACCTCACAACGATCATCCCATACAAACTTTACACCTTTTCGCGTCAATCTAGATAACGGAGCAGCAATTCGAGAAAAGTCCTCTACAAATCTGCGGTAATACCCGGCTAGACCAAGAAAACTCCTGATTTCTGATACTGTCTGTGGCTGCTCCCATCTCAATATAGCCTCAACTTTCTGCGGATCAACAAAGATACCCTCCGCAGAAACTACATGGCCAAGAAAACCAATCTGCCGCAACCAAAATTCACACTTGGTGAACTTGGCATAAAGCTGTCCCTCACGAAGAGTCTGCAAAATCACCCTAAGGTGCTGAGCATGCTCATCATCACTCCGCGAGTAGACTAGGATATCATCAATAAAAACAATGACGAACCGATCCAAATAATCGTGAAAAATTCGGTTCATTAGGTCCATAAATGCGGCAGGGGCATTAGTCCGCCCAAACGACATGACCAAAAACTCATAATGTCCGTATCGGGTGCGGAAAGCCGTCTTAGGCACATTCTCGGCCCTAATCCGCAGTTGATGGTAACCCGACCGGAGATCTATCTTCGAGAATACTCTGGCACCCTGTAATTGATCAAAGAGATCATCAATACGTGGTAGTGGGTACCGATTTTTAACGGTAACTTTGTTCAGCTGTCTATAATCTACACATGGCCGAAATGTGCCGTCTTTCTTTTTCACAAACAACACCGGTGCACCCCACGGAGACGTGCTAGGACGGATAAACCCCTTATCCAGCAACTCTTGCAGCTGGACCTTGAGCTCTCTCAGCTCAACCGACGCCATCCTGTATGGCGGCATAGAGATAGGGTAGTCCCCGGAGCTAAATCGATCTCAAAGTCAAACTCCCGAACAGGTGGTAGTCCGGGCAGCTCCTCGGGGAAAACATCAGGAAAGTCCTGTACCACTGGGACATCCTCCAGTCTCGGTCCCTGAGCAGTGGTGTCAATGATATGAGCCAGGTAAGTCGCACATCCGCGGCGAATCATGCGTCTGGCCTCCAAAACTGAAATGACACAGCGGGGTAAAACCCGCCTCTCGCCCTCAAAAATCAACACTGGCTGATCGGGTTTTCGAAACTCCATCTGCTTCTTAAAGCAGTCAACTGAAACCCGATGAATATGTAGCCAGTCCATCCCCAAGATGGCATCAAAATCAGTCATAGCGAGAGGGATTAGATCTGCCTTCAGCACTGTATCCCCAACTTTGATCTCACATTCTCTATACACTATGTCGCGCACAATCTGCTCACCCAAAGGAGTGATGACCAATATCTCCTCGTCCAAAGGTGAGAGTGGTCTGTCAGAGTGTCGGGAGAATTTATCGCTCACATACGAATAATTAGACCCCGTGTCAATAAGGATACGAGTATCTATTCCGAAAATGGGTAGAGTACCTATCATTTGCACAAATACACATAAACTTAGAATAATTTCAAACCTGATATGTATATATATATGTCAAAATAGTTGAGCCTCTAGGGCTTCTACAACCTCGATGTACAAAGATGTCAGAGAGGTATCATGTCGACAAAAGGGAACACAACTCAAAATACCTATACGACTGATACAATGCTGACATCCTCAAAAGAAGTGGAAATACGAATAAAGATCCTATTCTACAGGATCAGAAGGAGGAGTACCCATGATGATGTCGGGATTCGCCTGGGCGTCCTCATGCGTCATGGCATAAACCCGGGCCTGAGCCCTAGGCTGCTGTCGTGCCTGAGTCTGCACTGTGTTACTCCCAGTGGTCACCCTGGGAGTAGAAGCTGCTGGCCGAACAGGCTGCCCTTGCTGTCCCATACGAAGAGTACTAGTGCGGCTCAGTGAACTCTGTGCTCCGAGTCCTAACTCAGGGCAAAAACTCCTAATATGCCCCGGCTTCCCACAGTGGAAGCAAGTGACCGTCACTGAACAAGCTCCGCTTGGATGGGACTGATTGCACCTGCGGCAATAAGGGTGCCGCTGAGTAGTAAACTGTGCAGGGCAAGTCGGTGCGGGCTGTCTAAACCCCTGGGAGTACTGTCCCGGTCCCAGCTCAGGAAATCCAGATCCAAATCCGCCTCTGTACGAACTGGATCCCCTGCCTCTCTTGGAATTCTTCGCAAAATGAGAGTTCTCCTTCTTTCTCTTCTGCTCTCTGTTCTCTTTCTGCCTAGTCTCAGTGCGGACCAAAGCCTCCGCGCGGTGAGCAGAGTCTATCACCTCGGCCAGTGTAAACTGTGGAGTAACAGTCATATACCTCTTTATGCTGAGACTAAGACCGTCCTCAAACTTGAAGCGCAAATACTGAGGTGTGGCCAGATCTGGTACAAATGCGGCAAGTCTCCGCATGTCTGCCTCATACTCCGAGACAGATCTGGATCCCTGTGTAAGCCGTCCCAACTCTGACCTCATCCGGTCCTGCTGGTAGAGTGGGAAAAATCTGCGGTCAAACTCCCGAAGGAAGTCGTCCCACCGCAGTGGCTCTATTGCCTCATCAGTAAGGGTCTCCCACCATGAGAGGGTCTCTCCCTCTAATAATCGCTCTGCCACTTTCAGGCAGAGCTCCTCTCCAATCCCTAGATCGGTCAGAATCCTGCAGGTGCGGTGATCCAATGCTTGGCTACCGTAGCATCACCAAGCCCTGCAAAATCTGTGCACCCTAGCTGACGGGCCTCCTTAACCAACTGAGTCAGCTCATGTACCCGTCTAAGAATAGCCGATGTGGCCTCACTCGGCTCGGACAAAGTAGAAGGACCGGCCACCGGCGGTGGAACCGATGCAGTAGGAACTGGCGCCGCTGCAGGTGCAGGCGCCGCTGTAGGAGGTGGTGGGGGCGGAATCTGAACCCCATGCGAAGCGTACCACTCATACACCTGCCTAAAGGCGTCGAGTGTGGGTACAGGAGTCTCAGCCTAAGTAGCTGGCTGAGTAGGTGCCGGTGGTGGCACGCGAGTCGAGGTACGATCCTCCGGCTCGTCTAAGTCCTCTCGTACTCGTGGGGTCTCGGGTGCCCGAGGTGCATCTGGCACTAACAGACCCTCAAGCGATGCGAATCTAGTACCTCTCTTTCCACGTCTAGGTGGCATAATTCTGCAAGAGAAATATGCTTATTATCATAAAAAGAATAGGCACGGTTCAAGAATTTTGAACTAATCATAGCATGGCTACCCTCACAAAAGAATGAAATTCTTAGTTCAATAGGAGAAGAATATAGCAAGTTAGGTTAGATACAACCGTATCTAACCCCCTAAAATAGATGAACTCATATGCCTATGACCATGCACTGGGACTTCATGACTGTATGAAACTCTCATGCATTGAGAACTTTAAAAACCAACATATTCGGGAATATTTCCAAGACTCTCATGCATTGAGCAGCCGCCCGTTACCCTGGATGCCGGCTGTATTTTTTTACAAAAAATCGGGCAGAACCTCCCCATATATCGGAGGTTTCCCATATTAAAATAAACCTGTTACCTGTCCAAAAGGGGCCATCCCGGCCTCAAAATGCATATATTATCCACAACAACAAATCAGATCATCCTAGTACACAATCCAGGGCAACGCAAGGCTAATAAACAATTCTCCACAGTCCTAACCACAGACCTCTACTGCCATGCCCCCATCAAAGGCATGGACAGCCGCCAGTCGCTCCTCCTGTGATTTAGAGGAGGCACCGAGCGATCCTAGAGAACACTTCTAAGACATGACACATTCCCAAATATAGACGCAATGAAAGAGAAATGCCTCAATGCAATGTCATGCAGTGACATGAGAGTTCCACAAATTAAATATCCATATTTATACAGTCATCCCAGAATTTTAAAAATGGTCATCTATAGACCTCAAAATACATATATATCGCCAATACAAATTTTGCAACGGAAATACACAATGACTCCTCAAATTCAGGCCTGATCTCCCAAAGATACTGAGCGTCCTAAAAGCGACACTCCTTGTCAAATACTATCTCTGAAACAAAAGGGAAATGAGGGGTGAGTACTCGGGAAAGAATACTCCGTGAGTGAGTGGGTCAATGCAATCGTCAAATATAGAGTGTGAAACTGGAGTGTCAAAACATAAGTATATAAATCATATTTCAAATCATCATGCTCTTCATTTCAACAATATATCATTTCAAGCATTTTCAAGTCAAATATGCATCCAAAGTACCATCATTTAAAATCATAGAGCCACCAGCCGAAAATGTCCCGGCAGAAGTCTATCGCGACCTATGACAGGCGCACCGGGGATATTATATGCAAATTTCTTTAAAGTGCTCTCTACCCCGGCGTTGGCGACGAACCTCGTCCAGGTGCTCGACTTGGAGAGGACATCCAATCCAAATCCAAATCCAAATCCTCCCCCTTTAGGATTCAACCTGGCTAGTACCGTGTCGATAATCAAATCACGACAACTCGTGGGATACCCCAGGCCTAGGCATATCCGGACGCCACCAAAGCGTCTCTTACGGTGTCCTTCGTAGCTTCGGAACAATACAATCCAAAGCCCTCAAGGCCAAAACCAATATCATACAAAATGTGCCGAAATCAGGTTCATAAACCAATGCAACATATAGCATAAAATGACACATTATACTTTTCAACCACATGGATGCATAATTTCATAATTCAATACAGTTATTTCATAATTCAATACAGTTTTTGGACACTCCAACGGTTCACAAAAGTCAATTTTAAAATCAGTCAAAACATTTCCAACATACGACAAATCATGCTCATTATCAAAATGTTGTAAAACATGATTTACATATTAAACAAAAGCATTGAAGTAAATCCCACTTACAGATTTTGGGGAAGGTAGCACACTCCCCAATAACACCAAAATACGCAAAACAAGGCGCCCCTCAATCGAGTCACCAAGAAAGCCTACCTAATCAAGTCATCACGATTTTCATCAATTTCCGACTATTCCAGGGTTTATCGTTTTTCTTAATTTCGTACGAACCCTAAATTCCTCAATTTATAAACAAATCAACTAATGCTACCTAATTTGACAAAGTTTATCCAAAGATTGAAGAGATTTCGTTTCTCTCACCTAGGGTTTCTCGGATCTCGGATCTAGCTTTCGTTCGCCCGTTGGTTTGGTCTAAAACCTGAATATTTCCAAATTTCAAATATATTAGAACCAACTAAATTTCTAACACCAAACCCTAGAATTTCAACCAAATATAGTCGCTACCTGCAGTACAGAAGATGCAGGTGAGCTCTCGAAGGGGAACGCCGGTCGCGGGCTCGCGGGCCGTCACGGGCTCGCGGGCTGGCCGCTGGTGCCTCGCAGGCTTTCAACCCGGCTTGCTGGCCGCAGCGGGCTTCGCGGGTTGCAGTGGGCCGCGGCTGGACTGAGCCTTGGGCCGCTGGTGGGCTGGCCCACTCACGGGCTAGGGCTCGCGCTGGCTCGCGAGCTGGGTCGCGCGCTGGCTCGCGAGCTGGGTCGCGCGCTGGCTCGCGAGCTGGGTCGCGCGCTGGCTCGCGAGCTGGGTCGCGCGCTGGCTCACTCTGGGTCGCGAGCTGGCTCGTGCTGGGTCACGCTGGAGTGCGCTGGGATGCGCTAGGGCGCGCTGGGGCGCGTAAGTGCGAGCTGGTGTAGGGACCGCACAGGGGCGAGCAGGGGCTCGTGCTACGGTGTGCTCGAGCGATCGCGTGCTCACGTGAGGGAGGGTCGCGCTGCAGCGCTCGTGCGCTCACGAGGAAGACTGCACGGTGGCGCTAGCGCTCGCGCGGAGATGATCGCGCGGCTGTGCTCGCGCTCGTGCTGGGGGATCACGCAGCGGAGAGAATCGTGCTACAGTCGCGCGCTCGCTGAGGATTGGAGATCGCGCTGCAGTCGCGCGCTCGCAGAGGATTGGAGCAGCGATGGCCACGGCGCACTCGTGGGAGGAAGATCGTGCGGCTGATTCGGGCGGTCGCTCGCGGCGGAGGATGGCAGCAAAAGAGAGAGGCGCGGCGGCGGGGGATCGGGAGAAGAGAGAAGAAAAAGGGAGAGAAGAAGAGGGAGAGAGAGAGAGAAGAGAAGAGAGGGGGAAAGAGAGAGAGAGAGAGAGGGGAGAAAATTGGGCTTTAAGTCCTAATTTTTATTTTTCCCTTTTTTTTTTTAATTTGGGTATTACAGAACATTATGAGATTTTTCAAAGCTTAGCAGAAACTTTATATACTTGTATTTTTTAGAATATCATATTTTGTGATTTGACTTTTATATGATTAGAATCATCTCAAAAAAAAATTTTCAACCATATAAAAAATACGAAAAATGGTTAAAATTTGAGCAAAATATAGTCATTTAAATTTAGTATCAAATTGCAAATAAAGCCAAAAATTAGAGAAGATGTTGAATAGTGTCCTTGAACCATTTCCGGTCTTCACTGAGGCATGCGAAACCTAAACCCTGGATTAGAAGAGTCTGATTAGAAAATCGAAACCACCATTGAGTTTAAAAGTATCAAAAATGGGAGACCAAAATTTAGAGACAGTCTGCCGTCGGGAAGGCGGCATGTTGGCCTCACGCACTCGTCGTGCATGTGAGTAAATAGTTTTTATTTTTTTATGGTGCGTATCCAATTCTGGACAATCTCTCCCAGTGGCATGTGAAGGTGCATGCGGTGCCCGTTTCTTCCAAATTTTCACCGGAATAATTTTTATTTATTTGGATTTTTCTATGAATTTTAATTTATTTTTTGGAGTTGAAAAATAATTTTTATTGATTTTAAATCAATAAATTGTTAGAAAATTATAGAAAAATCAATTTTTTAGTTTGAAAAATTATTTCCTTAATTTTGACTACCAAAATGAAAATTATTACACCCTTTTGATTTTATGCTTATTTTTTTATGTTTGAAAATTTTGTTTTACAATATAAAATTAATTAAAAATTGAGCATATTATTTGAAATTAGTGTTTTTTAAATTTCTTGTATAATATTATGGTTGACTGTGTGTTCGACCTAATATTTTTTCCATTTTCTAGGAAAAATGTGATAATCGGGTCCACTTTTCCAGTTCTCTATGGGAGAGTTAGGGTATTGAGAAATCCAGAGCATATAGTAAAATGGAGTCAAATGTTGACTTTTAAAATAAACCCATATTATATTTTAACGGATCATTTAGAGATCATGAAAGAGAAACATTTGAAAAATTTTCATCTAGACCATACTTTTTGGGGGATGACGTATACATATTGAGAAATTCGTTGACCCCTTATTGAGTTAGCGTGGTTGATGAGTTGCTTGCCGAAAACATGAATAAGATTCTTAATGATATAAGAACAATATTAATATAAATGTGAAGAGTAAAAATTGTAGAGACCCAAATGATAAAAGGACTATCATAAAACATAAATAGTTCAAACCCACGTGTCATAAGGAGATTTTCTCCTAACGATAAATTATCTAAGAGAATAGTGAAAATGATATATCGAATAAATATGTCTGGAATGAGATAACACACTTATATATTTTTTTTGTGTTGTGTCTGTCTATTAGAACCATGATCATATATTAAAGAAACTTTTAATTTTTTTTTTAAATATAAAGTTTCTATTAAACATATGTTTACTATATTTATTGAATTGTATTATCATGTATACAAAAGAAAATTAAGGTCTCTTAAATGAAAATTTTGTATTAGTAGAATTTGAGTAATTTTCATCCAAAATTGAAATATTATTTAAATACTTTGTGTATTTAAATGAAAGATTTTTTGTTAAAAAAATTTGAATAATTTTCACTTAAAACTATTGAATTTTATAATTTTAAATTAGATTTATGTTAGTGACACATTATGACCATAGATAATGGTTGGAAACTTAGTGAAATTTTAACTTTATACCTAATTTTGACCTGTCATAAATGTTAATTTTGAATTATAAAATTGTGTATTTGATATGAGTATTAATAATTGGTTCCACTATCTTAAAACTCAAACCATAATATCAAAATTCATTATTGCGGAGTTGAATAGAGATAACAAATTGAATAATGATAATTATGTGATATCGCGCCACAATATCCGATATGTGCTGGAAGAAAAAAGATGTCTTGGATGGAAACAACCATGTCATGCAGGATCCTTGCCTGGGCAATATCGCTTAATATAGGAGAGATCAAAATACTTACTAGGTGTGGAAGAAGAGAGATTCAACTGCTCAAGCGATACTGGTAAGTTTTATGATCGATGACATGACCCTTGAATATGAGCAATATTCGATTGCTCATAACATCTGGATGTACCTCAAATAACATTGGAGGGTCATGTCTGATATGATAAGAGAGTTAAAATTAGTTGGTATTGTTCTCTTGGATGAACAGCTTGTTCAAGTCTTATGGTGAGTGTATATTAGCTGAATTTGTTAAAAAGTTTTGCGAGGACAAGGCATTTTCTATCACTACACTACTCAGGGCATACCATAGCAGAATAGGGTCATAGAACGGAAGAATCGTATGCTCTTGGAGAGAGTACACCATTCTAACAAGTAGGAGTAATTGAAAGTCAATTTAACTTATAATAATAGTATGAAAACTTTTTAGGATGTTGCTTGCCACATGGAGTTAGAGAATGAGCGGCTTGATACTGCAAGATCCATAACTGATACTTTTGTTTAAAGTCCAGTTCCAAGAAATTCTTAAGCTATAAGTATGATAGGAATAGTAAGAAAAGCAAAAAAGGAAAGGAGATTGCAAATAGATCACAAAAGAACAGAGACCGTGAGGTGTTTGTGGATTTTCGTCAAGTGCCTTCTAATATGAGGTGGATTTATATGAGAAACAATGCAAGAATAGAGGTTAAAGGAGTTGGTATTTGCAAACTGGAGTTGCAAAGTGGATGAACTCTCATTTTGCTTGATATTCTTTATGTATTAGAAATCTGACGAAATCTAATATCTGCTGTTGTTCTTTTGAGATTTAGCTATGCTAAAAATTTTTAGAGAAATGAGGTGATTTGTGTATAAATGACATGTACTTTGGCTTTGGACAGCTTGTAAATGATTTTATGGTTTTGTAATGTGACATACGAATGTTTAACTATTATATTGACCGCAATCTTTCGTTAAATATTTGTTGCTCTAGTAATACAAATCTTGAAGATGTGATATGACACGCTAGTCTTGGTTACATAGGGTAAGATAGGATGAATCGACTAGTGAAGGCAAGACTATTAGATTCGCTCACAAAAATTGATTTGGTAATGTATGAACATTGTCTTGTAAGCAAAATGATGAAAAAACCATTAGCAAAGACTATATGGATTGAATTTCTATTGTAATTAGTCCATTCAAATATTTGTGATCCTATGAATGTGAAGGATAGACATGGAGTTTCGTATTTCATTACGTTTATAGATGATTCTACACAATTTGTCCATGTTTATTTGATTTTTTACAAATGTGAAAAACTTGAGTGGTTTAAATATTATATGAACGATATAGAAAATCAAACATATAGAACAATCAAAACCTTGAGAACAGATATAAGGCGAGAATATCTATCAAATCAATTTAAAAATCTCTATAATAAAAGCGGCATAATCAAACAATTAACCATTCATTATACACCTTAGCACAATGGTGTTACTGAGAGAAGAAATATGATATTGTTAGATATGATAAGATCTATGATAATGTAGACTAATTTGCCGATTTCTTTTTGGAGAAATTCTTGATGACTGCAGCTCATATATCAGAAAGAATACCTTCAAAATAAGTACAAACAACACCGTATGAACTTTTGACCGGTAGAAAGCCGTGTCTGAGTGAATTTGAACATTGGGGATCGGTTGCTTATATTCAATGTGATGACCCGCTATCCAAACGTTGTACTCTCTATGAAAGGAGACAAACATGCAAATGCAGAAATAATCAACACGATTAAAATACAACATTTGGACTTGCGACAATCATACTCTCTGTATGTGATAATACGGAATGAGATTTATATTAAAAGAAAATAAATTACTTGTTTTTTTCAAATAAAATAATGGCAAAGTCTTCTCTATTTGGTGAGTATTTTGCCACCTGGGGTTAATATAAAACCTTATAAAGTAAACAAAACACCTCTAATATCAAATAAATAGTTATTAATGACTCTCCCGACTATCTAATAACACCATAATATATAGTCACAATATAAACAAAACTATACATATAAGTCTCTCCTTGACTTTCAACTATACGTCTACATATAACAGGTAACTCATACAAATTCAAAGGAAATACAAGAGCAACGTGCCTTAACAATATAAGTAGGTCAAAAATGAGTAGGGATCAAAACCTCTTAGCTCAAAGGTCTCTACCATGCGATTCCCTCTCGTCTCCCTGATCACCTAAAAATAAGGATATCGAGTCAGCATAAATTGAGTAAGTACACGGGAACCAATAGCATACATAACAAATAAGTAGACATAAGAATATCAATGTCAACATGCAAATAGTGTACACAAGAGATACACATTATCTCAAATAATTCCAAATAAATAAGTACAATTATCACTCTACATTCATTATCTTTCTCAATCGTTGTTATTCTAATTTGAAATTAATATTTAAAAAGAGAAATAGAATGTCGAACCAATCTAGACTATGAGAGTATGGAAAAACAAGCTAAAATTTGATATTTCTAAATGAAATTTATGTCTTTTTAAGTTAGACAATTAAAACACTTTACTTGATTCTAATTCGACTCTCATAGGAAAAAGAGATACACACATAGTTATTCAAGTTTCGCCCGCAGACTTCGTAAAATTGTCGGAACTCCATATACTAACTGTACTCTTTAATCTTCGTCTGCACATTTCGCAAAACTTTTGGAGAAATTATCGTGTTATTACTTTTTCTTTATATTATTTTATAT
Source organism: Dillenia suffruticosa (assembly GCA_033439265.1). Classification (NCBI taxonomy): domain Eukaryota; kingdom Viridiplantae; phylum Streptophyta; class Magnoliopsida; order Dilleniales; family Dilleniaceae; genus Dillenia; species Dillenia suffruticosa. The sequence goes on from JAVTVX010000009.1 coordinate 13,204,070, forward strand.
TTACATGAGGTAATAATCACAAGGATCTCAATTTATCACAAGTATTACATAGGATTCATAACCAAATATCATGAATATGCAGTCTTTATAGTCAACCAACTCATAACACTCCAATGAGCCATTTCATTGAGTTTTTAGCATAAATAAATTTTGATAAAACTGTCATATCTTGGACTGTAATGTCCGTATTGAGATTAATCTAATTATCACACAAAATTAAGACTTAGGGTTACAACTTTTATGTTCATAGCTAGGTTTAATTCTAACTACGCAAAAATCCACATCGAACATTGTTACAACCTAAAATTCACAATACAATTTGTGCAGTTATAGAAAAATTAACAAAACTTTTTCTACACATATCAGATTGAGATGATTTCAATGGCTATTTAAAGATAAGACACATGATAACAATGTTTATGTGTAGAGGTTAACCTAATTCATACTAGAAAGTAGCTAATAATCGAAGCAAAATTTAGCACAGAAATAGGTAGAAACATGATAGTTTTTCTGTAGAAAATATACCAATTTGAAAATTCACAAAAAATTCATTTCTTAATGAAATTTTTCGAATTATATTTCATTTTAAAGTTATGAAAATCTAGTTTTTTCAAATGAAAACCTCACTCGATTTGCAATTGTGCAGAAACATATATTTAATAAAATAAATAGAGCATGGTCATGCCATTAAATAGGACAGTTTTTCTGCAGAAATCATATCATTTCAAAAATTCATCAAAATTCAATCCTTCCCAAAACTCTTCAAATCATTTTAAAACTATGAAAATCTAGTTTTATCATAAGAAAACCGTATTTAATTTGCAGTTGCGTAAAAAATGTTATGAATTAAAAATTAAAACTATTCGAAAATTAAATAAATTTTCAACCACTTCCGACAGCTATTGCGACGTATTCAATGGAATTACATGTTGCACAACGGCTAATTTGAATTCTCCAACAATAAATACAGCACAAGGATGGTAGGAGAGTTACTTTTTACATGATCAAAGAATCTTAAAAGCCTTACGTTTCATTCTTTGTTTTTCATTTCATTGTTATATTTTTTGTAAGCTTGTAACGAACTCATACGAAGATCATAGCTTCATTTTGTGATATCATCTTACCATATATTTGTTATTAAAGATCAGAAGATTAGTCTTCGTGATCGATGGTTGAAAATGCATTGAGTGAATTATAGTTGGGTTTGTTTGCTCTCGGGAAAGACAAGTGCAGAGTGTTATTTTATTTGGTGCTATACCAATCGGTATTCAAAACAATATTCTGACTAATTAAGTTTGGAACTTGCAGTAGTCCAATAAGGAGACTACCCTCCCAACGTAATTTTTTTCATGTTCAACTTGCAAGTTAAGTGCAGAGTGTTATGAGAAAACACTTGTAAGGTCAACCAGTACCGGGAAGATAGTTGTTTGTACTATTTGTTAAAATTGTGGATTAAAAGTTCAAGTGAAATTTGGGAATACATTAGAAAAGTGAAACCATTATAAATATTGTGTGTATCCCATTTCTATCTATTCCTATGTTTCAAAACTCTTTTAAATTATCTTCAATTTCCAAAAAAGCCAAAAATTTCTTAAATAACCTATTATCTTCCTCAAAGTTATTACATTTAGCGTCAACAATTTCTGTTTCAAATATTTAATGTTTGAGATAGGTGTTTGTTTAACTTGCATGTCGGTGGTAAGGAGTGGGAGCGTTGTCCTTTTGGAATACCGACAATGCATGATATTGACATGTCCAATTTTTCAAGGCTAAAGTTGCTCTGTGTGGCTTAGTCACTGACATATGAGAGATTTTACCAAATTTTTATGAAAAAATGTTATTAAAATAAAAGGTATAAAATTTTCACCAAATTAATTCCATATTGTCACACATATAGGTGGTAATCTAGAGACTAATATCTCAGATGGTTTTATGCTTTGTATTTAATTATGTTTAAACTTTCGCACAACTATTTTCGATGTTACGGGCTGAGATGCTTAAATTTTGAATCCTCGCACTTATCATCTTCCCGTTGCTTTCTTCTCATTCTCCAAATTTCGATCATGTGTGAATTCACTTGAATCGGAAGGTTCTTGTCTCTGGTATTTTTTTTTTCCCAAAATGGATATAGACAACATGCAATTGGTTTATGACTTTATTGAGAAAATCCACTTAAGCAAGCTCCTACGAATTAGGTAAGCAATATAAGATTAAGGAGCTGAATGTGGAACCGGCAGAAAGTTGGAGACAAACATCCTACTTATTCCGAGAGAGAGAGAGAGAGAGAGAGAGAGAGAGAGAGAGAGAGAGAGACCTACCTGAGTGTCATTTTAATGCCAACAATATATCAACATCTAATATGAGAAACAAAAGAATATTATAGGAACAACTGAACTAATAAAGAAGCTATATGAATTCAATGAGAAAAGACAAGTGTGGAATAGAATGAGATAAAAATCACAACTCTGAGAATACTGGATCCAATCCAACTCTAACCACAGTTTCAAATAGCTACAGGTCATGGGACATGGGACATAGGGCAAGAGATAAAAGTTCTATTAAAAAATAATGATCAATCAAAAGTGCCTGCAATGTAACACTTCCAAGCGTGCATAACAAAGAGTCACAGTATCTGTTTATAGAAAGGCTCGTCCAGCTCCAAACTACTTCTCAATACCTCTGTCTCCATATGATTATATCATTTCATTAGCACAAAAATCAAACATAAAAAATTGTGCAATATCAGTGTCTAGAACAAAAGCACATACCCCTATTGGAACTTTTGTTTCTTTGGAGTATATCTTTGTCTAGAACTCCTATGTGTGTTCGTAGAAAGGAGAGAGATGGTTGACATATCCCCAAAAAGGGCTGGGAACGGCTTTCGAGCTTGTCGTTGGAGTATATTTTATCATGCATATATAGTTTTCCCAAGTAATATAAGCACAAATGCTTCTCAAAGTTAGAGGAGAAAACAACACAATAAGTAACAAAACTAGATACATTCCGGAAAACCCAAGGCATCGACGACGAGCCCAAAGGATGGAGAGAGAGGGAGAGAGAGAGAGAGAGAGAGAGAGAGAGAGAGAGAGAGAGGAGTGCAATTGGTATTTGGTTTGCCGCCCAGTTTTTTGCTCTCTCCCTCTTTGTCCACCGGCTACAATAAGTTGATTTCTTTTATTTTAACCACCGTCTCGTCCTTGTCTTCACCAACATCCTATCTCTCCTTTATACTCATCAAAACCTCAACCTCACCTCTAGAAAAAGCTGCAATATCAGTCTATCAGCCAAAAAAAGCACAGCAGCATTCAATGGCAAGGCTTAGTCGGACTAACACTAACAAAAGCCTAGAGAGTCTAATGGACATGGACAAATCAGCCCAAGTTGCGAAAAATGCTGTTCCAAATCAACCTAGGAAGATGATTCCTGGCCATGGACTTGAATTCGGCAACTTATCTTACAGTGTCATGAAGAAACAGAAGAAGGATGGAGTGTGGATCACTAAGGAGGCTTATCTACTTAATGACATCTCTGGACAGGCTATAAGAGGAGAAGTCATGGCCATCATGGGGCCTAGTGGAGCTGGAAAATCTACGTTTCTTGATGCTTTGGCAGGTAGGATTGCACAAGGGAGTCTTGAAGGGTCAGTCAGGATCGATGGAAAGCCAGTTAGTTCTCTCTTAATCCCTTCCCCTACGGTATTCAACATGTACATAGTTATCAGCAAGAGACTTCTTGTGCAGGTGACAACAAGCTACATGAAAATGGTGTCATCTTATGTCATGCAAGATGACCAACTCTTCCCAATGTTGACGGTCTTCGAGACTTTCATGTTCGCAGCCGAGGTTAGGCTTTCCCCTTCACTTTCCAAGTCTGAAAAGAAACAAAGAGTCTTTGAACTTCTAGATCAACTTGGACTACAGGTAAAGTCATCATTCCTGCTCCCAAGCCCGCCCTCCCTCCCTCCCTCTCTCACATGATGGCTTTATGGCCGGCTTTACAGAGTGCAACACATACCTATATTGGGGATGAAGGGAGGACAGGAGTGTCTGGTGGGGAGCGACGTAGGGTGTCCATTGGAATTGACATAATTCACAAGCCATCTCTGCTGTTTCTTGATGAACCTACATCGGGTTTGGACTCCACAAGTGCTTACAGTGTTGTGGAAAAGGTTAAAGAAATAGCAAGAAACGGTAGCATCGTCCTCATGACCATCCACCAGCCTTCTTACAGAATCCAGATGCTCCTAGACAGGATCACTGTCCTTGCAAGGTAAACTATTCAACTGATATCATCCTTTGCCATCAGCATAAATTTGACACCCAAGGGAAGCAAGGGTCTTTCCCTAGCTAACTAGTCAAATATTTTGTTGCTACAGAGGAAGGCTACTATACATGGGAACTCCTGGTACTCTTCCTAACCACCTCTCTGGTTTTGGAAGGCCAGTTCCTGATGGAGAAAATAACCTCGAGTACCTTCTTGATGTGATCAAAGAGTACGATGAATCGACCCTTGGGCTTGACCCTCTGGTCCTTTATCAACGAGATGGCATTAAACCTGACGCAGCTGCCAGGACTCCGATTCCAAAAACACCAAAGACACCTAAAACTCTTCATGGACACTACAAAAAGACCCTGTCGTCCAAGCATGCCATCAGCCTCCATAGCCAACAGTTCTCAACCGGACCAAATACGCCTCGAGCAACTTCAGGCCAATTTGAGTATGATGATGAAGATGATGAGGACAAATTTGACAACTCTCTTCAGCGCAAGACAATTCACACTCCTATGCAGATACATAGCGGAACGCATAACCTACGGTTGGCTTCTCAGTTCTATAAAGATTTCTCTGTTTGGGTCTACCATGGTGTAACAGGCACTCCTCGCCGTGCACCATCGTGGACTCCTGCTCGAACTCCAGGAGCTACACCTGCAAAAACACCCAGTACAATTGGGAGGAGTTACGCCTCGAAAAGATATTCAACTCCTCACAGAAACCATGTTCCTGCCAAAACTCCTGTGTTTAGCCCATCTCACGATGGTTCATATATTCCTTCGTATGAAGAGTTTGAGATGGAAGTGCTTGATGAGCCGGAGCATAGAGCCAAGTTTGCAAATCCATGGCTCCGTGAAGTTGCAGTCCTCTCATGGCGCACTGCTCTTAATGTGGTTCGCACACCAGAGCTTTTTCTCTCCCGTGAGATTGTCCTGATGGTTATGGCTCTCATTCTGTCCTCCCTCTTCAAAAACCTTCATGGGAATAATTTCAAAACCATCAACCGGCTTCTGAATTTCTACATCTTTGCTGTATGCCTAGTTTTCTTCTCCTCAAATGATGCTGTTCCCACATTCATCCAAGAACGTTTCATCTTCATTAGAGAGACTTCCCACAATGCTTATCGAGCTTCATCATATGTCATCTCCTCCCTCCTTGTCTACCTCCCTTTCTTTGCCATTCAAGGCTTCACATTTGCAGTCATCACCAAATATATCCTCATGCTCAACAGCAGTCTCTTCTACTTCTGGCTCATTCTCTACGCATCTCTCATAACCACAAACGCTTATGTGATGCTTGTGAGTGCTATGGTTCCAAGCTACATCACTGGTTATGCTGTGGTGATCGCTACAACAGCTCTATTTTTCCTAACCTGTGGTTTCTTCCTGAAGCGATCTCAGATACCCAAATATTGGAGATGGCTCCATTACATTTCTGCAATCAAATATCCATTTGAGGCATTACTTACAAATGAATTTCAAGGAAAAACCTGCTACAACGGTAAGACCTCAGACCTATCACCTGGTCCTCTTGGTTCGGTCAGGATTAGTGCACTGCACAATTCCTCCATTGAACATCTGAAACCTCCATGCATGTTGATAGGGCAAGACATTCTCTACACCATGGATATTACAATGGACAACATCTGGTCTGACGTCCTCATTCTACTTGCCTGGGGAGTTCTATACCGCCTTCTCTTTTACGTTGTCTTGAGATTCTACTCCAAGAATGAGAGGAAATGAAAACACTCTGCATTTCCGTATCCGTGACTTCATATCTTCACATTTCCAAAATTATACTAGTCGGAGATCATATAGCACATTTTCGGGATTTTGACAGATCCAAATTCATCCTAAAGACAGATATAAAACAACGTTCACTGTTCCATTTGAACAATACGAATGGAATCTTATACTATTTGGTTTAAAGAATGCACCTTCAGAATTTCAGAGAATTATGAATGATATATTCAATTCATATTCAGAATTCTGTATTGTATACATCGATAATGTGCTTATATTCTCATCATCAATAAAACAACACTTCAAAAATCTCAAAACATTCTTATATGTCTGTAAAAAGAATGGCCTAGTCTTATCGGCTAAAAAGATATTTTTGTTCCAAACAAAGATACGATTTTTAGGTCACCATATAATCTGTGGAACCATAAAAACCAATTGAGAGATCTCTGGAATTTACAAACAAATATATATATATATATATATTTAATCAAGGGGAAGATCAATAAGATTGTAAGAATAGATATTTCTAATATTAGTAGCCCTTTTTTCAATCAGAATTCAGCACCATCATACTTTCCTAGTTTGGTATTAGATTTGACCAACACAGCAGAAAACTGGCCTTGACCTAAATCAAGTATTAATTTAGTTGGTGAATACATGGAAGATGTAGCATTCCATCTTCCAAAACCAAAGCCCAGGAGAGGAAAGGTGAAAAAAAAAAAGAAAAAAGGAAGAAGAAGAAAAAGAAAAAAAGCAACACACACACACATTGCCATGGACGGAGAAAAAAGTGTGGGATTTTATTGCATCTGTTGAGAGAGATTAGATCAGCATGACCTTGCCATTTCAGATGATTACAACCTAACCACGTCCCCAACAATTGAAGAGGGCAAAAAACTTTGAGCAATCCTAATTTATTGTCTAGAGCCCATGTTTAGGATGCACAAGGTCAGGATGAGTTTAAGTTCACATTTCACCAAGAACAAAACATCTCACAAAATTTAAATTTGTTACCATGCAACAAGAGTACATGTCCATACAAGATTATTAGTTAATACTTTTAGACATAAGGTTGCACATAAACAAAGTAATAACTAAGCAAAATAAAGAAATATGTTATGGTATGTAAGAAGACATGAGTGCACCCATAGTTACTTTAGTCAGGCATCAGGAAATTTATTAGAGAACCAACTCAAGACTGGCATGCATGCTGTGAAATCTTCCTTTCAAGTCCACTTTTATCAGCCCCCACAACTTTGTCAACCTCCTCGCCATTTTTTATGAAGAAGAAAGATGGAACGCTGCTAATATTCCATCGTGCAGCTACTTCCCTTGCCTCATCAATGTCAACTTTTAGAAAAACAACATTTTTGTATTTCTTTGCCAAGTCTGTATAGACCGGAGAAATGAAACCACAAGGTCCACACCATGTCGCAGTGAAATAAAGGATTGCCAACCGAGATGCTTTTGAAGCAGCATTCAGCTTGCCTTCCAATTCGGTGGCAGAATGAATTCCAATAACTTGTCCTGGTTTTTTTTTATTATTTTTGTTTGGGGGGGGGGGGACAAACAAACAAGAAAAACAAAAAATCAAATCAATGGGCAGACATACTTCAAAAGTTATTCCAAATTACAATTTATAGGGCATAGGGTTCGTTTTCCTCCTCCAAAACCAGGGGAACATTTTTCTCAAGTAGATTTCTGCAAACGATTAGGTTCTATACCCTTCCTATACATAATTAAGATCTCTGAGGGCTAGTAGTGAATTTACACAATATACACATCGTCAAGGAGAACCAATCTTTCTCCTCTGACTGGGACCCAATCTTTACAATCAAGACCAGTGCGGATCATGCCACTAGCATCAATTTAAGTTCAAAGTGAAAATTTATTCATCATAAGGTCTAGTTTGAAAAATAACAAATTTTTTCAACTCAAAACAAAACAAGTTTCATGGGTTATCATTATGTTATTAGCACCATGCAGTCTTACTTCCAAGTTCAAGATAAATTTTGCTATTGCATGCCTACATATTTGTGAGCAGGAAAATTCATCTGGAGCCAAAAGCCCCCAGCAATCAGCCTCAGTCTCTCAGCCCATTATCACAGCTGGTAAAGGTTCACAATATAATCCCATACTCTAGCTGCCGTTGACATGAAAATATAGTACTGGTTTTATTTCCCAAAAACTTAAAAGCGATTAACTCTTTTTGTATTTCTACTATGGCTTTAGAACTCGTCATTAGGGCCCACACATAAATGAAATTGCTATAATGGAGATCCTGATTTTATTAGGAGAGCATATGCTATAAATTTTACTAATTGAACAAGACCTACAGAATGCCAATATGGCAAAACAAAGTATTGAAAGAGTGCCCAAAACTAACAACATAAAAATGTATCAAGTAAAAGCAAAGAGTCACATGCATTTCAAATGCTACGAGTTGACTTGTCTACTTATCAAGGAATCGGTACTTAAATTACCCACGCATAGTTTGTCTTACCATCAGCTTACAAAATAGTTCTCTAAGCTTTGAAACTTACAAATTATATTCTATGAAGCATGAAAACACAGACACAAGGAAATGGACATGGACACCATCCAATAGGATGAAAATTCAGCAAATTTTCCTAAAGGACAGTATAAATTTCAAAAAAAAAAATTAATAAATTTTTTCTGTAATATCTCAAATTTAGTATATAAGCAATTAATGGAATTGAAGTGTGACAATAGGGACTCCGCTAAATATGTAGAATGACACAAGCATCCCAATCTCCCAAATAATAATTTGAGTGTCCAAGCTTCAGAGATTAACCATGATCATTTATATCTTGATCAGGGTTTCTTCATAGCTAGGCACATCAGCGCAATACTAGAACATAGTCTAAGTTTAATTACAAAATAAGGCCACATATCTTAGTTGAGTTCAGTCCTATCCTATATAAACTAAACTGAGGTCAACTCTCAGCCACAGCACCCAATTCTATAGTTCAAGGATTTAAACCGTAAAAGCAGGCAAAATGTATCCACCACTTGAGTCATTGTATTCTCTTCAGATTGCACAAACCCTCATTATATCAAGTGGAAACATATTTTAAAACATTTTGTTGACATTATCCATTATATTTACAAGCTTTACTATGATTTAAAACTTGGACTGTACAAGCATTTTATTAGGAACTACTACCATATTTGAACTTAAAAATTGTTGTACTGCCATATCTATGTCAGTGCAACTTATGTTACAAATGATTTGCTCCAGTTAATCAATCAATTGTAAACTCGGGAGGAAATTCATAGCTTCAAATCGTATATTGTAATCCTTTCCAACTCCCACAATGATGGACTTTCTAGAAGGATAAGCAAAGAACTCTTGAGCTGTCAAGCACTTTCTTTTTATACAGAGAAGAAAAGAGAATCCCTGAAAATGCACCAAGGAGATGCACTATGAGCTTGAATAAGAAGAGACAAACCTACAAAAGATATCACATCCTCCGATACTCCAAAAGTTTCATAGGAGAAAAAATGAATGAATCTACTCCAAAAATTAATAAAAAAAATAATCAAAGGTCTCTCTAAACAATTAATTTACTAAGATCCTTTTCCGTTGACATCCATTAAAACATAGGTGGACAAACTAAAGAATAATTGTCCTCTTTGCTGTAAAGCCCCTCAAACCGCTCCAAACCCACCATTTGAAGGTGATCTTTTTTGGATTCCTCTTTCACTTGGATTTCCGAATAGCACTTGCTCCCAGCTACATGTCCTTTGGACCCTTTGCCTGATTAGAAATGGATTCAAGCCACCGACACAAATATTGTCAGTCCTCTGCTCTAGCCAGATGAGCTACATGAACCACTTTCCTAAAGTTTGTTTTTATCATTGAATACTGCCCTACCTTACCACTTGACTAGTAAGGAAAAAGCCCTTAACTACTAACATAGAAAGGGCTTTTTTTGCTTGTTCGTCAAGCTTTACAAACATGATGTGGCTGGAGTAGTCGTACAGAATGTCAAATATGATCATTAATACTATTCACTAATTTAATCAAACCAAGTTGATAATGTAGTTGATAATGATAAGCTGAGCACCTACTTGCACTTTAATACTTCCACCAAGCAAATGTTGGATATGTCGTAGTAGTGGTAGATCTTCGAGTCCTACAGTGACTTCAAGAGAAGTATATCTCATTTTACTAACTTGAATATTTCCATCACCATCGATAATTCCAGCTAGCCACTCACAGAAGGATTTAATTTGCATCCTTTATAGTGCCTAATCAATCTGAGCCATAGAGCACACCGTCTCTCCTAATAGATCCAAGCTGCAGTAGGCAGGACTGGTAGATGATGGCATTAATTGATGTCCATAGCCTTTAAGTTCACGATGTAGAACAGACTGTAGGATAGGATAGTCTTTTTAATATGACATGTTTGAGAATTTGATAGAACAATAGTCTTCCGATACTCCCCTCTTCCTTTTTCCTATTCTTTATCTCAAGCCATTTTTCATTTATCATGAGCTTACCCTCTCTCTCTGGATCTAAACCCCCAACCTTTCCTGTCTTCTCCCTCTGGATTCTTTGTGTGTTCTACCCATCTTTCGTAGTTTCTTCAATCTCTTCTACTGTTTCTGGTTGCTAAACCTGAGCTTTGATTCTGTGTCAATTACAGTCTTCTTCTGTAGAAAACATAGATCACTTTATATGAACCTTATAGAAATGCCAAAAGAATGTGAAGCATGTGCCACACTTTTCAAATTCAATCAAGGAGTTTATAAATCAGTATTGACGGTGATGTTGATGCCAGTTTGTGGTGCTAATTTGGATAAGAAAAGAGCTTCATTCTAGCTAATACGCTTTATCTGATGTTACTAGTAACTCGAGAATTAAGAACTAGTCTTCCCATTCATCTAATTGAGAAGTAGGGTTGACAAAGTTCACATTTTACAAACTCTTGATTATTCATCGTAACAATTAAATTGGCTTCAACTTTTCCATTCAACCTTTTTCTTGGCCAGGGGGAAGTTTTTTTTTGGGGGGGTGATGATTCTGGAAAGCAGAATGAGATTAAAAGCCAACATATTCATGGATAGTGCTCAACCAGGTCATCAAAATCATGGAGAACATGATAAATATTACCTAACATCTTCACTTAGGACATGTTTGGTACAAGGGGAAAGGATAGTGTAGTGAGGTAAACTTTTGTAGATTATTGTGGGTGCTATGCATGGTTGAGTCAGAAAAGGAAGAATTCCATGTTGATGGTGTTGATAGGAACTTGCATAAAAATTTGATAACAGTTTTGAAGATGGGCTGTTGCAGAAAGGAAATCAGAGATCATGTGGATAAAAAAAATTAAATGTCTTGTTGAGATTTCGAATGAAGAGATCACTTTAGAAGACTCAACCTTGTTCTCATAAGTTTCTGAGAGATAAGCCTCATTTTTAAGTAATAGCTGTCCATCAGGGCGGGGGTTTTGATGGTCTAAGCACCATGATACCTTTTCTTAAGCCTTAAGGTGGGTATAGACTCTCTTTCTCTCTCTTACTTCTATATCACCTCAAAGATCTGATTGTCAACATGAAACTAAGAGTTCCCTAATTTTGTCTTGCTTTGAAGTAATCAATTCAATCTTGGCAGCCTACACACGCTTATTGGCACCATATTGATTCCCATAACCTTAATGTCATTACAGAATTGAGTTCTTTGGTTTATCTGCCCATAGTTATTTTCCTAGAAGGCAAGAGGGATAATCAAGAGGGATACATCCTTAACAAATTAGACTGGAGCTTGACTGTGCCTAGTGCTGCCCTCAACCAAGACGACCCCGCTTTTCTTATCTTTATACTAAGAGGAAGAGTCCTAATAAGGTGTGGGGAGGAAATAGATCCCAATGTGCCAGGGGAATATAAGGTATCAAATCCAAGAAATTAGTTGCATTGTCATGGGTGTTACTAAGGGAAAAGGAGAAAGGTAATAGAAACCATTCTATGAATCTCCAACGATATTGTCATCACACAAGAATCTAAGTTAAAAGAGCTAGATGATAATTTTGTTAACTCCACTTGTCAATCCACTGCCAATTTCTTCCTAATAGTAGTTCTTCGCACAAAATCATCATTATCTAGAATGTCAAAACCTTGTCATCTCAATAGCCTTCATGGGCAATTTTCCCTATCGTTTCTTCGAGGACTTCTTAGTCTTGGTTTACGTTCCGGTATGGTATGTAGCTCTTGAGAGAAGATGTACAGGATTTTTGATTTGTGCTCACCGAATCTGTGCATAGATGAGGGTTTAATGTTGCTAGATTCTTATTGGAGAAGCTTAATAGGTCTAGGATTACCGATACTATTGCCTCTATTCTCTTTACTAGGGATTGCAAGTTACAAGATACTGAACTTTTCGATGCCCAACATACTCGTATGAGCCCTAGTACACGATTTAGTCAATGGATACTCTGCAGGGAATTCCTCTCTTCCCTTGCTAGAGTTTTCTCTCTCTTAGACCTTAGGTTTGACAGCCAAGATCTTGTTCCTTAACAAGTTTCCTACCGCACTTCTTTTATGAGAATTAGACTTGCCTTTTTATATATCACACTCTCTTTAAATAAAAGAAATTAGGATTTACAATAAAATAAAATTCTTACAAAAAAACAAATACTAAAATTATTCCTAATATGACGATTCTATTTTAAAAAAGATAGCTATCAACTAAAATTAGAAAACTATTAATTTTTCTAAAATATTTTCTTTTTATTAGTTTCCAAATATCCTCCTATAAGATCTCTTTTCAATGATATACACGTTCTAGAATAATCTTTTTTAATTATATCCAAGCGCATATCATTACTCCCCTCTTGAACAAAGAGCTTGTCCTCAAACTTGAATTCAGGAAGGGTCTTCTCCCAAAAAGCCTCCACCCTCATCCTCTTCTTTGGACTTTAACATACCATGCTTAGCCTCTCAAAGTTCCATTGTTCCAGAAATTCTTGCCCAACAACTCTACCTGCTGCAACCTCTTGTTTTGCAGTCACTTTCAATCTTGTAATTTCTTCTCCGACAGCAGCAATATCCAGCATAAGTCCTTTAACACTTTCAATTGTCACTCTCTCCTTTTCTTCAACTTCCTCTATATGCAGCTTCCTTTGCCCGAGCCCCTTTACCCGAGCCTCGACTTGCTCTTTAAGTGAAGTTGACCCTGCCTTGAGAACGGTTGTCTTTCCTCTGCCCATCTGGCAATTAAAAACAAAAGCATCTATAATAGGCACATTTATGGCATTTCCATGCTTATCTACTCCCCTGCCAAAAGCATCCAAACGTAGAGAGGCCTTGAATGGCTTCTGTTGGATAGCTAGGTCAGTTGTTAATTGACCTGGAAATATATTTATAAAAGGCACAAATTCAGAATCATGGTGAAATTCTATCTTGGCAGCTTCAATGTTGGGAATATTTGTAAGACCAACCAGACCAGTCATGCCACCCATAGGCAGCTTCACGGAAGCCACAGTGGCAAAGTAGTTGCATTTGGTTCCACCTGAATAGAAGCAGTAACAGTAGCAGTAGATGGAACAGGCAGAGGTAATTTGCAGGTACCAGGGAAGGGGGTTTTGTCCCCTCCTTGGGTCCTACAGAGGGGTTGCCATCTGAACTTGTGCTAGCACCCTTATTCGACAAAGGAATTTTCTTTAGCTTCTTTGCCAAGTCCTTCAGCATTTGTAAAGCTTTTTTAGCTTTTGCTAAAGCATCAGGAGATAGGCTTCCACTTATGCAGGCAGTTGAAGACGATCTATCAGTGCTCGATTTTCCAAGATCCTCATGAGATCTGGTAATACTAACACCCTTATCTTCATTTGCGGTAGTAATGGAAGACACCTTCGGTCACACAATCTAATGCCATATTGAGTGGCTTTGCTGTGCCTCTAAAGTCATGGCACTTTTTGGGGATAGCGGTTCCTCCTTCTAGCAGACTACTCCTTTCTTCCCCTTGGTTTGCAAGGGTGTGGCTGTTGCTCCACACCTGTTGGACCTTACTGCTCCCCTACAACTCTCGCCGAAGCAGCTCCATCTGCAAGATTAGTGTTGTCTGTTGTTGCTGCTGCAACTTCTGGAGTTTCTCCACTGTAGCTAGTTGTTGCTCCATTCCCTGCTCGTATTCCCTCATGAATCTCCCCATCCAACTAAACCATTTTGCAAAATTTTCCATGACGGCCGGCTTTGATACCAAATTGGTATGAGCCCTAGTACATGATCTAATCAATAAATATTCTACAGGGAATTCCTCACTTCCCTTACTAGAGTTTTTCGTCTCTTAGAACTTAGGTTCGACAGTCAAGAACTTGTGCCCTAAAAAATTTTCTACCACACTTTTTTTATAAGAATTAGATTTATCTATTTATTGATCACACCATCTTTAAATAGAGAAAACTAGGGTTTACAATAAAATAAAATTTTTACTAAAAGCAAATCTTTAAAATTATTTCTAATATAAAAAATTCATAAAATTAACGTAACTACTATTTTTAAAAAAAGATAGGTATCGACTAAAAAATGAAACTACTATTTTTCTAAAATATTTTCTTTTTACTCGTTTCTAAATATCCTACTCGAAGATTTTCTAGAATAATTTTTTCCAATAGTATCCAAATGCATATCACATACTTGGAGTGGGGAGTGAAAGGCTACCTCCCGTAACAATCAGACTCTAACGTGCAGGAGTCTTGTTTCCCAAATCTCAGATATGAAACCCTCACAGGAACCACTTTAGACCACTATTCTATATTTTTAGAATATAATGATACCAGTTGGGGCCCTACTCCTTTTATATTTGAGAACATGTGGCTTTCTCCTAGAAGTCTCACAAAGGTTGTGGAAGATTTTTGAAGAAATACCCATGTAAAAGCATGGGAGGGTTTCAAGTATTCATGAGGTAATTGAAAAGTCTCACGGAGGTTCTAAAAGCTTGGAACAAAGAGATTTAGTTGATGTTAGCAAGAAGAAGTGTTATCCTTTTAAGATTGATGAGCTAGATTAACCGGATGTTTTCTGCCCTTCTACCCATAAAAAGTCTTAGGAATGGTTTTGGGAGTTTCTTCTAAAGGACGAAATAAGTTTGCTTCAGAAGGCTCAAATGAAGTGGGTTTGATACGGAGATTGTGACTCGAGGCTTTTCCATTTGGTGTGCAATCGTAGAAAGCAAAAGAGTTTTATTAGAGAACTAGAGGATGACGTGGGAAATGTTATTGCCAATCTTATCTTTTTGAGAACACCATTACTGATTTCCATTGAAATCTTTATGCTGAGGAGGATAGAGGTCGTCTTTGAGCAACATTTTTATGGTAGGGTGCGTACTGAAGATGTTTTCCTTTCTCAATTTCGATTGTGGGTAACACTATTCTTTTTCTCAAAGAGGACAATGATGGTTTTCAAGATATAATCACCCTTCTAACATCTCTGAGAAAACTTTGGGGGTTCAGATCAATAGTGAACTTGTGAGCATAAATGTGTCCAATAGATCTTTTGCTTTGCAATCAATTATCAATTGAAAGACGAGGGATGGACTATTTCCTACTTAAGAGTTCCTTTGAGGGAGGGGAAGTCTGACAAATGTTCATTTTTGGGAAATCCAAGAACTGTACAGGAAGTAATTTTTCACCAAGTTGAGATTTCTTTTTCCCCCATACATGGAATATTGCCTTTGCCCTTGCAAACTTGCAATTCTTGAACCTTGTCCCACCATGCGAAACATAACCATGTAACCTTGTTGCCACCAATTTTACCTTTCAATTTTCAGGAGTACCTTGGTAACCAAAGAATTCCTTAACAACACTAAGGTAATTAAGAAATTCTTCTGGTTGATGACAACCATAGAATTCTGGTAACTTCATTTTAATGCCATCCAGAGGTTGAAAATTCATAAAAATCAATCCACCTTTACTGGGTTTGATGATCCGCAAAAGGATTCACATTGTTGGAATCATCACCAACATAGCCATGACTTCAACCATGCTCATTGTGAACTTTGGTTGATTAAGTTCTAGAGTAAGTAGTTCAACTTGCCTTCGAAGTGCCTGAATTCCTTCATCTCTTATTCCGCCCATCATTTGGTTTCTTTGACACCCTCTCCCTCTCCTTGCTGCCATTAGAAGAAAAACCTTAAACCAAGAGCTTTTACAAGGCACTGACACCAAATATTGCATCTACCAAGGAGGAATAAAGAAAACAAAGAAAACAATAACAGCCACTAAGAAGTAAGGCAACGGAGCACACCTCAACCTAAATTCTTATCAAAGAAGTTTAATACGAAATGATCTGTCATCTTCCTCCTTAATCCCCTTGTTTAAAAGAGCTAAAATCATTAATAACAAGGTGACTATTCAGTTTAATAACTCCTTTGAGAAGCAACATCCTTCCTAGTAAAGGGATTAATACCTTCCCAAGAATTTCCACAATGAACTTGGTAGTAATTGATATCTACTAATTCCCAAGAATGACCAACCCAAACTTGGTAGGAATTATAGCATCAATGTTCACTGCATCAGCGTAAAACATAAAAATGAAATGATATATTCTCTTGATTGCAATAAGGCATCTTACATTTACTTTTAAAAAATATAAATAAAAAATAAAAATAGAAAACGCATGCATACTTAGTAGAATCCAAGGAAAACCATTAGGAGCAATACGATTATGTAGACTGTTTTCGGATTTCAGGCTGAGGTTCACTTTTGCCACTATATCCCAATAATACATAGCAAGATCAGAATATCACAAATTTAATCCAATATTAGCAAGGTAAAAAGGCTAACCATCTTGTAAGGCGGACCTGGCTTCTCGATCCTGCATTACAGTTGAGGAATCTATCAAAACAAGCTCAATGATGACAAAAGAGGGGAAACTAATGAAACTTCTAATATATATGTATATATCCATATGTGTGTGTATCTATATATGTGTATATATATGTGTGTGTATATATATGTGTATATATGTACCATAAGTGTGTGTGTGTACATATATATATACACCAAATTTGGCACCACAAACTCCAAATTAGTCCATCCTAACCCTCCAAATGGTCAAAACAGTGAAAACCTCTAAACTTGATTGCAAAGCTAGTGACCAACGTACCAATTTAATAGACCACCTCATAACAAGCTCGAAAAACATTCAAAAAACATATGCAAGAGATTATATTAACTTTCGAAAATTAACTTACTGAAGGTTTACTTTCAGAGGCATTCTTCTTCTCCCTTTCATACTTTGCCTACAATAAAGGATGACAGGAAGAAGTTAATGACTTTATACAGGACAAAACATTCCATATAACTTACCTATGAACATACCTGGGCTTCAGCTCGCCTATGTTGCCTCTCAAGTTCTGCCTTTTTCAACTCCCTCTCCTTTCTCATCCGCTCATATTTTCTCCTGTGATTTTCAATTTTATGAACATTGGGCTCAACCTGAAAATTACAAGCACAAGATGGGTAAGTAAATATGATTTTTTTTCCTCGAAAGGAAATAAAAAAGAGTCACCTTTTTAAGTGCTGTATCAATCTCCTCATCATAGTCTAACTTTGATGCTAGTCGCAGATCGCTGGCAGCTTCTTCCCACAAGCCCAACATGGCCCTTGCCATTCCTCGCACTTTATATCCTTTTGCTGAATCAGGGTTTATCTGAAACACATGGTTGCAAGGGACGAAAACAAATTTAGGAACATGAACTGACATTCCATTATGGCCTTTATGAACATAGCCTAGCCAATTTGACAACCTGCAAAGCTGCATTAGCATCACGGATAGCAGCATTTGGCTTCTTTAGCTTCACAAACACACTGGCTGAGATTAAGCATGTTCAACTTTTAAGTGAGCCGAAGAGAATGTGTATATGGATATGAAGTTGGAAAGCAACCAATCAGGACCATCTTCTAATGTTAAATTACCTCTAGTTGCATAAGGTATCGCTGAACTTGGATTTAACATGATAGCTTCTGTGAGATGATCTATCGCTGTATCCAGCTTACCTGCAAAGCATTTGCTACTTAAAAAAAAAATAAAATAAAATAAAGGATAAAATAAAAGAACCAAACAAGAGCCATTAAGAAAGTCAAAATGTTATAGTGTACCTTCAGATAATGCATCCATAGCTTTCGATTTTGACACCTGAGCAGCATCTCGGTTTGCATCACTTACTTCAATGGAAGGATCTCCCATCTGGGAGAAAAAAGAAAAAAACAAAGAAAAAAGCACACAACAGATGAAGTTAGTCAGGATGTAGCCATATCAACCTTTGCTTAACCCCTCCATTCTTCACACAAGAACCTTTTGTGGGGGATCATTGTCAGGCTCCACAAGGTCTGTCTCATCCAACTCAATATCAGACTCGACAATATCATTAACTAGCACATCTTCTCTTGAGGGGTCAGACACTTTAGCATCAACATGTTCTTCAGCTTTACTGCCTCTATCTTGCATATTGGTTTTCTGAAATCAGAACATTGCCTGAATGTTTATGTAGTTGTCATCCAAAAAGAGGTCTAATAAACAAACAAACAGTCTAAAGAAAACACTAGGAGTGCTTTCAGATGTCTTTGTAATGCTATTCCAACAAGCTAAAAAAATTCCATTTTACTTAGACACCATGATAAGCCACAGAATTAAGTTTACTAAGCAGATGCCCAATGAGAGTACATGACCACATTATGGGTTATCACATGCATTGATGACAAAAATTGCCTCAGGCTTACGGTAAATCTGATTTACTAGCCAGAACAACAAACAAGGTTGTGATAATTTGTGCAAAGACAACTGTTTGATCTTCATCCTCTGCCAGCTTATATACATTTCAGGCACTTACGGAGTTAATGCTTCTAAAATATGTAGAATAAAAATTCAGGGTTCAGATCACGAATGAATTTCGTGAATTCGAAAATACCACAAGAATGCCCACGGCCCAAGGATCATGAGAATAATTTTTGTTAAATTTTTAGAACATGTTTACACCATGAAAAAGTTCGGTCGAACCTTTCGATCGTACTAACCACAAAACTTTAGATCTATTGAATTAGAAAACAAATTGATGCATGCAAATTGTCTACATATGTTCCTGATACTCGAATCTATCGATTTGAGTGATTAATTGCAGTTAGCGTCACTGGAAACCGGGTTTTCCAATTTTAAGACAAAATTCCTCCTAAAATCAAGACTAGGATAAAGAAAGAAAGGAAGTCAAGACGACCTGGTGGCAAACTCGTCGAGCGAGGAAGAACCGGCCCAAACACATGGGCACGTTAAGTATGTGCGCGATGAGGCACGTGAGCGTAGGAGCTGGCGTGTGAAGTTTACACACAAGAGAGACGCGTGAGCATCAAAGGTCAGTTTCGGGTCGGGTAGACCCGGATCTGCATCCCTACCCGTTTCTCGATCCGGGATGCAATTCGCGCACGTGCAGGCGCATGACCCCACGCGCTGCATGTTTGGTGCGTGTGCCGGCGCATAATCGGCGCGTGAGGCATTAGCAGGCTTTGCTGGAATATAATTTTTTATTTTTTTATGGTCCTATGCTATTAAATGTGACTTTTTATAAATTTTTGTGTATCGAATTCAAATCAAGATGGTAAGATGCAGTCTCAGGTTGCGGTGTATTATGTCCGTTGACTCATATGCTCGCTTTAAAGTCTATACTCAAGTCATTTAGAATTTGTTTGTTCAAATAGTGGACAAAATGTGAGAATAAATATCAATAAATCACTAAATTCTTTATTGCTGTAATGACAACTATCGTATTAGATTTCTGTAAGGGGGATAAACTGAACGGTAACAATTGCTAGATTTTACATTCAGTTTATTCTCGAGGAACAAGATTATATGAGATTTTGAAACACGAAATGGTTGATCCCGGCGAGGGTACAGCACCTCAGACTAGACGGGATAATGAGGTCTATCATGCGTGGAAAAAGATGGATAACCAACTTAAGACAATTCTTAGCAGTGATACAACATTTATAAATCTATGATGAAAATGCTATGGTGAAAATGCTAACTTATAAATTTATAACTTATAAGAAAATGGTTAATTATACAATAATACAATATTTGATACAAATGTCGAGTATGATCATCAGGTTGAGGAATACGGATAAGCCCATTTCGAATAAGTTTAAAGTATTGGGTATGATCCGATCTTTACCTGACTCATGGAAGATCATGAAAACCTATCTCACACATGATGAGAATATTCATACTTTCACTTATGTGAATAGACACTGTGAGCTCGACGAGCGTCTAGAGATGAGTAGGCCATACACAAGTCATACTTATGCAACGAAGTCGAGTAAAAACTCCCGTGACACCAAACACGTAAGGCATAAACGTGAGAAGAAAACTCAAGATCTAGACAAAAAAAACCATCCGATAAATCCAACAATAAGGTACAAAAGCCCAGGAAGAATAAGTTTGATAAGACCAATGCGAAGTGCTACGCCCACGGTAGATTTGGTCATTTTGCACATGAGTGTGACAGATAAAAGTTATGTCTTTTTTCTTACGTGGTTTGAGTTTTGTCTCTCATCCACTGTGATACTTATTGATTTCTCTCATTTGCAGATTATAGACTCAGGAGTCACTGACCACGTAACTCAAGACAGGAACACATACGCGGAGTTCCACTGAGTGAGTCCTCAGGCTAAAAGGATTTACGTGGGAAACAAAATATTTATCGTCGCAAGAGGAATTGACACTTGATTTTAGTATTTTGTTCAGATCGCCTAAAATATGCTTTGTTTATTGGAATCTTTATTGTTTCTATTAGTTATGACAACTTTTTAATTTGTTTCGGTTTTGTGAATGGACTTATGTATTGGATGCTATTTCTTTTAATAGTATTTCTTGTCATTTTTTTATTGTTTTTATATCTGATTGCGTAAATGATGATGTGAATGCATGACATAGTAGACCTGGACCTATAGGGTAAGAAAGGATTAATCGATTAGCAGCTAATGGTCTATTAGGCCCACTACCCAAAGTCGAGTTGCCCATATGTGAATTGTGCCTAACCGACAAAGTTACGAAAAAACCATTTGACAAAGCAATAAGAGTTGGGACCTTATGAACATGAGAACCCGAAATAGAGCTATGTACTTTATTACCTTCATAAACGAATACACGCGTTTCAGTTACATCTATCTGATATCGCACAAATATGAGATATTGAAATATTTTAGGAAATTTATTAACGAGATTGAGAATCAATTAGACTTAAAAATGAAAACTCTCGTAACCGATCGGAGGCGTAAATATTTGTCTGAATAATTTAGAGAGGTCTATTTCAAGAAGTGTAATACTAGACAGTTGACTATTCCTACTGCTCCTCAGCTCAATAAAGTAGCTGATAAGAGAAATAGGACTTTGTTGAAGATGGTAAAATCTATGATGCGACAAACCAATTTGTCCATCTCCCATTGCAGAGATGCTTTATTGACTGCAACCTACGTTCTCAACCGTGTCCCATCAAAGTCCACAATTAGTACCCCATATGAGCTTTGGAGAGGGAGACAACCTAACCTTAGCCACTTGAGGTCATGGGGTTGTGTCACGTATATTTACGATTTCTCGCATCCATATAGCAAGTTAGACCCACTAGAAAAGAAATATATCTTTATAAGATACTCAGAATACTTCAAAGTGTATGTGTTCTTAGGTGAGCATACGGACAACACTGTCACTGAAATTGAATCCTGTAATGCCACATTCCTTGAAAATGATTTCCCTAATAAATGTAAAATCAATCGGTGCTTTACTTTCTATAAGATGGATGAGGCTAATGGCTCAGCTGAGCCCGGCGACAATACCAAGAAACCATTACAGATCTTGGTTCTAACGAGAGCGATCCATCTAGAGGTAAAGAGATTCTCCCTCCTTATAGGATATCGAGGACACGTACTTAAACGTCACTTCCCAATTGAGGGTGAGGCCCTCATTGTGACCATCGAAGATGATGAGAAGTCTAAAACAGTCCAAGAGACTCTTGAGGGTTTTGCGAATGACCATTGGTTGAAAGTCTTGGATGAAGAGATAAAATCAATGACAATCAATAGGTCTGAGACCTAGTTGACTTGTCTGAGGGTAAAAAGACCATTGAAAATAAGTGAATTCTCAAGATTAAAAGAAAGGTATATAAATCGATAGAGAAGTACAAAACCTATCTGGTAGCCAAGGATTACACTCAAACTAAGGACGTGAACTATGAGACTTTATCCTCAATTGTCAAATTTATCTCGATATATTTACTTTTAGCGATTCTCGCGAACATGGATATGGAGTTATACCATATGGATGTAAAATCTGTCTTACTTGACTGAAGTTTGGATGAGAAAATCTTTATGGAACAACCCTTTGAATTCGTTCTAAAAGGTCAGCAGGATTAGGTCCTTCGAGTTCGGAAGTTGATATACAGCCTTAAACAATCATCCAGACAGTAGTACCTGAGATTTCATGAAAAAGTGATATCTTATGAGTTTGTGATAATCAAGGAGGATCATTGCATGTACCTAATACGTTCTACTAATTCCTTTGTGATCATGTTCTTATATGTGGATGACATTCTATTGGTTAGGAAAAACAAAGAGTATCTAATGATTATTAAAATATGGTTATTGTCAAGTTTTAATACGAAAGATACGGGTGAAACTCAATTCATTCTTGGAGTTAAGATCTAAAGGGATCGCTCGAAGCGGGAGTTGACTTTCACAAGAGTCTTATATTATGAAGGTTTTCGAGCATTTCAAGATAAGCGATTGCAATCTCATAGATATTCCTATCATTAAAGGTAAGGGACTGAGTGTTGATATATGTCCTAAAATTCGGGAAGAAATATGAGAGATGAATAGAATCTCTTATGCCAGTAGAATAGGCAATCTGATATACGCAATAATGTGTACACGACTAAATATTTGTTTTGCAGTAAATCTAGTGAGTAAATATCAATCGAATCCTAGAAGGGGTCACCGGAGAAAAGTGAAAAGAATTCTGAGATATTCCAAGAGAACTACAGAGCTCTCCTTGTGTTACAGAGAAGATGATTTGCGTCTTCATTAGGTATTCAAACACCAACTAGGGTAGCAATATAGATGAATGCAAATCGACATCAGGTTTTGCTATCTTGTCCAACGACGGTGCCATATCTTGAAGAAGCAAGAAGCAAACCTATGTATCTTCATCTACGATGGAGGCTAAGTTTGTGACATACTTAGAGACAGTTCAGGAGAGTGTTTAACTCCGAAGATTTTTGGATGATTTAGGGATTGTGGCAAATAAAGGGAGATCAGTGATAATTTATTTGATAATCAGGCTGTCATTACCTACAACCAAGATCCTAAGTATCACAGTAGAATCAAATACATTGATATCAGATACCACTTTGTAAAAGATATCATCGAGAAGCGTATGATGACATTAAGTACACTTTTACAAACAGTATAATGGTCAATCCTTTCACCAAACCCATTACAAGAGATTCCTTTATGAGACATAAGAAATCATTAGGTTTATATGTATTTTGACATTTTTCACTATATACTGATTATAGTACTTATTGTTTTATATATATGACATACGTGCATTATTCAGTCACAAATTTAATTATTACAGTTATTTGTTATCATATATTTTGTGATGAGGTGTGATAAAAGATATATCAAGCAGGTGTGGTCAAGTCTCTCACACGAATGATCATCTCTGGCTTTAAGTGAGCGAGGATGAGACGGTTTCTAATTATAAGAGACTTTGAAAGTAACCCTGCTAAAATATAAATCGCCCTTATACGTGTTCAGGATGAGATTTATGTGATATGACTGACATGAACATACCCACATCCATATTATCTGTAAGTAGTTAAGTCCGAGATTTGGAATATCACCTACGTCTCGTGATATCATCTCTTAGATACTCTCTCTGAGATCTCTGAGTAAAGTCTCATGTGTAGACTAAATCACATACCTGTACAATGCAAGAGAAATCTAATATATGCCCTTTGGAGAAATAGGGGAATGACAATGTGGTACATGTTTCATACTACAACAATAACAACAAATTTAATCTTAATCCCAATATTTGATGTCGGTCATTTGAGAGATAAATTTAAAAAAATAAATAAAAGAAAAATAAAGTGAAAATAAAAGAAAAAAAAATAAAAAGAGAAATAAATAAATCAATAAATAAATATCTAAAATATATTGATTTAATTTGTGCAAATTCTTCTACGCCATCCATTTCTATCCAACATAATTTCTTCTTCTAAATCCTTAATTTCCATATCTTTACAAATAATTTGCATTCAAGTTTTTAACGATCTACCTTTACATTTTACTAAATCTACTATATTGAAATTCTCGGTTCTCTTAATCAGGGTATCTTTGGATCTTCTTTGCACAAGCCCAAACAAGCTCACACGGCACTCTCGCATCTTATCCACAATTGAGCTAACTCCCAACTTGTTACGAATTTCTTCGTTTCTAATTCTATCTCTTCTATTTTTTTCACACATCTATCTAAACATCTTCATTTCTTCTACAATCATCTATATGTCTCCATCAAATGTCTTAATAAGTGGATTGCTTCCATGGTAGATCTTTCTGGCATAAATTCAAATTGATTTTGTGATACATTTATCTCTGATCTCAATCTATGCTCTATTACTTTTTCTCATAATTTCATGGTATGACTCAAAATTTTAATTTAATTGGAGCAATCCTATATGTCTCATTTATTCTTATATAACGGTACAATTACACTCTTCCTCCATATTTGGGGTATTCTCTTAATTTGTCAAATTTTATTGAAAAAATCCGTTAACACTTTTACACCAAATTCAGCCAAATATTTCCACACTTCTATAGGAATGCCATCAAGTTCTATGGATTTATTGCACTTCATGAGAGTGAATCTTATGTTTAAAATCTCTATTATCATCTTCTACAAGTATCTAAATATTTCTTATATCTATTATACACTTAACATTAAAAAGATCGTCAAAATAATCACACCAACGCTTTCTAATATTCTCATCCTTTACAAGTATATTATTGGTTCCACTCTTAATGCACCTAACACCATTTAGATCTTTACCATTTTTTCTCTTAGTTTGGCAATTCTATAGATCTCTCTCTTTCTCTTAGAAGAGGAAATGGTGTTGGAAAGAAATGGATGGCGTAGAAGAATCAGCATAAATTAAACAAATATATTTTAAATATTTATCTATTGATTTATTTACTTATTTTTCATTTTCTTTTTACTTTATTTTTATTTTTATTTCATTTTTCTTTTATCTATCTTTTTCAAATTTGTTTCTCGAATGGTCAATCTTAAATATTGGGATTAAGACTCATTTTGTTATTGTTGTTGTTCTCTCTCTCCGTCTTTAGTCTCCAATTTTTTGTATAATTCATTATACAGCTTGCTCTTTGACTCTTAGATAATCATTTTCACCTCTTTTTTTGCGTTTTTATATTTGTCATATATATCACTACTACTATTACTTTTAAGATTCCTATAACACTCTCGTTTAATATGGAGAGATGTTTGAATTTATTCGTTCCGGCACAATAATTCTTTGCCTATAAGGACCTCCTTAGATACACCAAGAACTTCCTTACCTATGCTCATAATATTGGTTGATATCTCTTTCCCCATTATTTCTGAATCATTATTAATAGACCAATTGCCAATTGAATTAATTTTTCTCTAAAAGTCGTCATCTTTTCTATTTTCAGATTTCACCACTTAATTCATGACTCCATGAATGGACGATTTCTTTTGCCTTTTAGACACGTATATCTACAACTAAGGGTTTATGCTGAGTTGCCACACTCTCCCCCAGTATAACTTTACAATCCTTAGAAGTCATTCTATCATCTTTCCTAGTGAGAAAGAAATATATTTCACTAACATTAGACTCACTTTTATATGTAACTAAGTGCGATTCTTTTTTCTTAAAATATGTGTTTACAAGTACCAAAATCGAATATTGTAACAAACTCTAAAATGGTTCCTCTCGCCTCATTCCTACACCCAAGTCCCAAGTTTCCATATACGGTTTTGAATCCTTCATTCCTCTCGCCTACATATCCATTTAGATCTCCTCCTATAAATAGTTTATCTGTACTAGATATAATTTGTATAAAATTATCTAAATTCTTTCAAAATTTTCTTTTACTAATTGCATTTATATCTATTTGAGACGCATACACTCTAACTATATTAACTATGTTGTCTTCATCTACTAACTTGACAATTATAATTCTTTCTTCTTTCTTATCTCTATTACATCTTCTAATAGATCGTTATGTATAATTATTTCTACCACATTCTTAGTTCTATCCCTACCTGTATACTAAAACTTATAACTATAGGGTTCTACTATTTTAGCCTTCTCCCCCACGCACTTAGTTTCTTGAAGCACAAAATATGAATTTTTCGTTTATTCATTATTTCTTCTATCTCTCCTAACTTACTAATTAAGGATCCTACTTTCCAAGTGACTATGCGATCCTATTTTCATGGACTAAGTTATTTACCCGCACCTTAAAGTCCCTTGTTAACTTGTCGCCACATCCGGGATCTACTGTAACGCGTCGCTGAGGAGAAAACATCCCAAAGGTTTTTAATTGTTTGTCTCTCATTTTTTCTCATTTGACAAAATTTTTACGCTGACTGTCAACCTACAGCAACCCTACTCCTTTACCCAGACTTGAGATAAACCGTGGCGAAGTTCTTCAAATAGAGATATATAAAACAAATTAAGTAAAAAAACACAAAATAAATAATAGCAAATAAGTACATAAATAAATAAATAGGTAAATAAAATGAGAGATATATATCATAAAATATATATCTATAATAATAGTAATAATAATAATAATATCAGTAATAATGGTAATAGTGAGAAGTGATAATATTAATAGTAATAATAATAATAATAATAATAATAATAATAATAAAATAAATAATAATAATAATAATAATAGTTACTAATGATATAATAATCCTACTGATAATAATAATATTAATACTAATTATAGGATTACTAACAATAACAATGCTATGAGCACCGGACAGAGAAGGCAAGGGGGAAGGGAGGTGGGGGGAGGGAGGCAAAAAGTGAGAGAGCAGGCGACCAAGGAAGAGGGTAGAGGGAAGCCGAGAGCGTGGAGGGGTTTTTGCCTTGGGAGTGGTGATAGGCTTCCTACTGGCATCAGCAGTTGGAAAGGGAGGCAGAGAGTAGGCGAGGGGTCAGCAGGAGAGGGGGAGGGAGGCAGAGAGAGAGAGAGAGTGCAAGAGAGCGAGAATGGGTCCTAGATCAAAGATCCGTCAAAAGATTTGAGTTTTTCTTTACCGAGTCGAGAGAGATAGATCTGGATTTCCAGCAAGATTTGGGGCTTCGAGGGTTTCCGAGTACGGATCTGGACCGTTATGGTGGATGGGAAGATCTGGTTCACCTAGAGGTTGGGGGGAGATAGTAGGACCTATTATTTGAGATGCTAGTGTGATCATGATCCTCATTCCCACTATGTAAAATCCCAGATCCATTGGGCGGAATCTTTTATACCCTTATTACTTTCGCCTATTTTAGAATTTTTAATTCAATATTTGCTATTTTAGTCTATTTACATATAGTCCGAAAGATAATTGAGCTACAAGGGACAGGTCTAGAAAAACAATTGAATTGAGGTTAATGGATTCAAGTTTGGAAAAAAAAAAGACTAATTGATATTACATCATCGTGTAACATTCACCGGTCGACATGTTATGTTAATCCATATTGAGATTCAAATATAATAGTAAATACGCAGTCGAATAATAATTGGAGATCACTTTCGATGAGAAAAATAACTGGATGGATATAACCACAATGAATCTGGAGTACATCGAATTGTTTTTTGTACTAGTGGTGGTTCATCAATCATTCTAGTAGGTGTATTGAGAAATCTTTGCTTACAGGTGTTCTCGCCGATATCACGACGCCCATGTGCAAGTGGGAGATATTAATAAGTATGTTCACGTAGTGGCATTTTACCAGAGTTAAATTTCATTCAATTTTGAATTCGAAATAGGGATAATGAGATAACTCCCATTATCCCTTAACTGACCCATGATCTCTTAACCTCCATGTGAGTCTCTCCAATTATTCTAAGAACTTTTTACGTAAGTTATTCTTTTTTGGGAGCAAGTTGAGGATTTGCCATGAGGGAGAGAGATTGAGAGATCACATTTTCTAGAGTAAGAAATATTAAGAGATTGAGAAATTTTTGAGTAAAAAAATTTCTCTCGTCATTTAGATCACTAGATTTAAGGTTGTAGCATTGTGAATCTATGGTGATGGTTCGTATAACGTAATCATCATCCCAACCGTGCGATCTGTTTGAGGGGATTTCGCAATCCTGTTATTTTTTTTTTGAAGACCTACATATCGAGATATTTATACAAAAATTCCGACCTATTAACACGTTTCCACATGCGCATGTAGATAATAAATCTAATAGCTGAATTAGAATAAATATTTCGAATGTAAATTTAGCATAACCAGTGTTTTAGATGAGGGGTTAATAAATATTGAAGAAGATGTACCCAAGAGGGATAAATTTCATTACTTAGATCCATCAAACATAATGATAGTCAAGACAACATGGATGAAGTGTGGCCATGCTTGGGTACACAAACACGAGGGTCTACACAAACATGGGAATATTAAGGTCAGTCAACTACTCTGGACTGAAAGGGATTTGCAAATGAGCATATCATGGCAATGTTGAGGCATATTGGCTACTCTAATTAAGGATTGTTAGAAAAAATTGATTAGATGAGCTGGCTGTATGCAAAATAGACTTGTAAATGCAACAGTAGAAAAAAGTTGATAACATACAATTGAAGGTAGTTCATGAACTACAGATGCAATAAAAAATTTTATCAAATAGTCAGATACATTTGCCTTGACTTTACAAGTACCATGTAGCCTTAAATAGTGCAGACTAGTTTAAGACATAAGGCTTATTCGAGTTGAGCTAAGCAGTAATCAAATTTAAGTGCCCATGTGTCATATTGATTTTTATGTAGCTACTTGCATGTCATCTTATTTCTAAGGTACATAAGGTGGCCAGAAGGTCTAGAAACGAAGAAAAGAGATGCTACAAACGATCAGCCTCAAGTGCAAGCATCCAGACATCACACATTTGATTGAGGGAATTTTGCTTAGAAATTTGGCACAAAAATTTTCTCTCATTTCATTTAATAAACAGAAAAACGTTATCGTCAAATCATCCCCTCCTCAACACATGCCAAAACAAAGGCCTAGTTTAATGGTACACTTATTTTGATTTGGATAATTATTATTAGCCTCTAACATATGATGGCAACAACCCAGAGACTCATTTTTTATATCAAATGGAAGACAAAGTCAGAAATTATCACTAAAGAACACAAACCCATCAACAAATTGAAGCCCTGAAAGGCTAGAAATACTTGGTTGAAGCAATTGAAGTAATGAGATACTCACTGATTTTGGGTCAGGCGGAATTCTTGCTCCCAAGCTGTATAACAAAAACCCCAAAATGTCACAAGAAAAATTTCTTACAGCCAAAATTGATTTTCCGCAGACCCAAGTTCGTGAGTGTGACTGTGCTTGAATTAAATGAAAGAAGAGAAAAATTAACCTGAGCAGATAATTTTTGAAGAAACCAAGAGATGGGTTGTGGAGAATTGAAGGGTTTGATTTGCACTGGTCCACGAAGTTCTTCAACTCTTCTATTTTGGCAGAATCCATGACCGCTTCTATCACTCTCGTTCTCGGTCTCCGTAGAAAAAGCAATTGAAGAGTGTAGAATACAGTAAATTAAATAGCTGCTGTTTGGTATGTGTGAGGTATTTACTTTTGATAGACCCCCAACTCAGAATTTGTTACCTGAGGTCAAAAATCAAAATTGATGACATGGCGACGCGATGTGCTAAGATCCAACGGTTGAGCATCACTAACAGCATTCGTAACAATGAGTAACAACAGAGGAATTTTGTCCCAAGGGACCTTGGGAATCAGATACGCGGGCTCATATTAATTGAATTAAATAATTTATATAAATCTTGTAGATTTTTATTTTCATTTTATACTATTTTTGTACAATTTTTGTTATTTAGATACAATAAGATATTACATAAGGTTTTTATAAACATTATTAGATAAAAATTTAAAATTAGGAAAAATTGTAAAAATGTACCCTAAAATTACGAGTGAAATTCAAAAAAAAGACCTTAAATTAAAAAGAAATCCCTCTGAAAAGTATAAATTTAATCTTTTCAAAATCATTTATTTCTAACATTAAAATAAAAATTAAAATTTTTTTCATTTAAAAATTTAGATAAAAAATATTTTTTCTCTCCACCTATTCTTTCCCTCTCTACCTCCTTCCTTCCACAACTAAGATTCTCTACCCTCTCGTTCTCTAAATCTCTTCGATCTCTCTTTTTCTCTCTCTATCTCTCTTTTACTCTCTGGTAATGGAAAGTGCGGTGAGAATTGAGACTTACAATCTCACCGATTATTTTAAAGTTATACAAAATTTAAATATAAAATCACTAAATTAATAAAAAAAATTTATACCACTATATTATTTCTTTGGGATGTTTACAACCTCGCCATCAAACGGCAAGATATCTTGCTGCTTTTTAGAAGGAAAGTCTGCCGTCTGACGGTATCAATAGGGCATGGCCCCATGGTATTTTTCACAATGGTGGTAGCCACAGTCGTGCCCCTCTCTCTCTCGCTTGTGAACTCTCACTTATGAAAGAGAAGACTTAGCCGCAAATGTCGGCCAGGGGCCTCCCTCTACCCATCGAAGATGACCAAATGCCACACTAGCAGCAGGCCCCCGCCCAAAAACGAAGGCCGCCAAGCTGCAACATAGCCCGACGACAATCGCACAACCATGGCAAGGTGAAGGCAAAGTTAAGAGTTTGAAACCCCAACTATTCTCTCAATTAGGTCTGAGACAACAACCTGTTCAGTCTGTTGAGTCAGCACCTCAAGTTGACTTAGTAGCCCGCGTGGCTCTTGAGTCGGTTCTAGTTGAAATTTTTTTAAAAAAATTTAAAATTGTTTATATTATGATATTTAAAATTAAACATAAAATTATAAAGATAATATTTAAGATTTTGATATAAAATTATTTATTTTATCAATTTTTTAGCAAAAATTGTTACTTTTCTGGACCCAACTGCCAAAGATAGTATTTTTTTTTTAAATTTTTGTAACAATGGACTATATATTTTCATTTTTCTCTATGCTTTTTGTAATTGGGATACATATATCTATTTAGTTTACTTCAATATACACTATAGTTTTTTTGCTTATCGATGGTTATTGTGATTTTAAAAATTCAAAAGTTTGATATCCCTTTGTCCAAATAGTGTCATAAATGGTGAAAAATGAGAAGATTGTGAATTTTAGAAAACAGAAATAAGAATTTTCATATATATTTTAAAAAGGAGAAACGACTCATTTTATTTTTGTAATTATTTAAATAGAATTTTTTTTTTCAAGAGAGAGAAGGATGTAAAATAAATCGGAATGATGGAGAGATCGAAAAAGTTATACAAGATATCACTTTTCTTTTAAATTCATTTTCTTTGGTAAAAATTCCATCATATACCATCACCGATTTCAAAAGAAAAGACTATGGTAGTTTCCTAATTATCACTTTGATTGTGATTACTGTAGTTAATTTTTTCACTCTTTATTCTTTTTTCTTAACAAAGAAAAGAATAGGGTAGTTTCCTAAAAAAAAAAAATAAATAAAAAGTCATTCATGGTGCCCTTTCCAAATTTACATGCCAAAAAAAAGTCCTTTCCTATTTCAAAATCAAAAATATGAAATAATTTACAAATTATAAAAAAAAAAAAAAAAGAATAGAATAGTTTCCTAATTATCACCAAAATAATCAATTTTTAGTAACTGATTTTTTTTCAATATCTTTTGCAGAAAATTAAACTTTTAAATAGTTTATTTGTAGTATTCAAAAGCATCTCATTCAATTTTATGTACAATTTTTTTAATAAAAATCGTAATATTAATTATTTTTTAAAATTTATAAAACAATTTCAGTTAGGGCTAACTCAGCAGCCATGTGGAAGACTGTGGAGTCGGCCCTAATTGGGAGAGAAGTTGGGCCTTGAAGCCCTAACTGGCATTGCCATACCTGGTGTGAACAATTTTTTTTTTTTTTTTTTTTTTTTTGGGTACAGACTCCCGGTGTGAACAATTCCCCACCATCAAGGTGGACTCTCTCTCCCTTCAGTAAGTGGAGAGAGGCATGATGCCGTCGAATGGCAAGAACTCACCTCCTTTGAATTTTCACCCGTGGGCAAGCCTCACTGTTCATCGGTAAGGCTATAGGGTCACGATTTCCATCTCCATCGTGGTAAAAAAAACCATCGTGGTGGTGGTAATCAAGGCCACCGTCGCTACTATGTAGCTGGTGGTGGTGGCTCCAACTGTGATCCTCCAATGCAGCACATGTGCGTTGGCCCACAACCACAGCCGCCCCCACCATGTGTGGCTCTCTGCCCTTCCCCAATCGCGTGATATTTTTTATTACTTTAACGGATAAAATTAGACAAAATTGTTAATTTTGTATTTCACATATAGTTCAAACGGTATATTTGCACTTTTCTCTTAAAATTAAACTTTAAGAACATTATTTTTTTTAAAACAATAAAATTTAATTAAAATTTTATATTTTTGCTATAAACCGTGTAAAGAAATTATTCTAAAGGAAACTAAATTAAAATAAACTATATATTGGCAAAATTTGTTTTGATAATTAGTAAAACTAGGTTTAATCTCTAATGAAATTATATTTCACTTCAATTTGCTTGGTTCTTGAATGATGGATTGGATTATGATGAGCAAAGCAAAACTAGGTTGTGATGATGAGCAAAAACTAAATTTAATGATAAGCAAAATTGGCGGAATTAATGAGAGAATAGTTTTGAGAAAAATAAGATGAGTTAGGAATGATTTAAGACACACATATGATTTACAGCTAAGAAGTCACTCACCTTCATACATTAGTCGACTTGCTATATTACAATTGCCTTAACTTTAGATAGAAAATTAAGATAGTCGACTCATGAAAGAACATAAACCGACTCATTGTGGCAGACAAAATAAAATCAGACACATGACACTAGGAGATGTGATAAACCACAACTCATACCACTGTCAAGCAAACTACCCAATAACATACATTAAGACAACATTTGAATGTTTTTAAGACATTACTCCAATGTTCACTTGTGTCTGAATTCAAATTTGAGTAATTGCCCGAGAAATGCCTAAGTCACCTTCCTTAGACATCAATAAGCACTCTATCACACGTACCACATCTACAAAAACAGTTGTAATGTTACGCTCTGACCCTCGAGTCGAGTACGCAACAACCGCCACATTATCTCAATATATGGGTAGCATCCCCCATATACCGGGACAACGCAAGGCATTCCACATGTTCAATCTATTTTAAAAACAACTCAAAAGCATTCAAATGACCCTCCTAAATCATCAATTATTAAAAGCATGCAAGAACACACAAACAGAGAATCCACCGATCCATCCTCTGTACATGCACGCATGCAATTTGGCCAACCTATCCTTCCAGACAATTTCTAACACCATTTCATCCACATACAACTCAACAGTATACAAGGGACCGTTCCAGTCCATTTTATCACAACAGACATGCAGGAGGCCATCCTAGCCAATCGAAATCAAATAAATGCATAAGGCTATCTCAACCGATCAAAGAAATGTTAATAAAAATTTTCTCAAACATCAGATGTCTCAAAATTCATAAGTAAAGTCCGAATATCCCAATTTAATAATAAAATTTTCAAAAGTAAAGTTTTAAACAAAATAAAACGAGTTCCATAATAATCAAGTATGGATTCTATCAATAATTGTCCCAAGAGATAAGACAAGTATCAATCAAATCCAAATAAAAAAATGGTACAATTGTTTTCCCTTCCATGGATTACACATCAACCCAAAATAAACCCTATATCATTAAATATCTATGCAAATCAGCAAAAATAATTCTTCCGCAGCTTCCAAGTGAAACCTCTCTGTAAAGTATCTTCTGAAAAATGTAAAGAGAGGGGTGGGTAGTGGGAATACTCACCGAGTGGAGTGCAATGTTGTTGTGACAATAAATGAGGGGTGAATGTGGGGAAATCAAAGCATATTTCATAAACAACTCTTTGAATATAAAATAGTCCCAACAAATCAGAATAATTTAAACAAACGTGCAACCATAAATTTCAGTATTCCCAAAATCATTGGGTCCTTCTATGAAAATACTCTCGTATCAGTTTTGGCCGAACCCGGACGAAAACCTGCCAAAGTTTTCATTCCATATATCTCAAAATTCCAAAACCCCATTCCTTGGCATTGAATCATGCCTCATTGGGGTGCATCTAGATATAGCTCGACATACAGCAAAGGGAGTCAGATTTGTATCCCCCGCTAATCTAATCCAACCTTCAACTACGTCACCCCGTCAGGTCGCTCCGTGGGGAAATGACTATAGCTATTAATCTCATGCATTGTTTCATTCGCAAATATCCAATTCACAATTCATGTGCCAAAATTTCAACAAAACAATTTCTAAATCGTACCATAGTATTCATAATTCAAATATTTCATAATATACTGCACACTTTCATTTATAAACTTAATGGATACATTCACAATTCAAATTCTCATTTCGGATATCCCACCATCACCAAGCAATTTGTATAAATCATGTAAAAATCATTCAAAATCATTTATAAAGAATTTGAAATCATTTACTCATTTAAAATTACAATAAACCATCCACTCACCTTTTTGGAGGATAATCACTCACAATTCCCAAATCGAATAAAATCTAACCCCTCCTTTAATTCTGAATGACTTAACCTAAGACATTGGTTACAAATAAATCATTAAATCGTACTCTAACACTAGAGCAAAGTGGTTCTTCTCAATACATCACAAATTCCTAACCTTCCAATAATTTCCGGCATAACATATTATAAAAAAATAGCCGTACCTTGACCTACACTTATTGGATCATGGAAATTCCAATTTTTACTTAAAAATTAGGCATAAAACTATAACTTTGATGCTTATGTCCTAAATCCATTCAAAGCATAGCAAAGCATTTAAGTACATGAATATCATAGTCCAGAATTCAAAATTCCTATCTGCGCAGCCATGGGAAAAAGCCTATAAATTTCACTACACACATCCAAATCATATGATTCTTATCTCAAATTAAATATACGACATAGATCTACAACTTTTATATAGGGCATAATAGAATTCAGCCTAGAAGGCATCTTAAAATTGAAGGAAAGACAAGCAACTGCAGCAGGACAGAAACAGGACATTCTATACCACAAAAATTCTTTGAAAAATCATAACAAATTTGGCTCTTATCCGATTTCAACGAATCACATCTCATTTTCAAGATATGGGAGTCTACTTTCATATTCAAAAAGTCTCACATGATTTTCTTTTTTGCAGAGAGAGTTATGACTAAAAGATCGCAGTATGCTCATTAAGCAAAAATCATGAATTTCAAAAAATGCATTCTTATTCAAATCCCACACATTTTCAAGACATATACAGGATTTCTCACCCTAAATTAACCCTAAATTCATTCAATTTATCAAAGAGATTAGAATTTTCCTTATCTAGGGTTTTCACATTCGCAAATCTAACTTTCGTGCACTATTCGATTCAGTCCGGAACCTACATTACTTCCAAATCGAAGGAAAGTTCAAAAATTTAAGCTTAAGCACTATGAAAATCAAAACCCTAGAGATATAGGTTAGAACTTTCACCCTTACCTATGTAGGAGATGATGCAGGTAGTCTAGGGTGTTTGAAGGATCCACTGGGCGTCGGTTTGGGGCTTCAGCAGAAGGGAAGTGCTCACAGCGAGCATTGCGCGAGCAAGCAAAGGAGGGAGAGAAGTTGGAGAGGGAGAGAGTGAGAGTGAGAGATGAGTAAGAGAGAGAAGCGCAGGAGAGTAATGAGAGGAGAAAAAGAAAAGAAAAACTTCGGGTGAAATGTACATTTGGGAAAGTGACATTTCCCTTTTTTTTCTTTTTTTTTTTCTCTTTTCTCTTTTTTTTTTCTCTTCTCTTTTTTTTTTTTTTTTTTTTTTCTTCTTTCTTGGTGTTACATGTAACATCATAAGTTGACTTATGGAAATATGTTAATCGAATTGATATAGTCCAAAACCATCTTGATAGGACCCTAGTTGACTTTCTACCTGAGCAATTATTCCCTCACTATCGGTAGTGATAAACAAAATTGTCTGGGACAATCACAACAAAATTTATCGTTTAGTATCCACAAGCTATTTGTGATAATTTGTTGATTGGTCGAGTTTGTTTTTCAAAATTATTACAAATGACTATAACTGCTTATGTTCCTAACCAAATGGCACCTAATGCCAACTCTCATGTCATCTTCTCAGTTGTGTGACGTGATACAGTACATGACACATTTTTGTGTGCTACTTAGTGAAAGGCTTAAGGGGAATGCTTGGCACATTGGAAATATGATGGAGTACACTTGAGGCATGACAATTATGTCCAACGCACAAGGTGGTTAATAAGAATGAGAGGTATGGTCACGACCTTAGGCAATTTGATTTAGGCCGTGTATTAATTTGCACTAAAGAAAATATAAAAAGCGGGATAATAATTAGAACTTCCAGTCTTGAAAAGGGACCAATTTTATTTTTCAAACTTAGATTATTACAAATGAGAATGGGGACCTATTTATAGATGTAGGCTGGGGGGCCAAAGGCCCTTATTACATGTGCCAATTTGCTTTAAAGGGTGCCTAATACAAATAACTATCAATTAGTTATAACTGCCCTCTTACATCTTTTCACCGGCCTAGAGATATGCAGGAAACAATTCAGCCTAGGCAATTGTTACATAGCTTACTTATGCCCTATCAGGCATTGGCATGGTGTACTACATGCTGGTACTAGTTTGCTCAAGTTTTGGAGCCCTTTCAAGTTCGGGTACCTATGTACATGGTGCGTGAGGGTAACTCTTGATGATTGTCATGATATCTTTCCATGTGGCTTCCTCTCTGTTGAGTTCTTTCCACTTAACTACTACCTCATGCTTTGTATGATCTCCTTTGAGGATTAACCTTGAGTTAATGATGTCTTCATACTCAAAAATAATCTTGTCATCTTTTTCTAAGTTGGGTAGTGATGCTGAAATTTGAGCGGGATCTCCCACAAATCTTCAGAGCTGAATAATGTGAAAACCCCTGTGGACTTGAACGTTTGAGGGTAGCTCAAGTTGATAGGCGATTCTCCCATATTTGGCCTTGATCTGGTAGAGTTCGTAGTAGTTTGCCATGAGCTTTGCAATGCCTTACCTTAGGTCATGTTTATTCCTCTTGAAGTGATACCCTAGACACACCCAATCACAAACTTGAAACTCTTCATTGGCGTAGTTTCGATCGTAGTGCTTCTTCATTCTTGCTTGTACACTTTGGAGATTGGTTTTCAATTGTTATAACACTTCATCTCGTGTCTTCAAATCATCATCTACTAAGTCATTGGCTACTGTCCCACTACTGTAAGTAGGCAAAGTTGGCGTTGGCCTTCCGTAGAGTGCTTCAAAAGGTGTCTAATGGCTGAATGTTGATTTGTGTTGTATCAAAATTATGCCCATGGTAGGAGTGCTTCCCATCTACTCGGATTGTGGTGCACAAAACACCAAAGATATTGCTCCAATGTATGGTTGGTTACCTCCATTTGTCCATCTTTTTATGGGTGGTAAATCGAGCTCCTTGCAAGTCATGTCTCATGGAATCTAAAGAACTCTTTCCAAAATCCGCTCATGAAGATTCAACCTCGATTGGTGGTGATGCTTCTTGGTGCTCCATACAACTTCATGATGTTGTCCACGTATAGCCTTGCAATTGTCTTGGTGGAGTAAGAGTAAAAGTAAGAAAGTGTGCATACTTGGTAAGTCTGTCCACCACAACCAAGATTCCGTTGTAGCTATGGCTTGTTGGCAATCCTTGAATTATATCTCTTGTGACATCATCCTAGGAGAGCGATTTGAAAAGGACTTGTGGTTTGGTTGAGTTGCCTATGGTCCTTTGGCATCTCGTTTGACCCAAGTGAAGAGTCGGTTGATTCGGACAAAGGTCTTGAATACTCTGTTATGTTCACCTTCTTTGCTGTCATGGAAGTGTGAAAGGATTTGTTGTCAAAGGTCACAAACTGAAGGGATATATATTTTGCCTTTCCATAGTAGCATGCCATTCTTGGTCTCATAATGAATCATTTCGCCTTGATTGGACTCCAATTTGTGAATGATGTCTCTACTGTGTGTGTCTTTGCAAAGGGATACCTTGATGACTTCCTAAATGTTTCATTGTGGTCCGAATATGCATGAGTGGCTGGCTATCTTGTCTTCGTGAAAGGGCATTAGCTACTCGATTGTCTCTTCTAGGGTAGTATATAACTTCCATCTCATACCCTTGCAACTTTACAACCCATTGCAGTTGTTGAGGGGTTGTAATCCTTACTCAAGTAATGTTTTAAGTGGTTGTTGATCGGTCACATCTTTGAACCTGCGTCTGATTAGGTAAGGTCTCCAAAATCGAACGGCTTTGATCACAGCTAGCATCTCTCGAGCATAAACTAACCATATATATATATTTTTTGTGGTACTCCAAAAGCCTTGCTAAGGTAGGCTAATGGTATTCCTTGTTGCACTAATATGGCTCCAATCCCTACAGCACTTGCATCGATGTGTATTTCAAATTCTAAGTCAAAGTTGGGCATGATAAGTACCAGAATTGTAGTCATGGCCTTCTTGAGTTCTTTAAATGACTTCTCGCTGTCTTGGTTCCAAGAGAATGCATCCTTTTTAAGCATATTTGTGAGGGGTCTTACGATGTTGTTGTAGTTCTTCACAATTTTGTGGTAGTATCTGGTCAATCCAAAGAATTTGCATAGTTCGGTGATGTTCATTGGCTTGGGCCATGATTGCATTGCTTCAGGTCAACTTGTATCCCTTGACATTCCCTTTTCAATTTGATCTTTCTTGTACAATTTGATGAAAACCTCACTAGTTTCCTCATTTTTGGCAAAAAATAGAACCCATGTGTATCTTAAGTAATCATCAATGATTACAAATCATACTATTTTCCACCTGAACTTTGAGCTCTAATTGGTCGAAATAAATCAATGTGAAGAAATTCTAACGGATTACTAGTTGATACATAATTTTTTGATTTGAAGGATGTTTTGGTTTGTTTTCCCTTCATGCAAGTATCACACAACTTATCATTTTCAAATTTTAATTTAAGTAGGCCTTTCACTATATTTTTCCTAACTAATTTTAAAATTATGTCTGTACTTACATGCCCGAAACTTCTATACCATAACTATGAATTGTTTTTACTTACAACAATTAAACATGATTCATTTGAGGTTTCTAATTGTTCTAAATCTATCACATATATGTTTTCTCTCTTTTGACTGGTGAATTTGACAGTGTTAAAGGATTTGTCAATAATAGAACATGTATCAGATTCAAATATGACTGAGTAGCCTTTATCACATAATTAACTTACATTGAACAAACTAAATTTTAGTCCAAAAATAAGAAAAACATTCTGAATTTGAGAGTCTATGGACTTACCTCTAATATTGCCTATTTCGTTGAATTTTCCTTTTGAGTTTTCACCATTAGGTTACAACCGTTCCCTTTCTCTCTTGGGAGAAAAGCAAATGTATGACTCAACTCATTCCCTCCTAATCATTTTACAAATTAAGAAAACCTATTTCAAACATTTTTAGCTAAATACTTTTCACCTAGTAAAACTACTAAGCTACATAATTGTATTACTAGTTTTAAACAATTTGATGGTGACTCTTTATATAGTGCTTAGGAACATGTTGATGCATATACTATTTTGGATGCAAATCTAAGTATTTTTCCTACAAGATATGAGACATTGCAAGAATCTTTGGGTGTTGAGGAAAGTCTCAAATCACAGTAGTCCAAGATAAGCCAAAAAGTCTATCAATTTGATTCAAGATTGAGGTTTTGCCAAGCAAGTTAAAGTCTAGATGGACCAGACCGATCTACGAGCAGGATGAGCAAGGAGATTATGTCTGGTTGAAGACAATAAAGAAAGGCGTTTATTGGGAGGTAAGCTAATGTTTTTGTGATTTCCTTTAGTATTTATTTTTGTCAATTTATTTTTGGTTTAAGTTTTGATAGGTGAATAAAAAACCCTTCGCATGAGAGGAAAAAAATCACTGCTAAAGGGGAGACCACAAGTTTCAGGAGAGTTTTCTGTTCTCTTTATTCTTATTTTATCTACTTTGCACATTGAGGACAATGCTTCAGTTTAAGTGTGGGGAAGCATATATAGGCTGATTTTTTTTAGGAATGTGAGAAATTTGAATGCTGAATTTTTTCTTGGTTCTCGAAAGCTTTTACTTGTTGAATTTTTTTTAAAAACCAACAAGATTTTTTCGAGTTTTCTAGTCTTTGCATGTTCTTGTTTTGAATTGGTTTGCATGAAAGATGATTGATATTAATAGTTATTTGGTGTATGACTAGCTTTTCATATTTTTATGGTTAATTTGAAAGATAGATATACAAGATTCAACACAAAAATTTACTCGAGTAAGAATTTGAGTCTTAAAGAGTATTTCTTTATACTCTTAATTTTATTGTTGAGCGTATATCACACATGAAATGAATATTCTAGAACTTGCTTTGTTATGCATTTTGAAACCATATTTTTTTATTTTCATGTATCAAAATGATTAAGACACATAGATTTATAGTTTTAGTTTTCACAAAATACCATCCCTTATATTTTATATTCCTTAGTTATCCCATTTGAGTTAGACCTTTTTCCTTCTTGAATAATCCACATAATTTACCCCATACCCAATTTTTTTCAAACTCTAGATTTTAAACCCTAATTCACTATTATACGTATTGTTGATAACAT
This sequence comes from Dillenia suffruticosa, assembly GCA_033439265.1. Classification (NCBI taxonomy): domain Eukaryota; kingdom Viridiplantae; phylum Streptophyta; class Magnoliopsida; order Dilleniales; family Dilleniaceae; genus Dillenia; species Dillenia suffruticosa. The sequence goes on from JAVTVX010000009.1 coordinate 13,245,188, forward strand.
GGTATTATGTTTTTAGGCATTATGTTCTTTATATATTGGAGTTTCACATATGTTTTTAGGCATTATCTTGTTCAGTTTCTTTTTTTTTTTTTTAAAAAGCAAAATTCATAAAAAAATGATGAAAAAAAGTGTTGAAAAAAATATAAGAAAATTGAGAAAAGCATTCTTCGTTCATTGTTCATTCTTTAGTTGAACCTCCATTGCATATTCCTTACTTTAGAGGAGTGATATACTACATATTCAGCATTAAAGTACTATGGATATCGTGGGATGAGAAGTTGTGGAAGTCATTATTTTCTTTGCATCGATATAAAGAATACCATGTCTTAACGGTTGAATATTTTTAGTGAATTATTTTTAACCCTATCTGTCATGCCCCAAATCCACCCTCTCACCGGGGCTTCATCGGCGATGGACTGCTTCTTCTCACCAAATCTCAGTTACTTGTATAGTAGTGGAAGTCATACTAAAATAATAAAATTTTCATTTATTTAAATCACTGCTATTACAAAAGTCTTCTATACATGACAAAACAGCGGAACTTCTATACTGGAGAGGTTTTCTACAACAAAATTATCTCTATTCATCATCTAATCTTCCTCAACCTTTGTTCCTACAGGATCTAAAATAATTTTTGGTGTGACCTTGATAGCCCAGTGAGATTCGTGTGTATATATGTAAAAGTTCATTATAAAATTATATGATAACAGCCTTATTGTGAAATCTTTTTTAGAAAGCTTTCTATGCAGCAATAGCATGCATAATTAAATAATAACAGTAACACAATAAAATACAAACAACAATTCACTTTCGTCTTATCTCTCCATAAGAATAGTCACATTATCCATCCCAGAAGGTCCATTTTCGAAAAGGCCTAACAGTCTCTTCGGCATTAAGCAGATAAATCTCTTATCTACAATAATGTGGTGCTACTGGTATATATTTTGACGTTCGAAAAAATCTTTACTAGCTCAAACTATCTCTACACGTATCGGTTTATATAACAAATACAAACACATACATTAATGTAGTAATAGAAAATTATTGTAACAATAGTATATCATGGTAACGGTAGTAAATCATGATAATCATAGAAAATCAAGATAGTTTTGCAAAATATGTATATGAATAAAAAGAACACTTACTTCAAAGAGTTGCCTAAGATTTTCTTTCTTTTTTCCTTTTCCTTTCTTTCTCTTCTTTTCTTTCTTCCTTCTTCCTCTCTTTCTTTTCTCTCTTCCTCACGGATTGCATGATGGTTTTGGAATGAAGGGGATGTGGTATTTATAGTTATGGTTGGGTGATAGATTATTGACAAGTGTTAGGACACTTGTTCATCATGTAAGACTCTTGTTCTTGATGCAGACCATATGTTCTCCCATGTGTTAATTATAAAAGATACCTATCCTTGATGCAAGACATTTGTCTTCTAAGTGGTTTAGCTTATCACAAGCCATGTGTTATGGTCGGTGGTGGTCAATTGGTGTTTATCCTTTGGTCGGTGGTAAAGTGATGTCTGAAGATTCAATATAGTTTAGATATTCAGCAGTTCTAGTTAATTATTCTGAGTACTTATTTTCATATAATTGTTCTTATGTTATTGTAGTTGTTCTTATATTATTTTAGTTCATTTACTTAAGAATTATACGTAAATAAGGAAACACTTCACATTGAGATTTAATAAAAATAGTTTCAAAATCTAAAATAAAAAGTCAACGTTTACTTCTAAAAACAAAAGTTGAAATGGTTAACTTTGTTGGATTTTATTTGGAGGGATAATGGATTAGAAAAATTTTTAAAAATATGTTTTAACTTATTTAATATTTAAGAAACAATTATCAGAACTTTTTCTTCTTGATTTCTAAACATTTCAAATACCTCATTTTTAGAGTATTTAGTTTTCAGTGAGTTTGTCAAATCTAGGTTTTTCAATATTCTAAGTGTCCGATTTTATACCCAATTCCTATGTTTCGGGTAACATTTTTATCTCATTATTAATTATAAGTTATTTCTTATAATTAAATTGAGCTATGTGACACAATATTTTTACTTATTATCATACTTTTTACCATATTTCCATTATAACCAAATAAAAGATCATTTAATTGGTGCATGAATTTTTATATATAAGTAGTGGAAATTTGATCTATTAGTAAGTTTATGGTAATACTATCTCATTGTATTGGTTTAAGTGATATACATATGCATATAATTGAGTGCATTGAATAGCTGAATCTTAGTTCTTTTTATTCTATTGAGTGAACTGATTATGAGGGTGCTTGAATCTTGTGCGGTGCTTGATTTTGAGGAGACAATAGAAGATGTAATGGTTTCTCTAGTGCTAAATGTTGTGGAGTATTGATTGTCTTAATTATAATTTCAGTTTAAACTTGTCATATGCATGATTAGGGACTCGAAAATATTGAATTGGTTTTGGAGAATTTTTTTTTTCTTGAAGATAAACAAATATTCAAATGTGGGGGTATTTGATAACAATAAGTTTTATACACTTGAATTATATTATTTTAAACTTTATTTATGAGTTTTAAGACTATTTTAAACTTTATTTTATGGTTTTATACTAATTTAATTTCATGATGATTGTTGGTTTCTATATGCGCTCCCAACATATGGTATTTGAGAAAGCTAACAATACAAATAATTTGAATTATTATTGAAAAGTAAAAATAAAATTAGTAAGATTGTGATGAAATAGAGAAATAACATTCATACATGGATACTAGCAATAAGTCTTGGTTTATTAACCATGTGTTTTTCTTTTTTCAATTCAGCGTATTGGGTCTCTTCATTTCTTGACAACAGCTAAAAAACATATTAGAAATAGATAAAAACTAGTTATCTCATAATAAAATGATTTGTTTTTAAACTAAACCTAATATGGAGTAGCATTTTGGGAAGATTGAGATTCTTCAAAGTGACGTTCTTGGAATTTCTGTGATTCTTCATGATCATCCTTCATTTAGTTTGTTCTATACTGAGCTAAGAAAATTTGGAATGAAATTTTGGTTAAGTCTCAAGGTTTGAGTTTTGAGTGAGGAGAGCTTATTAAGGAATACGAGGTTTTGAAGGGAAAGATGGGTTGTGAGAAATGATTTATAATATATTTGGTTTAGTCGCTCAAATAAATTTTTAGAAACTCGCCATTTTTTCCCACTTTTTTTTTATTTATCTTTTTTAACCTTTTGTGAGATTAATTTTATCTTAGTTTACCGCTTTTTTATTATTATATCATCAATTTTATTTTGTATTTTTTGTATTTAATTTTCTTTGTATTTTGTTTTTGTTAACATTGTTATTATATTGTTACTTCATTACACTGTAATAAATAATAATCCTAAATTTTATATCATTGTATTATTTAAATTAATAATATTAATTATATCATTATTCTATTTAATTCATATTTGAAATTTTTTATATAATAAATAAAGTAGTGGCACGCAGGTGCCATGGCATGTGCGTGTATTCAAAAACTTTTTTCTTTTCCATGCCAATATCTTGAAAATTTTGTGCGTTAACAATTTTTTCAATTTTTGACCAGCCTTTTTGGTCTCTCTTTTTTTCCTTGATGCTTATTATGGTCTCTCATGCAATGCAATTTTTAGAAATATTGTTACAATTTCTTACCACACTATTGGAGTATTTGCGTTTTTGTCTTAATCAATCACACGTTAACCTAATTAAGCAAATCTTATTAAGAATTAAATCTAGTTTTCATATCAAAATCTATTAGATGCACTTGTTACCAGTTATACTAATTGTACTACTTGTTATAAAATAACATTTGTTACCAGTTGTTATGATTTGTTACCACCTGTTACCATGCATTATACCTATATGAGCACACATGATACACCAAATAAAATAAAGAGAAAAAATATAAAAATAGAGAATGATTGGATAATGTGTAAACAACATTACATATCCTATACTAAAATAAAAAATTTAGGATTTTACTCAGTAAAAAAATATTTTAAAGTTTCACTTGAGACAAGTAAAAAGGATTATAAGAGAATAATATCAAGAATGTGTCCAGGGTTAGACAATAAACTCCACTAACAATATCAATTAATAATAGTATTTAAGAGAATAATATCAAGTTGTGCAACACTAACTAGTTGTACTACCTACTAACAATATCCTTCTCTTCTCTTGTGTGCAAAAGTTGTATTGTCCATTAATAGCATCCTTCTCACCCATTAACAACATCATTATTCTTTTGTGCATAGGTGATGTGATATGATAGAAATAGTACAAGAGAGATCACTGCTTATTGCTCGTTACCATTGTTAACACTTAGGCGTCAAGACAAAATTAATGTTGCTAGGGGTCAAGATAAAATTTATATTGCACTAGCAATATTATTCTTGGATAAATATATTGGATAGATATATTAATCTAATTAGATGATTATTAAAGTAACCAATCTTAAAAAAATATATTTGTTGTCATGTCACATGTTTAGGTTTAATACCTCATGGTTCGTTCCGCTAATCTCGCTAATGTAAAGTAGCTTAAAGTAATCTTGGTATAAAGTAGCTTAAAGTAATCTTGATTCATCCCGCTAATGTAAAGTAGATTAAAGAAATCCAAGCTTTTCGCCCCAATTTTGTCGAAGGAAACACATTTTCAATGGTAAGGTGTGTTTGATTAATTTTACCAAAGCCATCACATCATCTTGTAATCATCTTGTAATGAGATAATGAATTTTATATTGATATTATGGTAAGGTGGTTTGATTTCGCTAATATAAATATAAGTAGGTTAAATTTAATTTAGCGATTTAGGTTGTTTTCATTTAAATAGAAGCAAGTAAGAGAGTAAAATGGAAAAAAAGAGAAATAGGCAAATAGCAAGTAAATAACATGATGATGATTATGATTGGCACCAAAACTAAATTCCCACTTGAAACAAAAAACAAATAAAAAGTTTTTTGCGGTATATTGATTCCGAAATAAAATAATAAAATGTTTTTGGAGTTTTGACAAAATTTACCATCAGTTTTTGTGAGAGTTGCTTGATTTTGAAATAAAATGATAAAAATATTTTGGCGCTTGATTAAATTTGACTACCAATTTGTAATGTGACGCCAAAAAAGAGATCATTGTCAGAATTATCTAAATGAATTAAATGTCTTGATATTAATATTAATGTTATTAGTTGTTTTTTTAATTTCTATAAAATTAAACAATATATAATACTATATTATCTAAAAATAAAAAATATATCATAACACTACTACGTGGTTTAGCGTTGAGATCATATCCATGATAAAGATGGAGATGGACGACACAAAGAGAAAAAAGTTTGAAGGAGTTTGGAGAAATGAACTAGAACAAAAAATTGAGATAAAAGGGAAAAGGAATTTTGTGAAAATAACCAAAAAATTGTGAAATTTTGACATACCAACTACGCATACATATAATATCTCGTTACAATATTTACACTCATTACAAAATTCAACTTCATTTTATCACTTCTCATTTAGTATGCTCTAATAATAATATTTTTACCCATCAATTTAGTTATTTACCACTTACTTACCACCACCATATATCAAACTTAACACTCAACACCATTTCATAAAACTTACCATCTCTTATTACTCTCAAAATTACTACAATTTATCACTTAGTTATCACACTATTATTATCACAACACCACCTATTATCTATTATCATATTATACATGCATGTGCTCACATATCCTTATTGCAACTTATCACTTGCAACAACACTACCTATTACCTATTATCATATCATACATGCATGCACTCACATATCGCTATTGCAACATATTATATGCAACCATCCTAAAATTATTACAACTTATCACATGCAACCATCCCTAAAGCTATATAGCAGACATTTTTAATACCTTAAAACCATATAACAAATATGTTCAATATTTTTAGCACTATATATATACTAGTTTTGACGTAATTCATGAAATTTATTTGAAATTGATTCATCATCTAGGATCGATAATGAATCATGTGATTGTGTGAATGTAATATACGAAACATATCATGGTAAAAAAAAGTATCTAGGTTGGATGCATTGATAATATATCCATGTTAAAAGTAACAAGTGATTGAAAACCCATATTAAGCATTTAAATTAACACCTGCATTAACCCACCAATATATTCATATCTTTCTCTTAATTTAGAATACTAGGACTTGTCTATTATATTAAATGCAAATCAAATGTTTTGTACAAATATACACTGAAATAAATATATGGAGCAATGTAAAAAAGAAATTGTTTTTTGACACAAAAAAAGATAATTAAATTGGTAATAAAGAAACAAAATATTTTTGGCATGAAAAAGAAAATTTTGATTAAATTGGAGCTGAAATGGAAATTTGATTTTGATAGGAATATTAGAGATTTTATTGTGGAGTTATCATTGAAAAATGTTAAAATGGTAAATTTGTAAATTAAATAATTGTTTTTTCTTAAAATTTATATAAAATTATATAATATTGATAATTAATATATTATTATTATAATTCAACCAATATATTTATCTCATTTTGGTGCGCTCCACCAATATATTCCTCCCATTTTGGTGAGCATTCTGTGTGGGCATGCCCTCGCACGTGGTTGCAACCGTGCGTAGGAGTGCTGGCATACCCCCACGCGCACGCGCTGGAGCGCTGGCATGCCCCGCAGGCGTGTATAGGGGCGCTTGCGCCTTGTCTTATTTTTAATGCAAAAAAAGCATGTCCAGGGTGCTTGCGCCTTGTTTTATTTTTAATGCAAAAAAAACATGTCCGAGGATTCAATCCTCTGATTTGGAAGTGGAAGTTTAACAATATCAACTATTATGCCACAACTTCCCACATGCCTTACTTTTTTTTTTGTTTCTTTTCCTCTCTACCTTCCACACTTTTTTCTTTTTTTTTTTCTATCTCACTTTCACCCATAAAGATGAATTATGATGAGTTATTAATATTATATATTTTGATAAATATTTGTAATTAAATATATAAATTTTTTAAATTATTAATATATTATAATTTAAATTAATATTGATAATCATGAACACAATGAGGTTAAATTGGTCCAATAATATTATATTTTGAACATGGTAACACAAGCTTAGCATGAAGTTACCATGATAACGCGAACTTACCACTTACCACAAACTTACATGATAACTTACCACTTACCACTTACCATGAATTTACATGATAAAGCACGAATTTACCACTTACTACTAATACAATCTCTGATAACAACCAAGATACAACACTAAACCATCATTCATCCTTCATAATGTTTAGGTATAGAATTTATATACGGGAGGCCATATTCACTTTCTCTCTCTCTATTCAAATCTTTAACTTTACCTTTTCTTTTCTTAGTTTTACTATTCTATAATTTATTTTTATTATTTTAGGATGAAATAAAAAAAAGGTAGATGAGTAAACTAGCTTTATTGACAATAAATAATAATCATAATTGAATATCGTTTTTACAAACGATGCAATATATAGGTTAGCATAGGTAGAATTTATGCAAACTGTATGATTTAATGTAATTTATGTGTTTTCATAGATGTAGAATGTACGTGGACGGTATTGTTAAGTAGATAGTAAAAAAGAGTTATATAAACACTGTTTTCAAATCGTATCAAAAGACTATTACATTTACTGACCACTCTAATAACCATCATAATTGAATATCGGTTTTACAGTCGATTGTACAATCTTTACTCAGGGTTGATAAAGTTTTTCTTGGCTGACAATTTATTCCATTGGAAAATGTATATATTTTCTGACGGTTTCATCATAAAGCATCTCTATAGACATAAAAAACCATCCCTAAAAGGCATTGACAATATATGTTACCATCAGTATAGTTTTTTAATTTTGTAGTAAAAGAAGACTTCAAGCCCTACAAATCTTGTGAAGTCCACAGATGTTGATTCAGGAGTTTCTCCAAAATTTGGGTCGAAATTACTATTGCGCTGGAAGTTAATTCTTTGCTGAAAAAGGAAACAAAAATATTGAGAATTTAGAATTTATTTTGCTGTCAATTTTAGAATTTATCAAAGGATCAAGAAGTTTCCAAAATGCTGCGAAGCAAGAGATTCTCATCATCCCAACAATACAAGTTTTCAAAAAAATCCAAGTGTCCAAAAGTTCAAGTTTCCAAGTCTTCCTAGAGTTTTAGTGCTATAAATATAGCACTATTGCGGACCGCAGGGGAGACCTCTCTCATTCACGCCTCTCATTCATTCCATGCCTCTATTCATTCATTCTACAACTCCCACAACCTTGGGGAACCCTAACAACTGCCATACCATCCTCCACATCTACACTCGTGCAAAAATGGTCCCCCTGATACCTCTCCCTCACTTTTTCCTACATGATATAATTCAAACTAGGCTTTTGAATTAACAGACAACAACAATTGTACGTACATAATTGTGAGTGAAAAAGGTTGAGAGAAACATTTATTCTCTAGATTGCTAAATTAATCAATGGTTTTGAGAAAATTTCGAATAGGAAATTTTTAGAATGCTACAATTTTCATTCTTTGTATCATACCATGATATAAGTTTTTACTTTGCATTTTTGTTAAAGTTTCATTGATGATAATTTGAATTCATAAATTATTAGGTAAAATCCATTTAATTTGGCAAAAAAAATTGTATGTATATTATTTAATAATTAGATAGATTATACCCCTAAATTTCATAATTTGGATAAATAAAAAGTTTTATGTTAAGAGCTCCCCCCCAAATGACAATAACAGATTTGTTAATTTATCTGCATGTTGGATTTATGCAACATGCAATTAACATGTTTCTATTTATGAATAATAAGAGATACATCTATTTGTTATTCTTGAAAGATTCACTACAAAAAAAGTAATTTTCCCGATGGAATTTTGCTTTATGTCATCAAGACTTTTGTTTCTGTGACGTTTAATGACAAATATGTTAGGAAAAGTCATTTTCATGCAAATTTAGGTAGTGGTGGGAATTTTTGCTGACATTTTAGCACCAAATATCAGTAAAACCTTTTAATTTTCCTGATACTTGGTGACAAATATATTGAAAAAAGTCATTGACGCGCAATTTAGAGGTGATGAGAACTTTTACTGACATTTTAATACTAAATATTGATACAATCTTTTAATTTTCCCAACGTTTACCTATAAATCGGTAGGATCTTCAACCTTTATTGATATTTTAGAGAAATGTCGGGATAGGGTAGAGAGAGAGAGAGAGAGAGAGAGAGAGAGAGGCATGGAGTAGAGAGAAGGGATATGCCAATGTTTTATTTAAAAATGTCGACATAGTATGTTTTCCCGACATTTTCATGAGAAACAATGAGAAATTTAAAGCTCAAATCTCATAGAACCCTCTCTTCTCCTCCATTCTCTCTTCTTTCTTCTCTCTTTTCTTTTCGCTCTCCCCTTATGCCTCAATCACTACTCCTCTGACACCACTCTTGCCATCGTTGCTGCCCCGCCATTGAGAAAAGCTACTGGACATTGTTATCTATCGGTGGTTGTTATCTCTCCTCACCTTCTATGTCATTATTCTTACTGCTCTCATTCCCCATGGCCAACGACCAAAGATAAGTTCCTCCATTTTGCTCAAATCTGATTATGCATATGATGCTATTTGTTGAGTAAACTTATTTTGATACAACTATCTGATTAGAGCAAGATTAGAGTAAGATTATGACCAATTTGAACAAAATTATGGTCAAAATTGACCAAATTAAGAATAACGTAGGAGAAAATAAATTCATATAATGCAAAAATTAGACAAAATGAGACACAACTAGAGTAATGCTAATTTATCTTATGATAGAATTAGGACATAGTTTGTACAAAATTAATTTATATTAAGATAAAGTTAGAGTACGATAAGGGATGAAAAAAATTACATTAGGATAAAATTTTGCCAACATTAGGCTACAATGAGGGAGAAATTAATTTATTATAGAAGAAAACATGGGCAAATTAATTTGTTAGGGCAAATAAATTTGTTAGGACAAATTAATTAATAATTAATATGTTTGTACTACAACAATATCAGGACAAATTTAAGGCTTAATTAGGGCCAAATTAAATTATATTGGGATGAATTATAACAAAATAATTTATATTAGGATAGAAGTTAGGCCAAATTAGTAGACACTTAAAACAAAATTATTTTATAAATGTTTCTCATTTTTCTATGTTTGGCATGTATATGATTATTTGCTTCTTGGGAATTAATGGACACTTAAAACTATTTGCTGCAAATATTCTATCATGTTTCAAGCAATATGATGCCATAGGAAGTAATTTTTTCTACTAATATGCAAATGATGTTGATAATATTTCCAGTAATATGATGTCATGAATAGTATTTGCTTATACTAATATATAAATATTTTCTCATGTTTTTAACAATATGTTTTGTATACAAATATTTATTTATGATAAATCTATTTTTGTATCAAACTGATTATTTACATACTTGTCATTTAAAGAGAACTGATTATTGTGAGATATTTTTAAAAATAGATAAATCTTAGATGTTAAAGTCAAGATTGAGTAATGAATTTGAAATCGAAGTAAAAAAAGTTTTGGATTTTTTATTTGAAAATTCAAGTGGGGGTCGAAATATTGCTTGTCCTTGTATACAGTGTTATTATGTTTATTAGCAATCTATTGACAAAGCCGAAAAATATTTGATATAGGATGGTATCATTAAGTCATACAATTTTTGAGTATTTCATGGGGAAACTTTTTTTATAACTTTTAGATCTTCGTTGCCTAGTATCCTAGTATCTTACAACTCCAGCCATAACCTAAACTTTGAAAATTCGGGATGTTATCCTGAGTATGTAAAGATTGATGAACAAACAGCAGAAGCCTTCATCAAGGAATTATGTATGGACCCGAGACAAAAGTACTAAACTGATGCATGCTAAGTTGACATTGTGGGACAAAACTTATTTTTTTAGTCAATAAATTTAAGAATTAAACGAACTCGAGATAAGATGTAGAGATAAAATATGGCAGAATAACAATGAGAAATATGGCATTTCAATGGATCAATCTTGTAATGCAATAAATAATTACCTGAATCTTGTCGAGGTAAAACGTAGCAGCAATAATTTTTCTTTGGTAATCCCCAAGTGTACCACTGGAAGGGAGAATGCCCTTTCCGAGTAAAGGTCCACGCCCCTTGGATAGGTAAGAAGGGTTGCCAAAATCCAAAGACGTGCACAGCCCTATCTTGCCTCACCATCTCTATTTTCCTATCAATGACAAGTGAATTTAGTGCCAGAACACTAAATTCGTTTATTCAAACTCTAAAAAATTTTAAAAATAAAAAATAAATAGATTCTAAATTAAAACCCATAATTACTTGAACCAATTAGATTTCTGGATAATTGTGGTTAAATGCAAAAGAGCCATCTCTACTTTTCTCATGTCTCCAATTGGCTGCCTCTATACGCTCCATCCCCTAAGGCACCCAAAAACCTTACTAAAAATAAGAAGCACAAAAGCTATTGGTTTGTATGCCCATGTAGGGCATTTGTGGTTAGTGAGAAATAATTCAAATTAATTTAAAATTTGAATCAGAGAAAATGGATTAACTCCCATTAATCCCTCAACAACCACTAAATCCCCACGTTTCTCTTTCTCACAAAAGTAGTAAAACAACACATCTAACAAGTGTTACTATGAGACTGAGAATTTGAACAAAATATGAGACTTTGTGTTCATTGCATGAAAGAGAGAGATCAATTTTTCTACTGTAAAAAATTAATCGAGAATTTTGAGAAAATTTCAAATAGAAAATTTTCTCCGTCCTCTTGTATCACTGAATTTAGGGTTGTGGTATTATAGATTAGTAGTGGTGGTTCCATTTTATGATCACCATCCTGACCGAACGATCTATACGAGAGGATACGCAATTCACAAATTTGGAAACCTACACATCGAAATGTTTATCTAAAATTTCTGACTTATTTATTTTATATACTTCCATATACATATAGAAAATAAATCTAATATTGGTATCAGAACATAATTAGATTTATAAAAAGATTTTTCAAAAATTTTTTCAGGTATAAAATGCGTAGGGTAAAAATTTAAGGTCCGAATCATGAATAAGTTTCATGAATCCGATGATACCACGAGATTACCCATCACCCAAGAATCATGAATATAATTTTTGTTGAATTTTTAGAATATGTTTAGACCATGAAATAGCGAGTTAAAAATCTTACCCAAAAACATCATAAAACCTTAGATCTCTCGAGTTAGTAGACAAATTGATCGATGATAATGGTTTATACGTGTTCATTGAAAATGATTTCCTTAAAAGAGATAAAATCGATTAAGACTTTACCTTCTATAAGATGAATGGCCCTGTGGTTCAGTTGAGCCTAGTGGAAGGACCCAATAACCTGTTATAGATCATGGTCCTAGTGAAAGTGATCTATCTAGAGGTGGAGAGTTTTCCCCTCCTCATAGGAGCAATTGAGACATGTACTTTAATATCATTTCCCAATTGAGGGTGAGACTTTTATTGTGACTCCTGAGGATGATGAGGAGTCTAAAACAGTCCTGAAGGCTCTTCCTGCGAAAGACTATTGGTTGAAGGCCATGGAAAAAGAGATGTAATTAATGAGAATTAATGAGGTCTATGACCTAATTGATTTGTCTGAAGGCAGAAAGACCAATGGGAATAAATGGGTTCTCAAGATCAAAGAGAAAGACTGATAGATCGATGGAGAGGTAAAAGACCCGTTTGATAGCCAAGAGTTACACTCAAACTAAGGGCATGGACTATAAGGAGACTATCTCTCCAAGGGTTAAATTTATCTCAATCCATTTACTTTTAGCGATTGTCATGAATATGGATATGGAGTTACACCAGACAGACATCAAGATTGCCTTCCTAAACGGAAGTTTGGATGAGGAGATCTATATGAAACAGCTATGTGGTTTTGTTATTGTAGGTTATGAAGATAAGGTCTATCGACTTCAAAAGTCGATATATGGCCTTAAGTAGTCATATAGACAGTGGTGTTTGAGTTTTTATGAGAATGTGATATCTTCTGGTTTTGTGATGAACGAGAAGGATCATTGAGTGTATTTGATACGTACTTCTAACTCTTTTGTGGCATGTCCTTATATGTGGATGACATTTTGTTGGCTAGAAACAACAAAGAATATCTACATATGAGAAGTTTTGGTATGAGGGTATGGGTAAGACTCAGTTCATTCATGGAGTATTGACTCTTTCACATGAGTCCTACATATGAAAAGTTCTCGACCATTTTGAGATGAGCGATTGCAACTTCAGAGATACTTCTATCACTAAAGGTGAGGGTATAAGTCTTGACATGTATCCTAAAACTCATGAAAAAATAAGGAAAATGAGTAGAATTCATTATGTTAGTGTAGTGAGCAGTCTAATGTATGCAATGTTATGTGCACAACTAGACATTTTTTTTGTAATCGGTTTGATGAGTAGATATCAATCGAATCGTGGAAGAGTCACTGAATAGTAGTAAAAAGAATTCTAAAATATCTGAAAAGAACTGCAAACCTCTTCTTATGTTACGGAGGAGATGATTTGCATTTTTTTGGGTATTCAGGTACTAATTGGGTAGTGATATGGATGGACGAAAATCAACATCAGGTTTTGCTATCTTACTTAATAACAATGCAATTTCTTGGAGTAGCAAAAAGAAAATTTGTGTATCTCTATCTATGATGGAGGCTAAGTTTGCGACATGCTTAGTAACAGTTCAGGAGAATGATTGGCTCCAGAGAGTTTTGAATTACTAAAAATTGTGGTAGATAGTGGGAGGCCAAATATCATTTATTGTGATAATCAGGCTACTATCGCCTAGATCTGAGACCTTGAATATCATAGAAGGACCAAACACATTGATACCAGTTACCAATTTGTGAGAGACATCATCGAGAAATGTGAAGTGACAATCAAGTATATTTCTATACATAGAATGAGGGTCAATCCTTTCACCAAACCCATTACGAGAGATTCCTTTATAGGACAAAGGGAATCATTGGATTTATATATACTTTGACGTTTCTCATATGTATTATGTTGATGTTTTGATACTTATTGATATATATGACCTATGTGTATTATTTAGTCACACTTGTTATCATATTCTATTTATTGCACTTATTTGTTGTCATATATTCTATAATGTGATGTGATAAAAAATATGTCACGCAGACGAAATCGACTCTTTCATATGAGTGACCAGCTCTATTTCTGAGTAAGCGGGGATGAGATGATTTTTAGTTGTAAGAGGTTTTGAGAGTGGCTCTATTAGAATATAAATTGCCCTGATACGTGTTCAGAATGGGGTGATATGCGATATGACTGATATGGATATGCCCACATCTATGTTGTCTGTAAGTAATCAGATTTGAGATCTCAGATATCTTCTATGACTAATAATCATCTCTGAGGTACTCTCTCTAAAATTTCTGGTTAAATTCTTATGTGTAGCTTGAGTCTTATATCTGCATAGTATTGGAGAAATTTGACATATGTCAGTGTGAGAGATGGGACAATAACACTATGACACGTGTTTCATACCACGTGTGATAAATCAATCATGGGATAGTGAGAGTTATTATTTAAGATGATAATATAGTCATGATTTCTGTTCCCACTGTGTGAGACCCGACACCCAGCGAATGGCTCCACCAGTACCTTTATTACATTTGGCTGTTTTTACAAGTATTGGTTCAGCGTTTGCTACTTTAGTCTATTTACATATGACATGGAAGATAATGAGATCTAAGGGGTAAGTTTAGGAAAGCAGCTAAATTGACGCTGATGGATTCAACTTTGGAAAAATGAAAATCAATCGACATTATATCATTATGTAGTATTTACCGGTTGACCTCTTATGTTTATCCATGCTTGAATTCAAATATACTAGTGAATACCCAATTGAGTAAACAAAAAGAGATCACTTTTGATAAAAAAAAGTAGCTCGATGGATATAATGTATTGACTTTGGGGTATGGCGTTCTTTTTTATACTTACGGTGGCTTTTTGATTATCTTAATAGATGCGTCGAGAAGTGTTTGCTTATAAGTGAATTTGTCGGTCATACGATACCCAATCTTATATAAAAGTCCAGCGGAGTGATATAGTAAATCGCATGAGTTGTGATCTTGTGACGGACGTTAAATGGTTTCATATGCAAGTGAGAGATGTTGGTTCATATACCCATGTATGGACATTTGTGGTTAGTGGGAAATAATTCAAATTAATTTAAAATTTGAATCGGAGATAATGCGTTAATCCCCACTACTCCCTCAACTCTCACTTACTCCTCACGTATCTCTTTCTCACCAAAATAGTAAAATAACACAACTAACATGTGTTAATATGAGAATGAGAATTTGAATAAAAGATGAGATTTTGTGTTTATTGCATGAGAGAGATCAATTTTTCTAATGTGAGAAATTAATCGAGGGTTTTGAGAAAATTTCAAATAGAAAATTTTCTCCTTCATTTTGAATCATCGGATTTAGGGTTGTGATATTGTGGATTAGTGGTGGTGGTTCGATTTTGTGATCACTATCCCAACCAAGTGATTTGTACGAGAGAGTTTGTAATTTACGGATTTTGGATATCTACACGTTGAGATATTTACCTGAAAATTCTGATTTATTTATTTTACATGTTTATGCAAATAAATAGAACAAAAGCAAACTATTTGACGCTGATGATGCATTTTTCAACATAGTCTGCACGAAATTGACCAACTAGAACTCCAATCTTATTTGAAATTAACGTTAGAATGTGAGAATTGCTTCTAGTGTAGGAGCATCAATTACGTAAAGCAACCAATAAACAAATGATAATTTATCAAATGGCATGAATTTGGGATTCCCTTCTATAGTTAAATATTTTTTTATATGGGTCCTTCTAAACAATAGAGGATGATGGAAATTCCCTATTAAATGGGAAGTACCAACTTGCCAATTTCCAACAACCCAAATAATAAGCTCAACAAGCTAATCATGTGTGCAGTGTGTATGTGGGACACGCGAAAGACACTATATAGAAAATAGATTTCGTGATACGACCCTTTAACATGTGATTTAAGATAAAACTTGCAACAACAGTTTTGGCATTGCAAGTTTTGTTGTAAGTTTTGCGATGCAAGGAGTTTCTGGCATCCTCTTTGCAGATTGCTTCACTATTGTGTTTTGGGAATTTTAGTTGCAAATTGGTGTCACAAAACCACATTTTTTATTGTGAGAAAGAAAAAAAGTGAAAAATTATTTTTTTTATAGCGAGAATATCATTCTATTTTTTTAAGATAATAATTTATATTGCACTGCAAAGGGTACACAGTTCACTGACGCTCTTTTGTGACTCCAACAGGCATTTTTCTGTTGCTAAACTCTTTGCGACGATATCCATATGCAGAAAATGAGGGTTGTTATATTCTTCGTCACAAAGGTTGTGGGGGCTGTGGTGACAAAAAGGTGGCATCGCTAAAGGGTGTGGGAACTTAGCGATGCCTGTGTTGCATCACTAATTAGATTTTGGCGACGCCCTCTATGCTTCACTACATTGGTTTGACCTAATATGTTGGGCTGTTGCAATGCTCATATGGGCGTCTCTGTAGGTGTCGCGTAAGATTTTTATTTAAAAAAATTAATTACAAAATAATTTTAATCATAATACTATTAAAATCATGGCTAAAGGTTTATTATAACAATGAAATAACATATATAGTATTTATTTTTTGTATAAAATGTTGGAATATGCCCAAGAGGGGCATTGTGGTAATTTGGGAATAATGGGGTAACTCCCATTATCCCCAATAACCACCCTATTAACCACTCATGTGGTAACTCCCCCAATGAAGCCCTCTTTCCTTCTGCGTGTAGAGACAAGAAAAAAAAAGGGCTAAGGTTTTCACACATTCTCTAGAGAGAGAAAATAGTTAGAGGGATGGAGATTTTCGCGTAGGAAAATCTCCCATCGTCAGACGATTCACCGGACTCGAGGCTTGAGGCGTCGTGGATTTGAGGTGGTGGTTCGATTGCGTGATCACCATCCGACCGTGCGATCCGTTTGAGGGACATCGCGACACGGTGAATTTTGGAGACCGCCCTATTGAGGTATTTATCCCAAAAATTCCGATCTATTTAATTCTCGCTTCCGCATGCGCGATTAAATCCAATATTGGTATCAGAGACAGGTTGTTGGATTTAATTTAATAATTTTCGGAATTATTTTTGGGGTTTTTAAAATTTTGGGATCCGGATCACGGATGAGTTTCGTGAATCCGAGAACACTGCAAGAATACCCATGGCCCAGGGATTACAAACATATTTTGTATTTAATTTTCCGAGCATGTTTGGGCTATGAAATGTCCGGTCGAAGTTTGCGACCGTACGGACATAAAAACCCTAGATCTATGGCTTTAGAGGGCGGATCGATGCATGAAAATAATATAAATGAGTTCCTTGCATCTAGATCTATGGTTTTTTATATTTTATTGTGTGATTTGGGTGCCGGAAACTGGGATTTCTGAATGGCCGCGGAGGGCCGCGACTGGGGTGGTTGAATCCCACCATTTTTGGGCTTGAATCCTCCTAAAATCGAGTGTAGGATGTTTGGAGGATGCCCACAAATTTTTTCTAGTCGAAAAATACAAGAAACAACAGCCGAAATTGAGTTTTCTAGAAAACGAGTCGAAAAACCCGTTGCAGGACCCGTCGGGCGAAGAAGACCCGACCCAGACCCGGGGGCGCGTGTGGTACACGCGCCACACAGGCGCGTGAACAGGGAGGGTCAGCGGTCGGGTCGGACCCTGACCCGGACCGACCCGCAAACCGACCCGACCGGGTCGGACCGAACCCGTTGACCGGGTCAGTCGGGTCAACCCTGACCCGTTGACCAACCCGGTCAAACCCGGCTAAAAACGGCTCAGCGCGTGAGGGCGCGTGAGCCGCGCGCCGCAATTGGGCGCGCGTGAGCCGAGCCGCGCTAGGCGCGTGGCAGCGCGTCTAAGCCGCGCCGCGCGTCTAAGCCGCGCCGCGCGTCTGGCGCGTGAGCCAGACTGCTGCCAGCGCGTGGGGGCGCGTGGATAGCACCGCCGACGAGCGGCGGCGCGTGTGGGCCCCGGACGGCTCGTGAAGTGGCTAAAAATTGAATTTTTTCAATTTTTTGGGGGTCTTATATCTATAAATGTGATTTTTTGTGGGTTTTTGTGTGCCGAATCACAGTCCAAATGGTGAGATGCGATTCCAAGTTGTGGTGTATGGTGTCCGTTGACTCATACGCTCGCTTTAGAGTCTGTACTCAAGTCATTTTGGTTTTGATGATTCGTAGGGCATACAAAAATGTGATCATAAGTATTTCCAAGTCAGAAATGTCTTTCTTAATGTGTTGAAAACTGTCGTATTAAATTTTTGCAAGGAGAGTAAACTGAATGTTATGATCTGCGTGATTTTATCAGTAGATTCAGTTTATTCTCGAGAGGCAAAATCTAACGGGAATCTGAGGCAAAAGATGATGGGCCCCAGGGTGGGCACGGAGCCTCAGGGTATACGAGATAAAGAGATCTATCGTGTATGGTACAAAAGATTTGCCAAGTTAGGGCAACGCTTAACAGTGGCATACACGATGACTTAGTCTCGTTTTTCGAGTCATATTTTATGAACATGTCGGTTCAACTCGTCCCAAAAGAGCATAGTGTTGCTCTCTTCGGCTCCTATGTGAGGATGCAGAAGAAAAGTGTTAATCATACAATGAAATAAATATCGAGTATGATCACCGAGTTAATATATACGGATGAGTAAATTTCGGATGGAATTAAGGTACTGGATCTGATCCGGTTTTTTACCTGATTCATGGGAAACCGTGAAATCCTATCTCACATTTGACGAAAGTATACGTGCTTTCGTTGATGTGAATACGTATTGTGAGCTCGATGAGGAGCACCTAGAGGCGAGTAGGCCACACTCAAGTCATGCTTATTCAGAGGAGTCGAGTAAGGACTTCCCCGGTGCTAAACCAATAGCATAAGCATGCGAACGAGACTCGAGAAATCATTCGAGAAAACCGACAATGAGGTACAAGAACGCAAGAAGAAGGAATTTGATTAGACCAAAGTAAATTACTACGTTTGAGGTAGATTTGGTCATTTCGCTCATGAGTATGACGAGCAGAAATAAATCTTCTTCTTGTTTACGTGGTGTGAGATTTTTCTCATTCACTATAATACTCGCTGATTTCTCTCCTTTGAAATCAGGAGCAACCGACCACGTAACTCGACATAGGAGTGCGTAATTCGTCAAATGAATCCTTAAACTTGGAGGATTTACGTTAAGGACAAAGCATTTGTCGTTGTCAAAGGGAACGACACTTGCTATGACGTTCTCCATATTGTAGGCATTCGACGGATCTATAATTTAGTACCTTGTCTAAAATTGACTGCGATATGCGTGAAATAATTCCCTTGTACGACAATTTTCTAAATTATTCTGGTTTTAATCAATGATGAATTGTATGCACTGGGTACTACTCCTTCTAATGATTTCTTGTCGTTCTACTATTGTCTTTACATCTGATTGCGTAGATGATGATGTAAATGAATGACATAGTAGACTTAGACACATGGGGTAAGAGATGATGAATCGGTTAGTAGCGAGAGGTTTATTGGACCCGCTAACCAATTCGAGTTACTCGTATGTGAGTTTTGCCTAGTCAGCAAAATGACGAGAAAATCATTTGGCGATGCAATGAGAGTTGGGACTCCATTGCGGTTAACTTTTGTGCTTTCCTTCTTTTTATTGTGGTCTTATGAGCATGAAAGTTAGAAATGGAGTTGTGTAGATAATTATAGACGCTTACATGCGTTTCGGTTCATTTATTTGATCTCGCATAAGTCTGAGGCATTAGACTGTTTCAGGAGGTTTATAAGCGAGATTGAGAATCAGTTAGATTTGAGAGTAGAGACTCTCAGAACCGAGCAAGAATGCAAGTATTCGTCTAAATTACACAAGGGGCTCTGTTTCGAGAAAAGTTTTACGCGACTACTGACTATTAGTCAGTTCCCCATTTGAGCTTTGAACAGGGAGGCAGCCTGACCTTAGCCACTTGAGATTATGGGGTTGTGCCAAGCTTTCTTGCATTCACACGGTTAGTTAGACCCGCGAGAAAATATATGTTCCTAGGCGAACACGAACGACACTATAATCGAGACTGAGTCTCGTAATACTATATTTCTTGAGAATGATTTCCCTAAGAGAGGTGAAATCAATTAGGACCTTACCCTTTATGCGATGGATGAGCCTAGTGGCTCGGGGAGCCCAGCGGCGGGATACAAGAATCCACTACGGATCTTGATCTCAGTGGGAGCGATCCATCAAGAGGTAAAGATTTTTCTCTCCTCCTAAGAGTATTGAGAATGCGTCTTTAAACGTTGTTTCTCGATTGAGGGTGAGACCCTCGTTGCGACTCTAGAGGATGATGAGAAATCTAAAACGGTCCGAGAGGCTTTCGAGAGTAAGATGCAAAATACCGTTTATTGAAGGCCATAAATGAAGAGAAGGAGTTGATGAGAATCAACGAGGTCTGGGACCTAGTTGATTAGCCTGAGGGTGGAATGACTATTGGGAACAAGTAGGTTCTCAAAGTCAAGATAAAGGTCAACGGATTGATGAAAAGGTAAAGGACCCATCTAGTAACCAAGGGTTACACTTAGACTGAGGGGTGGACTATCGAGGAGTCATAGTTCAATTTATCTCGATCCGTTTATCTTTCAGCGATTGTCACGAACATGGATTAGGAGTCACATCACAAGGATGTAAATACCGCTTTCGTATTGGAAGTATAGATGAGGCGATCTACATGGAGCGTGGACTATCGAGGAGTCATAATCCAATTTATCTCGATCCGTTTATCTTTCAGCGATTGTCACGAACATGGATTAGGAGTCACATCACAAGGATGTAAATACCGCTTTCGTATTGGAAGTATAGATGAGGCGATCTACATGGAGCATCCCTCTGGGTTCGTTCTAGTAGATCAGGTATATAAGGTATATTGATTTTCAAAATCAACATATGACCTTAAGCCATCATCTAGACAGCGGCGCTTAAGATTTCACGAGAAGGTGATATCTTATGGTTTTGTAATGATCGAGTAGGATCATTGCATATATCTGATACGTCCCGATGACTCCTTTATGAGGATGTTCTCATATGTAGGTGACATACTGTTGGCTGGGAACAACAGAGAGTATCCAATGACTATTGTAACATGGTTGCGAGGTTTTAGTTCATTCTCAGATTTTGGATCCATAGGGATCGCTTGAGAATGGTGTTGACTCTTTAACAAGAGTTTTACATCAGGTAGATTTTTAAGCATTTCGAGAAGAGCGATGACAACCTAAAAGATACTCTAATCGCTAAAGATAAAAAGACTTGAATCTTGACACATGCCCTAGAATTTATAAAGAAATAAGGGAGATGAGCAGAATCCCTTATTCCAGTGCAAAATACATTTTTAGTGTATGCGATGAGGTATACACGTGTGATATACAATTTGATGTATGCGATGAGGCATACATGACCAGACATTTATTTTATGGTTAATCTGGTGAGTAGGTATTAATAGAATCCTGGAAGGGATCACTGTAGAGTAGTGAAAAAGGATTCTGAAATATCTCATTTGAACTGCAGATCTCTCCATGTGTTACGGATGAGGTGATTTGCGTTTTGTGGTTGAGATTCAGATACTGACTGGGAGTAGTGATCTGAATAAACGCAAAAGATTTTATCTTCTTAGAGCAGTAAGAAGAGAACCTGTATATCTCTATCTATTTTCGATAGAGAGTGAGCTTGTAGTATGCTCAATTGCAGTTCATGAGAATGGTTGGCTTTAGAAATTTTCTGATAGACTTAGAGGTTGTGACAGAAAGTGGGAGGTCAGTGATGATTATTGTGATAATCAGACCGACACTGTGAACAAATGAGACCCTAAGTATAATAGTAAAGCCAAACACATTGATACCAAAGACCACTTTATGAGAGATATTACCGAGAAGGGTATTGTGACATCTAAGTACACATTGACATACAGCATGAGAGCTGATCTCTTTAGAAAACCCATTGTGAGAGATTCTTTTGTGAGATAAGGAATCATTGGGTTTAGTGTACTTTAACATTTCTCCTTATATACTGTTTTAGATGCTTATTTTAATATATGACATGCATGCACTATTGGGTCACATATTTACTTCATGCACTATTTGTTGTCATATATTGTGATTTTGTGATAAAAGATGTGTCAGGCAGGCATGGTCGACTCTCTCACACGAGTGACCACCTCCGACTCTGAGTGAGCGGAGATGAGACGGATTCTAGTCGTAAGAGGCTTTGAGAGTAGCCCTACTAGAACATAAGTTGCTCTGATATGTGTTCAGGATGAGATCATATGCGATATGACCGACATGGAAATACCCACATCCATGTTGCCTGTAAGTAGCCAGGTATGAGATCTCAGATATCTCCTGCGATTTGTGATATTGTCTCTGAGATGCTCTCTCTGAGATCTCTGGGTAAAATCTTATGTGTAGATTGAGTTCCGTACCTGTACAGTGTTAGAGAAATCTGACATATGCCCTTTGAGAGATGGGGGATTAACACTGTGGCACGTGTTTCATACCACGTGTGATGAGACGACCATGGGATAGTGGGAGCTATTATTTGAGACGATAGTTTGATCTTGATCCCCGTTCCCACTGTGTGAGACCTGAGATCCATTGGGTGGGATATCTTATGCCCTTATTACTTTTGGCTGTCTCTAGAAGTTTTGGTTCAGTGTTGCTACTTTAGTCTGTTTACCTATGGCCCGGAAGATAAATTGAGGTCTAAGGGGCAGATCTAGGAAAGCAGCTGAATTGAGACCGATAGATTCGAGTTTGGGAAAAGGAAGGCCAATAGTCATTACATCATTGTCATGTATTCATAGGTCGACCTATTGTGTTAATCCATGTTGGGATTCAAATATAATAATGAATACATAGTCGAGCAAATTGATTGGGGATCACTTTCGATGAGGAAAGTGGCTCGATGGATGTAAATGCATTGAGTCTGGGGTATAGCGAGTTATTTTTATACTAACGGTGACTCCTTGATCATCCTAACAGGTGTATCGAAAGTCTTTGCTTGCAGGTGTACTCGCCGGTCGCACGACGCCCAATCCAGTATGAAAGTCCAGTAGGGTGATGTGATAGATCGTATGAGTTGCGATCTTATGATTGACGGAAATGAAATGCCCTCATGTACAAGTGGGAGATGTTGGAATATGCCCAAGAGGGGCATTGTGGTAATTTGGGAATAATGGGGTAACTCCCATTATCCCCAATAACCACCCTATTAACCACTCATGTGGTAACTCCCCCAATGAAGCCCTCTTTCCTTCTGCGTGTAGAGACAAGAAAAAAAAAAGGGCTAAGGTTTTCACACATTCTCTAGTGAGAGAAAATAGTTAGAGGGATGGAGATTTTCGCGTAGGAAAATCTCCCATCGTCAGACGATTCACCGGACTCGAGGCTTGAGGCGTCGTGGATTTGAGATGGTGGTTCGATTCCGTGATCACCATACGACCGTGCGATCTATTCGAGGGACATCGTGACACGATGAATTTTGGAGACCGCCCTATCGAGGTATTTATCCCAAAAATTCCGATCTATTTAATTCTCGCTTCCGCATGCGCGATTAAATCCAACATAAAAAAAGTCAAAATTATAATTGTTTTAATTGCATAAATATTGTGATAAAATAAAAAAATACCAAAAAATAATAATGCTCAAATACATCATTGGTCACTAATAACTATCATTGTCTAATACGAAGCAAGTTCAAGTGGGGTCAGGGGATTGGGCATGCGAGTGGGGCTATCAGTTTATCGCAAATTTAGCAATGAATCTTGGCTTTGTCACAAAATTTGTAAACAAAAATAATATTCGTAGTTAAAATTGCCACTAGTTTAGCAACGAAAATACATTATTCGTGGTCAGATTCGTCACTAGTTAGGCACAACAATATTTTTGTCATAAAATTTAGCAACAAATTCCGTAGTTCGTGGTTAAGTTTATCGCTAATTAACCATAGAAAATTCTGGTGACTAAGTTCATCGCTATTTCATGAGTAAATTTCTTTTACAATCTTTTATGAAATATTTTCAATCGTATCTATCTTTTTTATTTTTTCTGAGTAATAGAATCAAATTGAATACAGAACAAATTTTATAATTCTCACCAAAATCTTTTGGTTAAGTAGAAGACTACATTGGGATCGAGCAACTCTTTCAGAGCTTAGGTAAAAGAATTTAAACTTATTCTAAATATTATCAATCATAATCTCTTGATAACTTACAAATTTGTTTAAGCAATTTAATTGTCATACCCTGACTCTTAAGTCGAGCACGCGACAATCGTTGCATTAGCTCAAAACATATGTGAATCTCACTTCGTGTTCTGAGATGCCACAAGCCATTCGAATATCCCAAACATTCTGAAATAAATTCAAATCATCCATTGGCAAACTCGGCTGTCTAAACAAATCCCAATTAGTTAAAAATAAATTCACAAGATCAATATAGATCCCTTTGCAAGGGACAGTATAACATCAACTGGATTCAAAAATTTATCAAACAATCCAAATGCCCAATAAAACCGATAAATCTTGCAAAAGAAATTTTAAACCAAATAAAGAAAGTTCTAAATCATGTAAAGATTTTTCAATACTTACCTAAAGTAAACAAACATATATTCAACAAATCCAAACTTCTAAGAGTTTAGAAAATTCCTTCCACCGGTCCAAACAATATAGTTCTGAAAAATGTTCTCAAGTCTAGTAACTATTGAAGATCAATAAAAATAATTTCTTCAAAGTAGCACTAGGTGACATTTAACTCTCCAAACTAAATTTCCTCTAAAAAAAATAGAAAAAGCGGAATGAATATAAAATACTTAGGGAATGGAGTGCAAAAGCATACTGAATATAAATGATGGGTGAGGATGGTTGTACCAAAAGAGTGTGTCAACTTTATCTAAAATGCAATACTAAAAGTTATTCACATAAAATAAATTTATAGCAAATGTCCCAAGACTCATATGTCCCAATAAATATAGAGTAAATTTTCCATGACTCATATGGCCATTGATAGAATCTATCAAAGAGTTTTTCATAATTTTCATAAAATAGTTCCGTAGGATGCCACCACGTTATCACAAGAACGACTTGGGGAGGCTCTCCATCCCATCTATCACCAAACCAAAATTTTAAAATAGTCTTAACCATGCCGCGCCAATAGCCTCCGACCGTGAAAGATTTAGACTATAGTCATTTATTTTTTCCTATACATCATGTTACAAAATTCATTTCATAAATCAATATAACAACCATTTACAAAGAAATGAAATTTCACAATTCACCATCACTATTCAATTATAATATGATGCAAAACAATTCAAAAATCAATGATAGAATTATGATTTAGATCAGGCATACCACAATCACAAATACATTACAAATCTCTTTTCAAAATTCCTTTCAAAATTTGTTTCAAACTGAAATCATTTTTATCATTCATACTCAACATAACTATCCACTTAACTCTTGAAAAAGTAATCACTCCTGATCTACAATCCAATCCAAGGTAAAACCCTCTTAATTCTTCAATTGTCTTAACTTAAGACAAAAAACATACTTTCAACACTTAAATGTAACTCAATACTAGGGTTAAGCAAAATTTTCCGCCAATTGTCTCATAGCCCACATTTTCTATACAACCATGTTTTAAAAAAACTATTATATCTTGACCCACAAAGCTTGGATTGAGGTGATTCCAACTACTGTTTAAAGTTAGGACATAGTATTATGACTTTTATGTTTATAGCTAGATTCAATTTCAATCACACAAAAATAGCCAAGTCAACGAATTTACAACCTGAATTCTAATCATAACATGAGCAATCTTGGAAAAATCTGCATAACCTTTTCTGCACATATCCAATTTATGTGATTCAAGTCACAAACTAAAAATAAAACATGGATCTACAACTTTATGTTCAGACTTTAGTCTAAATTTGCCTAGAAGATAGCTCAAAATCATAATAAACCCTATGACAAAAAACAAGATAGAAAACAGAGCATTTCTATAAAATTGGTCTCTTTGAAAAATCACCGAAATTTCAATTTTCGATGAAATGTCTACTACACAAGTCATTTTAAGAACAAACCACAGCAAAGCAAGTCATGGTCATTTAGATTCAATAAGAACAAACCCTACTCCGTTTACTATTATGCAAAGAAAGTCATGGTCAAAAACCACAGCAAGCTCAAATTGTCCGGTTTATAACATTGTGGCTTTCATTCCATTCTCATCCTAAAATTCAAATATTGGCATAAATAATATAAGTCTATGTTGACAATAATGATTTACCTCAAATATGGTCACCAATTTCATTTCCAAAGTCGAGTCACAATAAACCCTAATTTATTTTCTCTCCAAAAGTTTTTTCAAAAATTGTATAAATAATCAGTACAACTATAAAAACTCAAATATATGTTGAGAAAAAGTTATTATCTTGATTTGAGACAACAATCTTGTCCAAGACCTAATTTTCCAAAACCTTAGATTTTCTCACTCTACATTTCTCACTAGGGTTTTGTTCTGGGGTTTATGTTTGGATATTTGGAAGTTTCAACAATTGATTTTGGGTATGATTTGGGTGAGTTTTAGGGAGGGAGGGGGGAGAGAGAGAGAAAGAGAGAGAGCTTGGCAAGAGAGAGGAAAGAAAGCTGACAGGGAGAGAGTTAATGAGGGGGAGAGAGAATAAGCGAGGGTGAGAGAGAGCGAGGGGCTGTGGGTTTGACCGAAGAGAGAGAATGAGTAGGGGAGAGTAAGTGAGTTTTGTTTGTTTGCTTGCTTTTTTTTTTTATATTGGTATTATATTTTTTAACCCCCTAAAAATAAATTTCATAAAAGAAATTTAAAAAAAATTTATACATCAACAAGATGGGGGTGTTGTTTTGTATCAACTCTTTACTCTCCCAAGTTTTCTTTTCCACTTGGTTGCTTTTCACAACACTTAGGCCATGGGGATTTATTAACTCCTCAATTGCTTGAATTGTCAATTAAAGACCTTCACCAGTTGCATCTTCAAACTTAAGTCTTGAATCAACTCTACCGAAAGAACTTCTAACAAATGTGAGAGATTTGGTAAGTATTTTTTTAGTATGAAGACATAGAATACATTGTGGATTTTTTGCAAATCTAGGGGGACAATTCTAGCCAATATGCCACTTTTCTATCCTCTCGAGAATCTTGAAAGGGTCAATGTACCGAGAATTCAATTTCACCTATTTCCACAACTAGATTACACCCTTCTAAGGTGATATTTTAAAAAAGAACCTGTCTCTAACCTTAAATTCCAATGGTCTTCTCCTTTTGTGAGCGTAGCTCTTTTGCCTATTTTGGTTTGCCCTCATCTTTGCCCTAATCACCTTTATTTTCTCTTCAGTTGCTTCACTTAACTCAACATTTACAATTTTTCTATTTCCTACCTTATCTCAACACAACAGAGTTCAGCACATCTGTCCGTAGCGAGCCTCATAGGATAACATCTCGATACTAGCCTAATAGCTATTGTTGTATGCGAATTCAATTAATAGGTGTCTATCCCAACTTTCTTAGAAATCCATCACACATACCCTAAACATGTCCTCTAAGATCTGAATTGTGTTCCCTGATTCCTTATTGCTTTGAGCATGGAAAGCTGTGCTGAACTTAAATTTGGTCCCAAATTCCTCTTGCAACTTAGTCCAAAATCGAGAGGTGAATCTAGGGTCTCGATCTAACACAATAGACACCGGGACCCATGTCATCGCATTATCTCACCGATCTATAGCTTTGCTAGACCTTCTAGCAGATAGAAGTTTCTGATAGGCAAGAAATGCGCTGACTTGGTAAGTCAGTCCACTATCACCCAAATGGCATCATATTGGCTCGGTATATGTGGCAATCCCACCACAAATTCCATGGTGATGTGCTCCCATTCCCACTCAGGTATGGATAATGGTTGTAGGGTCTCGGCTAGCTTCTAATGTTCGGCCTTGATTTATTGGCACATAAGGCATCTGGCTACAAACTCAGCCATCTCTCGCTTCAACCCCGACCCACAATAACTTTCCTTGATGGTTTGGTATATCTTGTTACTCTCGAGATGCATTGCATAAGCTAAAGAGTATGCCTCTTCAAGTATGGTCCTCCAAAAATCATAATTCTTAGAAACACAAATCTGTTTCCCATATACCACCATGTTATCCTTCGGAATATGGAACTCACCACCTTCACCGTTATGAACTTTCTCCACTATGCCCTTTAGCTCCTCATCGGTTGCTTGGAGTTCTTTAATACAGTCCACTAAGGTTGGTTGCACTTCAAATTTGGCTAAAAGTGTACCATACTCATGATTGGCCAACTTTTCTCCAAGTGTACAGAGTCCTACAAAGCACAAAAGTTAAGAACTCCCATGAGATGCCGAAGAAGAAAACTTGTGGATTAAGGCATCCGCGACCACATTTACTTGGCCCAAGTGATAGTCAATCACCAGATCATAGTCTTTAATCAGTTCTAACCACCCTTGTTGCCTTAAATTGAGTTCTTTTTGTGTAAGCAAATACTTTAAACTCTTGTGGTCAATGAAGATCCTGCATGTGGCTCCATATAAGTAATACCGCGAAATCATCAAAGGCAAAATTAATGGCAACTAGCTCTAGTTCATGGGTTGGGTAGGTTAACTCATGCTTCTTCAATTGCTGAGAGACATAGGCAGTCACTCTATCATCTTGCATTAAAATACATCCTAACTCTTGCTTGTTGGCATCATTATAAATCACATAGTCACCGCCGCTGCAGGAAGAGTAAGTATTAGAGCAGATGTGAGTCACTTCTTGAGTTCTTGGAAACGCTCCTCTTACTTCTCACCCCACTCAAATTTGACTCCATTCTGAGTCAAGTTAGACAACGGAGCACAATCTTGGAGTATCCCTCTACAAATTTTCGGTAGTATCCTGCCAATCCGAGGAAACCCTGCACCTCAATGGTGTTCTTTGGTTGTTCTCACTTCAGAATTGTCTCTACATTTTTCGGGTCTACAAATATCCCTTCTTCGAATACTACATGCCTTAAAAAACCAATTTCCCTCAACCAGAATTTGCACTTGGAGAACTTGGCATAGATTTGCTTCTCTCAAAGGGTTTGCAACACAACCCAAAGATGCTCCAATTGTTCTTCATCATTCTTAGAATACATGAAGATGTCGTTTATGAAAGCTATGATAGATTTATCGAGGTAGTAATGAAACACCCTATTTATCAGTCCATAAAGGCCGCAGGAGCACTTGTCAATCCGAAAGGTGTCACCAAAAACTCGAAATGGTATCCTAAAGGTGCTCTTGTGAACATCATCCCCCTTTATCCTTAATTGGTGATAGCCGGACCTCAAATTAATCTTCGTAAAGACAGTCGCCCCTTGGAATGAATCGAACAAATCATCAATCCACGGCAAAGGGTATTTATTTTTTATGGTTACCTTGTTTAGTTGTCGGCAGTCTATATACAATCGGAGGGTCTCATCCTTCTTCTTTACAAATAAAACTGGAGCATCCCATGTTGAGGTACTCAGCTAGATAAACCCTTTTTCCAATAACTTTTGAAGCTAAACCTTCAATTCTTTCAACTCTACAGATACGAAGGTTTGGAAATGGGCACTATTCTGGGTGCCAAATCAATGGCGAAGTCGAACACCTTGACCGGAGGCAATCTAGGAAATTCTTCTTGATAGACATCCAAGAACTCACTTACCACTGGGACATTCATCAATTCCAAGCATTCCATCATGGTGTAGATGATGCGGGCTAGATAAGCCTCACAACCCTTGTATACCAATCTCTATGCATCCATTGCCAAGATTATACAGATCCGTAACACTTGCCATTCACCGACATATACAATAATCAGACACCCCATCCTTTAGAACTCTACTTCTTTGGTATACTACTTGAAAACACAGTATCAGGGACGAAAATTTATATCACTAAAAGTCATAAATCCGTCATTAAAGAGTAGTAGCAACGGATTTAGCAACAGAAAAAATCTATCGTTAAAAATGACCCCGCTAATTTTTACCGACGGAAATGTATCCGTCGCTGATATAAACAATGGATTAGCGTCGCTAAAGATATCCGTCGCGCTGATTTAAAAAATTAAAAAAAAATTTAAATCAGCGACGGAAAAATTTTTCGTCGTTGATAATGAATTTTTAGCGATGGATATACAATCCATCGCTAATTGTTGAAGCACCTCAAAAGAATAAGCCACGCGCGCCACCCACTCACCCAACCTGCACTTGACCCACCCGTATGTTCCTGCCCACCCTCCTGCTCGACCCTCTTACCCCTTGCTTTAATCTATTGAAAATGCCTTCAAAATTGTCTCCGCCTTACATCAAACCCTGACACACCTGAAAGATTGTAAGTAATAAAACCACCGGTTCAAAGTTAACTATATATCCACAATCTTTTTTTTATTTATTATTTTTATTTCATATTATTTTATTAATAATAAAAATAATATAAAATTATAATTTATTATAAAATAATTAAATAATAAAATAAAAAAATTTAAGCTTAAAATAAAATAATAAAAAATTTTTAAAAATAAAATAATATTATTCTACAAAATAAAATAAAATAAAAATAAAAATAATTATTAAAAAAATTAAAAAAATTAAAAAAATTAAAAAAATTAAAAAAATTAAAAAAATTAAAAAAATTAAAAAATTAAAAAAATTAAAAAATTAAAAAAATTAAAAAATTTAAAAAATTTAAAAAATTTAAAAAATTTAAAAATTTTAAAAATTTTAAAAATTTTTAAAAATTTAAAAAAATTTAAAAAATTAAAAAATTAGAAATTACAAAATTACAAAAATTAAAAAATTAAAAAATTAAAAAAATTAAAAAAATTAAAAAAATTAAAAAAATTAAAAAAATTAAAAAAATTAAAAAATTAAAAAAATTAAAAAAAAATCTGTCGCTAAAATTTTCGTTGGTAATCCGTTGGTAAATTTTTTTTGTTAATCCACCAGTAAATTTACGTCGCTAATTTGTCGCTAATCCGATACTGATAGTTGTATATATATATTGTTTTATTTTTTTTTCCTTCGACAAATGAGCAATGGATTAGCGACGGAAAATTTCTATCGATAATCCGTCGTTGATAGGTTTAAATTTTTTTTTCCGGTTTAGTTTCTACCGATAGATTAGTGATGGAAATATTTTCGTCATTAATCCGTCGAAAATCTCTTGGAAGAGAGTCCGATGGTAATCCGTCGTAAATCCGTCACTATTAGCGACAGATTTTTGTCCATTGGTAATATTTCGTCATTGATGCCGTGTTTTCTAGTAGTGATAAAATAGTCCACGGAAGCCCGATGAAAGTATAGCCAATCCATACCAATATTTCATCAAAGTGAGTCATCCCCAATGGAATCAAATCCACTTCTAGGGTCTCACCCTCTACAACTATTTCACATTCCTTATTTATGGTATCCCTGTGCAATCATTCCCTCAAATGAGTGATAACCAACAACTCCTCTTCAAGTGGCGCCAAAGACCTATCTAAGTGTCTAGCAAACCCCGCACTCACAAAAGAATTGTTGGATCCCGTGTTAGTCAATACATGGATCTCAATGTCAAAAATTTTCATCATATCTATAAACAGAAACCATTAGATAAGATATAAATTAATTTGCATTATGCATGCCCTATATTCACATGTAAATTTATGCCTCTTTTAAATTACTACATAATATCAAGATAATTCCTTTTCATAAATCATTAGAATTCTAGTTAAAGAAATATCTGTGACCACATCCAGGTTGTTCTGGGCATCCTCATTATTCATGGCATAAATCCTTGTTTGTGGACAATGGGTTAGAGCAGCTACCATATTGCTCCGGGTCCCATCCGTGGCATGGTATTGAAGGAGGGAGCAGAGGTGTTGGCTTAGCCATCCATGGATCTACTAGGGCGATCTCAGCACAATTGGCTCCCCTGTCTCAATTTTGGGCAAGTGTTACAGAAATGACCCTTCTTCCCACGTTGATAACCCCTCCTGGGTGCATGACAAATCCTGAGACGGTACTTCCCATAATTCTTGTACTGCTGCTTCTTGTTTTTCGTCAATTTACTCTTGGAGGCAATGCTACTTGGATGGTCATTGGCTTTGTAGAGTGCCAACGGACTCGGCGCTGAGACTCCACCATAGGAGCTTCTGCTCTTACTTTGCTTTGAACTTTGGCCCGATGCAAGTTCGGACCTTCGGCCCGATGCAAGTTCGGACCTTCTCTTCTTTCTTCATCTTTCTCTAATTCTTCCCCTTTCTCTATAATTTTCTTAGCCCTCAAGGCCAATTCCAAGACATCTTTATAGTTGTAGGTCAAGGTCATGGATGTCTTCTCCCCAATGGACAAATTTAGACCTTCCTCTAATTTAAAGCATAAGTACTCCTCGGAAGTCACCAACTTTGAGACGAATGAGGACAAACTCCTTAGCTCCATCTCATATTCCGCCACTGACTAGTTAACTTGATCATGGTGGAGGAGCTCGTTCCTCTTTAAATCTTTGTAGAACCGAGTATAATTTTTTTCATTGAATTCCCTAATAAATTTGTTCCATGAAATGGGTGCTGCAAACCTCTCATTGATTCCACCATACTCAGGCATCTTCATCCAACGACTTTATGGCCACCAGCAGCTTTAACTCATCATCAAGTCTCAAGTTAGCCATGGTCTCATGAACCTAATCTATCCAATTCTTCACCACTATCGCATAGCTAGTTCCCGAAAAGGTGACATATCTAAGTTGTTTGGCTTCTTTGATCAACTTGGATTCAATGGTGGGGTGATTGATAGGTGTAGCCACTGAAGTGGGAAGAGCAATTGGTCCTATCGAAGAGGTCAATTGGACAACCGGGTTCGGTAAAGGAGGTA
The DNA here is from genome assembly GCA_033439265.1 of Dillenia suffruticosa. Classification (NCBI taxonomy): domain Eukaryota; kingdom Viridiplantae; phylum Streptophyta; class Magnoliopsida; order Dilleniales; family Dilleniaceae; genus Dillenia; species Dillenia suffruticosa. The sequence continues at coordinate 13,278,332 of JAVTVX010000009.1, forward strand.
TTGGTGCTTGAGGTGGGGCTTGGAGGTGAGAACCATAGACATTCCACCACTCGGTTCATTGCCAAAGGACATCGAATGGCGGCGAAGGAATTTCGGTTAGAGGAGTTGGATGAGTAGCAACAAGAAAAGGAGATGGAGGACATGAGGACAATTCATTTTTGTTCTCCAAAGGAGGAATTTCATTTATATTTATCATCTTTCGTGTAGGAGGCATGGTCCTATAAAAGAAATATACTATTCTTAGCTTACTAAGTTAAGAATCGGATTAAATACTTAACCCCCTAAAAATAAAATAATCTCTAACGTCACATACCTCAATTTAGTTGTAAGAAATAACTTATAATTAATAATGAGAAAAGGATCTTATCTGAAACATGGAAATTGGATACGAATCGAACACTTAGAATATTAAAAAATCTAGATTTGATTAGTTCACTGGAAACTAAGTACTCCAAAAATAAGATATCTAAAATGTCTAGAAATCAAGAAGGAAAAGTTTCATTAATTATTTCTTATATCTCAAATAAGTTAAAAGCTATTTTTTTTAGAATTTTTCTAAACTATTAACTCTCCAAATAAAATCTAACAAACTTAGCTGTTTTGAGTTTTGTTCTTAAAAGTGAGAGTTAACTTTTTATTCTTAAGAAATTAGATCCTAAAATTATGTTTATTGAATCCAAATGGGGATATTTCCTAATTTACATGTAATTTTTAAGTAAATGAATTAAAATAATATAGAAATATTTATTTAAATAATATTACACGGAAATATTTAGCCAGAACAATTAAAAATGTGAACCACTATGCTGAATGTGCATCCACCAACCAAGGGATAGGACAACACCAACTATAATAAAACCATGATGAATAGATGTCCAAACAAGTGTCTTACAACCAGTATAGGTGTGTTCTATAATTAACACATGGAAGAACACATGAGTTGCATCAACAGCAAGAGTTTTACATGATGAATAAGTGTTAGAACACTTGTTAATAATCCATCACCTAATTATGCCTATAAATAATCATTTTCCCGGCCCATTCCAAACCACAAGCAAATCATGAGAAAAGGAGGAACAGAAAAGGAGAAAAAGAAAGAAAGAAAGAGAGAAAGTGAAAGAAGAAGAGAAAGGGTTCATAAAAATTTGAACAAATTATGACAAATTTGGATAAAATTGGGTCAAAATTGACCAAATTAAGAATAACTTAGGACAAAATAAATTCATATTATGCTAAAATTAGGCAAAATGAGACACAATTAGGATAATGTTAATTTATATTAGGATAGAATTAGGATACAATTTGTACATAATTAATTTATATTAGGGTAAAATTTTGCCAAAATTAGGATACAATGAGGGAGAAATTAATTTATTCTAGAAGAACACTTGGGCAAATTAATTTGTTAGGACAAATTAGTAAATAATTAATTTGTTTATACTATGATAATATTAGGATAAATTTAAGGCTTAATTAGGGTATAATTAGGGCAAAATTAAATTATATTAGGATAAAATTATGACAAAATAATTTGTATTAGGTTAAAAGTTAGGCCAAATTGGTGGACACTTGAAACAAAATTATTTTACAAATGTTTCTCATTCTTATATGTTTGGCATGTATATGTTTATTTGTTTCTAGAAAATTAGTAGACAATTAAAACTATTTGTTGCGAATATTCTACCTTGCTTCCAGTAATATGATGTCATGAAGAGTATTTTTCTACTCATATGCAAATGATGTTGATAATATTTTTAGTAAAATGATTTCATGAATAGTATGTGTTTATACTATTATGTAAATATTTTATCATATTTCTAACAATATGTTTTGTATGAAAATATTTATTTATAGTAAATCTATTTTTATATCAAACTGATTATTGCCACATTTGTCATTTAACGAGAATCGATTATTGAAAGATATTTTAAAAAATGGTTCAATCTTGGTTGTTAAAATTAAGATTGAGTAATGAACATGAAATCCGAGTTAAAAAAATTTAGATTTTGTATTTGAAAATTCAAACAAGGGTGAAAAGATTGCATGTCTTTGGATATGGTATTGTAATATTTATTGGCAAACGCATGACAAAGTGGAGGAACATTTGATATATCATTGGATCATTAAGTCATACGATTTTTGGGTATTTCATAGGAAAACTATTCCTACAATTTTTTGATCTTCATTGCCTAATATCTTACAAATCCAACCATAACCTAAACTTCGAAAATTCAGGATGTTACCCTGAGTATATAAAGATCAAACAGCCGAAGCTTTCATTAAGGCCCTATGTATGGACCCGAGACAAAAATCCTAAACTACTGCGTGCACATGAGCTTGTGTGTGCATTTGACATTGTGAGACAAAGCGTATTTTTTTAATCAATAAATTTAAGAATTAAACCTACTTGAGATAAAATGTAGAGATAAAATATTGCAGAATAACAATGAGAAATATGGCATTTCAATGGGTCAATCTGGTAATGCAACAAATAATCATCTGAATCTTGTCGAGATAAAACGTAGAAGCTATAATTTTTCTTTGGTATTCCCTAAGTGTACCAGTTGAAGGGAGAACGCCCTTTCCGAGTAAAGGTCCACGCTCCTTGGATGGGTAAGAAGGGTTGCCAAAATCCAGCGAATGTGCAAGGCTCTATCTTGCCTCACCATCTCTATTTTTCTATTAATGATAATTAGATTTAATGATAAAATATTAAATTTGCTTAATTAAAATTTCAAGAATTTTGAAAATAAAAAAAATAGACGCAAAGAGTTAAATCCTAAATTAAACTCCACAACTATTCGTACCACATTAGTAGGATTTTCAGATAATAGTGGTTAAGTACAAAAGAACCATCTCTACTTTTCTCATATGTCTCCAATTGGCGTCCTAGGAGAACAGTTTATTGATTATAACCCCTCCTATAAACTAATAATTTCATATTCAAATCTCCATGTAAAAAAAAAAAAGGTCTCCAATTGGATGCCCCTATACACCCCATCACCCAGGGCACCCAAAAACCTTACAAAAAATAAGAAGCACGAAAGCAAACTATTTGATGCTGATGCTGTATTTTTCAACATAATCTGCACTAAATTGACCAACTAAAACCCCAAACTTATTTGAAATTAACGTTAGAATGTGAGAATTGCTTCTAGTGTAGGAGCACGTAAAGCAACGAATAAACAAATGATAACCTATCAAATGGCATGAATCTGAGATTCCCTTCATTAATTAAATATATTTTATACGGGTCTTTCGCTAAACAATAGAGGATGATGGAAATTCCCTATTAAATGGAAGTACCAACTTGCCAATATCCAACAACCCCAATAATAAGCTCAACAAGCTATTCATGTGTGCAGTGTGTATGTAGGGCCCGCGTAAGACACTTTATAAAGAAGATAGATTACGTGATACGACCCTTTAACATGCGATTTATTTATTTTTTGTATAAAATTTTCCAACAGTTTTGGCATTGCATGTTTTGCGATGAAAGGACTTTCTGGCATCCACTTTGCAGATTGCTTCGCCAACAGTTTTGGCATTGCAGGTTTTGCGATGCAAGGACTTTCTGGCATCCTCTTTGCAGATTTGTGTGCGGTGTGTTTGTAGGACCCGCGTAAGACACTTTATAAAGAAGATAGATTACGTGATACGACCTTTAACATGTGATTTATGATAAAATTTTCCTACAGTTTTGGCATTGCATGTTTTGCGATGCAAGGACTTTCTGGCATCCTCTTTGCAGATTGCTTCGCTATTGTGTTTTGGGAATTTTAGTAGCGAATTGGTGTCACAAAACCACACTTTTTGTAGTGAGAGAGAAAAATGTGAAAAATTAATTTTTTTTTTTATAGAGAGAAAAACAATGTATTTTTTTTTTGAAGATAAATAATTTATGCAGCACTACAAAGGGTACACAGTTCACCGACGCTCTTTTGTGACCCCAACAGGCATATTTTCTGTTGCTAAATTCTTGGTGACAATATCCAAGATGTAAAAAATGAGTGTCCTTATAATCTTAGTCACTAACGTTGTGGGGACTATTGTAACACCTAAAAATTTGGTATTAGAAAATTTTTATTGAATTTTCAATATTCCTTGTAAAATACTAAGAAAAAGCAGTTGTAATAGATTTTAATTTATTAATGAAAGTCTTATAAAATTTTGTTGGGAGAAAATAGGTTTTGGTGATAATTTAGAATAATTAAAAACTTATTTGAGTCAATTGAATGAAAACGAGCCGACTGCACTGTGTGAAGGCAACTTAAGACTCAAGACTTCGCATTTTGGTTAAGTAAAGAGTCACCAAGGTGACCTGAGTGCCAAGACGACTTGTGAAGACGAAACCTCAGAATCCTTAGCTCTGCAAATAGGTAGGTCGCCTTACCCCAATGACAGGTTGTGCTTCCTATAAGGCTGCTTGTGACCAGCACAAGCCAACCTGCCGAGTTTAAGTCACAGAAGTATATTTCTGCACAATAAGCAAGATGACTCATAAGAAGTAAGACGACTTGAGGGCTATACAAAAAGGGAAATTGGGTAGCTTTGAGTCAATTTTGAGGCGACTTGAGGCACGATGAAATGAAGAGTAAGGCGACTTATTGGATAACAAGAGGACTTGGCCTCTGAAATTTTTAGACACATAAGGTGATTTATGCTCCATTACAAATCGACTCATGAGTGTGAAATGTTATGAAATGACAAAAATAGACCACGAAACTTGACCAAACCTTAAAAATAAATAAGGGCAAGATGGAGATTTCACCTCATACCATTAAAAAGGCTTAAACAAGCCTTCATTTTTCATTTTTCATTTTTCTCTCCCAAACATACTCTCTGCTCTCTCGCTCGAGTTTTTCTCTCGACTCTCATCTCTTTCGCCCATCTCTCTCAATCTCTCCCAAATCAATTACAACTCTCTCAAACCCACTCTATCAAAATTTCAAATTCTCAATCAAACACTTGGAATGAATAGATTTGGTGAAAGAAATCTAGGGTTTGCTCGAAAAAGAGAAAAGCTAGGGTTTTTGAAACCCAATGTTCAAAACTTAATCCAACCCCAAAATTGAGATAATTTCTTCATTCTAAACTTGGATTTAGCTTCCTCATAAGTAGATTTAAATTTGTTATTGAGATTTGAGGCATTTGATCAAGAGCATAAATCTAGGGTGTATATGAGGAAAAATTGAGAAATTTGTGAATGAAAATTGTATATTGATGCAAATAGTTTGTAAATAATGGAATTAAAATATACGTTCTTGGATTGGAGAAATTAAGTTTTGTGCTAAGTTTGAAAAAACTCACAGACCCTAGAATTGGATGTAATTTAACATTTAATTCATGTGATTGTCTTAGGATAATTCCATTGGAAATCAAGAAGAGATTATTTTAGAATTGATTGTGAATTTGAGAGTATTCACCCTCCGAAGAGGTGAGTGGATGGTTATGTTTAAAATGGATGATAAAATGATTTTCAATTATTATTTGTAAATTGAATTTTAAATGGAATTTGAAATGGATTTGAAATGTTTTGTGATCATGGTGTGCTCAAATAGAATTGTCGATAAATCCATAACTCTTTTATTTCTTTTGTTTGAATTGCTTGCACTATGTTACAATGGAACATTGACTGTGTTGCTCTCTTTTGTACATGAGCACAAATGTTGAATGATGAAATGAATATTTTGTACATGAGCACAAATGTTGAATGATGAAATGAATATTTTTGTAACCTGGTGCTAGAAAAAAAAAAGGGCTATAGTCTAAGTCTTTCACGGACCGGACTATCAGGGCGGCGTAGTTAAGACTAGTTTATAATTGGCTTGGAAGTAATGCGGAGTGAAAAGCCTCCTTAATTTGTTCCCGTGATAAGGTGGCGGCATCCCATTGAACTCCAGGCCAATGCCAGGAGGGGGTATTTTATAAAAATTGTGAAAACCCTTGACGGATTCTACCAATGGCCATTGGTAGGGAAAATGGTGTTGACAACCCCAAAGAAAATTTAGAAATAAAATGAAAATGGATTATTGATGAATAACTTATGAGTTATGGGTAAATTGTTCCGAAATTTATTTCATGGAATTGATTTTCATTATTGTATTGGAAATATACTATGACATGTGTTTGGCACCACCACCCTTACTTCTTATTCATGTTCAGCATACCATTACACTCTACTCACTAAGTATTTTTATACTCACCCGTCACTTTTTAATTTTTCAAAGAAATCTTAGATTGGAGACGTAGACATTATCTAGTGCCATTGAAGAAAGTATATTTTGTTGGTCTTTAATAGGTAATAGTCATGAAAATATTTTTTTTGGGAACTATGTTATGTGATCCATGGAAGGAAAATTTTGTATATTTTGTTATGATTGGATTTGATAAATACTTGTTTGATTTTCTATAGACAAGTATTTATAAAATCCTTATTTTTATGATGTGGAATCATATTTAATTTATTTATAAATTTCTTTTGGCAAGATGTATTGCTTTCATTGGGACTAAATTGAAGTTCAGCACTGCTTTTCATTCACAGACGGATGGATAGTCCATACGTACTATTCAGACATTGGAAGATATGCTTAGGGCATGTGTGATGGACTTTCAAGGGAGTTGTGATAGATACCTCCCATTAAATTTAATTTGCATACAACAATAGTTATTAAGTTAGTATTGGGATGCCACCCTATGAAGCTCTCTATGGAAGAAAGTGCCAAACTCCGTTGTGTTGGGATTAGGTAGAAGAGAGGAAGATTATCAATGTTGAATTAATTGAACTAACGGTAGAGAAAGTGAATGTGATTAGGGCAAGGATGAAGGTGGCTCAAGATATACAAAAGAGCTACACCGACAAAAGAAGAAGACCTTTGGAATTTGAGGTCGGAGATATGGTTTTCTTGAAAGTCTCACCCTGGAAGGGGGTAATCCGATTTCAAAAATGGGGTAGATGAAATCCTAGGTGCATCAGCCCTTTCAAGATCCTTAAGAGGATAGAAAATGTGGCATATCGACTAGAATTGCCTCCGGATTTGGAGAAAATCCGCGATGTATTCCATGTGTTCATGTTAAAGAAATATTTTCTGGATCCCTCACATATATTAGAAGCTCCTCCGATAGAATTGAATCCAAACTTGAGTTTTAAGGTTCGACTAGTGAAAAATCCTTGATTGACAACTCAAGCAATTGAAGAGTAAACAAATCCCCATGGTTAAAGTGTTGTGGAGAAGCAACCAAGTGGAATAAGAAACTTGGGAGACCGAGGAGTCTTTGAGAAAACAACACTGTTACCTTTTCGATGATGTATGAATTTTCTTTTAAATTTTGAGGATAAAATTTCTTTTTAGGGGATTAAGTGTTGTAACACCAAAAAATTCGGTATTAGAAAATTTTTATTGAATTTTCAATATTCCTTGTAAAAAATACCATGAAAAATTGGTTGTAATTGATTTTAATTTATCAATGAAGATCTTATAAAATTTTGCTAGGAGAAAAATAGGTTTTAGTGATGATTTGGGACTATTAAAAACTTATTTGAGTCAATTAAATGAAGACGAACCGACTTGCACCGTGAGAAGGCGACTTAAGGCTCAAGAATTTGCATTTTGGTTAAGTAAATTGTCAGCAAGGCGACTTGAGCAAGTGCCAAGGTGACTTGTGAAGATGAAATCTCAAAATCCTTAACTCTGCAAATAGGCAGGTCACCTTGCTCCAATGACAGGTCGACTTGTTCTTTCTATAAGGCTACTTGTAGCTAGCACAAGCCAACCTGCCGAGTTTAAGTCACAAAAGTATATTTCTACACAATTAACAAGGTGACTCATAAGAAGTAAGGCGACTTGAGGGCTATACAAAAAGGGAAATTGGGTCACCTTAAGCCAATTTTGAGGTAACTTAAGGCTCGATGAAATGAAGAGTAAGGCAACTTGTGGGATAATAAGATGACTTGGCCTTTGAAAACCTTAGACATGTAAGACGACTATACTCTATTGCAAGTCGACTTATGAGTATGAAATGTTACGAAATGACAAAAATGGACAACAAAACTTGAACAAACCTTAAAAATAAATATGGGCAAGATGGAGATTTCACCTCATACCATTAAAAAGGCTTAAACAAGCCTTAATTTTTCATTCTTCTCTCCCGAACAAACTCTCTGCTCTCTCGCTCGAGTTTTTCTCTCAACTTTCATCTCTCTCGCCTATCTCTCTCAATCTCTTCCAACATCAATTACATCTCCCTCAAAGCCACTCTATAAAATTTTCAAATCCTCAATCAAACACTTGGAATGAGATAGATTTGGGAAAAAAATATAGGATTTGCTCGAAGAAGAGAAAAGCTAGGGGTTTTGAAACCCAATGTTGAAAACTCAATCCAACCCCAAAATTGAGGTAATTTCTTCATTCTAAACTTGGATTTAGCTTCTTTATTAGTGGATTTAAATTTATTATTGAGATTTGAGGCATTTCTTCGAGAACATAAATTTAGGGTTTGTAAATGAGGAAAAATTGAGAAATTTGTGAATGAGAATTGTATATTGGTGCAAATAGTTCTCCAAGGCATATCCAATTGTAATAAATGATCATGAAACCTTAGCTATAAAGGTGCGTCATAACTGTCTTCGTATCCCAAAATTTTGTATTCTCACATTTTTTTATGGACATCAAACAGTATCTCTGACTTATCACAAACGTAAAAAATTCTTACACTCCATATGCAAATTTAGAGGAATTACTTCAAAGTCCAGGTAAATTCTTGTTGTACGTGCAAAGTCTATTTTATTCATTTTTTTCTATGCATACAATGTACACATAATTAGTCATATGAAATTAATTAATTAAATTACAAGTAAGTTATTGTTACAAATTTAACTCTGTTGGAGCTAGGGTTGCTCCACAGATAAACCACTCTACTAAATCGAGTAAGAAACCGATATTGATGTATCTATTGGATCTTTGTCAATAGAACAGTAAAAAAAGAAAAGAGAACAGACTAAGAAGAGCTATAGTTTTTGCCCTGCGTTGCCGCTGTTTAATTTATGTATGGAGAGTCCTTTGATGGGTCATCTTTACTCAGTATATATAGCATGGCAAGTCTCCTGTGTGCTTAGGGATGTAAAAACCTTAATTATCTTATGAAAAAATCGTTAGAGATCATCTGAGATTATATGGACTGTAATCAAAGATCTTTAGAAGATTTAATTGGGATTAAGGGAGGTTCAAACTATTATGGAGATTTCCTTTTTGTCGGGCGAGATTATAGAAAATTCATATCTTGTGTGATCATGATCTTGATTTTCTTGACAAAGACGTTACTCGATAGTTGTTCAGTTAAAGATCACTCGGTAGTGGTCAAGAGGTTTAATCAAGAAAGTTTGCCACTGAGAGAGTTTGACCAAGCACCTCGTCGGTCATCTCGAGTGCTTTCTAAGTGGTCACTTGGTAGTTTGTGGGCTTTCTGGTTATGGTGCAGTGGACTCAATAGTTTCTGGACTTTATGGTTATAGGATGTTAGTCCTTGTGCCATCATTTGCACCAACTCTTAATTTGATTTTGAAAAAGTGGTATTAGAAATAGAGTTGATAAGGTAGGAATTGAGTAATTGGAGAAGGCGGGAATGTGGAGTGTTAAATGTGAAATGTGCCACTTTGATTTAGGTGAATCATGTTCAATATGCATTATATTGTTTGTAATTTATGATAGATAGTGTGGCACGGGATGTAGTTTCCTTAGTTTGTTTGTTGAGAGAGAATTTGAGGATTTAGGGTTCACAAATTCATGAAAAAATAGAGATGGCGAAGGGTTTTGAATCACAAGTTTATCGCGAGATCAGCGAGATTAGGAGTGCAATAACAAGGAATTACTAGAAAAGTGAATGAGATGAGGTTGGATGATAGCAATTGGTTGTGGTTACTGCCAGAGTATGAAAAGGCAAACGAAACGCCAGATGGGTGTCCCCATGTATAGGAAATATGAGTGATACGGCATTCGAGCATCCTATGTATGTCCTTTGGCTAGTGTTTTGAAAGGTTAGCATATATTTCCGATCTTATTGATTCCCGATGCTTAGCGTTTGGTTGAGGCAATAGCTAACTAGCTAAGCTACTATCGTTTAAGTTTTGATTTCAAAATTTTGTACTTGGGTTTTTGTTTAAGGACGTGTATTTGTGGGGGTCCTACGGAGGGCTAGTTTTGCCTTCTAATAAGGCCAAAGTTAAAGTGGAAGTTCTTCTATAAAACGACTATTGATAAGATATGGATAGAGAAATTCTTTTTTGTTGAGTTCAAATATAAGGATTTGGTGCAGGTGTTACCAAAACTTGGGGTGGAGCATTTGGTGGGGTTAAAGCCTCCAAAATCGTCTCAATATTCGAGTTTTGTGCACTCTGTTGCAAATTTCTGCTTTGCAAAAACCAGGGTTATCTGTGTCGAAACCTTACTTAACAATGAAATGTTAAAGCTAGCAGGTTTGTTGGTGAGTGAGAAGGTAAAAAATGAGAGACTTCTTTTAGTGAAAAGGGAACAGTGAGGCTTTTTGACATTATTGCTTTTGCTGGGGGGACGATCATATGGAAATAACCATTGATAGGTTAATAAGGGCCAAAAGGAGTGCCAATGTGGCACCGACAAAGAGAAAAAAAAAAAAAAAAAGAAAATGAAAAGTCACTTTCCCAATTTCTTTCCCTCATTTCTCCCCCATCACCCTCTCTCATCTCTCACCCCCAATCTCTCACTCTCTATTTCTTTCATTCCCTCCCTCTCCCGATTCTCTCTCTCTCTCTATCTCTCTCTCTCTCTCTCTCCCGCTCGCGTGCCACAGTTTCTTTTCTCCCGCGAGCGCGACTGCCTCTTCTTCTCTCCCGCGAGAACGACAACACTCTGTCTCCCTTGCCTGTTCGCACATGGCGCTACCCGTTGCCAAGAACTTGCTGCAATCCCCATGGAGGCCCCAACTTGGCAGTCATCATTAGGCCCTCAAGAACCCTAGCCAAGATTTCGATTCATTCCCTGCACATGTGGTACGAATTTCTGATTGATAGATTCTAGGGTTTCGATTTCCTTTAGTGATTGAACCTAAATACTAAACTTTGCTTCAAATTGGAAGCATTGCAGGTCCCGGAATGAATTGAATGGCATACGGATGCTAGACTTGCGAAAACCCTAGGCCTTCGTGAATCTGCACACCCTTCTCTGCGCAGGTAAGAACGATTCTTTGATCAATAGTTTAGAGCTTTTGATTCTCTTGGAAATTAGGGTAAATTGCTAAAGTGTGTTTCGCTTTGGAAACATTATAGGAGTTCAGACCAAATTGTAGGCGCACGGACGCTAGGGTTGTAAGCTGCGAAAACCATAGGTAAGAGAATTTCTAAGTGCCTTCAAAAATAGTTCGAGTGTAGGCTGTTTAAGATAAGAGAATGTGTTAAGGTTTATGATTTGTACTATCTCAGGATTGTTATTATTGATTTAGGAAGATCCATTGGAGCTTCAAAGGAAATCCCTTGAGTATTGATAGGGTATAGAGAGTGGATACCCTCTCTAGAGGTGAGTGGATGGTCCGTTGTGTTATAAATGAGTACAACTGTTTTAAATTCTTTTATAAATGATTTTGAATAATCTTTACATGATTTATATGAAATCATTTGTGATTGTGGGACGTCTAGAATGAAAGTTTGAATTATGAATGCATCCTAAGTAATTATTAATGAATCTGTGCCATTTGCATTCGATATTAGATTTGTAAATGCTTGTAGCATGAATTTTGGAGTTTGTTTGATGAAACATGATACATTGACTGTAATTTGAATGATTGTGAAATGATGGTCCACGAGTGTAATGGCTATAGTCATTCTCTCCTCTGAGCGACCCGACGGGGTGGTGTAGTTGGGGTTTCATTGCGAGAGAGGTATACGCGGCCTCTTCTCTGTCATGTCGGATTATCTGGATTGCACCCCGGGGAGGTCCGAGCCAACGCTAAGGAAAGGGGTATTGTTTGAGATACTGAAATGGAAAACCCCTTGGCGGGCTTCCATCTTGGTTCGGCCAAACGCAAGACGGAAGTAATTTCGATGGGACCCTTGTGATTTTTGAAAAAAATACTTGATGTGGATGCATATTTTGTGAATTATCTGATTTATTGAAAATGTTTTGATATATATGAAATGTTATTTGAGATATACTTTGACACTCCCACATTCATCCATTATTTATCACACAATTATAACATTGCATTCCACTTACTGAGTATTTCCCAATACTCACCCCTCCCTTTAACATTTTCAGAGGAAGTTTAGGTTTGCGGTAGAAATTGAAGCTTGGGAAGATTTATTCTGCTGACTTGTGTAGGTACATAGAGATGCAAGTTCATTTTGGTCGATTTTGAAATCCATGGAATGAAACACTTGTATAATTCTTTTGGTATGGATTGAATTAATGCTTGTTTCGTATATGGGAGCAAGTATCGATGGAATCCTTACATAGTTTGTGTTGGAATTCGTATGAAAGTTGTTCATTTTCTCTTAATTCTCATTTGGGACATTTGAATTGAAATTTTGAGTTTTGATACTTTCTTTTGGATTTGTGAAGTTCTGTACATCTCATACCACTTGGATTTTTCTGACGCTAGCTCGTTTCTTCGTGCGAGTGTTAGTAAAATCTTGCGATTATGATTTGGGACTTCTTTTATTTTAAATGTTTTAATTGTGCTGAGAATTCTGGAACTGCTGGGATGACCAATTTTGCATCCATGCATGTACAGGAACCCCCGCCCCATTTGTGTGTCGACGCATGCTCGTGTGTACAGGGATCGACCGGATGGATCATTTGCATGTGTATTGTTATATGATTTTCCTATTTCTAATGGAGTTGTGTATTGGATGAGTTGTTGAACTGATTTGTAGCCTTGCGGAGTCCTGGTATATGGGGAGATTCTACCCGTGTATCGAGACAACGTGGCGGCTGTTGCGTGGTTGATCCGAGGATCGGGACGTGACAGCTTTATTGGTATCAGAGCCCGATTCACGATTTTAAAAGTTTGATGATTTTGGATATAATTTCAAATGTTTCCAAATGTTCCAAAAGTTTTTAAAAAACTTTAAAATGTTTGGTTTTCGAAAAAGGTTTTCAGAGAATGTATAAAGTCTTCCATGGATTTCTTAGGAAATTAAAAACATTCTTTTTAGGGGGTTAAGTATTAGCCTTCGTTTAACCGTTTGACTTAATTGTAACTTTTTGTTGTGTAGATCACTATACCTCCACGAAGAAGAATGAGAAATGTGAATGAGATTCCTCCACCGGAGCATGAGGATGAGTCGTCCTCGCATGCTCTTCCTCCTTCCGTGCCTACACACCCGACTCCTCCTACTGGGCTTTCGGCTCCTCTTATTGCTGCTCTTCAGCAAGTAATGGAGTGGTGGAGCACCTTCTGAGCACAGTACCAAGCTCCATATGCGACTTCAGCTCCTCCACCGACTACTCCTTTAGTGCCGGTTGCTATTCTTAGTACCCCATTAGCGCCTCCTCCTCCGGTTGTCACAACAACCGATCGCCCTACTGTGGAGTTATCTAAGTTGATAAAGGAAGTAAGGCAATTAGGATGTGAGACATTCGTGGGTACTTCTGATGCTTCAGTGGCCAAGGAATGGATTGGCTGAATCCAAGAGACCGTCTCCGATATAAGACTGAGCGATGAGATAAAATTATGGGTGACGGTGAAACTGTTGGATAAAGGTGCGAGAACATGGTGGGAGAATGTGAAGGGAAGGGCTCTTGTTCCTCCTACTTGGACAGAATTTTTTAGGGCCTTCGAGGAGAAATACGACACCCGATTCTATCAGGATCAAAAAAGAGAGGAATTTTCAAATTAGCTCAAGGAAACAAGACAGTATCTGAGTACGAGACAGAACTGAGAGAGCTTGCCAATTATGTTCCGGAGTTTGTGAACTCCGAGGAGTCTCTAAGTTCAAAGTTTGAGTCGGGACTGAATTTGAATATCAGAGAGAAAATGCCCATCACCAAGGGGCATACTTTCCAAGACATTCTAGACTTGGCCATGAGGGCCAAGAAAATAGTGATAGAGAGAAACAAAGTCAGAGAACATCATGGGAAAGGAAAGAGGCCTAGTGGCTCTGGTCCGAGTCAAGGTTTTAAAAGAAGTCGAGGCATGGCCTTCGAGATAATCTACTTTTAGGCCTAGTGCTCCCAGCAGAACTGTTAGTATGGGAGTAGGGTCCATAGGTGGCAGAGGAGAAACTTGCTCAAATTGCAAGGGACGTCGTTCGGGTCCATGTGTGGGGCCCAAAAGATGCTACCATTGTGGGAAGGAGGGTCACATTCGGCACTCTTGTCCGGAGTTAAATGTAGAAGGGTAAGGAAGCCTACAAGTTAGAGGTCCTCGAGTGGTTCTAGAAGAGATCCGACGATTGCTTCTACACCTTCCACTAGCAATGCACCGAGGACGGGCACGGGAAGTAATACTGTAGCTGCCCCCACACAACGCCCTCAACCTAGAACTCAGACTCGAATCTATGCCATGACAAATGAAGAGGCCCAAGTTAATCCTGATGTAGTCACAGGTAAATCTCTATTAAATTTTAAGTTTTGAAATTGAAAATGTGACATAAATGGTTTATGGTTATGATTTGATAGTTGTGATCATGGCTTAAAGAATGTGGATGATATGACTTTGTTTATGGTTTATAATTATAGGTACAATGAAAATTTTTGATGTTGATGCACATGTGCTCATAGATACCGGGTCTAATCATTCCTTTGTGAGTTTGGGGTTTGCCAGGCATTCTGATAAACCTTTAGTTCCACTTGTTGAGGAATTATTGGTTATCACACCTTTGGGAGAACATTTAATCAGAGATATAGTATATAAGTCTTGTGAGGTAAAAATCAGGAAAGTAACTCTCGAGGCGGATTTGATTCCGTTGGAAATGAAAGATTTTGATGCCATTCTAGGTATGGATTGGCTGTATCTTCACTGAGCTTTCATGAATTGCTTTACTAAGGAAGTGAAATTTCGAAGGCTAGGACATCCCTTGCTTGTATTCGCTGGAGACGGCGAGTGTTGCCGAGTTGTATAATTTCAGCTCTTGAAACACGGAGATTAGTGCATAAGGGATGTGAAGCTTATTTGGCACACATTATTGATACCACGGTGATAAGTCCTAGTCGGGACAATGTTCCTGTGGTGAATGAGTTTTCAGACGTTTTTCCGGAAGAGTTGCCTGGGTTGCCACCAAACCGGGAGTTCGATTTCACCATAAATCTAATTCCCGGTACTGCACTAATTTCTATTCCCCCGTATTGAATGGCACCCGCAGAGTTGAAAGAGCTGAAGGCTCAACTCCAAGAGTTGTTGGAGAAAGGTTTATCCGACCGATCACTTCGCCTTGGGGTGCTCTAGTCTTGTTTGTAAAGAAAAATGATGAAACCCTCCGATTATGTATTGACTACCGACAGCTCAACAAGGCAACGATAAAGAATAAGTATCATCTTCTGAGAATTGATGATCTGTTTGATCAACTTCAAGGTGCAATTGCCTTTTCAAAGATCGACTTGAGATCTGGTTATCATCAGTTGAAGATCAAGGGTGGTGATGTTCATAAGACCGCATTTAGAACGCGGTATGGACACTACAAATTCCTAGTAATGCTCTTTGGATTGACAAATGCTCCTGCAGCCTTCATGGATCACATGAATCGAGTGTTCCATCCCTATCTTGATAAATTTGTTATAGTCTTCATCGACGACATTTTGGTGTATTCCAAAAGTGATGAAGAGCATTCCAAACATCTCCGAATCATTTTGCAAACTCTTAGGGAGAAAGAGTTGTATGCCAAGTTCTCAAAATATGAGTTTTAGCTAAAAGAGATTGGATTTTTGGGACATATGGTTTCTAGTGACGGGATTTTTGTGGATCCAAAGAAGGTGAAAGTCATTCTGAAGTGGGAGCAGCCAAAAAATATCATCGAGGTGCGAAGTTTTCTTGGATTAGCAGGGTATTATCGGAGATTCGTAGAAGGATTCTCGAAAATAGCAGCTCCGATGACAAGCTTAACTCGAAAGGGAGTCAAGTTCGAATGGGGTGAAAAGTATGAGGATAGTTTTCAAGAGCTTAAGCAAAGGTTGACCTCCGCTCCTATCTTTGCTCTCCCTACTAGTGGCGGTGGTGATTATGTGGTGTACAGTGATGCCAGCAAGCAAGGATTAGGGTGCGTGCTGATGCAAGGTGATAAGGTGATTGCTTACGCTTCTCGCTAACTAAAGAAATACTAAGTGAACTATCCTACTCATGATTTGGAGCCAGCTGCCATTGTGTTTGCTTTAAAGATTTGGCGGGATTATCTGTATGGGGTTACTTGTAAGGTCTTTACGATCATAAGAGTCTCAAATACTTACTCACTCAGAAGGAGCTCAATTTGAGACAAATAAAGTGGTTAGAGCTGATCAAGAATTATGACTTAGTAATTGACTACCACCCCGGGAAGGCGAATGTCATAGCTGTGCTTTAAGCTGCAAATCCTCATCTACGGCATCCCAAGGGAGTTCTTACCTCTCTTGTTTAGTTGAACTCCGAGCACTTAGAGTTGAGTTGGCTAAGGATCATCAAGGTGCTTTATTAGCCAAATTTGTGGTCAGACCTACGTTGTTGGATTGCATTCGGGAGCTTCAGGCTACAGATGATGAGTTAAAGGGCATTGTTGAGAAAATTCAAAAAGGGAAAGGTGGTGAATTCTGGATTCGGGATGATGGAATTATAGTGTATGGGAGACGTACATGTATTCTAAAAAATGAAGATCTCCGGAAGGCTATACTCGAAGAGGCACATTCCTCGGCCTATGCTATGTATCCGGGGAGTACCAAAATATACCGAATCATCAAAGAATCATATTGGTGGTCTAGGATGAAGAGAGAGATAGCCGAATTTGTGGAGAGGTGTCTTGTATGCCAGCAGATCAAGGCTGAACATCAGAAACCGGCAGGAACACTTCAACCACTACCAATTCCTGAATGGAAATGGGAACATATCACTATGGATTTCATAGTGGGATTGCCACGTACTCCGAGCCACCACGATGCCATATGGGTGATTGTAGACCGTCTCACCAAATTGGCTCACTTCTTACCGATTCAGAATACGTATTCCTTGGAAAGATTGACAAAGTTATACATTGATGAGATCATAAGGCTTCACGGAGTACCGGTGTTTATTGTATCGGACCGTGATCCTCGATTCACTTCTAGATTCTGGCCAAAGTTGCAAGAGTCCTTAAGGACAAAGTTGAAATTCAGCACTGGTTTTCATCTCCAAACTGATGGACAATTGGAGCGCACCATCCAAACATTGGAGGACATGCTTAGGGCATGTGTTATGGAAATTCAAGGTAGTTGGGATAGGCACCTTCCGTTGATTGAATTTGCCTATAATAACAGTATCAAGCAAACATAGGGATGCCTCCATATGAAGCCCTTTATGGAAGGAAGTGTCGTACTCCCTTGTGTTGGGATGAAGTTAGAGAGAGAAAGATTGAAAGCATAGAAATGATCGAGGCCACTAAAGAAAAAGTGAAGCTGATTCGGGAAAGAATGAAGGCGGCTCAAGATCGACAAAAGAGCTATGCTGACAAGAGAAGAAAACCTTTGGAATTTGAAGAAGAAGATATGGTGTTTTTGAAGAAATCTCCTTGGAAGGGCGTAATCCATTTTCAGAAACGGGGAAAGCTAAATCCTCATTATATCGGTCCCTTCAGAATTCTTGAAAGGATTGGACAAGTGGCATACCGTCTAGAATTGCCGCTGGAGTTGCAGAGAATCCATGACATTTTTCACGTTTCCATGTTGAAGAAGTATTTACTGGATCCCTCACACGCATTGGAAGCACCTCCAGTGGAATTGAATGAGAATTTGAGTTGCAATGTACAACCGGTGAAAATCATTGATAGGCAAATCAAGCAATTGAGGAATAAGCAGATTCCTATGGTTAAGGTGCTATGGAGGAATAATCAAGTTGAAGAACAGACTTGGGAAACCAAAGAATTAATGCAGAAGTAACAACCGCAGCTCTTTGATGTATAATTGTATCTTGGAATTTCGGGAAAGAAATTTGTTTTTAGGGGGTTAAGTGTTATGGCACCGACAAAGAGAAAAAAAAAAGGGAAAATGAAAAGTCTCCCGTCAGGAATTTGTGGAGAGGTGTCTTGTATGCCAGCAGATCAAGGCTGAACATCAGAAACCGGCAGGAACACTTCAACCACTACCAATTCCTGAATGGAAATGGGAACATATCACTATGGATTTCGTAGTGGGATTGCCACGTACTCCGAGCCACCACGATGCCATATGGGTGATTGTAGACCGTCTCACCAAATTGGCTCACTTCTTACCGATTCAGAATACGTATTCCTTGGAAAGATTGACAAAGTTATACATTGATGAGATCATAAGGCTTCACGGAGTACCGGTGTTTATTGTATCGGACCGTGATCCTCGATTCACTTCTAGATTCTGGCCAAAGTTGCAAGAGTCCTTAAGGACAAAGTTGAAATTCAGCACTGGTTTTCATCTCCAAACTGATGGACAATTGGAGTGCACCATCCAAACATTGGAGGACATGCTTAGGGCATGTGTTATGGAAATTCAAGGTAGTTGGGATAGGCACCTTCCGTTGATTGAATTTTCCTATAATAACAGTATCAAGCAAGCATAGGGATGCCTCCATATGAAGCCCTTTATGGAAGGAAGTGTCGTACTCCCTTGTGTTGGGATGAAGTTGGAGAGAGAAAGATTGAAAGCATAGAAATGATCGAGGCCACTAAAGAAAAAGTGAAGCTGATTCGGGAAAGAATGAAGGCGGCTCAAGATCGACAAAAGAGCTATGCTGACAAGAGAAGAAGACCTTTGGAATTTGAAGAAGAAGATATGGTGTTTTTGAAGAAATCTCCTTGGAAGGGCGTAATCCATTTTCAGAAACGGGGAAAGCTAAATCCTCATTATATCGGTCCCTTCAGAATTCTTGAAAGGATTGGACAAGTGGCATACCGGCTAGAATTGCCGCTGGAGTTGCAGAGAATCCATGACATTTTTCACGTTTCCATGTTGAAGAAGTATTTACTGGATCCCTCACACGCATTGGAAGCACCTCCAGTGGAATTGAATGAGAATTTGAGTTGCAATGTACAACCGGTGAAAATCATTGATAGGCAAATCAAGCAGTTGAGGAATAAGCAGATTCCTATGGTTAAGGTGCTATGGAGGAATAATCAAGTTGAAGAACAGACTTGGGAAACCAAAGAATTAATGCAGAAGTAACAACCGCAGCTCTTTGATGTATAATTGTATCTTGGAATTTCGGGAAAGAAATTTGTTTTTAGGGGGTTAAGTGTTATGGCACCGACAAAGAGAAAAAAAAAAGGGGAAAATGAAAAGTCTCCCGTCACCCTCTCTCATCTCTCGCCCCCAATCTCTCCCTCTCTGTTTCTTTCATTCTCTCCCACTCCCAATTCTCTCTCTCTCTCTCTCTCTCTTTCTCTCTCCCGCTCGCGTGTGACAGTTTCTTCTCTCTCACGAGTGCGACCGCCTCTTCTTCTCTCCCGCGAGCGCGACAGCACTTTGTCTTCCTTGCTTGTTCGCACGCAGCGCTGCCCTTTGCTGAGAACTTGCTGCAATCCCCGTTAAGGCCCCAACTCGGCAGTCATCATTAGGCCCTCAAGAACCCTAGCCAAGATTTCGATTCATTCCCTGCACATGTGGTACGAATTTCTGATTGATAGATTCTAGGGTTTCGATTTCCTTTAGTGATTGACCTAAATACTAAACTTTGCTTCAAATTGGAAGCATTGCAGATCCCGGAATGAATTGAATGGCACATGGATGCTAGACCTACGAAAACCCTAGGCGGATGCTAGACCTACGAAAACCCTATGCCTTCGTGAATCTGTACACCCTTCTCTACGCAGGTAAGAACGATTCTCTGATCAATAGTTTAGGGCTTTTGATTTTCTTGGAAATTAGGGTAAATTGCTAAGTGTGTTTCGATTTGGAAACATTATAGAAGTTCGGACCGAATTGTAGGCGCACGGACGCTAGGGTTGCAAGCTGCGCAAACCATAGGTGAGAGAATTTCTAAGTGCCTTCAAAAATAGTTCGAGGGTAGGCTGTTTAAGATGAGAGAATGTGTTAAGATTTATGATTTGTACTATCTCAGGATTGTTATTATTGATTTAGGAAGATCTATTGGAGCTTGAAAGGAAATCCCTTGAGTATCGATAGGGTATAGTGAGTGGATACCCTCTCTAGAGATGAGTGGATGGTCTGTTGTATTATAAATGAGTAAAACTGTTTTAAATTCTTTTATAAATGATTTTGAATGATCTTTACATGATTTATATGAAATCATTTGTGATTGTGGGACGTCTAAAATGAAAGTTTGAATTACGAATGCATCCTAAGTAATTATTAATGAATCTGTGCCATTTGCATTCGATATTAGATTTGTAAATACTTGTAGCATGAATTTTGGAGTTTGTTTAATGAAACATGACACATTGACTGTAATTTGAATGATTGTGAAATGATGGTGCACGAGTGTAATGGCTATAATCATTCCCTCCATGAAGCGACTCGACAGGGTGGCGTGGTTGGGGTTTCATTGCGAGAGAGGTATACGCGGCTTCTTCTCTGCCACGTCGGACTATCTGGATTGCACCCCGGGGAGGTCCGAGCCAATGCCAAGGAAGGGGGTACTGTTTGAGATACTGAAATGGAAAACCCCTTGGCGTGCTTCCGTCTTGGTTTGGCCAAACGCAGGACGGAAGTAATTTCGATGGGACCCTTATGATTTTCGACGAGAATACTTGATGTGGATGCATATTTTGCAAATTATCTGATTTATTGAAAATGTTTCGATATATATGAAATGTTATTTGAGATATACTTTGACACTCCCACATTCACACCTCATTTATCATACAATTATACCATTACACTCCATTCACTGAGTATTTCCCAATACTCACCCCTCTTTTTAACATTTTTCAGAGAAAGTTTAGGTCTGCAGCAGAAATTGGAGCTTGGGAAGATTTATTCCGCTGACTTGTGTAGGTACATAGAGATGCAAGTTCATTTTGGTCGATTTTGAAATCCATGGAATGAAAGACTTGTATAATTCTTTTGGTATGGATTAAATTAATACTTGTTTCGTATATGGGAGCAAATATCGATGGAATCCTTACATAGTTTGTGTTGGAATTCGTATGAAAGTTGTTCATTTTCTCTTAACTCTCATTTGGGACATTTGGATTGAAATTCTCAGTTTCGATACTTTCTTTTAGATTTGTGAAGTTCTGTACATCTCATACCGCTTGAATTTTTCTGACGCTAGCTCGTTTCTTCGTGCGAGTGTTAGTAAAATCCTGCAATTATGATTTGAGACTTTTTTTGTTTTAAATGTTTTAATTGTGCTGAGAATTCTGGAACTGCTGGGATAGCCAATTTTGCATGCATGCTTGTACAGGAACCCCCTCCCTATTTGTGTGTCAATGCATGCTTGTGTGTACAGGGATGGACAGGATGGGTAATTTACATGTGTATTGTTATATGATTTTCCTATTTCTAATGGAGTTGTGTATTAGATGAGTTGTTGAATTGATTTGTAGCCTTGCAGAGTCCCGGTATATGGGGAGGTTCTGCCCGTGTATCGAGACAACGCGGCGGCTGTTACGTGGTTGATATGAGGATCGGGGCGTGACAGCCAAGGAAGGGAAGAGTGTTTCGGAACAAGGCGCTCCATCAATGGATGCTCTCCACCCTTTTATTTTGCGGAGGAAAAGGAAGAAGGAAGAAAGTGTAGACATTGAGACTGAGTAGTAAGGAAGTGGAGAGGGATAGAGAAGAAGACTTAGCTGAAGAACCAAGAATGATTCTTGATAAGGGTGTTGAGAGAGAGGGTACAAAATAGAAGGGCTCTCAGTTAGTGTGTGGCTTAAGAGTTATACATAGGGGATCATTAAATTAATGAGGAGGAGAGGGAGCTATCGATATTATCGATGGCTAGAATTGGACCATCTTGTGCCTTTCTTAGGAATTTGTACATGCAAAAGGGCAAACTGGTCATGCCGAACCAAATGACTCTACCTTTTCCTATTGTTGTTAGGTCGTTTGATGCTAGGAAGGAGCTGAGGGAGAGAAACACAGTTGCAATTAGTACGGAAAATAATTGTTTTAGTTATGTTAATATCATTGAGACGAGAAAGTTTGCTGATTGACTGGATGACCATCGCTCTGAGTAGAAGTTAAATGGTTTGACTATAGAGCAAGGCAACGAAGCCTCGTGGCTGTTGAGATTTAGGCGAGATTTTTCTCTTATAGGTATGTTATGTTTAAGTTTTTGATTGTGGAGAGCTAATCTAATGTTTTTCGTGTAGGCTATTGTTTTGATCGAGTTTCAGAGGTTGAAAAGGAATTGGATCGTTAGGTATCCAGAGCATTTGTTAAGCTAAAGGGATAAGGAGATTTCTCAGTTGCACACTGATATAGTTCAAAGGGAGAGGGAAGTCAAAGAAGGGAAGGTAGCATTTGAGTGCATGAGTATTGCATTAAATGACAAAAATAAGGAGATAGAGGATCCGAGGTTTAATTTGGAGTTTGCGTTTCACAAGTATGACACAGCTATTGCTGAGTGTGAGAGGCTGGAAGTTGAAGTGAGCGAGAACGAGACGTGGTTGCAGGCTACTGAGAGGTTGGTGCAAGAGTGAGGGGAATCGTATCTTGCCAGAGAGCAAAGGCTGGTCGATTTGGGGAAGAAGTTCATGAAAGCTATTGAGAGCCATAAGCATAGTCAACATAAGCTCTCCGAGACACTATGGTAGGCTGAGGAAACTCTTTGTCAGGTAAGGATGGAGGAGACCGTGGCTATAAGTGCTGGAGGTGCTAACTCTGAAGCGCTAGGTTCAAGAATACTCTCTGAGCCAATTTTGAATCTTTGTGGCAAAAGACTCTTCCTCTTCTTTCCCCTCCTTTGTCATGATCCCTCATTTGAGCATTGTGTTTCCTCTTCCTCTTATGTATTCTGCCACAATTTGTATGACCCTTATCTCCATTTGTTGTATTTTACTTGTACAATGTAAGAGAACTTGTATGAATGATTATGTGGAGAGTTGTTTTCTTGTCTTCGAAAGTATTGTAGCCGAGAGAGAGTGTTAGGACCCTTTTAGGTGTTAAAGCTGAGAGGATGGGTTTAGATCCCACTCATGTGTTACAGCCCGTATGTGGCACAGAGTTGATAGAATGGATATGCCAACATACTCAAGTGCTAAGACCCATATAAGACTAGGATCCCCCTCGGGTGCTAGGATTCGTATAAGGCATAGAGTCAAGAGAGTAGGTGTGAAAACCCATTCAGGTACTAAGACCCATATAAGGCGTGGAGCCAAGAGAATGGGCTTGCAAGAGAGAGTGATAGACTAAACGCTTGTGGGCACAAGAGTCTGAGCTGTTTATAACTTATTAGATAATCACTAGTTATGAGATCACAGATATTAAAACTAGGAGAGTGATAGAGATTACTGATAGTAAACACACAGATTATCCAAATTCCATGTTCTAGGTATGGTAGAACTGTCTAAATAGGTGAGGCAATATGTTTCGGGATGGACAATCGAGCGCACTAGATATGGACCCTCTAATTTTGGTGCTAGTTTACCTCTGGTTGGGGCTATCCCACTGCCACTACTCTCTGGGGGACCAGGTCTCGTGTTCTGAACATTTTGGTTTTCACTCTTCTATTATAATATCGGGCCGTCTGCTGCTAATAGACCACCATTTGAGCAAATACGGCATCTCGTAACTCCAACAAAAGATCCAATCATTTACATAACGCAAGCTTCGTTTGACTCTAGGTGGTATTGTTCTACACGTAACTAGTGAATTCTTATTTCCATCGATATGACCTCTTTGCACCCATAAGTGCGGCTGAATGGTGTATCATTGTGACCATTTGGAGCTTAGTTCGGTATGCCCAAAGGATTCCCTAGAGTTCATCTACCTAGAGCCCCCTTGTTTCATCGAGTGCCATTTTGAGCTCTTGGAGGATCGTTCGGTTGGCCACTTTGGCAAGGCCATTGTCGGTGATGAGGACATGGGATAGGCCGAATCTGGTAATAATTAATACCCATATGAACGTTTAAACCTTGTCATCTATTAGGTCAGCAATTCGATTTACCTACTTGGTGAAGTAATCCATGACTATGACGAGAAATTTTCATTGCCTAGTTGCTTGTGAGAATGGTCTTAGTATGTCCGTCCCCTACTACATGAATGGTCATAAACTCACAATTGGATAAAGCTCAAAAGAGGGTTGCTGAGGCACCGAGGAGAAACTCTTGCACTTATTACATCTTATGATGTAAGCCTCCACATCAACTCTCATGGTGGGCCAAAAGAATCCTCGGCACATGCTTTGTTTGCTAGATTCCGAACACCTGATGGTTGCCACACACATTTTAATGAATTTTTCTAAGGACGTAATTTCTTTCTTCAGGTGTCAGGCATTTGATATAAGGATGAGTGAAAGACTTATTGTAGAAAGCCTTATTAATGATGGTGTATCTGTAGCTTTGCATTTGACCTTTGTGACTTCTTGTGGGGGAGTTTGGTAGTTTGTCATTCTTTAGGCAGGCCTAAATTGGATCTTTCCAGCTCAGTGAGTCATTAGCTATCATGATTTGCTCTAGTTCATCAATACTTGGGTATGGAAGACTATTGATGTAAACCATTCAGCTGGTGGCAGTAGAGTCTAAACTGGCAAGCTTGGAGAATGTGACAGCTTTAACATTCTTGAATCAGGAATTTGTAGGCTATCGACCTTGTTGAAGTTGCTCATTACTTCTCAGAATTTGGTGAGATATTTCATCATCATTGGCTCTTCAGTATTGTACGTTTCCGACTTGCTTGATTATAAATTGGCTATTAGTAAAGACCATGATTTCTTGAGCTTCTAACAACACTACGATCTACAGTCTTGTCAAGAGTGTTTCGTACTCAGATTGCTTATTGGTAACTTGAAAGTTGAAGTGGAGCACATACTCCACTTTGAGATTGTCGGGACTTATTAGGATGAGTTCGTCACCATTCCCCATTATGAATTGGAGGAACCATCAACGTACAAGGTCCATGTTGGTGGTAAGTTTCTTTCTGGATGTCATTGGTAGCTTGCTTGTTGAGGTTTGGGAGCGTGCACTCAAGGATGAAGTCTTCTAGGTTCCATCCTTTGATGGCTAGTCTTGACCGATACTCGAGGTCAAATTTGCCAAATTTGATACTCTATTTGATAAGCTGGCCCGAGGTATCCTTTTTTCTGCATGATCTACTTTAGAGGCTGGTTAGCTAGAACTGTGATCATGTGTACCTAAAAGTATTGTCAGAGGTGCCGAGTAGTTGTGACGAGGGCGAAGACCACATTCTCAATAGGCCTATAATTAATTTGTAACTCCTGGAGCACTCGGCTGACATACTATACCGGTATTTGTATAGTGGCAACCTATCTTACAAGTGGAGAGCAAATGGCTTGATTATAGATAAATAAGAAGAGATAGAGTTTCTCACCAGGGATAGGCCAAGAAAGCAATGGACGAAACGAGAGGTACTTCTTGAGCTTGTCAAACATTGTCTAGTACTTCAATGTCCATACAAATTTCTTGGACTTATTTGGCTCATTGAAGAAGGGTTTGTATTATTCTCTTATATTTGACATAAACCTGCTCAGAGCCACAATTCATTCTATGGGTTGCATCTCCTTCAATGTTCTTGGTGGCACCATGCGTAGGATGGCTTGAATCTTCTATGGGTCAGGCTCGATTCCTCGGTTGGTGATTAGAAAACACAATAACTTGCCCAAAGTGATATCGAAAGTACACTTGGTGGATTCAAGATCATATTATAGCATTTCAATATTTGGAATATTTCTTCAAGTTCTGCTATGTGACCCTGTGGGCTAGTACTCTTGACGAGCATATTGTCCACATAAGTCTCCATGTTTTTGTCAAGTTGCTTGCTAAAAACTTATTGACTAGTCGTAGGAAGGTTGCTCCTATGTTCTTCGGCCCAAATGGCATGATCTTATAACAGCTACTCCTCTAAGGCCATGCACACTTGATTATAGCTAGAGCGCGCATCCATGAGTTATCCATAAGTTTGTAGATGTTGGGAAGAAAATAGCTATCCTTTAGACATGTCTTGTTAAGATTGGTGAAGTCGACACACATTCGCTATTTGCCATTCTCTTTTTTTACTATGACCATATTTGCCAAGTACTCAGGATATTTTACTTCCCTGATCAAATCTGCCGCTAGGACTTTTTATACTTCTTCTTGTATTGCTTGCTGGAGATCCAATACAAAAACCCTCTTCTTCTATTTCATGGGCTTGTGACTAATGTCCAACCTTAGCTTATGAACAATCACTAAGGGGAGGATTCCCAACATCGAGTGACCATGTGAAGGCTTTGTAGTATCGTCGTAAGCACTCGATTATGACTTCCTGGAGATGTATCGATAGATGTGCTCCGATTTGAACAGTTTGACCGAATACATTCGATATCAGGATCTCAACCACCTCTTCACTAGGCTTGGGTTTAACAAGTTGTTCGGTATTATCTCTAAGTTCCATAGCATCTATGGAGAAATTCTTCTTTTCCTCCCTTGGGGTCAAGGCACTTGAAGGGTTGGGATCACAGTTGAGGGTTCCAATACCAAGAGGTGTTCTGAATTTGATTTTCATGTGTTTGGTACTCAACAAGACTTCCAAGCCATCTAGGTTGGGTTAGCCCAGAATTACATTGTAAGGCAACAACAATTTGACCACATTGAAAGTGGCTGTAGTGGTAGCGTGACTAGGTGGCATTCCTAAGGTTATAGGGAGTAATATAGCACCCTCGGGGTATAGCCACTCGTCAAAAAATCCTCTCACGACATAGGTTTGAAGATGTGCTTGGATGAGATCCATTTGGCAAAAAGCATCCCAATAGAGGAGATCACATCTCACCCCTTGGTTGACGAGAACTCTTTTCACAATGTAGCTTATCTTGGTGGTGATGCCAGTGGGTCATGTCGGATTGGGTCCACCGCCACTAGGTCGCCATCCTCAAAACCAATTATCAGTCATTTCCTCTTTTGCCCTTCTCGACATGCGTAGTGAGAACTTCCCTAAGAGTAAGAGTCTTGGTCTTCCAAAATACAAGCATGATTGATGGCATGGTTTGAAGCTATTGTGCTGAGGGAGTTTCCCCATGAAGAACCAAGATTGTCGGTGGCAGGGGTCTAAGGGTTGGACATTCGTTCTACTACCTTAGGCATGGCTTTAGAGGCATCATCTCTGTTCTTTCTCTTTGGCGGCATGGCAATAGGCAAGAAAAAGCAAAAAAGGACATGATATTTCTTTGACTAAATAGTTAATATGTTTCCTTTTAGAGGTGGGTTTGCACTACAGATAAATTGCTCTATCAACTTGAGCAAGGAACCGATCTTGATTTGTCCATTGGTTGTTCGTTGAAAGATCTACAAAATACTTGCCGAAAGTGGTCCAACAAAGGAAACTCTGACACTTAAGTTAGAGCAGACTGAAAAGAGCCGTAGTTTTTACCCTATGTTGCATCTGTGTAATGTATGTATGGAGAGTCCTTTGGTAGATTGCCTTTACTTAACATTTATAGTATGGCTGGTCTCTTGTGTGTTTAGGGATTTAAAAACCCTAATTACTTTATGGAAAGATTATTAGAAATCTTCTGAAATTATAGAGATTGCAATCAAAGATCTTTAGGAAATTTATGATCTTTCAGGATTTAGGAAAGTTCAAACTGTCATGGAGATTTCATTCCTTATCGGGTGAGATTATAAGAGATTCATATCTCATATGATCATGATCTTGATTTACTTGGCGGAGACGTTGCTTGGTGAAAGATCACTTGGTAGTGGTTAAGAGTTTTAATCGAGAGAGTTCAACCCGAGAGGTTTAACCGAGAGAGTTTGACCAAGCACTTGCATGGTCATCTCAGGTGCTTATTGTGTGGTCATTTGGTAATTTATAGATTTTGGGATTATGGTTTGGTAGATTTGGTAGTTTCTGAATTTTATGCTATGGGCTGTTGAGCCCTATTGCAAGAGCAAATATTTAATTTCGAAGATCACACTAATTTGAAAATTGAACAACTATAAATCAACAAGATAAATCTATTGGTGTTAAATGTAAATAGAATATTAAATGAGGGATATTCATGATGCAAGGAAGAGGTCGAGTTGGGTGTATATTTATAGAGATTAAAAGAAACACCTTATCTGATGCCAAAAAACTCGTCCCTGAATTTTATACTTGAAGTGACATGATAAATCAATAAAAGGTAGCTTGTGACACTATTAGTGACACAACCAACAAAATCGTCACAGAAATCATTCTATAGATGCAACTGATAGCTGAAAAGGTCCATTTGCGACACCCATATGACAACGTCATAGAGTAACTTTTCATTTGTGAGCTGGGACACACTGAAAATGGACAATGTGATGACTTTAGCAACTATGGATGTATTGCCTGAAGTGTCACTACTTGCATCATTGAATTTTGTGCCAAAGTGCGTCCGTTTTTTTGGGCAAAGCTAGAAAATTGCCACACCATTTGTTTGAGAGATATGGGTTTTGTTCAACTGCATAGATAATCTAGACATATTCCAAGTCTAGCAACATCAATGAGGTAACTTTTTTCTAATAAGTGAGATTAGATTTGGAGCTTGAAAAAATAAATCTAAACTATATATCCAAAGTTGTTTTTGTGTTGATTGTTTAAAGTGAATGAATGAGGCAAGCCAAGTAGGAATTGCAATTATTCACTTTTCTTTCTACTCTTTATTCTGTTCAATAATTTCTCATGTTCCATGTGTTGAATTGAAACATCAATGGAAATTTGATCAATTTCTCCCACAACTTTTGATTAAGAGCTCTCTACCTTTAATAGGTTCCAAACTCCAACATATATACTGAAATTCATTATGGGATGTGCTCTTTTTACTGGATTTGAAGAAGGATTTCATAAATGTCCCTTAGGGACAACTCAAGCAATAAGACCTCCCCACTTTTATCTTTCCTTTTTCGATTCGATCCCGTTTGCTTTCATCTTATTGTATCAAAAAAATAGAAGGATTTCATAAATGTAGGACTTGCAAAAAAATTTGTTCTTCTTTTGACTTCAACCATGAGATCTTAAAATCTAATGGTCCAAATTTCACCCACTATAGGATTGAAAAATATCACAAAAAGACTAAAGTTTTGACAAATCACTATAAAAAAATATACTTTTTTTTTTTATTATTCCTGACAGTTTATAATCATCGTTAAAAGACATGACAATGAAAGAAAAAATATTGGGTAAAAAATGTTGGGGATTTTCCGGACATTTGTAAAAAAAATCAAGAAATATTTGCATCATTATTGACATTTTCGTGATAAAAACATCAGCAAATTGTCGAAATTTGCCAACGTGTTGGATGAGTAAAATGTTGGGAAATTTTGTGATAAAAATGTCGACAAATCGTCAAGATTTGCCGATGTGTTGGATGAGTAAGACTTTGGGAAATGCTTACATTTCCTGACGTTTGGAACATTTCCCAATATTGAGACCTAAAACGTCAGGCTAAAATTAAAACATTTGCTGATATTTTATAGCCGAAATATCGGCAAATCCATGTGCACTTGGCGACATTTTTTGTAAAAATATCGGGAAGATTATGGGTTTTTTTGTAAAGGTATGATTAGTTTACGTTTATTATCAAAAATCTAATCTGCTCCAAAGCCTATTCATCAAATATCCATTAACCACAATATTAAACGTCCATCAACAAATATCCATACTATAACTCTGAACTTGATACTTCATCAACACTTCATACACATAATGGTCCAAATATCCATCTACAATAGTTCAAATATCAAACAAACAATAATCAACCACAGATATCAAATAAATCATTAATAATACTTCAAACAAACAAACAACCATTCATACATAACTCCAACCATCTATCAAGTGCAAAGATAATGTAAACGCCATTTGAACCAAAAAATTAAAGAACTCATTAACAACTATTTCATAATTCAAATAGCTTTACATAAAGTCGTTAATGAATAAATACTAATATCCTATTACATACAATACACCTATCACGTTCTTTTGCCTCGAGACATATAACTCCCTTGTACAAATGGAGAGCCACCACCTTCATTTGACATACTATCACCATCCTGTAGAAATAATATAATTAAATCTACCATAGAATGTTACGTAATATAATTCATATTATATAAAAAAACAAAAGTTAGTCTATTACCTATTCCAACATCTCGTGAGGTACTTGCAGCTATGGAAATGTGGAGGTAACCATTTCAAAGCACTTTTTAAAATTTTCATTTGTTTTCCTCAATTTACGTCATATCTTGGTTCACTTTGGGTTAAGACTAGTTTTTGTACGAGAAGACGATGATAACCCATAATATCTACTAAGTATTGGCCCCATCCACTTTCCCCTCATTCTATCCAGATGTTTTTTATCAGTGACTTCGATGAACACTTTGTCCTCAATTTCACTGATGGACTTTTGTATTGAAACTGTTTGTTGAGATACCGTCATTTTTTCAGCTTATTCCTATGTATAGAAAATACATATAGAAATATGAGTACAAACTCTCATAAAAATATCAGCACACACTTATTATAAAATGATATCAAAAGTTTATTTAAATTACCGTCATACTAGCAAATTCTAAGTTAACATATGAACTACCCTTTTTTGTGGATAGTTTTATAAATTTCAATTTTATCGGGGGTATATTGTGTCTCTAATTCCTAAAAATAAATTAATAGCAGCTAAAAAATACTAATAAATACACAATTAATAGATAAATATAATTACCAATTCTCTTGTCACCTTGCAAAATAACTTGGAACCACAAGTATATGTATACATTTGATACAATTGACTCTAATTCCCTAATTTTGATTTCTCTTGCAAAATAATTTAAGTTATTTTTGTATGAATATAAAAGTAAACAAAATGTTATTTCTCTAAATATGTTATTACCTTTCCATGCCATGAGTACCAATGTGAAATTATGGCTTCCCATTCACAAGTGTTATCACCCTCTGGCATATTTGTTGAAATCTCTTCAACTGTGTGGACTTCATCATAATATATTTTTGTAAGAGTATACCTATAATCTTTGAATTCGGAGGAAATTGATTTGACAACTGTTGGAGGTATGTCTCGCTTTACAAATAATAGCTCTGCTCACTCAAATGAGATGATTGGTTGTTAGGCCTTCTAGATGGTAGGACCTCCAAAACGTTGTCAGAAGATACTCCGATGGGGAAGACTCCGATACTCAAATCAGAGAGAGCAATTTTCAAAAGAGAAGCAAATTGAAAGAGAGATAAAACTATGTATTGCCTTTTGTGTGCTAAGTGTAGAACAAGAGAACATATCTAGCTCATAGCCTTCATGATGTATATATAATTTACATTCACTACAAGTCTCATACGTCACCAAGATATGAAACCCTAATTTTCTTATAAAAGTGTCATGAGATTACAAGGTTCATGGTGAAAGATTTTTAAGAGATTTACAATCATACAAGTTAGGGAAAGTCCGAGTTATCATAGAGATTCTTTTCCATATTGATAGTGATTAAAGGTCTCTTTCCTAATTATGGGAGGTTATTTTCGAAATTTAGGGTAATGTGAATATTATATTAATTAATCAAATAGTAATACGATGTATTGAGAGGGTGTTAGAACCGATCAGACCACTAACCGAGAGGGATCGTATTAATAGATACTAAGAAAGTAGGTCGTGTCCACCCAACCAGGTGATATATCCCATATTGTTGACACTCTTCGGTGCGTCTTACCTCGTCGAACTATGAACTTGATGAATCTCAAATCTTATGATAGTGGGCCATTGGACCATGCTCGATCATTTGACCCTCACTCCTGACGTTATTTTGAAGGAAAGGTTTTAGGAGTAGTGTTAAATGGATGTAAATTTAAAAAGATGCTAGTAAGATGCATTAAATGTTCTATTGCCAGTATCTTCATTAGGCATTAGGTATAGAGTAAATGTAGTACACTACAAAACAAATGTACTATTCAGACGGACGAAAACC
The DNA here is from genome assembly GCA_033439265.1 of Dillenia suffruticosa. Lineage (NCBI taxonomy): Eukaryota > Viridiplantae > Streptophyta > Magnoliopsida > Dilleniales > Dilleniaceae > Dillenia > Dillenia suffruticosa. Next base: position 13,310,541 of record JAVTVX010000009.1, read on the forward strand.
GTTTGCTAAACATATTAAAACCGTCAGCAAAACTTTCTCCAACGGATATACTTTCAGTCGGCTATACACCAGTCGGGATAGATTTATCTCGACGGTTTGATGGTCGTTGAAGCATGTAATTGATTTATAATGACGGTTAGAAAAGTATTAGTAAAAATAGTATCTTTTATCATCGGTTTCAAAACATCAGTAAAAATTATTATCTTTTATCGTCGATTATCACATGTGTTAAGAAATATTACTATCTTTTATGATCAGCTACTACAACCGTTAAGAAATGTTATAACTATTTATCATCGGTTACCACATACGTTAAAAAATGTTACGATCTTTTATTGTCGATTACCATTTAGTTATCATATGTTAGTATAAGTTACTGTTTGTATTATCGGTTACCACAAATGAGGAAAAATTACTGTTTTTATCGGTTAGAAAATGTTAGTATAAGTTACTATAGGTCACTACAAGATTACTATAGATTACTACATGTTACTGTCGGTTACCACGGTTACTGTCGATTACCACATGGTTACTAATCGTCATGGTTACTATTTTGTACCGTCGATTACACAAGCGTCAGAAAATGTTACTCTCTCTCTTTTATCATCATATTATGTTAGAAATGTTATATTTTTTATTCTTTGTTATCACAAATTACAAATGTTAAAAAAAATTATTATTTCGGTTACCACTAAATTACTGCTCGTTACCAATGTTACCATATGAAATATCAATAGTGACGGTTTCTTTTTTTAAAAAAGATGATAGGTAAATTAAAACACTGAAAAATAAAGAAATTATAAAAATAATATAAATATTATAAGAATTGTAATTGATACAAACTAAAATGATTGATACATATAAGACAAAAAAATAGAAAAAAGATTACATGTCTCACAACTACATATCTTCTGAGATGTTCTAAACAAAAAATATTCGGTACAGTTTCTGAAGGCATCTTTGTCCACAATCGCAATTTTTGATCCATAATGTTTCGTAGCAATCTGTTCATTAAAAACCAATAGTAAATTAGTGAAATCATTATAAATAATACATAATGAATGTAAATGAAAATATTACCAGAGAAGTAAGTAGAGAGTGTTTTCTTTTTCTAAATCTAAAACATTTTGATAGTATTGATATTTATATTTCTTCACAACTGTTCAAAATAAAAAATTAAAAATGATATTTTAACTTTAAATCTCAAATTAAAATAAAAATAAGATATTTATTTTAAAAACCTGAATAACATCTTGGATGATTGAGTTTGTTCGACTGAACTTATTCTTTCTTGGAATAGTTGTGATTCTTCATACAATACTTATCCGTCGTTCGTCAAGTCTTTCAAATACCAAATGTGAATAACTTTTGGTAAAATTTTACAAAAGTATGAGTGAGAGATTTAAATTGGTTAGGGGAGAAAAGCTTGCAAGGAAAGAATAGAGAGATTTTGATTGTGGAACTTTCGTCCACATATAATTTATACTATACAATTTTTACAAACAAATTTTTAAAACTCCGCTTTTGCGCTTTTTTTCCCGCTTCTTTTTTTATTACCGCATTTTTTCTCCCACCTCTTTTTTCATTACCGCGTTTCTTAATTTTTCACATGTGTCTTTCATGTGTGTTTTGAAAAGATCACTTATAATTTTTACTATTTATTAACAAATACTTACTAATTAGTTACTATATTTGATTAATATTATATCTATTTGATTAATCAAAAATAATATATATCATATATTCGATGATAATAAACTTATTAATATTATTAATTTAAATAATGCAATGATATGAAATTAATAATTTATATAATATAGTATTATAGTTTTGAAAATTTATTGAGTATAATTTGAAAATATGACAATATATTGTAATTATATGTAATTATGTAATTAATTATATTGGTATAATTAATGAAAATTACTAAATTTTTTGGTAGAAATTGAGTTTCAAATTCAATCACAATTTATAATTACAAAGCATAAATAAAAATTTAATCTTTTATAGACACTCCATAATTTCCATATACACAACTTTCACATATTACAAACACACACACATACCACTAAATTCAACCACTAATATTTCACATGTAACATTATTTAAAATTAGTATAGTGTACTTCAATTTGCACATATTGGTTTTTTGACATTCTAAAAATAATTCATGAAACTTATTTTCATCCACATTAAATGTATGAGAAGTTGATTTATCTATTATCATGTAAATTTATAAATGATTATGTAAATCTATGAATGAATCATATATGCCAAACATATCATGTTCAAAAAATAATCATGTAGTTGGATATATTAGATCCATATAAATTTTTATTACTTTCTTCATGAATACATTTATCCCCGGTATATAGTGCATTTTTATCTTTTGTAAGTTTAATTTTATCTCATTTTACCTTTTTTTTATTATTATATCATTAATTTTATTTTGTAATTTTTGTGTTTGATTTTTTTGTATTTTCATTTATGTTAATATTATTTACTACACTTATACCAATTGTACCACTTATTATAAGAATATCATTTGTTACCGGTTGTTACTATTTGTTACCACTTGTTACCATATATTATATTGTAATACACTATCACTTGTTACCGATTATTATTATTTGTTATCACTAGTTACCATATATTATACCATGATACACTATCACTTGTTACCTGTTGTTATTATTTATTATTACTTGATATCATGTGTTATACCATGATACACTAAATAAAATAGAAAAAAAATATAAAAATATAAAATGATTGGATAATGTGTAAACAGAATTACATTTCCTACGCTAAAATAAAAAACTTCGGATTTTAATCCATAAAAAAATATTTTAAAGTTTTCATTTGAGACAAGTCAAAAGTTGTAAGAAAATAATATCATGTACAAAATTAGACAATAAACTCCACTAACAAAATTAATTAACAATAATATTTAAGAAAATAATATCAAATTATACAACATTATCAACTAACAACATCCTTCTCTTCTCTTGTGCATTAGTTGTACAGCGCAATCACTACTTGCTCAATTACTATTGTTAACACTTAGGCGCCAAGACAAAATTAATGTTGTTAGGGGTCGAGATAAAATTTATGTTGCACTAATAACATTATTAACATTATTTTGTACAATATTATTAACATTATTCTTGATAGATATATTAGATATATATATATATATATATTAATCTAATTAGATGAATATTAAAGTAACCAATATTAAAAAATACACTTGTTGTCATGCCACATGCTTAGGTTTATTACCCATTGATTCATTCATCTGCTAATATAAAATAGTTTAAATTAATGCAAATTTTTTTACTTCAATTTTGTGAAAGGCAATGCATTTTCAATAATAAGATGGTTTGATTAATTTTGTCAAAACCACAACATTATCTTGTAATCATATTGTAATCATCTTGTAAGCATATTGTAATGAAACAATGAATTTTATATTTATATTATGGTAAATTGGTTTGATTTCGTTAATATAAATATAAATAAATTTAACGATTATGCCAATATATTTTTTTTATTTTAGCGCGCTCCACCAATATATTCCTCCCATTTTGGAGCGCGAGGGCACCCCGGGCGCGTAACTAAAGTTAAAGTGCTAGATGTTTTGAATAAAACTTCAAATTAGGTTTTTGGGCAAAAAGTTGAGTTTCAGAAAGTTAAGTTTTGAAAAGAAGAGCCTATACAAATCATCTATTTTTTAATCACATAACTCTAGAAAAGGAAAATAGTAGAATCAAATAAACAATTTGAAATTTCTTCACCAATAAAAAAGAAAAAAAATTACAAGAAAAAAATTTTTTAAAAAATTGCAAAACAAAAATTCATGATTTGTAATTATCTTTATTAATATTATATATTTTGCTAAATATTTTTGTTTTCTTTTTTTTTTTGTAAATTTATAATGTAAAATGTAAAATACAAATCATAACACTTTTTTCTTTTTTTATCTTTATTAAATTTGTAAATTAAATATTTTTAGAATTTATATAAAATTATATAATATTGATAATTAATGTATTATTACCGATATATTTCTTATATTCCTCCATTTTGGGGGTAATAGTGGAACAGAAAAAAAAAGAATGAAAAAAAGAAGAGTGAAGCGTAAAGAAAAAATTGAAATAAAGAAAAAGGAATGAAAAAGAAGAAGAAACAAAAAAAAAGTTAAAAAAAGGAAGGATGAAGGTAAAAAAAAAAAAAAACAGAAAACAAAAAGAAGAAAAAGAAAAAAAAAGAAAAAAAATTAAAAAAAAGGAAGGGTGAAATGTAAAAAAAAAAAAACAAAAAAAGGGTAAATACGTGAAAAAATAAGTTAAAAAAAAAAGAAACTAAAAAAAAAGAGGGAGGAATAGTAGTGCCCCACGGTTGCAGCCATGGGGCGCGCAGCTGCAAGCGCGTGCAGGGGCGCTGGCATGCCCCTGCGCGCGCGGTTGCAGTCGCAGGGCACGCGGCCGCAACTGCGCTGGCATGAGGATGCCTGCGCAGTTGCAACCGCGCTGTGCAAAAAATTGAGGCAAAGAAGCAAATATATAAGGCGAAGGCCATTCCAAGAAACACATGGCAAGCAGTGCGGTTGTTGAAATATCTCATTTCACATGCAACGCCCAGGTTCGAGTCTCTGCTCCTGCAACTTTTTTTTTTCATTTTCTTCTCTTTCTTCCTCTCCCTTTCTCCCATCAATTTTTTTTCCCATCTCACTCTCACCCATAAAATAAAATTTTTTCTCTTTCTTTCTCTCACTCTCTCTCATCAATTTTTTTTTCCCTATCTCACTCTCACCCATAAAATAATTTTTTTTTTCTTTCTTTCTCTCTCCCTCTCATCAATTTTTTTTTCTATCTCACTTTCATCAATAAAATAAAATGAATGAATTATTAGTTATTTTGGTAAATATTTGTAATGAAATATTTAAATTTTTTAAATTTTTTATATATTACAATTTAAATTAATATTTATAATTATCATATTAAAATCCATTATAATTTATAGTAGTGTATATATAGCAATATTGAAAAATTGTGAATATGTATCTCAAAATAATTCTAAATTTTTTTTATATTTTCATTTTACATGCTTGGATATACACTTTTTCAAATTAAATTAACAATAAACAAATTTTCAAAATAAATTTTCAAAATCTCTTTTCCCCCGAGTATTTTTTCATTACACAATTTTCCCGCCCTTTTTCATTACACATTTTTCGTCTCCTTTTGAGACAATCATTTTTTTTTCTTTTTTTTCTTTTTTTTTTCAAATATACCGGTGATATTTCTTTCTATCACACTCTCATTTTTTTTTTCTTATCTGTCACCTTTTTTTTCTTATCTCACTCTCATTCAACCTTTTTTTCTCTTTTTTTTTCCTCAGTCAACATTTCTTACAATTTTGAGGTATCTGAAAATAATATATAATTGTTTAGATGAATATATATATTTAAAAATGATTTTGTAACTTGGTATTAAATATATAGATTTTTTATATTATTATATTATCATTGAAATTTATTTATCTTGTCTTCTTCAGTTGCACAAATAAATTTTATATAAATTTCATAGATATAATTTTTCACAAATAAATATCATTTGAAAAACAAAAAATTAGAAAAAAGAAATTAAAACAAATAATAAAAAGACAAAATTAAATAAAAATGGAAGTAACGGAAATGACAAATGGTAAAATATAGTAGTTGTATGACGTAATATTGAAGTGTAAATAAAAATAAATAATTGAGCAAATTACCACTTACTACGAAGTTAACATGATAACTAATGTTCCTATGGTAACGGAACTTACCACAACTTACCACGAAATTATCACGTCAATAGCATGTTACTACGTTACTATGGTAACCCTAAACTTACCACATGATGATAATTAAGATACTAGCGCCCCTGTATTTTTTAGCAAAAAATGCATTTATTACTATGTTACTATGGTAACCCTAAACTTACCAATGTGGTAACAGAACTTACCATAACGAAATTATCACATGAATAGCATGTTACTATGTTACTATGGTAACTCTAAACTTACCACACGATAATTAATGTTATTAGCACCCTGTATTTTTCAACAAAAAATGCAAAAAAAATGCATGCCTTGACCAGGTTTAGAAGCTTAACAAAACCACTACACTACAACTTGTCATGTATCTCTTTTTTCTTTTTTCTTTTCTTTTATTCTCTATTATATTTTGATAAATATTTATAATTAAATATATATATTTTTAAATTATTAATATATTATAATTTTAATTAATATTAATAACCATCATTTTATATTATCACACTAACAGAATAATATCATTCATTCAAAATTATCATTATTTACCACTTATTATCACAATTGCCAATTTTTTTATCACAACTTATCAAATCTTATCATTACTTACCACTTATTATCATAATTACCAATTTTCTTATCCAATTTTCTTATCACAACTTATCACATCTTATCATTACTTACTATTTATTATCACAATTACCGATTTTTTTATCACAACTTATCATAAATTAAAAAATTCTATAAATTCTATAAATTATCATAACTTATTTTTGAAATGATTTATATAAATTCTGTAAAAAGCACAAAATAAGAAAAAGAAAAAGAAATACAATTAAATTAAATGAAATAAAATTAATGATAATATAAAATAATAAAATGTAATAGTTAAAATATAAATTAAAATAAAACTTAAATTACTACTACTTACTATCCATCTACTTAATGCTTACTATTTATTATTTGCCACGACTATATATCATAAACTTACCACTTCTCTCAATTTGGAAGCTTGACATGTCAACGTCACAACTTGTCACGTGTCCCTTTTTTCTTTTTTCTTTTTTTTTAGTCTCTACATTTCTCACTTTCATATTAATAAAAATGTACGTTGCTAAAATACCAAAAAATAGCCGAAAAAAAAGCGACCAATGGATTTGAACTGTGGAGTTTGACTCTATCTCTCTTTTTGTTTTTTCTCTCAACCTTCCACACTTTTTTCTACTTTTCTTTTTTATTTTTTTTTCTATAAAAAATATTTAAATTTTTTAAATTGTTAATATAAGAGAATTTAAATTAATATTAACTAACATATAATTTCTTATAATTTATAATTTATAATAATATATATAGTACTAATATTATGTATGTATTATTAGAAAATGATATATTATGTATCTCAAGATAATTCTAATTTTTTTATAAACTTTTTATACTTTTACATACTTCTTACAAATTATTATCACTAGTTATCACAAATTATAACATGTTATAATATCTTACCACTATTTATCAGTTGTGATTATTATTTATCACAAGTTATAACATCACAAGTTATAACGTATTACAATACACACAACATACACGTTATCATAAATTATTCCTTTCTACATTAACTCTAAAATTTTAAATTGTTATTAAAAATTATATAAATATATACAAACATATAGCATTTACAAATAGTAAAATACAAGTTATCATAATTATAATGGTTAAGTAAATTCAGTAGACCTGATTTTTTTCAAACCGTTCTTAAAAGTGTTATATTTACCAACGACAAATGATAACCATTAGAAATTGAATATCATTTTTATCGACGGCTGTGTTAGCTTTACTCACGGTTTATAAATTTTTCTCGACGTTATAATTTATACCGTTGAAATATGTATATATATTTCTACGGTTTTGTAAAAAACGTCGGCATAGATAAGAAAAAACCGTTGCTAAAGGTTATCGACAATAAAAGTTACCGTCAGTATAAGAATTTAATTTTGTAGTGTAGTAATTAGGAAATTTGAAAGGAAGCAAAAAATGCATAATAGGAAACATTAATAGTGGAATGTAGTTATTAAATATTGAACGCTTCTCAGGTTTTAGGGGATTTAACGATATGGTTTTCACCCTTGGACTATATATATATGTCACGACGGGAGGTTGGGTTTAATATGGTCGTTTGTGAGGAAAGAGTGAGAAAATGAGCTATGCTTTCTAGGGGTTTCAAAGTTTGAAAAAATTTTCTCTTCTCTACGGGTTTGGTGTCTAAAAGAGTGGTGCTGGCAGAAGCCACGAGTACAGGGCTCTGTCAATGAAGGAACTGCAAGTACAAGGCTCCATCGTAATAATAGAAAAGTCATAGCCCGCTATTCTGACGGTCTTGTTCTAGCGTGTTCCATCTAGTTTCTTATAGCTCATCATTGCTCTTATACTCTTTTGTTATTAGGGCTTGGCTCAATGATTTGTAAGGGCAATTTTTTTTTCTCTCCCAATTTCTGTTAAACATCTTGCTGTTGTTCTAGTTTTAATATCTTATTTGGTGTTATACTAGGGTTGTTCAACCCACGTCAGATATGAGATGCTAAACAGAAAACATTGGATGGCTCACTAAAAGTAATAAATGAGGATTCGATGAGCCAGTTCATTTGGGAAGGCCGAAGTATAAACTCCTTCAAGTTGTATTTTGGATTATGCCCTTTTACTATGTAATTTTTCTTTGATGTAATTTAGTCAGGATGTATACTGGCATATAAATATATAAATGTAGACCTTGTATTCACATGCATATTCTCATATACATTCATTGTATTGAAATAAAATTTTTGTTACTTGCTAAACTTGTCATTGTCTAAATAGGACCATCTTATCCGTATGTAGTTTACAGGAACAGTAAGAATGGTGTGCCATCGAGAGAGTGACTTAAATAGTGAAGTAGTGCTCAGTTAAGTTGTTAAAGCCAAAATAATAGTTTTGATGATTATAGTTGCCAGATTTGGTGACAGTTTCAATGTGTTTAACTGTGTGAGTAGGTTGTGTCTACCCAAATAGGAGTTACTTCCCTTACTGATGACACGTTTTGATGCGTTTAACCGAGTAATTAGGCCGTGTCTACCCAAATGGGAGTTTATTCGATTGTTGATGACACATTTCGATATGTTTAACCAAAAAAGTAGACCATGTCTACACGAGGGGTGGTTAATTCCCTTATTGACAACACGTTTTGATGTGTTTAGCCAAGAGAGTCGGCTATGTCTATCCTGCACATTTTGATATGTTTAACCAATAGAGTGAGTCGTGTTTACCCAAACAGGGTTTATTCCTTTATTATTGACACATTTTGATGTATTTAACCAAGAAAGTCAGTTGTGTCTACTCGAATGAGAGTTGATTCCTTTATTGATGACACATTTCAATGTGTTTAACTGAGTAAGTGGGCCATGTCTAACGGAATGGGGTTTTATTCCCTTATTGATGATACGTATTGTTCAGCAGAAGAAAGAACAATAGGCTGGGGTTTCTCGGGCATGCAGGCCAGATTTATTCATTAATTTAATGATCTTCCAATAATATGAGAAAGAAATAGTATTCTCATTGACAAACAAATGTCAAAACTAATAAGGATAATAAAAATTACTGTTGGTAAATACATAAGTTCTCAGAGTTCCCTGCTCTCGGTATAGCCAAACCATTTAGGTGGTTGAGTCGGTACGTCCCTTGGCGAACTACCGAGTGTATTTTATAAGGGTCTTTCCAATTAGGTACTAGTTTGCCCTCAGTTGAGGTTGACCAGTAGCTTCTACCCTCTGGAGAATCAAATCCACTAGTTTGAACATTCTAGTAGTTTGACCGATCTGTTATAGTATTGTGCCATTTACTGCTCATAAGTAGCTATTCGAGTGGACACAATCTCTCGTAGTTCTAGGACCATTCACATAATGCAATCTCATTCTATTCATGCTCATATTGATCTACCTGAAAGGAGTGGATTCCAATCTCTATTGGTATCACCGCTTCACAGCCATAGGTTAGATTGAACGATGTTTGTCTTGTTGCCCTTCGAGGCATTGTTTGGTAGGCCCAAAGGATGTTGTAGATTTCATCTATCCTGTAACTTTTAACTTCATCTAATACTACTTTAAGTCCTTGTAGAATTGTTTGGTTCGTTACTTTGGTCAGGCCGTTAGCTTGCAGGCACGTGACGGAGGTAAAGCAATGTTGGATTTTTAGTTTGTTGCAGAAGACCTGAAAACTCTTGTTGTCAAACTGTTTGCCGTTATCAGTAAAAAGACATACAACACACCGAATTTGATAATGATGGATGTCCATATATAAGTCTACCAGGAATTTTCACTATCCAGTAACTGGTGGGAAGGCCCGAGAATGTCTATTCCCCATTTCACAAATAACCATGGGCTTACTATTAGGTAGAGCTCCGTGAAGGGTTGGCTTGATACTGCAGAGAAGGACTAACATTTGTCCCACTTTTTAGCATAATCTTCCATATTAGCCTTCATGGTCAGCCAAAAAATATCCTTGCCATAGAGATTTGTTAGCTAGATTTTGAATGCTTAAGTGGTTGCCACATATCTTTTCATAGATTTCTCTAAGTATGTAATTTCCTTCCTTAGGTGTCAGGCATTCCAGGTTTGGGTGGGTGAAGGATTTCTTGTAAAAATCCTTATTAATAATAGCATAATGAGTGGTTTTGCATCTTAGCTTAATTGCCTCGGAAGGCAAGTTTGGTAGTTGCTCGTGTCTTAAATAAGTCTCTATAGGGTCCTTCCAGCTTGTGAATCATTTGCTAATAGGATCTACTTGGATTCATCAATGCTAGGGTATGGTGGGCTCTCGATATAGATTATTTGGCTAGTTACAACTAAGTTAGTACCGGCTAACTTGGAGAGCACGTCGGCTCGTGCATTCTCTAATCGAGGAATTTGCTGTATGTTTATCTTGTTAAATATGTTCATCGCTTCTTGTAACTTGAATAAGTATTTCACCATCGTCAAGTCCTTAGTTTCATAGCCTCCTTTGATTTGTTTGACAACCGATTGACTGTCGGTGAAGTCCAGAATGTTTTAAGCTCCTAGTGACCCTACAATTCGCAGTCCAATCAAGAGGGCCCCATATTCAGTCTGGTTGTTAATCGCTTGAAAATCAAAATGGAGTGTATACTTGACCTTAAAATCGTCTGAACTCCATGAGTATGAGCCCGACACCACTTCCTGAGGTGTTTGATAGTCTACCCACATGGAGTATCCACTCTGTTAGTGTGCATTCTTCTCAGTCATCAACAGGGGCTTGCTCCAAGGAGGTTGGAAATGTACATTTGAGAATGAAATCAGCAAGGGCTTGACCTTTGATTGATATGCTCGTTTGATATTCGATATCAAATTCACTTAACTCGATCTCTACTTAATGAGCCGACCTGAGGTGTCCCTCTTCTGTAGGATTTGCTTCAAAGGTTGGTTAGTCGATACTACAATAATGTGGGGTTGGAAGTAAGGTCGGAGACATCTAATAGTAATAACTAGGGCAAATGCCATTTTCTCGATGAGTCTATAGTTAACTTCCAACTCTTGAAGTGTACAACTGATGTAATACACCAACTTTTGTGTGGTGGATTCCCGTCTCCCAAGAGTAAAACAAAGTACTCAGTCAGAAATGGAGAGATAAAGGTAAAATTTCTCACCAGAGATGGGCGTAAAGAGTAACAGGGGTGATGCAATGTATTCTTTGAACAGTTCGAATGCCGTTTAACACTCCGACGTTCATACAAATATATGGGACTTTTTCAAAGTATTGAAAAAAGGTTTGCATTTTTTCTCATACTTTTGACATGAACCGATTTAAAGTTGTGATCCTCCCCATGAGACGTTGCATCTCCTTTAGCATCCTGGGCGGTGCCATATCTAGTATGGCTCATACCGTCTCTGGATTTACCTCGATTCCCTGGCTAGGAATTAGAAAATCTAGGAATTTACTTGATATAATCCCAAAGGTGCACTTGGTCGGGTTCAACCTTATGTTACAGCACTTTAGCGTCTGGATTGTTTCTTCTGAGTCTGTGACGTGGTTTTTTATACTAGTACTCTTGACGAGCATGTCGCCGACGTAGGTTTCTATATTTCTACCAAGTTGTCCACTAAAAACCTTGTTCACTAATCACAAAAATGTTGCCCTATGTTTTTCAAGCCAAAGGGAATGATCTTATAACAGTAAGTGCCGAATTCCGTGATAAAGCTGGTCTCCTCCTCATTTTTTGAGGCCATGCATATTTGATTATAATTGGAGTAAGTGTCCATCAAACTCAAAATTGATGGTCCGATGAGTTATCCACCAATTTGTAGATATTAGGGAGTGCATAACTATCTTTTGGGCATGCTTTGTTGAGATTAGTGAAGTCTACACACATTCTGCACTTGCTGTTAGCATTTTTTACTATGACCACATTGATTAACCATTCGAAGTATTTTACTTATTAAATAAATCCTATTGTTAGGAGCTTCAGAACCTTCTATTGTATTGCACATTCTAGCATGAGAACACTCTTTTCTACTTCATAGGTTAATGGTTTGCATCTACAGTCAGTTTGTAGACTATAACAGAGAGGTGAATACCTGGCATGTCTTTTGGGGATCACGCAAAGACTTCTGAATGTCAACAAAGACAGTCAATAATTGTCTTCTAGAGAGATGGTGGTAGGTAGGCTACAACTTGGACTGTCTATCCAGGTACTTCATGATTGGAACATTGATTTCTTCTTCTCTAGGCTGAGTTTTGGACAATTGTTTGGTGTCATCTCTAAGTTCCAAGATTTCTATGGAAAGCGTTTCTCTTTCCTTTTCCACCATAGAGATAGTTTGTAGGTCAGGGTCACCATGAAGTGTCATGACCTCAAGGAGTATTCTAAACTTGATTTTCATGGGCTTGGTAATGATTCTAGATCATCTAAACTAAGACGGCCTAGGATGGTGTTATAAGGAGATAGAAGTTTAAGCACATGAAAAGTGGTTTTGGTAGTAGTATGATGGAGAGATAATCCTAAAGTTACAGAAAGCGAAATAGTACTTTTTGAAAGTAAGTACTCATCGGCAAGTCCTCTTAAGGGTCCGTCAGGGGTTTGAAGGTGAGATTGAGTGAGGCTCATTCATTGAAAGGCATCCCAAAGAGAAAATCATGATATGCTCCTTGATCAATAAAGATTCTCTTAATGAGATATGAAACTATTCCGACAACAATGACTAATGGGTCATTTTAATTTGTGTCGACTCCTACCAAATCATCTTCATCGAAGCCAATTGTCAATCTTTTCCTTTTGGTCAGTACCATGACTATAAAGGAAGGAGGTGGAACAAGAAGCACGTTCGGCTAAAAAATAGTGTATTCTCGTAAATGGAGTCAATCTGTTAGAGGTAGAACTCACTCTATAGATAGTAGCTCGGCTGACTCAAATAAGGTGATTGCTTGTTGGGCCTTTTGGATGGTAAGACCTACAAAAAGCTGTCGAAGGATACTCTGATAAGGGAGACTTCGACGCTCAAGTAAGAGAGGAGTTTTCGAAAGGGAAACAGACTGAATAAGAGAGAGAACTTTGTATTGCCTTTTGTGTCCTAAGTGTTGAGTCAGTAGAACATAATTGGTTGGTGACCTTCATGATGTATATGTGGTCTACATGTATCATAAGTCTCATACGACTCAAAGATGTGAAAACCCTAATTTTCTTATAAAAGTATCTCAAGATTACAGAGTTCATGATGAAAAATTTTCAAGAGATTTAGAATGCTACTAGCTAGGGAAAGTCCAAATTATTATAGAGATTCATTTCCTTATCAATAGCTATTAAAGGTCTCCTTTCTAATCATAGGAGGTTGTCTTCGCGATTTAAGGAAATGTGAATATTAGTTTAGTTAATCAAATAGTAATATTACATATTGAGAGGGTGTTGGAGCCGATCAAATGACTAATTGAGAGACATCGTTTTGATAGGTATCGAGAAAGCGGGTCATGTCTACCCAGTCGAGAGATATATCCCATATTAACGACACATTTCGGTACATCCCACTTCGTTAAACTGTGGGTTTGACGATATGAAATGGGCATCAGGAACAAATGTATCAGCACTACCTTCATTGTCTGTTTCAAATAAAAATCTTAGCTATAAAAGAAAACATTTGAATTAGAACATATTACAACAACTATAAAAGAAAGCAAACCTAGAAAATACATTTATAACAGTTTTCATTTGCTCTTTTGATGCCGAAGGGATACTGTGCCAGTCCTTGTGACTAGAAGGAAAAAAAACAGAAACTTCTGGTTACAAGATCATTAAAATGGGCTAATATCTGAGATTTCTGTCAGATGGGCTATGGTCCAGAAATGAAGGACATAACAATTCGCTGTGATCTGAGTTCTCATGTCTCCTTCAAAGTGATCCTCCCTATTCTACGAAGATTTTGAATATCATCAGTTATAAAATATGAGGTAATAAATTAATAAATAACCTTACTCAATATACTTTAAATAATAATGAGTATTGCTACATTATCAAAGGTTGCATTCTTTGAAGTATTGATTCCTTCTTCATTCGGGCACTCAACAACAGCTGCATGTGGTGTTTCTTCAGATGCTTTGATAATTCTAATTTCTTTTAGTTTCTTTCTTCTTTGGATCATGTTTATGTTTAAAAATTTAAAACATATTAATATGGCATAAGCAAATATGCAAAAAGAAAAATCAATATACGTATTTATGTTAATCAAAAACGAAAAACTAATATATATAATAAATGAATATTATAAATATACAAAAAGAACATTAAACCAATATACATTTGTATATTAACTATATTCATATGACATTTATATAAACTAGCATCACCTTATCATTTAAACATTCATACAATATTTCTTTAGTATCAACACATATAACATTAACTATAATTTTGTATATACATGAATCCACCTAATATTGTTTCTATAATTCCTAAGTACAATTGTTTATATATATATATAAATAAACAATATATTATTTATGTATTATTTTGTTGTTGAATTCATATGCGAATATTGAATTATATAGACCAATATGTACAATATATACTCATTTACCCTTATTTTATAATCACATATGTAAATACGCGTTTGTATGCAAATGTGAACTAATTGAGATAAAAAAAATATATATATTATATAATGCGCATGGATCATTTTCTATGCGTAATTCATACCATATGAAAAGAATAATATTTTATATTGCTGTTGTAAATTTATTTTTCAACACTTCTCATACATAGTTTGTTATTAAACCATGTGATCATGTGAGTGAAACATAACCTACCATAATCACACTTAAATTAGGAACCTAAGTAAATACCAAGTGAATATAACTTATTAATGTAAATCATGCGCATGAGATTGGTAAGTGAAAAATGAAATAATCAACCACGACATGATCTAAAATAGAAAATTAATTACAAAACCAGGAGGGCAATTAATTGAGTGAAGGATAAAAAGGCAGAAAGATGGAATGCTAATTTGGATTAGTACACACCGACCCAATAAAAATGTGTTAATGATGGAATTTGTAAGTTAGGGTTTGGTGTCACTTATACATCACTTACAACCACCAAATAATAAGTTGATCATACAACTAAATACAATTCTATTATTGAAGCTGTTAAGCACTATATTACCTTAAAACTATATAAAACTATATTCAAATAATATGTAATAACTAATTTAAAACTATATTATTGAATATATAATCTTACTGAATAGTAATATTACTAAACAGATGCTAATTAACCAATCTTAATATCATTAAATAACAATGTGTAATCTTAATTTTAATTTATTCAAACAATATAATATTATATTACCTTTATTTTACCGTATGAAGTTGCGTTTATTTTATGGGCATTTATGTAATAACAAATTGAGAAACAATTAGGGTTATATAACCGTAATCTTAATTTATCCTAGTTTTTCCCTAATCTTTCTGTAATCTTATTTTTCCCTAATTTTACTCTAGTTTCGTCTAATCTTTCGCTGATCTTACCCTAGTCATATATGTGTATCAAAAAATAATAACTAATATATTAACAACATTATCTATGTAATCAAATTTACCAAAAATGGAGAAACTCACTTTCGCAAAAAAAGGAGATCACGGTGAGGAGAGCGAACAATGTGAACACCAACATCAAGCAGTGAGGAGAGAGAGAGCAACATCTTACAGAAAGCAATGGCAGCGTTTGTTTAAGTGGAGAGGTTCAGCAACAGTAGCAAATGGAGAAAGCAAAAGAGAGAAAAGAGAAAATGTCTATTCCAGTGGGTTTTAAATGGATTTCTCAATGTTTTGCCTGAAAACATTGGCAAACAGTGAAACTACCGATATTTTTAAGTAAAAGTGTTGAGATATCCTTCTCTATCTCTGAAATGTCTCTCTATAATCCCTCTCTTTACTCTTTCCTAACATTTCTAAGTAAAAATGTCAGTATCTCTCCCTCTCTCACATTCTCTAGTCCCTTTCTCTAGTCCCTTTCTCCCTACCCTTTCTCGACACTTAGACCTAGACATTGGCAAAAATTCTTACCATCACCCTTTTTCGTGTGAGAGCTACTTTGTTTGACATCTTGGCATATTAATGTCACCGAAAAGTATTTTTGCGTTTGTTTCTATACTGAAACATAGTGGAAAACAAGATAATGACCTTTTTTTGCGTTTGTAAGCTAGGGTTTGTAATGAATCTCATGTGCTATTTATTCTTATCACTTCATAAGAATGTGCCTAATTTTATATATTAAAAAAAATTCAAAATTTGTATTTTGTGTATAAAATATTGAGTTATTTGAATCCAGGCATGGCCATAGGTTTGGAAAAGCTAGAATAGACATATGGAAACGTATCACACAAGCAACGGATGGAATAGCATATTGCAAGAGTTGCTGCCAGTCGTCCTTCAAAATTTTATTCATTTTATTATTATTAGTATTTTTTTTGGTGGGAAAACAAAGTGTTTCCCAATTAAACATAAAGAAAATAATTTCCATATGATCATTCAAATCACGGGGTTTTCGCCCATTTGGATGAAGATCACATTTTATAACATACTATTCTAAGCTTCATTGACTTCTTCCACAAAAGGGTCTCCTAGTCCTTATGGCCTGCATTGCATAAACGACTGCATCACACCTTTGACAATCATCAAATTTACAGCAAGAATACATGTGACAATTTCATATAGTGAAAACAATTCTTCCCGTGTATAGGGGTCATCTGCACTGGGTCAGCAAATCATACCATTGACTGCGTTCTTTGACATAATAGGATAGAATTATCTAATTAGATAATTGTAATTTTTCTTTAATATTTCTTCTTGTTCTCCTTGATCTCATAACTTGTGCCATCACTTCAGTATCACATCAAACATAAAATGAAGGGTTATGAATGCTTTTTATTTTTAAGTAAAATTTTAAATTTAAATTTGATAAAAACAAATATTTAAAAAAAAATTTTATCATTTAAGAGTTTAATATGATTTAAATTAAATTTAATCGGATTAATATTTTATATATATATATATATATATATATATCTCTTGCTAAGAAGAATCCAACACGGAGATATAGCTTGCTTCACGAGGAACATTGCTTAATCAAAAATGGGGACGACGTCCCTTGAAAGCTTCAGTTACATCATTCTGTTAAGAGATCCTAATTATATAATTTAATTTAGGTTGAAGTCCGATGATTTAATTTGATACTTTCCTGCAAGCAATCATAGATTTTAATAATGTAATTTCCATGAGACTTCGAGAAAAGAGGACAACAGGCTTTCATACGTGTCTTGATTTTGAGGCTCTATCTATTACTAAGTCAGAATCTGAATAACAGTTATAAGGCCATTTGCAAAGTCTTTGTGTCCATTCTTTTTCTCCGATGTGTGGGAACTCTTTATACCGGAAACGGTTGACCTTAGAATCTGATTACCTAGGGAAGTTGCTTTCCATGAAAAATAATTAGAATTTTTTTTTGGCTTATTATCGATATTTAGAGTTATTTTTTGATTAATTTAATTCGAATATTTATAAAATTTTATTTAGAAAGTGATTCTCATAACGTAATATTTTTTATTTTTAAATTTCAAATTTTAAAATTTAATTAAAAAATTTAATATCTAAGCTGACTCTAATTTGGTTAATCAAAAATATTTTGTGTAGTATGATCCTACGATCAATATCATTTTTGATTGGCCACACGACACGGACACACGTCGGATCATTTTACCAGGTCCAAGCAAAATGCGTCACACTTCCCCCACCCGTGAGTGTATATATAGGATGTGTTCCCCCTCCATTTTTATCGTCAGTCTTGTGCTCTCCACCCGAGCGTTCTTGTCCTTTTACAAGGATCATCTGCTATCCTTCTTTCTCTCTCTCCTACTCCTAGTCCAAGGTAAGCCAAAGTATAATGTATTACCATATCATTTGCTCTACCTTTGTTTATGGTATAGAACAACTTTTGTAAATCGATCTATTGTCTAGATATTTTGCAAAATAACTTGTCTACCCGTTCTGTGATACGATACTTTTCTATTTACTTGAGATGTTTTCCATGTCGTCATACCATCGTATTCTGTATATTTGTCTGTCTACATAAGTAACTATCGAATTGATCCTTTTTTTTTTTAATTGAACACTAATATCTGGAAATCTAACAATGTGGTTCCAATGGTTGTAGGGCACAATTATCGAATTGATCCAAAACATTGTTATGAATGTGTTATATTATTTTTCGATTATATTTTTGCTTTCTTTCTGGTCCAAAAATATGGCCAAAGCCAGAGGTGTCTTGGCACTCGACCTAAATCTTCCTAGATGAATGTATTATGAATTGCAATTCACCATTAACCATAGGAGTCATAACTTAAATGAAGGCTTTAGAGCATGATCTCTAGTTAGGAAAATGAAGGGAGACTTAGAAACAACATTTTCTTAGTTTTTATATAATGCTTTGTCTATTTTTTGTTTTCTAACTACAAATCATATTGTTTTCAGCAAAATCAGGGGCGACGATATGGAGGGAACACTTGGAACAATAATCCTAAGTTTCTTCGTCATCTTTACTTGCAGTTTTGTCTCTAATGCGCAGGAAGCACCACCTCCAATAAGTGAATCACAACTTCACAAAATTGCATCATCTTTGGAAATGTATGTTGATGAACTACCTCAGATGCCTAAGCTATATGGATACTCGATCGACAATGGAGAATACAAACCAGGAAGCCTCACCGTCGGCATGTATGAAACAAAATGGGTATGGCTTTGTATCCTTCCTTTACTGCATCTAACGTTTTCATCTCCGATAACACGTGCCAAAAAGAAATGCTTAGCTTGATTTTATGAGAACCATGGGTGACTTATTTTCATAGGCCATATTTTTCTTCTGCAACTTCAAGTAATAATCTAACTAATGGAGGTAGAGTAACTCTCTCCCATAAAACTTAGCCTACTACGTAAGGGATCAAGTTTTGATTTCGAAACTTGATAATAAAAGGATTATATTAGAAAAATTCTTTATAAATCAGACTAAAATATATATTTATTAAACATTTCCCCTTAACAATTAAATTTAACGTAAAAATCTGATTCTTTCCTAATAATTATGAACAAAAGACATACTTCAATCGTGACAATGATTGACAAAAGAGTAGAGGTTTTGGGCTTTCCACAGGTAGGCTAAATGTATTGACAGAATACCGCTTGAAAAAAAAATGCATAAAGATAGTTGAAAAACTAGAGATATTATGCCTTACTTCCCTGTAGCAAGTCTTTTAATAAGAGAGTTATGCTTAGTCATTGCCTGTCACCAACTAATGGCTATGAATACCAGTCAAAAGTTAAATTAAACAAAGAAAGAAAATAATGGATTTGTTTGAATGTTAGCTGTATCAAAAGTCCTACAAGCGTGTCATAACAACTCCTCCCGAATGACAAAAAATCACTTGCCATACGGTATGAGTAGAAAAGAATGGTAAGAATAATTTTGGCACCTAATATGGTTGAAATTGAGTGCAAGACAATGACTTTCGGCATAGAAGATGCCCTTTTAGATACACAAACAGGCAATAAACATATTATTAAAATATCAAATTTGAGGGTTGTCAATTATATAAAAACTCAAAGAATGCAGTTGTGATGCCCCTCATATTTAGTGAATATATTCTGATATTAATAGAATTTTCAATACCAATAAATATTAATACTTATAAAGTCTTTAGATATTCAATTACTATACCAACGCTGAGTAGGTTTAGTTGACAAATTTCAAATTTGAATTTTATGTATAACAAAAACAGATATAAAGAAAGTGTGAGAGTTTTGTTTTTTAAGAATTTAATCTGATTCAAATTGAATTTAGTCACATTAAATATCATTATCGATATAAGTGATTTATTAAAATAATTTTTTTTAAAAAAAAGCTATTCAATTACTATCTAAATTCTACCATCTCATCTCTTCCTATTAGAAATAGTAATACTTGAGTGAAGATATAACAATTATGAATACTATAAATACTAATACCGATAGAATTAGTAGAATTCTTGATGCTAAATTTTATTATATATATACTGTCGATTTAAAAATCAAACGTTGCTCCATTTCACTCCGTGCACTTTCTTAGAACCACGCAAATGTATAAATAAAGGGGAGAAACCTAACATGAAAGCAGGATAACTGATTGGATTGGAATTTTCTTGTACAAGAATAAGATGACAAAAGGAGGAGGAAAATAAATATATCTCTCCTCCTAAACGAGGAAAACAAATACATAAATATATCAAACTTGGTGGCGCATATATGCTTCACGCATCTAAAATTAGAAAGTTAAAGCATTGCTATTATTTGTTTTCATGCAACAGTAACGTAATTAAAACATGGGAATTTTTTAATTCGTGTTTGAATATTATTAATGTACATAAAATATTTTATGAAAACAAATTCTAGAACTGTTTGACGTTGACAATCAGCTTACCAACTCATCCTACCCAACTATTATCAAGATTATTATGTACATTAAATAATATTGGTTACGCACCTGTCTAATAATTGAATATTGACTAATCGTTGAAAAAATTATTATCAACATTCATTTTCTTTTTTCTTTTTTATAAGCCACCTAAATAAGTTGGACACGATTAAATCCGATTTGATTCGGGTTATATATTTAATGGTAAAACTCTCTCTAATATCTATTTTTATTATATATAAAATTTGAATATGAAATTTTACTTTAAGATATCGGTAACGAAATATTGGACCAATTAGGCTTTGGTTAAAATTCATATATGTACTAATTTGAGCAAATAAATTCTGTGATGCAGAAATTTCACCGTGACTTTCCAGCAACCACTGTTTTTGCATTTGGGACCTCACCAGCAACAGCCACATTTCCTGGTCCGACCATCGAAGCAATGCATGGAGTCCCCTTGTCAGTGACATGGGAAAATCATCTCCCTGAAACTCACATCCTTCCATGGGATCCGACCATCCCTGTTGCAACCCCTAAACACGGCGGTGTCCCTACAGTTGTCCATCTTCATGGAGGCATCCATCCTTCGACAAGTGATGGCCACCCTTATGCCTGGTTCACTAAGGACTACCGTGAAACAGGCCCAAATTGGACACATCCTACCTACACCTACCCCAATGTCCAACACTCCGGAAACCTATGGTACCATGATCATGCCCTAGGCTTGACTCGCGTCAATCTCCTAGCAGGTTTGCTCGGAGCCTATGTGATCCGTGACCCAGCCCTTGACTCCAAACTAAATCTACCATCAGGACAAGAGTATGATCGACATCTAGTGGTAGTCGACCGTAGCTTTTATAAAGATGGATGGATTTTCATCAACAGAACAGGTGATAACCCTACTATCCACCCGCAATGGCAACCCGAATATTTTGGTGATGCCATTATTGTCAATGGAAAAGCATGGCCATCTCTTAAGGTTTCAAAAAGAAAGTATAGGTTCCGAATCATCAATTCCTCCAATGCTAGATTTTTCCGATTTGCATTGAGCAATGGCCAATCATTTATTCAAGTAGGATCCGATGCTTCATATTTGCCGGCTCCGGTTGAGACCAAGAACATTCTTTTAGCTCCTGCTGAGATGGCTGATGTTGTCATTGACTTTTCAAAGACAGAGTCGAAGGAAATCGTGCTAACCAATTGTGCACCATATCCATTCCCATCAGGTAGCACACCTGATTCCCTAAATAGCAAGGTCATGAAATTCATCATCAAACCTGAAGATCAAAGTCCCCCAGACAACTCACATGTCCCATCAGTCCTAATGCCCTACACAACGCCAACAATTGTTAAAGCAGCTAGAACAAGGTACATTGTGCTTTATGAGTACGATAGTGCAACAGGAAACCCAACTCACCTCTTTATAAATGGGAGGCAATTTGCTGATCCAGTAACTGAGATACCAAAATCTGGAACCACTGAAATTTGGTATATCATCAATCTGACAAACGATAATCACCCGTTGCACATACATCTGGCCACATTTCAAGCAATCAGGGTGCAAGAGATTAAGCATTTGTCTGCATTCACATCATGCATGACAAGCAAGAATGACGCACTAGCATGCAATGTCACTAGCCATGTAGTTGGGAAGACGCTTGAAATTCCAGCATATGAGAAGACATGGAAGAACACAGTGAAGATGGTGCCTGGATACCAAACTACAATAGTGGTTCAGTTTAATTTGGTCGATAATCATGCACCTTATCCCTTTGATGCAACTGCAGGGCCGGGTTATGTCTACCACTGCCACGTAAGTCTCAAAATATTCTTATATGGGTTCTTAATATTCCTTCATTTTCGATCTCAAGTCCTTGAATTGATTAATTAAGGTAAATCCACTAACAGTTCTGAACCCTTTCTATTGCATCTACAGATCTTGGATCACGAAGATAACGAAATGATACGCCCTTTGAAGCTGGTTGCTTGAGGAGATCTGGGATGGAACATTTCTTCCAACTCTTGTTCTTCCTGTCTTCTTTTTTCTTTCTTTTTTTTTCTTTTTTGGTTTTCATTCTTGAGAACCTGTTTCATGTATTTTTCATATATAAAATACAATAATAATTCCTAAATCTTTAATATTGAATCATTAACCTTTTTCTTTAATATTTTGATACAAAAATTATCTGAAAACTATCACAAATGAAATAATTTCAATTTTCCAATTTAAATATCTTTAATTA
Source organism: Dillenia suffruticosa (assembly GCA_033439265.1). Lineage (NCBI taxonomy): Eukaryota > Viridiplantae > Streptophyta > Magnoliopsida > Dilleniales > Dilleniaceae > Dillenia > Dillenia suffruticosa. The sequence goes on from JAVTVX010000009.1 coordinate 13,333,628, forward strand.
TGGTGTAATACTTGCAAAATGATCAACCAATACCTTTTTTTCTTAGCCCTCAATTTTTTCAGTAAGGGAATGATATATTTTTTCTTTTATTTTCATTCTTTTATTTTTTTCCAAAAACCAAATTTGAATTTAAATGGGGAAAGAAGTTGAGATTTAGTTTTTTTTTAAGAGAAAAACTACTTCATCCCTCTCTCTGGGTGTAGTCATTCGGAGTTTTCTTCTTTTAAGTTCTCCCATCACAACAATCTCAAGAAAAAACTCACACCCAATTGTTACACTAGACTAATGGATGTGGAAAATCCAAATTACTAAAAGTAATAATCTCATTGCACAGGTATTGATCATTTTCAAAAAATTAATATTGCCTTATCTTTACATATTATACAATATTAGATATGAGAGAGTCAATCCCAAAATTTTTTTGGACATACCTTTAAATGAAGACATAAAAACTTGTACATACAAAACAAATTTAAATTTCTTAAAATATAAGTATAATATCACAATCATTTTGTATTTTATTACTATTATATTCTATGCACTCAAGATATTTAACATGTTTCAAAAATATATCTCTAGATATTGGCTTTGTAAAAGATCAGTCACCATCAAATGCGTAAACATATTTAACATGTTACCTCCCACCTCCTTTTTTTCAACAATATCTCTAACAAAGTTGAACTTTATAACTATATACTTGATTTTGCTATAATATTTGGGATCTTTGGTATAAGCAATAACTAATTGATTATCACAATAAATTATTATAACTCCCACTAAATTGTTTACGATTTTGAAATGTTATAAAATATTTTTCAACCAAACACTTTCTTTCTTGAATTGTAGAAATACAAACCACAAATTATGATTTCATTATGAATAATGATACACATATTTGTTTCTTCCCGCTCCAAGAGATAGCACTGTCATTCAGCAAAAATATATATAACCAGAGATGGATTTATGTCCATCTAAATCACCAATCAAATCATTATCTATGTATTCACTCAATGATAGGTTATTTCCTTGGCAACAAAAAATAAAATTTGCAATTTTTTTCAAATATCTAAATATTCTCTTTGTTGCACTCCAATGTCTTCTACCAAAATTGAATTAATACCTACTGACTAAACCTATAATATAACAAATGTTGGGATGAGTACATATGATAGTATACGTCAAACTCCTAACAGCACTAGAATAAGATACTGTAAACATCTCTTATTTTTCTTCGGTGGAATAATGCACCCTTTCTATTTACAATATTTATATTAATTGAAAAATTGAAAAGGGCTTCCATCATATTCATATATGGTGAAACCATGATTCGGAAAAGAAAAGTTAAAATCATTTACATTGTGGAGCCGTATGCAATACGCAAAAAATGTCTATACAGTTGTTCAATTATATCTTTTTATTCTTTATCTATTCTTTTCGCCTCATCATGCAAGATTGAGGGACCCACCCGCTAACCTGAGTGAGTGTCAAATATCTTCCCTACATTCATTTGTAAAGGTACTCCCAATATTTGAGTACATTTCATAACTTAAACTTTTGATTTTAATCATAAAAGTATCAATATATTTATAATTTTCCATTCTAAATTATACCAAAACTTTTTTGATGTAAAATTCATGAGATAACATTGGTAGTCTCTTAGAACAATCCTTATGGATCTTAACATCCGGTATATAATCTATCTCACCCATTTCCTTCAACTCAAAATTTGAATATAACCATTTCTTGATATCTAGAATATACTCCTCATTGTTTTCGACTAATAATATATTATCGACACAAACAGATAGAATTATAAACTTGTTGTTAAATTTCTTCACATAAATATAGATGGTACATGGCCCAAAACCTATTACCAAAAAGATCAGACCTCATTATGGGTCCGTCAAACTGGGTTCATCAAACAAAATGCACCAGCAGCTCCTCGGTTATCCCAGTCCTTGATGTTCATACTCCTTGGTCACTTTACTCCTTGGTGTTCATCTGACCACGTGATAAGTATGATTCGAGATAATCCATAAAGGAAGTAAATATTCAAGTAGATTCAAACTTTCCTTACGTGAATGGGAATCTTCTCCCTTCTCGGAGTGATCTTGCGAAATAAGGAAACTTACCTCTGCATGCATCTTGATAAGGCACAAACCTCCCTTAACAATTAAAACTTTCCCTAATCAATGAGATAATGTATTCCTACAAGACCTTTGACTATAATTCCCATAATTTCAGAGATTTTCAACAATCTTCTCATAAAAAAACTAAGATTTCAATACCCCCAATGCTTTATGGAACTTTTCAACAAAGACCACAGATATATAATCATAACATCGGCTGCCTCCTAGGTAAGTTCTCTTGGAACTCTACATATAAAACATATCTGTCACACCCCGAACCGGGGTCATGAGAAACCGCCCGTTGCCCTGGATGTCGACTCGGTTTTCTAAAAAATCGGACAGAATCTCCCCATATTTCAGAGGTCTCTCATATACCAATCAACCTGTATATTGAATGATCATCCTACCACATGAATAAATATGCAAACCCGGCCTTACGACAATCAACCATATTCATATCATATCAATCAATTTGCATCGTATAAACGAGGACAACACAAGACTATCACAACTACTAGTAGTTCTAACCACAGGCCTCTACTGTCATGCCCCCATCAAAGGCATGAACAGTCGTCAGTTACCTCTCCTGTGATTTAGAGCTGCCACCGAGCGAATCTAGAGAACACTTCTGGAACATGACACGTTTCTCAAAGTAAATGTACACAATAATACAGATCATGCCTCAATTGTCACGCCCCAAACCGGGACCGTGAACAGCCGTCCGTTATCCTTGGATGCCGACTGTATTTTTATAGAAAATCGGATAGAAGCTCCCCATAAATCGGAGATTTCCCGTGTACAATTAAACCTATATAATCAAAATCAACCTGTAATTTAAATAAATGGTCATCCCCGCCTCTCCAAAATCAACAAACACCACCGCTAGCATCCAGAACAACGCAAGGCTACAAGTTTCTAGCAGTTCTAGCCACAGATCTCTACTGTCATGCCCAACTAGAGCATGAACAGCCGCCACACCAAGCGGACCTAAATTTTATGTAAGATACAATAATTCTCCCAAGTAACATTTAAATATATATAATCGCCTCAATGCAAAGGAAATATGAGAGTTAAATTATACAGTCATCCCAAATAAGTACACGGCTAATTACGGATCTCAATGTCAAGACTTCGCAGGGTCGAAACTAAATTAAGAGTTCATATTTCTATTTAAAATAAATCTCACCATCGTGAACACTAAATCCGCTCTAGAGCCTGTAACGTCGCTCTATCACAATAAATCTGTCTGAGGAAGGAAAAGAGAGGGGTGAGTATCATGGGAAGATACTCAGTAAGTGAGGGGAATAATATCAAGCATAAATAGTATGGGTGAACCATTGGAGTGTCAAATAACAACATTTCGAATCAAGAATTTACATTTCGCATCAAAACATGATATGTTTAGCAATTGAAATCATTTAATCAATCACATGTTAACAAGTATGTATGCATCCATTTAAAATCAAGTAATATCAGAGTGAGCCAAAATGATCCTGGCAAAGGTCAACCGAGACCAAAGACAGGCGCATCGGGGGTTTTATTATGCATAGACTTTAAAACGCTCTCTACCCCGACGTTGGCCATAAGTTCGCTCGGGCTAACTCATCAACGTATATAGGATCTCGCCCGGTGGTAGACGGTGGCGTCACATACGTCCTCCCCCTACGTGGGTTCAACTTTCAAGTAATGGCACAATTATTGTTTCATTTCAAACCATGGATGTATAGTCATTGTAAATATAATTCAAAACACTCCGATAATCACAAAACAAAATTTTAAATTTAAAATCATACGTCAAACGAATGTAAATCAAAGTATTTTTATCGAAAACACGGCAGAAAACACGTTTTACTATTTTATGCAAGAGATTAGAGTTCCACTCACTTATTTAGGGAGGGTGGTCACTCCCTATTTTTCAACGACTTTCCAAAAGACAAAGCTAATCAAATCATCAAATTTTATATTAAATAAAACCCTAATAAGGGATTTTATCAACAAAATTTATTCAAATTTCGAAGTGGGTGCATTTCTCTCACCTAGCGTTCCTCGGATCTTAGATCTAGCTTTTGTTCGCCAGTCAGTTGGGTCTAAAACCTGAATGTTTCCAAATTCGAAACAATGGTGAGCAATTTAAGTCCAATTACTAAAGAAATTCGAAAACTTAGTGCGAAAATCAAAACTTTGAGTCATTTATCTTCGCAGGGACTCGCGGACTATCACAGGCCGTCTTGGGCTGCGAGTCACGGGCCGCAGTGGGCTTTAGTGGGCCGCAGGCCGCAATGTGCTTGCGGGCCTGGGGCTTGTGGGCTGCTGGGCCTGCGGGCCTGGTGGGCCTCGCGGCTGGTGGGCTGGCCCGTTCAAGGGCTAGGGCTCACGCTCGCACAGAGGGTTGCGTTGGCTCGTGCTGGCTCGCATGTTGGCTCACGCTGGCTCACGCGCTGGCTCACTCTGGGTCGCGCTCTGGTTCGCGCTGGAGATCACGCGCTTGCTCGAGGAGGCAGCGCTGGAGCTGGTACAGGGATCGCGCAGTTCGTGCACAGGCGCGTGGTAGTGTGCTCGAACGATCGTGCGCTCACGCTCGTGCGGGGAAACGCACACTGTAGTCACGCGCGAAAGGGAGAGGGGAGCCGCTGCCGAGTGCGGTGGTGCACGCTTGCGGGAGGAGGAGAGAGTGACGGAGGGATAGAGAGAGAGAAGCGAGAGGTAGAGAAAGAGTGTGAGACCGAGGGAAAGAGGGAGGGACAGTGAGAGAGTGAGATAGTGGTGGTGGTGGTTGATCGTGGTGGAGGAGAGCCGCGGACTCGGCGAGGGATGGCGGCGGGTCACGGGAAGGGGAAAAGTCGGGGAGAGAGAGAGAGAGAAAGAGAGGGAGAGAGAGAGAGAGAGAGGGGAAGAATTAGGGCTTTAAGCCCTAATTCGATTTTTTTTTTTTTTTTGTTATATAGTTGGTGTTACATCAATACAATATAATAGAATTCAGAATTGTAATAAGATACATATAAATTTACATACATCCATCCCTTTTTATACACAATGGTCTATCTATAATCCTAATACGCAAATATATAATTTCATTTGGCAAATCTTTCTCAATATCATATCGAGTACCTAATCAACAGTCTCGATCTCCAACAAAAGACTCGTGTGCTGATAAGTCTCAACGCGTCCTACTATAGCTATTTCTGTACAAAACGGGAAATGAGGGGTGAGTATCAAGGAAGATACCCAATGAATAAGAGGGTATATATTATGTATTTAATATGTCGGTGAAAAATGGAGTTTCAAAGTTCTCAATAATTCCACATATTGTAAGAAATCGCGTATAATGCTCAATTTATCATAATCCTTCTTTTCACATACATTTCAAATATATAGACATCCATGTCATCAATTCATGCAAGAATAGAGCATGCCAAAATCAGTCCTGGCAAAGGTCGACTGTGACCAATGACAGGCGCATCTGGGGTTTTGCATACAATAGATTAGAAACGCTCTCTACCCTGACGTTGGTGACGGACCTCATCAAGTGTTAGACTACGGCACACCATAGCCCTCCCCCTTATGGGTTCAACTTGACTAGTACCATATCGAATCACAATACATTTACCATTTTCCGATATCATGTGGGATACCTTCCGTAAAAGCGTATCGGGTGCAAATATAGATCACCATACACATGCATCTTTCATAGTTACGGAATGGGATTTACCCATCACAAAGTTATCATTCATCACATGTCAGGGCTCCCGGCCCATATATAATATAATCATCAAATCAATCACGTGTCATGCCACATTTCTCAAGCAATGTCAATCATTTCCACAAGGATGATTTCATAAAACATGTATAAATCAAATGCAATGGTACGGTTTCACATTTTAGAACTCATTTGGATGCATATATAATCACGTAAAACATATTTGTGGACACTCCATAAATTCACAAAAAAAAACATTTCATAATTCATTCACAATTTTACATGACATATTCATTAAATCATGTTTGTATCAGAAAGTATTTTAAAATATGATATTGTGTATCGAACACATAATATAATAAATCATACTTACTGTATGCGGGAAGGTACGCCACTCCCGGCACGAATCTCGAGTCACACACAAAAAATATGCTCCCCTCAAATCACCAACGAGGCTCTATAAATATAATATAGAATATGAGTTACTTAAGAGATCATATGATGTGTATATAATAATGCAAATGTGATGCAACCCTAGTTATAGACAAATTTAAGGTTTTCAAGTTCTATTCTTACGCCATTTTAGGGAATTGACCACAAGTTCCTCAATCAGGGTCGGAATTGGGAAATTCTAATTTCTATGGTTGGCTCACATAAAACCTCACACTTTTTGTGTTGAACTTATCTCCAAAATCTTGATAGAAGATTTCTTAAAGTCCACATTTTCAAACCAATCCAACTCTCACTTTCTATTCTATCCTATTTTAGCAAATTTCTCATATCTCACAATCTATTCATGCAAAGACTCTGATTTTTTGACTATGTTGGAGTTAGGACACAAGGCTACAACTTTTTAGTTGGACACTTTCTCAGATTCCTAGTGCAAATCCCTGAAATAGAACCATTTTGCCCACATTACATTTTAGAAGTCTGTTGTGACCAATTTTTAGCACAACCATCACAACTTTTAACACACAACTCGAAATTACCTGACCGTTTTACAATACCTAGAAGACACATAATCTTACATTTTTCATGTTTTGGGGTTCTTCCAAGTATGACTAGAAAGGGTTTGAAATTGACCACCAAAATCTCTTTTCAGTTTTGGCTGAGAAGCAGAATCATTTCTGCACAGTTTTGGGAGCTTTTGTATAACTCTTGATTCCCTAGTGCATATTGGCTGCTATTTTCACAGTAGGTGGATAAGATAGAGATCTACAACGTTTCTTCTTTGAGGTTTTGCAAACAAGGGTTGGAAAGAGGTCGTGAAACTCTACTGTTTTTAGTGTTGGAAAATGGAGGACCCTCTGATGAGTTTCCGAAGAATGGCTGTAACGTTTGACACAGGTATCGGATTTGGGTTATCCTTACCTTGTTGGAAAGCTAAGACATGGGTCTACAATTCGTTCAACTAGCACAAGATCTGAATCTATCAGGAAGGGGGTTGAAAACTTAGGTTAGTGTTGCTGCTAAAATCAAGGAAAAATGCAGGACTGAACAGGGAATTAGTGCAGAACACCTAATTTTGAAAAATCATATAAAATCCATCTATATTCAGAATGCAACAATTATTATCTCATTTTAAAACTCTGAATGTCTAGTTTTATGTGTAAAAAGTTCACTAAATGTTTCCTTGTGCAAAAAATGCTAGAGCTAAAATACTACAACCAGTTCAGAATGTTCAGATTTCAAAATTTTTGGTTTCCTCCTTGACTTCAAATTTCGGCCAACCCTAGTTCTCTAAGTAAACCTCCTCATTTTGACCCCAAATTAAGATATGTTATACTATGGAGTATGGAGGCTTTCATACCTGAAGATGGATAGTTATGCTTGAAGCAAAACTTGGATCTCTCCTCTTGAACTTTTGGTTGTCCCTTTGTTCTTCACCAAGAAATCCTTCTCCATTGGCCTTGATTTTTGGATATGTTGTAGTATGTGGTGAGTGGATTATTTCTAGATAAAAAGTTCAGCACTTAAAGTTGAAGGACTCAAGCTTCTCCTCTTGGTGAAGCTCATGGCCATGAAGGGAGGGAAGGAGTTTCTTGCCTCTTCTAAGTTCATGTTTTCTTCTCATTTGAAGAATGAAGAGCAAGTCTAGTTTTTTTTTTCTTTTTTGGCTTAACCATGGTTTTGAAATGTTTACAAGGGTTAAACATCCAAATTAGGGTTATTTGGCATAAGCATGTCACAAAGTCAAACAAAGTGGCTTGAGTGTTCACACTAGCTTTATGGATCCAATGGTTCTCATTGTTCCTTTGACTTTTCAAATGAATTCTAGCCTTCCACCTCATTGGCACACTTCCCATGGCCATTAATTGTCTCCAACCCCTCTTTCTAAATTATATAAAAGGTCCTTCTTAGATTTGCGTGAAAATTCCTACCTCGATTTTTGCGTCACGCACGATGAGGTCAATATTCGACCCGAAATCTGTGAAATTTAAATTTACCCATTTGGTTCAGTTTTTCACACTAAATCAAATAGAGTTGGTCTCGTATAAATCTGAAATCATTTGATAGTCCAAACGTCTCTCGGAGTAAACAAAATTCTCGATTGGTCAAAATTTGATCTCAACCTCGAAATGCATAAAATCACACTACGGACTCTGTTTTATACATAAATTTAAAAAATATAGGTTTTGGGTGGAAACGGGACCATTTGCTCGAACAAATTTCAATTATGTAAAAAATTAGAATTTCTCAAACGAAAATTTTAGAGTACCAAGCGTTTTTGTGTTACAGCTTAAATTTTATTTTCACTGTTTGATCCTTCACTTTTAAAGTGAATTTAGCAAGTATATATCTCACAGTATCAAATTTGCACATGTGGTTTTCATTTTGGTACGGTAGGATAAATTTCCCTTCATTCCGTGCAAATTTCGACAAATTTTCCAAAATTTCATTTTAACTTGATAAAATGTTAATTTAGTCAAATTTAGGCTTCCTGGCAAAATTTTAGCAGTTTTGCATGGGTAGAATTAAATTTGACTTGGTGAAGACAAATTTTCACCTCCGGTGATTGAACATCGAGCATTTCTTCACAAACGATTGAGAATTGCCCGAATTCAAATTTCTTTAACATTTTAAGTTGCTTTAGCATGTGAAATTTCATCGGGGTCGAAATTGCACGCGTAGATTTTAAAACGGCTTGGAGGAAAAAATTTTAGTTTTCGACAATCTCGTCAAAGATTTTCAAGAGAATTTTAAATCAAAAAAAGTTATGAGTGACTTTTCTTTATATGAAAATGAAAATATATTATATACAAAATAATGAGAAATACAATATACAGTGCATCGAGTGTCGATATTACAATATTGGCAACATAGAGTCGAGGCACTTCTTATTCTAAAACTGCTCTTTCTGATTTGAGTGTCGGAATCTCCTCACCGAGCATCCTCCAACGATATTTGCAGGTTCCCTATGCGAAGTATCAAATTACTTCTTAACTTAGGACTCCAATTCAGACAGACATAGTAGATATCTGTAAAAAAACCCGCCTTCATCAAATACAGTGGTTTTCATCTACCATGATGAAATCATAAAAGATTACAGGTTTATAGAACCTCAAATAATGTTGTCTTGAAAACTGTTTAAGATAATAAATTAATTTATTTAATTTGCATACTTTGTTTTCTTGACCTTTGAATATAAAACTTACTAGTTGTTCTATGTAATTTCTTTTTCAAATTCTCTATTATTTAAGTTTAAATTCTCTATAATTCTCTATAAATTACATCCATCTGATATAATTTTAAGTTTAAATTGGCTATTATAACCAACAATAGGCAATAAAGACAAATTTTACAACTGGTGAAAAAGTTTTTTTCATCATTAATACATTCTTGTTGGGTATAATTTTTTGTTACCAATCGAATCTTGTATCTCTCAATAGTTTCATCAACCTTACACTTTATTTTGAAAACTCACTTGTTTCCCATAGTTTTACACCTAGAAGGAAGTTCAATTAATTCCCAAACATGGTTTGATTCTATTGACTCCATTTCTTTTTCCATTACTTTTATCCATTTATTTTTGTCAAGACAAGACAAAATCTTATTTATGTTTTTAGGGTCTTTTTCATCTTCCGGAGAGATAATAAATACATGCTCTTCATTCTCATAATAATATTTGAACACACCTGTCCTTGTACTTTTTCAAAAATGGTAATTCAGCTATGTCACGCCCCGAACCGAGGTCATGAACAGCCGCCCGTTATCCTGGATGTCGGCTATATTTTTACAGAAAATCGGACAGAATCTCCCCATATTTCGGAGGTCTCCCAAGGACAATTTGACCTGTATATCAACATTTATCCTGTAAAATAAATAAATAGTCATTCTGGCCTCTCCAAAATCAACAAATGCCACAGCCAATATTTAGAACAACGCAAGGCTATAAAAATTTCCAGCAGATCTAACAACAGACCTCTACTGTCATGCCCAACTAGAGTATAAGCAACCGCCACACCAAACGGACTTAAAATTTTACGTAATATATAATAATTTTCCCAATTGATATTCAAATATATACAATTATCTCAATACAAATAAACTATGAGAGTTTCACAAATAAATATACATAAATTATACAGTCATCCCAAAAATAAATAAATGAGTACATTTATCAAACTAAAATCTCCAATAATTGTAGTGGAAGATATGATAACATCCATACCCAAGTCTGGTACTATCAATTCCATGTTGCAATACAATAATTCTTCTTCAATCCAAGACTAATCTTGTAAGGAGAAAGTGAGGGGTGAATATCTATGGGAGGATACTCAGCAAATGAGGGGATTGATATCATACTATCAATATCAAGAGTGAATTTGGAGTATCAAAGCATGTAACAAAATATTGAGTACGCGAAAATAACGTACTGTTTCAGAATAAAACATATCTCAAGGCACACATCAGAAAATAACATAGTATCCATCCATGTATCAAGTCACATATGTAGAGCTGGCCAAACAAACAACCCCGACAATAGTCTACCTAGATCAAGAACGACGCATTGGGGGTTTTTACTATGCAAATATCAAATAATGGCTCTCTACCCCAATATTGGTGACAGATTACTCTAATTAGTCTGTAAATAATAATAATGATACACATATATAGTCGGCCGTGTATGGTATCCCACATAGTACTAGACAGAGGTAAACTCACGTCCTCCCCAATGAGGGTCAACCTGGGATACTCATACACATGACGATCTGGCGGATACCTCTGGCCGAAACGTATCTGGGCACAAGGGGTGCCTCTACCAAATATCCTTCGTAGCTAGGAATGCTATAGAAAGCATATCACCATATCACCAAGTCGACCGGACACATAGTCTTATGTATCACATCATCATGTCGGCTGGGCATATAGCCCCATGCATCGTAATATAACTTCGACCGGGCGTATAGTCCAAATAGTACATGTAAATACATTTAAAACTACGTACCAATACAGTAAAAATATTAAAACATGTCAATATGTTAAAAAGAATGACACAGTATTCGGTTATCAAACTCATGGATGCAGATAAATAAAATCAACAATTGAGACACTCCAATGGTTACAAAAATATGTCTATCAAAATCCAAAAATTTAGTTTTTACACGTATAGAAATCATGTCGTTTGAAAATCGGTAAAACATGATTTGTCAATCAATAGAAGATGTCAAAGTCCCACTCACTACATGGGAGAGGGTAGCACACTCTCCAATAATACCACAAAGTGAAGAAAGAGTGCTCCCCACAATCGATCAAGCGCTATATCACTACAATAAGAGTTTACACATAACACATTAAAGGTATTATAGCATTTGGGAATTAAAGATCACATTTTAATTATCCCTTTCAACTATCCAAATAACAACTCCAACTACACATTATTAGAGGTACCCAATGCAATGAATGCGATGCTAACATCAACTATTTACATCATCATTCACATCTCCAATGTCTTCTCTAAATCATCAAAATGGCAATATAGGGTACACACCATAAAAACACCCAACTCAAGATAAAACCATAATGCTATTAACCATCAAATGCATCATTCATCTATCCAATGCAACACCATAGCATATATCTACCATATATGCATACTCACACATGTTCTTGTAAAATCTTATCATTTATACATTTTCAAGTCACTTAAATACACCAATATTAGCAATATATGAACACACAATCATACATTCTTATACCTACATATAAACCTTCATTTTGCTTATTAAACACCATTTCCAATACTTCTAACAACATGCTATACTTGGGTTCCCTCCAATGTATTTGGCCAAGGCATTGCACATATATAGGGTCACAACTTTCATTTAAAAAATCAGCATGCATATACCCATAACTTCTCATACTCATGCCCTAAATTTTATATGCATATGGTCACAAATGCACCACAAAAATCTGTACACATTTGGACTCTTTTAGTGTAGAAAATCTTGTACTCATTCCTACTCTCTTTTATGCATTAATACACATATGTACACACTTTACTTCATGCCAAATTTCTGCACGTGTAATAGCACAAAAATCCTACACTTAACCTAATTAAACACATATAACGTCGGAAAATGCATTCTATTAGAATCTAGTTTACATTCTAATATATATAAGACTTCTTATCTTAAATTTATCCTAAATTCGATAACCAAATCGAATGGGTCTGAAATCCCTCATCTAGGGTTTTTCTCGGAACGCAGACCTTCGTCCGAATATCTTCTCGATCACTCCAAGATCTGAAATGTTACCTATAAAGACAGGATTTATTAGTTAGATTCAAACACTTAGATCGGAAGCAAAACCCTAAATCAGTTACCTGCGTGGAGGTTCGTGGGCTGTCACGGGCTCATGGGCTGTCATGGCCGTCCCGCGCCGTCGCGGGCTTGCGGGCTAGTGGGTTCGCGGGTCTGCGGGCCAGTGGGTTTCGGCCGGCGGGCTCGCAGGTCTACGGGCCAGTGGGCTAGCAGGTCGGCAGGCCTGCAGGCTGATGGGCCTGCGAGCTGGAGGGCCTACGGGTTGGCGGGCCTACGACTTATGGGCCTACGGGTTGATGGGCCTGCGGCTGATAGCAGTGGCTCACGGACCGCAATGGCTTGCGGGCTGGTGTGCATTCGTGCGCTGGCACGCTCGCGGTCTGGCTCGCGCTAGCGGACTGACTCAGGCTCGTGGACTGGGTGCTGCTCGCGGACGGGGTCGCGCTCGTGGACTGGGCATGCTCGCTCGTAGGCTGAGGCATGTTGTGGCTCTATCGCGTGCAAAGGTGCACGCTTGTAGGAGGCAGCGACAGTCGCACGTGGTGGCATGCGGTGCGCGTAGGAGATCGCGCGGTGGCGCGCTGTTGGTGGAGCTCGCGACGGTGTGCAATCGGGAAGGGAGAGCGATCGCGAGAAATCGCGAGAGGGAGAGAACTGTGAGAGAGAAACCGAGAGGGAAAGAAGAAGAAGAAGAAGAAGAAGAAGAAGAAGAAGAAGAAGAAGAAGAAGAAGAAGAAGAAGAAGAAGATGATGATGATGATGATGAAGATGGTGATGATAGTGGTGGGCTATAGGCGGTGGAGCTCGCGGCGAAGAAGGAGCGGTGCCGCGGTGGGGGAGAGAAACGAAGGGTTGGGGAGAGAGAGAGAGTGAGAGAGAGAGAGAGGGATTAGGGTTTCCAACCCTAATCCCCAAATCAGATTTGGGGACGCAGCGTTTTGCCCCAAAATATTGTGTCTCCATTTTTTTTTACACATACATATATTTCGTATTCATTTTTCGCTAGAACGCGAATTTCGTGCAAATGAGGTTTATTTCGATTTGCCGATTCGACAAATTAAAATATACCAAAAGAGTTAATTTAAAAACCCCAAAATCAAACACTAATTTAAATAAATGAATTTCTCTCTATATAATTAAATTACAGATATCGCAGTGTCGGTGTTACAAGCTACATCGTTGGAATATGAATTCTTCCCATTGGGATCATCTAATAATTCATTTTCTTGTGATTCCAATGATCCATTTTACATATAGCCATTGTTTAAATTAGTTAATTAAAATAAAGACTCTCTTTTTGTTATTTTACCTTTGTTATAAAAATCATTCTCTAGAAATTTTACATTTCATGATTCAATCTCAGTAACAGTACCATCATTCACAAATGAATACATAATCTTTGAACTGATCAAAATTTCTTATAAAAATTCATTTCTTTCCTTAAGGATCTAACGTTCTAAATTTATTGGAAAAGTCTTGGACATAAGCAATCGAACACTAAATTCTAAGATTATTTAGTCTCGGATTTCTACAATTTCAAAGTTCATATAGTGTAGTAGGTATTGATTTTGAAAATTCAAAGTATAGATCGCAATTAACAATACATCTCCCCAAAAGAAATAGGCAAGTTAGTTGTGCCATCATGCATCTTATCATATCCAAAAATTGATTATTCTTTTTTCATTATATAAATCCTTAAGTTAATCTTATAGATCTTTATGCTCTTGATCTGTCTTTAAAGTTTTTATTGTTCTATCTATTTAATTCTCTATTCATTCATATAACGTTTAAAACAATCAAATGTTTCACATTTGTGAGAAATCAAATAGATATATCTCACTCACATAAGAACACATCGACCTAAAGATCAGGTGGATCAATCTAAAATTACATATCAACCAATTTCTAAAGCACTTTGACCTGCACAAATCAGACATCGACACACAGAGTAAAAATCACATTAGGACATCGATGTCTCTACTAATTGTGTCAACATGAAACAATATGAATAGTGTCACATCAACCAATTTCACCTATGAATAGTGACATATCAACCTATATTAACAACACATCAACCCACTATTATTTTTGTCGACCTACATATAAACATATCAACCAATTCATCCCAACACATCAACCAATTTAACCAATGAATAATGACACATTAACCTAGGTTAAGCACATGTCGACCTATTGGTATTTGTTTCTAAAAAACACACTTCGACATATCAAAATTATTATCGACTTGAAGAAATACATCGGCCAATTTTTTTCATTAGGTAACCAATTCAACTAGTGAATAGTGACACATCAACCCATGAAGAAGCTTATGTCGACATGTCCATTGTTATTTCTAAAATACGCACATCGACCTATCAAAACGCTTGTCGACCTGTAGAAACACAGCGATAGCAATTAATTTATCCAGTTCCACCAATTTTTATTTGCACAGTAATGTATCGATATATGTTATAAGATCTATCGACCTGATATTTGTTTACTCATTAAATCACACGTCGACCTGCTCTCTGTCTGTTGACATAGCATATACACAATGACCAATTAACTAGCACATGTCGATCAATTTTCTACCAGAATAGGATATATCGATGCAGTAAAATGACTTATCGACCTAACCTTCATTAAGTCTTAAACATCACATATCGACATGGCTAAAAACTTGTCAACACACATGTACACTGACCAAATTCAAAAACACATGTCTACCTATTGTATTTGACATAGTTTCTTATTGACCTAAGATGACATCTTGTCGACCTTTTTTAAAAAATACACTATAAGATGTTTGAATTCGGGTCGATATCTATATTAATGTGGTCGACCTGCGTGTATTAGAAATCAGATCTGGGAAACAAATTTGAAACTAATGGACACCTTATTTTTTCGATTTTTGAAATATTTCCCTTTCTATCAATGTTGACATTCAAATACAACGCAAGTATATTTTGATTGGCTTATTTAAAAGAGGCGCCAGAAAAAGAAATGAAGTTTCAGCACAAATGAAGAAACTGTTCAGAGCTTTAATGGCGGAAAATAAATGCTCAACGTTTGGATGCAACAAATACCACCAACTCTCAACGGATCTATTTAATATCTCAATAAATATTAAGTAGTAGAAAATAGAGGGGTTACGAGAATTGAATGCGCTATTGAATACTCTGTAAAATCTCCACTGTGCACTTTGAAATTTCCCCAACTGTTTTAAGTTTTGCTGTCAAATCTTATATTGCCAAATTTGAGGAAAGAGAGTCTCAATTCTTAACATTTATTTCTTAGATTAATACGAGTGTCAAAAATTAAAGAGTGAGTATCACTACCTTAAGTCTAGAAAGTAAAAATTCAATTTGTGTGAGATTAAATAGAAGTGTTCTGACAAAACAGTGTACAAGGTTAAACTTGAACATGTTATCAAATTTGTAATCTAAGCTATTAGTAAAAAATTTAGGGAGAGTCTGGAAGTGGACATATACTAAGATTGGTGGAACCACTATAAAAATGTCATGTGTCTTCTGTCATCAAATTTTTATTATCTATCATTTGTTTTTTTTTAATTTTAAAAAGTCACAAAAAGTCCATATTCAACTATTCACTCCACTCCTCTAGTTGAATAACAATTGGTATCAGAGCGGGTATGTTGTCAAGAAGCTTAACAGCTTAACACCAAAAATCCAAATGACAATCGATGGAGACAATGTACCAGTTGAAACCTGCTCAATAAATCATGCACCATTCTTTAATAGAAGTAACTTCAACTACTAGAAGCAAACAATGCATAATTTCATAATTACACAAGACCTTAATGCATGGGAAATAATCAAAGAAGGAGTTGAATTCCCTACTAAAAAAATAAATGAATTACGTGTGCAGATCAAATTGAAAAATATGACTGTGGAGTAGAAGAAAACCTATCAAGTCAATTACAAAGCAAATCTTCTTCACCTTACACTGAGTATTAACGAATACAATTGAGTATTTTCATGCATAACAACAAAGGAAATTTAGGAAAGATTCGAAACTAGCTATGAATGGACTGATCAAGTTCACAAGAGCAAGATCAAACTGCTGAATCAAGAATATGAAGTTTTCAAAATGAAGAATGGAGAAACAATCAGTGAGCCATGGGAGCCCAACATTACTGCAATTGAAGAATCTAAAAATCTTGAGACTTTGACGATGGATGAACTCATGGGATCCTTGATAACCCATAAGATAAAGCTAAACGTAAAGAAGTCTGCCAAAGAAGAAAGAAGCAAAGGAGTAGCATTAAAGGCTGATAATGAGGAAAGCACGTCAAACTCAAAATAAGAAGAGGATGAAGAAGATGAAACTCTTCTGACGAGAAAATTCAAAAAGTTCATGATGAAAAGAAGGAACAAGAGCAAATCCTTTTTCAAAAAGCCAGAAAAGAATGAAGAAATTAGATACTTTGAATGTAGAAAGCTAGGATATGTGAAAGCTGATTGCCCTTCTGTCAAAAAGGAAGAAAAGAAGTATAAAAAAGACAAAAAAGAGAAGAAAAAGAAGAAGGCACTTGCTATTTGAAGTGATGAAAACTCAAGTTCAAGTGATGAAGGGCAAACTAAGGAATAGGCCAATATCTGTTTTATAGCAAATGAAGAGCTTTTAGACAATGAGGTAAACTCTACATCTTATTATCTTGTTCTGATTCTGAAAATAATTTTATCATTAATGAATTACATGAAGTACTACTAGAAGTACTAAAGGAATTGAAGAGATCAAAAATGAAAAATAATTTGTTAAAGAAAGATTTAACTAAAAATGTTAAAACTCTAGAAAAATCAAGAATTAAAATAGAAACATTGAAAAAGAAAAATGCTGAGCAAGAACAGAAGGCTATCGAAATTGAAGAAAAATTGAAAAATAAACTTTTAGATGAGGATAGTAAGAAGTTAACAAATGAAAATACAATTTTAAAGAAAGAATTAGATAAACTAAAAGAAAAGAACAGTGGATTAAACACCAAACTAATGAAATTCATTCAACACCAAGAAAAGCTAGATGTCATGCTAGGAGCACAAAGAGCCGTATTTGATAAATCTGGATTAGGATACAACCCAAACCAAACACAAAAAAAATTATATAAATTTTTTGTGCCAAACTCTAAAAATGTCAAATTACAAAAATGTCACACTTGTCTGAAATTTGGACATAAGTCAGAAGTATGCAAATTAAGAAACACATCTTCAGACTACACTAAAAATCTAAGTGTGATTAATAGATACTGCACGTACTGCAAGAAGATAGGGCATTCAATTTATAATTATTGGTCCCTAAACTCATAAAAAATGAACCTACAATGGATCCTCAAAGATAAATTTAAAGCTAACTCAGCCGGATAAAAAAAGATATGGGTACCAAAGGTAAAAGTGTGATTGATTTTTGTTGCAGGTATGTCTAAAATCAAGAGAGTCTCCCAAAAAGTCTGTGTAGTGCATAGATAGTGGATGTTCAAGGCACATGACTGGAGATGTCTCAAAATTCTCTTACATTGAAAGAAAGAAAGGAGAAAATGTTGCATTTAGAGACAACTCAAGGGAAAAAGTCATCGGCATAGCCAACATAGGAGGTAAGTTTTCTGAATCACGAATTCATAATATGTTACTTGTTTCTGAACTGATGTTTAGTATATTAAGTGTTAGTCAATTATGTGATAAAATTTATATAGTTACTTTTGAATTCGATGCATGTTTCATTATTAACAAATCATCTAACTCTGTGAAATTTACTGATCAGAGAAAAGGAAACATATATGTAATTAATTTAGATCACTCAGAGTCCTCAAATGAATTATGCTTAGTCGCTGTAAGTAAAAAATCATCTTGGCTATGGCACAAAAGATTAGAACACGCAATTATGGACACAATTTCAAAACTAATTAGGAAAGACATTGTGAGAGATCTATCAAAGCTGAAATTCGAAAAGACGGATTATGTGATACTTGTATGAAATGAAAATAAACCAAAACTTCATTTAAATCAAAAAAATTGTGTATCAACCAGCAACCCATTAGAACTTCTTTACATTAACTTGTTTGGGCTAACTAGAACACAAAGTTTAGGTGGAAAACATTATAGGTTCATAATCATTGATGACTATTTTAGCTTCACATGGATTTTATTTCTTGCCAAAAAGGAAAAAGCCAGTTAGGCATTCATCAAACTGTGCAAAAAAGTTCAAAATGAGAAAAGAATATCTATTAAGAGCATTATAAATGATCATGGTAAGGAATTTGAAAATAAAACCATAGAAGACTTCTACGGTCATTATGTTATTGATTATAAGTTCTCAGCTTCTAAGACACCTCAACAAAAAGAAATGGTAGAAAGGAAAAATAGAACCTTTCAAGAAATGGTTAGGACAATACTCTGCGAAAATAACTTACCTAAATTCTTTTGGGCAGAGGCTATAAATACTGTTTGTTATATTTTGAATAGAGCACAAATAAGGCCAATCTTAAAGAAAACTTCTTACAAACTTTATAAAGGAAAGAAATCAAATATAGCATACTTTAAGGTATTTGGATGCAAATGTTTTGTCTTAAACAATGGGAAAGAAGTATTAGGAAAATTTGATGTCAAAAGTGATTGAAAGAATCTTCTTAGGTTATTTCTTGACAAGCAAAATTTATTAAGTTTACAACAAAAGAACTATGACAATAGAAGAGTCAATTCATATAGAGTTTGATGAAGAAAATGAATTCAAACAAAAAAAGTTGGATGATGAAGAAATGTCTGAGTGATTAAATGAAATAAACCTTTCTGATGAAGCAAACCATCAAAAAGAAAAGTCAAATGAACTCACGGTGTAGGAGGAAAGAAATGAAACTCGGCAAAAGCAAGAGATCAAATACCCTCAGATTAGGAAAGATGTAAATCCAGAGAATATAAATGGTAACATTAGTTCAGGAGTTACAACTAGATCTGCACTCCAAAACCAATGTGAATATATAGCTTTCATATCTCAAAATGAACCTAAAAATGTGGATAAAAACTTAGGAGATGAAAATTGGATAATGGTAATGCAAGATGAGTTAAATCAGTTTGAGAAAAACAAAATATGGAATCTAGTTACTAGACCTACAAATCAATCGATAACTAGAACCAAATAGGTCTTCAGAAATAAGTTTGATAAATATGGAACAATTATAAGAAACAAAACAAGATTAGTAGCCAAAGGTTACGGTCAAGAGAAAGGAATTGACTATGATAAAACTTATCACTAGTAGCAAGATTAGAATCAGTAAGGATGCCGCTTGTCTTCTCTTATTTTATAAATTTTAAACTTTATCAAATGGATGTCAAAAGTGCATTTTTGAATTGGTATTTGAATAAGACATTATATATTGAACAACCTCATGGATTTAAAGATCCAAAGTGTCCTGAATATGTTTATAAATTAACAAAAGTCTTATATAGTATGAAGCAAACACCTAGAGCTTGGTATGGAAGATTAATCAACTTTTTGATTGAAAATAACTTTGAATGAGAAACGATATACACCACTTTCTTTATAAAAAGGAAAAATAATGATTTCTTGATTATACAGATTTACGTAGATGACATAATATTTGGAGGAAATAGCACAAAAACATGTGAGAAATTTACAACTAAAATGCTGGGAGAATTTGAAATGAGTATGATGGAAGAGTTGAATTACTTTCTTGGACTACAAATCAAACAATCAGAAGATAGAATTTTTATAAATCAACTGAAATATACAAATGATTTAATTAAAAGATTTCAGTTCAATGACTGTAAGGAAAATACAACTCCAATGAGCACAAATATAAAGCTAGACAAAGATGAAGAGAGTAAATCAATATGCCAAAAATTTTACAGAATCATGATTAGGTCTTTACTTTACCTTACTGCTTCAAGACCTGACATACAATTTAGTGCATATCTTTGTGCTAGATTTCAATTAGATCCAAAAGAATCTCACCAAAGAATTTTTCAGATAGTTAAAGGAAACTACTCACTTAGAACTTTGGAATGACAGAAACTCAAGTTTTCAATTGTATGGATTTTGTGATACTGACTTTGTTGGATACAAAGTAGATAGAAAAAGTATAAGTAGTACTTGTCAATTCTTCGGAAATATATTGGTATCATGGTTTTCCAAAAAACAAAGAGCGTTGCATTGTCAATGACAGAAACTGAATATGTTTCGGCTGGAATAATGCACTACACAGATCCTTTGGATCAAACATCAAATGAAAGATTATGGGTTAAATTTTAATTGCATTCCAATCAAATGTGATAACACAAGTACAATAAATCTCACAAAGAACACAGTGCAACACTCACAACCAAACATAAGGAAGTAAAACATCACTTCATTCGAGACCATGTTTTGAAGAATGAGATTGCTCTTGACTACATTGACACTAAAAAACAAATTGCTGATATTCTCATCGAATCTTTAGATAAAAATAGATTTTGTGAATTAAGAAGGGATTTGGAAATGATATAAATGAGAAATAGAAAAGATAGAACGAAAAACAGAGTATTGTTTTTCTGAGTAATAGTCTTTAGGTCAACTTATTTATCAAAATATATCAACAAATTGAAAGTATACAAAGTCATGTCAACCTGATGATCGTGAGAATAAAAATCCCTATCGACCTAATCTCGAACCAACACTTAGAACAAATCTCATAAGATGACACATCAACCCAACTTTGATGATGACAACCTGAGTAGTAGCAAGAAGGCAAGTCGATGCCTTTCTTATTATGTCAACCCGATGATTCAAAAACCACTAAAATAAGTTGATATATACTTAATTTTGTTGACCTAAGATACATCTAATAGAATATGAACAATCGACATATCGACCTATCTAATCCTAAACCCCAAATTTCAAACTTTCTCTCTTCCTTCCGAAACCCTAACCTCCCAAATTCATAACCCTTATCTCTGAATCAAAATCTTAATCTACCAAATCTTCGCAAGAATCTAACCTTAATGGCTCCTAAGATAAAAATATCCAACAGGAAACCTACGGAACCCTCAAAACGATCTACAAAACCTACAGGTAAAAAATCTTCCTCCTCTGCACAAACCGCGAAACCATCATCTCCTCTACCGCAACCAACACCCCAATTCAACACTTATGAATTCAGTCAATGGAGCAGAGTGATTTGTTTAACAAAGTGTTCGTGAAAAGAAAGGTAAATCATGGAACATTGATCGACTGAGAATTTTTGAAAAGTGTAAACTTTAAATACGAAAAACACTTGATTGAGGTATGCCCTACTTCTCTCTTAAACCCTAACAAATACATTCATGAGAAGGAAGTCAAACTGCTCTATAACAACCTAGATGTTATTTGTGAAGAACCTATGAATGTGATGCGAATTACTATAGATGACCATTTTGGTTCATGTGCATTCAAAACTTTTGTGAATGGAAAGGAATTTAAAGTAACATCTAGGAAAATATATGAAGACAGGTATTTCATGGGTCTCTTAAGAAAAGTGTGAATCCTACATGAAATCAAGTTATCTGGATAATGGTAGGGTTGCTTACAATGATTAGAATCTAACTGTGGTGAATACTAGTACTACTGAACTTGGTTTTTATGAGAGTTTTCTGCATTTGATAGTTACTCATGTATTAAGACTTAGAGAAGGTAACTATACTACTATTTCAAATGAGGATTTTTGGTTTATGACCTGCATTATAAGTGGGAAGAACCCTGGATTGTATTATATTGTCCCCTACTTTACATTTCTGCATACAGATCTAAGAGTTCTCTGTTGCCCTATGCTAGTATGATAACTGACATCTTGTCTAAGAATAGAGTGAAGTTAGAAAATGATACAATTGTTAAACTAAGTGACAAGAATCCAATCAATGCATCCTCAATGTTAAGGGCTAGATGGAAGAGCAATAGTAAGGGAGAATGGGTGAGAAAAGAAGGGGGAGCCAGTGAGAGACAAGTTGAGGATGTTGATGAAGAAGGTGATAAGGAAACTGAAAATGTTCCAAGAAAAGAAAGAATAACTGAAGAAGGAGAATCGTCTAGCATTCCACCAATTACACTTCAAATGATTTGGGACAAGGTGGAACATATGGATAGAAGACAAACTATGATTGGTCAGATGAGCTGCTTTATAAAGATGAAACTTTACAATGTCCAAGAAAAATTGGATACTTTGGTAAAGGAGAAGGGCAAGCCAAAGAAGGATCTCAAACCATCAAAGTCCTTTTAGTATAGGAGTTTGTTTTCTTTTCTGATTATGTCTTCTAACTTTCTAACTATGTTTGTTTTCTTTTCTGGTTATGTTCAATGTTTGTTGCATTTTATAGTCCTTTCTTTTCTACAAATATACTACAATCTGAGCTTTCTGTAATGTGCGCAAATACTATGAAATGTGTGCAAATATGAAAAGAGTGGGCTAATGTCTGAAGTATACTGCGGTATAGGGATGATATGGTTTTGTTGATGACAAAAAGGGGGAGAAAAAGGTAATTGTATGCTGAGTATGCTGATTAAGTTAAAATTATTGTCGACGTAAAGAAACACGTCGACCAATTTATTTTATCATGGCAACCAATTCAACTGATGAATAGTGACACATCAACCCATGAAGAAGCTTATATTGACCTGTCCATTGTTGTTTTTGAAATATGCACCCATAAAATCACTTGTCAACCTATAGAAACACATTGACCAATTAATTTGTCCAAGTCTACCAATTTTTATTTACACAGTAATGTGTCGATGTATGCTATAAGACCGTCGACCTAATATTTGTTTACTCATTAAATCACACATTGACCTACTCTCTGTCTGTCGACATAGTATATACACAACGACCAATTAATTAGCATATGTCGACCAATTTTCCACTAGAATAGGAACATGTCGATGCAGTAAAATGACTTGTTGACCAAACCTTCATTTAGTCTTGAATATCACACATCGACATGGCTGAAAATTTGTTGATACACATGTACACATCGACCAATTAAAAAACACGTGTCCACCTATTGTATTTTGCACAGTTTCTTGTCGACCTAAGATGACATCTTGTCGACCTATTTTAATAAAAATACACTATGAAACGGCGTGTGTCAGAAATTATATCAGGAAAACAAATTTAAACCTAACAGATACTTTATTTTTTCGATTTCTAAGATGTTTTCCTTTTTATCAAAACTAACATTCAAATACAGCATAAGTATATTATGATTGGCTTATTTAAAAGAGGCACCAGAAAAGAAATGGAATTTCAGCGCGAACGAAGGAACTATAGCAGAGCTTTAATGCGCGGAAAATAAATGCTCAACATTCGGATGCAACAACCACCAACAACTCTCAATGGATCTATTCAATAACTCAATAAATATTGAGGAGTAGAAAATAGAGGAGGTTACGAGAATTGAATGCGCTATTGAATACTCAATAAAATCTCCACTGTACACTTTAAAATTTCCCCAACTGTCTTAAGTTTTGCTGTCAATTCTTATATTATCAAATCTGAGGAAAGAGAACCTCAATTCTTGATATTTATTTCTTAGATTAATACAAGTGTCAAAGATTAAGGAGTGAGTGTCACTGCCTTAAGTCTAAAAAGTCAAAATTCAATCTGTATGAGATTTGTCATGCCCCAAACCGGGGTCGTAAACAGCCGCCCGTTACCCTGGATACCAGCTGTATTTTTACCGAACTGTCACGCCCCAAACCGGGATCGTGAGCAGCCGCCCGATACTCTCGATGCCGGCTGTATTTTTATAAAAAATCAGACAGAATCTCCCCATATTTCGGAGTTCTCCCAAGAACAATTTGACCTGTATATCAACATTCATCCTGTAAAATAAACAAATGGCCATCCCGGCCTCTCCAAGTTCAAACAATCCCACTGCCAAATATCTAGAGTAACGCAAGGCTATATAAATGTCTAACAATCCCAACCACAAACCTCTGCTATCATGCCCAACAAAAGCATAAGCAGCCGCCACACCTAGCGGACCTAAATTCTACACATATATAAAATAAATTCTCAAGTTATTTTTAAATATTCACAAATTTCTCAATGCAATGAAATAAATCAATACGAGAGTTTCACGAATAAATGTCCATAACTATACAGTCATCCCATAAAAAAATTAGATAAATATATTGGTCAAACTAAAATCTCGATACATAACGATATCACCAATCATCGTAGCGGAAGAGATGAAAATATCCATATCCAAGCCCAGTGATATCACGTTCGCGTCACAATTATACAAACCCAATAATACCTCTTCGGTCCAACATTAATCCTGTGGGAAAGAAAGCAAAGGGTGAGTATCTATGGGAGGATACTCAGTAAGTGAGGGGATTGACATCATACTATCAATATCGTGGGTCAACTTGGAGTGTCAAAGCATGAAACACAATATCAAGTGTGGGAAACATAACGTGCTGTTTCAACAAATCAGATATCTTCAGGCACACATTTAAAAATAACATATGCATCCAATGTGGAAATCAATTCATAAAGAGCCGGCCAATCTAACAACCCCGGCAATGGTTTACCTCGACCAAGGACGGCCATTGGGGGTTTTTCCAAATGCAAGTATTAAATAATGGTTTTCTACTCCAATGTTGGCCACAGGCTACTCCAACTAACCTGTAAATAATAATAATATACATATAACTAGTCGGCCGTATATGGTGCCCCCGCCTAGTGCTAGACGGAACCATACTCAACGTCCTCTCCGATGAGGGTCAACTTGGAACACCCATACACATGATGATCTGGCGGATACCTCCGGCCGAAGCGTATCCGAACACAAGGGATACCTCTACCAGATGTCCTTCGTAGCTACGGATGCTATAGGAAACATATCACAATATCATATCGGCCGGGCACATAGCCCCATGCATCCCATCACCATGTCGGCCTGGCATATATCCCCATGTATCATATCATAACGTCGGCAAGGCATACAGCCCTAATATATAAGTAAATCCATTTAAAATCATGTGCCAATGTAGTGGAAGTATTAAAACATGTCAATATGTCGAAAATGTGGCACAATATTCAGTTATCAAAATTTATGGATGCATATCAATAAAATCAAAAATTAAGACACTCCAAAGGTCACAAAACATTTCATAAAATATTCGAAAATTCTAACAATCATACATTTGCAGAAACATGTCATTTAAAAAGTATTTTTGAAACATGATTTTCAACCAATAGCGAATGTCAAAATCTCACTCACAGTTCAGGGAGGGTGATCACTTCCTATTTTCAAAAGGAATCAGATCTGACTGCTCGAGTTTTAAAAAAAAAAGATCAATCTAATCAGATCATCAAAATTTAATATCAATTTCTCGAGCATCTTTAGAGTTTATCCATTTTCATAATATTGAGATCGTATTTAGATTGCCTATATGCAAAATAACTTATAATGAAAACGATTTCAACCATTCTTAAGCTCTGATCACCATTTTTAAGCTACCATTCTTCATACATACCATTTTGCCAATAAACTACTCAAAACAACTTAAGAAAGACATGAAATGTAAAATATCCTCCACTTTACGGCTCATTTCATTCCAACCCTACAACCCAGATACTTTCATGCATATTTCAAAGTTTAACTCTAAGGAATACTATTCAAATTAACTCGACATGATTTTATAATTCTATAACATACTTCTTTCGTATCTGACCTCTAGTTTCTATAACATTCTATACTTAACATTCAAAATCACATATAATCATTTCAGAAATTGTACTCAATTCGCATTCTACTTACACTCTAAACATATACAGAACCTTTCATCTTAGATTCAATTTTACATTCATTCAATTTATCAGTTAGAGCCGAAATCTCCTCACCTAGGGTGTTCTCGAAGCTCAGAGTTTCATCCGAATGTCTCTTCAGTCACTCCAAAGTCTGTAGTATTTCTTATCAAAACAAGATTTATTTGTTAAATCTAAACACTTAGATCAGAATCAAAACTCTAAATTAGTTACTTGCGTGGAGGTTCGTGGGCTGTCACGAGCCATCGTGGGCTCGTAGGTTCGCGGGGTCAGCGGGCCAGTGGGCTTCGGCTAGCAAGCTTACTGGTCTACAAGCCAATGGGCTAGCGGGCCTTCGGCTGATGGGCCTGCAGGCAGTGGGCTTTGCAGGAAAGTAGGCCAGCGGGCTCACGGGCTAGCGAGCCAACGGGCTGGCGCGCGCTCACGGGCTGCGTGCTAGCTCGCAGACTAGGTCGCGCTCACGGGCTGCGCTCTAGCTTGGAGACTGAGGCGCGCTGTGTTCGTGCTGTGCTCGTGCGGAGAGGATCGCGAGAGGGAGAGAAAGAAACAGTGAGATAGAGAGAGAAAGAGACAGTGGGTGAGAAATAGAGAGAGAAGGGAGAAAAGTAAAGGGCGAGGGTGGCGGCGATGGCGGTGGCGAAGGAAGGCGCGGAGCAGCGGCGGAAAGAAGAGAGGCGCCGCCGGAAGATGAAAAGTCGGGAGAGTGAGAGAGAGAAAGAGAAAAAGGGGTTAGGGTTTTAACCCTAATCCCAAATTGGGGACGCAGCGTTTTGCCCGAAAACGCTGCGTCTCCAATCCTTTTTTTTTTGTAAATAAATAATTATATATATTTATGCATATATATTTTCACACTCATATTTCGTTGGAAATGTGAATTTCATAAAAATAGAGTTTATTTCAATTTGTTGATTCAGCAAATTAAAATATACCAAAAATTTAATTTAAATACCCCAAAATAAAAAATCAAATTTAAATAAGTAAAGTCTCTTTTTTTATAATTAAATTACAGACACCGTAGTATCGGTGTTACAAGATTAAATAGAAGTGTTATGATGAAACAGTATACAAGGTTGAATTTGAACCTGTAATCAAGTTTGTAATCTAAACTATTAGTGAAAAATCCAAGGGGAGTCTGGGAATAGATATATATCGAGATTGGTAGAACCACTATAAAAACTTCATGTGTTTTCTGTCATCAAATTTTTATTCTCTGTCATTTGTTTTAAAATTTTAAAAAGTCATAAAAATTCCATATTCAACTATTTACCCCTCTCCTCTGGTTGAATAAAACATACAATACTTGAAAAGGCATTATCAATTAGAACCTTTTTTGACTTAGAACATACACGAGCAAAATAATCAAAAGTTTGACAATTATAACACTTCAATTTGCTCTTATCATATTACTTTCCAAACTGTTTGCACTTGTTCTTATGGCGGAGTTGTTCTTCTTAGACCTTTCTCCAATCTCATTCCCTTTCTTACTTTTGTTTTGGCTCTTCTTATGCTTAACACCTAACTCTTTCTTAGAACTAGATTCAGCTACAAAAGAATTAGAAATGGATTTTATAATACCGAGTTACTCATTTTCAAGCTTAACATGGTGAGCAGCGTCAGAGGAGGTTTTAATACTATTATTGTGGGTTAGA
The DNA here is from genome assembly GCA_033439265.1 of Dillenia suffruticosa. Classification (NCBI taxonomy): domain Eukaryota; kingdom Viridiplantae; phylum Streptophyta; class Magnoliopsida; order Dilleniales; family Dilleniaceae; genus Dillenia; species Dillenia suffruticosa. The sequence goes on from JAVTVX010000009.1 coordinate 13,361,680, forward strand.
TTAATTTGTATATGCTCTCAATTATTAGGAAGTGATCAGATCAAAACTTAAACTTGCTACTCATCGCAATGAACATAGCTAGTTGACTTCAACTCTCTTATCATGTTTGACATGATTCTCAAATGGTGTTTGATACTATGATCAGTTTGTTTTTTATAAGTTTCAAACTTGATAGTCAGTTGTTTTAAATGAGTCATACTGGTACCTCTATATTTCTTTTTAAAGTACACCCAAATATCATGAGTAATAGAATATTGCTCATATTTGTAAATAAGATCATCAATCACAAAACTAACCATAATAGCAAGAGCAGTGGAATCTTTTATTTTCCATGTTTAGTAAGCCTCTTAATCTTATCTCTACTAAGTAGTGTTACCCATATCAGGATTTTGCATGATATGGTTAATTCTCTTTAAGACATCTTACTCTTCCAACACATGTCAAATTTTATGACATCATGTGACCTTTATTAATGTCACGCCCAAAACCGGGATCATGAACAGTCACCCGTTACCCTAGATGCCGACTACATTCTTACAGAAAATCGAACAGAACGACCCCATATTTCGGAGGTCTCCCAAGTACAATTTGACCTGTATATCAACATTCATCCTGTAAAATAAATAAATGGTCATCCCGGTCTCTTCAAAAATCAACCAATGCCACAGCCAACATTCAAAACAATGCGCTATAAAATTTTTCAACAGACCTAGCCACAGACCTCTACTGTCATGCCCAACCAAAGCATGAGCAGCCGTCACACCGAACGGATCTAAATTTTTAAATAATATACAATAATTTTTCCAAGTGACATTTAAATACGTACAATCGCCTCTATGCAAATAAACTATGAAAATTTCATAAATAAATATACATAAATTATACAGTTATCCCAAAAATAAATAAATGAGTACATTTATCAAACTAAAATCTCCAATAATCGTAGCAGAAGATATGGTAACTTCCATACCCAAGCCTAGTACTATCAAGTCCACGTCGTAAGAATACAATGATTCTTCTTCAGTCCAAGACTAATCCTGTGGGGAGAAAATGAGGGTGAGTATCTATGGAAGGATACTCAGTAAGTGAGGGGATTGATATCAAACTATCAATATTAAGGGTGAACTTGGAGTGTCAAAATATGTAACAAAATATCGAGTATGCAAAAATAATGTGCTGTTTCAGAATAAAACATATCTCAAGGCACATATCAGAAAATAACATATGCATCCATCCATGTATCAACTCACATATGTAGAGCTGGCTGAACAAAACAACCCCGACAATGGTCTACCTAGACCAAGGACGGGTGCATTGGGAGTTTTCACTATGCAAATATCAAATAATGACTCTCTATCCTAATGTTGGCCACAGACTACTCCAATTAGTCTGTAAATAATAATAATGATACATATATATAGTCGGCCGAGTATGGTGTCCCGCCCAGTGCTAGACAGAGGTAAACTCACGTCCTCCCCGATGACGGTCAACCTGGGACACCCATACACATGATGATCTGGCGGATGCCTCCGGCCGAAATGTATCCGGCCACAAGGGGTGCCTCTATCAAATGTCTTTCGTAGCTACGGAATGTTATAGGAAGCATATTACCATATCACCAAGTCAGACGGGCACGTAGCCCCATACATCACATCATCATGTCGGCCGGGCATATAGCCCCATGCATTGTAACATAATTTCGGTCGGGTGTATAGCCCAAATAGTACATGTAAATCCATTTAAAATTACGTGCTAATACAGTAGAATCATTAAAACATGTTAATATGTCAAAAAGGTGGCACAATATCAGTTATCAAACTCATAGATGCATAATCTATAAAATCAACAGTTGGGACACTCCAATGGTCACAAAAATATGTACATATACTGATCAAAATCCAAACATTTAGTTTTCACACGTATAAAAATTATGTCATTTGAAAATCGGTAAAACATGATTTGTCAATCAATAGAAGATGTCAAAATGCCACTCACAGTTCTAGGGAGGGTGGTCACTCTCTATTTTCAAAACAAATCCAATCTGACTTCTCGGTCTCCAAAAAGATCAACCTAATCAGATTATCAAAATTTAACATCAAATTTCAAGTATTATAGGGTTTATCGATTTTTCCTAAGTTTGTGCAAACCTTAACTCTTTAATTTATGAATACACTTTAATGTCATCAGTTGCAATTAGTTAGAAACAATTAACGTACTTTTAATTCAAGTCAAATTCAACCCTAAAACCACTCAAGGTTTGAAATAAGCGTTAAAATAAATAATTTTTCTATAAAATGGAAAATTTTAAAAAAATCATACACTTTTCGATTCCCATCCAAATGTTTCAAGCCATATATCATTTTCAAGGTATATGACTCTATTTTCATAATCCGAAGATCGTATTTAAATTATCTATAAGCAGAACAATTTATAACGAGAAAGACAGCATCAACCCTTGTACTCAAATCGCAATTTTCGACTATTTTCATGCATAGGTCAATTTAAACTCCAAGAAAAACTATGCAAATCAACTTAATTTGATTCTATCATCCTGAACAGTCTCATTTCATATAAATTCGTACACTTAACCTAATGAATCGCATATAATGTCTGAAAATGTATTCATTGCGAATCTGATTTACATTCTAGCATATACAAGACTTTTTATCTTAAATTTACCCTAAATTCGATAACCAAATCGAATGGGTCCGAAATCACTCACCTAAGGTTTTTCTCGAATCGCAAACTTTTGTCCGAATGTCTCCTCGATCACCCTAAGAACTGAAATGCTACCTATCAAGACAAAATTTATTAGTTAAGTTCAAACACGTAGATCGGAAGCAAAACCCCAAGTCAGTAACCTGCGTGGAGGTTTGTGGGTTGTCACGGGCTCACGCCCATTGCGGGTCATCGCGGGCTCGTGGGCTACAGTGGGCTTGTGGGTTTGGCTAGTAGGCTCGCGGGTCTGCGGGCCAATGGGCTAGCAGGCCTGCAGGCTGATGGGCCTACCGCTGCGCGGGCCTACGGCTGATGGGCCTGCAGGCCGGCAGTGGCTCACGGGCCACAATAGCTCACGGGCTGGTGCGCGCCTGTGTGTTGGTGTGCTGAGGCTCGCTGGAGCGCGCTCACGGCCTGGCTCACACTCGCGGCCTGGCTCGCGCTCGCGGCCTGGGTCTTGCTCGCGGCCTGGCTCACGCTCGCGGGCTGGGTCCTGCTAGCGTCCTGGCTGGCACTCGCGGGCTGGGTCCTGCTCGTGGCCTGGTCACGCTGCGTTAGCGTGGGGAGGATCTCGCAGGGGCGCGATCGTGCTCGCACTGGGTGGATTGCTCAGGGGCGCGCTCGGCTCGGGCTGGGGAGATCACGCTGCAGTCGCACGCTGTGGGGGAAGGCGGTGCTCGCGGAAGGAAAGAGCAGCTGGGGCGAGCAACGGCGATGGCGGAAGGGTGCGATCGATCGTGGCTCGCGACGGAGGAAGGTGAGGCGGCGGAGTGGTGAAGCTGAAGGGACAGAGTGACAGTGACAGGGAGAGAGATGGTGAGACTTACGGCCAAAAGGGGAAAGAGAGAAGTAGAGAAAGAGTGACGAGAGGTGGCGAGCGGTAGCGATGGCGCTCTCGCGGGAGGAAGGCGGAGAGAGTGCGGCGGCCGCAAGGAGATGAAGAGTTGGGGAGAGAGAGAGGGAGAGGGAGAGGGAGAGGGAGAGGGATTAGGGTTGAAACCCTAATCCCCAAAACCCTAATCCCCAAATCACTTTGGGGACGCAGCGTTGCAAAACGCTGCGTCTCCACATTTCTTTTTCTTTTTTCTTTTTTTTTTTTACCTAATAAATAACTATAAATACATTTATGCATATATATTTCCACACCCATTTTTCATTGGAAATGTGAATTTCATAAAAATGGAGTTTATTTCGATTTGCCGATTCGGCAAATTAAAATATACCAAAAATTTAATTTAAATACCCAAAATCAAAATATCAAATTTTTATCTCATTTTTTTTATATATAAATATTTCGAAAATTTTACTTTTCTACGGACACCGCAGTGTCGGTGTTACAATTAAGGCCAATTTATTATAGACTATGATGCCATAGTCTGAATTTTTAATAGGGGTAATCATAAGTATTAATACTCATATAATACACACAAAAGTTTGTACTAAAATTTAACATTTGTGATAAATAAACAGAAGGTATATATTGAAAAGATCATAAAGTTTCAAATTATCATCTATGATCCAATTGTGGGATTACTATAAGTTTAATTTATAACAACAAAACTTAATAAGTTTTAAGTGAGAATTATTCAAATTCTTATTATCTAAAACATCCCACTCAAATACATAAAGTATTTGAATCATGTGATATATATAATCATTTAAGCATGTATTTCTATCAAAATATTAAAAAATATATATATATATATATATACATGAATAAACATTTCCATTACATACTTAGAGAAAGAGAGAGAGAGAGAGAGAGAGAGAGAGAGTAACTTTACATTTCATACTTACAAGTTTTCTTAAAATATTATCATGATACATAACTAGTAAACTTTCACATAACAAGATATAAAAATATTATCCCCTCTCAAGACATATATGTTAAGAATATTGGCATTTCTAAATTGAAAAAGTCTCATTGAAGAAATTTTGGAAGTTTCCAAATTGAAGAAATGTTGAAAATATTGACTTTCCAACATTTCAATATTGAAATATTTTATTTATTTTTATCAATTTTGTAAATATTCTATTATATTCTTTTCTTTTATATTTTCATTGAATCACCCTATAAATAGGATTTTTGTACAACCTATTGAACATACTACAACACAACACAATATATAATATAAGAGTCATTTTCTCTCAGTTTTCTATCTTTATTCTCTCTGTTTTTTCTACTTTATTTTTCTTTTTCTAACAAAATGCATGCAAGATATCATTCTTGCTGAAAGCATATCAGTAAGAGTGAAGCTCCTTATATATATATATGGGTTAGAGCTTGGGTTAGAGCTGTTTATTCTGAATGATAATAATTTTTATATATTGATCTCCATCTTTTGACTTTCCACATTTTACCTAATACGGATCTCAAACACTTAAGAGTTATTTGATTTCCCTTATCCTTTAAGTTATCAACTACACTAACCCAATCATTGGACAAATAATTTCTAATTATATTAATCTTGACTTAGTGTCCCCAAACCAATGGCTGAAATAAATAAGGTTCAAGCATTTTTCTTTCATATTCTTCAAATGATATAATAAAACATGTATAGAGTCTATTTAATAATTTATTATTATATTTAACTTTCACAAATATTCCTGAGTTCTCAAATCTCTAGCACTCTCCCAGAGAATGATAAGAGTGTGTTGACCCTCACCATATCTTAAAAATAGGAATTAATATTGGATTGAATACGTAGCCAACTATGATATGATACAAAAAATTTAAGAACACCTATTTTAATTCATATGCTCAAATTTCAATTATTTTATGATGAAAAAACTAATTTTCATTCATAAACAAATGAACATAAAATAAAATAAAAAAGGCGTTAAAAATTTAATCAAGATATCCAATTGATAGGAAAATAACTTTCTTAACTTGCAAAAGTTTTTAGAATTTTTTAGATTGTAAACAATTTTTCTGTAAATTTAAATGATTTATAAATTTTAAAAATAAAATTATTCTCTAACTCTGAAAAATTGCATGTTTGCAGAATTGATAATTTGCAAAAAATTTTCCGTCTTTCTAGCCTTCAATCCATGTTTTTACCAACTCAAATTTAATCCTACAATTAATAAATAAAAAACTAGTGATATTATTCGAATATTATATAAAATTGAGTAAAAATCTAAGTAATAAAATTGTATAAACATATATATTATACAATCGTGCAATCATTTTGTAGGTTTTTTCTTTTAAAAAACATGATATTGAAAATATAAATCGAAAAAATATTGAATTTTTTTGGCAATAAATATTGAATTTTTTATTTTAAATTATGTGAAATATATCTAGATATACACTTCAAAGTGAGAAGAAAAAATACACAAGTGATGAGAGTAAAATATAATTTGAATTTCCTTCTTAAAATTAAAATCCTAAAAGTATCTTTATCAAATTTGGATTGATTATGTAACGTTATTTAACTCAATCTCACTCTGAAATCAAATTTCAACACACCGCAACTCTAGCAGACAAGACAAGTATAGCATTATCCAATTTTTTAAGCTAGAGAAATCATCTGCCCATAATCCATGGAAAAAACATCAAGTGAAGCTTTCACTTTTGTTCATTGCCCCACTTTTTCCATTTTTATTGAGCAGAAACATTAAGAGCTGAAACATGCTGTACTTGATAGTAACATACAGATAAAGTACAATTTGATAAATTTGTTTTTATTTTAAAAACTGGCATTGAAAGGTACATTTCTTGGAGTTTCAGATGGATTTTTGCCTTTTTCTTTTTTGGTTAACAATTACCGTACGCTGTCAGGTACATGCCAATGTTGTCTAATCAATTCCAACAACCTCAATTTGTGACTCTTGCATATGTTAATCCAATGCAGGCATCAACGAAATCTTCATCGATGAAATCGGCAGAAAAAATTTGAAGTCTGTCGAGAAACGCTTCGGCGTGGCACTGTGCCAGAAAAAGTCTAGCAAACCCACAAATTCTTCTATTCAGAACATCAATTTGCTTTGTCCAAGGCAACAAAAACTCCAACAGATTATCTGTCTGTGCTGTGACAGTGTTCTCAACTCTGTAGAAGAAACTCCTCTCCCAAAAAGGAGTTTGTTCCTTCAAATGAGTCAAATTCCCTTCAAACTTTGTCAAAGGCAAGTCTGTATCAATCCAATCATCCCTCAAGTACCAACCATTCCATACAAAACCACTTTCGCAAGCTTGAGCGGAATTTCTTGGCTTCCACACACATATAATTCGCCTTGGAAGCAACTCCGATATTGCCTTCTTAAACACTTCGTCATCCTGATAAATTAACAAATCTCCAAGCTTTTCCACCAAGTACTCCTCAAAATTTGGTGGGTCAGAATATCCAAATTCTGTCCGTATCTCAAGAATTACAATCTCTGACACGGTCTCTGCCAAGAACCTTTTAACTTGGTCGATGACAACATCAATCCCTTGTGAAGAAGAAATAGGTCCGTGACAGATACTGCAATCCTCCCGAATTCTAATGTCAAGAACTCTCACGCCCATTTGAAGTTGGTCATAGATCGACATATTTTGGCACTCAACATATGATTCTGTGAACAGGTTTCCAATGCTACTCGTTGCAGAGTTGTGAGTACCGGGCCAGGCAATCATTTGGAGAGGAATACTAGATGGGTCAAGTTGTGACATCCAGTTTTTCCTGTCTGGAGAATGGTAGGATGAGCCTGGAAACTCTTCACCGAGCTTTTGCTTCCTATCATTAAGAGTCTTCAGCTGGGAATTCACTGTGGGGAGAAAGGCACATGAACCCGTGGAATCAGGAACCATCAGTGAGCCAAGAGGACCTAGAGGAAATGGAAACATAATGGAAGAAATTGATGAGAATTTTCTCAAAGGAAAGCTGAGCTCTTGAGTATGGCATCAGAGTGGTTCAGTTAAGGAGTTGAATATTCTGCAGAGTTGAGGTGTTGGGGGATTTAATTTAATTTAATTAATATTTTTTTAAAAGAAAACTAATTGCCACTGATGGAAAAGAAAACTTCAATAATTTGCAATGATAACAAAGTCATGACAAGGGGGTGGTGATTGCGACATACAACCAAAACTTAAAATGATGTGAAAGCGTTGACTAAGAAGGGCGGAGCCTTGAGATCAACCAAAGCAACAAACTTAAATCATTGTGACCGTTTGTCTTTTCAAGCTTGGAATAATCCTTTGAGCCAAAGTTTGCAGTCCAATACAAGTTGGGAATTGAAAGTGAGATCTCATATGAGACCAAAAGCGAATTTAACATCACAGGCAGACCCGTTCAAATATTGTGTTTTGCCATTCAATTCATCCCCAGTTTTTACCGTTGGCACATACTTAAATCATACTTTGATTTGCTTCACTCACTTATCAAAGATCATGTCTAATAAAAATATGAAATCTGTCACGCCCCAAACCGGAATCGTGAACAGCCGCCCGTTGCCCTAGGATGCCGGCTGTATTTTTTACAGAAAATCGGACAGAACCTCCCTATAAATCGGAGGTTTCCCGTGTACAATTAAACCTGTATAATCAAAATCAATCTATAATTTAAATAAATGGCCATCCTGGCCTCTCCAAAATCAATAAACACCACCGCCAGCATCCAGAACAACGCAAGGCTACAAGTTTCTAGCAGTCCTAGCCACAGACCTCTACTGTCATGCCCAACTAGAGTATAAGCAGCCGCTATACTGAGCGGACCCAAGTTTATACAATATATATCGCCTTTCCCAAGTAACGTTCAAATACGTACAATCGCCTCAATGCAAATGAAATATGAGAGTTAAACTATACAGTCATCCCAAAATAAGTACATGGCCAACTACGGACCTCCATGTCAAGACCTCGCAGGGTCAAAACTAAATTAGAAATAAATCTCACCGTCGAAAATACCAACTCCGCTCTAGAGCCTGTAGCGTCGCTCTGTCACAATCAACCTGTCTGAGGAGAGAAAATAGAGGGGTGAGTATCATGGGAAGATACTCAGTGAGTGAGGGGGATAATATCCAGCATAAATAGCATAGGTGAACAATTGGAGTGTCAAATAACATCATTTGAACCAAAAATTTACATTTCGCGATAAAACATGATATATTTAACAATTTGAAATCATTTAACCAATCACACGATAACAAGCATATATGCATCCATTTAAAATCAAGTAATGTCAGAGCGAGCCAAAAATAGTCCCGGCAAAGGTCAACCGTGACCAAGGACAGGCGCGTCGGGGGTTTTTATTATGCATAGACTTTAAAACGCTCTCTACCCCGACGTTGGCCATGAGCTCGCTGGGGCCAACTCATCAACGTGTATAGGACCCCGCCCGGTGCTAGACGGTGGCGTCACACACGTCCTCCCCCTACGTGGGTTCAACCGGCCGCGCCTATAGCCTTTAGAATAAATGACGTTTGCGGATACCTCCTGCAGAAGCGTATCCGGGCAACCCGTGCCTCTACAAACGCCCTTCGTAGCTACGGAATCATCATAATATCACAAGGGCACAACGTCCCATAGTATCACAAGGGCACAACGTCCCAGGGCACAACGTCCCACAAGTATCATCACATCATCACATAACTAGTGGGCATCCAACCCACGTAGTTCATCAAAAACATTTTAAATTTGCGTGCCAATACGTCTCTTCAATTCATTTCAAAACAGCATATCAATGCAACGGTATAAAATGAAATTTATACATTTTCAAGTAATGGCACAATTATTGTTTCATTTCAAACCATGGATGCATAGTGATTGTAAATATAATTCAAGACACTCCAAAAATCACAAAACAGATTTCTAAATTTAATATCACACGTCAACGAATGCATATCAAAGCATGTTTCATCGAAAATGCGACAGAAAATACGTTTTACTATTTTATGCAAGAGATTAGAGTCCCACTCACTGTCTACGGGAGGGAAGTCACTCCCTACTGACAAGCCAAATCGGATCTGACCGCTCGAGTCTCCAAAAGATCAACCTAAATCAGATTATCAACATTTAATATCAAATAAAAGCCAAATCAGGGATTTTCAATTTGTCCCTTCCAAATTTCTCCCACCTAATTTACAAAACTTCGTTATAGATTCTCGTTTCCTCAATTTCGAATCATCTGACTCACCAATGGTCAAATTTCTAATATTTATCATTTTTTTTTTGTCTATTTTTTCCTCGAATTTCACACATTTCAATATATTATGTAACTCTCGATCTAAATTCGACCTAATTTCGATAGAATTAATTCAAATGTTGAAAAGGTTGCATTTTTCTCACCTAGGGTTTCTCGGATTTCTGGATCTAGCTTTCGTTCACCCGTCAACCTGGTCTAAAACCTGTAATGTTTACCATTTGAAAAACAAGTGAGAAATTTAAGTCAAATTACCAATAATTTTCGAAACCCTAGTACGTACACGAAATCGAGAATTCATTTACCTACGCAGAGGGTCACGGGTCGTCATGGGCTCACGGGCCATGGGCCGGACTAGGCCGCGGGCCGTACTGGCCTGCGGGCTTGGATGGGCTGTCGGGCCTGGTGGGCCCGTGGGCTTGCTGGGCCTGCGGGCTGTAGTGCGTGCGCAGGCACTGGCGCGCTCGCGCAGGCGCTCTCGCACAGGCGCTCTCGCACAGGCGCTGGCTCGCACACAAGCAGGGGCTAAGGCGCTCTGTGAGCCAAGGCGTGCTGCAGGGGTGCGCGGCAGGGGCGCGAGAGATCGCGCGCAGGCTGGGTCGCGGGAGATCGCGCACTGGCTGGGTCGCGGAGGATCGCGCGCTGGCTGGGTCGCGGGGGATCGCGCGCTGTGGTGGCTGGGCTCGCGCGCTGTGGCGTGCTGGGCTCGCGGGCTGTGGAGCGCTGGCTCGCGGGAGATTGCGAGCTGTGGCGCGCTGGCTCGCGGAAGATCGCGCTCGCGTGGAGGAAGGAGCTGCTCGCGGGAGGGTGTTGCAACGGTGGGCGGCGTGCGGTGGCGGGAGAGAGAGGCCACAGCGGAGGAGAAGAGGAAGAGGGAAAGAGGGAGAGAGAGAGAGAGAGAGAAAGAGAGAGAGAGAGAGAGAGAGAGAGAAAGAAAATTAGGGCTTTAAGCCCTAATTTTAATTTCCCGTTTTTTTTTTTTTTTTTTTTTTTTTTTTTTTAAATTTATTTGGGTATTACATTTTCTAACCCCCTAAAAACAAGTCTCGTCCTCGAGACTAAAAGAAACTATACAGAGAAAAGTTGGGGGTGTTGTCTTCTCATAGCTTCCTCAGGCTCTCAGGTCTGTTACTCGATCTGGTCGCTCCTACACAAAGCTCTAACAAGAGGAATCGCTTTGTTCCGTAGCTTTCTGACCTGTCGATCCAAAATAGTCACGGGCTGGACAGGTAAGCTCAAGTCCTCTCGCATTTCTATCGGCGGAGGCTCCAAAATGTGTGAAGGATCTGAGATGTACTTCCTCAACACTGATACATGGAAGACATCATGGATCCGAGATAGTTCATCTGGCAGCTCTAGCCTGTATGCCACGCTCCCAACCCTACTGAGGATACGGAACGAGCCAATGTACCTGGGACTCAACTTGCCCCGCTGCCGATGTCGTACTAGTCCCCTCAAGGGAGAAATCCTCAAGAACTCCATATCGCCCACCTCAAACTCTAAAAGTCGGTGTCTTCGATCTGCATATGCCCTCTATCTGACTTGGGCGGCTTTCATTCGCTCACGGATAACCTTAATTTTATCCTTTGTTTGCTCAATCAACTCAACGCTGTTGAGACGTCGCTCTCCGACTTCATCCCAGCACATCGGGGTACGGCACTTCCTGCCATATAGTGCCTCATATGGGGGCATCCCTATACTGGCTTGATAATTGTAATTATATACGAATTCGACCAGTGGAAGGTGTCGATCCCAACTACCTTGAAAATCCATCACACATGCCCTCAGTATGTACTCAAGGGTCTAAATGGTCCTCTCAGACTGGCCGTCCGTCTGAGGATGATATGTTGTACAAAAGTTCAATCTAGTACCCAATGCCTCCAGCAACTTGGGCCAAAACCTAGATGTGAACCTGGGGTCTCTATCTGAAACAATCGACACAGGCACCCCGTGAAGTCAAACTACAGTATCAATGTAGAGACGTGCCAACGCCTCTAAGGAATAATCACCGCGGATAGGGATAAAATGTGCAAATTTGGTGAGTCGATCGACAATCACCCAAATCGCATCATGCGTGAAGAAGTCCGCGGCAACCCCATCACAAAGTCCATAGTAATATGCTCCCATTTCCACTCAGGAATGGGAAGAGGCTGCAGTGTGCCCGTTGGACGCTGATGCTCGGCCTTCACCTATTGGCGAGCTAAACATCTTGCCACAAAATCCTCAATTTCTTGTTTCATGTTAGGCCACCAATAACTATCCCGAATAGTCCAATACATCTTGGTACTAACCGGATGAATACTTAAGTTGAGGAGTGTGCCTCCTCAAGTATGGCCTTGCGGAAATCAATGTCAACTGAAATACAATTCCGTTCTCCAAACACTACTATCCGTTTTCTCGGAATTCGAAGTCTCTGACATAGTTGAACAAGGTCTGCCTGTCCTCATATCTAGCTAATGATGCTTCTCACACACATCATTAACCACACTGACTCCTAAGGTACGGAGTCCCACCAATAAAGAGGGGTAAGCACTCTCTCTGTCGTCTGAGAGTAAGACACTGAGCATGCTTCTCAACACTCTGCAAGCTGATTAGGATGTCATCAGTGGAAACGATAACAAATCGATCTAGGAAATTCATAAAAGACCCGATCTATTCGGTCCATAAATGCAGCTAGGACATTGGTCAACCCATATGGCATGACCAAGGACTCAAAGTGTCCATGTTGATACGGAATGCGATTTTTGGACAGATCCTCGACCCTAATCCGTAACCGAGTATAACGCGATCGAAGATTTATCTTCGAAAAGACCTTATCACCGAGAAGCTGATCACACAAATCATCGATGTTGGAAAATGAATATCAATCCTTGGTAGTGACTTTAGTCAACTGCCAATAATCCATAACAAGTTTAAGTGTGAAGTACCCTAAGGTGTGGTGCTTGGATGGATGAATTATTTATCTAACAAGTTCTGTAGTTAAATCTTGAGCTCTCTCAGCTCAAATGGTACCATTCTATATAGCGGAATAGAAATAAGAGTAATCCTTAGAGCCAGATCAATCTCAAAATTGAATTTTCCGAATCAATGATAATTAGGGTGGCTCCTCGGGAAATACTTCAGGAAACTTCTGTACCACCAAAATCTCATCAAATCTCGGATTCTGTATGGTGGTATCGATCATATGTGTCAGGTATGTCATACATCCCCGACGTATTATACGTCTGGCTTTCCTCACTAATACAATACCACGGGTAACACCCGTCTCTCACTCGCAAACGTCAGTGGTGGCCCTTCAGGCCTCCAAAAATCGTCTTTCTTGATAAAACAGTCTAAGGAAACTCTATAAGTATACAATTAATCTATCTCTAAGATGACATCGAAATCTGTCATATCCGGTGGGATCAGATTTGCTCTCAGCACTGTCCCACCTGCCATGACATCATACTCTCTATATAGGAATCTCTAACCAACTGCTTACAAAGAGGAGCGACAACTAATAGCTCCTCATCAAGTAACGATAACAGCCCAACCGACTGTTGAGCGAAAGAAACTCTCACATAGAATTAGTTCGACCTTGTGCCAATAAGAACACAAACGTCGACTCCATGTATTTCCATAGCACCAAGATTCAAAAATAAATAAATAAATAAATAAATAAATAAAATAAAATAAAATAAAATAAAAAGAATAGGGATATACACCTGTATATCAAAATAGTTAAGCCTCTAGTACAGTGACAATTATGTATGTACATATCATCACAAAATACACGATTTCAAAGGAAAACAGTGCATAAGAACCTCTAAACGGAAGGATCCGCAGGAGGATTACCCATGATCATATCTGGGTTCGTCAGAGCGTCCTCCTGAGTCATCACATACACAAGGGCCTGCACCCTCAACTACTCTCGTGAAAACCTAATACTATATTGCTCCCGGCTGCAGTCCGTGGAGCAGTGTTACTGGAATGCGCAGGTATTCCCTGCTGTCCTACATGTGGTGTATTCCGATGACTCGAAGCCAACTAACCTCCAAGTCACAAATCAGGGCATAAACTCCTGATATATCCCGGCTTCTCATAGTGGAAGCATGTAATAAGTGCTCTACATATTTATTCGAGCGTGGTGCTTGCTACATATGCGGCAAAGAAAAGGTCGCTGAGCAGTAGTCTAGCTCATGGCACTAGGACTGGTGATATAACCACCGGAGATATGGTCCCGCTAAAACTCCGTGAAATATCTGCGGTCGAATTCCATTAGGAAATCGCTTTGCCGCAATGGCTTATAGCCTCATCGCAATTAGCCTCCCATCAAGTGAGGGCTTCCCTATCGAATAGTCTCTCAGTAACTCGTAAACTATACTCCTCGCGCAAGCCTAGATCTATCAAGATCCGTCGGATTCAGTTGACTCAGTGCTTTGCTACCGTAGCATCACCAAGTCCAAAAATCTGTGCATCCCAACTGTCGAGCTACCGTGACTAGCTGGGTCAACTCGGGGATGCACCTAAGTATGGCGCAATTATTATAACTCAGATTCGAAACTGTAAGAAGAACGGCCACCGATGGATGATTTGGTGCCGCTTGAGTAAGAACTACTGTAGGAGAAATAAGCGCAGCCGTAGATATCGGCATTGCCATCAAAGGTGATGGGGTGACATCTGGACCCCATGTGCCGTGTACCACTCGTACACTTGCCCGAAAATATCAAGAGTAAATGGTGGAGACGTTGGTAAAATAGCCGACTGAAAAGGTGCTGGAGAAAACACACACCTTGAGGATGTATTCTTCGGCACCGAAAGGGGCGCCAGAAATGAGGAAGTATCCTCGCTCTCTTTAAGTGAATCAGGGAGTACATATCTAGCGCTCCATGTAATCGCCATGGTTCCGCAATATGAGAATTCTCATTAGGCATCGTTCAAGGATTAGGGTTAGTTACAACTAACCCCCTAAAATAAATGAAATCATCAATTTAAGAACCATCCCCATGGGTTCCTTCTTTGAAACTGAAGAAATGCTAGGTTAGATAAGAATTAGTATCTAACCCCCTAAAATAGATAAACTCAATTCCTAAGACCATATGCAGGGATATAAATGACTGTATGAAACTCTCATGCATTGAGGACTTTAAACGCAAACACACTCGGGAATATTTTCTAGATTTTCTTCCTATATAGCGCTCAACCTAGAGCTCTGATACCAATAGAACTGTCACGCCCCAAACCGGAATCGTGAACAGCCGCCCGTTGCCCTAGGATGCCGGCTGTATTTTTTACAGAAAATCGGACAGAACCTCCCCATAAATCGGAGGTTTCCCGTGTACAATTAAACCTGTATAATCAAAATCAATCTATAATTTAAATAAATGGCCATCCTGGCCTCTCCAAAATCAATAAACACCACCGCCAGCATCCAGAACAACGCAAGGCTACAAGTTTCTAGCAGTCCTAGCCACAGACCTCTACTGTCATGCCCAACTAGAGCATAAGCAGCCGCTATACTGAGCGGACCCAAGTTTATACAATATATATCGCCTTTCCCAAGTAACGTTCAAATACGTACAATCGCCTCAATGCAAATGAAATATGAGAGTTAAACTATACAGTCATCCCAAAATAAGTACATGGCCAACTACGGACCTCCATGTCAAGACCTCGCAGGGTCAAAACTAAATTAGAAATAAATCTCACCGTCGAAAATACCAACTCCGCTCTAGAGCCTGTAGCGTCGCTCTGTCACAATCAACCTGTCTGAGGAGAGAAAATAGAGGGGTGAGTATCATGGGAAGATACTCAGTGAGTGAGGGGGATAATATCCAGCATAAATAGCATAGGTGAACAATTGGAGTGTCAAATAACATCATTTGAACCAAAAATTTACATTTCGCGATAAAACATGATATATTTAACAATTTGAAATCATTTAACCAATCACACGATAACAAGCATATATGCATCCATTTAAAATCAAGTAATGTCAGAGCGAGCCAAAAATAGTCCCGGCAAAGGTCAACCGTGACCAAGGACAGGCGCGTCGGGGGTTTTTATTATGCATAGACTTTAAAACGCTCTCTACCCCGATGTTGGCCATGAGCTCGCTGGGGCCAACTCATCAACGTGTATAGGACCCCGCCCGGTGCTAGACGGTGGCGTCACACACGTCCTCCCCCTACGTGGGTTCAACCGGCCGCGCCTATAGCCTTTAGAATAAATGACGTTTGCGGATACCTCCTGCAGAAGCGTATCCGGGCAACCCGTGCCTCTACAAACGCCCTTCGTAGCTACGGAATCATCATAATATCACAAGGGCACAACGTCCCATAGTATCACAAGGGCACAACGTCCCAGGGCACAACGTCCCACAAGTATCATCACATCATCACATAACTAGTGGGCATCCAACCCACGTAGTTCATCAAAAACATTTTAAATTTGCGTGCCAATACGTCTCTTCAATTCATTTCAAAACAGCATATCAATGCAACGGTATAAAATGAAATTTATACATTTTCAAGTAATGGCACAATTATTGTTTCATTTCAAACCATGGATGCATAGTGATTGTAAATATAATTCAAGACACTCCAAAAATCACAAAACAGATTTCTAAATTTAATATCACACGTCAACGAATGCATATCAAAGCATGTTTCATCGAAAATGCGACAGAAAATACGTTTTACTATTTTATGCAAGAGATTAGAGTCCCACTCACTGTCTACGGGAGGGAAGTCACTCCCTACTGACAAGCCAAATCGGATCTGACCGCTCGAGTCTCCAAAAGATCAACCTAAATCAGATTATCAACATTTAATATCAAATAAAAGCCAAATCAGGGATTTTCAATTTGTCCCTTCCAAATTTCTCCCACCTAATTTACAAAACTTCGTTATAGATTCTCGTTTCCTCAATTTCGAATCATCTGACTCACCAATGGTCAAATTTCTAATATTTATCATTTTTTTTTGTCTATTTTTTCCTCGAATTTCACACATTTCAATATATTATGTAACTCTCGATCTAAATTCGACCTAATTTCGATAGAATTAATTCAAATGTTGAAAAGGTTGCATTTTTCTCACCTAGGGTTTCTCGGATTTCTGGATCTAGCTTTCGTTCACCCGTCAACCTGGTCTAAAACCTGTAATGTTTACCATTTGAAAAACAAGTGAGAAATTTAAGTCAAATTACCAATAATTTTCGAAACCCTAGTACGTACACGAAATCGAGAATTCATTTACCTACGCAGAGGGTCACGGGTCGTCATGGGCTCACGGGCCATGGGCCGGACTAGGCCGCGGGCCGTACTGGCCTGCGGGCTTGGATGGGCTGTCGGGCCTGGTGGGCCCGTGGGCTTGCTGGGCCTGCGGGCTGTAGTGCGTGCGCAGGCACTGGCGCGCTCGCGCAGGCGCTCTCGCACAGGCGCTGGCTCGCACACAAGCAGGGGCTAAGGCGCTCTGTGAGCCAAGGCGTGCTGCAGGGGTGCGCGGCAGGGGCGCGAGAGATCGCGCGCAGGCTGGGTCGCGGGGGATCGCGCGCTGTGGTGGCTGGGCTCGCGCGCTGTGGCGTGCTGGGCTCGCGGGCTGTGGAGCGCTGGCTCGCGGGAGATTGCGAGCTGTGGCGCGCTGGCTCGCGGAAGATCGCGCTCGCGTGGAGGAAGGAGCTGCTCGCGGGAGGGTGTTGCAACGGTGGGCGGCGTGCGGTGGCGGGAGAGAGAGGCCACAGCGGAGGAGAAGAGGAAGAGGGAAAGAGGGAGAGAGAGAGAGAGAGAGAAAGAGAGAGAGAGAGAGAGAGAGAGAGAAAGAAAATTAGGGCTTTAAGCCCTAATTTTAATTTCCCGTTTTTTTTTTTTTTTTTTTTTTTTTTTTTTTTAAATTTATTTGGGTATTACAAAATCCCTAAGCCTCACTTACCCAAGCAGTCTAAACATTTTGGCCGGTCCTCTTTGTATCATGAGGGACGGCTATGCAAAAAAATCTGATAACTCGAATTTTGACACGTCCCTGATGAGAAAAATTATTCAAGAAATGTAATCGAATCAAAGGTACCCATTCAATTTGACTAATCCTATAGGGGGAGTTGGTAGCACGTAAAAAAATTCCACCTCTGCTTGCTTGAACCCCAAACAATTTTGCTTCACTCACTACAATATATAAGCATCACACGGCAAATATATTAGTACAAGCATTATAACAAGACATAAAGGCAAGGATATCAACTTGGTCTTCATCATTGACTGCTGATTATTGCTCATTTGCCTTGCTTTGCTCTACTCGCTTTTCTTGCTTCCTTTGCTAGCTTGCATACCCAACATACTTTTGTTTTTTTCTTTCTTTGCTTTAATATCTTTATTATACTTTGTATTGGAAAGGAACACAAGAATTGGGAATTTAGTTGGTGAGAAGGGTCTAGAGATTACACTCCTATAACACTGGAGTTGATTTCCACATCTATACTCGAAAGAAGAAGTGAATATTTTTTAAGTGTCTTTCTTATCATTTTTCTATTATATTACTTTGCATTCCTTTCTTTATACTTGACTATGTGCAACAAGGACTATGTAGTTTAACTTTGGAGTGGTGATTAACTTTTATCGTTCTTTCTTTCATGTGAGAGTGTACGCCTCACATGTCTTAGAGTATCATTTGATAGTTCACAATAGGATAGTTTAGTGGTACAAATCCACTTCCCCAACCTGATGAACACATGTTAAAATTCTTGTTCAGTAAAAAAAAAAAAGTGTCATTTGATAACTCCATCGCTCTTTTCTATGCGCCTTGCAATCCATGTCACAAGTCAGTCTCAAGTAAGACTAGTAGCATCACATTGAACATAATAGCATGGGGAGAAATACATAGACAGCGTTAATATGAAATTTCACTAAAATTTCAAGTGAAATTTCACATGGGGATAAATTTCACTTAGATTCTAATGTTCATGTCATTACGTGATTTTCAAACCTCGATGAGTTCACTTAGAAATTTTACAAACATATTTTCTCCAACTCATCCTAGAGATTTTTGGGTCCCCATGAGAGCAACGTACCATGCTGCATTTTTTGACGTCTCATGTCATGCCCCGAACCGAGATCGTGAACAGCCGCCCTGTAACACCAGAGAAAAAAAATAAAAAATAAAAAATAAAAAAATAAAAAAATAAAAAAAATAAAAAAAATAAAAATCTGGATTAGGGCTAAAAAGCCCTAATCTCTCTTTTTTCCCCATCTCTCTCTCTCTCTCTCTCTTCTCCTCCGCCACTGCCTTCTCCTCCGCCGTGGCCTCTCCCTCCCACCACCGCTCCCAGCTGCCGCTGCAGCGCATTCCCTCCTGTAGCGCCTCCTCCCTCCTCACGCGAGCGCGCGATCAGCCTGTGAGCAGCGCTTCACTTTCTGCACAGCGCGCACTCGAGTGATCTCCCATGAGCCAGCGCGCGATCTCCCGCGACCGAGCGTGCGAGCCAGCGCGCGACCCAGAATGAGCCAGTGCGTGACCCAACGCGAGCCCTGCACACAAGCCCTACGCGCGACCCAACCCGAGCCAGCGAGCGACCCAGCGCGAGCGCGCCCCAGCCTATCACGCCCCAAACCGGGATCGTGAACAGCCGCCCGTTGCCTTTGGATGCCGGCTGTATTTTTACAGAAAATCGGGCAGAACCTTCCCATAAATCAGAGGTTTTTCGTGTACAAGTAAATCTGTATAATCAAAATCAACCTGTAATTTAAATAAATGGCCATCTCGGTCTCTCCAAAATCAACAAACACCACCAGCAGCATCCAGAACAACGCAAGGCTATAAGTTTCTAGCAGTCCTAGCAATAGACCTCTACTGTCATGCCCAATTAGAGCATGAATAGCCGCCACACTGAGCGGACCTAACTTTTATCTTATAAACCATAATTTTCCCAAGTAACATTTAAATGCGTACAATCGCCTCAATGCAAATAAAGTATGAAAGTTAATTTATACAGTTATCCCAACATATATACACGGTCAACTAAGGACCTCAATGTCAAGATCTCGCAGGATCGAAACTAAATTAGAAGTAAATCTCACAATCAGAGATACCAATTCCGCTCTAGAACCTGTAACGTCGCTCTATCACAATAAACCTGTCTGAGGAGGGAAAAGAGAGGGGTGAGTATCATGGGAAGATACTTAGTGAGTAAGGGGGATAATAGCAAGCATAAATAGCATGGGTGAACAATTGGAGTATCAAATAACATCATTTGAAACAAAAATTTATATTTCGCAGCAAAACATGATATGTTTAGCAATTTGAAATCATTTAATCAATCACACGATAACAAACATATATGCATCCATTTAAAATCAAATAATATCAGAGCGAGTAAAAAATGATCCTAGCAAAGGTCAACCGTGACAAAGGACAGACATATCGGAGGTTTTATTATGCATAGACTTTAAAACGCTCTCTACCCTGACGTTGGCCATGAGTTCGCTTGGGCCAACTCATCAACGTGTATAGGACCCCACCCGGTGCTAGACGGTAGCGTCACACACGTCCTCCCCCTACGTGGATTCAACCGGCCGCGCCTATAGCCTTTAGAATAAATAACGTTTGCGGATACCTCCTGCAGAAGTGTATCCGGGCAACCCGTGTCTCTACAAAGGCCTTTCGTAGCTACGGAATCATCATAATATCACAAAGTGCACAACATCCCACAAGTATCATCACATCATCGCATAACTAGTGGGCATCCGACCCACATAGTTCATCAAAGTATTTCAAGTCTACGTGCAAATATATTTTATCAAATCATTTCAAAACAGTATATGAATGCAACGATAGAAAAGGAAATTTATCAATTTTCAAATAATGGCACAAATTTTATTTTCATTTCAAACCATGGATGCATAGTTATCGTAAACATATTTCAAGACACTCCAATAATCACAAAACGATTTTGAAATTCAATATCATACATAGATCAATGCATATTAAAAGCATGTTTTATCGAAAATACAACAGAAAACACGTTTTACTATTTTATGCAAGAGATTAGAATCCCACTCACCTATTTAGGGAGGGTGGTCACTCCCTACTTTTCAACGACTGTCCAAAAGACAAACCTAATTAAATTATCAAATTTTATATCAAATAAAACCCTAATAAGGAATTTTATCAACAAAATTTATTCAAATTTCGAAGTAAGTGCATTTCTCTCACCTAGAGTTCCTCGGGTTTCAGACCTAACTGTCGTTCGCCCGTCGGGTTGGTCTAAAACCTGTAATATTTTCAAATTTCAAATATATTAGAAACAACTAAATTTCTAACACCAAACCCTAAAACTTCAACCAAATATAGTCGTTACCTGCAGTACAGAAGGTGCATGTGAGCTCTCGAAGGGGAAAGTTGGTCGCGGGCTCACGGGCCGTCACGGGATCGCGGGCCGACGGGCTAGCGGGCTGGCCCACTGGTGGCTCGTGGGCTCTCAGCCCGGCTTGCTGGCCGCAGCGGGCTTCGCGGGTCACAGTGGGCTCGCGGGTCAACAGTAGGTGCACGGGCCGAAATAGGCCGCGGGTTGCAGTGGGCTGTGGCTGGACTGGGCCTTGGGCCGCTAGTGGGCTGGCCCGCTCACGGGCTAGGGCTCGCGCTCGCACAGAGGGTCATGCTGGAGCGTGCTGGCGCTCGTGCTGGGGTCATGCTGGCTCGCGCTGGGTCACGCGCTGGGTCCCACGCTGGGCCGCACGCTGGCTCGTGTTAGGTCACGCGCTGGCTCGCTGGAGATCGCGCTGGCTCGTGCTGGGTCACGCGCAAGGCTCGCGATGGCTCGAGGCGGCAATGCTTGCGGGAGGGCGGATCTGGGCAGTGGCGTGCTCGCGGGAGGGCGGCGCCCGTGGCAGGGAGGTCGCACTACAGCTTGGTGCGGTGGCGGACGGGAGAGGCCGTGGCGGAGGAGAAGAAAAAGAGAGAAAGGAGAGAGGGTGAGAGGGAGAGAGGGAGAAAGAGAGAGAGAGAGAGAGAGAGAGAGAGAAAAAGGGAAAAAAGAGAGATTGGGGGTAAAAGAGGGATTGGGCTTTTTTTAGCCCCAAATCCCGATTTTTTTTTTTGGTGTTACACAGCCTGCGCGCCCCTGCGCGATCACAATGCACACAGCACGCGACCCATCTGAGCGAGCGCGCACGCCTCATAGCGTGCGATCCTGTCACGAGCGCATGCCTCAGCTCGCGAGAGCACGCTCCAGCTCGCGAGCGTGTGCCCTAACCCGTGAGTGGACCAGCCTACCAGCGGCCCAAGGCCCAATCCAGCAGCGGCCCACTGCAACCCGCGGCCTATTTCGGCCCGTGCACCCATTGCTGACCCACGAGCCCACTGCGACCCGCGAAACCCACTGTGGCCAGCAAACAGGGCTGAGAGCCCGTGAGCCCACCAGCGGGCCAGCCCGCTAGCCTGCCAGCCCACCGGCCCGCTAGCCCGCGATCGGCTTTCCCCTTCGAGAGCTCACCTGCATCTTCTATACTGCAGGTAACGACTATATTTGGTTGAAATTCTAGGGTTTGGTATTAGAAATTTAGTTGTTTCTAATATATTTGAAATTTGGAAATATTACAGGTTTTAGACCAACCCGACGGGCAAACGACAACTAGGTCTAAAACCTGAGGAACCCTAGGTGAGAGAAACGCACTCACTTCACAGTGTGAATAAATTTTGTTGATAAAATCCCTTATTAGGGTTTTATTTGATATAAAATTAGATGATTTGATTAGATTTGTCTTTTAGAGAGTCGTTGAAAAATAGGGAGAGATCACCCTCCCTAGATAAGTGAGTGGGACTCTAATTTCTTGCATAAAATAGTAAAATGTGTTTTCTGCCGTGTTTTCGATAAAACATGCTTTGATATGCATTCGTTTGACGTCTGATATTAAATTTAAAAATCTGTTTTGTAATTATTGGAGTGTCTTGAATTATATTTACAATGACTATGCATTCATTGTTTGAAATGAAACAATAATTGTGCCATTACTTGAAAATGTATAAATTTCATTTTAGACCGTTGCATTGATATGCTGTTTTGAAATGAATTGATGAGACGTATTGGCACGCAAATTTAAAATGTTTTTGATGAACTATGTGGGTTGGATGCCCACTAGTTATGCGATGATGTGATGTTACTTGTGGGACGTTGTGCCCTTTGTGATACTATAATGATTCCGTAGCTACGAAGGGCGTTTATAGAGGCACAAGTTGCCCGGATACGCTTCTACGGGAGGTATCCGCAAACATCATTTATTCTAAAGGCTATAGGCACGGCCGGTTGAACCCACGTAGGGGGAGGACGTGTGTGACGCCACCGTCTAGCACCGGGCGGGGTCCTATACACGTTGATTGAGTTAGCCCTAGCGAACTCATGGCCAACGTCGGGGTAGAGAGCGTTTTAAAGTCTATGCATAATAAAACCTCTGATGCGTCTGTGCTTGGTCACGGTTGACCTTTGCCAGGATCATTTTTTGCTCGCTCTGATATTACTTGATTTTAAATGGATGCATACATGTTTGTTATCGTGTGATTAACTAAATGATTTCAAATTGCTAAACACATCATATTTTACTGCGAAATATAAATTTTTGTTTCAAATGATGTTATTTGACACTCCAATATTCACCCACACTATTTATACTTGATATTATCCCCCTGACTCACGGAGTATCTTCCCATGATACTCACCCCTCTCTTTTCCCTCCTCAGACAGGTTTATTGTGATAGAGCGACGTTACAGGCTCTAGAGCGGAGTTGGTATTTCTGACGGTGAGATTTATTTCTGATTTAGTTTCGACCTTGTGAGGTCTTGACAGCCGTGTACTTATTTTGGGATGACTGTATAATTTAACTGTCATACTTTATTTGCATTGAGGCGATTGTACACATTTAAATGTTACTTGGAAAAATTATGGTATATAAGAAAAAGTTAGGTCCGCTCGATGTAGCGGCTGCTCATACTCTAGTTGGGCATGATAGTAGAGGTCTGCGGCTAGAATTGCTGAAAATTGTAAAGCCTTGCGTTGTCCTGGATCTTTGGAGATGGAATTTGTTGATTTTGGAGAGACCGGAATAGCCATTTTTTAAATTATAAGTTGATTTTGCATATACAGGTTTAATTATACATGGGAAACCTCCAATTTATAGGGAGGTTCTGCCAGATTTTCTGTAAAAATACAGCCGACATCCAGAGACAACGGGCAGCTATTCACGATCCCGGTTTGGGACGTGACACGGCCGTTGTCCCTGGATGCCGGTTGTATTTTTACAGAAAATCGGGCAGAACCTCCCCATAAATCAGAGGTTTCTCATATACAAATTCACCAGTATATCACATTCATCCTGTAAAATAAACAAATGATCATCCCAGCCTCTCCAAAATTAACAAATACCACAGCCAACATCCAGAACAACGCAAGGCTAGAAAGTTTCTAGCAGTCCCAGCAACAGACCTCAACTGTCATGCCCAACTAGAGCATGAGCAGTCGTCACACCGAGCGAACCTAAATTCTACGCATATATAAAATGAATTCCCAAGTTATTTTTAAATATTCACAAATGTCTTAATGCAATGAAATAAATCAATACGATGGTTTCACGAATAAATATCCATAATTTATACAGTCATCCAAAAAAAAATTATATAAATACATTGGTCAAACTAAAATCTCCAATACATAACGATATCACCAATCATCGTAGCGAAAGAGATGAAAATATCGATGCCCAAACCCAGTGATATCACGTTTGCGTCACAATTATACAAACCCAATAATACCTTCTCGGTCCAACACTAATCCTGTGGAAAAGAAAACGAGAAGTGAGTATCAATGGGAGGATACTCAGTAAGTGAGGAGATTGATATCATACTATCAATATCGAGGGTGAACTTGGAGTGTCAAAACATGAAACACAATATCAAGTGTGGGAAAAATAACGTACTATTTCAACAAATCAGATATCATCAGGCACACATTTGAAAATAACATATGCATCCAATATGAAAATCAATTCATAAAGAGCCGGCCAATCAAACAACCCCGGCAATGGTCTACCTCGACCAAGGACAGTGCATTGGGCTTTTTTCCAAATGCAAGTATTAAATAATGGCTCTCTACTCCAATGTTGATCACAGGCTACTCCAACTAACCTGTAAATAATAATAATGTACATATAACTAGTCGACCGTGTATGATGCCCCTGCCTGGTGTAAGACGAAGCCGTACTCAACGTCCTCTTCGATGAGGGTCAACCTGGGACACCCATACACATGACGATCTGACGGATACCTCCGGTTGAAGCGTATCCGGACACAAGAGGTGCCTCTACCAGATGTCCTTCGTAGCTACGGATGCTATAGGAAGCATATTATAATATCACATCGGCCGGGCACGTAACCCTATGCATCCCATCACCATGTCGGCCGAGCATATAGCCCAATGCATCATATCATAACGTCGGCCGGGCATACAACCCAAATATATAAGTAAATCCATTTAAAACCATGTGCTAATACAGTGGAAGCATTAAAGCATATTAATATGTCGAAAATGTGGCACAATATTCAGTTATCAAAACTCATGGATGCATATCAATAAAGTCATAAATTAAGACACTCCAAAGGTCACAAAACATTTCATAAAATATTCAAAAATTCTAACAATCATATATTTTGTAGAAACATGTCTTTTAAAATGTATTTTTGAAACATGGTTTTCAATCAATAGCGAATATCAAAGTCACACTCACAGTTTTAGGGAGGGTGGTCACTCCCTATTTTCAAAACAAATCCAATCTGATTTCTCGAGTCTCCAAAAAAGTCAATCTAATTAGATCATCAAAATTGAATATCAATTTTTCAAGCATTTTTAGGGTTTATCTGAAAGACATGAAATGTACAATATCCTCCACTTTACGGCTCATTTCATTCCAACCCTACAATCCAAATACTTTCATGCATATTTCAAAGTTTAACTCTAAGGGAAACTATTCGAATTAACTCAACATGATTTTATGATTCTATAACATGCTTCTTTCGTATCAGACCATCTAGTTTATGTAAATTCTATACTTAACCTTCAAAGTCACATATAATCATTTCAGAAATTGTATTCTATTTGCATTCTACTTACACTCTAAACATATGCAGAACCTTTAATCTTAAATTCAATTCTAGATTCATTCAATTTATCAATTAGAGTCGAAATCTCCTCACCTAGGATTTTCTCGAAACGTAAAGTTTCATTCGAATGTCTCTTCGGTCACTCCAAAGTCTGTAGTGTTTCCTATCAAAACAAGATTTATTTGTTAGATCTAAACACTTAGATCAGAAGCAAAACCCTAAGTCATTTACCTATGTGGAGGTTCGTGGGCTGTCACGGGCTCACGAGCCATTGCGGGCCCATGGGCCACAGCGGGCTCATGGGTTCGCGGGTCAGCGGGCCAGTGGGCTTCGACAAGCGGGCTCGCGGTTTGTAGACCAGTAGGCTAGCGAGCCTGCGGCTGGCGGGCCGATGGACCTACAGCTGATGGGCCTATGGATCGACAGTGGCTCGCGGGCCGCAATGGCTTGCGGGCTGGTGCTCGTGCGCTGGCTCGAGGGCTGGCTCGTGCTCGCGCGTTGGCTCCGGCTCGCGGCCTGGCTTGCTCTCGCAGGCTCAATCCTGCTCGTGGCCTGGGCTCGCACTACTAGCTCAGTCCTGCTCACGGCCTAGGCTCGCGTTACGGGCTCGGTCCTGCTCGCGGCTTGGCTCGCGCAAGCGGGCTGGGTCCTACTCGTGACCTGGCTCGTGCTCGCGGCTGGGTTCTGCTCACTCAGGGACTGAGCCGTTCTCATTCGCAGGCATACTGTGGTGAGCTTGAGCTATGGCGCGCTCGCCCGCTCGCTCCCACGCTGTAGCGTGCAAGCGGGAGGACGCGTTGTTTTTCGCTCGCGTAGGCTTGCGGTGGTGGAGCTCGTAGCTCACGACGGAGGAAGGCGAGGCGGAGAGAGAGCGATCATTGGAGATCGTGAGAGGGAGAGCAAGAAACAGTGAGATAGAGAGAGAAACTGCGAGGGAAAGAAGAAGAAGAAGAAGAAGATGTAGGTTGTGGCGATGGCGGTGGAACACGCAGCGAGGAAGGCGGCACCGCGGTGGAAGAAGAAACGAAGGGTCGGGGAGAGGGAGAGAGAGAGAGGGGGGGAGAGGGACTAGGGTTGAAACCCTAATCCCCAAATTTGGGGACGCAGCGTTTTGCCTCGAAACGCTGCGTCTCCATTTTTCTTTTTTTTTTCTCTCTTGGTGTTACATCTCATGCTTGATTAATTTGTCTAGTGAACTCATAGTAATGTTATCTCAACATAGTGAATATTTGGGATCAAAATACACATTTTTAAAGCACAATGTACATAATAATCAAAGGAGGAAACATGTAATAATCCTCTCAATGAAATAAAAATCATACAAACATATGAAATACTTGTCTTAAAAATTTTAGGAACACTTGAAATTAATCCCTAACTCGAGATTTGGGTTTTGTCTAAAATTACACACTTTAATGTGTCAAATATATATCCAAGTATTCATATGCTAAACCAAGATATGATTTCATCTCTCGATGCTTTAATAATATTTCAACAACAACAGGGCGTATCAAGCTCAAGAGAAAACTATCGACACTCCAATTCATTGCCACGGTAGGGAAGGGGAAGAGGAGGTGCATTATTGTGTTCTTGGAGTGTTTGATCTACAACAAAGCATGTAAAAGTATCTTCAAACACCAAAGAACATTGGGCATTCATCAATTTTTGGAAAAAATTGAAATTTTAATGTCATTACCTCACTTGAAGACACTATGCTGCAAAATTTAAAGATATTGTGGTTTCGGTATCTTTAATGCTTCCCTTGAACCTTGAAGCATATGGACTTTGAAGTGGGATCAAAATTTGATGTTAGATTGAAGTGAGAACAATGTTGGAGTGAGCTGGAGAGAGAGAGAGAGAAAAAAAGAAAGAAAGAGAGACAGAGGAGTTTCTATGCTGGTGAGATTTTAGGAGAGGTAGGAGAGGAGAGAGTGTGTTGACTAGGTTTTAATGTATTTTTGCTCACATCTTCAAAAATTGTTGTTAGTCTTAAGTGGATGTCTTGGATCTTTGTTAATTTGGCACAGATTGCATTTGGATAACTGGGTTCACTTGAAGATGTGTCAAATAAACAAATTAAATTCAAATAAACAGAACTTGTTGGTTCCAAAATTATTTCAATTATTGTTATTCCGATTGTTTTTGTCACCAAAACGAGCAAAATTATATAAAATAAATAAATCATGGATAAAAATTTAAAATCAACCTGAGAACAACCAGAGCGAACACACAGAACACACAGAACACACAGAACCCCAGCCCTAGCGAAGAACAACCATCATAGCATGTTGGTTGATGATGTGCCCACGTGGGGCATTCAAATACAAATCTGTAAAATTTTGAATGTTTTATTTGGGGGATAATGCGTGGTTAAACCCCATTATCCCAATCCCACACAACTCTCCTAGTTTCTCTCCAAGGCTGACTACATGAATATGTGCTTCTTCTTCTTCAATGGTTGTTTTTGAGATAAACACAAGAAGTACATCATTTAGCAAAAGTAAACAATTTTTCTTTGAGAGGAAAAACACCATTTTGAAGGTTTACAAAATTCCAAAAAGAGAATTTTTGTGTCATCTGACTGATGGTTGAGACGTCGTGATTGTGTGGTGATAGTCCATGTAACGTGGTTATCATCCCGACTGCGAAACTTGCGAAGCAAGATTCACGACTCCCAAAATTACTGCGTTTATTCACTGAAATACACCCAAGATTTTGTTGTATTTTATTATTCTGAAAAATTCCATTATACTTCCATTGTGTATATGTGCATTAGAATATTCCAACATTGGTATCAGAGTCAGGTTTGCTTTATGATAATTATTTTCAGAATTTTTTGGTATAAAAAATATAGGGTTAAAAAAAAATTTGAGGTTCGGATCACGGTGAGTTTCGTGAATCCGATTATACCATGATGTTACGCATATTATGTAGATCACAGAAATATTTTTTTTCGTAATTTTTGGAGCATGTTTTAGCCATTAAAATTGAAGCCAAAATTTTCAACCCTAAGGATGCCCGGAGCTAAAAACCTAGAAATGTCCATATAGGGGGATGGTTGATTTATAAAAATGCATAATTGTGTTCCATGTATGATGATCTACATTTTGATATAAGTACTGTGATTTGCCGTTGCTGGAAACTGGGTTTTCCAGCGACACCGCAGAGGACTAAAACTTTGAATATTTATTTCGCTGAGTTTATGGCTCAAATAACCCAAAAATCAAGTCTAAGATACTTTTGGAATGTCCAAAATTATTTTTCGGTTGGAATCGCCGTGAAAAACAGGCAAGAAATGGGTTTTTTAGAAATCGAGTCGGAAAACCCGGTTACAGACCCGTTAGGCGATGAAGAAAGGATGCAGACCTGCGGGCATGTGGAAGACATGCGCAGAGAGGCTCGTCAGAGGGGAACACGCGGGCACCTGTAACTTATGTGCAAGCAAGGTGCGTGAGGCAGTTGTCGACCCGGATAGATCGGGCCCTGACCGCTCCGACCCAAGAACCGTCACATGGCGGGTTGGACTGACGAGTAGACCAACCCAGTCGGGTCAACCCTGACCCGTTGACCAACCCGGCTGACCCGCTTCCGCATGTGTAGGGGCGTGACACGCTCGCCGCGAGTAGGGCCAGCAGATGCGCCGCCAGCTTGTGATGGAGCATGGGGACCCCGACAGCGCGTCAGACTGTCCGAAATTGATTTTTTTCAACTTTTTAAGGATTCTATATTTATTTTTATGATTATTTATGGGATTTTGTACGCCGAATCCAGGTCCGGATGGTGAGATGAGATCCCGGGTTATGGTGTATGGTGTCCATTGACCCATACGCTCGCTTTGGGGTAAATACTCGAATTATTTTGGATTTGATGATTCGTAGGGTGTGCGAAATTGTGTGATAATAAGCATTATTAGTGACTAATGTCTATTTTTCTGTGTGATAGAGACTATGGCTGCAATGAGAAGTATCGTACTAGATCTTGTGAAGGGAGATAAGCTGAACGGTGACGATTATAAGATTTGGTACCGGAAGGTTCAGTTCGTCTTCGAGGAACAGGACCTAGCGGAGGTTCTAAAGCATGAGATGTCGGACTTTGGGGAGGGTATTACGCCTCAGGCTAGACGGGACCAAGATGCATGGAAAAGGAAGGATGGCCAAGATGGGGTAATCCTCCTAAGCAACATGCACGACGACACGATCCCAGTATATGAGCAGTATCCTACTGCGATGTCGTATGGGTTGCTTTGAGAGAGCACATTGGCTCCCGGTTAGCTCCTAAGCTAGGATGCTGACCTATAGGTTCATCACCTATAAGAAGAAGCATGATCATACTATGAAACAACATCCAATGCATATATCGAGTATGATCGCTTCTCTAAAGAATATGGGGGAGCTAATATCTAATGAGCTATAGGTACTATGTGTGATCTAGTCTTTACTTGATTCCTAAGATGTGGTTAAGATCTATCTCATGCACATTGAGAGTATTTGTACTTTCATGGATGTGAGTAAGTATTGTGAGCTCGAGGAGGAGCGCCAAGAGGTGGCTAGGTCTGTTTCTGGTCAAGCTAATGTAGCGGAGTCGAGTAAGGGCTCCCGAGGCTTTAAGCGCAAGTGGCATAAATTTGACCAAAAGGCTAAAAGCCAAAGCAAGAAGAAGCCATCAACAAGATCCGACAACAAAAGGCAAAAACACGGGAAGAAAGAGCTTGATAAGAGCAAAGTGAAGTGCTATGTTTGTAGCAAAATTGAGCATTTCGCTCGCGAGTGTGGCGAGCGGAAGGTAAGTCTTTCTTCCGTACATGGTTTGAGTTATATTTCATCCACCGTGATGCTCACTGACTCCTCTCCTTTGTGGATTATAGACTCAGGAGCCACCGACTCTAAATCTCACGATAAGAGTACGTATGTGGAGTTCCGCCGATTGAGTCCCCATGCGAGGAGACTATATATGGGGAATGGAGTATTTATAGCGGTAAAGGGGATTGGTATATGCAAGTTAAAGTTGTGACGTAATCAAGTCCTGTATTTACATGATGTATTATATGCTCCCGAGATTTGGTGGAATCTCATATCTGTTCTTTGTTTGGATCGCTTAGAATATTTTGTTAATTTTCGAAACTCGAGTGTTTCTATTTTGTACGATAATACTCTTTTATGTACTAGTTTAGTCCATGATGGACTTTATGCGTTGGACATGATTTCCTGTTATAGTAATTCTGATTTATCTTCTATTGCCTATACATCTGATAGCGTAGTTGATGATGTTTCTGTTTGGCATAGTAGACTTGGCCACATAGGGCAAGAGAGGATGAACCGGTTGGTAGTGAATGGCCTGTTGGGCCCGCTAACTCGGGTCGAGTTGCCTCTATGTAAGTTTTGCCTAACCTGCAAAGCGACGAAGAAACCATTTGGAAAGGCAATGAGAGATGGAACTCCATTGCAGCCGATTCACTCCGATATTTGTGGGCCTATGAATGTGAGAGCCCGAAACGGAGTCACGGATTTCATTACGTTTATAGATGATTACACACGTTTTGGTTACGTCTATCTGATTTCGTACAAGTCTGAGGCATTAGATTACTTCAGGAGGTTTATTAGCGAGGTGAAAAATCAGTTAGACTTGAAGTTAAGACTCTTAGAACTGATCGAGAGCGTGAGTATCTGTCTGAGCAATTTAAAGAGCTCTGTTTCGAGAAAGGTATTACGAGACAGTTGACTGTTCCTACTATTCCCCAACAGAACGGAGTAGAAAAGAGAAGAAATATGACTCTGTTGGAGATGGTGATATTGATGATGCCGCAGGCCAATTTGGCCATCTCCCACTAGGGAGATACATTGTTGACTGCTACCTACATTCTTAACCGTGTTCCAACTAAGTCCATAGTCAGTACCCCATAGAGCTTTGCACAGGGAGTAACCTGCCCGTAGCCATTTGAGGTCATGGGGATGTGCCACATACGTTCACGATTTCTCACACCCACATGACAAGTTAGACCCGCGAGGAAAGAAGTGTATCTTTATAAGATACTCTGAACATTTCAAGGGACATGTGTTCCTAGGTAAACGTACGGATGGCACGGTATCTGAGATCGAATATCGTGATGCTTCGTTCCTAGAAAATGATTTCCCTAAGAGAGGTGAAATCAATTAGTACTTTACCTTTTATGAGATGAGTAAACCTAACAGCCCAATTGAGCCCAACGGTGGGACTCAAGAACCTGTAACAGATCTTAGTCCTAGTAGGAGTGGTCCATCTCGAGGTGAGGAGGCTCCTTCTCCTTGTAGGAGTAATCAGGGAAATGTATCCCGATGTCATTTTCCAATTGAGTATTAAATCCTCATCGTGACTCCCAAGGGTTATAAGGAGCCTCGGACTTTTCAGAAGGATCTCGAAAGTCCTGTGAGGGACCAATGATTAAAGGTCATGCATGAGGAGATGGAATCTATGAAAGTCAACGGGGACTAAAACCTAGTTGACCTACCTGAGGGTAGTAAGGCTATTAGGAACAAATGGGTTGTCAAAATCAAAAGAGAGGTCGACAGATCAATAGAGAGATACAAGATCCGTCTAGTAACCAAGGGTTATACACAGACAAAGGGTATTGACTATGAGGAGACTTTCTCCCCAATAGTCAAGTTTACATCAATCCGTCTACTTTTGGCGATTGTCGCAAGCATGGATTTAGAGTCACATCAGATGGATGTAAAGACCGTTTTCCTTAACGGAAACTTGGATGAGGAAATTACATAGAGCAGCCCTCCGGGTTCGTTTTAGTAGGTCATGAGGATAAGGTCTGTCGATTTCGAAAGTCGATATATGACCTAAAGCAGTCATTTAGGCGGTAGTACCTAAGATTTCACGATGAGATGATATCTTATAATTTTACAATGATCGAAGAGGATCATTATATTTATCTGATATGGTCTGATAACTCTTTCGTGATCATATCACTATATGTGGAGGATATCATGTTGGCTAGGAACAATATTGGATATCTGATGACAATTAAGGCATGGTTGTTATCGAGTTTCGACATGAAAGATATGGATGAAGCTAAGTTCATCCTTTGAGTTAAGATCCAAAGAGATCGCTTGAGACGAATATTGACTCTTTTACAAGATACCTACATTAGGAAGATTTTCGAACGCTTTGGGATGAGTGATTGTAATCTCATAAATACTCCAATCGCCAAGTGTGATGGCCTGAGTCTTGAAATGTACCCGAAAACTCAGGAAGAAATAAGGAAAATGAGAAAAATCCTTTATTCCAACGCAGTGGGAAGTTTGATGTACGCAATATTGTGTACATGACCAGACATATGTTATGTAATCGATCTGTTAAGTAGATATCAATCAAATCTTGGAAGGGGTCACTGGAGAGCAGTGAAAAAGATTTTGAGATATTTTAAGGGAACTGCAAGCTTTTCCTTGTGTTACGGAGGAGGAGATTTGCGTCTTGTGGGATATTCAGATACCGATTGGGGCGGTGATCTGGATAAGTGCAAATTGACATCAGGTTTTGCTTTCTTGCTCAATGGTGGTGTCATTTCTTGAAGCAACAAAAAGAAAACATGTGTAGCTCTATCTACGATAGAGGCTTAGTTCGTAGCTTGTTCAGTCGCAGTTCAAGAGAGTGTTTGGTTCCGGAGACTATTAGATGACTTAGCGGTTGTGGTTAATAGTGGGATACCAGTGATAATCTACTGTGATAATCAGGCTACTATCGCCTATACTCGAGATCATAAGTATCAAAATAAAACCAAATACATTGACACCAGATATAATTTCGTAAGAGATATCATCGAAAAGGATGAAGTGACCGTCAAATATATTTTGACACACAGTATGGTGGCTGATCCCTTCACAAAACCCATTGCTAGTGACTTATTTATGGCATATAGAGAGTCATTAGATTTGTTTATGTTTTGATATTTCTCATATTATACCGAATTGACGATATAATACTTATTACTTTTATATATATGATTCTGTGCATTATTTAGTCACACTTGAGTATTTATTTTTCCTTAAATAATGTACATGTCTTATATCATATATATTCTGATGTGATAAAAGATATGTCAAACATGCGATATTGACTTTCTTACACAAATGATCACCTCCAACTTAAAGTGAGCGGAGATGAGATGGTTTCTAATTATAAGAGGTATTAAGAGTGACTCTACTAGAATATAAGTCGTCCTGATATGTGTTCAGGATGAGATCATTTGGGATATGACCAACATGAAAATACCCACATTCATGTTGCCTGTGAGTAGCTAGATCTGAGATTTCGGATATCACCTGCGATAGTGATATTGTGTCTAAGACACTCTCTCTGAGATCTCTGGGTAGAGTCTTATGTGTAAACTGAGTCCCGTATCTGCACAGTATTAGAGAAATCTAACATATGCCTTTTTGAGAAATGAGAGATTTACACTGTGGCATGCGTTTCATACCGTGTGTGATGTGACGACTATGGGATAGTTTTCACTATTATTTAAGACAATAGTATGACTATAATCCCTGTTTCCACTGTGTGAGACCCGAGATTAGGATCTCTTGTACCTTTATTACTTTCGACTGTTTTTAGTAGTTTTGGTTTAATATTGCTACTTTAGTTTGTTTACCTATGACCTGAAAGATAAATTGAACTCTAAGGGACTGGTCTAGGAAAACAGTTGAAATGAAACTGATAGATTCGAGTTTAGGAAAAAAAAAATTACTAGGCATTGCATCTTCATGTGGTATTCACAAACCGGTATATTATGTTTATCCATGTTAGGATTTAACATAATAGTGAATACACAGTTGAGCATTGATTGGGGATCACTTTCGATAAGGAAAGTGGCTCGATAGATGTAATTGCATTGAATTTGGGGTACAGCGAGTTCTTTTTTATACTAATGATGACTTATCGATCATTCTAACAAGTGTATCGAGAAGTTTTTGCTTGCAGATGTACTCGCTAGTCGCACGACGTTTAATCCTGTATGAAAGTTTAGTAGGGTGATTTAGTAGGTCACATGAATTGTGATCTCGTGACGGATGTAAAATGTCCTCGTGTACAAATGGGAGATGTTAGTTGATGATGTGCCTACGTGGGGCATTCAAATAAAAAAAAGTAAAAATTTGAATTTTTTACTTGGGGGATAATGGGTGGTTAAACCCCATTATCCCAATCCCACACAACTCTCCTAGTTTCTCTCCAAGGCTGACTACATGAATGTGTGCTTCTTCTTCTTCTTCAATGGTTGTTTTTGAGAGAAACACAGAAAGTACATCATTTAGCAAAAGTACACAATTTTTCTTTGAGAGGAAAAACACCATTTTGAGGGTTTACAAAATTCTGAGAAGAGAATTTTTGTGTCACCAGACTGAGAGTTGAGACGTCGTGATTGTGTGGTGATAGTCCATGTAACATGGTTATCATCCCGACTACAAAATGTGCGAAGAAAGCTTCACAGTTCTCAAAATTATTACATTTATTCACCGAGATATGCTCCGTATTTTGTTATATTTTATTATTCCGAAAAATTCCATTGTACTTCTATTGCGTATATGTGCATTAGAATATTCCAACAGAGCATGAGAACACAACATAAAATCAACAAAATAAAAACCTGAGAGAGAGGGAGAGAAAGAGGGGGGGAGAGACCCTTTGCACTTGAGAATGATTAAACCAATACATCAAGATAAACCCTTTGCACCTGTGGATAAATTCTACTCTTGAATAACCAAGACTACAACATTTACCCTTTTATTGTGGGCTAACAAATACTTGGTGGATTGGGCCACTGGTGCTGATACAGAGCTTGCACCTTGAAGCGGATACAGATCAAATTAAAAAAAATGGTGCAGTGAATAACAAGAGACATCCAATGAGAATTAAACAATCATAGAAAGGTATGACCGGGATATAATATAAGAGCACAACAGCTTCAGTGAGATCCTCCCTAGTAGAGCTCAAAGATCTTAGAAAATTGCAAACAAGTCACCATGGACATAGTTATTATATACCAAGCAGACCAAGAAGTAGCTGCCCTGCACCTGTCACACACACAGACTAAGAAAATAGTCACAAAAGGGGTAAGCAAATAAGTTAAAAGGGAGAAAGAAGCAGCACTAGTATAGCAGCATAGATACCAAAAAATTTGCAAAATGAACAGGAAATATTGTTTAAAAAAAGGATATGTACCTCTTCAAGCAACTTCCTCGATGGTACAACGAAGCCCATCCCCTTGTCCAGATTTTAAATGCTTTATCCTTCCGTATCACCAAATTAGTAGAATCTACTAATGTTGGTTGGACTATCACCTTTGCTGGGAATACTCCCCATGTGACTACATTTACCTGAGGTTGGCCAACAATTGATATCCAATTACCTACTTTGTTAACAGCCATGTAAGTTGTTGGAATTTTAGAATTCTCATTCACAGCGGAAGCATACAATAATTTTTAAAAAAATAAAATGGATCGGGTATAAAGTAGCTCAATACGTAGAATTTTCAAAGTTGACCGAACGACATGTCCCTTAATTAGATCTCGTGGCCAGAATGGTGATCACGAGGTTAATTGAATCACCATCACAGTGTCACAATGTCCAACCATCAGTCCAGTGATCTTAACACTGGAAGAAATTTTCCTATGTGAAAATTTCTCTTTCCCTTATTTTTACTCTTTCTAGAGATGTGTGTCACAACAAACCCTAGCCTCCTTCTCTCTCCATGGAAAGAGAAGAGATAGCATCTCACTTAGGGCACACTTAGGTTAATTAAGGAGATATAATTAGGGTTGGTTAATTGGTGGTTAATGGGATAATGGGAGTTACCCCATCATCCCATCACTACAAAATTAAAACATTGTGTCGACGATAACTTTTAGAATCGGTGACTTTAAGTCACGATTTTTATGGTTTATAGAGATATCTATGACGAAACCATCAAAAAATATAGATCTTTCCTAACCGACTAAAATATCCGTGAAGAAAAATTTAGTAATTCTCGGTAAAACTACTATAACTGTTTGTAAAGCAATATTCAATTGTGATGGTTAAAAATTATGGTTAGTAAATGTAAAAGTTTTTTTGGTACAGTTTAAAAATAATCTCAAAATAAATCTTTTTTATCGTTTATTTAATGATACCGTCTTTATAGGTCCATAGATTTTAGATGGATAGTAATACACAAATTCTACTGGTTTTTAAAACTATATTCAATTTTAACTATTAGAACAAACTGTTTGTATAAATTCTATTTATACTAACATATATATTGTAACGTTTATATAAAAATTGTTATTATTTTTGTATCATATTTAAAAATAGTTTAGGTGATAAGTTGTGATAAATTTATGATAGTGATAATTTAATAAGTAAGTGATAAAGATAGGTAAATAGGTGATAAGCAGGCAAGTAAGTTTATATAGTGATAACTTTGTGATATATAATTGTGATAAGTAGATGGTAAGTAATGGCAAGTGATAGTGATAGTAAGTGATAGTAATGGTAAGTGATGGTAAGTGATGGTAAGTGATGGTAAATAATGATAAGTAATAGTAAGTGATAGTAAGTAATGGTAAGTGATGATAAGTGATAGTGATGGTAAGTAATGGTAAATAAGTAAGACAAATTTATGCTATATAGTGTATGTTGTGATTAGATGCAATGCAAAGGCGGTTGTGGCATAATGGTTTATGGTTGCAAAATTCATGCTTCACACCTGAGTTTGAATCTGGTTATCTATAACTTTTTTTATCTTTTTCCTTGAATCTTTCCCATTTGCATGAATGCGCCTCTTGCGGCAACCGCGCGAAAGCGAGACCCACATGGATTTTTGCAATTTCATTCTTTTTTTTTTTATTCTCCATATGGTTTTTTTGCAAATTTTTTTTATGCTCTAAACAATGGTTTTTTTTGCAATTTTTTTTCTTTGCATTTTGCATCAATGCATATTTTTCATTAATATTTTCCATTTTGCAAATCATGATTATTAATATTAATCTAAATTGTAATATATTAATAATTTAAAAAATTTATATATTTAATTACAAATATTTACCAAAATATATAATATTAATAAAGATAAAAAAAGAAAAGAAAATAGTGTCAAAGGTAGAAGGAAAAAAAAAAGAAAATATGTGGTATCTGAATAGTTGTGGAATAGTGGTGTGATATGTTGAGGTCGAATCCATCTTAATTCATTTTTTGCATTATTTTGATTTTGCTCTTTGCATGAACATTGTACGGTTGAAACCATGGGATGCCTGATTACAACCGCATTTTTTGATTTTTTTTTTTTTTTTGAATTTTTGTTTGCATTTTTTTCTTCTCTAGACATTATACAAGGGTTTTTAAATTTCATTTTGGTATCCAAAAATTCATTACATCATTTTGCTTTTTGCATGAGCTTTTCGCGGTTGAAACCGTGGGGCGCGCAGTTTCAACCGCATTTTTTGCATTTCTTTTTAACAATTTTTTTTTGCAATTTTTTTTTGTATTTTTTTTCTTATCTAGATATTGTACAAACATTTTTAGATTTCATTTTGATGCCCAAAAATTCATTGCTTTGCATGAATTTTTGCATTTTGCATGAAATATGAATTTTTGCATTAAATGCTCGGTTGCAACCTCCGTGCCCACAGTTTCAATTGCGTTTTTTGTATTTTTGCGTTGTTTGCATTTTTTGCATTTTTTTTTATTTTTTGCCTTTTTTCCTCTCTAAACAACTCTTGATTATACAAGAGTTTTTAGATTTCTTCTTTTGGTGCCATGCATGATTTTTTACATTTTGCATGAAACATGAATTTTTGTTTTGCAATTTTTTTTGAAATTTTTTTCTTGTAATTTTTTTTTTCAATTTTATTTGTGAAAAAATCTCAAATTGTTTGTTTGGTTCTACTACTTGTTTTTTCTAGAGTTGTGTGACTAAAAAATAGATGACTTGTATGGGCTCTCCTATTCAAAACTTAACT
Organism: Dillenia suffruticosa; assembly: GCA_033439265.1. Lineage (NCBI taxonomy): Eukaryota > Viridiplantae > Streptophyta > Magnoliopsida > Dilleniales > Dilleniaceae > Dillenia > Dillenia suffruticosa. Next base: position 13,400,609 of record JAVTVX010000009.1, read on the forward strand.
TTCTGCCCGAAGAACTTAATTTGAAGTTTTCTTCGGAACAACCAGCAATTCAACTTTAGTTACGTACCCGAGGTGCCCGCGCACGCCAAAATAGGAGAAATATATTGGTGGAGCACACCAAAATGGAAAAAATATATTGGTATAATCGTTAAATTTATTTATATTTATATTAGGGAAATCAAATCAGTTTACCATAATATAAATATAAAATTTATTGTCTCATTACAATATGATTACAAGTTGATGTCGTGGTTTTGGCAAAATTAATCAAATCACCTTACCATTGAAAATATGCTACCTTTCACAAAATTGAAGTAAAAAGTTTGGATTAATTTAAATTACATTATATTAGCAGATGAATGAACCAAGAGGTAATAAATTTAAACACGTGTCATGACAATAAGTGTATTTTTTTTAATATTGGTTACTTAAATAATTATCTAATTAGATTAATATATCTATCCAATATATCTATTAAGAGTAATGCTAATAATGTTGTATAGAATAATGTTAATAATGTTGCTAGTGTAATATAAATTTTATTTAGACCCCTAACAATATTAATTTTGTCTCGGCGCCTAAATATCAACAATAGTAATTGAGCAAACAGTGATTGCGTTATACAACTAATGCACAAGAGAAGAGAAAGATGTTGTTAGTTGGTAGTGTTGCAGAACTTGATATTATTCTCTTAAATATTATTATTAATTTATGTTTTAGTGGAGTTTATTGTGTAATTTTGTATATGATATTATTATCTTACAAATTCTTACAACTTTTGAGATGTCTCAAGTGAAAACTTTAAAATATTTTTTTATGAATTAAAATCTTAAATTTTTTATTTTAGAGTAGAAAATGTAATTTTGTTTACACATTATCCAATCATTCTATATTTTTTTTTATTTTTTCCTCTATTTTATTTAGTGTATACTGGTATAATGCATAATAACAAGTGGTAACAAATAGTAACATCCGGTAACAAGTGATAGTGTATCATGATATAATACATGGTAATAAGTGGTAACAAATAGTAACATTATCCAATCATTCTATATTTTTATATTTTTTTCTCTATTTTAGTGTATCATGGTATAATACATGGTAATAAGTGGAAATAAATAATAACAACCGCTAACAAGTGATAGTATATTATGGTATAATGTATGATAACAAGTGGTCATAAATAATAACAACTGGTAACAAGTGATATTCTTATAACAAGTATACAATTAGTATAAGTGCAGTAATAATATAATAACAATATTAATAACAATGAAAATATAAAGAAAATCAAATACAAAAATTACAAAATAAAATTCATGATATAATAATAAAAGAAAGGTAAAACAAGATAAAATTAAATTCACAAAAGATAAAGATGCACTATACACCAGTGTGGATAGGTATATTCATGGAAAGAGTAATAAAAATTTATATGGATTTAATGTATCCAACTATATGATAATTTTTTAACCATGATATGTTTTACATGTATAATTCATTCACAGATTTATATAATCATTTACAAATTTACATGATCGTAGATAAACCAACTTTTCATGCATTTAATGTGGATGAAGATAAATTTTATGAATTATTTTAGAATGCCAAAAAACTAATATATCCAAATTGAAATGCACTATATTAATTTTAAATAATGTTACATGTGAAATATTAGTGGTTGAGATATGGTTTGAGTAAGTGATGTGTATGTGTGTGTGTGTATGGAAATTATATGGAGTGTGTATTATTCATTGTAGATTATGTTTTGTAATTATAAATTGTGATCGAATTTAAGATTCAATTTCTACCGATACAATAGATGCAAAATTTAGTATTTTTCATTAATTATACCAATATAATTAATTATATCATTACATATAATTACATTATATTGTCATATTTTCAAATTATACTCAACAAATTTTCAAAACTATAACACTATATTATATAAATTATTAATTTCAAATCATTACATTATTTAAATTAATAATAGTAATAAGTTTATTATTATCGAATATAGAATATATATTATTTTTGGTTAATCAAATAGATATAATATTAATTAAATGTAATAATTAGTTAGTAAGTAGTTTGTTAATAAGTAGTAAAAATTATAAATGATTTTTTCAAAACATAAGTGAAAAATTAAGAAACGCGGTAATTAAAAAGGAGGTGGAAGAAAAAACGCAGTAATGAAAAAAGAGTCAAGAAAAAAAGTGCGAAGGCGGAGTTTTAAAAATTTGTTTGTGAAAATTCTATATTATAAATCATACGTGGGTGAAAGTTCCACAATCAAAGTTTCTCTATTCTTCGCTTAAAATCTCTTTTCCCCTAACCCATTTAAACCTCTCACTCATATTTTATAAAGTTTTATCAAAAATTAATCATGTTAGGTATTTGAAAGATTTGAGAAACGACGGATGAATATTGTATGAAGAATCACAACTATTCCAAAAAAGAATAAGTTTAGTCGAACAAATTCAATCATCCAAGATGTTATTCAGGTTTTAAAAGTAAATATATTATTTTAATTTTAATTTGAAATTTAATATTAAAATACCATTTTTAATTTTTTATTTTGAACAATTGTGAAGAAATATAAATATCAATACTATCAATATATTTTGAATTTATAGAAAGGAAACGCTCTTTTCTCATTTCTCTGGTTTTCTCTCTACTCACTTTTTTGGTAATATTTTCATTTACATTCATTATTTATTATTTATAATAATTTCATTATTGTACTATTGGTTTTTAATGAATAGATTGACAGAAAGGTTGTGAATAAAGATGACTTCAAAAACTGTGATTGTGGATAAAGATGCTTTTAAAAACTGTAACGAATATTTTTTATTTGGAATATCTCGAAAGACATGTAGTTATGAAACATATAATCTTTTCTCTATTTTTTTAATCTTACATGTATCAATCATTTTAGTTTGTATCAATTACAAATTTTATTATATTTATATTATTTTTATAATTTCTTTATTTTTTAGTCTTTTAATTAACCTATCATCTTTAAAAAAACCGTCACTATTGATATTATGTGTTAATCATATGGTAACAGTGGTAACGATCAGTAATTTAGTGGTAACCGAAATAATAATTTTGTTTTAACATTTTTAATAACAGAAAATAAAAAATAATAACATTCATAACCTAATATGATGATAAAAGAGAGAGAGTAACATTTTCTGACACTTATGTAACCAACAGTGCAAAATAATAACCACGACGATTAGTAACCATGTGGTAATCGACAGTAACCATGGTAATCGACAGTAACCATGGTAATCGACAGTAACCTTATAGTAACCTATAGGAACTTATATGATAACCAATAATACAAATAATAACTTATACTAACATATGATAACTGAGTGGTAATCGATAATAAAAAGATACTAACATTTCCTAACATATGTGATAACTGATGATAAATGACAGTAGCATTTCTTAACGGTTGTGGTAACTGACAATAAAAGATAGTAACATTTCCTAACATATATGATAACCGACGATTAAAAATAATAATTTTTACCAATACTTTTAAAACCGATAATAAAATATAGTAATTTTATCAACACTTTTTTAATTGTCATTATAAATCAATCACATACTCCAACGGTCATCAAAACTGTCGTGATAGATCTATCTCGACTGGTGTATAGCCAACTGAAAGCATATCCGTTGGAGAAAGTTTGCGGACGGTTTTAATATGTTTGACAAACGGTTTTCATCCGTCTGAATGGTGTATTTGTTTTGTAGTACACAATTACCAAAATACCCTACAATGGGTATAAAAACCAATATCTCTCACTTGTACATGAGAGCATTTTACGTCCATCACAAAATCACAACTCATGCGATCTATCACATCACCATATTGAACTTTCATACAGGATTAGACGTCGTGAAACCAGCAAATACATCTGCAAGCAAAGACCTCTCGATGTACCTATTAGGATGATTGATAAGCCATCGTTAGTACCAAAAATTAACTCGCTGTACCCTAAATCCAAAACTAATTACATCTATCGATCTACTTTTCTCATCAAAAGTAATCTCCAATAAGTACTTGACTGTGTATCCATTATTATGTTTACATTCTAACGTGGACAGACATAATAGGCTAATTGGTGAATACAACACAATGATATAATGTCAATTGGTGTTCCTTTTTCCAAACTTGAATCTATCAGTCTCAATTCAACTGTTTTTCTAGATCTGCTCCTTAGACCTCATTAATCTTTCGGGCCATAAGTAAATAGACTAAAGTAGTAATACTGAATCAAAACTTTTAGAAATAGCTAAAAGTAATAAGAGTATAAGAGATCCCACCCAATGGATCTCAGGCTCACATAGTAGAAATGAGGATCTAAGCATATCATGTCTCAAATAATGCTCCCACTATCCCTAGTAGTCATATCACACACGGTATAAAACGCATACCATAGTGTTATTATCCCATCTCTCAAAGGACATATATCAGATTTTTCAAACACTATGCAGGTATGGAACTCAATCTGCACAAAAGATTTTACCCAGATATTTCAGAAATAATATCACTAATCGTAAGTGATTTCTGAAATCTCAAATTTGGCTACTTACAAGTAACATAAATGTGGGTATTTCCATGTCGGACATATCGCACATGATCTCATCCTGAGTACATATCAAGGCGACTTATGTTCTAGTATGACTACTCTCAAAACCTCTTACAACTAAAAACCGTTTCATCCCCGCTCACTCGAGTCGGATGTGGTCACTCGTGTGAGAGAGTCGATCTCGCCTAACTAACATATCATTTATCATAATAAATCATATAATATATGACAATAAAATAGTACAATAAATTAAACTTGTGACTCAATCATGCATACATGTTTTATATATATATAAAGCACAATAAGCATCAGTACAATAATGAGAAATGTCAAAAATATACATAAACCCAATGATTCATATATCTCATACAGGAATCCCACGCAATGAGTTTAGTGAAAGGATTAGCCACCACGTTGTATACAAGTATACTTAATTGTCACTTCACCCTTTTCAGTGATCTCTCATAATGTGGTATTAGATATCAATGTGTTTGGTCTTACTGTGACACTTAGAGTTTCAGGTATGGTCAATGGCGACCTGATTTTCTTAATAAATCATCACTGGTCTCCCATTATTTACCACAATCCCTAGATCATCCGAAAATTTCCGAAGTCAAACACTATCTTGAACTATTGCTAAGTATCCCACAAACTTAGCCTCTATCGTAGATGGAGATACATAGGCCTCTTACGAAACCTGTCGATTTTCGTCTATCCAGATCACCATCTCAATCAACATCGAATACCAATAAGACGCAAATCATCTCCTCCGTAACACAAAGAGTGGTCCACAGTTCTCTTGAAATATCTCTGAATCCTTTTCACTGCTCTCCAGTGATCTCTTCTAGAATTCGATTGATACCTAATTAACAAACTGACTGCAAAGCAAATGTCTGGTCATGTACGCAACACTGCGTACATTATACTACTCATTACACTGCTACAAGGGATTCTACTCATCTTCCTTATCATTTCCTGAGTCATAGGGTATATGTCAAGAATTAGGTTTCAACCTTTTAGCGATAAAAGTATCTATATGGTTGCAATTGTTCTTCTCGAAGCACTCGAGAGCTCCATTTATGTTGGACTCCAATGAAAAAGCCAACACCTGTCTCGAGTGATCCCTCTGGATCTTAATTTCGAGGAAGAACTAAGCCTCACCCATGTCCTTCATATCAAGACTCGACATCGTGGTCATCAGATACTCTCTATTATTTCCAGTCAATAGAATGTCATTCACACATAAGGATATGATCATAATAGTATCGTGAGAACGTATAAAGTATACACAATGATCCTCCTCAATCATCACGAAACTGTAAGATATCACATTCACGTGAAATCTCAAGTGTCACTGCCTGGATTGATAATTAAGGTCGTATGTTAACTTCCGAAGTCAACAAACCTTTATCATCCTGATCTATAGGAATGAAGCCAGATGGCTAATCCTTATAGATCTCCTCATCCAAACTCCCACTCAAGAAGGCAGTCTCAACGTCCATCTAGTGTCACTCCAGATGGCAGTCTCAATGTCCATCTAATGTCACTCCAGCTCCATATCCGTGACAATCGCTAAAAGTAAACAAATCTAGGTAATCTTGCCCTCAGTCTAAGTATAACCCTTGGTTATCAGACGGGCCTTATACCTTTCCATTAATCCATCGGCCTTTCTCTTAATCTTGAGAACCTACTTGTTTCCAACGGCCTTACTACCCTAAGGTAAATTAACTAGATCCCAGAATGATTTTTATCAATTCTTTCTCTCATTCATGGCCTTTAACCAATGGTCCTTCACAGAACTCTCAAGAGCTTCTAGGACCTTTTAAGATTTCTCATTATTCTCAAGAGTCACAATGAGAGCCTCTCGCTTAATCAAGAAGCGACGATTAAGTACACGTCCTCAATTACTCTTACAAGGAGGGGCAACCTTTTCATCTTAAGATGGATCACTCCCACTGAGACCAAGATCCTAATGGATTCTGTGGTCCTACTATTGGGATCAGCTAAGCCACTAGACTCCCATCTCATATAAGGTAAAGTCCTAATCGATTTCGCTTCTTGTAACGAAATCATTTTCAATAAACTCGACATTACGAGACTCAATTTCAGTGATAGTGTCATCCGTATGCTCACCTAGAACACATTCCCCTTGGAGTGTTCTAAGTATCTCATAGAGATACAACTCTTTTCTCATAAGCCTAACTCGCCATGTGGATGCGAGAAACTATAAACATACACGACACAACCTCTGAGAAACTATAAACATACGCGACACAACCCTATAACCTTAAGTAGCTAATGTCAGGTTGCCTCACTGTCCAAAACTCATATGGGCTACTGACTGCGGATTTCGATGGAAGACGATTGGGGACGTTTGCTATAGCCAATAACACATCTCCCCAATAGAAAACGAGCATATTGGCACGCATCATCATCGACCTCACCATCTCAAACAAAGTCCTATTCCTCTATCGGCTATACTACTCCATTGAATAACAAGAATAGTCAGTTATCTCGTAATACCCTTTCTCGAAACATAACTATTCAAACAAATACTTGCACTCTTTATCGGTTCTGAGAGTTTCAACTCTCAAGTTTAACTTATTCTAACCTCGCTAATAAACCTCCTGAAATATCTCAATGTCTCAGACTTATGCGAAATCAGATAGACGTAACCGAAACGCATGTAATTGTCTATGAACGTAATAGAGTACCCAACTCCATTTCGGGCTCTCACGTTCATAAGGCCACAGATGTCGGAGTGAACCAACTATAATAGAGTACTAACCCTCATTGCATTGTCGAATGGCTTTCATGTAACTTTATCATCTAGGAAAAACTGGTTAGCGGACCCTACAGACCACTCACTGCTAACCGGTTCATCCTCTCTCATGTTAGGAGGATAACAAGAAATACCATCAGAAGGATTCACTTCCGATGCATATAGTCCCTCATGGACTATATGATAACCAATCAAAGAACTATCATATTGTATGGAAACTATAAAATTTTCAAATTAACAGAGCATATCCCAGGCTTGAATCAAGCTCCGTTGAATATTCGAAGTGTAAATAACATACAGAGTCTGGCAACTAAGCAACTTAAACTTGCAAGTGCCATTACCTCTGTTGTCGACAAAATGCTCCATTCCCTACGTAAATCCTCCTACTTGAGGACTCACTCAGTGGAACTATATATGCTCGCTCCTATCTCGAGTTACGTGATTAGTAGCTCCTGAGTCTACAATCTACGAAGGAGAAAAATCAGTAAGCATCCCAAACCACGTAAAGAGGAAAGAGATAATTTCTATTCGTCTCACTTACGAGCGAAATGACCAAATCTACTACAGATGTAACACTACACCTTGGTCTTATCTAACTCCTGTTTTCCTACGCTTAAATACTTTGTTGTCTTTGTTCTCGGATAGTTTCTTCTTACTTGAACTTCGAGTCTATTACTCATGCTTATATCATTTGTGGTCGGTGCCGCAGAAGTCCTTGCTCGACTCCACTGTATATGTATGATCCGAGTATGGTCTACTCACCTCCAGATACTCCTACTCAAGCTCACTGTGTCTATTCACATTAGCAAAAGTATGAATACTTTCATCAAATGTGAAATAGATTTTCATGGTTTCCCATGAATCAGGTAAAGACTGGATCGCATCCAGTGCTTGAAAAACACATTCGAAATAGGCTCGTTCACATTCCCCAACTCGGCAATCATACTCAACATTTTCATCAAATGTTGCATCTTCGTATGATTAACCCCTTTCTTAGTTATTAAACTTATAAATCAGTATCCTCGCCTCAGGATATGTAAGAGCACCACGATGCTCTTTATAGGGTGAGCCAAACCGACAAGGCCATAAGATATTAGTCATAGACTAGGATCACATCATCGTGCATAATACTCAGGAGGATTGCCCTAACTCGGCCTTCCTTCCTCTTCCATGTACGTAATGTCTCCGAATCATGTTTCTCTGAGGTGTGATACCCTCCCCGGAGTCCACCATCACATGCCTCAGAAATTCAGTTAGATCTTGCTTCTCAGGGATAAACTAAATTTACTGGTGAAAAATCTCGTTATTATCACCATTTAGTTTTGAAGCAGTTTTCGAGACTTTAGTGACTTATCGATACTTATTCTCACATTTTGTGCACTCTACAAATCATCAAGACCAAAATGACTCGAGTATAGACCCCAACACGAGCGTATGAGTCAATGGACACCATACACCACAATCCGGGGTTGCATCTCACCATTCGGACTAAGATTCAGAACACAAAAACCCACAAAAAACTACATTTTTGGCATAAAACCCTCAAAAATTGGAAAACTTCCATTTTTAGGCAAGTCTACTCACCACCAGGAGGGTCCACGCGCCGCCACACGTAGGCGGTGCGTCCCTACGAGCCTGTACGTGCCGGGGAAAGCCTGGGGCACTTGCTAGACGTATAGCGAGTTTAGCACATGCCCTCACGCGTGCTCTGTGCATCGTCGCACATGCTAGACACAGGTGTGGGGCTACATGCCTATAAGTGTACGACCCACCCGTTGGGTCGGGTTTCGTTTCCTGGGGTAGGTCGAGTCTGGATTCGGGTCGGAACCAACCTAAATCTGACTCCTAGAGCTCACGCGCCTCTTCAGTGTGAGATCCACGTGCCTTCATTCTTGTTGTCATGATCCTCCCCCGCGCGTGCAATGCACGCGCTTGCGGGTTTGGAGCCTTTATTCTCTGCCCGAATTCTCTACAACCAGGTCTTCCGACCCGATTGCCGAAAACCTCCATTTCTAGCCATATTTCCAACAGATTTCGATTGGAAAATTTAATGTGAACCTCCTTCAATCATCCTAACTCGATTTTATGAAGGATAAATGCTCGAACCGGTCGAATTGAACATCCAGAGTCACGGCCCTCATGGCCAATTTCGGAAATCCTATTTTCTGGTGACAGCAATGCACAATATATATATCAAAACATAGATCAGCATACGTAGAACACATATATGCCATTTGTTTAGATCAATTTGTCCTTACACTTGACAGATCTAAGATCCAAGGTCCGGTCAATATTTGGGCCGAAACCTTTAACCTCGGTTTTCATGGCCCTATTGTGCTCAAAAAATTCAATAAAAAATATATTTATGCTCTACGAATCATGGGCAACACAATGGTGTTTTCAGATTCACGAAAATTATCCACGATTTGAATCCTAAATTTTATGCCCTATATTTTTTTATACCCGAAAATCATTCCAAAAATTATTTTTAATTAATCCAACAATTGCTCTGATACCAATGTTAGAATTTTTGGATTCTCATGCGCAGCAAAAACATAGAATAATTTTCAAAAAAATAAAATGGATCAGGTATAGGATACCTCAATATGTAGAATCTTCTAGACCAATCGAACAGTATGTCCCTCGATCGGATCTCGTAGCAGAAATGGTGATCACGAGGTTAATCGAATCACCCTACAGTGTCACAACGCTGCAACCCTCAATTCGGTGATCTTAATGACGAGAGAAATTTTCCTACACTAAAATTTCTCGTTCCCCCATTTTTAATCTCTCTAGAAATGTGTATCACACAAATACAAACCCTAGTCCCCTTCTCTCTCCATAGAAGGAGAAGAGATAGCATCTCACTTAGGGCACACTTGTGAATTAAGGAGATATAATTAGGGTTGGTTAAGGGTGATTAATGGGATAATGGGAGTTACTCCATTATCCCATAATTACCGAAATGCCTCACAATGGGCATAAAAACCAACATTAGTTATAGATGTGAAAACCTTACACTTCTCAATTAGAGCATTCAACTTCTCCTTGGAGCAGAAAAACTCTACATAGGCCTTCTGATAAACATATCCACCTGGCCCGCCCCATCCTGCAAATATGTATAGGTGACCCATTAGTAAAAGACGCAAAATTTAAGAAATCATGTTGTGCACTAATTTTACATTGTTACAGAGGCATACATTGCTCAAAAGGAAGAACTAGAACAGGTTATTGACAAGACTATTGTTAACCACTAATTTCAGAAAGATTGAGGGTTTCACAAATTGTGCATTGATAATATATACAAGGAAAGGGTATGAATGAATAAGATACTTCAAATACGAGCTCAGCTTTGACCCAATAAAAGGTCAACTCCATCTCTCTCATTTGTTAAATGGTCAAGCCTAGGCCTTATTTTAGTGCCTTCTAAAGCTTGGCTCATCTTGCAAACAGGCTGTAACTCCGAAAATATGGTATTAGAAATTTTGTTAAATATCTTTATAATATAATGGAAAATTTTAAATTTTATTGATTTTTGATTCTGGGGTATTAAATTGGAGTTTTAGGTATATTTAATATATCCGTGTTTACAAATTCGAAGTGCATTCCTTTGTTGTAAATTTGGAGTTTTAATATATTATGGGTATGAATAATTATGAATATATATTTATTTATTTAAATAAAAAAAAAAAGAGATTGGCATGGAATAGGGGAGAAAATTCATGAGAGAAGGAGAAACAAATGGGCACATAGTGGAAAGGTAAAAAGACCAATTTGCCCTTAGAGCCTAAGTGAACACTTAACATAAGAGAGGGGTAAAACGGAAATTTTACCCCCAATTTGATGTCCACGAGTTGAAGGTCTTCTTCATTTTTTTTCCTTTCTTTTTTTTTTCTTTCTCTCTTTCATGCAACTGCTTCTTTCTCTCTCGCTCTCTGTCTCACTCTCACTCAAATCTCTCTCTCTTTAATTTTTCTACTGACCATCCTTTTTTTGCATTAAACACAGGGACATCCAAATTCTTAAATCAATTCTAGAAATGAAGGATTAAATGGTTGAAATCTAGGGTTTTACGAAGGGAGAAAATTAGAGTTTTTGAAATCCAACCCCAAAACGCAATCCAATCTTCAAATCAAGGTAATTTCCTAAACCTAATCTTGGGTTTAACTTCATTTTTGCTAGATTTAATTTGTATTAGGGAGATTAAAGAAATTGCCTTAGAGAACCCTAGGTCTACGAATTACAGAGATTTTAGAAAAATCAGAGTAAACATTTTTTTTCTATATACATTTGGTGTTATTAATGACATTAGGACGTGCATTCATGATTTTTGGACAATTAGGAGTTTGAAATGTTTTGATTCCTTTCTACGGATTCTTCTAGATCCAATCATGATTTATAATGTGCATGAATTTGCTTTAGAATCAACACTAATCAGAAAGATAAAGCTGAAAATGAATGGAGTAAGACTTTATTGGACTAAATTGTGGAAATTGGGAGTGGGTACCCTCCTTAGAGGTGAGTGGATAGCTATATTTCATATGCATGAGAAATTACTTTCAATCATGGTTTCTCAATTGAATTTTTAAATGAGTTTGTGGAATAGAATTATAAATGTTTTGTGATTGTGGTGAGTGTTGAAATGGATTTTGTGACAAAGCCATGACTCTTGAATTTGAATGATGATTTATTTGCACCATGTTACGATTGAATACTCTTATAAATTGTGAAATGTTGCTCTATTTTATACATTGAGTATGAATTGATTATGAAATTGAATGTGGTAACATGGTGCTAGAAATGAAATGACTATAGTCTAAGTCTTGCCACAAATTGGGCCATCAGGGCGGCGTGGTTATGGCTAGTTAAATTGGCTTAGGGGTAGGTAGGTTGGAGAACCTCCACCAGCCACCGGATAACGTGGTAGTACCCTACGGACCTTTGGGCTAACGCCAAGAAAAAATGAGATTTTATAAAAATTGTGGGAAAAAAAACCCTTGGTAGATCCTACCAACGGCCATTGGTAGGATAATGCTTTTGGCACATCCCAAAATTATGAAAAAAAATGAATATAGACAGTTTGATTTGATTATATGAGTAATGGTGGTTTGATATGAATGATTTTATATGAATTAATTTCTTTATTGCATTAAATTATATTTGATACATATATTTGGCATTATCACTTTCACTCCTCATTTATATACTATATACCATTGCACTATACTCACTGGGTATTTAAAATACTCATCCCCTCATTTTTAAAAATTCTTTCCAGAGGAAGTATAGAGTGAAGATGTTTACTAGTGTCGATCGAGGCTTGTTTTTGGTTGATTTTGAGTAAGTATGGATTATGTAATCATTTTGGGAGTTGTAGATCATCGGACCATGGAAAAGAAGTTCTGTACATCTCATATCGTGCGGATTTTACTGATATTGATTAAATTCTTCAAGCAAGTATTGGAAAAATCCTAACGACTATGATTTGGGATTTCATTCTTTTGCATGAAATTATTTTTGAGAAAATATTTTATCTTGTATTGAGACATTTGGATTATAATGATATATTTTGATATATTATTCTGGTTTTATGAGTTTTATGAACTGTCTAAGAATTCTGCATTGGTTGAGATGGCCATACTGCATATATGCATCTACAGGGATTTCCCGATTGTGTGCCAATGCATGCATGTGTGTACGGGGATGGGCCAGATGGGTCCCTTGCATGGGTGTTGTGTATATGATTTCTTATTTTGATGGATTTTATATTTTGAAAGATTTATTGTACAATTGGAATGATTTACGCTATCCCGGTATATGGGGAGGTCATGTCCGTATACCGAGATAATGCAGCAGTTGTTGCGTGCTCGACTCGAGGGTCAAAGCATGACAATTCTATTGGTATCAGAACCAAGTTCATGATTTTGAATGTTTTAAGGTTTGAATTTTCTCCAAATGTCCCCGATGGTTTCCAAAGGTTTTGAAATGTATGTTGTTTTGAAAATTTTGATTTTTAAGGATTTACTCTTAAGAAATGTACAGAACTTTCCATGGATCCTTATGGACTAAATTTTATTTTTATTTTTAGGTGGTTAAACGTTTAGTATGATACCTAATATAGTGAGCTCAAGACGGTGTTTCTTCTTGTAAGAATCATGCCGCCTAGACGAAGGATGAGGAACATTAGTGAGATTCCCCCACGTGAGCGCAAGGATGAATCATCCTCACATGCTCTAACTTCTCTTCTAGCTGCCACAAGCACACACTAGGTTCCTTCCACCAGTATTCCCCCACCTCCTATAGCAGTCCTCAAGCAAGTGATGGAGTGGTGGATCTCTTTTGAAGCACAATATCAAGCTCCGCCTCAACCTTCTATTCCTTTGTCGATTCCTCCTTCTACACCAGTTATGGCACCTAGTGTTCCAATAACACTTGCTTACTAGTTGTTGTGTCGATCGATCGTCCTACGATTGATTTGTCAAAGCTACTCAAAGAGGCGAGGCAGCTAGGATGTGAAACTTTTTCTAGCGTCTGTGATGCCTCAATGGCCAAGGAATGGATTTGTCGAATTCAGGAATTTGTCATCGACATAAGGTTAACTGATGACATGAAGTTGTGGGTGGCAGTGAAATTACTGGATAAGGGAGCCAGAACCTAGTGGGAAAATGAGAAGGCCAGGGCAAACACACCTCTTTTGGGCAAATTTTTTAAGGGTTTTAGAAGAAAAATATTACACTCGGTTTTATAGGGACATGAAGAGAGAGGAATTCTTCAAGCTTGTTCAGGGAAATAAAACTATGTTTGAGTATGAGGCAGAGTTGAGAAAACTTGCTACCTATGTTCCGGAGTTTATGAACTCCGAGGAGTCCCTATGTGCAAAATTTGAATCGGGACTGAATCTGAATATAAGGGAGAAAATTTCAATCACAAAATGGCAAACTTTCCAAGATGTCTTGGATTTGGCCTTAAGGGCCGAGAAAATGGTGATAGAAAGGGGGAAAGTTCGAGTGCATGGGAAGAGGAAGAGGCCCAGTGGTTTTATACTAAGCCAAGGTCCCAAGAAGAGCAGGAGTGTGGGCTCTTTTAGTGGTGGATCTGTTTCAAGACCGGTTGGCTCTCCACAAAGCTAACGCGTGTCCCAATTTAAAACTCCTACTTCTGGCACTATTTCGAGAAGCCAATCAACAGGAAATAAGAAGGAAAAGTGCAAGAACTGTGACAAGTTTCATTTTGGGGTTTGCCAAACACCCAAGAGGTGCTGCTACTATGAAAAGGAAGGCCATTTCCGCAATGTTTGTCCAGAATTGGGACGAGGAGGCCAAGCAAGTAGGGATCACCCTAGTAGATCTATAGGCAGCCAAGCAAACACTTCTATTCCATCTCCAGCTGGCACACCACAAACGGGGATTGGGAGCAATACTGTAGCTGCTCCAACCCAGCGACCCCAAACGAGAGCATAGACCAGGATTTATGTTATGACCAATGAGGATGCCCAAAACAACCCTGATAGTCACAAGTAAATTTTCTAGACCTTAAATTTGGTGATTTAGGAATTTGAATGTGAATATGATGAAATTATGATTGCTTGACTCTGAATTTGTGAAATATTAGTGATATTGCATGATATTAAGGTGAATAGAGGTGATTTTTATAATTGATGATGATTTGATGACATTGAGGATTTTAAATTCTGGTTGTGTTCGGTTAATTTAGGAATTGATCCTTATTTTTTGTATGTATAGGTATGATGAAAATTTTTGGAGTTGATGCTCGTTTTTAATTGATACCGGATCTAATAACTTTTTTGTGAGTATTGAGTTTGCTAAGCACTCGAATAGACCCTTAACCCAACTCGAAGATAGTTATTGACTGTCACTCTATTGGGGGAACGGTTGTACAGAAACATCGTGTTCAAGGCCTGTGAAGTAGAGGGACTTTGATGCTATATTGGGCATGGATTGGAGCGGCATGGTTAAGACCGGTTAAATTGGCTTGGGAGTAGGTGGGTTGGAGAGCCTCCACCAGTCGCCGGATAACATGGTAGCACCCCATGGAACTCTGGGCTAACGCCAAGAAAAAATGAGATTTTATAAAAACTGTGAAAAAAAAAAACCTCTGGCGGATCTGCCAACGGCCATTGTTAGGATAATATTTTCGGTACACCCCAAAATTATGGAAAAAAATGAATCTTTTTGATGTGATTATATGAGTCATAGTGGTTTGATATGAATGATTTTATGTGAATGAATTTTTTTATTCCATTAAATTATAATTGATATATATATTTGGCATCATCACCCTCACCCCTCATTTATATATTGCATACCATTGCACGCTATTCACCGGATATTTAAAATACTCACCCCCTCATTTTTAAAAATTCTTTCGAGAGGAATTATAGAGTGATGATATCTACTAGTGCCGATCGGAGATATATTTTGATTGATTTTGAGTAAGTATAGATTATGTAATCATTTTGGGAGTTGTAGATCAGCAGACCATGAAAAAGAAGTTCTATATTCTCTATATCTCAAATCATGTGAATTTTACCGATACTGATTGAATTCTTTTAGCAAGTATTGAAAAAATCTGAATGACTATAATTTGAGAGTTCATTCTTTTGCATGAAATTATTTTTGAGAAAATATTTTATTTTGTACTCGGACATTTGGATTATAATGATATATTTCAATATATTATTCCGGTTTTATGAGTTTTATGAACTGTCTGAGAATTCTGCACTGGCTAGGATGGCTACATTGCATGCATGCATGCATATACAGGGATTTCTCGATTGTGTGCAGAAGCATGCATGTGTGTTCAGGGATAGGCCGGATGGATCCCTTGTATGCGTGTTGTGTATATGATTTTTTATTTTAATAGATTTTATATTTTGAAAGATTTATTATACAATCGGAATATGTTGCACTATTCTGGTATATGGGGAGATCATATCCATATGCTGAGATAATACAACAGTTGTTGCGTGCTCAACTCGAGGGTCGGGGTGTTGGAGACTTGGATTTACAATGGGCAGTACACAGATAACTAACCTTCTTTAGTTAAGAAGATAGCAACTGAGTATAGAATTTAAATGGTCAAATGTTAAATTTTCTTTAATATTTTTAAAACGGTAATAGGCTGGCCAGGTTGTGAATGTGCTTGAACTATAAGCAAATCTGTCAAGCTCAAGCCAAGCAGTCAGAGTTTAAGATTAATGTGGCACTGACAAAAAAAAAAAAAAAAAATCGGGAAAGTGAAAAAGTCACTTTCCCAATTCTTCCACTCATTCTCTCCCTCTCCCGGTTTACTCTCTCTCTCTCACGAATTCTCTCTCCCATCACTTTCTCTCATCTCTCACCCCCAATCTCTCCCTCTCTGTTTCTTTCATTCTCTCCCTCTCCCGACTCTCTCTTTCTCTCTCTCTTTATCTCTTTCTCATCCTTACTCTCTGTTTCACTCTCCGTTTCTCTCCTCTCCCGTGCACGCGCGAATGGGTTCTCTTCACCCTTTCCCGAGCGCGCGACAGTAGCACTGTCCTTTCCTTGCTCGCACACTCGCGCTTTGCTCTCTCCCTCTGCCGAAAGCTCTTCTGCAGCCCTCGCAGGAGCCCAAGCCAGCAGTAGCAAGAGACATTCGGAACCCTAGGCCGCGACCTGCATTTCATCCCCTATGCAGGTAAGAACGATTCTCTTATCAATAGTTTAGGGGTTTTGATTCTCTTGGAAATTAGGGCTAATTGCTAAAGTGTGCTTCGGTTTGGAAACATTACAGTGGTCTGGACCGAGTTGTAGACACACGGACGCTAGAGCTGCAAGCTGCGAAACCCTAGGTAAGAGAAATTCTAGTTCCTTCAGAAATTTGAATGAGTTTAGTCCGAATTTAGAATGAGAGATTTGTATATATTCTGAAAATGTCTGAAATTTGAAAAGAGTGCATTTTCCCGAATTTTGATATGTGATTTCTAGGGTTACGTCTAAATTCTACATGAATTTAGGTTGATTAAATACGAAAGAAACGTGTTAGATGAAATTAGAACTTATTTGGCTGATTAGAATAGATTTTCTTGAAATTTGAATTGAAATTGTGGATTATTGGTCTAGGTTGACCTTTTTGGAGCTTGAAAGGAGATTTCTTGAGTATCGATAGAGTATAGGGAGTGGATACCCTCCCTAAAAGGTGAGTGGATGGTCCGTTGTGTTATAAATGAGCAAATGAGTTTAAAATTGTTTTATAAATGATTTTGTAAGATTTTTCATGTTTTATATCAATTGTTTTGTGATCGTGGGATGTCCGGACTGGATTGTGAAGCATGAATGCATCCATTGTATTTATAAATGCATATGTGCCATATGTGATTTGATGTTGCTCTATAAATTGCTATGACACGAAATTGATGATTGGTTGCTAGAAATTATGGCACATGACTTGAGAAATGACATATTTGATAAATGCATGGTGCTATTAGTTAATGGCTATAGTCATTCCCTCCACGGAGCGACCCGACGGGGTGGCGTGATTGGGGTTTTATTACGAGAGAGGTATACGCGGCCTCTGTTCTATCACGTCGGACTATCCGGATTGCACCTCGGGGAGGTCCGAGCCAACGCCAAGGAAGGGGGTAGTGTTTGAAATATTGAAATGGAAAACCTCTTGGCGGGCTTTCGTCTTGGTTCGGCCAAACGCAAGACGGAAGTAATTTCGATGGGACCCTTGTGATTTTCTGAAAGAATACTTGATGTGGATGCATACTTTACGAATTACCTGATTTATTGAAAAATGTTTCGACATATATGAAATGTTATTTGAGATATACTTAACACTCCCACATTCACCCCTCATTTATCACACAATTATACCATTGCACTCCACTCACTGAGTATTTCCCAATACTCACCCCTCCCTTTAACATTTTTCAGAGGAAATTTAGATCTGCTGCAGAAATTGGAGCTAGGGAGGATTTATTCCGCTGACTTGTGTAGGTACATAGAAATGCAAGTTCATTTTGGTTGATTTTGAAATCCATGGAATGAAAGACTTGTATAACTCTTTTGGTATGGATTAAATTAATACTTGTTTCATATATAAGAGCAAGTATTAATGGAATCCTTACATGGTTTGTACGAAACTTGTTTATTTTCTTTTAAACTCTCATATGGGACATTTGGATTGAAATCCTGAATTTCGATACTTTCTTTTGGATTTGTGAAGTTCTGTACATCTCATAACGCTTGGATTTTACTGACGCTAGCTCGTTTTTCCATGCGAATGTTAGTAAAATCTTGCGATTATGATTTGAGACTTCTTTGTTTTAAATGTTTTAATTATGCTGAGAATTCTGGAATGGCTGGAATTGTCAATTTTTGCATGTATGCATGTACAGGAACCCCCGCCCCATTCACGTGTCGATGCATGCTCGTGTGTACAGGGATGGACCGGATGGGTCCTTTATATGTGTATTGTCATATGATTTTTCCCATTTTTGATGGAGTGTGTATTGGATGAGTTTTGAACTGATTTGTAGCCTTGCGGAGTCCCGGTATAAGGGGAGGTTCTGCCTGTGTACCGAGACAACGCGGCGGTTGTTGCGTGGTCGATCCGAGGATCGGGGCGTGACAATTAATCTCAAACATGTGAAGCTTGAACTTCTCAAAACTTGGCTCTTTTTCAGCCCCAACTCGATGTGAAATTCCACTTTATTGAGTAGCTGAGAGATGTAATATGTACATACAATAATAAAATCAGATATATAGTCATAATTGGCTCAGTTAAGGGAAACCTAGTCAGAAACCCATATTCCATATGAAGATAGATCGAGAACATATATGCAGAAAACCAGATCATTTTTCATATGAAACATCGTGCAAGCATAGTAATGCCATATGCAGCATATGCTTCCTGAATGCCATAACTTATTTGGGTATTTCCACAACATAATATCATGGAACACTAGAAAGAGAAGACAGATTTAAATAATTGTCTGAACAAAAGAGTAAGATAGCAACTAGCAGGCCACAAACACCGATCATCCCATTCTTAAATCAGAAGAAAGCTACCCCTAAATAAGATCTTCAAGCAACTGGATTGATCCATTAAATAGGAGAATATAATGTGTTCAAAGATAAGTTTCACAGATTAAAAACCTGAAAAGTACCACTGAGCACACAATGCAGGCCTTACCAAAAGAAGGGGAGTCAGACTTATCCCCATGTACTTCCGGTTGACTGGTGATCGAAAGAAAACCCTTCCTATTGATGTTTCCCAGCGGTTGATTAATAATCTTGGTCTCAAGCTGAAGTCCGTCTAGTTCTCACCAGGGACTACTTCTCAAATTCCCTAGGCACCACTTTGTAAATCTCTGAAATGTTGCAATTGAAGATGAGCCACATGTACAAGAGCAACCACAGCAATTGTCTCACAAGTGTTTTTCCAATTCCATACAGTTGGAAGACAGAAAGTTACCTCATGAGTATCTTCTAAGATTTCAAGGGGACAGCCCACTCTTCATGCGGTTTCTTGTCACGTGCTCATGGACGCATAAACTGATGGGAGAGTTGCAATCAGTAATGGCGGCAAAGTAAATTGTAGAAAATATGATTTCAGGTTTTTGCCCGGGGGGGAGGGAGGGAGATTTTTCAAAAATAAAATTTTATTAAAACAGAATTACGAGCAGTTACCCATGTAACAAACCCAGGTTATCAAACTTATTGATTTACAGTTGTTTTTACATGTACTGGAATCATAGGATTGGCATGGGGCATCTTTAGAACATTAGTGCAAAAACACAAACATGATGAGAACTTTTTGGTCTTTGATCCTTGTTCAATGTCTTAAATCCAGCAATTTTTCTCTTCATTTTGTTTCTTTAGTTATGGTCTTCATTCAAAAGGCGTTTTTTGTAACTATTGAAAGCAAGTTATTACTTTTCTCTGTGAATTTCAAAGCATATGGAGATCTCAGTGTCACAACAGCGAACTGTTATGACCTGGGTCGTGCCCTTAGCATAGCATACAATGTATATATGATAACTTAGCTTGTGAGGCAATATTATTACATGTTATGCCTATTGTCAATAAAGAAATGATGCGTGTAATACCCAATTAAAAAAAATAAAAATAAAAAAAAATAAAAATAAAAATAAAAAACAAAATTTGGGCTTAAAGCCCAATTTTCTCTCTCTTTTCTCCTCTCTTCTCTCTTCTCTCTCCCTCTTCTTCTCTCCCTCTTTCTTCTCTCTTTTCCCTTCTCCCCGCCGCCGTGTCTCTTCCCCTCCCGCTGCCGCCGCCGCCGCCAGCACCGCCGGTCACCACCAGCGCCACCCACAGCCGCTGCAGCTTCCCCCCTCCCGCGAGCGAGCCGCTGCAGCTCCTCTCTGCACGAGCGCCGCTGCAGCTCCTCTCCTTCGCACAACAGCGCGCGAGCTAGCGCAAGCCAGCGCGCGAGCCCAGCACGAGCAGCCCTCGAACAGCGCTCGATCAGCGCACGAGCAGCGCGCGACACCCAGCGCGCGACCCAAGCGCGCCCTTGCGCGCCTCTGCCCGAGCCCCGGCGCACCTCCAGCACGAGCGCAAGCACTCCAGCGTGCGACCCACTGCGCGAGTGCTTGATCCAGCTCGCGAGCGTGACCCCAGCCACTGCGGCCCAGTCCAGCACGCGGCCCAGTCCGGCCCGCGGCCCACCAGGCCCATCAGGCCCGCCAGCCCACCAGCCCGCGGCCCACGGCCCGCGACGGCCCGTGACAGTCCGTGAGCCTCTGCGAAGGTAAATGACTCTAAGTTTCGATTTTCGCACTTGGGTTTCGAAATTCTTTAGTTTTGAAAACATTCAGGTTTTAGACCAAACCAACAAGCGAACGAAAGCTAAATTCGAGATCCGAAGAATTCTAGGTGAGAGAAATGAAATCTCAACCCTTGAATAAATTTTGTCAAATTAGGTAGCATTAGTTGATTTGTTTATAAATTGAGGAATTTAGGGTTCGTACGAAATTAAGAAAAAAACGATAAACCCTGAAATAGTCGGAAATTGATGAAAATCGTGATGACTTGATTAGGTTGGCTTTCTTGGTGACTCGATTGAGGGGCGCTTTGTTTTGCGTATTTTGGTGTTATTGGGGAGTGCGCTACCTTCCCCAAAATCTGTGAGTGAGATTTATTTCAATGCTTTTGTTTAATATTTAAATCCTGTTTTACAACATTTTGATAATGAGCATGATTTGTCGTATGTTGGAAATGTTTTGACTGGTTTTAAAATTGACTTTTGTGAACTGTTGGAGTGTCCAAAAACTGTATCGAATTATGAAATTATGCATCCATGTGGTTGAAATGTATAATGTGCCATTTTATGCTATATGTTGCATTGGTTTATGAACCTGATTTCGGCACATTTTGATATGATATTGGTTTTGGTCTTGAGGGCTTTGATATGTATTGTTCCGTAGCTACGAAGGACACCGTGAGAGGCGCTTTGGTGGCGTCCGGATATGCCTAGGCCTGGGGTATCCCACGAGTTGTCGTGATTTGATTATCTACACGGTACTAACCAGGTTGAACCCGAAAGGGGGAGGATTTGGATTTGGATTGGATATCCTCTCCAAGTCTAGCACCTGGACGAGATTCGTCGCCAACGCCGGGGTAGAGAGCACTTTAAAGAAATTTGCATATAACACCCTCGGTGCGCCTGTCATAGGTCGCGGTAGACCTCTGCCAGGACATTTTCGGCTGGCAGCTCTATGATTTTAAATGATGGTACTTTGGATGCATATTTGACTTGAAAATGCGTGAAGTGATATATTGTTGAAATGAAAAGCATGATAATTTGAAATATGATTTATATACTTATGTTTTGACACTCCAGTTTCACACTCCATATTTGATGACTGCATTGACCCACTCACTCACTGAGTATTCTTTCCCAAGTACTCACCCCTCATTTCCCTTTTGTTTCAGAGATAGTATTTGACAAGGAGTGTCGCTTTTAGGACGCTCAGTTTCTTTGGGAGATCAGGTCTGGATTTGAGGAATTATTGTGTATTTCCGCTGCAAATTTGTATTGATGATGTATATGTATTTTGAGGTCTATAGATGACCATTTTTTTATAATTGTGGGATGACTGTATAAATATGGACATTTAAATTGTGGAACTCTCATGTCACTGCTTGACATTACATTGAGGCATCTCTTTTTCGTTGCGTCTGTATTTGGGAATGTGTCATGTCTTAGAAATGTTCTCTAGGATCGCTCGGTGCCTGCTCTAAATCACAGGAGGGGCGACTGGCGGCTGTTCATGCCTTCGATGGGGGCATGGCAGTAGAGGTCTGTGGTTAGGACTGTGGAGAATTGTTTGTTAGTCTTGCGTTGCCCTGGATTGTGCAGTAGGATGATCTGGTTTGTTGTTGAGGATAATATATGCATTTTGAGGCCGGGATGGCCCCTTTTGGACAGGTAACAGGTTTATTTTAATATGGGAGACCTCCGATATATGGGGAGGTTCTGTCCGATTTTCTGTAAAAATACAGCCGGCATCCAGGGTAACGGGCGGCTGCTCACGATCCCGGTTCGAGACGTGACAATGCGGAAGAGTATTTCACATTATAAATTATAGAAAGCGCCAAAAAAGTACGAAGCATTACTTAAGAAATACACAATGACTACGAAATCAAGTTCTGAAATCAAAATAACCTGATAGTTAGTGCCCCGTATGATGGATTACATGAATCTCCCGAGCGACCTTGTGGATACTGGTCCCAGGCAATAGTCCTTGATATGTAGCTTTTTGGACGATTAGCCCTACAAACATATGGCACCTATTCTCAGATGCCGAGGATGGTTCTACAGCGAACACTTTCTTAGAATCATGAAAATAAAGTCAAGATAGGCTGAAAAACAGCAGACCAAAATATAGGACGAATATCTTCTTTAACACGGAAAACATTTGTAGGGCTTCTCCACAGCTAGGTCCTTGAAATTTTGGATTCTTCAATCAACCCTAGGTTCTGCCAATTTGATTTCTGTTAGTAAGGCTCAATAGAAATTCAAGAGATGATCAGCCACAAAATTATAACTTCTTAAAGTGAGAAGGTTAGCAGAACATGAGAGGACCATTAATATTGCTAATGCTGATTTTTAGTGTGTAAAGATGCAATGTGTTGATCCCACTTGCAAGAATCCTTTTGCACATCTCTGTTCCAAGGTGAATCCCATAGGCTCTAACAGCTTCTTCATTATCTTTAATAGGCACCAGAGCAGAGGTAATCTCGGACGGTGTCTACAGCATGCATCCATAAAGTGCAGATTAGAATATCAGAATAAAAGGGTCTGCAATATCAATCAAATTAAATGGGAAACGAGGAAATTAATAGTTCAAACTTTTTTATAAGCAAAAGGATAATTTTTTTTATAAGCAAAAGGAAAATTTTTTAGGATATCTGTTGATGATGACATATTCGTTTAACGAGTGCAGAAATGAGCATCAGCTAGACAGAACGTCGGCAACTACTTCAAATCTACCGGTAAAACATAAAGTACAAATGATAGGATAGCATACCTTTGTTTTGCAAAATCCGGTCATGCGCAAGAAGCCTTTGTAGTTATTGATGGGCACAATGCCGGGACTATAGGGCAAGTGATTCTAATTTGACTGACAGTCATTAACAAACTTGAGGAAAATATTGGTATCATAGCACAATTGAGTAATGATGGGGCATCAACCTGCAAATTCCAGACCATCAAAGATACAAGATCCAGCAAAGGAAGGCGATGAAGAAAATTACTCTTGTGAATAACACTAGACTAGTCACATGGCCAGGTGTCACTCGCTCCCCCTCCCCTGACCTAAGTCACTTTTCAAGGTTAGTCCCACTCCCCTAGGTGGTACCGAAGCAAAGGGCTTTATGCCCTCCAATGAAGAAGGAAATTTATCTATTACAAAGGTATATTGGATATTAAAGAGAAGAAAAATATGCTTCGTCAGGGATGCTGTGATGTTCAGGTTGAATTAGATAGTATTAATACCCGAGTTCAGCTTGAGTGTGGGGTCAAACATGAGCTCGAGCTCGTCGAGTTTGTATTTTTCGAACTCGAACTCGAGTACGGTCAAGCTTAAAGTGTCGTTAGGTAGTGTTGTTGAATAGTTTTGATAATATATTTAAAAGAATATACTTATAAACATAATTTCATATATAAAAATTATTTAAAAAAATATAATTATATATAAAAATTATTTTTTAAAAATAAAATTAATAGATTTGGAGTAATTCATTGAGTTTTCGTACTCGAGCTTGAGTTGAGCTTTGATCGGGTAGCGTCACGGGTATCCGTGCACTACTTAGGTGCCAAAACAAGCCTAATCATATTCAAATGCCAAAAAAAATACTTTTCAGGAAAAAAAAAAAAAAAAGATAACTAACCGACATTTATGCCGTTTTTTTTTTTTTTTGCTTTTGCTGAACAGTCATTCAAGGCAGGTGTCGTGACATGGTACATCAGTTGTGATAGAAGCTTTCTTCAGTTTCAGGATTTCAATAAGATTTTTCCAAAGAAGTATCCACATAAAATATACGCGTTACTACTACTACAACCAAAAAATGGGTAAACAGCTGTCGGGAAAAAAAAGGATGTGCCTCTGCAAAGGAGGAAGAGAGTAAGATTTTGCTGAACAAACAAAACATGTACACCAGAGAGAGAGAAGCCTTTACCTGGATAACCCCGCTACAGTGATGCCAAAATAGTCGCCATATTTGGCACTGATGCGCCAAACCTGGTCAAATAAAATGAGAAATTAGTAATAATCGGGATCATGTATTTGAAGATAGACTGCATTTTTACAACTTAATTAAGAATTTAGTCATAACCAATGGTGAAGCCAGGGTGATGCGACGGTTGTTGCGTACTCAATCCGAAAGTCAGGACATGATAATTTTATTAGTATTAGAGTCAAATTCAATTTTAAATGTTTTGAAATTCTAAATAGATTTTTCCAAAGGTTTATAAAAATTTTCAAAAATTTCTAAAATGTTGGGTATTCAAAATATCTTTCAATGGTTTTTCAAACCCTCCTATGGGTCATAGGATATTGACACACCTCTAAACATAGGTGTCTAGTGTCATTTTAGAGTAGTAAACTAAAATAGCTTTTCTCTTGTAAATTATCATGCCTCCACATGGAAGAACGAGAAATATAAATGAAATTTTTTCTCAAGAGTATGAGGATGAGTCGTCCTCACATATTCTACCGTCTCCGGTGTCTACTTATCCGGTTCCTCCTACCAGGATTCCTCAACCACCACTCAATACTCTCCAACAATGGATTGAGTGGTAGAATATATATGAAGTACATCTCCAAACACCACCTCAAATATAAGTTCCACCACCATCTCTCAATCCAATAGTTCTACCGGTCCCTTTTACGGTGCTAGTAACACCTCCTACTTTGGTAGCTACACCGTCTACTCGACCACCCATTGAATTGTCTAAATTGTTGAAAGAAGTTAGACAACTTGGGTACGAGATAGTCTTGGATTCTAACGATCTTTTGGTGGTCAAGAAATGGATCAAGGTACAAGAAACTGTAACGGACATGAGAATTAATAATGAGATGAAACTTATTATGGCCATGAAATTGCTAGACGATGATACTAGTACTTGGTTGGATGGTATAAAGCAAAGAGCAGCCGTACCCCTTACTTTGAGCGAATTCCTTAGAGAATTCGATGAGATACCCGATTTGATTGGGATTTAAAAAGAAGAGAGTTTCTCCATCTCTATCAAAAAAGTATGTCGGTAGTGGAATATGAATTGAAATTTAGAAGTGTGTCCTCATTTGATTCGAAGATAGCAGCCTTCGAGGAGTACAAGTGCTTCAAACTCAAGGATGGCTTGAATCTAAACATTCGAGAGAGGATGTCAGTTACGGATAATCATACATACCGAAATGTACTACAATTGGCCTTAAGGGCTCAGCAAATGGTACTTGAAAGAGGCAAAATTAGGGAGTATCATAGGAAGAAGAAGAGATCCGGCGGGTTCATACCGGGCCAAAGCTCCAAGAAGTGCAAGGGTGCCAGCTTTTATTGTGGTGGTTCTTTCTCGAGGTCAATTGCCACTCTTCAAAACCAATTGTTTATCGAGCCAAATGCTCCTAGCACTAGTACTAGATCAGAAGAAGGCAAAACAAATTTTTACACAAATTGCAAGGGATATCACTTGGATCCATGTAAGGGATCCAAAAAATGCTACCATTACAGGAAAGAGGGTCACTTTAGGCACTCTTGCTCCGAGTTGAATGCAGAAAGGCTAGGGAATCGGCAAAATCAGAGTCCTTCTAATGGCTTTAAAGGTAGCACGAGTACTATTTTAACACATCACACTAGCGCCACTTCGAGAATAGAGACGGGAAGCAACACTATAGCCAACTTTACTCAACGTCCCCAACCAAGGGTTCGGGCGAGAATTTATGTCATGACAAATGAAGAGATTCAAGTCAATCCGGGTATGGTCACTAGTGAAACCCTTTGAAAAATTGATTTTGATAATTTAGAAATGCAATATATGTGATACATGGTTATGATTTGAAGTATATTGATAATATAATATTCATAGAATTAGATACTTTTATATGATTTAAATGGGCTTAAGACACAAACAGAAAAATTATAGTTTTATGTTTAGTTTTTAAGTGAAAATTAGAATTTTCACAATACGAGAAGTATAAATCAAGATTCGACCATTTTTCTATGACATGATGTGTTAGAAAATTTATTGAAAAGTTAGGAATTATAACATATTGAGAAGAACTAATTTGTTCTAATGTTGGTATATTATTTAATGATTAATTTATGATCAATGTCTTATGCTAAGACATTCAGAATCAAAGAAGAGGTTGGATTTTGTTTGATTTGGAATTTATGAGTGATTGCCCTCGCAAAATGTGCGTAGACGAATCGTTGTACTTTTAAATAAGAAAAATGATTTTTAAAATTCTTTTATAAATAATTTATATGATTTTGTATCATATTTATGATTGTGGGATGTCCCGAAATGAGAATTTGAAATATATATATGCATCCATTTTATTTATGAATGGAATATATACTATAAATTATTGGATATTTTATTTACGAATGTTGTAAAATTGGTTAGTATCCTTTTCATGAAACATGACATATTAAATGAAATTGGAATGTTTGTGAAATGTTGGTATATGCATGGTAAATGGTTATAGTCATTCTCTCTATTGAGTGACCCGACAGAGTGTCCTGGTTAGGATTATTAGCAAAGGATGGTAGATGCACCCTTCTGTGCTCCGTTATACTCTCCGGTTGTACCACTGGTGAGGTACGAGTTAATGCCAAGGAATATGGATGCAGTGTTGCGAATCAAATGAATTGAAAACCTCTTTGCGGGTTTCCACCGGTGTTCGGCCAAATTTTGGGTAAAAATAATTTATTTAAGGAGACCCATGATATTTGAAAAATATGAAAATTGTGGGTGCGTTCTTTTCAATTATCATGATTGTTGGAACTATATTATTTGATCAATTGTTTGAATTTTATGATTTTGATACTCTCACACTCATCCCTCGTTTATTGTCACAACTACGCTATTGCACTCCACTCACTAAATATTTTTATACTCACTCTTCTTATTTTCTTGTTTTATAGGAATCTTGAATTTGGAGTACTAGCTGACCCTCATACCGGATTATTGTTGAATCCTAGTTTTGTGAAGATTCCTATTGCCAGTACTGGCACTTACTTTGGATGAGATTTTTTTTAGGAGATTAGTTGAACCCATATAAAGAGTATTCTTTTGAATTGTAATTAAAATTTCACCTAAAATTTCACCTAGTCACCCCATTCGAATTTCTAAACTTTAAACTCTACTTGAACTATTTATATTTTACATTATCAGATTTTCTTTTAAAATTGTGAATTTTTATTGGATTTAGAAATTATCAGATTGATCATATACATGCCTTTGAGATAGAGATGAATCGAGTGGATCTTTTGGATGCTGTTGTATTGTTTTGAAAACAAGATGGATACCGATAAATGTCTAGCATTGTCCCGATGTACGGGCAGGGCTTACCCATATACCGGGGTAATGCGACAATTGTCGTGCGCTCAATCTGAAGGTTGGGGCATGATAAAAAATTCTGACATCGCCATTAGCCACTACAATTAAAATGGGGCATTTTGAGAATCAAATGAACAATCTCTTGGACCTAAAATTAGAATCATACCTACTAGTTCGATTGTGCGCGCCTGCTTAGATTAGTGGATATCTTACAATGGGACAGGGCAGAGAAGCAATAGGCAAATTACAGAGAATCAGTAGCCAAAAAAACAAACAAATGGCATGCATCTTGATTCAAAAAGTAATGTAGAATCAAGGAGGACTGAGATTAGATCTTGGTGAAGGGTATAGACTTACCAAGTCGAGAGCGCAGGTGAAACCACCTTTGATCTGAACAAACTTGTCCTAGCCGTGAGGAGGGTCACCGCGAAGTACAAGAACAATTTGGATGCCATTGGACTTGATGGTGTCGAGGGCATGGTCTATCTTCTCGACATGCATGTTGGCGCAGGTGAGGTGTATCATGGTCTCGATGCAGATCATGTTCTGAATCTTGTTGGCAATGTCCAGTGTCAGATCTGATATGGAATCCCTGGCACCCCAGGTGATGTCACAGAAGGAAGGGTTGTGCGCCACCATCCGATCCATCCTCTCGAACAGGTTGTCCACTCCATCCTCTGTCTTGGGTAGGAACAAATCAAAGGACAACACCACTCTCCCTTCCTTCGCTAATGCCTCTCTGATCTTCTCTATCACCTTCATTTTCACTCCAAATCTAGATCACAAACACTACATAGAACAGAACCTCACGTTGGCTATCGGTGACAATCGGTTGGCTATCGATGAAGTCTTGGATGTTTTAAGCTCCCAGTGACGTTGCAATTCGCAATTTGATCAAGAGGGCTACATACTCAGCCTGGTTGTTACTCGTTTGAAAATCAAACAGAGTGCATACTCGGCCTTAAAATTGTCCAGACCCCAGGAGTATGCCCCGACCCTCGAGTCGAGCAGGCAACGACCAACATATTATCTCGACATACGGGCAGAATCTCTCCATATACCGTGACAATACAGGGCATTCCATCTATTCAAACCTATTTTCAAAACTATTTAAAATCATATAAAAAACCAACTCGATCCATCCAATCTCAATAGCATGCACGAGGCCAACCCGGCTATTTCAATTCCAATGCATACTCTAAACCAATACAGTGAACAAATAAATTTTCAAAAAAAAAATTTCAAAATTCATAATAAAAGTACAAATGTCCTACATAAACAAAAATAAGTTCGCAGAAGTAAATTTAACATCATTTACAAGGTTCCAAATAATCTAAGAGTAAATTCCACCAATACTTACCCACAAAAAGAAAATAAGGCAAGTATCAATCAAATCCAAACCAAATAAAAGTATAAAATTCTCCTTCCATGGATTTTACTACATTAATCTCAAAAATAGAAACTACACTATCAATACCTATCAAGGATCAGCAAAAACACTTCTCCAATCGTTTCAAACGAAGTCTTCCATCTAAACTTCCTCTGAAAAATGTAATAGCGAGGGGTGAGTATTTAAAATACCCAATGAGTAGAGTACAATGGTATGCAATGCATAAAAGAGGAGTGAAAATAGTTATGCCAAACAATCATATACAAAGTGCATTGCCATAAGTAAAAACATTGATATAAAATAGTTTATTTCAAACCACCATGACTCATTGAACAAAACAACAATTTACATTAATTTTCACAATTTTGGGATATGTTGAAATCATTATCCTACCAATGGTCGTTGATAGGATCCACTAAGGGGTTTCTCACTATTTTCTAAAAATCCCTTTCATCTTGGCGTTGGCCTGAAGCTCCGTAGGGTACATTCACGTTATTATGATGGCTTGAGAAGGCTCTCCAACCCACCTACCACCAAGCCAAGTTTAACAGCTTTGACCACGCCGCCCCAATGGCCCAGTTCATGGCAAGACTTAGACTATAGTCATTTTTCAATACCATGTTACCAAATTCAGTTTATAATTCAATTCAGACTCAAATTTCAATCTAAAGCAACAATACAGATTTCACATGAATATTCAATTGTAACACGATACAAATAATTCAATAATTTAGTACAAGAGTCATGGATTGATTCAAATTTCATTTGAGACACACCATATTCACAAAATATTATAAATCTAGTTCAAACTCATTTCAAAATTCAATTTATGAAATATTGTTGAAATTAGTTTACTCATTTATATGAGACATAACCGTCCACTCATCTCAGAAGGGTATTCACTTCCTATATATTATCAGCTCCAAAGAAATCTTCTTTCAAGCTCCAATGGGTTGTTCTAAACCAACAATAACAATTTTCGGGTCATTTCTCCTTAAATTCAAAAGTTTACAAATTTTTTCTAATTTTATTTAAACCCTAATTTCGAATATTTTCTTGTTCTTGTTCTCATTTTATTAATTTGTCATCATTTGCATCATTATAAAATCCATGTTAACAACTAACTCAACATCATACAAAAAAATCGTTTTTCATCTTGCACCTTGGAGGTAGCAAACAAAAGGCCCAAAAGGGTTGTGCACTAATCTTAGAGGTAAATAAAATAAAATTCATTGATGGGTCAAAGAGTTAATGGATACTGAGGCCATGTGTAAGCACGGAAAAAATATAATCACTTCAGTAAGAGCCCAACAAAAAGACTAGAACATGACAAGAACAATATATCAGTGAACATGATGATAATTACACAAAATGGAGGCACTTTAAGCTGTTCAAAGATACCAAGCGGGGGATTCCAGCACATATATCCCTATGCTTGTACAAACATGGGGATTAGTCAAAACCTACCAAAAAATGAAGCACCAAATATCTAATGCAAAAATCAAATACCCAAGAAAGCAAGTCAATAATAAAAGATTGTGTTGTCGATTGCAGATAAACGATCTCATAAATTGCAGAAAGCACGCAAACATTTTTCAAAGCTAAGTCCTGATTTTTTGAGTTCCAAATTTTGCCCAAAGTGTCGATCTAACAAAACCCTAATTAAGTGATACACAGGCGATTCGAGTATGGTTCGATGCTTTCAAACCTAATTAAAGAGAGAGAGAGTACTCACAGATCCCTGCTGCCCGGAGATGGTCGTGATGCTCAGTTTGTGGTTGTGCAACAGGCAAAGGAAAGACAGAACGAGATGGAAGGAAGAGAAGGAGAAAGAGAGATGGAGTGAAGGTGGGAGAGAGAGAAGCTGAAAGAGAAGGAGAGAGTGAGAGACAAGAGAGAAAAATGAGAGAAAAGGGTTTTGGGTAATGAGATTGGGAAAGTGGAGAGGGGAGAGGAAAGAAGATGGAGAAAGTGAAATGCGGAGGAAGAGAGAAAGACGAAATAGAGATAATGGGAGGGAGAAAATGAGTCTCGGATGAATAGGAAGGGAAATTGGGAAAGTTAAATGTTGACCTTTTTTTTTTTTACTTTCTCTCTTATTTCTTGGTGCTACAACACTTAATCCCCTAAAAAGAAATTTCGTTCTCGAAATTTAAAAGAAAATTTATACATCAAACAGTTAAGGGTGTTGTTTTCGCATCAAATCTTCAATCTGCTCTTCTACTTGGTTGTTTCTCCACAATACTTTTACCATTGGGATTTACTTATTCCTTGATTGCTTGAATTGTCGATCTATGATTTGTATTGGCTATACCTTGAAACTCAAGTCTTGATTTAAGTCTACTGGAGAAACTTCTAACACATGTGAGGGATCCGATAAGTATTTCCTCAACATTGAAACATGAAAAAAATCATGGATCCTCTATAACTCCAGTGGTAATTCAAGCTGGTAAGCCACATTTCCAATTCTTTCGAGGATCTTAAAGGGGCTAATATAACGAGGATTCAATTTTCCCCGTTTCTGAAATCGAATTATGCCCTTCCAAGGAGATACCTTCAAAAATACCATATTTCCAACTTCAAATTCCAAGGGCCTCCTCCTGTTGTCGGCATAACTCTTTTGTCGATCTTGAACTACCTTCATTCTTTCTCGAATTATTCTTACCTTTTCCTTGGTGGCTTCAATCAACTCTACACTTTCAATTTTCCTCTCACTAATGTCGTCCCAACATAACGGAGTTTGCCAATTCCTTCTGTAAAGAGCTTTGTAGTGAGGCATCCCAATACTAGCTTGATTGCGTTGTTATAGGCAAATTCAACTAATGGGAGATACTTGTCCCAACTCCCTTGGAAGTCCATAACATATGCCCTCAACATGTCTTCCAACATCTAGATTGTACACTCTGACTGTCCATCCGTCTGTGGATGAAATGCAGTATTGAATTTCAACTTAGTGCCCAAGGCCTCTTGTAACTTAGGCCAAAATTTGGATGTGAATTGAGGATCACGATCCGATATAAATGATACCGGAATCCTGTGGAGTCGGATAATCTCATCGAGATACAATTTAGGTAGCCTCTCCAAAGAGTAAGTGTTCTAGATTGTGAGAAAATGTATTGATTTAATGAGTCGATCAACAATCACCCATATAGTATCGTGTTGGCTCGGAGTACATGGCAGTCCCACCATGAAATCTATGGTAATATGCTCCCATTTCCATTCAGGTATAGGCAATGGTTGAAACATTTTGGTCGGCTTCTGATGTTCGGGTTACAAATTCAGCTATTTCCCGCTTTAACCCCAACTACCAATATGTTTCCTTGATGGTCCTGTACATTTTTTTACTCCCGAGATGCATAGCATAAGTCGAAGAGTCTGCTTCTTTAAGTATAGCCTTTCGAAGCTCATCATTCTTGATAACACAAATCTGTTTCCCATATACCACCATGTTATCCTCCCAGATATGGAAGTCAACACCTTCACCCTTGTGAATCTTTTCCATGATACTCTTTTGCTCTTCATCAGTTGATTGGAGCTCTCGTATATGATCCGCTAAGGTTGGTCGTACTTTGAATCTGGCTAAAAGTACACCATTGTCATCACTGGCCAACTCGACTCCTAATGTATGAAATCCTAATAGACATGAGAGATATGAACCACTATAGGAAAAATGGGTATTAGCGATGAAAAAATCTGTCACTGATACTCAATATTCCATTGGTGAAGACTATCACCAACGGATCAAATTCGTCGAAGAGGAGGTCGCTAATATTGACCCCGCAAATAAGTAACGATGGATATGCGATCCGTCGATATATTTTCTAACGGATTACTGATGGAAATTAATCTGTCGATAATTCCGTCAGTGAAATTGGAAGTTCACCGACAGAATGCTGTAGGAATAGCGACGAAATTTTGAAATTAAGATAATGATCCGTCGATAGATTTATCTATTTTATCGACGGCTCATCGACGGATTTCATTCTGCCCTCACTAATTCCTACGGAAATCTATCGTAATGCTTTGTCCACTAGAATGAGAATCCGATGGGTCACCGACGGATTTGTTTGTGACCAGTGTATTTC
This sequence comes from Dillenia suffruticosa, assembly GCA_033439265.1. Classification (NCBI taxonomy): domain Eukaryota; kingdom Viridiplantae; phylum Streptophyta; class Magnoliopsida; order Dilleniales; family Dilleniaceae; genus Dillenia; species Dillenia suffruticosa. The sequence goes on from JAVTVX010000009.1 coordinate 13,434,551, forward strand.
CCTCGAAAATCCGTCAGTAATTTTTTTTCCCCTCAAATATCCAGAATACATTTTTTGGCTAATCCAGAACCCAATACCTGTATACCTATGACATATAATTCCAAGCATCTGATCCAATCAATATATAAAGCTATGAAAAATACTAGGGTCATCACCATTTCAACAAAGGAATAAAATTGCCCAAATTGGTGCAACATCATACTTAAAAATTCATTTGTACAACACACAATGTAGATGAACTCAAATACATCTAATAGCTCAAAAAGATATACTATAATCTGTAACGATAAACACCATAGTCATGAAATAAATGAAAAAAAAAATCATCAATCTCACATACAAGGGAGATCAGAGTCTAGTGGCCGTGTGCTATCAAGGTCAGGTGGTGTAGGTGATATACCTATTTGTCCAAGAATTTTACAAATTTGTACTCCCATTTCCTGCCTCACTTGACATTGGACTTCCTGTAGCATTCTATTTCTCATTTCCTCTCTCATTTGAGATTGCACTTCCTGTAGCATTTGATGTCTCATATCCTGCATCATTTGATCAACCTCTTCCTTAGTATACATCTGACTCGAAGGCACGCATGGAGATTCTGGTTTGCTTGTCATCAACGCTTTCCCCAAAACCATAAAGATATCCCTTCATCGAACCCCTAGTAACCTCACACCACAATCCCGCATCATAGTCTGGTTGCGACACCCCATCTGAGCCATATTTCTCGTCAAGAAGTAGTTTATACTTACCCTACAACAAACATAAGTAATTACGTTTATCAATTTAATCATATAAAATATATTATGTAAAGTAGATGTTATAATGTTTTTTTCTTACACTAATTGATTCTGATTTTTTGTCTACAAACTGGCCTTTTCCTTTTTCATGTCTGTGCATTCGATTGAAGAGGTCGATATGTGAAACAGATTGGTTGCTTTCTTCTAATTGAAATAAGGAAAAAATATAATCATAAAATTATTTGAAAAAAATATAATCATAAAATTATTTGAACAGTTTAGGAGTAGAAAAATATGATGAACAAAATTTGGAGATAAAAAATAATATATACAAACCATCCTTTTCATGTGTGTCACAAAGGGGATTGAACCAAAAGTATGCTTCGTAATTTCTCCATCCTTTTCTGTGTTCCGGTTTTGCTTCACCGCGTTTGACTGACACCGCCATTTTTCAGTACTCCAATGTTTATTGATTAATTCATTCCAAGTATCAGATGTCAAAAATTAAAGGGGGTAGCCTTTCATTTAAGCGATGTTTGTAGCTCTAACGGCCTGCATTGCTTGCTTCCAAGTTGCTCCAAGCATATTTGCATACCTCCTTGCACAGGAAACTTTCCATGCTTGATAAATCAATAATGATTCGCTATCTCGCCATGTGAATTTATGCTAGAAATAGTGAAATGTGATTGTGCAAGTTAATTTGATGCAATAACTAAGAACAAATTCCTAAAAAATACAACAACCCACCACGGAATAAAACATAATAAAAGGGATCATTGGCAAATCAAAAGAGCTATCTACATGTGCTTGTTCGAGGCTGGCCACTTGAGTAACTGGGGGTGGTCCTGGCGAACTGCATCAGCAGCCACAACTGCGGTACATGAGCGGCCAACCGACGTTTTTAAACACTATGGGGCTATATAAACAAGCTTGAAGTAATTATTTACTTTAAAAAGAAATAAATGCATATCATGACATTGATCATTTTGTAGAATCGTTATTATATGCTCATTTTGGAACATGGTGAATTGCATCCATGGAGTCAAAGCAATTTTTAAAAGGCCATCAAGAAAGTGAAGCTATCACAAACATAAACTGGAAATGGATGTGAGTGAAAGAATGAGATCTGACAGTAGTAGCTGGTGGGTTAGCCAATACGCGAGGTTTAGTGTTCGCTATTCATGCACCCTTTAGACCATTAGTGTGGACAGTATTAGTTTCCAACCTCTGCATAATGTGATGTTGAAGCTGATGTTCATGACTTGAATTGAGCATAACAATCCAATTACATGCAGGTTTACTTTCTGAATGTGAGAGTCCAATGATTAGGGCAGTATTTCTCTGCTTTCAAGTATTCTGATGCAAAAAAGGTTTCACTTTTTTCTTCATGTTATTGCAGGTTATGTGAGAAGATAACAACCCGAAAAGCATTGAAGTGATGGAGGATTTGGATAATGGAAAATTTCAGCAAAATCAGCATATTTCTTCTAAGGATACTTAAAAACTTATGGTACAACCTTCTGCACCAAGATGTATAATCAGTTTAAAGATCTGCAACTGAAGCAACAGTTGCAAAAGGAAATCCAATCCCAAGGTATAGCACAACAGTAAAGAGATTTTACTAAATGCTGAAGGATGTTGGCACAAAGTCTTAATCTGACTGAAAGGGTCAGTTAGTGGACTAAATACAAAATACCATATGATTATATGTCAAATGTAAAGCATCACACTGACACTGAAGAATATGGTCCATATTATTCCAAGTCCTTAACCTCTGATGCTTAATCAAGCATTTCAAGGGCCTTAATCTTTCTTGACACCTACTCGCTACTAATAATAGGCAGTTTCATGCAGGTGCCTTTATTTCTGAGTTGGATGAAACAACAATAACTTTGAACTTCAACAATCAGATAATTAGCTTGATTATTAGAGAAAGAATGAGATTCGCAATAGTCCCCCTAAAGTAGCATAAATGGTTTCATAAGGTAAGGTTGGAAAGAATCCATGACCACTCATTATAAGGATTAAAGAAAGCCTCGTTGTACGAATATAGGTGCTTCTTAAAGGATTAAAGAAAGACTAATGCACACAATGCTGGATCCATACAACAGGGACAAGCAATAGTCTCTTAAAGGTCGCAACATGTATGAATAAACATAAAGTTTCTCAAATATATACTGACCTCAAACTTCTCCCAAAGTCCATCTTTTGTCTCCTATGGAACCATCTGCCAAGTAGGCCATCCCCCAGTGAGATGTCCCTTAATATTCTCAGTTATAGAATAGACCACCTTAGGATCAAGAAAGCTATTTTCAAATAAAATAATGAAAGTTAACTTACAAAATGCAATAAGAATATGAATTGAAAATTCAAGTGTAAATTGACTTACGTATGATTCGCCAGCTCGATAAATGATCGACCATCTGGATTGTCATGCACATCGGTGCCACAGTTTGGGCCTCTACCTGAAGCGGAAGAAAACCCCATAATACCATCATCTTCAACATCGGTAGCTTGAGGGACAGCAATGGTCATTGGGAAATCCCTTGTATTTGTAGACCCTCGACCGCTCTCGTTGCTTCTCCTAGAGCTTCCCCTAGAGGTAGATCTCTGTCTCGTACCATTTTCATATACCTGAAATTTATTACTTAATACATATCTAATAAGAAAACATAAAGATGTCCAAATTTGAATTTGTTAACACCATTACAATAAGCCAAACCAAAAACCAAAAAAAAAAAAAGAAAAGATAGAGTGACATGTCATGATTCGAATATCATCATTCACCAGCATGTATAAAGTCACATGTCAGGATACATCAAAAAGAAAAGATGCCACAAAACCAAAGACATTAGTATGCAATACATTTGAAATCAGAAAAAACATAAGTAAACTAAATATGTTTACAGTGACATGTCATCATTCACCACCTTCAACATCAACTTCCACAATGTGTTATGTTTCTGAAGAATCTTCCTCTTCCTCTTCCTCTTCTTCTTCTTCATCTTCTTCCTCTTCTTCTTCAATATCAAGTGACAAATTCAATATGTTATGTTGTTCTTCCATTATATCATTTGGATTTACCTCCTCCATATCATGACCAATAAGAATTGTTGGGTCATCAAGTTTAGTTGTCGGCTCTACAAGGAAAGGAATTGATGGTTCATCTTCTTGGTAAAAAATTTCATCTACCATTAGAAGTATAACACCATCATTAGCTAATTCTTGAGCCTTTGTTTTACATACAACCCACCAATCATTTCTCTCTCTTTTCCTACAAGGGTATGGTGTATAGTACACTTGTTGTGCTTGTATTACCAAAACAAAAGGCTCATTTGAATGCAATCTTGATTTATTATTAACTTCAACAATTCCGTGACGAGGGTGCACCCGTACTCCTCTCTTAGTATCATACCCAATGCACATAAATAAGACCACATTGTTATCAAATTCAAAGTACTCCAACTCAATGATATCAATCAACATCACATAGAAATCACGTTTGAAATCATTGTAACAACTCCCTTTCACACATACACCGCTATTCATTGTTGATCTATCATGTCCATACTCGTGTGTGTGAAACTTGAAACCTATCCATTGAAACATTTCACTACACGTAATGGCCTTGTGTTATGTCCCTTACATTTTCACTTACGGAATTTCTCTCATCAGAGACATATTAAAAATATTAACAAATATAACCTACTTAGCTATAACATTGATATACATATATATTAGAAATTAGTCAATAATAGTAAAGTCAATATTGTACTTACAAATCTTCTCAACCAACTGTCAAATTCTTGTTCACGTTTTCTCTCTAGTTCCTCTTCAGTAATATTTGAAATATGTTGCCTAACAATAGTATCATATATCCTTTTGAAAGAAACGATATAAGATGCCATGACCTTTTGCCTTGCAATGGATGTGAAACGTAAAAGGTTATGAAAATACATACTATATCGATACAATTCAACAAAACATATATTACTGCAGCTTGTATTCTTCTTCAGTTAGAAATCTCCGAACACTTCCCCCAAGTGGTCTACCTGAGAGAGAAAATATAGATAATCTCCCCAACGATTGAGTAGCTCCCCCATCATCATTTCGAGAAACTCGATTCAACCTTGTCTCAACATGGGGTTCAAAATAGAAGGAGCAAAATGTTGAAATCTCCTCCATTATATAGTCCTCACAAATGGAACCTCGAATGCGTGCTCGGTTTCGTCTATTCTTTTTCAATCGAAGCATACACCTAAAAAACAAAATTCACTAAAATTATAATATGATTCTATAATGTCAATTTGAGATAAGGCAAAACAATACCTCTCAAATGGATACATCCATCTACATTGAACAGGTCCTCCGACCTTTGCTTCGTAAGCCAAGTGAATTGGCAAGTGCTCCATACTATCAAAGAATGATGGCGGGAATATTTTCTCAAGTTTGCATTACGTCTCGACCACATTTCTATCTAACAACTCCATATGCGTCATACGCAACTCAGTCGCATATAAGTCTCTGAAGAAATGACTGAGTTCGGTAAGAGAATCCCAAACAGCATTAGGCAGAAAGTCGCGAAATGTAATAGGGATCAATCTCTGCATAACTATGTGACAATCATGACTCCTCATCCCATAAAAATTGTATTTGTCTATAATCACACATCAAGCCAAATTCGAAGCATATCCATCAGGGAACTTCAAATTTTTTACCCACTGACAAACCTCTAACACTTGATTTTTATTTAATATGTATGAAGCTTGAGGCTTCCAAGTCCTCCCGTTAATTACTTTCAATTCTAAATTAGGGCGTCTGCAATACAACCCCAAATCAAGTCTCCCCTTAATGCTATCCTTTGTTTTTCCTTTAACATCCATAACCGTGTTAAAAACATTATCAAACACATTTTTCTCGATATGCATCACATCCAAATTGTGTCGAATAAGAAGTGTTCTCCAATAGGGCAACTCCCAGAATATATTTCTTTTTACCCAGTTGTGATCGATTCCAAAACCTTGAATAATCTGTTTCTTACATTTAGTACCAAACAAAATATCAGGTAAATAAGACATTTGATAAAACATCTCTTTATTGGATAATCGAGGAGGAGGCTCATCCATCTCCACATTTCCTTTTCAAAATATATCTCTTTGCTTCCGATATTGTTGATTAATAGGAAGAAATTGACGATGATAAACAAAATATGAAGTCTTTCGACTATTACTGAGATAAAATGACTTTGTAAACTCCATGCAATATGGGCATGCTAACTTCCCATGAGTACTTCATCCTGACAACATCACATAAGTGGAAAAATCACTGATTGTCCATAAAAGTGCTGCCCTCATCTGAAAGTTTTGCTTCCTTGAAATATCATACGTGTTAACCCCTTCAAACCATAAAAATTTCAATTCTTCAATTAAAGGTCTCAAGAATACATTGATATATTTATTCGGATTTTTTGGCCCCTGGATAATGAGACTTAGAAAAATGAATGACCGGTTCATACATATGAGGGGCGACAAATTGTATACAGTGGTAAATACTAGCCAGTAAGAGTAAGGAATGTTCGACTGACCAAAAGGGTTAAATCCATCAGTGCATAACTCTAAATGCACGTTTCAACATTCAGAGGCAAAGGATGGATGAACACAATCAAAATGTTTCCAAGTTTCACTATGGGCTGGGTGAGTAACTAGATCATCATCAATATGTTGATTTCTAAAATGTCAGGTCATGTGCTTTGATGTTGCTCTTGACATGTAAAGCCTTTGAAGTCTTGGTGTTAAAGGCTGGTATCGTAATACCTTGTTTGGTACCTGACTCCATCTTTGATGACCAATTGTTTTTGGCTTATATCGAGGATGACCATATACCACACAATCGGTCCTAGTAATCGACTTATAATTCAGAGCAAATACTTTGAAAAGTGTATTTAGTTGGATTCACTTGCACCCAAAAAAAAGAAAAAGAAAAGTGGTGTTTCTTCTTGTTTTATTAGACTAGTTAGGAGGGACACTAAGCCATGATTGCATATTAGTCAGATTCAACCCCAAGTTAGTGTTCATTTAGATGAGGCATACATAACTAACAACATTAGAATAAGCCAAACAAAAAATCAAAAAAAAACACTCAATATCTCAAGCAAAACAGCAAACATAACACATACATCCATAAGCATATATATTTTTATCTGTTTGAAAATTTTAAAATTACCTCTGATAAAGCAAATGAATAAAAAAGCTACCACTCTCGGCAAATAATCCTGCAAAGAAAATCCAACGAAAAAAATCAAATAAAATGCAAAGTAGAGACATTTTCTTAACATTTTACAACGATGAAAATCCAATAAGAACAAAGAAACAAAATGCTAATCAAAATCATTAATATCCAAAACTCAAATTCAAAGAAAAAGAAATACTTTCTGGCCGAGTTGTTCCCTTTTTTCTGAATGAAATACAATCAACAACACAAATTTATGCCACCAGCAATACAAATTTCTTAACATTTTATAGTGATGAAATGTTGGAGGGGAGAAATTACACTGGTAGCACAATGTTGTAGAGAACACATTAATTCTGGTTTGGGGAAAAAGTAAAGATGAAATTTAGGTTTTTGTGTATTCAATCAAGTACTTGCACAATTCATCCGAAAAAAAGAAGAAACAAATTCGATTTTATTTGGGAAAAAAATGAAAAACCAGAGGAGCACAAACCTGAAGCTTACGTTATAGATTAATGCAAATTGCAAAATCACTCGAGAAATATTGAAGACATTTCTCACAGATTCAGAAAGAACATACTTCAAAGCAAAGACGGATAAAATGGGGGAAGCAAATTTAGTACGACATTGTTACAATCAAAACATACACAAGGAGGAGAAGGACAATACACCCTTTGCACATGGAAACCTAATGTAGCATTCACAAACACCGAGAAACAGAGTCAGACTATGAGACAAACCTGACGACAGCCTATGGCGACGCCGACGGTGACGCTAAGGCTCAGGATGACCAATGTCGTAGCTCCACGAAGAATCTCCTAACCACAGACGACGACAGTTGAGAGAGGGACATTACACACATGAATGAAATGGGGACAATCTGCCTAAGGTACTTGCCCTAATTATTTTTACCGATGGAATACCAATGGATCAAATATCTGTCGGTAATTTCCGTCAGTGTTTAAGCACCATTCCGTCAGTAAAGCCTTCCGCATATGTGACGACCATTTTAATGATAAAATTACTGACGGAAATTTATCCATCGGTAATTTTATCGTGAAATCCCATGAAAATCCGTCGCAGATTCTGAGCTACGAGGCCAGATGGCAATCCCTTGGAAATCCATCGGTATTAATTTTCGATGTTATTTATCTGTCGCTTAAGCCCAACTTTCTAGTAGTGAACTCCTAGAGGGTGAAGAGGAAGATGTGGACTTGCTGCTTAAGGCCTCTACAACAACATTTGCCTTACCCGGGTGAAAATCAATCACCAAGTCATAGTCTTTAATCAACTCGGACAACCTTTTTTATCTCAAATTGAATTCCTTTTGAGTGAGCAAGTACTTGAGACTCTTGTGGTTAGTGAAGATTCTGCAGGTAGCTCAATACAAGTAATGTCGCCAAATCTTTAGGGCAAAGACAATGGCAGCAAATTCTAGATCATGGGTGGGATAATTCAATTTGTGCTTCTTCAATTGTCGAGAAGCATAGGCGATCACTTTATCGCCTTGCATCAAAACACATCACAACCCTTATTTACTGTAATCACTATAGACCACATAGTCGCCACTGCCTGTAGGAAGAGTAAGTGTAGGAGTGGAAGTAAGTCTCCTCTTGAGTTCCTAGAAACTCTTCTCACACTTATCATTCTATTCAAATTTAACTCCTTTCCGAATCAAACTGGACAATGGAGCTGCAATTAAAAAAAATCCCTCTACGAATCTTTGATAATATCCTACTAATCCAAGGAAACTTCTTACCTTGGTAACATTCTTGGGCTGTTCCCATCTCATAATTGCCTCTACCGTTTTCATGTCAACAAATATTCCCTCTCTGGATACAATGTGCCCTAAGAAGCCAATCTTAGCCAAAACTCGCACTTGGAGAACTTGGCATGTAGTTGCTTCTCTCGGAAAGTTTGTAGCACAATATGGAGATGTTCTGAGTGTTCCTCATAGTTCTTGGAATACACTAAGATGTCATCAATGAAAACAATGATGAACTTGTCGAGATAGTGGTGGAAGATTCGGTTCATAAGGTCCATGAAAGTTGCAGAAGCATTTGTCAAATCAAAAGGCATTACAAAAACTTATAATGACCATACTACGTCCTAAACGCAGTCTTGTAGACATTATCATCTTTTATCCACAATTGGTGATAGCCTAATCTCAAATCGATTTTCAAAAATACACCAACACCTTGGAGTTGATCGAACAAGTCATCAATTCTCGGCAATAGGTACTTATTCTTGATGGTCACTTTATTCAACTGCCAATAGTCTATACACAATCTGGGTACCATCTTTCTTCTTCACGAATATAACCGAAGCACCCCAAGGTAAGGTACTCGGCCTGATGAACCCCTTGTCCAACAATTCTTGAAGTTAGGCTTTCAATTCTTTCAATTCTGCAGATATCATCCGATATAGAAGAATTGAAATAGGTGCTGTTCTAGAAACCAAGTCGATTGCGAAGTCAAACTCCCAAACCGGAGGTTAACCGGACAATTCATCTGGGAAGACATCTAAAAATTCATTCACCACTGGAACATTCATCAATTCCAAACTTTGTATAGCGGTGTCGATGATGTGGGCTACATAAGCCTCATAGCCCTTATGTACCAATTTTCGTGCCTCTAATGCTGAGATTACATAACTCGGTAAGACCTGCCATTCGGCAGTGAACATAAGTGGAGGACATCCGGGTTTATGGAATTCCACCTCGGTGAAGCAATTCACTGAATCTCGGTGAGAGTGTAACCAATCCATACCTAATATGGCATCAAAATCCCTCATTTCTAACGGAATCAAGTCCGCCTCGAGAATCTCACATTATACTACCACTTTGCATGCCTTGTACACGGAATCCCTTTTTAACTGTTCACCAACGGAATGATAACCAATAACTCCCCTTCAAGTGGGGTCAAAGGTCAATTCGAGTGTTTAGCGAATTCTATGCTTACAAAAAAATTATTTGATCTCGTATCAATTAAAACCCAGGCATCAACCCCAAAAATTCTCATCATACCTATATATATAAGGGATAAAATTAATTCTCGATTTAAATCAAACTCAATTCAAAATTTAGGTTCTCAATGCCAACAAAACTATCATTAATCATCGAGGTAACTCCCAATCACTTAATATCATGTAGTATCTCTAATATGCCTCAAATTCATAATCATGCAATCATGATCTCATAATATTTATATTCAAATTCTAAGTCATTAAGTTCAAGTTCTAAGAAATTTACATGTGGCTATATCTGGGTTGTTCTGTGCCTCCTTGTTAGTCATTGCAAATATTCTTGTTTAAGCTCTTTTCTGTGGACGCTGGTTTGGAGCTGCTACTGTTTTGCTCCCCATCCGTGGTGTAACATTAGGAGGTGTAGTGGAAATATTGGTTTGGTTGCCCATAGATCTACTAGGGTGCTCTCGACTTGTCTGACTTCCCCGCTGCAACTTTGGACAAATATTGTGAAAACGGTCCTCCTTTCCACAGTGATAGCACCTCTTGGGAGCTTAACATACCCCAAAATGGAACTTCCCACAGTTCCTACACTTATCCTTCCTATTCTTCGTCGATTTGCTTCCTGCGGATGCAGTAGGAGTAGGGTTCCCAAAATGAGACATGCGTTGGCATTGAGGAATGCCAACAGATCTAGTAACAGGAGCTCCACCATAGGAGTCTGCGCTCCTACTCTGCTTTGCACCTGGGCCCGATGCATATTTAGACTTCCTTTTCTTTTTCTGTCCCTCTGTTGTCCTTCCCCTTTCTTCTACCATTTTCTCAACCCTTAAGGCCAATTCCAATACATCCTTGTAGGTATGGGTTGATGTAACAGACATTTTCTCCAGGATAGACAAGTTTAGACCCTCTTCAAACTTGAAACGCAAATACTCATCGGAAGTAACTAGTTCCGGGATAAATGTGGACAATTTTCGCAACTCCGTTTCATATTCCACCACTGACTTGTTGCCTTGGCGAAGATGAAGGAATTCTTTTCTTTTCAAATCTCGGTGAAACCAAATATAGTACTTTTTGTCAAATTCCCTAAGGAATTCGCTCCAAGAGATAGGTATCAAGAGTCTCTCTTTAAGACTATCCCACCAAGCTCATGCATCTTCATCCAATAATTTCATGACCAACCTTAATTTCAATTCATCGTTTAGTCTCATGTCATCTACTGTCTCCCTAACCCAATTTGTCGGGCTTCCTTGATCAACTTGGACAGTTCAAAGGTTGGATGGGGGATTGGAGTAGCCACAGAAGTGGAAGGAGCAATTCATTCTGACGGAGGAGTAGATGGAATGGTTGGCCTTGGAGGAGAAGGAATTGGCGCTTGAGGAGGAACTTGAAGACGAGTGTCATATCTATTTCACCACTCAGTCTATTGCCGGAGAGCATCGAGTGGCGGTGGAGGAATCCCAGTTGAAGATGTCGGGTAAGTATTAGTTACAGCGAGAGGAGAAGTTGGAGCATATGATGATGATTCATCCTCGTGCTCAGAAGGAAGAATCTTGCTAACATTCCTCATCCTCTTGCTTAGAAGGAGGAATTTCTATGAGGCATGATTCCTATAAAAAGAGATTCTATCGTTACCTCACTAAATTCGACATTAGGTTAGGTATTTAAACCCTTAAAAATAAAATTGGTCCTAGTCCTTAAGAATCCATGGAAGTTTTTGTACATCCATTCAAAAAATCTTTTGAAATTTGTAATTTCAAAATAAAAGAAAAACACTTTTAAAACTTTTAGAAAACCTTTGAGGACATTTGGAAACATTTTTCAAGCAATTTAAAACGTTTAAAATTGTGAACCAAACCTCTGATACCAATAGAATCGTCATGCCTCGACCCTCAAGTCGAGTACGCAACAACCGCCGTATTATCTCGACACACAGACAGAATCTCCCCATATGCTGGGACAACGCAAGATATTCCACATGTTCAAACCTGTTTTCAACATATAAAGGATCAACCCATTCCATCAAATCTCAATAGCATGCATGAGGCAAACCCGATCATTCTAATTCCAATACATACTCAGAACCAATACAATCAACAAATAAATTTTCAAAAAAAAAATATTTTCAAAATTCACAATAAAAGTACAAATATCCTACATAAACAAAAATAAGTTCGCGGAAGTAAATTTAACATCATTTACAAGGTTCCGAATGGACTAAGAGTGGATTCCACCAATGTTTACCCTCAAAAAGAAAATAAAGCAAGTATCAATCGAATCTAGACCAAATAAAAGTATAAAATTCTCCTTCCATAGATTTTACTATATTAATCCCAAAAATAGAAACTACACCATCAATACCTATCAAGGATCAGTAAAAAAACTTCTTCAATCGTTCCAAACGAAATCCCCCATCTAAACTTCCTCTGAAACATGTGAAAGGGAGGGGTAAGTATTTAAAATACCCAGTGAGTGCAGTGTAATGGCATGTAACACATAAATGAGGACTGAAAATGGTTATACCAAACAATAATATGCAAAGTGCATTGTCATAAATAAAAACATTGATATAAAACAGTTTATTTCAAACAACCATGACTCATATGAACAAAACAACAATTTACATTCATTTTTCATAATTTTGGGAATGCCGAAATCATTATCCTACCAATAGCCGTTGATAGGATCTGTCAAGGGGTTTTTTAGTATTTTCTAAAAATTCGTTTCAACTTGGCGTTGGCCCGAAACTCCATGGGGTGCATCCACGTTATTACTGCAGCTTGAGAAGGCTCTCCAACCCACCTACCACCAAGCCAAGTTTAACATCCTTGACCACGCCGCTCTAATGGCCCTGTCCGTAGTAAAACTTAGACTATAGTCATCTTTCAGCACCATGTTACCAAATTCAATTTATAAATCAATTCGGGCTCAAATTTCAACGTAGAGTAACAATACAGATTTTACATGAATATTCAATTGTAACACGATATAAATAATTCAATAATTTAGTACAAGAGTCATGGATTTATTCAAACTTCATTTGAGGCACACCATATTCACAAAATATTATAAATCTAGTTCAAACTCATTTCAAACTTCAATTTATGAAATATAGTTGAAATTAGTTTACTCATTTATTTGAAATATAACCGTCCACTCATCTCAGAAGAGTATTCACTTCCTATTCATTATCAACTCCAAAGAAATCTTCTTTCAAGCTCCAATGGGCTGTCATAAACCAACAATAACAATTTTTGGGTCATTTCTCCTTAAATTCAAAAATTTACAAATTTTTCCTAATTTTATTTAAACCCTAATTTCTAATATTTTCTTGTTTTTGTTCTCTTTTTATTAATTTGTCTTCATTTGCATCATTATAAAATCCATGTTAACAACTGACTCAACATCATACAAAAAAAATCGTTTTTCATCTTGCACCTTGGAGGTAGAAAACAAAAGGCCCAAAAGGATTGTGCTCTAATCTTAAAGGTAAATAAAATAAAATTCATTGATGGGTCAAAGAGTTAATGGATACTGAGGCCATGTGTAGGCACAACAAAAATAAAATCACTTCAGTAAAAGCCCAATGAAAAGACTAGAACATGACAAGAACAATATATCAGTAAACATGATGATACTTACACAAAATGGAGGCACTTTGAGATGTTCAAAGATACCAAGTAGGGGATTCCAGCACATATATCCCTATGTTATATAAACATAGGGATTAGTCAAAACCTGCCAAAAAATGAAGCACCAAATGTCTAATACAAAAATCAAATACCCAAGAAAGCAAGTCAATAATAAAAGATTGTGCTATCGATAGCGGATAAACAATCTCAAAATTTACAGAAAGCACGCAAACATTTTTCAAAGCTAAGTCCTACTTTTTTAAGTTCCAAATTTTGCCCAAAGTTCTAATCTGACAAAACCCTAATTAAGTGATACAAAGGCAATTCGAGTATTGTTCAATGCATTCAAAACTGATTAGAGAGAGAAAGAATACTCACAAATCCCTACTGCCTAAAGATGGTCGTGATGCTCAGTTTGTGGTCCTGCAGCAGGCAAAGGAAAGACAGAACAAGATGGAAGGAAAAGAAAGAGAAAGAGAGATGGAGTGAAGGTGGGAGAGAGTGAAGCTGAAGAAAAGGGAGAGAGTGAGAAACGAGAGAGAAAAATGAGAGAAAATGGTTTTGGGTAATGAGATTGGGAAAGTGGAGAGGGGAGAGGAAAGAAGATGGAGAAAGTGAAATGGGGAGGGTGAGAGAAACGAATAGAGATAATGGGAGGGGAGAAAATAGTCTCAGGTGAATAGGAAGGGAAATTGGGAAAGTTAAATGTTGACTTTTTTTTTTTTTTTTTACTTTCTCTCTTGTTTCTCGATGCTACACCAGCACCACTTCTCGGGGGGTTTGATGGTCGATCCATGTGGAGTGTCTACTTTGATAGTGTGCATTCTTCTCGGCCATCAATAGGGCCTCACTCCGAGGAGATCAGAAATGTACATTTGAGAATGAAGTTAGCGAGGGCTTGACCTTTGATTGCTAGTCTCGGTTGATATTCGATATCAAACTCGCCTAACTCAACCTCCACTTAATAAGCTAACCTAAGGTGTCCCTTTTCTATAGGATTTGCTTCAAAAGCCAATTGGTCAGTACTACAATAATGTAGGCTTAGAAGTAACACCAGAGATGCCTAACAATAATAATTAGGGCAAACGTCATTTTCACGATGGGTCATAGTTAACTTCTGACTTTTGAAGTATATAGCTGACTTAATATACCAACTTTTATGTGGCGGATTCCCATCTCCCAAGAGTAAAATAAAGTGATCAGTCAGAAATGGAGAGATAAAGATAAAATTTCTCACTAGAGATGGGCCTAGAGAGCAATGGGGGCAATGCAATATATTTTTTGAGCTGTTCGAATGCCTTTTGGCACTCCTGTGCTCATACAAATTTTTGGGACTTTTTTCAAAGCATAAAAAAAGGGTTTGTATTTTTCTCTTACTTTTGAGATAAACTGATTTATAGTTACAATTCTCCCCGTGAGACATTGTATCTCCTTTAGCATCCTAAGAGGTATCATGTCTAATATGGCTCGAATCTTCTTTGGATTTGTTTCGATCCTTTGGCTAGTAATTAGAAAACCTAGGAATTTACCTGATGTAATCCCAAATGTGCACTTTGTCAAGTTCAGCCTTATGTTACATTGATCTAGCATCTAGAATGTTTTTTTCTAAGTCTGCAACGTGGTCTTCTATACTAGTACTTTTGGCGAGCATGTCGCTAACATAGGTTTCTACATTTCTATTAAGCTGTCCACTGAAAACCTTATTGACTAATCATCGAAAAGTCATCCCTGCATTTTTCAAGCCAAAGGGCATGACCTTATAACAATAAGTACTGAATTCTATGATAGAGCTGGTCTTCTCCACGTTTTTTGAGATCATGCATATTTGATTATAACTGGAGTAAGCATCTATGAAACTCAAAAGCTAGTGACCTTATGAGTTATCCACCAATTTGTTGATATTAGGGAGTGTATAACTATCCTTTGGGCATGCTTTGTTGAGATTAGTGAAGTCTACACACATTTTCCACTTGGCGCTAAGACTTTAGAATGTTGACAAAGACAGTCAATGATTGCCTTTTAGAGAGTTGGTGGTAGGTGGGCTACGATATGGACTGTTTGTTTGGGTACTTCATGATAGGTACTTCAATTACTTCTTCTCCAAGTTGAGCTTTGGACAATCATTCGATGTCATCTCTAAGTTCCAAGATTTCTATTGAAAGACTTTCTCTTTCCTTTTCCACAACGGAGATGGTTTGTGGGTCAAGGTCATGATGAAATGTCACGACCCCAAGGGGTGTTCTAAACTTGATTTCATGTACTTAGTACTTCGTAATGCTTCTAGATTGTCTAAACTAAGATGGCCTAGATTGAAATGCATACCAAAAGAGAAAATCACGATATACTCCTTGATCAACTAAGATTCTCTTAATGAGATACGACACTATTCCAACAGTAATGACTAATGGGTCATTTTGGTTTTTTTCAACTCTTACCAAATCGTCATCATCAAAACCGATCGTCGGTCATTAGTACCATGACTATAAAGGAAGGAGGTAGAACGAGAAGCATGTCCGGCTAAAAATTCATTCTATTCCTATGGATAGTGCCAATCTGTTAGAGGTGGAGCTCACTCCACATATAGTACCTTCACTAACTCAAATAATATGATTGCTTGTTAGGCCTCCTAGATGGTAAGACCTACAAAACGCTGTCAAAGGGTGCTCTGATGAGAGAGACTTTAACGCTCAAGTAAGACAAAGTAGTTTTCGAAAGAGAAATTGACTGAAAAGAAGAGAGAACTTTGTATTGCCTTTTGTGTCCAAAATGTTGAGTCAAGAGAACATAACTGGCTGGTGACCTTCATGATATATATATCTTTTATACATGTATCGTAAGTCTCATATGACTCAAAGATGTGAAAATCATAATTTCCTTATGAAAGTATCCCTAGATTATAGAGTTCATGGTGAAAGAGTTTTAAGAGATTTAGAATCCTACGAGTTAGGGAAAGTATGAATTATTATAGAGATTCCTTTCCTCATCAATAATGGTTAAAGGTCTCCTTTCTAATCATAGGAGGTTATTTTTGTGATTTAAGGAAAGGTGAATATTAGTTTAGTTAATCAAATAGTAAGACTATGTATCGAGAAGGTGTTGGAGCCGATCAGATGACTAATTGAGAGATATCGTTTTGATAAGTACCAAGAGAATGGACCATATCTATCCAACCGAGAGATATATCCCATATTAATAACATGTTTTGGAGCGTCCCACCTCATCAAACTATAGGCTTGACAAATCTCAAATTTTATGATAATGGACACCAAGAACAAATGTATTAGCACTACCTTCATTGTCTGTTTTGAATAAAATTCTTTGTTGTGAAAGAAAGCATTTGAATTAGAACATATTACAACAACTATAAAAGAAAGCAAACCTAGAAAATGCATTTATGAAGGTTTTCATTTGTTCTTTCGATATCGGAAGGATATTGTGCAGGTCCCTATGACTAGAAGGAAAAAATCAGAAACTTCTAGTCACAAGATCATTAAAACTGGCTAGTATATGAGATTTCTATCAAATGGGCTACGGTCCAAAATTGAAGGATATAACAATTCACTGTGATCTAAGATCCCATGTCTCCTTCAAAGTGATCTTCCCTCTTCTACGAAGATTTTGAATATCATTAGCTATAAAATATGAGGTAATAAATTAAGAAATGACTTCGCATGATATACTTTAAATAATAATGAGTATTGCTACATTATCAAAAGTTGCATTCTTTAAAGTGGATATTCCTTCTTCATTCGGGTACTCGGGCACTCGACAATAGCTATAAGGTCCCGTTCTTAGAAAACACTAAGACATACATTTCGTTTGCATTCCCACTTGTCATGCTTAAATTCATTGCTTCGCATTATGATAAATTGATGCGTTATGATTTTAGACGCATTTGCGATACATGTTTCAATTTTTATGTTTATGATTTTAAATAGAGGTCATGCATATTAAACTTAGCATAGACTGTGGAATATAGTGGCGAATGAAAATGATCGAAATAATGCCATAAGAGAACCGAATTAGGGTTTGGTGTGGGACCCACAAAAGGAAGAAAAAGAAAAGAAAAAAAATTAAAATAAAACAAAAATAATTTGGGGACACCATGGCATTTCATTACTTAACACATAGCACATTTACCTTTGACACCTTACCATGTTTGGCCCACACATTCCACTTTGGAAGAAAGATAGGTATGGAAAAAAAGGTTGAAACATAACAAGCTTCCTCTTCAAGATTCATTTTCGGCATCCATCTTCTTCCTCCAAAAACATACCCTAAACTCCATTAAAACAACCCTTTAAGTTTGAAATAACACACCTTCATCCATATATATGTTAACCCTAGCCTTTGGGAAGTGAAAGCAAGTGTAGAATGCCTAGCGAACAAGCTAGAAATCCAAGGAAAACTTGGAGAGGGAAGAAAGGAAAACTCAAGAGAAGAATTGCAAACTTGAGGCAAGTACCTTGTATGTTTGTATTAAATTAATGCCTAATAATGAACATATTTTTGATGTAATTGTATTACTGAAATTTGGAGGAAATGAATTAGAGAAAAGAAAATCCCATCCTTGAATGAAACCCTAGAAAATTTGGTATGCTAGATAGTTTGACGATACCCTATTGTTTATTCAATATCTTTCTCTGCACAGCTACAAATTAAGTAAAGTTTTCTTTTATTGAAACTATACCTCTGTAGCTTTACAATTACATAGGATTCAAAAAGTTTCGAGAAGAATTGGATTTTTGGTGAATTTGTGAAATAGCATGTTCTGTGTAGAAAAACTGTTCTGTTCACAGCATGAATATGCTCTATTCTTTGTTAAATATCTTTCTCTGCATAACTAAAAATCGAATGGGGTTTTTCTTTTTAAGAATCTAGACTTCTATATCTTTAAAATGACAAATAATCTGAAAAGTTTCATTGAGAAATGAATTTTTGGAGAATTTTTAAATTGTCACGTTTTCTACAAAAAAACTCTGTTTCTGTCTGTTTCTGTGTCGAACTTTACCTCGATCGTTGGCTGCCTTCTAGGTTGAATTAGGTTAACTTCTAAAAATAAACGTTGTAACCCTATGTCTTATCTTTAAATGGCCACAAGAATCATCTCAATCCGATGTTTTCAAAAGACGTTATGATAGTTTTTCTATAACTACATAATTTATATTGTGAATTTTGGGTTTAACATTGTTTGATATGGTTTTCTTTGTGCAATTGGTATTGAATTTTGCTATAAATTCTATATGATTCTTGTGATGAATTGGGCTCTTTGTATCATTAATCATGTTAAGATGAAATAATATGAAAAGAATGTGATAATACGATGGTTACTCTAAAAGCTTTGCGAAGCCTATGGGTGAAGCTTAAGGAACTATAAATGTATCTCTTCTCCCTACAAGGATGGAATTAGGAGCAGCTGAAGTGTTTGAAGTATCTAACCTAAAAAGACCTAAATTTCATTTATGAATACTGAATTTTTGGTTTGCTCTTCAGACCCTCATGCACTAGCTTGGTTCGACACTCCATTCCTTTCTTTAAATATAAAAATTAAATTGGAACAATAAAAATGGAAAAAGTATAATAGTTTTAAATGTGGCAATTGAGATTGTCCTTTTGAGTTAATGTGCATCCTCTGTATATTTTGCTATGATTCCGATTTTTACATAGTGATGATAATATTCTTGTGTCTATTTGCTTGCTTTGCTTGCAATTGATTCCCCGGTACTTGCTCAGTTTATACTGACCCCGATATTCTTGTTTTCAGGTAATCAGGGAGACGAGAGAGAACCGCAAGGTAAAGGCCTTTAAGCTAAGGGATTTTATTCCCTACTCTTTTCCGACCCATTTGTAATGCTAAGACAAATTGCTTTTGTGTTTCCTTTGGATTTGTATGAATACTTGTTTTTTGTAAATGAATAGTTAGAGGTCAAGGAGAGCCTTATATGTATAGTTTTGGTCTATGTTGAGACTATATTTTATAGTATGTTATTGGATGGTCGGGAGAGCCATTAATACCGTTTGTTTAATATTTCAAGTGAATTGAATGTTTTATCTAATTTTATATTAACCCCAAGTGGCTAAATAGTCACTAAATAGAGGAGACTTTGCTGTTATTTTATTTAGAAAGAACAAGCGATTTAGTTTCTTTTAATATAAATCTCATTCCGTGTTATTCGCCATTCTTGATGTTGTTTGTCAATTTCTTGCATCATGGCTGGGTGAATGTAATACTATTTCTTTCTTCGAGATACATCAGATGAGTATCGTCATAGGTGATACTGATGGTAACATGGTGTCTGGCTTAATCCACATAATCCTCTGTAAAGCCTAGAGGTGTTGATTCAATAAACAGTGCCATGTTGTTACAGTCTAACTTTATGAATAAGTAATTAACTATTATTACACATGGAGAGTCTACTGTCGTGAGTCCAGATGTCACATTTTAATTGAGTTGATTGCTTCCGCATTTGCATGTTTATCTTCTTTTGGCAAGGGGGTGCGATGACTGGATAGCAGGTCATCATAGTTGATATTAGAGCCTAAGGTTTTAAATAATTTGCACTTAGAATTTGTGATTATAGGTATAGACTATTAGGTAGAGCATGGTTTATATCATAAGTGACGTTATTTGTCATTTGTATACATCAGGTCACAAGGATACGAAATGGTTAAGACAAGGAGGCAGAATGAAGTATCTCATGCGGGAGAGCATAAGGATGAGAAGCAGAGGCAAGAGCCTCAATCTCAGGTGTCAGGTGACCAGAGGCCAGAAGGGTAGGTTTGAACACGCTTTAGCTACCCTAATGGCTATGGTAGGTACTATGTCTGGAGACATTTGTAGACTAACGGAGAGGTTGTCTCAACCAGTGATAGGGAGTAAGACTGTAGATATTTCTCCAGCTACTCATACCACGCCTACCTCTTCAACTATGTCAGTTTCAGCAACTCTGGTGGTATCCATTGGTTATGAATCAGATCGGGTTAGATCATGTAAAGATCAGAGAGCCACTAAGGATGGAGAGGGATGTGAAGACTAGGGGAATACATGCATGCCACGAGAGGATCGTCGATTCCAGAATCTAATGACTGAGTTCAGAAAGATGGAGCCGATGATATTTTTGGGAAGTGATGATCCTCAGGTTGTAGAGACTTGGGTTGTAGAGATGCAGAGACTCTTTTCTGAGTTTATGGTGACGGAAGAATATAAGGTCAAATTGGCCACCCATTATCTGAAAGAAACTGCATATGACTGGTAGACTTCGGAGTTGAGACTCTGATATGATAATGACCTTCAGTACATCACTTGGGGTGATTTCACTCGGATTTTCCATAAGAGATATGTGCCCACTTTTGTTAGAGATCAGAAAATGTCTGAATTTTTGAATTTGAGATAGGGTAGTCAGACTGTTAGTCAGTATGAAGACTGCTTTGCTAGACTGTCGGTGTATGCCCTAGAGTTAGTTGATATAGAAGAAAGGAGAGCAAAGAGGTTTAGAAAAGAATTGCGATCCTTCTTCCAGAGGTACCTGGTAGCTTTGCCTTTTACAACTTATTGGGATTGAGTGAATAATGCCAAGGCTTTGGAGTTGGTCACCGAGGATAGACAAGAGAGGTTACAGGGAAAAAGGTCAGCGTAAGTCCAAGTTTCATGCATGAAGAAGAAAAAGGAGAAGAAGAGGCATTTTAAGCAAGGCAAAAGCTCCCGCAAGAGGCCATCGTGTCCAATTTGTGAAAATCTTCATGCGGGGCCATGTGAAGGAGGAACGAGACTTTGCTTTACATGTTTTCAGCTGGGTCACTATGCTTCTCGTTGTCCTCTTAGGCCCGGGCAGTCACAATCTACTCCTTCACAATATGTTCCACCACCTAGGCCTCTACCAGCTCAACATAGAGCAACCCCTCCAGTTCCATTGAGGCCAGGACCACCTAGACCATCTTTACCACTGCATCCAAAGCAGAGACGACCTTAGGGTAAGCTACCAGGCCCAAGAAGTCAGGCTAGAGTTCATGCAGTCACTGCACAGGAGGCTCGTGCTTTACCCGATGTGATTACAAGTAGAATGAAGTTATTTTCATGTGATGTATGTGTTTTGATTTATCCGGGTACCACGCATTCATTCATTTCATTTGCATTTATTATGCACTTGCCTCGTGAGTTTGAACCTTTACAGTAGTGGTTGTGGGTTGTTACCCCTCTGGGAGATGAAATTCTTATTACAGAAATTTATAGGGGTTGTGTACTGATACAGGGATGGAATGTGATAGCATATGCTTCTAGACAGTTGAAATCTCAAGAAACGAATTATCTCATCCATGATCTGAAGCTTGCAACTATTGTGTTTGCTTTGAAAATTTAAAGACACTACCTCTACGGTGAGCACTATGAGATATTCACTGATCATCAGAGTCTCAAATACTTATTTACCCAGAAGCAGTTAAATCTAAGACAACGTAGATGGCTTAAACTATTAAAAGATTATGATGTTACTATTCATTATCAACCCGATAAAGCAAATATTATAGCAGATGCCCTTAGCCGTAAATCTACTATTCTAGTTGCAGCTCTATGAGTAAGAGAATATCAGATAATAGCTGAGTTTGAGCAGTTGAAGATTGATACTGAGTTAACCAACCAGGGGTCTCTTTTGGCTCAGTTTATTGTCTGACCAGATATATCTAATCGTATTAGGGTGGCTCAACAAGCTAATGAAGCAACAATTAAGTTTAGGGAAGACGTTCTTAAAGGGGGAAGCCTGAATTCAATATATCCAATAAAACAGTCAAATTTCGGGACAGGTTCATAGTTCCGAAAGGTCAAGGATTACGGAGATTGATTTTGGAGGTAACACATAGCTTAATCTTTTCTGTTCATCCAGGATCCACCAAGATGTATAAGGATTGATGTCAAAGCTTTTGGTGGCCTGGCATGAAAAGAGATGTTGCAGAGTTTGTTTGTAGGTGCTTGATATGTCAACAAGTAAAGGCTAAACACTAAAGATCTGGTGGACTACTTGAGCAACTCCCTATTCCTGAGTAGAAATGAGAGCATATCACTATGAATTTTGTCTCAGGGTTGCCTAAAACTCCGAAGGGACATGATGCTATATGGGTGATAGTGGATCGGCTCATCAAATAAGCTCATTTTCTCTCTATTGCGGTGACTCATTCCATGGAAAAGTTAGTTAAACTGTACATTGACGAAATCGTAAGGTTGCATAACATACCAGTATTAATTATTTTCGATAGAGATCCGATATTGAGCTTTCAATCCAGGTTGGAAACTAAACTTAATTTCTCTACGGCATATCATTCTCAGACAGATGGTCAATCAGAGAAGACAATACATACTCTAAAGGATATGTTGAGAGCCTATATTTTAGAACTCTATGGTAGTTGGGCTGAACATTTAATACTAGTGGAATTTGCTTATAACAACAACTATCACTCCAGCATTGGCATGGCACCATTTGAAGCATTGTATGGAAAGAAATGTAGGACTCCTCTTTGTTGGGATGAAGTAGGTGAGAAGCAGCTACTTCAGTCTAAAATAGGGCCTGTTTATCTATAAAAAACCATGGAGAAAGTTCAGACCATTCGAGAAAAGCTTACAACAACTCAATCTCGCCAAAAACGTTATGCGGATTAGAGACGCAAAGATTTGAAATTTCATGTAGGAGATAAAGTTTTTCTAAAAATCTCTCCAATCAAAGGAGTGGTGAGATTTGGAATGAAAAAAGGGAAAGCTCAGCCTAAATTTGTTGGTTCTTTTGAGATTCTAACGAGATTTGGGTTGTCTGCATATGAGTTAGCTCTATCTCCAGCATTTGAGGGAGTTCACCCGACCTTCCATATTTCCATGCTAAGGAAGTATGTCCATGATCCTTTACATATAATCAGCTATGAGCCACTCTAAGTTGCAGAAAATTTAACCTATGTTGAACAACCCATCCAGATTTTGGATTATCGAGAGCAAAACTTAAGGAACAAAACCATTAAGTTGATAAAAGTTCTATGGAGACACCATACCTCTTAAGAGGTATCCTAGGAGCTGAATCAAAAATGAGAAAGCGATACCCATATCTCTTTGAACTTAAACAGTGATCCAAAGGACCGGATCTTTTAAGGGGGAAGGATATAAGGTCCCGTTCTTAGAAAATACTAAGACATGCATTTTCGTTTGCATTCCTATTTGTCATGCTTAAATTCGTTGGTTCGCATTGTGATAAATTGATGAGATATGATTTTAGACGCATTTGCGATACATGTTTCAATTTTTATGTTTATGCTTTTAAATAGAGGACATACATATTAAACTTAGCATAGACTGTGGAATATAGTGACGAATGAAAATGATCAAAATAATATCGTAAGAGAACCGAATTAGGATTTGGTGTGAGACCCACAAAAGAAAAAGAAAAAGGGAAGGAAAAGAAAAAGAAAATAAAATAAAATAAAACAAAAATAATTTGGGGACACCATGGCATTTCATTACTTAACAAATGGCACATTTACCTTTGATACCTTACCATGTTTGGGCCACACATTCCACTTTGGAAGAAAGATAGGTATGGAAAAAAAGGTTTAAACATAACAAATTTCCTCTTCAAGGTTCATTTTCGGCCTTTATCTTCTTCCTCCAAAAACATGCCCTAAACTCCATTAAAACAATCCTTTAAGTTTGAAATAACACTCCTTCATCCATATATATGTTAACCCTAGCCTTTAGGAAGTGAAAGCAAGTGTAGAATGCCTAGAGAACAAGCTTGAAATCCAAGGAAAACGTGGAGAGGGAAGAAAGGAAAACTCAAGAGAAGAATTGCAAGTTTGAGGCAAGTACCTTGTATGTTTATATTAAATTGATGCCTAATAATTTTATAGAACATATTTTTGATATAATTGTATTGCTGAAATTTGGAGGAAATGAATTAGAGAAAAGAAAATCCTATCCTTGAATGAAACCCTAGAAAATTTGGTATGCTAGACAGGCTGACCATACCCTATTGTTTATTCAATATCATTTTCTGTATAACTGCAAATTGAGTAGGGTTTTCTCCTAATGAAACTAGACTTCGGTAGCATTAAAATTACATAGAATTCAAAGAGTTTCGGGAAGAATTGGATTTTTGGTGAATTTTTGAAATAGCATGTTCTCTACAAAAAAAACTGTTATGTTCACAACATAAACATGCTCTATTCTTTGTTAAATATCTTTCTCTACATAACTGAAAATCAAATGTGGTTTCTTTGTAAGAAACTAGATTTCCATAGGTTTACAATGACATATAATCCGAAAAGTTTCATCGAGAAATGAATTTTTGACGAATTTTTAAATTGTCACTTTTTCTACAGAAAACTCTGCTTTTGTCTGTTTCTGTGTTGAATTTGTCTGTTTCTATGTTGAATTTTGCCTCGATCGTTGGCTACCTTCTAGGCTGAATTAGGCTAACCTCTGAACATAAATATTGTACCCCTATGTCTTATCTGTAAATAGCCACTGGAATCATCTCAATCCGATGTTTACAGAAGAAGTTATGATAATTTTTTTATAACTACACAATTTATATTGTGAATTTTGGATTTAACATTGTTTGATACAGATTTCTTTGTGCAATTGATATAGAATTCTGCTATGAATCCTATATGATTCTTGTGACGAATTGGGCTCTTTGTGGTCATTAATCATGTCAAGATGAAGTAATATGAAGAGAAAGTGATAATACGATGGTTACTCTGAAAGTTTTATGAAGCCTGCGGGTGAAGCTTATGGAGTACGGTTGGTATATGGAGTTCTGAAAGCTTTGCGAAGCCTGTGGGTGAAGCTTGAGAAACTATGGATATATATTTTCTCCCTATGAGGATGAAATTAAGAGTAGGTGAAGTATTTGAGGTGTCTATTCTAAAAATACCTAAATTTCATTTAGGAATACCTAATTTTTTGCTTGCTCTTCAAACCCTCATACACTAGTTTGGTTCGACACTCCATTCCTTTCTTTAAATGTAAAAATTAAATTAGAATAATGAAAATGGAAAAAGTATAATAGTTTTAAATGTGGCAATTGAGATAGTCATTTTGAGTTAATATGCATTCTTAGTATACTTTGTTATAATTCCGATTTTTACATAGTGATAATAATATTCTTGTGTCTGTTTGCTTGCTTTGCTTGCCATTGGTTCCCCATGTACTTGATCAGCTTATGCTGACCCCGATATCCTTGTTTTCAGATAATCAGAGAGATGACAGAGAACTGCAGGATAGAGGCCTTTGGGCCAAGGGATTTCATTCCCTACTCTTTTCTGACCTATTTGTAATACTAAGACATGTTACTTTTGTATTTTCACTAGGTTTCTATGAGTACTTGTTATATATAAATGAATAGTTAGAGGTCAAGGAGAGTCTTGTATGTATAGTTTTGGTTTATGTTGAGGCTATTTTTTGTAATATCTTATTGGATGACCGGGAGAGTCATTAATGCCGTTTGTTTAATATTTTAAGTGAATTGAATGTTTTATCTGGTTTTATATTAACCCCAGGTGGCTAAATAGTCACTAAATAGGGGAGAGTTTGCAGTTATTTTATTTAGAATAAACAAGTGATTTAGTTTTTTTTAATATAAATCCCCTTTCGTGTTATCACACACAAGAAGTACGACTATCGTGATTCCAAATGTCGTATTTTAATTGGGTTGATTGCTTCTGCATTTGTATGTTTATCTCATTTTGGCTAAGGGGTGCGACGCCTGGATAGCAGGTCGTCAAAATAGCTGCACGTGATGTTTCTTCAGGTACTTTGATAATTCTTATTTCTTTTAGTTTTTTTCTTCCCTTGAACATGTTTATATTTGTTTTTAGCACAAAAATTAAAAATTTAAAACGTATAAGTATGATATGAGCAAATATGCAAAAAGAAAAATCAATATACATATTTAAGTTAACCTAAAGAGATACCAATATATATAATAAATGAACATTATAAATATACAAAAGGAACATTAAACCAATATATATATATGTATGTTAACCCTATTCATATAACAGTTATAAAAACTAACATCACCGTTTCATTTTAACATTCGTACAATATTTCTTTAGTATCAACGCATATAACATTAACCATAATTCTTTATATAAATATACATGAATCCGCCTAATATTGTTTCTATAATTCCTAAGTACAATTGTTTATATATATATATATATAATATATATTATTTATATTATTATGTTTTTGATTTCACATGCGCATATTGAATTATATAGACCAATATGTACAATATATACTCATTTACCCTTATTTTACACTACAAAAAAACAGTCTTTTACCCACAAATTTAGCGACGAAAATTTTAAAAAAATTCGTCGCTAAAATCATTAGCAACGGATTTAGCGAAAAAAATCTGGAATCCGTCGCTAAATTTAGCGACAAATAAGTTTTCGTCGCTAATATTCGTCACAAAATTTAGCGACGAAAAATTATTCGTCGCTAAATTTAGCGACAGATAATTTTTGTCGCTAAAATCCGTCGCTAATTTAGGGGAAATCAAACCCGTCAAAAAATTATTCGTCGCTGAATTAGTGACGGATTTGGAATTCGTCGCCCAAATCCGTCGCTGAATTAGCGACGGATTCAAATCCGTCGCTGATTCCATATACCTTGGCAATCAGCCAGCCACGTGCCCACCCACCCCAGCATCCCCAGCCACGTGCCCACCCACCCCAGCACCCCCACCTGCCCGCCCGAGCCCGCCCAAGCCAGCTCCCCCACCTGCCCGCCCGAGTCAGCACCCCGGCACAGCATCAGCTGGAAAATACTGCGCTTTTGCCTCCACCGTGATTCGAACTCCGAACTCCTGCACGAACCACTGCACACACACGCAATGTGTAAACCAACCACTGAGCCAAACATATTATTGTGATATAAATTTATTTGTTTATTATTTATTACATTTTTTTCATATTTTTCTAACAATAATAAAATAATATATAATAACAATTTAAAATAATAAAAATAAAAACTTTTTTTATTTATACCACCAATCTAAAATAATATTAATTAAAAATATTACCACCAATCTAAAATAATATTAATTAAAAATAATAAATATGATAATTTTTAATAAAATAAAAAATAATAAAATACTAATTTAAAATAAAATAATAAATTAATTAAAAAATATATATTAATATTATATTTTGATTTCTTCTTTTTTCTTTTATTTTATTATTCTATTATTCTTTTTCATTTTTATTTTATTTTTTTATTCCATAATTTAAAAATGCATCTCAAAACAATAAAATTATAATTATCAATAAATTATAACATATTAATAATTTAAAAAATCTATATATTTATTCACAAAATATTTTTATTCAAATTTCAATAAAATTATTATATATAAGAAATGAAAATAGAAATAAAAAAAAAAACCAATGAAAAAAAAAGCAAGAATAGGAAACAAAAAGGTGGAAAAAGTTGGAAGAAAGAAAACAAAAATATTGTCACACAACACTAGGTAGTATGGTGGTGATATATACTTTGCTCAAATCCGAAGTCCAAAATTCGATTCCCTACACCCTCTACCTGCATCCATGTTTTTTTAGTATTAAAACAAAGGGCGCGCGGGCGCCAGCGCGCCTGCCTGGGCGCCCAGGCAGGCACGCCCAGGCAGGCGCGGGCGCGCGCGCCAGCTGGGGCGCGGGCGCCCGCGCCTGCCTGCTTGGGAGCCCGCGCCCCTGCCTGGGCGCCCAGGCAGGCATGCCCAGGCAGGCGCGGGCGCCCGCGGCGCACCTGCCTGGGCGCCCGCGGCGCACCTGCCTGGGCGCCCGCACGCCTGCCTATGCGCCCAGGCAGGCATGCCCTGGCGCGGGCGCCCGTGCCTGCCTGCCTGGGCACCCGCGCGCAGGGCGCGGACGGCCAAGCAGGCAGGCGCCCGTGCGTGCATGCGCTGGCGCCCGCACAGACATTAATATTTTATTAAAAATTTTATATTATTAAATAAATTAATTGAAATAAAATAAAATTACCTATATATTAAATCAAAAAAGTAAAAAAATAATAAATTAATTAAAATATATATATAATTTAAATAAAATAAAATATATGGTTTTTTTAAGAATTAAATAACATTATTCTTCTAAAAAATGAAATATGATATAATAAAACAAAATGTAAATTAAAATATTATAAAATAATAATATGATTTGTTAATATAAATTAATAAAATAAAATAAAAATAAAAATAAAATTATAATTAAAAGAATATAAAATTTAGCGACGGATTTGGAATCCATCGCTAAATTATAAAAGTAAAATAAAAATAAAATAAAATTCTAATTAAAAAAATTAAATTCAGCGATGGATTTTAATCCGTCGCTAAATTACCGGAGATAGGGATTGGGATTTTCATCTAGCGACGGATATATTTTCCATCGCTAAATTAATTTTTAATTTAAATATTACATATTAATAAAATAAAAAGAAAAATAAAAAAATAAAATTCTATTTAAAAAAGATTAAATTTTGCGACGAATTTTAAATCGGTGGCAAAATTTTGCCATATTTAGCAACGAAATTTGCAACGAAAAATTTTTTGTCCCCAATTAGCGACGAATTTAGTCACGAAAATTTTTTCGTCACTAATTAGCGACGAATTTTGCTACGAATGATGTGTCCGTCGCTAATTTAGCTACGGTTTCCTTTTCGTTCCAAATTTTGTGGCAAATTAGCGACGAAAAACTTTTTAGTCGCTAAATCCGTCGCAAAATAGCGACGAATTTTTTCCGTTGCGAAAATCCGTGGCTAAAATCGTGTTTTTTTGTAGTGTTATAATCACATATGTAAATACGTGTTTGTATGCAAATGTAAACTAATTGAGATAAAAAAATATATATCATATAATGTGCATGGATCATTTTTTATGCGTAATTCATATAATATGAAAAGAATAATATTTTATATTGCTATTGTAAATTTATTTTTCAACACTTATCATACATAGTTTGTTATTAAACCATGTGATCATGTGAGTGAAACATAACTTACCACAATCGCACTTAAATTAGGAACCTAAGTAAATACCAGGTGTTTTTTTTATATGACTCTTTACTGTAAATCATGCGCATGAGATTGGTAAGTGAAAAATGAAATAATCAACCACGACATGATCTAAAATAGAAAATTAATTACAAAACCATGAGGGCAATTAATTGAGTGAAGGATAAAAAGGCAGAAAGATGGAATGCTAATTTGGATTAGTACACACCGACCCAATAAAAATGTGTTAATGATGGAATTTGTAAGTTAGGGTTTGGTGTCACTTATACATCACTTACAACTACCAAATAATAAGTTGATCATACAACTAAATACAATTCTATTATTGAAGCAGTTAAGCACTATATTTACTTTAAACTATATAAAACTATATTCAAATAATATGTAATAACTAATTTAAAACTATATTATTGAATATAATGTTATTGAATATGTAATATTACTAAACAGATGCTAATTAACCAATCTTCATATTATTAAATAACAATGTGTAATTTTAATTTTAATTTTAATTTATTCAAACAATATAAAATTATATTACCATTATTTTACCCATTGAAATTGCGTTTATTTTATGGGCATTTAAGTAATAACTAATTGTCAATTAAGGTTACATAACCTTAATCTTAATTTATCCGAATTTTGTCCAAATCTTTCTGTAATCTTATTTTTCCTTAATTTTACACTAATTTCATCTAATCTTTCACTAATCTTGCCCTAATCATGTATGTGTATCAAAAAATAATAATTAATATATTAACAACATTATCTATGTATTCAAACTTACAGAAAATGGAGAAACTCACCTTTGCAAAAAATAGAGGTCATGGTGAGGAGAGAGAATAGTGTGAACACTATCATACCCTAAATATACCCCCTTGCCTGGGCTTCATCGACGACGGACTGTCTGGTTCTCACCAGGGCACAATCACCTGTATGGTAGTGGAAGTTATAATAAAATAGTAGATTTTTCATTTATTTAAATCACTGCATATTACAAAAATTTTCTATACATAACCAAGTAGCAGAATTTCTATACTAGAGAGGTTATCCATAACCAAGTTATCTATACTCGTTCATCTAATCCTCCTCGATCTTTGTTCTTGCAAGATCTAAAAATAATTTTTTGATGTGAGCTTGATAGCCCGACGAAATACGTGTATGCATTATAAAAAATTCATTATAAAATTATATGATAACGGTCTTATCGTAAATTTTTTTTTGAAAAGCTTTCTATGCTACAATAACATATATAATTGAATAATAACAGTAACACTATACAGTACACTAACAATTTACTTTTGTTTTATCTCTCTATAAAAATAGTCTTATTATCCCTCCCACGAGTTCTATTTCCAGAAAGCCCTATCACTCTCTTCCGCATTAAGTGGACAAACCTCCTATTGACATTAATAGGTTGCTATCGGTATGTATTTTAATGTTCGACAACGTTTTTATTTGCTCGAACTATCTCTACACATATCAGCTTATATAATAAATACAAACACATATATTGATGCAGCAATAGGAAAATCATTGTAATAATACTAAATCATGGTTGCAGTAGAAATTCACGGCAATTATGCATAAAATATATGAATACAAATAATACTCACCTCAAAGAGTTAATTAAGATCTTTAACTAATTTGCTTTTTCCCTTTCACCCTCTTCTCTCTTTTTCTCTTTCTTTCTCTTCTTCTTTCTCTCTCTCTCGTTCTTTCTTCCTTTTTCTCCTTTTCTCTTTCTCTTTCTTTCTTCCTCTTGGCCGAATTGATTTGGAAATGGAAGGAGAAGGGGTATTTATAGGCATAGTTGGTTAATGGATTATTGCCAAGTGTCCTAACACTTGTTTATCATATAAGACTTTTGTTTTTGATTCAAAGCATGTGTCATTCCATGTGTCAATTATAGAAAACACTTATACTTGATGCAAGACATTTGTTTGAACACCTCTTCATCATGTTTTTGTTATGATCGGTGTTGTCTTATCCCTTGGTCAGTTGGCATGGTTGGTTCAATGTACCTTGGACACATATTCATCACATGGTCGGTTGGTGCTTGATCGGTGGTAAGGTTCAATAGATTTTAGGTATTCATAAGTTTTGGTTAATTGGCCTGGGTACTTATTTCCGTGTAATATCATTTAAGTACACTAACTTAAGCATTACACGTAAATAAGGAAATACCATCCATTTGGATTCAATAAAAATAATTTCAAAACCTAATTCTTTAAGGATAAAAAGTCAACTCTCACTTCCTACAACAAAACTCGAAACGGATAACTTTGTTGATTTTTATTTAGAGGGGTGATGGTTTAGAAAAATTCTAAAAAAATAGATTTTCATCTATTTGATATATCAGAAACAATTAGCGAGATTTTTCCTCCTTACTTTCTAAACATTTCAGATAGCTCATTTTTGGAGTACTTAGTTTCCAATGAGTTGGACAAATCTAAATTTTCAACATTTTAAGTGTTTAATTTCGTATCCAATTCTCATGTTTCAGATAACATTTTCATTCATTATTAATAATAAGTTATTTTTGCAACTAAATTGGGTATGTGACAAACACCAATATCACGCAGTGAGGAGAAAGAGAGCAACCTCTAGCAGAAAGCAATGGCAGCGTTTGTTTCAATGGAGAGGTTCAGCAGTGGTGGCAAATAGACAAAATAGAAGAGAGAAAGAAAGGTGTCACGCCCCAAATCCACCCCCTCGCCGAGGCTTCATCGGCAACGGACTGTCTAGTTCTTACCAGGGCTCAGTCACTTGCATGAAAGTAGAAATCATACTAAAATAGTAGTTCTTTCATTTATTTATATCACTGCATATTACAAGTCTTCTATACATGACAAAGTAACGGAACTTCTATACTAGAAAGGTTATCCACAACAAACATATCTCTACTCGTTCATCTAATTCTCTTCAACCTTTGTTCCTACAGAATCTAAAAATAATTTTTGGTATGAGTTTGATAGATCAGTAAGATCCATGTGTGCATGTGTAAAAGTTCATTATAAAATTATATGATAATGGACTTATTATAAAATCTTTTTAAGAAAGCTTTGTATGCAGCAACAATATGTATAATTGAATAATAGTAGTAACATAATACAGTACAAGTAACAGTTCATTCTCGCCTTATCTCTCCAAAAGAACTATCTCCTTATCCCTCCGAGGAGGACCATTTCCAAAAAGACATAATAGTTTCCCCCGCATTAAGTGGACAAACCTTCTGTCCATAATAATGGGGTGCCACTAGTATGTATTTTAACATTCAACAAAATCCTTATTTGCTCGAACTATCTTCACACATATCGGTTTATATAACAAACATAAGCACAAACATTGATACAGTAATAGGAAAATCATTATAACAGTAATAATCAGGATTATAGTAGAAAATCACGATTGCAGTAGAAAATCACAATTGCACTAGAAAATCATGATAGTTATGCATAAAAAACATGAATAGAATGGACACTCGCCTTAAAGAGTTATCTTTAACTAAGAGGGTTACTCAACTAATTTGCCTTCTCTTTTTCACTTGTTTTCTTATAGCAGCACTTTTATCTTTTCCTCTTTCTTTTCCTTCCTCTCTCTTTATCATTCTCTCTTTTCTCTTCTCTTTCCTTCTTCCTGTTGGCTGAATTGATTTGGGAATGGAAGGAGAAGGGTATTTATAGACATAGTTGGGTAATAGATTATTTTCAAGTGTCCTAACACTTGTTCATCATGTAAGGCTTTTATATATTCTTGATGCAAACCATGTGTCCTTTCATGTGACAATTATAGAAGACACCAATACTTGATACAAGATACTTATTTGGACACATATTCATCATGTTTTTATTATGATTGGTGTTGTCTTATCCCTCAGTCGATGGATGTATACTCATCACATTTTTAATTATTCTGGTTATTTATTTCCGTGTAATATCATTTAAGTAAATGATTTTTAATTCATTTACTTAAGAATTACACGTAAATAAGGAAATATCTTCCATTTGAATTTAATAAAAAATAGTTTTAAGACTTATTACCTTAAGGATAAAAAGTCAACTCTTCTTTTTATGAACAAAATTCGAAACATTTGCAGAGCTAATGGTTTAGAAATTTTTTTTAAAAAAAAATTAGGTTTTAACTTATTTGATATATAAGAAATAATTACCGAGACTTTTTCTTTTTGATTTCTAGACATTTCAGATATCTCATTTTTGGAGTACTTAGCTTCGAGCGAGTTAGTCAAATGTAGGTTTTTCAATATTCTAAATGTTCGATTTCGTATATAATTCTCATGTTTCAGGTAACATTCTTATATCATTATTAATTATAAATTATTTCTTACAACTAAATTGGAATATGTGACATTTTTTCCCCTTAAAAAAAACTTCGTTCTCAAAATTCATACCTGATTATAGAAACAAAGCAAGATATTTTTGTCAGATCTTATCTTCAAGTTCTCATGTTGTGTTTTCTATTTCATGGTTGATCCAAAGTACTTTTACTCTTATTTTTGCTATCCTTACTTTTCTACTGAGGGCATCTGCAGGAACATTTGTTTTTCCTAGTTGGTAGTTGATGATACAATCATAGTCCTCAAGATATTTTCCTATCTTTTTTGCCTCAAGTTAAGTTCTATTTTAGAGAATAAATACTTTAAATTCTTATGATCTATGAATACCATAAAAGTTATCTCATACAGATAATCTCTCCACTTTTTGAGAGCAAATACTATAGTAGCTAACTCCAAATCGTTAGTGGAATAGTTTTGCTCATAAAACTTTAATCGCCTTAATTACATGCTATAACCTTTGCTTCTTGCATTACAACCTGATCTTTCTTTTGATGCATCAGTGTAAACATCAAACCCATCTTTTCCTTTGGATAAGGCAAGTATTGGAGCCATAGTTGGTCCTCTCTTCAATTCAAGGAAATTTCTTTCACATTCGTTGTTCCAGTCAAATTTAGTATTTTTCCAAGTTAGCTTTGTCAAAATTCTATCTTTCAAGTTGGCATTGTCAAAATTCTAGCTACTTTCAAAAATCTTGCATAAAACTTCTGTAGTATCTGGCTAGTTCTAGAAACTTCATATCTCAATTATCATCCTTGGTGTTTTTCATGACAAAATGGATTCTATCTTAAAAGGATCAATAGAAATTCTCTTCACAAGTATTATGTAACCAAGGAAAGTAATTTTTTTCCAACCAAACTTTACATTTGATAAATTTGACATACAATTTATTTTCTTTAAGGTTTTGTAACACATAATGTAAATGTTCTTGGTGCGTTTTTTTCTATTTTTGAGTATACTAATATATCATCTATAAAAATCACTACAAAATGATCAATATATCGATAAAATATCGTATACATTAAGTCCATGAAGGCAACTGGTGCACCGATTAATCTAATAGGCATGATCACAAATTAATAATAACCATATCAAGTGCTAGAGACTATCTTAGAAATGTCTTGTTGTCTAATCCTCAACTAATAATACCCCTATCTTAGACAAAATTTATTAAAGATTTTAGTACATGTAACTAATCAAACAAACCATTTATCAAAGGCAAAGGGTATTTATTCTTCATTATTCAATCCTTAATAATTGATACATGATTGTAATGTACCATCTTTTTTCTTGACAAATAATACAAGAGCTTCTCGTGGTGATACACTCAGTCGAATAAACCATCTTTCTAGTAAATCTTGCAATTGTACCTTAGGTTCTTTCTATACGAGGTCTTTGATATTAGTTCTACTCCCAGAATAAGATCTATACTGAATTATATTTCCCTTTCTGGAGATAATAAGGTTAATTTTTCCAAAAACACATCTGGATATTCTCTAACTATAGGAATATTCTCAATTTCCTTTTTCTCAATGGCCAGATTCATAAGATAAGCCAAATATCGAGTATATTTTTTATAAATGAGTTTTCTAGAGTGTGCTTCAGTTATAATACAATCAAAAAAGTGTTTTCTTTCTCCCACCAATTCAATCTCAACTTGTCCCGGAATATAAAGTTTTACAATCTTTGTTCTACAATCCATTTTTACATAATAATAGGATTACCCATCCACTCCTAGTATGATATCATAGTCTTGAAGCTGGAAATTCTGGTTCAGCAATCTGAACTTTACATGACTTAATTACAAATTCAGTAGTTATATTACTTTCTACGAAAATACTTACTTCCAATATGTATGGTAATCTTTCAACCTTAACATCTAGAACCATTACCCAATTTGGAGCAACAAATGAATGCGTAATACCATAACCTTATGATTATTCGATAGTAGCATACCTTCCAAGACTTTGGATACTTCAGGAATTTCCTGTCCTGCCATGGCAAAAAGTCTACCTTGCATTAGGGACTTATTATTCTAATTGCTTTGTTTTTGACCTTGAGATATGCTTCTTTTTCCTATTATCCTAGACAATCCTTAATGTAATGTTTATCATTTCCGTATCTCACACATTTTTCAACTTTTAGCCAACAATGATTTTCACTATGTCCTAGTTTCTGACAATAATTGTAAAAGTCTTTTTGTCCAACTTGCTCGCTAGAACTTGCTATATCATTTTCTTGGTTATTAATAACTTGGCTTTGGAGTGCTAAGCCATTCGAACCCCTTCTTGGTACCTTAGTCAACTCGATGAAGTTGTTCTCCTACCAAGTTCTATTTGTCATTTGTTCTTGTTATCCTGTACTCGACAAGCCAGTTCTAACCATATAAATATTCCAAGAAGAGACTTTAATAATGAAAGAACTTAATATGTCAAAAGGATGGCAAAAACATCTCAATACAGTACAATTCCTTAACAACTATATTACATTACATTTATCCTACAATAGTAACAAAAAACACTTTAAGCAATACCCATGATTTGATCCTGAGAGATTAAACTTACTATGATCTAAATTTTGGCCAGTTTACTAAGTTTTGACTATGTTCTCTACTATCTCTTCCTGCCATACAAAGATCATGTAGGCCTGTTTGTTAAGCTTGGATCTCGTCTCGTAGTTTTAGATAACTATTGCAGATCTCAATTTTTCATTCTCCAATGATATATTTTTTCCTACTTAGTTGCCCAATCTCTTCATCTGCCTTTTTACAATAATCAGTCTCCATTTCTTTTGATAATCTAGTTTTTCCCATAGCGCTCAACTTGCCAGCTCATATACCTATTTCACTACAACTAATTCTTCCTTGTATCCATTGTTGTTGAAACATGCCTCATATGTTGATTTTCTTTCTACCTCAATTTCCTTCTTAGCTTCAATTATTATCGTTAGAAGTGACTACAAGCTTGGTGACTAAGAAACAATTCTTGTTGTGGCTCATTAATTTCTTCTATTTGAGCATGCACTAGCAAATCCATTCTTATCTGCTTGGTAGACTGTACTTCTTCTTCACTATCTTCTATTAAAATGTAATGCACTTCATTTTTTTTTACTCATCAACTCTTTCTTCTATTGAAACCTAATCTCTGTCCAAATCCATTGTTACAAAATTTCCAATAATATTAATAGAAAATTCTTATGAAACATAATAGCTATACCTAGTCATGATGAATGCTCGTGTTCAAGTATTGCTCTTTCCAATACTATTTTCTCTAACCTAGGCTCTGATACCATTCAATTGTCACGCCCCAAATCCATCTTCTCGCCGAGGCTTCATTGGTGGCGGACTGTCTAGTTCTCACCAGGGCTCAATCACTTGCATGGAAGTGAAAATCATACTAAAATAATAGTTCTTTCATTTATTTATATCACTGCATATTACAAGTCTTCTGTACATGACAAAGCAGTGGAATTTCTATACTAAAGAGGTTATCCACAACAAAGTTATCTCTACTCGTTCATCTAATCCTCCTCGACCTTAAAGAGTTATCTTTAACTAAGAGATTTACTTAACTAATTTACCTTCTCTTTTTCACTTGCTTTCTTATAGCAGCGCTTTTCTCTTTTCGTCTTTCTTTTCCTTCCTCTCTCTTTCTCTTTCTCTCTTTCTCTTTCTCTCTTTTCTCTCTTTCTCTCTTTTTCTTTCTTTCTTCCTTTTGACCGAATTGATTTCGGAATGAAAAGAGAAGAGATATTTATAGGTATAGTTGGGTAATGGATTATTATTAAGTGTCCTAACACTTATTCATCATGTAAGGCTTTTATTCTTTATACAAACCATGTGTTCTTCCATGTGTCAATTATAGAAAACACTTATGCTTGATGCTAGACTCTTGTTTGAACACCTATTCATCATGTTTTTATTATGGTCAGTGTTGTCTTATCCCTTGGTCGGTGTTGTCTTATCCCTTGATCAATGGATGCACATTTATCACATTTGTTCATATTTTTAATTGTTTTGGTCACTTATTTCTGTATAATATCATTTAAGTAAATGATTTTTAGTTCATTTACTTAAGAATTACATATAAATAAGAAAATATCTCCTATTTGGATTTAATAAAAATAGTTTTGAGATCTAATTCTTTAAAGATAAAATGTCAACTCTTCTTTCCAGAAACAAAACATGAAACGGCTAATTTTATTGGATTTTATTAAGAGGGCAAATAGTTTAGAAATTTTCTAAAAAGGTAGGTTTTAATTTATTTGATGTATAAGAAACAATTATCAGGACTTTTTCTTCTTGATTTCTAGACATTTCAGATACCTCATTTTTGGAGTATATAGTTTCGAGTGAGTTGGTCAAATTTAGGGTTTTCAATATTCTAAATGTTCGATTTCGTATCAAATTCTCATATTTCAAACAACATTTTTATCTCATTATTAATTATAAGTTATTTTTTGTAACTAAGTTGGGGTATGTGATGGAACGTCTATTCATGTGGGTTTTAAATGGATTTCTCGATATTTTTCTCTAAAAACATAGGCAAACAATGAAACTACCGATATTTTTAAGAAAAATATCGGGATATCCTTCTTTCTCTTTGAAGTATCAATCTCTAATCCCTCTCTCTCTCTCTCCCGTTTCCTAATGTTTCTAAGTAAAACTGTTCGGTATCTCTACCTCTCGCTCATTCTCTAGTGTCACTTTCTCGAGTTCCTTTCTCCCTACCCTTTTTCGACGTTTAGACCTATGTCGGCAAAAATTCTCACCATCACTCTTTTTTGTGTGGGAACTACTTTGCTTAACATCTTGGCATTTTAATGTCATCGAAAAGTGTTTTTGCCTATGTTTCTATACGAAAATATCGTGAAAAACAAAATAGTGATAACGTTGACCTTAAATGTAAGGAAAAAAAATGTGCCTAATTTTATATATAAAAAAATTTTGAATTTTGAATTTTGTGTATAAGATATTGAGTCATTTGAATCCAGGCATGGCCTTGGGTTGGAAAAGCTAGGATAGATATATGGAAATGTATCATACAAGCGACGGATGGATTAACATATTGCTAGATGAATAGATATATTTTATTTTATTATTTTTACGTATCATACAAAGTATTTCTCAATTAAACATAAAGAAAATGAATTTCCATATGATCATTCAAATCACGGGGTTTTTGCCCATTTGGATGAAGATCACATTTTATAACATACCATTCTGAGCTTCATTGACTTCTTCAACAAAAGTGTCTTAGTCCTATGGCCTGCATTGCATAAACGACTGCATCACACCTTTGACAATCATCAAATTTACAGCAAGAATACATGTGACAACTTCAAATAGTAAAAGCAATTTTTCCCATCTACAGGGGTCATCTGCACTTGATCAGCAAATCATACCATTGATTGCGTTCTTTGACATAATAGGATAGAATTATCTAATTAGATAATATTTTTGTAATTTTTGTTTAATATCTGTTCTTATTCTAAACTTACACTATCACTTCAGGTATAACATCAAACATAAAATGAAGGGTTCTGAACATTAGTATTTTTTTAATAAGATTTTATATTATGAATTTTATCATGTAAAAATTAAATCTAATTTAAATTAGATTTAATTGATTTTTTTTTTTAATCTCTTTTCCTCAGGAGAATCAAACACGGAAATATAGCTTGCTTCACGAGGAACATTGCTTAATCGAAAAGGGAGACGAAGTCCCTTGAAAGCTTCAGTTACAACATTCTGTTAAGAGATCCTAATTATATAATTTAATTTAGGTTGTTGTTCGATAATTTGATATGATACTTTGGTGCAAATCCTGCAAGCAATCATAGATTTTAATAATATAGTTTCATGAGATATCTTTTTGTTTTTTTTTTTTTTCGAATATCAATCAATATTTGAAATTATATTCTGATTATTTTAATTGATCTATTTAAAAAACTTCTTTTAATATAATTTATTCTATTATTAAGTCATAAATTTTTAAAAATTTTAGTTAAAAGATATGACATCATATTTATTATTAGATCAACCGATAATTTGTGTGCTTCCGTAATATATCTGAGAGAGAGGACAACATGCTTTCACACGTGGCTTGATTTTGAGGCTCTATCTATTACTGCGTTAGAAATCTGAAAGGAGTCCATTCTTCTCCTATCTTTGCATTAAATCCAAAAATACTTTATGTACCGGAAAAAATCTTTAAACCAGAAATAGTTGACCTTAGAACCTGATTATCTAGGAAGTTACTTTCCACCTGTAAGTGTATATATAGGATGTGTTCCATCTCCGTTTTTATCATCAGTCTTGTGTTCTCCACCCGAGCGTTCTCCACCTGAGCGTTCTTGTCCTTTTACAAGGATCATCTACTATCCTTCTCTCTCTCTCTCTCTCTCTCGCTCTCCTACTCCTACTCAAAGGTAAGCCAAAGTATAATGTATTACCATCTATTGCCGGGCACAAATATCGGATTGTTTTTTCATCGATAATATAAAACATTGTTTTGAATGTGTTATATTAATTTTCGATTATATTTTTACTTTCTTTCTGGTCCAAAAATATGGCCAAAACCAGAGGTGTTTTGCTCTTCACACTCAACCTAAATCTTCCTAGATGAAAGTAATATGAATTGCAATTCACCATTAACTATAGTAGTCATAACTTAAATGAAGGCTGTAGAGCTTGATCTCTAGTTAGGAAAATGGTAGGAGACTTAGAAACAACATTTTCTTAGTTTTTTTTTTATTATTTTTTGGTGAGAACATTTTCTTAGTTTTTATATAACGCTTTGTCTATTTTTTGTTATCTAACTACAAATCATTTTGTTTTCAGCAAAATTGGGGGCGACGATACGGAGGGAACACTTGGAACAATAATCCTAATTTTCTTCGTCATCTTCACTGGCAGTGGTGTATCTAATGCGCAGGAAGCACCACCTCCAATAAGTGAATCACAACTTCACAAAATCGCGTCATCTTTGGAAATGTATGTTGATGAACTACCTCAGATGCCTAAGCTATATGGATACTCGATCGACAATGGTGAATACAAGCCTGGATGCCTCACCGTGGGCATGTATGAAACAAAATGGGTATGGCTTTGTATCCTTCCTTTACCTTTTTTTTTTTATTGTATAAAAATTTAAATATGAAATTACTAAATTGAGGAGGAGAATTTGTACTATTAGGCTGTCTCCTTGGGAATGTATCCTTCCTTTACTGCATCTAACATTTTCATCTCTGAACATGTGCCAAAAGAAAATGCTTAGCTTGATTTTATTAGAACCATGGGTGACTTATTTTCATAGACCATATCTTTCTTCTGCAACTTCAAGTAATAATCTAAGTAATGGAGGTAAAGCAACTCTCTCCCATAAATGAAAAAAAATATATAATAATCTGACTTTTCCATCCTACATGCACTAAGCTTCTCCAACGTTATTGTTATCCTTAAATATCATATTGAAAAATTTAATATTCAGATATATATTTGTGAAACATTTCTCCTTAAATAACGCTGATTCAAAACTTGGCCTACTAGATAAGAGGTCAAGTCTTGAATTTGAAACATAAGAATGAAAAGAATTATTTAGAAAAACTCTCTTGAATGAATTAAAATATATATTTATAAAATATTTTTCCTTAACAATTATGGTTAATGTAGAAATCCGATTCATTCCTAATAATTATGAACAAAAAACATAGTTCAATATAATTACTTGAATGAAGATATAACAATATTAAATACTAATACCGATAGAATCAAACGTTGCTCCAGTTCACTTTCGTGCATTTTCTTAGAACCACGCAAATGTATAAATAAAGGGGAGAAACCTAACATGAAAGCAGGATAACTGATTGGATTGGAATTTTCTTGTACAAGAATAAGATGACAAAAGGAGGAGGAAAATAAATATATCTCTCCTCCTAAACGAGGAAAACAAATACATAAATATATCAAACTTGGTGGCACATATATGCTTCACGCATCTAAAATTAGAAAGTTAAAGCATTGCTATTATTCTGTTGTAGATGTTTTCATGCAACAGTAACGTGATTAAAACATGGGAATTTTTTAATTCGTGTTTGAATATTATTAATGTACATAAAATATTTTATGAAAACAAATTCTAGAATTGTCTGACGTTGACAATCAGCTTACCAACTCATCCTACCCAACTATTATCAAGATTATTGGTAACGCAACTATCTAATAATTGAATACTGACTAATCGTTCAAAGAATTATTATCAACATTCGTTTTCTTTCTTTTTTTTTTAATAAGCCACCCAACTAAGTTGAGCTCTATCAAATCCTATTCGATTCGGGTTCAACACTTAAATGGAAAAATTTTTTCGATATCTATTTTTATCATACATAAATTTCAAATATAAAATTTTACTTTAGGATACCGCTGACAAAATATTAGACCAATTAGGCTTTGGTTAAAATTCATATATGTACTGATCAGAGCAAATAAATTCTGTGATACAGAAATTTCACCGTGACTTTCCAGCAACCACTGTTTTTGCATTTGGGACCTCACCAGCAACAGCCACATTTCCTGGTCCAACCATCGAAGCAATGCATGGAGTCCCCTTGTCAGTAACATGGGAAAATCATCTCCCTGAAACTCACATCCTTCCATGGGATCCGACCATCCCTGTTGCAACCCCTAAACACGGCGGTGTCCCTACAGTTGTCCATCTTCATGGAGGCATCAATCCTTCGACAAGTGATGGCCACCCTTATGCCTGGTTCACCAAGGACTACCGTGAAACAGGCCCAAATTGGACACATCCTACCTACACCTACCCCAATGTCCAACACTCCGGGAACTTATTTTACCATGATCATGCCCTAGGCTTGACTCGCGTCAATCTCCTAGCAGGTTTGCTCGGAGCCTATGTGATCCGTGACCCAGCCCTTGACTCCAAACTAAATCTACCATCAGGTCCAGAGTATGATCGACATCTAGTGGTAGTAGACCGTAGCTTTTACAAAGATGGATGGATTTTCATCAACAGAACAGGTGATAACCCTACTATCCACCCGCAATGGCAACCCGAATATTTTGGTGACGCCATTATTGTTAATGGAAAAGCATGGCCATATTTTAAGGTTTCAAAAAGAAAGTATAGGTTCCGAATCATCAATTCCTCCAATGCTAGATTCTTCCGATTTGCATTGAGCAATGGCCAATCATTTATTCAAGTAGGATCTGATGCTTCATACTTGCCGGCTCCGGTTGAGACCAAGAACATTCTTTTATCTCCTGCTGAGATCGCTGATGTTGTCATTGACTTTTCAAAGACAAAGTCCAAGGAAATCGTGCTTACCAATAGTGCACCATATCCATTTCCATCTGGTAGCACACCTGATTCCCTAAATAGCAAGGTCATGAAATTCATCATCAAACCTGAAGCTCAAAGCCCACCAGACAACTCATACGTCCCATCAGTCCTAATGCCCTACACAACGCCAACAATTGTTAAAGCAGCTAGAACAAGGTACATTGTGCTTTTTGAATACGATAGTGCAACAGGAAACCCAACTCACCTCTTTATAAATGGGAAGCAATTTGCTGATCCAGTAACTGAGACACCAAAATCTGGAACCGCTGAAATTTGGTATGTCATCAATCTTACAAAAGATAATCACCCGTTGCACATACATGTGGCCACATTTCAAGCAATCAGGGTGCAAGAGATTAAGCATTTGTCTGCATTCGCATCATGCATGACAAGCAAGAATGACGCACTAGCATGCAATGTCACTAGCCATGTAGTTGGGAAGACGCTTGAAATTCCAGCATATGAGAAGACATGGAAGAACACAGTGAAGATGGTGCCTGGATACCAAACTACAATAGTGGTTCAGTTTAATTTGGTCGATAATCATGCACCTTATCCCTTTGATGCAACTGCAGGGCCGGGTTATGTCTACCACTGCCACGTAAGTCTCAAAATATTCTTATATGGATTCTTAATATTCCTTCATTTTCGATCTCAAGTCCTTGAATTGATTAATTAAGGTAAATCCACTAACAGTTCTGAACCCTTTTTATTGCATCTACAGATCTTGGAT
The DNA here is from genome assembly GCA_033439265.1 of Dillenia suffruticosa. Lineage (NCBI taxonomy): Eukaryota > Viridiplantae > Streptophyta > Magnoliopsida > Dilleniales > Dilleniaceae > Dillenia > Dillenia suffruticosa. The sequence continues at coordinate 13,478,612 of JAVTVX010000009.1, forward strand.
CACGAAGATAACGAAATGATACGCCCTTTGAAGCTGGTTGCTTGAGGAGATCTGGGATGGAACATCTCTTCCAACTCTTGTTCTTCCTGTCTTCTTTTTTCTTTCTTTTTTTTTTTATTTTTTTGGTTTCATTCTTGAGAACCTGTTTCATGTATTTTCATATATAAAATACAATAATAATTTTCAAATCTTTAATATTGAATCATTAACCATTTTCTTTGATATTTTGATACAAAAATTGTCTGAAAACTATCACAAATAAAATAATTTCAATTTTCACAATTTAAATATCTTTAATCGTGATGCAATGCTTACAAAATGATCAATTAATACCTTTTTTTCTTAGCCCTCAATATTTTCAGTAAGGGAATTGTAACACAAAAAAAAATAATAATAATAATAATAAAATAAAATAATGGAGACGCAGCGTTTTGGGGCAAAACGCTGCGTCCCCAATTGATTTGGGGATTAGGGTCCAACCCTAATCCCTCTCTCTCTCTCTCTCTCTCTCTCTCTCTCTCCCCCGACCCTTCATCTCTCTCCCCCACCGCGGCGTCGCTCCTTCGCCGCGAGCTCTGCCGCCAACGGATCACCGCCTTCTCCTTCTCCTTCTTCTTCTTCTTCTTCTTCTTCTTCTTCTTCTTCTTCTTCTTCTTCTTCTTCTTCTTCTTCTTCTTCTTCTTCTTCTTCTTCTTCTTCTTCTTTCCCTCTCGGTTTCTCTCTCATAGCCTCTCCCTCGCGATCTCCCGCGGCTCTCTCCCTTCCGCCACACACTATCGCGAACCGCGACCGATAGTGCCTTTCCTCCCACGAGCACCGCCTTCCGCCACAACGTGCAACTGCAGCGCCTTCTGCAGTGCGATCCCCCAACCCGAGCTGAGCGCGCTTCAGTCCCTAAGCGAGCAGGACTCAGCCTGCGAGTGCGAGCCCAGGCCACGAGCAAGACCGAGCCCGCGAGCTCGAGCCAGGCCGCGAGCAGGACCGAGCCCGCAGCCCGAGCCCGCAGAGCAAGCCCAGGCCGCGAGTAGGACCGAGCCCGCGAGTGCGAGCCAGGACACGAGCAGGACCGAGCCCGCGAGAGCGAGCCAATTGGGAGCCAGCGCACGAGCACAGCCCACAAGCCACTGCGGCCAGCGAGCCACTGTCGGCCCGTAATCCCATCAGCTGCAGGCCCATCGGCCCACCAGCCGCAGGCCCACCAACCGTAGGCCCATCAGCCCACAGGCCCATCAGCCCGCTAGCCCACTGGCCCACAGACCGCGAGCCCGCTTGCCCAAGCCCACTGGCCCGTTGACCCGCGAACCCACGAGCCCGCTGAAAATGGATAAGTTATTTTGCATATAGACAATCTAAATACGATCTCAGTATTATAAAAATGGATAAACCCTAAAAATGTTTGAGAAATTGATAATAAATTTTGATAATCTGATTAGGTTGATCTTTTTGGAGATTCGAGAAATCAAATTGGATTCGTTTTGAAAATAGGGAGTGATCATCCTCCCTGAACTGTGAGTAGGACTTTGACATTCGCTATGATTGAAAACCATATTTCAAAAATACTTTTAAAATGACATGTTTCTGCAAATGTGTCACGCCCCGAACCGGGATCGTGAACAGTCGCCCGTTGTCCCTGGATGCCGGCTGTATTTTTACAGAAAATCGGGCAGAACCTCCCCATAAATCGGAGATTTCCCATTTACAATTTCACCTGTATAAGAGATTCATCCTGTAAAAATAAACAATTGGTCATCCCGGCCTCTCCAAATTCAACAAATACCACAACCAACATCCAGAACAACGCAAGGCTATAAAGTTTCTAACAGTCCTAACAACAGACTTCTACTGTCATGCCCAACTAGAGCATGAGCAGCCGCCACACCGAGCGGACTTAAATTCTACGCATATATAAAATAAATTCCCAAATTGTTTTTAAATATTTACAAATGCCTCAATGCAATGAAATAATCAACACGAAAGTTTCACGAATAAAATTCCATAATTTATACAGTCATCCCAAAAATTTAAATAAATGGAATGGTCAAACTAAAATCTCCAATACATAACAATATCACCAATCATCGTAGCGAAAGAGATGGAAAACATCCATACCCAAGCCCAGTGGTATCTCCTCGTTCCAACACTAATCCTGTGGGAAAGAAAGTGAGGGATGAGTATCTATGGGAGGATACTCAGTAAGTGAGGGGATTGACATCATACTATCAATATCGAAGGTGAACTTGGAGTGTCAAAACATAAGATAAGAAAATATCCACAGTGTGCAAACTGATCATGTTATTTCCAAAATCATATATCACACGCACACATCAAAAAGCAAGATATGCATCCAATATTCACATCAATGTCATGAAGAGCCGGCCAATGAAATATTCCCGGCAATGGTCTACCTCAACCAAGGACGGCACATTGGGGGTTTTTCCAAATGCAAGTATTAAATAATGGCTCTCTACCCCAATGTTGGCCACAGACTACCCCAACTAGCCTGTAAATAATAATAATGTACATATAACTAGTCGGCCGTGTATGGTGCCCCCGCCTGGTGCTAGACGGAGCCGTACTCAACGTCCTCTCCGATGAGGGTCAACCTGGGGCACCCATACACACGACGATCTGGCGGATACCTCCGGCCGAAGCGTATCCGGGCACAAGGGGTGCCTCTACCAGATGTCCTTCGTAGCTACGGATCACAATATCATATCGGCCGGGCACGTAGCCCCATGCATCCCATCACCAGTCGGCCGAGCATATAGCCCCATGCATAATATCATAACGTCGGCCGGGCATACAGCCCAAAACATAATATCATAAAGTCAGCCGGGCATACAGCCCAAAACATAATATCATAAAGTCGGCCAGGCATACAGTCCAAATGTGTAAGTAAATCCATTTAAAACCATGTGTCAAATGCAGTGGAAATATCAAAACATATCAATATGTCGAAAATGTGGCACAATATACATTTATCAAAACTCATGGATGCATATCAATAAAGTCGGCAGTTAAGACACTCCAAAGGTCACAAAACATTTCATCAAATATTGGAAAGGTCTAACAATCATACATTTGCAGAAACATGTCATTTAAAAGATATTTTTGAAACATGATTTTCAATCAATAGCGAATGTCAAAATCCCACTCACAGTTATAGGGAGGGTGGTCACTCCCTATTTTCAAAACCAATCAAATCTGATCTGCTTCCTCGAGTCTCCAAAAAGATCAACCTAATCAGATCATCAAATTTCTGTAACATTCTATACTTAACCTTCAATTCATATATAATCATTTCATAATTTGTATTCTATTCGCATTCCACTTACACTCTAAACATATACAGAACCTTTCATCTTAGATTCAATCCTAGATTCATTCAAAGTATCAGTTAGAGCAGAAATCTCCTTACCTAGGGTTTTCTCAAAGCGCAGAGTCTCGTCCGACTGTCGCTTCGGTTGCTCCAAGGTCTGTAGTGTTTCCTATCAAAACAAGATTTTTATTTTGTTAGATCTAAATACTTAGATCCGAATCAAAAACCCTAAGTCATTTACCTGCGTGGAGGTTCGTGGGCTGTCACGGGCTCACGGACCGTCACGGGCCGTCGCGGGCTCGTGGGCTACAGCTAGCGGGCCGCAGGTCTGCGTGCTACGGGGTAGCGGGCCGGCGGGCTGGCGGGCCGATGGGCTGAACTGGGCCGCGGGCCGTACTGGACCTGCGGGCTTGGACGGGCTGTCGGGCCTGGTGGGCCCGTGGGCTTGCTGCTAATGGGCCTGCGGCTAATGGGCCTGCAGGCTGGCGGGCCTGCGGGCCGACAGTGGCTCGCGGGCTGGTGCTCGCCCGCGTGCTGCGTTGGCTCGTGCGCGCTCGCGCGCTGCTGCGCGCCCCTGCGCGCTCTGCTCGCGCGCTCTGCTCGCGCTCGTGCGCTCTGCTCGCGCTCGTGCGCTGGGCCGCGCGCTCGCGGCCTGGGGTCTCGCTCGCGGCCTGGGCTCGCGCTCACGGCCTGGGCTCGCGCTCGCGGACTCAGTCCTGCTCGCGGCCTGGGCTCGCGCTACGGCTCGGTCTTGCTCGCGCGCTAGTGCACTGGTGCACGCCCGTGCACTGATGCACGCCTATGCGCTGTGCTGCTGCGCACTCGGTGGCTCGATCGCGGCTCGTGGCAGTGTACGGCGAGGCGGAGAGAGAGCGATCGTGGAAGATCGCGAGAGGGAGAGAAGACAGAGTGAGGTAGAGAGGGAAACCGCGAGGGAAGAAGAAGAAGGAGAAGGAGAAGGAGAAGGAGAAGGAGAAGGAGAAGGAGAAGAAGAAGAAGGAGAAGGATGGCGGCGGCGGCGGCGGTGGCTGTGGCGGAGGAAGCCGAACAGCCGTGGGAGAAGACGAACGGCCGCAGGAGAGGGAACGTCGGGGAGAGAGAAAGAGAGAGAGAGAGAGAGAGAGAAAGGGGGTTAGGGTTTCAACCCTAATCCCTAATTGGGGACGCAGCGTTTTGTCCCAAAACGCTGCGTCTCCAAATATTGTTTTTTGTTTTTTTTTTTTTTTTTTTAGCTTGGTGTTACAAAATGTATGATTGTTAGAATTTTCGAATATTTTATGAAATGTTTTATAATTTTTTGAGTGTCTTAATTTCTGACTTTATTGATATGCATCCATAAGTTTTGATAATTGAATATTGTGTCATATTTTCGATATATTGACATGCTTTAATGCTTCCACTGCATTGGCACATGATTTTAAATGGACTTACTTATATATTTGGGCTGTATGCCTGGCCGACGTTATAATATATGCATGGGGCTATATGTCCGGCCGACATGGAGATGGGATGCATGGGGTTACGTGCCCGGCCGATATGATATTATGATATGCTTCCCATAGCATCCGTAGCTACGGAGGACATCTTGTAGAGACACCCCTTGTATCCGGATACGATTCGGCCGGAGGTATCCGCCAGATCATTATGTGTATGGGTGTCCCAGATTGACCCACATCGGAGAGGACGTTGAGTACGGCTCTGTCTAGCACCAGGCAGGGGCACCATATACGACTGACTAGTTATATGTACATTATTATTATTTACATGCTAGTTGGAGTAACCTGTGGCCAACATTGGGGCAGAGAGCCATTATTTAATACTTGCATTTGAAAAAACCCCCAATGCGCCATTTTTTGTCAAGGTAGACCATTGCCGAGGTTGTTTGATTGGCCGGCTCTTTATGAATTGATTTTCACATTGGATGCATATGTTATTTTCAAATGTGTGTCTAATGATATCTTATTTGTTGAAACAACACGTTATTTTCCCACACTTGATATTGTGTTTCATGCTTTGACACTCCAAGTTCACCCTCGATATTGATAGTATGATATCAATCCCCTCACTTACTGAGCATCCTCCCATAGATATTCACCCATCGCTTTCTTTCCCACAGGATTAGTGTTGGACCGAGGAGATATTGTTAGATTTGTATAATTGTAACGTGAACGTGATATCACTGGGCTTGGGTATGGATATTTTCATCTCTTCCGCTACGATGATCGGTGATATCGTTATGTATTGGAGATTTTAGTTTGACCAATGTATTTATATAATTTTTTTTAGGATGACTGTATAAATTATGGATATTTATTCGTAAAACCCTCGTATTGATAATTTCATTGTATTGAGACATTTGTGAATATTTAAAAATAATTTAGAAATTTATTTTATATATGCGTAGAATTTATGTCCGCTCGGTGTGGCGGCTGCTCATACTCTAATTGGGCATGACAGTAGAGGTCTGTGGATAGATCTATTGGAAAAATTTTATAACTTTGCGTTGTTCAGGATGTTGGGTGTGGCAGTGATTGATTTTGGAGAAATCGGAATGGTCATTTGTTTATTTACAGGATGAATGTGGATATACAGGTCAAATTGTACTTTGAGACCTTCGAAATATAGGGAGATTCTGCCCGATTTTCTATAAAAATGTAGCCGGCATCTAGGGTAACGGGCGGCTGTTCATGACCCTAGTTTGGGGCGTGACAGTTTGGTTGGTATCAGAGCCTTAGGTTGGGCAAAGGGTAGTAAGAAAAGTATTCCCAAGTACATAGAAAAGTTCTCAATGCATTAAAGATTTTCATACAGTCATTTAAAGTTCCCTATATGGTCGTAAACTAATAATTTCATTCATTTTAGGGGATTAGTTACTATATAACTAACCCTAACTTTTCAATCATGCCAAACTCTAGAGTTATATCTAATCCTTGCAGAATTATGCCGCCTAGACACGGTAGACCAGCGGGACATGGAGCTAGACTCGTGCTACCCGAGACTCCTCAAGTGCCTGACCCTTCGAGGGGACCTGATACCCTTGGAGTGCCTGAGGCTACTTCCTCTTCACGGGCGCCCCCTACAGCGCCTACTCCGCTAGCTGCTCCAGCCGAGGTTCCGCCACTGTCCCTTGAGGCGTTTAGGCAGGTGTATGAGTGGTACACCTCCCACGGGATTCAAATGCCACCCCCACTACCACCGACGACAGTGCCGACTCCTACGGCCGTACCACCTTTGTTGTACCAGATCAGCTACTAGTTGCTGGTCCTTCTACTATTTCAGGACCTAGTGACACTACCTCCTCCACCTTGAGGCGTATTCATGAGCTCACCCAGTTGGTGAAGGAGGCAAGACAATTAGGCTGCACGGAATTCGCAGGGATGGGTGATTCCACAGCAGCGAAGCACTGGATCAACCGCACCCACAGAATTTTGACTGATCTGGGGTTGAGTAAGGATAAACAACTTCGGATAGCAGAGAGACTTTTAGATGGTGACGCCCTCACTTGGTGGGAGGTGATTTGTGACAATGCTACCGAGCCGTTGCGATGGGAGGACTTCCTGCGGGAGTTCAATCGTAGGTACTTCTTTGAGTTCCAGTAGGACCGCAAGATGGCAGAGTTCTGTACTTGCGGCAGGGAGCCAGGACAGTAACAGAGTTTGAGACTGAGTTGATGCGACTAGCCGCTTTCGTTCTAGACTTGGCTACACCGAAGCAGTTACAGTTTAAGTTTGAGGATGGCCTCAACTTGAATATCAGGAGATACATGACAGTGACCCCTAGTTTCTCCTTTACGGAGATTGTGGACTCAGCACATAGGGCGGAGGAGATCGTCCGTACTGAGGGCAAACAGCGGGAGAACAGGGAGCAAAAGAAGAGATCAGGGGCTTCTTCGAGTCAGGGCTCGAAGAAGGGCAAGAGTTCAGGATATCAGGAAGGCTCTACTCAGCCGAGACAAGCACATCCTGAACAATGATCACGATCTCAGGGATTCAGAGCACCGGCCTCTTGCGTCACTACTCGGACTTTAGATTAGCGGCACCCTTTTTGCCACCGATGTGGTGGACACTACCCTTTTGGAGAGTGTACGATGCCTGTTACATGCTTCCGGTGTGGGAAGCAAGGGCACATCAGGAGCGCCTGTCCTGAGTTGGGATTTGGAGGTCACATAGCTACTGGACACTCGAGTGTTCCCAGAGGAGGACAGCAGGGAGCGCCTGCGCACTCGAGTCACACCACTCCACGGATGGTAGTTGGGAGCAACATGGTGCCAGGACCATCACGATAGCAGCAAAGGGCACAGACCCATGTATATGCAATGACACAGAAGGATGCTGAGGCGAGTCCTAACAAGATTTTTGGTGTTCCTCCCACTGATCCCCATATTTAAAGATGTCTATGTACTTTCTTTTGAGAACCATCACTAGTTAAAGCCGTAGATGCTTAACTATGTTGGTTTGTACATACATTTTGATATATATATCTATGTGAGCATATATTTTCTTCCATATTTATCAACTGATTTTTTTATTTTCTCACATAAGAAGTCATGAAAATATGGAGAGTCGACACTCGTGTCCTATTTGACACCGGGTCGAACCATTGGTATGTGCGAGTGTCTTTTGCCCACAGGTTGCGTAACCTTTTGTCGTCACTTGATGAGGAGATATTGGTCATCACTCCTCTCGGTGAGCAGATACTTAGAGATTCCGTCTACAGAGGAAGTAAGGTCATGGTCAGAGATGCGATACTTGAGGCAGACTTGATTCCACTTGAAATGATGGATTTCGATGCCATCCTAAGGATGGATTGACTAAGCATGCATAGAGCCTCAGTAGATTGATTCACCAAAGAAGTGGAGTTTCAGAGACCCGAGGAGCCATTGTTGAGGTTCCTAGGCGAGGCGCGAGTGTTACCTCGCTGTGTTGTTTCGGTGATGAAAGCCAGGAGATTGATATGGCGAAGGTGCACGGCATACCTGGCTCACATTATTGACACCACTATGAGGGGCCGAGGTTTGAGGAGATCCCAGTGGTGCAAGAGTTTTCAGATGTATTTTTCGAGGAGCTACCTGGACTACCACCAGTTCGGGAGTTTGATTTCGAGATTTACCTAGCTCCAGAGATCACTCCCATATTCATTCCACCATACAGAATGGCGCCAGCTGAGCTTAGAGAGCTCAAGGTCCAATTATGGGAATTACTGGACAAGAGTTTTATCCGTCCGAACACTTCACCTTAGGGTGCTCTGGTGTTATTCGTGAAGAAAAAGGATAGGACTCTACGATTGTATGCAAACTATAAGCAGCTAATAAGCAGCTAAACAAAGTTTCCATCAAGAATCGGTATCCTCTACCGCGTATTGATGATTTATTTGATCAGTTCCAGGGTGCGCGTGTTTTTCTCAAAGATCGATCTTCAATTTAGATATCATTAGTTGCGGATCAGGGCTGAGGAAATGCCCAAGACCGCATTCCGCAATCAATATGGATATTACGAGTTCGTGGTCATGCCGTTGGGCTGACCAACACACTAGCAACCACAGACAGTGACCGAGGTGTGGAGTTTCCTTGGACTTGCGGGGTGTTATTGGCGGTTCGTAGAAGAATTCTTCCGGATCGCTGCCATACTTACCAGACTGATACGAAGGCGTCAAGTTCTTATGGGACGATCATTGTGAGATGAGCTTTCAGGAGCCCAAACAACGACAGATGATGGACGGCTAGTCAGAGAGGATCTTAGTGTTCTAGCTCAGTACGTAGCTATTCTAGATTGACAGGTCGAAAGCTGCGGAGCAAAGAAATTTCATTGATCGGAGTTTTGTGAAGGAGTGACCAGATCGAGGAAGAGACCTGGGAGCCTAAGGAGACTATAAGGAGACAGTACCCTCACTTGTTCAATGTATTGTTTTCTTTTAGTTTCGAGAACAAAACTTGTTTTTAGGGGGTTAGAAAATGTAATACCAAAAAAAATGGAGACGCAGCGTTTTGGGGCAAAACGCTACGTCCCCAATTGATTTGAGGATTAGGGTCCAACCCTAATCCCTCTCCCTCTCTCTCTCTCCCTCTCTCTCTCTCTCTCTCCCCCGACCCTTCATCTCTCTCCTCTACTGCGGCGCTGCTCCTTCGCCGCAAGCTCCGCCGCCAACGGATCGCCGCCTTCTCCTTCTCCTTCTTCTTCTTCTTCTTCTTCTTCTTCTTCTTCTTCTTCTTCTTCTTCTTCTTCTTCTTCTTCTTTCCCTCTCGGTTTCTCTCTCACAGCCTCTCCCTCGCGATCTCCCGCAGCTCTCTCCCTTCCGCCACATACCGCCGCGAGCCACGAACGATCGTGCCTTTCCTCCCACGAGCACCACCTTCCGCCACAACACGCGACTCCAGCGCCTTCTGCAGCGCGATCCCCCAACCCGAGCCGAGCGCCCCTCAGTCCCTGAGTGAGCAGGACCCCTTAGTCCCTCAGTCCCTGAGTGAGCAGGATCGAGCCCAAGCTGCGAGTAGGACCGAGCCTACGAGCGTGAGCCAGGCCGCAAGCAGGAGCGAGCCCGCGAGCACGAGCCAGGCAGTGAGCGTGAGCCAGCCCGCGAGCCACTGCGGCCCGCGAGCCACTGTCGGCCCGTAGGCCCATCAGCCCGCTAGCCCACTGGCCCACAAACCGCGAGCTCGCTTGCCGAAGCCCACTGGCCCGCTGACCCGCGAACCCACGAGCCCGCTGTAGCCCACGAGCCCGTGACGGCCCGTGAGCCCGTGACAGCCCACGAACCTCCATGCAGGTAACTAATTTAGAGTTTTGATTCTGATCTAAGTGTTTAGATCCAACAAATAAATCTTGTTTTGATAGGAAACACTACAGATTTTGGAGTGACCGAAAAGACATTCAGACGAAACTCTGCGTTTCGAGAAAACCCTAGGTGAGGTGATTTCGACTCTAATTGATAAATTGAATGAATCTAAGATTGAATTAAAATGAAAGGTTCTATATATGTTTAGAGTGTAAGTAGAATGCGAATAGAATACAATTTCTGAAATGATTATATGTGATTTTGAAGGTTAAGTATAGAATATTATAGAAACTAGATGGTCTGATACAAAAAACAAGCATGTTATAGAATCATAAAATCATGTCAAGTTAATTTGAATGGTTTCCCTTAGAGTTAAACTTTGAAATATCCATGAAAGTATCTGGATTATAGGATTGGAATGAAATGAGCCGTAAAGTGGAGGATATTGTATATTTCATGTCTTTTTTAGGTTGTTTTGAGTAGTTAATTGGCAAAATGGTATGTAGGACGAATGGTAGCTTAAAAATGGTGATCAGAGTTTAGGGATGGTTGAAATCATTTTCATTATAAGTTATTTTGTATATATGCAATCTAAATACGATTTTAGTATTATGAAAATGGATAAACCCTAAAGATGTTTGAAAAATTGATAATAAATTTTGATAATCTGATTAGGTTGATCTTTTTGGAGACTCGAGAAATCAGATTTGATTCGTTTTGAAAATAGGGAGTGATCACCCTCCCTGAACTGTGAGTGGGATTTTGACATTCGATATTGAATGAAAATCATGTTTCAAAAATACTTTTTAAATGACATGTTTCTGCAAATGTATGATTGTTAAAACTTTCGAATATTTTATGAAATATTTTGTGAACTTTGGAATGTCTTAATTTCTGATTTTATTGATATGCATCCATGAGTTTTGATAATTGAATATTGTGCCACATTTTCGATATATTGACATGCTTTAATGCTTCCACTGCATTGGTACATGGTTTTAAATGGATTTACTTATATATTTGGGTTTTATGCCCGGCCGACGTTATGATATGATGCATGGGGCTATATGCCTGGCCGACATGGTGATGGGATGCATGGTGTTACGTGTCCGGCCGATATGATATTGTGATATGCTTCCTATAGCATCCGTAGCTACGAAGGACATCTGGTAGAGGCACCCCTTGTGTCCGGATACGCTTCGGCCGGAGGTATCCGCCAGATCGTCATGTGTATGAGTGTCCCTGGTTGACCCACATCGGAAATGACGTTGAGTACGGCTCCGTCTAGCACCAGGCGGGGGCACCATACACGGCCGACTAGTTATATGTACATTATTATTATTTACAGGTTAGTTGGAGTAGTTTGTGGCCAACATTGAGGTAGAGAGCCATTATTTAATACTTGCATTTAGAAAAACCCCCAATGCGCTGTTCTTGGTCAAGGTAGACCATTGTCGGGGTTGTTTGATTGGCCGGCTCTTTATGAATTGATTTCCACATTGGATGCATATGTTATTTTCAAATGTGTGCCTGATGATATCTGATTTGTTGAAACAGCACGTTATTTTTCCCACACTTGATATTGTGTTTCATGCTTTGACACTCCAAGTTCACCCTCGATATTGATAGTATGATGTCAATCCCTCACTTATTGAGTATCCTCCCATTGATACTCACCCATCGCTTTCTTTCCCACAGGACTTGTGTTGGACCGAGGAGGTAATGTTGGGTTTATATAATTGTGACGCGAACGTGATATCACTGGGCTTGGGTATGGATACTTTCATCTCTTCCGCTACGATAATCGGTGATATCATTATGTATTGGAGATTTTAGTTTGACCAATGTATTTATATAATTTTTTTTGGGTTGACTGTATAAATTATGGATATTTATTCGTGAAACTCTCGTATTGATTTATTTCATTACATTGAGACATTTGTGAATATTTAAAAATAACTTGGAAATTTATTTTATATATGCGTAGAATTTAGGTCCGCTCGGTGTGGCGGCTGTTCATGCTATAGTGGGGCATGACAGCAGAGGTTTGTGGATAGGTCTGTTGGAAAAATTTTATAACCTTGCGTTGTTTTGGATGTTGGCCGTGGCAGTGATTGATTTTGGAGAGATCGGGATGGCCATTTGTTTATTTACAGAATAAATGTGGATATACAGGTCAAATTGTCCTTGGGAGACTTCCGAAATATGGGGAGATTCTGTCCGATTTTTTGTAAAAATGTAGCCGGCATCTTGGGCAACGGGCGGCTGTTCATTACTCCGATTTGGGGCGTGACAGGAATGATATATTTTTTCTTTTATATTCATTCTTTTATTTTTTCCAAAAGCCACATTTTGAATTTAAATGGGGAGAAAAGTTAGATTTAGTTTTTTTAAGAGAAAAACTCTTTATCCCTCTCTTTTGGAGTAGTCTTTCATACAATCTTAATCAAAATATATTGTAACATTTGACTAGAGTTTCTTCTTATAAGTCCTCCAATCACAACAATCTTAAAGGAATAAACTCACACCCAATTGTTACACAAGACTAATGGATGTGGAAAATCCAAATTACTAAAAACAAGTAATAATCTCAACGCACAGGTATTAATCATTCTCAAAAAATCAATATTGTCTCATTTTTATATGTTATATAATATTAGAAGTGATTATTCGTGTGAGAGATTCAATTTCAAAATTTCTTTGGCATACATTAAAAGAAAACATAAGAACTTGTGAATACAAAACAAATTTAAATTTCATAAAATATAAGCATAACATCGCAATTATTTTGTGTTTTATTACTATTACATTCTATGTACTCAAGATATTTAACAGGTTTCAAAAACACAACTCTAGATATTAACTTTGTAAAAGATCAGTTACCATTATTTGCCGAAACATATTTAACATGTCACCTCCCTTTTTTCAACAATATCTCTAGCAATGTTGAACTTTATACCTATGCATTTGGTTTTGGCATAATATTTGAGATTTTTTGTGTAAACAATAACTAATTGATTACCACAATAAATTATTATAACTCCGTCTAAATTGTTTGTAATTCTCAAATATTATGAAAATCTTTTCAAGCAAACATTTTCTTGAACTACAGAAATACAAATCACAAATTCTGATTTCATTACGGATAGTGATACATTTGTTTGTTCCTTACTACTCCAAGAGACATAACTGTCATTCAACAAAAATATATATATATAACCAGAGATGGATTTATGCCTATCTAAATTACCAATCCGATCAGTATGTATATATTCACTCAATGATAGGTCATTTCCTTGGTAACAAAAAATATAATATGTAATTTTTTTTCAAGTATCTAAAAATCCTCTTTGCTACACTCTAATGTCTTTTACCTGAATTGAATTGATACCTACTGACCAAACCTATAATATAATAAATATCAGAATGAGTACATATGATAGTTTATGTCAAACTCCTAACAGCACTAAAATAAGGTACTCTAAACATCTCTTACTTTTCTTCAGTGGAGGAATGTGCCATTTCTAATTATAATATTTATGTTAATTGAAAAAAATTGAAAAGGGCTACCATCATATTCATATATAGTGAAACAATGATTTGGAAAGGAAAAGTCAAAATTTATTTACATTGTGGAGCCGTATGCAATACACAAAAAATGACTATGCAGTTGTTTAAATCTATCTTTTTATTCTTTACCTATTCTTTTTGCCTCATCATGCAAGATAGTGGGACCCACCTGCTAACCCGAGTTAGTGTCAAATATCTGCCCTACATTCATTTGTGAAGGTACTCCTAGTATTTGGGCACATTTCATGACTTAAACTTTCGATTTTAATCACAAGAATATAAGTGGGTTTATAATTTTTCATTCTAAATCGTACCAAAACTTTTTTGATATAAGATTGTTTAGATAACATTGGTAGTCTCTTAGAACAGTCCTTAAGGATCTTAACATCCTATATATAATCTATCTCATCTATTTCCTTCAACTCAAAATTTGAATACAACAATTTCTTGATATTTAGAATATACTTTTCATTGTTTTCGACTAAATAATATGCTATTAACATGGAGAGATAGAATTATAAACTTGCTGTTAATTTTCTTCACATAAATACCGATGATACATGTCCAAAACCTATTACCAAAAAGATCAAACCCATTCTAAGTCCGTCAAATTGGGCTTATCAAACCAAATGCACCTGCATCTCCTCAATTATCCTAGACCTCGGTGTTCACACTCCATGGTCACTTCACTCCTTGGTGTTCATCGATCACTTGATGAGCACTTAATGAGCACGATTCGAGATAATCTATAAAGGAAGTATATATTCAAGTAGATTCAAACTTTCCTTACATGAATGGGAATCTTCCCCCTTTCTTGGAGCAATCCTGCAAAACAAGGAAACTTACCTCTGCATGCACTCTTGATAAGGAACAAACCTCCCTTAACAATTTAGACTTTCCCTAATCAATAAGATAACGTATCTCTACGAGACCTTTGACTATAGTTCTTATAATTTCAGGGATTTTCAACAATCTCTGCACAAGAAAATTAGAGTTTCAACACCCCCAATACTTTACAGAACTTTTCAACAAAGACCACAGATATATAATCATAACATCGATCACCTCCAAGGTAAATTCTCTTGGAACTCTATACATAAAACACATTGGCAACACAGAGTCAAAACACTTCTTTCTTAGTCTGTTTTCCATATTCTAAAAATGCACTTTCTGATTTGAGTATCAGAATCTCCCCCACCAGAGTACCTTCTAACAGTATTTGCAGGTTACCTACATGGAGTATTAGATTACTCCTCAACTCAGGATTCCAACTCAGATAAACAAAGTAGATATCTATTAAAAAACCTGCCTCCATCAAAGATAATGGTTTTCATCTACTATGATGAAATCATTAAAGATTATAGGTTTATAAAATCTCAAATAATGTTGTATTGAAAACTGTTTAAGACAATAAATTGATTTATTTAATTTACAAACTTTGTTTTCTAGACTTTTGAATATAAAATTTATTGGTTGTTTTATGTAAATTTATTTTCAAGTTCTCTATTAAGAAAATCTATCTTTACATTTATCTGTAATTGGCTGTTAAAACCAACAATAGGCGATAGAAGCAAATTTCACTACCGGTTAAAAGGTTTTTTCCATAATTAATACATTCTTGTTGGGTATAATTTTTTCTCACTGATCAAATCTTGTATCTCTCAGTAATTCCATCAGCCTTACTCTTTACTTTGAAAACTCTCTTACTCCTGATAGCTTTATATCTAGATGGAAGTTCAACTAGTTCTCAAATATGGCTTGATTCTATTGACTCTATTTCTTTTTCTATTACTTTTATACATTCATTTTTGTCAAGACAAGTCAAAATCTTTTCTTTTTAGGGGTTTTTTCATCTTTTGAAGAAATAATAAAAACGTACTCTTCAATCTCATAATAATATTTCAACACACCTGTCCTAGCACTATTTCAAAAATGATAATTCGGCTACAATATTAGAATATGAATTCTTCCCATTGGGATCATCTAATAATTCATTTTATTGTGATTTCAATAATCCACTTTACATAAAGCCATCATTTGAATTATTTAATTCAAGCAAAAACTTTCTTTCTGTTATTTTACTTTTATTAGGAAAATCATTTTCCAGAAATTCTACATTTCATGATTTAATCTCAGTAACAGTACCGTCATTCACTAATGAATACATAATCTTTGAACTGATCAAAATATCTAATAAAAATACATTTCTTTCCACGGGGATCTAACATTTCAAATTTATTGGAAAAGTCTTGAACAGAAGCAGTCGAACACTAAATTCTAAGATTACTTAGATTCGGATTTCTATAAGTTCAAAGTTTTTATGGTACAATAGGTATTGGCTTTGAAATCATTCTATTCAAAATGTAGATAGCAATTAACAATACATCTCCTCAAAAGAAATGGATAAGTTAACTTTGATTATTCTTTTTTCATTATATAAATCCCTAAGTTAATCATATAGATCTTTATGCCCTTGATCTGTCATTTAAGGTTTTATTGTGCTATCTATTTAATTATGTATTTCACTCATATAACATTCATATAATGTTTAAAACATTCAAATTTTTCACATTTGTGAGAAATCAAATAGATATCACTAAATTGCATGAAATTTTCTATGAATATAATAAAATATGATGCTCCTGGATAGTTTTCACATTCATTGGACCACAAATGTTAGAATAAGAAATTCAGTCTTCATAATCTTTCCAAATAGTTTTCATTTCATTTTACCAGCAAGACAATGTTCAAAAGTAGATAAATCAAATTTAGTAAGCGAACCTAATAGTTCTACTTTTAATAGTTGATTCATTATGTCTTGCCCACTGTGACCAAATCTAGTATCTCATGTCTTACATCAACATTTGTATTATTAGAAAAACAAATATTGGACTAAATACAATAATTAATATAATAGTTAAATATTTGTTTGTTACAATCCAATAACAAAAACCATTCATAAGATGTCTAGAGTCATAACATATATCATTATAATAAATATTGATCCTATCACGATAAAAGTTTAAACTATAACCAAGTTCTACAAGAATAAAAACAGAAATTAAATTTCATCAAATTTGTAATACATAGAGAATATCATATAGAATAAGAGTTTGACCAACTTGTAATTCAAGTTTACAAGTGTCAATCCTTTTTACCTCTACTTTTGTATTGTTTCTTACATATATTTATCTTGTGTCAAATGGAACTTGATGAAAATCTAAGAATACCTCACTCACTATCTCTAGTTACATGGTCTATTGCCCTTGACTTTATAATCCACGAATGATAAATTTCTGATAGTAAAATAGTACTAAAGACACATACAATACTTGAAGAAGTATTATCAATTGCTACTTTTTTCGACTTAGAACATACATGAGCAAAATGATCAAAAGTTTGACAATTATAGCATTTCGATTTGCTCTTATCACATTGCTTTCCAAACTGTTTGCACTTGTTCTTATGGTTGGAGTTGTTTTTTTAGACCCTTCTCCAATCTCCAATCTTATTCTCTTTCTTACTTTTGTTTCGGTTCCTCTTATGCTTAACATCTGAGATTCAATTACAAAAGCATTAGTAATGGATTTTATAGTATTAAACTATTCATCCTGAAGCTCAATATGGTGAGTAGTTTTAGAGGACATTTTAATACTATCATTGTGGGTTAGATTAACTTTCATATACTCCCACTTATTAAGAAGTGATCAAATCAAAACTAGAACCGTACTATTCATCATAGTGAACAAAACTAGTTGACTTAACTCCCTTATCATATTTGACATAATCCTCAAATGGTGTTTGATATTATGATCATTTTTTTTTTTTGAAACTATCAAACTTGATAGTTAGTTGTCTCAGATGAATCATACTAGTACCTCCATATTTCTCTTTAAAGTATACCTAGATTTCATGAATAATAAATATTGTTCACACTTGTAAATGAGATCATCAATCACAAAACTAACCAAAATAGCAATCGCAATGAAATCTTTCTTTTTTCATGTCTGATAAGTCTCTTAATCTCGTCTCTGCTAAGTAGTGTTGCCTACATCAGGATTTTATATGATATAGTTAATTCTCTATAAGGTATCGTACTCTTCCAACACATGCCAAATTTTATGACATTGTGTCACCTCTATTAAAAGGTCCATTTATCATAGACTATGATGCCATGGTGTGGATTTTTAATAGAGGTGATCATAAATATTAATACTCATATAATATACACAAAATTTTGTACTAAAAGTTCACATATATGATAAATAAACACGAGTTATATATTCAAAAGATCATTTAAGTTTCAAATTATCATCTATAATCCAATTGTGGGATTACTATAAGTTTAATTTATAGCAACCAAATTTAATAAGTTTTATGTGAGAATTACTCTAATTCTTCTTATCTAAAACCTCACACTCATATACATAAAGTATTTGAATCATGTGATATACATGATCATATATGTATGTATTTCTATCAGAATATTAAAATATATATTTTTTCATGAATAAACATTTCCAATACATACTTAGAGAAAGAGAGCGAGAGAGAGACTTACATGTCATACCCACAACTTTTCTTAAAACATTATCATGGTACATAACTAGTTAACTTTCATAGAAGAAGATATGAAAATATCATCCCTTCTCAAGGCATATGCATGCGAGATATCATTCTTGCCGAAAGCATATTGGTAGCAGTGAAGCTCCTTATGATATTTGGGTTAGAGCCGTTTATTCTAAATGATAATAATTTCTAAATATTGATGTTCATCTTTTTGACTTTCTACGTTTTAACTAATATGGATCTCAAACACTCAAGAGTTATTTGATTTCCCTTATCCTTTAACTTATAACTATACTAACCCAACCAATAGAAAGGGAATTTCATATTATTTTAATCTCGACTCAATGTCCCCAAACCAATGGCCAAAATAAATAAGGTTTAAGCATTTTTCTTTCATAATTTTTAAATGATATGATAAAATATGCATAGAGTCTATTTAATAATTTCTTATTATATTTAACTTTCACAAATGCTCCTGAGTTCTTAAGTCTCTAGCTCTTTCGAAAATATAGCATCAGTGATGGAAATTCTCGTCGCTGAAAGTAAAAAATCTATCGCTAAAGGGTATTACCAATGGATTTTTTCTGTCGCTAAATTTGTCGCTGAAAACTATCTCGTTAAATTTTATCGACGGAATACTATTCGTCGTTGATATCAGTGACAGAAAAAATCTATCACTAAAAATATCCATTACTAATCCGTCATTGATAGAAGAAAATATATAAAAATATTAGCGACGAATTAGCGACGGATATTTTTCGTCACTAATTCTCAAACCCTCAACCGTGTGCGCACCCCAGACGAGCCCCCCACGCGCTGTCACTCGCGCACATGCCCGCACATGCGCCCAGCCCACACCATCACGCTGTCACGTGCGCCCCTGCTCTTGCGAACCCGCCAGCACATGCCCACCGACCCGCGCCAACAAACCTGCCAACCCGCCCCGCCAGCGCAACAACCCGTCCACCCACTTCTTTTAATTTGTGAAAAATGCCTCCACAGCCATCTCCCACGAGGTTCGAACCCTAACACGCATAAAATATTATAAGCAACACAACAACTAGATCACAGTTAAACATCTAACCATACCCTTTTTTATGTGTTATCTTTATCTCATATTTTTTAAAAATAATAAAATAATATAAAATGATAATTTATTATAAAATAATAAAATAATCAAATTTAGCTTAAAATAAAATAATCAAAAATTTTAAAAAATAAAATAATATTATTCTTTTACAAAATAAAATAAAATAAAATAAGAAGAATTATTAAATAAAAGCCAGTGATATTATTCGAATATTATATAAAATTGAGTAAAAATCTTAGTAATAAAATGGACATTTTGCATGACTGTGCAATCATTTCGTAGTTTTTTTTTTTCAAAATAAAATATTGAAAATATAAATCAAAGACAGAATCTCGGAGTAAAGTTTCAGAAAAGAAGTTTCTTGTTTTAAATATATTACTTGGTTTTAAATAATTTTAATATTGCAATATCCTACTAAAACATTTTTTGGCAAAATATTGAATTTTTTATTTTAAATTATGTGAAATATATCTAGATATATACTTCAAAGTGAGAAGAAAAAATACACAAGTGATGAGAGTAAAATATAATTTGAATTTCCTTCTTAAAATTAAAATCCTAAAAGTATTTCTTTATCAAATTTGGATTGATTATGTAACGTTATTTAACTCAATCTCACTCTGAAATCAAATTTCAACACACCGCAACTCTAGCAGACAAGACAAGTATAGCATTATCCAATTTTTTAAGCTAGAGAAATCATCTGCCCATAATCCATGGAAAAAACATCAAGTGAAGCTTTCACTTTTGTTCATTGCCCCACTTTTTCCATTTTTATTGAGCAGAAACATTAAGAGCTGAAACATGATGTACTTGATTGTAACATACAGATAAAGTACAATTTGATAAATTTTTTTTTATTTTAAAAACTGGCATTGAAAGGTACATTTCTTGGAGTTTCAGATGGATATTTGCCTTTTTCTTTTTCGGTTAACAATTACCGTGCGCTGTCAGGTACATGCCGATGTTGTCTAATCAATTCCAACAACCTCAATTTGTGACTCTTGCATATGTTAATCCAATGCAGGCGTCAACGAAATCTTCATCGATGAAATCGGCAGAAAAAATTTGAAGACTGTCGAGAAACGCTTCGGCGTGGCACTGTGCCAGAAAAAGTCTAGCAAACCCACAAATTCTTCTATTCAGAACATCAATTTGCTTTGTCCAAGGCAACAAAAACTCCAACAGATTATCTGTCTGTGCTGTGACAGTGTTCTCAACTCTGTAGAAGAATCTCCTCTCCCAAAAAGGAGTTTGTTCCTTCAAATGAGTCAAATTCCCTTCAAACTTTGTCAAAGGCAAGTCTGTATCAATCCAATCATCCCTCAAGTACCAACCATTCCATACAAAACCACTTTCGCAAGCTTGAGCGGAATTTCTTGGCTTCCACGCACATATAATTCGCCTTGGAAGCAACTCCGATATTGCCTTCTTAAACACTTCGTCATCCTGATAAATTAACAAATCTCCAAGCTTTTCCACCAAGTACTCCTCAAAATTTGGTGGGTCAGAATATCCAAATTCTGTCCGTATCTCAAGAATTACAATCTCTGACACGGTCTCTGCAAAGAACCTTTTAACTTGGTCGATGACAACATCAATCCCTTGTGAAGAAGAAATAGGTCCGTGACAGATTCTGCAATCCTCCCGAATTCTAATGTCAAGAACTCTCACGCCCATTTGAAGTTGGTCATAGATCGACATATTTTGGCACTCAACATATGATTCTGTGAACAGGTTTCCAATGCTACTCGTTGCAGAGTTGTGAGTACCGGGCCAGGCAATCATTTGGAGAGGAATACTAGATGGGTCAAGTTGTGACATCCAGTTTTTCCTGTCTGGAGAATGGTAGGATGAGCCTGGAAACTCTTCACCGAGCTTTTGCTTCCTATCATTAAGAGTTTTCAGCTGGGAATTCACTGTGGGGAGAAAGGCACATGAACCCATGGAATCAGGAACCATCAGTGAGCCAAGAGGACCTAGAGGAAATGGAAACATAATGGAAGAAATTGATGAGAATTTTCTCAAAGGAATGCTGAGGTCTTGAGTATGGCATCAGAGTGGTTCAGTTAAGGAGTTGAATATTCTGCAGAGTTGAGGTGTTGGGGGATTTAATTTAATTTAATTATTATTTTTTTAAAAGAAAACTAATTGCTACTGATGGAAAAGAAAACTTCAATAATTTTGCAATGATAACAAAGTCATGACAAGGGGGTGGTGATTGCGACATACAACCAAAACTTAAAATGATGTGAAAGCGTTGACTAAGAAGGGCGGAGTCTTGAGATCAACCAAAGCCACACACTTAAATCATTGTGACCGTTTGTCTTTTCAAGCTTGGAATAATCCTTTGAGCCAAAGTTTGCAGTCCAATACAAGTTGGGAATTGAAAGTGAGATCTCATATGAGACCAAAAGCGAATTTAACATCACAGGCAGACCCGTTAAAATATTGTGTTTTGCCATTCAATTCATCCCCAGTTTTTACCGTGGGCACATACTTAAATCATACTTTGATTTGCTTCACTCACTTATCAAAGATCATGTCTAATAAAAATATGAAATCCCTAAGCCTTACTTACCCAAGCAGTCTAAACATTTTGGCCGGTCCTCTTTGTATTATAAGGGACAGCTATGCAAAAAAATCTGATAACTCGAATTTTGACATGTCCCTGATGAGAAAAATTATTCAAGAAATGTAATCGAATCAAAGGGACCCATTCAATTTGACTAATCTTATAGGGGGAGTTGGTAGCACGTAAAAAAATTCCACCTCTGCTTGCTTGAACCCCAAACAACTTTGCTTCACTCACTACAATACATAAGCATCACACGGCAAATATATTAGTACAAGCATTATAACAAGACATAAAGGCAAGGATATCAACTTGGTCTTCATCATTGACTGCTGATTATTGCTCATTTGCCTTGCTTTGCTCTACTCGCTTTTCTTGCTTCCTTTGCTAGCTTGCATACCCAACATACTTTTGTTTTTTTCTTTCTTTGCTTTAATATCTTTATTATACTTTGTATTAGAAAGGAACACAAGAATTGGGAATTAAGTTAGTGAGAAGGGTCTAGAGATTACACTCCTATAACACTGGAGTTGATTTCCGCATCTATCCTCCAAGGAAGAAGTGAATATTTTTTAGGTGTCTTTCTTATCATTTTTCTATTATATTACTTTGCATTCCTTTCTTTATAGTTGACTATGTGCAACAAGGACTATGTAGTTTCACTTTGGAGTGGTGATTAACTTTTATCATTCTTTCTTTCATGTGAGAGTGCATGCCTCACATGTCTTAGAGTGCTATTTGATAGTCTCCGATGGGACAGTCTGGTAGTACAAATGTTCTTTTCCAAACTGATGATCCCATATTCGAATTCTTGTAAAAAAAAAAAAAAAAAAAAAGAGTATCATTTGATAACTCCATCGCTCTTTTCTCTGCGCCTTGCAATCCATGTCACAAGTCAGTCTCAAGTAAGACTAGTAGCATCACGTTGAACATAATAGCATGGGGATAAATACATAGACAGGATTAATATGAAATTTCACTAAAATTTCAAGTGAAATTTCACATGGGGATAAATTTCACTTAGATTCTAATGTTCATGTCATTATGTGATTTTCAAACCTCGATGAGTTCACTTAGAAATTTTACAAACATATTTTCTCCAACTCATCCTAGAGATTTTTGGGTCCCCATGAGAGCAACGTACCATGCTGCATTTTTTGACGTCTCATGCTTGATTAATTTGTCTAGTGAACTCATAGCGATGTTATCTCAACATTGTGAATATTTGGGATCAAAATACACATTTTTAAAGCACATGTACATAACAATCCTCTCAATGAAATAAAAATCATACAAACATATGAAATACTTGTCTTAAAAAATTTTAGGAACACTTGAAATTAATCCCTAACTCGAGATTTGGGTTTTGTCTAAAATTACACACTTTAATGTGTCAAATATCATATCCAAGTATTAATATGCTAAACCAAGATATGATTTCATCTCTCCATGCTTCAATAATATTTCAACAACAAAAGAGCGTATCAAGCTCAAGAGAAAACTATCGACACTCCAATTCTTTGCCACGGTAGGGAAGGGGAAGGGGAGGTGCATAGGTGCATTATTGTGTTCTTGGAGTGTTTGATCTACAACAAAGCATGTAAAAGTATCTTCAAACACCAAAGAACATTGGGCATTCATCAATTTTTGGAAAGAATTGAAACATTAATGTCATTACCTCACTTGAAGACACTATGCTGCAAAATTTAAAGAAATTGTGGTTTTGGTATCTTTATTGCTTACCTTGAACCTTGAAGCATATGGACTTTGAAGTGGGATCAAAATTTGGTGTTAGATTGATGTGAGAACAATGTTGGAGCGAGCTGGAGAGAGAGAGAGAGAGAGAGAGAGAGAGAGGAGTTTCTATGTTGGGCCAGATTTTGGGAGAGGAGAGGGTGTGTTTACTAGGTTTTAATGTATTTTTGCTCACATCTTCAAAAATTGTTGTTAGTCTTAAGTGGATGTCTTGGATCTTTGTTAATTTGGCACAGATTGCATTTGGATAACTGGGTTCACTTGAAGATGTGACAAATAAACAAATTAAATTCAAATAAACAGAACTTGTTGGTTCCGAAATTATTTCAATTATGGTTATTCCCGTTGTTTTTGCCACCAAAATGAGCAAAATTATATAAAATAAATATATTTAAAAATTTTTAATTTAATTTGAAGAATATTTTAATCGATTCAAATTAA
Organism: Dillenia suffruticosa; assembly: GCA_033439265.1. Taxonomy (NCBI): domain Eukaryota; kingdom Viridiplantae; phylum Streptophyta; class Magnoliopsida; order Dilleniales; family Dilleniaceae; genus Dillenia; species Dillenia suffruticosa. The sequence continues at coordinate 13,502,702 of JAVTVX010000009.1, forward strand.
AAACATTCGATCCTCGATTTCCACGGCTCATCTTCATCCATTATTTTTTTTTTTGTCCCTAATGCTCCGGTATTCGGAATTTCATTTCGACTAATCCAGCCACACCACTGATAAATCACATGGGCAACACCACGAACTCTTCATTTTACCCTCTAATCCCTCCCACTCGAAAGTGGTGTTTTAAATAATAATAATAATAATAATAATAATAATAAAATCTTGATTAATATAATATAATTATATCCAGTAAAATCATAAGTATGTAATTCAACTAATCTAATTTATCAGTATAATTATGATGACATAATAAATAATAAATATTTATTTAACAATTATTATATATATTTCATAGTTATAACTTCAATTATTACAAACAATAGAACGTTAAAAATAAAAAAAAATAAAAAAAAAAAAAGAAACACAAACACACAAAGATGAAAAGCGTGGGCCACACCGAACAATTTAAGGAGATGTTATAGAAAAGAGTCAATTAATTGAGTTTGAAGAGTAATTATTCAATTAATTTATTTTTAATTTTTAAAATTTGAAAAAACAAAGTTAAATTCAAACAATAAATCAAAAAAATAGGATATCATATGATTTGATACAATAATCCCTTTCACAAAAAATCTAATATTTTATTATATAACTATCATAAAAATTTTAATTTCAATTTTAATCAATTCAATTAACTAATACAATATGATATTTAAAACATTACGTGAAACCCTACAAGAAATTCTCACGGGCCTATGGAAATCTGTCTACTCTTTATTTAATACCACTAGAGGTGTCATGAGAGTCAAATAATGTCACAGATACCCGTGACACTACCCCATCAATGGTCAAACTGAGCTCGAGCTTGAATAGTTCGGTATCGAGCAAACCCATAATGTGTTGACCTCGAAAACTCGACGAATTACCAAAAATTAATTAATTATATTTTTTAAAATAATATTTATATGTGAAGTTACGTTTATAAGTATATTTTTTTTAAATATATTATCCAAAATCGATTAATTAAGAGAGACTACCCGATAACACTTTGAGTTCAAGCTCGAGAACGGGAAATGTAAACTCGACAAACACAAACTCACCTAACCAACACTGAAGCCGAACTCGGATATCAATACTACCCAACTCAACTCGAATGTCATAACACCCCTAATTACCACCCTTACTAGAGCGAACACATACAACCCCGGCCCCGAGCAAAGAACAACCAGCAGAGCATGAGAACGCAACATAAAATCAACAAAATAAAAACCCAAGAGAGAGAGACCCTTTGCATCTGAGAATGATTAAACCAATATATCAAGATAAACCCTTTGCACCTGAGAATAAATACTACACTGAATGACCAAGACTAAAGCATTTACCCTTTTATTGTGGGCTAAAAAATACTTGGTGTATTGGGCCACGTGCTGATACAGAGCTTGCACCTTGAAGCGGATGCAGATCAAATTGAAAAAATAATTAAAAAAATATGGTGCGGTGAACAAGAAGAGACGTCCAATGAGAATTAAACAATCGTAAGAAGGTATGACCGGGATATAATCTAAGAGCATAACAGCTTCAGCGAGATCCTCCCTGGTAGAGCTCAAAGATCTTAGAAAACTGTAAACAAGTCACCATGGACATAGTTATTATCTACCAAGCAGACCAAGAAGTAGCTGCTCTGCACCTGTCACACACAGACCAAGAAAACATTCACAAAAGGGGTAAGCAGATAAGCTAAAGGGAGAAAGAAGCACCAATAGTATAGCAGCATAGATGCCAAAAAAATTGCAAAATGAACAGGAAATATTGTTGTCTAAAAAACGGATACATACCTCTTCAAGCAACTTCCTCGATGGGTCATTCTCAGGGTACAACGAAGCCCATCCCCTTGTCCAGATTTCAAATGCTTCATCCTTCCATATCACAAAACTAGCAGAATCCACTACCGTAGGTTGGATTATCTCCTTTGCTGGGAATACTCCCCATGTGACTGCGTTTACATGAGGTTGGCCAACATTTGATATCCAATTACCTACTTTGTTAACAGCCATGTAAGTTATAGATGTGAAAGCCTTGCACTTCTCAATTAGAGCATTCAACTTCTCCTTGGAGCAGAAAAACTCTACATAGGCCTTCTGATAAACATATCCACCTGGCCCACCCCATCCTGCAAAATATGTATAGGTGACCCATCGGTAAAAGATGCAAAATTTAAGAAATCATGTTGTGCGCTAATTTTACATTGTTACAGAGGCATACCTTGCTCAAAAGGAAGAACTAGAAAAGGTTGTCGACAAGACCATAGTCAACCACTGATTTCAGAAATACTGAGGGTTTCCCAAATTGTGCATTGATAATATACACAAGGTAAGGGTATGAATGAATAAGATACTTCAGAGACAAGCTCTGCTTTGACCAAGTAAAAGCTCAACTCCATCCCATCTCTCTCATTTGTTAAATGGTCAAGCCTAGGCCTTATTTTAATGCCCTCTAAAGCTCTGCTCATCTATGCTTGCAAACAGGCTTATTTGGAGACTTGGATTTACAATGGGCAATAGACAGATAACCAACCTTCTTTAGTTAAGAAGATTGCAACTGAATATAGATTTTAAATGGTCAAATGATAAATTTTCTTTAATATTTTTAAAACGGTAATAGGCTGGCCAGGTTGTGAATGTGCTTGAGCTATAAGCAAAGCTCTCAAGCTCAAGCCAAGCAGTCAGAGTTTAAGATTAATCTCAAACATGTGAAGCTTGAACTTCTCAAAACTTGGCTCTCTTTCAGCCCCAACTCAATGTGAAATTCCATTTTATTGAGTAGCTGAGAGATGTAATATATACATACAATTATAAAATCAGGTATATAGTCAAAATTTGCTCGGTTAAGGGAAACCCTAGTCAGAAAGCCATATTCCACATGAAAATAGATCGAGAACATATATGCAGAAAACCAGATCTTTTTTCATAAGAAACATCGTGCAAGCATAGTAATGCCATATGCAGCATATGCTACCTGAATGCCATAACTTATTTGGGTATTTCACAACATAATATCACGGAACACTAGAAAGGGAAGACAGATTGAAATAATTGTCTGAACAAAAGAGTAAGATAGCAACTAGCAGGCCACAAACACCAATCATTCCATTATTAAATCAGAAGAAAGCTACCCCTAAATAAGATCTTCAAGCAACTGGATTGATCCATTAAACAGGAGAATATAATGTGTACAAAGATAAGTTTCACAAAAGTACCAAAGAGCACACAATGCAGGACTTACCAAAAGAAGGGGAGTCAGATTTAGCCCCATTTACTGCCGGTTGGCTGTTGATCGTAAGAAAACCCTTCCTATTGATGTTTCCCAGCTGTTGATTAATAATCTTGGTCTCAGGCTGAAGTCCGTCTAGTTCTGACCAGGGACTACTTCTCAAATTCCCAAGGCAACACTTCATGAATATCTGAAATGTTGCAATTGCAGATGAGCCATATGTACAAGTGCAACCACAGCAATTGTCTCACAAGTGTTTTTCCAATTCCATACAGTTGGAAGACAGAAAGTTACCTCATGAATATCTTCTACAGATTTCAAGGGGACAGCCCACTCTTCATGCAGTTTCTTGTCACGTGCTCGTGGACGCATAAACTGATGGGCGAGTTGCAATCAGTAATGAAGGCAAAGTAAATAGTAGAAAATATGATTTCCGTCTTTTTGGGGGGAGAGGGAGATTTTTCAAAAATAAAATTTTATTAAAACAGAATTACGAGCAGTTACCCATGTAACAAACCTAGGTGCATCAAACTTATTGAGTTACAGTTGTTTTGACATGTACTGGAATCATAGGATTGGCATGGGGCATCTTTAGAACATTAGTGCAAAAACACAAACATGATGAGAACTTTTTGGTCTTTGATCCTTGTTCAACGTCTTCAATCCAGCAATTTTTCTCTTCATTTTGTTTATTTAGTTATGGTCTTCATTCAAAATGAGTTTTTTGTCATTATTGAGAGCAAGTTATTATTTTTCTCTGTGAGTTTCAAAACGTATGGACATCTCAGTGTCACAACAGCGAACTGTTATGACCTGGGACATGCCCTTAGCATAGCATACAATGTATATATGATAACTTAACTTGTGAGGCAATATTATTACATAATATGCCTATTGTCAACAAAGAAACGATGCAGAGGAGTATTTCACATGATAAATTATAGAAAGCGCCATAAAAGTACAAAGCATTTGCTTAAGAAATACACAATGACTATGAAATCAAGTTCTGAAATCAAAATAACCTGATAGTCAGTTAGTGCCCCATATGATGGATTACATGAATCTCCCCAGCGACCGTGTGGGTACTGATCCCAGGCAATAGTCCTTGATATGTAGCTCTTTGGACGATTAGCCCTACAAACATATGCCCCCTGTTCTCAGATGCTGAGGATAGTTCTACAGTGAACACTTTCTTAGAATCATGAAAATAAAATCAAGATAGGCTGAAAAACAACAGACCAAAATATAGGGCGAACATCTTCTTTGGCACGGAAAACATTTGTAGGGCGTCTCCACGGCAAGGTCCTTGAAATTTTGGATTCTTCAATCAACCCTAGGTTCTGCCAATTTGATTTCTGTTAGTAAGGCTCAATAGAAATTCAAGAGATGATCAACCACAAAATTATAACTTCTTAAAGTGAGAAGGTTAGCAGAACATGAGAGGACCATTAATATTGCCAATGCTGATTTCTCCATATTTAGTGTGTAAAGATGCAATGTGTTGATCCCACTTGCAAGAATCTTTTTGCACATCTGTGTTCCAAGGTGAATACCATAGGCTCTAACAGCTTCTTCATTATCTTTAATAGGCTCCAGAGCAGCGGTAATCTCGGATGGTATCTACAGCATGCATCCATTAAGTGCAGATTAGAATGTCATAATAAAAGGGTCTGCAATATCAATCCAATTAAATGGGAAAAGAGGAAACTAATAGTTCAATCTTTTTTATAAGCAAAAGGATAATCTAACATATCCTCAATCGCATTTTACCCCTGATCCTTTCCCAAGGTCTGCAAGGAGGTGAATTAGGATATCTGTTGATGATGACACATTTGTTTAACGAGTGCAGAAATGAGCATCAGCTAGACAGAACGTTGGCAACTACTTCAAATCTACTGGTAAAACTTAAAGTACAAATGATAGGATAGCATACCTTTGTTTTGCAAAATCCGGTCATGCGCAAGAAGCCTTTGTAGTTATTGATGGGCATAATGCCAGGGACTATAGGGCAAGTGATTCCGAATTGACGACAGTCGTTAACAAACTTGAGGAAAATATTGGTATCATAGAACAATTGAGTAATGATGAGGTCTGCTCCAGCATCAACCTGCAAATTCCAGACCATCAAAGATACAACATCCAGCAAAGGAAGGCGCTGAAGAAAATTACACTCGTGAATAACACTAGACTAGTCACATGGCCAGGTGTCACTTGCTCCCCCTCCCCTGACCTAAGTCACTTTTCAAGATTAGTCCCACTCCCCTAGGTGGTACCGAAATAAAGGGCTTTATGCCCTCCAATGAAGAAGGAATTTATCTATTACAAAGGGATATTGGAAATCAAAAAGGAGAAAAATATGCTTTGTCAGATTCAAATGCCAATAAAATACTATTCAGTTAAAATAAATAAATAATAATAATAATAACTAACCGACATTTACGCCCTTTTTTTTTCTTTTGCTGAACAGTCATTTGATAAGGAAAATAACCAAGGGAATCTGGCAGGTGTAGCAACATGGTACATCAGTTGTGATTGGAGCTTTCTTCCGTTTCAGGATTTCAATAAGATTTTTCCAAAGAAGTATCCACATAATATATATGCGTTACTACTACTACAACCAAAAAATGGGTAAACAGCTGTCAGGAAAAAATGACTACCTTTCTCTTCAAATAAGCCAGATCATTTTCATATGCTTCAAGGGAGGCAACCCCATCATTTTTTATCACATCAGGATGTGCCTCTGCAAAGGAGGAAGAGAGTAAGATTTTGCAGAACAAATAAAACATAAACACCAGAGAGAGAGAAGCCTTTACCTGGATAACCCGCAACAGTGATGCCAAAATAGTCACCATATTTGGCACGAATGTGCTTAACCTGGTCAAATAAAATGAGAAATTAGTAATAATCAGGATCATGTATTTGAAGATAAACTGCATTTTTACAACTTAGTTAAATCTTATTTTGCAATCTGATATATTTGATTTTGCTAGTTTTCCAAGAAACTTTCTACAGAAAATCTTACTATTGCTCTATGTCATAACCCAAAAATACTCTTCTATCCCCATATCCCCCAAGACGAAAAATTCTGACATCGCCATTGGCCACTACAATTAAAATGGGGCGTTCTGAGAATCAAATGAACAACCTCTTGGACCTAAAATGAGAATCATACCTACTAGTTCGATTGTGCGCGCCTGCTTAGATTAATGGATATCTCATAAACAAGTGTTAAGGTCAATGCACAAGATTTTCATATTTTCAATAATGGGACGGGGCAGAGAAGCAGTAGGCAAATTACAGAGAACCGGTAGCCAAGAAAACAAACATGTGACATGCATCTTGATTCAAAAAAGTAATGTAGTATCAAGGAGGACTGAGATTAGATCTGGGTAAAGGGAATAGACTTACCAGGTCAAGAGCGCAGGCGAAACCACCTTCGATCTGAACGAACTTGTCCTGGCCATGAGGAGGGTCACCGCGAAGTGCGAGAACATTTTGGATGCCATTGGACTTGATGGTGTCGAGGGCATGGTCTATCTTCTCGACAGGCATGTTGGTGCAGGTGAGGTGCATCATGGTCTCGACACAGATCATGTTCTGCATCTTGTTGGCAATGTCCAGTGTCAGATCTGCTGTGGAACCCCCGGCACCCCAGGTGATGTCGCAGAAGGAAGGGTTGTGCGCCACCATCCGATCCATCCTCTCGAACAGGTTGTCCACTCCATCCTCTGTCTTGGGCGGGAAGAATTCGAAGGAGAACACCACTCTCCCTTCATTCGCTGACGCCTCTCTGATCTTCTCTAGCACCTTCATTTTCACTCCAAATCTAGATCACAAACACTACACAGAACAGAACCCCACGACCCTAAATTTCGAGTTTTGCTGCACCAAGTGGCCGGTGAAGAAAAAATGGCGGAAAAAACAACTCAGAGGACCAACGTGAGAAAAAAAGAGACGAGAGAGAGAGAGAATTTCCCAAATTGTCGGTTGGGCTTGGTTTGGAAATTAAGATGAGCGGATGGATGGGAACTGCATACCAGCTGCTGCGATGAATGTTACCTGCGCTCCGCCTCTACCGTGGAGAATGGGAGGGTGCAATATGCATCCCGGCCATGGCATCCATCTCACGTTTTATCGAAGGGACCTTGCGGCGAGTAGGTGTGGAAAATACAGATGTGTCCCCACCACAGTAGTGGGTCGTTCTTAGTTGCTTTCTCTCATCAACCTCTCCGCCAACCACTCTCGTGTTTTTCCCGAACCGGGCACTGCCCAAACCCACCAATCTCTGCCTTGGCTCATTTGGCCCGACCCAGGCGGGAAGAACCTGATGCTTTCGAGTTTTTTTTTTTTTCTTTAATTTATACGGGAATCATACAAAATATAAAAATATAAATATTTAAATATTTAATTTAAAAAAATTAAATAATAACTATTTACCACTCAAATGTCTCTATAAAAATGATGTTATCGTGTTTTTTGACTCATATTTTTTACATTTTTAAAATATATTCATTTTTCAATATGAATAGAATAATAAAAATAATTTTATCTATAAATTAAGTGTAAGTGTTATTAAATAAAAGTGTTGATAGTTTTTTATTCAAGTAAATTATAAATTTAGAGAAATATAAATTTGATGTTTTTTTTTCAAAATACTGAATATATGGTTGAAAATTTTTGAGACGCAAGTTATAATTTTGGAAAATAGAAAAAGGAAATATTTTCCTTCTTCATTTTAGGAAAAAAATGTTATTTTTTAACACAAACTTTCTTTTCTTTTCTTTTTTTGGTACTAAAACACAAAGTTTCTTTTTTTACCTTTTTATATGTTACTCCATTTGTGAAGGTTGCAAACTTTATTAAAATGAAATGTGGTTCTAAGATTGTTTATCGATAAATTTTTTTGAACAGATTTCTTTTAAAAGGAAATGTGGTGAGCAAGTAACTAAACTAAATAATAAAAATGTAGTTTAGTAAAGGTAAGCACATTTTAATGTGGTTATTAATGGATTATAATTTGAACTATAATGAGATATTGATTTCACAATCATAATAATACAAAAAAAAAATAATAGAAGAATTAAACTTGACCTTTAGTATAGAGGGTAACTTACTTCTTATCTAATGACTATATGAAAATGAATTATTCTTATTATATAATTTTAAAGTTATAAAGATAACATTAACAAATGGAATCTTGATTTTAAATTTTAGATCGATCATTTAAAAAATCAATATAGAGATGAGAATGAAAAAAATATAAAATTAAAATTTGAAAATAAAAATAAATAAAATAAAACTAAAAATAAAATAATAAAAATAAAGAAATAAAAATAAATTATTCATAAAAATTTAAAATAATAATAATTTAACTGTTTTAAATTTTCTTACGTCATTCATTCCTATTTAAATTTATCTGTTCAACTAAATTCTTTTGATAATTTATATTTAAATTTTTAACGGTCTACCCCGATATTTTGATAAGTTTTCTACATTTAACGTGACAATCCGCTATCCAAGCGTCACATCTCTTAGTAAAAGAGAATAAACATGCAAATGCGAAAACACATAACACGATTAAAATGCGATGTCTAAACTCATGACAGTCGCATTTCGTGTGTGATAATACAGAATGAGATTTATATTAAAAGAAAATAAATTATTTATTTTTTTCAAGTAAAATAACTGCTCTGTCTCCCATATTTAATGACTACTTAGTCATGTGGGGTTAATATAAAACCTAATAAAACAAATAGAATATCTCTAATATTAAACAAACATATATTAATAACTCTTATGACCATCCAATAACATACCATAGTATATAGTTATAATATAAATAAAACTATACCTATAAATATCTCATTGAATTTCAACTATTCGTTTATATATAACAGATAACTCGTACAATTTCAAAAGAAACACAAGAATAATATGTTTTAACAATGTAAGTGGGTTGAAAAAGAGTAGGAATCAAAATCTCTCGACTCAAAAGCCTTTATCCTATAATTCCCTTTCGTCTCGCTGATCATCTAAAAACAAAAATACCAAGGTCAACATAAATTGAGCAAATACACGAGAAACCAATAGCATGCATAACAAGTAAACAGCCATAGAAATATCAATATCAACATGCAATAGCACGACAATGAAAAGTATACAAGATATACACATTATCTCAAACAATTTTTCAAAATAAATACAATTACCACTCTAAATTCATTATGTTTCTCAATATTTGTTATTCTAATTTGAAATTGATATTTAAAAAAAAGAATAGAATGTCGAATCAAGATAGTGTATGAGGGTCTGGAAGAGTAATCAAAAATTTGGTATTTCTAAATGAAATTTATGTTCTTTTAGTTTAGACAACTCAAATGTTTTATCTGTTTTTAATTCTACCATCGTAGGGAGAAGAGATATATCAATAATTCCTTAAAATTCGCCCACAGGTTTTGCAAAGATTTCGAAACTCCATATACCAACTGTACTTCTTAAAATTCACTCGTGGATTTCACAAAATTATTAGAGGAATTATTGTGTTATTATTTTCTTTTTATATTATTTTATATTCACATGAGATAATGATCATAAAAATCTCAATTTATCATAAAGATTACATAGACTTCATAACCAAATATCGTAAATATATAGTCTCTATGGTCAACCAATTCATAGCACTCCAATTAGCTATTTCAATGAGTTTCCGATACAAATAACTTTTGATAAAACTGTCATATTTTGGGTATAATATTTGGATTAAGATAAATCTAGTTGTCACACAAAATTAAAATTTAAGACCACAACATTTATATTTATAGTTAATTTTAATTCCAATTATAGAGAGAAAGCCACATCCAGCTCAAAATTCATAATACAACTTGTACAATTATAAAAAAACTAACATAACTTCTTCTACACATATTGGATTAAGGTGATTCTGATAACCATTTAAAGATAAGATATAGAGTTACTATGTTTGTATTCAAAGTTTAGTCTAATTCAGCCTAAAAGATAACTAACAATCAAAGCAAAATCTAGTACAGAAACAGGCAAAAACATGATAGTTTTTTGTAGAAAACATGCCACTTTGAAAAGTCATCAAAATTTTATTTTTCAATGAAACTTTTTGAATTATATGTCATTTTTAAGTTATGGAATTCTAGGGTTTTAGAAGAAAACTCACTCGATTTGCAATTGTGAAGAAAAGATATTGAATAAAAAATAGAGTATAGTCATACTATAGAATAGAACAATTTTTCTGCAGAAATCATGATTTTTCAAAATTTTATCAAAAATTCAATTATCCACGAAAATTTTCAATTCATGTGTCATTTTAAAGTTATAGAAATCTAGTTTTATCATCATAAGAAAATTGTAGTCAATTTAGAGTTGTGTAGACAATATTATGAACTAAAAATTACATCAAAATCAAACTATTCAGAATATTAAATCATGGTTTTTCTTCCATCTTTTGATATTTCAATATGAAAATTTCCTTTCCTTTTTCATTTCATATTTATTTTAATAATACAAATACTCTAAAAACATATTAAACATAATTATTAGGTATCAAAGAAATAAACACAAATATGGTATTTGTCTCAAATTTGTAATTTTTTCCTCTCCAATTTTTTTTTTTGAATTTCTAGGTTATTCTTTATATTTCCTACACCCCTTTTTGCTTCCCAAAGACTAGAGTTAACATATATATGGATAGATGTGGTTTAATTTAAGTTTAAAGGACATGTTTCCTGGGATTAAGGTTTGGTTTTTGGAAAGAGGAAGAGAAAAATATGAATAGTATTCAATAATGAAAGACCTCCCTCTCTCCCTCTCTCATTTCAATTCTAAGTGGATTGTGGAATCTCTAGGTATGGTGAGGTGTCAAAGGTAAGAGTGTCATATGGTGGGTGATGATGTGTCATGGTATTCTCTTTTTTTTTTTCTTTTTCTTTTGTGGGTCTTACACCAAACTCTAATTCAATTCTCTTATTGTATTATTCAAATCGTTCTGATTCGCCAATATGTTTTATAATCTATATTAATTTTAATATACTCAATCTCTATTTAAATCATAAATATAAAAATTGAAACACATATCGCAAATAAAAAGTAAAACAATAAATTTTGTCACAGTATAATACGAAAAATTTAAGTGTATTCAATAAAATATAAATATAAATGTAAATGTATGTTTTAATATTTTCTCAAAATGAAACCTTACATTTAAAATCTCACTCCTTTTAATTAGAGTATTTTTAGATTTTCGTTGTATATATTTAAATCATTTTAAACGATATTTTCTTATATTATCCACAATTAAATTCACTATCAACTTAATAATATATTTTCATTTCTAATTCTATATTTTCTAATTTTATCGGATATCCATATGAATATTTTCATTTAGATTACTATCATTTTATACTTTTATTATTATTTAATAGCTCAACACTCAATTTCATATAATAATGTCGGTCTTATTGTATTTTTATAAAACTTTCCCTTCAATTGCAATGCTATCGTACGATCACAAAAAACTCCAAATATATTTCTCCATTTCATCAATCTGTTGGATCTTATAATTCACATCACCAACTATATTGTTATCATTTTGAATAATGTATCAAATATATCTCAATCATTCACTTTTTGATACATTTTGTACTTTTAACTTAATCATTTTTTTATTCTTCTAATAATTATCATCAAACATACATTTTATATATACAGTTTTTTATCAACTCAATTTAAATTCTTTATATTTTAATGTATCCTTCTATAACTCCAATTTAGTATTAATACCCTTCTCACACTATATTATCTGTAAAAGGCATATACCAAATATTTTATTTTAAATACTTTTCATTGTTTCATCCATCACTAATATTTTGATTATAAATAAAATTGAGTAAATATAGGTTTATATTTATGAAAAATTAATCAGGAAGTGATTAAAACAAGTTTCATAGCATTTAAAATTAGTTAACTATATTGTAAATCTGAACAAGTTGACCCACACATGAAACAAGTCCAATTGCCAAGTGAAAATTAGCTTTCTAAATAAAATAAAAAGTTAAACAAATTGACTAGTATAGGTAACAAGTAGATTATGAGAACAAATAGATTGAAAACCTAAGTACAAACCTAGTAGTAAGTCAAACTGTCTAAAACATAGGTTGGTTTGAACAATACATAAATTGAAAATTCGAAAATTTGAAATTATAACGGTAAAAAATTTAAAAGTTCAACATTTGAAAATTAGACTAAGTCAACCTACTATAACTTCAAGTTGATCTAATGAAATTACAAGTTAATCTACCACACCAATACTTAGAAATATTTGTGGAAGGTGAAATATAAGTTGACTCACTTAACTCATAAATAAGTTAAAACTTAAAATTTAAGTGAAACTCTAGATCAAGTCGACTCAACACACATTATAAGTCAACCTACACAATCTGGACTTCAGAAAAACTAGAGTAAAATCAAGTTTAAGTCAACTTATGCATATCATGAGTCGACCTAAATGAGTAGTTAAATGAAATACTAAAGTCAATTAGTGTTCAAGTCAACCTGGCACCTGCATGAGTTGACCTAATTGAACATAGACTTTACTAAGCGCTTGCACCAATCAACCTAAAGTTTAATCAAGTCAATTTGCATGAGCCTTAAAGTAAAAATTGTTTAAGTCAAGAAAAAACAAGTCAACTAGACAAATTAGTTAGTCAACCTGCATGTATGCATAATAAGGAAAGGCTTAAGTACTATCAAGTATAAGTAGACGTAAAACTATTATAAGTTAACCTACATAAGCTACAAAGTAGAAACCTTAAGTACCATCAAGCACAAGTTGACCTAAAGTCATTACAAGTCGACCTACATGATTTGTAAAGTAAAATGCTTAAGTATTATGAAAGCCAAGTCAACTGAAACTATATAGGTCGACTTGTAAAAGCAACAAAGTGAAAAATACTGATGCAAATTGAAACCCAAATCAACCTGAAGCATGTACAAGCCGACTTGCATGAACAACAAAACAAAAATACTCAAATAGAATATAGTACAAGTCAACCTAACATGCATATAAAGTCAACCTACGCTAGTTGAGACATTATAAAATGCAAAACTCAGTTAACCTGAAGGAAGGAGTGGACTCAATATGAGTAACAAGTAGTTGATTAGAAAAATTATTGAACATTAAATGCAGGTTAATAACTTACAACGACTATCTTTTAAGCATTAATTGAAACTCAATGGTTTTTTTGATTTCACTACTTTAAATACAATATTTTAAAGAAAAGAAAACAACTTTTGAACATCATATACATTTGAGTAACTACCATCTAAGAACTTCTTGAAAGATAAATTTTACTTTGTGTTGCATTTTCTGTCTGAACTTTAAAGACATATTTGAACTTCAACCTTCAACTTTGTACTTTTATTTTACTTGTAAATCTATGTAAGAGACTAGAAGATAGGGAGTTTAAAAGTATTTGAGTGAAACATGACTAGGTTTATTAGCTCCTATATAAAACTACCGGGAAGTGTTTGATAGAAACATTGTAAAATTCGACTAGCACCGAGGTAACTTAGTTGGTTGTTATACTATTTTTGAAAAATAGTGAATTGAAAAATCATGAGAAATCTAGGAGTACATGTACACCAAAGAGGGTGAAACTGCTATAAATTGCGAGTTTTCATCTCCTCTCTCTCTTCTTAATTTATTCACAAAATTCAAAAAAACTTACAACTGTCATAAACAAAATACTCACACCCTCCAAATTATTTGCAACTATTTCTTCAATCACTATTGTAAAAATAAGGGGACTTAATATCAAATATTGATAAAATCCAATATTAATTGGCAAGCTATCATTTAAATCCACACAAATTCTTATATTGGTACTAGCTTCCGCATGCATATCTTTGATGAGATTGATATATTTCAAGGAGAGCCACTTTTTCATCAATGCCTACCACATTATGTCCCTTGAAACTGTAACACCGACACTGCGGTATTTGTAATTTAATTATATAGAGAGAAATTTATTTATTTAAATTGGTGTTTGATTTTGGGGGTTTTTAAATTTTATTTTTGATATATTCTTAAGTTATCAGGTTTACGATCAAAATAAACCTCATTTACGTGAAATCCACGTTCTTATATCATCTAAAAAGAGTAAGGATTCTTAATATTCATAGTATGAATAATAAGTTTAATTTTCTTATAATTAGAATAATTTTGTATATCTCTTTTATTATTATATAATGGTATAAGTATACTCTTCCTTCATGTTTGAAATATTTTCTTAATTTATCAAATTTTGTTACAAAAATCTATCAATATTTCTACTCTTACTTCACTCAAATACTTGCACACCTCAATAAGAATGTCATCAAGTTCTATAACCTTATTATTTTTTATTTTATTTAAGGTCTCCCTTACCTTATAAGGATGAATAATGCGTTTAAAATCCATACTGATCTTCTCTACAGATATCGTAATATCAACAATATCTCTTATACTCTCAAAGTTTAAAACATTATCAAAATAATCACTCAAATGCTTTCATATATCATCATTCCTCACTAGAATATTATTGGTCTTACTATTAATAGACCTAACATCATTTAGGTTTTTTTCTTTCCCATGCCTTAGTAATTTCTTATATCGTTCATTATACACATTACTTTTTTATTTGCAAATAATCTTTTTTTATCTCTTTTTTTGCAATTTTATACTTCTCAAATGTATCACTACCTTTCTTATTTCTAAGATTCATATAATACTCTTATTTGATTCATATAACAATTTGAATTTTCTTATTTTACTACCATGACTCTTTGCCTCTTACTGCCCGACCCCCTAAAAACACAAAAAAAAATCTCCTTACCTAAATTCTTAATATTATTATGCATACATGATTTTCGAATCATCATTAGTAAACCAGGTAGTTAGTTGAATTAATTTGTCTCTAGATGTTCCTACTTTTTTCTCTTTCAGGTTTTACCACTTAATTTTTAACTCCATAAATTGATAATTCTTCTTTTACTTTTTAGGCACACGCACATATAAAGGTTTATATTGAGTTGTTACACTTTCTCATGGTATAATCTTATGATACCTATATGTTATTTTACTACCTCTCCTAATAAGAAAGAAATCTATTTATTTAACATTTGATCCACTTTTGTATGTAATTATGTGCGATTCTCTTTTTTCGAAAAAATGTTTGCAAGTATGAAATCAAATATTGTATTAAACTCTAAAATGGTACCCCACCTCATTCCTGCTAGCAAAACCAAAATTTTCATACACGGTTTCAAATCCCACATTATTCTTACTTATATGCTCATTTGGATCTGCTCCAATAAATAAATTCTTCCCACTAGATATGATTTATATAAATTTAGTTAGATCTTTCCAGTACTATTGTTTACTGTTATATCTTTATCTATTTGAGGTGCATAATTATTAACTATATTAATTATTTTTCTCTACTAATTAGCTTAACAAGCAAAATTCTATTCCATTCCTTTTTATCTCTGTTATATCCTCTTGTAAGTCTTTGTGAACAATTATTTCTATTTTATTCTTAGTTCTATTCTGACTTGTATGCTAAAACTTATAATCATAAAGTTCTACTTCTCTAGATTTCTCCCATACCCAATTAGTTTCTTAAAAACACATAATATTAATTCTCCATTTAATTATTATTTCTCTTATCTCTTATAACTTACTAGTTAAGAATCTTATATTTCAAATGATTACATGAATTCTATCTTCGACTAACTTCTTTACTCGCACCATCTACATAAATATAGGAATTTTTGCATATATGACATCACATCCCGATGGCGATATAGCATGTCACTTTAGGTGATACCCTAGAAACCCTTGCTAACTTGTCACTACTTCTGAGATCTGATGCAGTACATTGCCAAGAAGGAAATGCCCCAACGAATTTACTATATTTGTCTCTGATTTTGATTTTGATAAAAATTTTATCCTATGTCACGCCCCAAACCTGGAGCGTGAGCAGCCGCCCGTTACCCTGGATGCCGGCTGTATTTTTACAGAAAATCGGACAGAATCTCCCCGTATATCGGAGGTCTCCCATATTAAAATAAACCTGTTACCTATCCAAAAGGAGCCATCCCGGCCTCAAAATGCATATATTATCCTCAACAACAAACCAGATCATTCTACTGCACAATCCAGGGCAACGCAAGGCTAACAAACAATTCTCCACAGTCCTAACCACTGACCTCTACTGCCATGCCCCCACCAAAGGCATGGACAGCCGCCAGTCGCCCCTCCTGTGATTTAGAGGAGGCACCGAGTGGTTCTAGAGGACACTTCTAAGACATGACATATTTCCAAATACAGACGCAACGAAAAAGAAATGCCTCAATGCAATGTCATGCAGTGACATGAGAGTTCCACAATTTAAATGTCCATATTTATACAGTCATCCCAGAATTATAAAAATGATCATCTATAGACCTCAAAATACATATACATCACCAATACAAATTTTGCAGCGGAAATACACAATGACTCCTCAAGTCCAGGCCTGATCTGCCAAAGATACTGAGCGTCCTAAAAGCGACACTCCTTGTCAAATACTATCTCTGAAACAAAAGGGAAATGAGGGGTGAGTACTCGGGAAAGAATACTCAGTGAGTTAGTGGGTCAATGCAGTCATCAAATATGGAGTGTGAAACTGGAGTTTCAAAATATAAGTATATAAATCATATTTCAAATCCTCATGCTTTTCATTTCAACAATATATCACTGCACGCATTTTCAAGTCAAATATGCATCCAAAGTACCATCATTTAAAATCATAGAGCTGCTAGCCGAAAATGTTCTGGCAGAGGTCTACCGCGACCTATGACAGACGTACCGGGGGTGTTATATGCAAATTTCTTTAAAGTGCTCTCTACCCCGGCGTTGGCGACGAACCTCGTCCAGGTGCTAGACTTGGAGAGGATATCCAATCCAAATCTAAATCCAAATCCTGACTAGTACCGTGTCGATAATCAAATCACGACAACTCATGGGATACCCCAGGCCTAGGCATATCCGGACGTCACCACAGCGTCTCTCACGGTGTCCTTCGTAGCTACGGAACAATATAATCCAAAGCCCTCAAGGCCAAAACCAATATCATATCAAAATGTGCCGAAATCAGGTTCATAAACCAATGCAACATATAGCATAAAATGGCACATTATACATTTCAACACGTGGATGCATGATTTCTATATTTCAACACTATTTTTGGACACTCCATCGGTTCACAAAAATCAATTTTAAAACCAGTCAAAACATTTCAAGTATACGACAAATCATGCTCATTACCAAAATGTTGTAAAACAGGATTTACATATTAAACAAAAGTATTGAAATAAATCCCACTCACAGTTTTGGGGAAGGTAGCGCACTCCCCAATAATACCAAAATACGCAAAACAAGGCGCCCCTCAATCGAGTCATCAAGAAAGCCAACCTAATCAAGTCATCACGATTTTCATCAATTTCCGACTATTTCAGGGTTTATCGTTTTTATTAATTTCGTACGAACCCTAAATTTCTCAATTTATAAACAAATCAACTAATACTACCTAATTTGACAAAGTTTATTCAAGGGTTGAAGAGATTTCATTTTTCTCACCTAGGATTTTTCGGATCTCAGATTTAGCTTTCGTTCGCCCGTCGATTTGGTCTAAAACCTGAATGTTTCCAAATTTGAAATAATTGTGAACAATTTAAGTCCAATTACTAAAGAGATTCGAAATCCAAGTGTGAAAAATCGAAACTTAGAGTCATTTACCTACGCAGAGGCTCACGGACTATCACGGGCCGTCGCGGGCTGATGGGCTGGCGGGCCTGGTGGGCCTGCGGGCCTGATGGGTCTGGTGGGCCGCGGGGCGGACTGGGCGGTGTGCTGGACTGGGCCGCAGTGGCTAAGGCTCGCGCTTGCGAGCTGGATCGAGCGCTTGCGCAATGGGTCGTGCGCTGGAGCACTCGCGCTCGTGCTGGGGCACGCTTGAGCAGTGGATCGCGCGCTGGAGCGCGCTGTGCTCGTTCTGGGAGGTGCTGGAGGGCGCGCTGGCACAGGGGAGCCCGTGCAGGTGCAAGCTGGGGCTCGTGCAGAGGCGCGCAAGGGTGCGTTGGGACTCGTGCAGAGGCGCGCAAGGGTGCACAGGCGCTCGTGCAGGAGCGTGCAGAGGCGCGCAGGGGCTTGTGCAGAGGGTCGTACACTGCTCGCGCTGGGCTCGTGCGCTGGCTCATGCTGGCCTCGCGCGCTGGCTCGCGCTGGGCTCGCGCGCTGGGCTAGCGCTGGGCTAGCGCTGGGCTCGTGCTGGGCTCGTGCTGGGCTCACGCTGGGCTAGTGCTGGGCTCGCACTGCTGTCGCGCTCGCTGCTGCTATCGCGTGCGCTGGCTCGCTGTGGTGCAGCGATCGCGCTCGGCGGAGGACGGCAGCGGGAGAGAGAGAGGCGCGGCGGCGGGGGATCGGGAGAAGAGAGAAGAAAAGGAGAGAGGGAGAGAGGGAAAGAGAGAGAGAGAGAAAGAGAGAAAGGGGAAATGAAAGAAAATTAGGGCTCTAAGCCCTAATTTTAAATTCCCTTTTTTTTTTTAAATTGGGTATTACATGCTAGCTATCATTTCTTATTAGAATATTTGATTTGATTTGATTTTGAAAATATTTATCTTTTTTATTTTTATATTTCTATATTTATAATATTATATTTATATATTTATGACAATAGTTTTTCTATATAAATTTTAATTATTGTAATAATTCATTAAAATAATAAAATTTTTATAGATAGAAACATGAGTTTAACAAATTCTTGTCTATTTGACACCACAGCAAGGTGGTGATATAGCACGTCACTTTTGAACGATACCTTAGAGGCCCTTGCTAACTTGTTACTATATCCAAAATTCGATACAGTGTGTTGTTGAGAAACAAATGTCTTAACGTATTTATTATATTTGTCTCTCATTTTTATTTTGACAAAAATTTTATGCCGACTGTCATTTATTTATTAGAGTATTTGATTTGATTTTGAGAATATTTTACTTTTTTATTTTGACATTTTCATATTTGAAATATTATATTTCTATATTTGTGACAATAATTTTTCTACATAAATTTAATTTATTGTAATAATTTATTGAAGATGAAGTTATTAAAAACGGAAATATGAGTTTAACGAATTATTACAATAAGTTAGTTTTATAAAATAATATAATAACATGATAGATAAATATTGATTTGATACCATGATAAAAGTAAATTTGAATATAAAAGATAGATGAAGATGGATTCGATACCATGTTAGAGAGACAAAAGCAATATAATAATGTGAAACCCTAATTTTTCATAAGAGGGAGGAATAACTGGATCCGCTCTCTGTGGGAATCGAATCCATGACCATGTGATTAAAAGCCACACGCTTTATCAACTAAGTTAAGACAGCTAGTATCAAATATTCTAAAATATAAACCCAACCTAACAAATAAGATGGTTGGAAACAAAAAAAAAAATCAAATATTATTAAAATCAAATCAATAATTAATTTGATTTTTGATACATAATATATTTTAACAAAATCAAATATTTTCATAATATATGATATCTTCTAACAATTGTTATCCCAATATCAAAAATCGGAAAGGTTAAATGACCATTTTATTGATTTATTTTAAATTGTTCTTTTTTTTTTCTATTCATATGATACAATTGGCCAAGTTTATATGAGGTTATATGATGGGTATAATATGAGTTTAATCATTGAACTAATCACATTTTAATCATTTTATTTTTTTTCTAAACTATTCAACATAACTTATATATTTTCCATAAAGTTGCATGTGCAATACGTATGTACACTGCAATGTGTAAGAGTATTTCCTTCGACAAGGAATGAATGTTCTTTTTTCTTTCAACTTTTGTGAGAACTTAAACAAGAATTTTATCTATTATTTTGGATCATATCGTGTAGAGCTTATTGTTAGAAGTTAAAATGAGTTACTTGTAAGTCATAAACTATATTACTATTGTTTCAAACTAGGGCTGTTATGACACCCGGGTCGAGCCCGGGTATCACAATACCCGAGCTCGGCTCGAGTTTGCGGGAGGTGAGCTCGAGCTCGGGCTCAAGCTCCTCGAGCCTGTGATTCTAGAGCTCGAGCTCGACTCGAAGTGTCATCGAGGAGCTCGAGCTCAAGTGTCGCGGGCCTCTGACAAAATTGTGCCCGAGCCCGAGCCCGAGCCCGAGCCCGAGCCCAAAACCTTATCCAAACCCGAGCCCAAACGGAAACCCGAAATCGGGATCACGACACCCGAGAGCTTGATGGGGAGAGCAAAACCGGAAGGCAGAAGGCGGAAGGTGGAAGGCAGAACTCAGAGAGAGAGAGAGAGAGAGAGAGAGAGAGAGCAAATCTGGAAAACCCTAGAATGAGAAAGAGAGCAAATCTGGAAAACCCTAGAGAGAGAGAGCGAGAGTTTTACCTTCGAGGAGATGATCGTCGCACACAGAGATTGAAGGAGACCTTCGAAGCCGATGAGAGTTGAGACCTTAGAGAGACAGAGAGAGACAGAGACATGAAACCCTAACCCTAGAGAGAGAGAGAGAGAGAGAGACAAAGAGAGACAGAGTACCTTCGAGGAGACCTTCGATTGCGATGGTGAGATGAAGAGGAGATCTTCGATCGCGATGGTGACAGGAGGAGAAGGCCATCGCCCATCGCGCGATGGTCAGAGGAGGAGGAGACCATCGCGCGATGGTGAGAGGAGCATAGACCTTCGAATCGAAGCAGGCGATCGCGATGGTGAAGGAGCAGAGACCTTCGATCGCGATGGTGAGAGAGCAGACCTTCGATCGCCCTTCTCCCTTCGCCCTTCGCCCTTCGCCCTTCGCCTTTCGCCCTTTGAGCAGAGACTGGTGTGCGGGTGTGCGGGAAATGAGAATAGGAAGAAGGGATTAGGTTTTGAGAGGGACGGGTAGCGCGACGAGCTTCGAGCCTGAAGAAATGTGGGCTCGATCGAGCTCGAGAGAGGAATCACTGAGCTCGAGCTCGAGAGAGGAATCACTGAGCTCGAGCTCGAGTTGACCGAGCTCGAGTCCGGGCTTTGACCGGGTAGTGTCACGGGTACCCGTGACACTACCCGGGTGTCATAACAGGCCTATTTCAAACTCATAATTTGAAATCAAAACAAGAACCATTGACATTTGTATAATGATCATTACCAAATAGTATTGACATTTTACGTACCAGATTGAATAGTTAATAAATATGGCTCATGCTCAATGGTTTCAACTTTTAAACTATCATTATCAGATAACCAAAATATATATTTTCCCCACTCTTGGCACAAGAGTTTTAAACCTTTTCAATGAAGCCCTCTAAGCTACTAGTAGGGGAGAAAGCTGTCGAAAAATTGGCTATAGAAGCAAAAGAACATTCCTTTATAGTGAAGAAATGGACATAATGCACACAATTTCTAGGCATTCTTTTTCTTTGCTTGAATTAAGCTAAAAATCTTGAATATTACCTCTTGGGCATGTACCTATAAATACACTGATTATATGCAAAATAGATTACAAAATATGCACACCTTGCAAACACATAGGCTAAAATTACATATAGGTTGTCTAATAATATGCACTTATATATACAAGTTACTATCACCCTTTTAATGCATTTAGTTACGGGATAATGGGAGATGGTGATAAAAAAATTTACTTATTTAGACACCGACGATACCCTGTTAAAGTGTTTACAATAGCAAGTTGTTACACCAAATTTTTATAGGAAAATAGGAAGTTGTTAAATGAATGGAATGCCAACTAAGTAGATCAATAGATCAAGAAAAAATGGTGGACAACCTACACAAATATCGAAAGACTAAGTCAACTATATCTCTACAACCAAGTTTAGAGCAAAATTAATTTTGATAACTCTTTATAAACAAATGATGACCTATACTTGTATGTATTGGAAAGAAAATGATGCTAGTTTGTAGTGTGCCGGTTGTTGATCACCTATAGCTTTACACTTCTACCGAAAAATGTATGATGAGTGCATGATCACAAATAAAAACATCCTACTTATTCTTCACCTTTGATTAGCACTAATGTCAAGAATTAATGGCCATACAATAATTAAGTCGTCAGAAATCAGGAAGGGGCTTGCAATGTAAATTCTAAATACCATACACCAGCATTTGAGGCATACAAAGTCATTGAAGGAATAAATACTTCTGCATTAAGGATCCCATTTGCAATGATAATATCTTCTACACCAAATTCCATCCATACGACTTGGGCATTCTGGGATTCAATCTTTTATTCATCACAAATGATCTAATCATCAATCACTTTATCACATTACCCTCAATCACTTTTATTCATCACAAATGGTATTTCCACTTGCATTTCTGGTAGGTTTACAATTGTAAACCTCCTTATCAAGATGAAAATCATTTGAGTAATGAAAATATGGATTCAAGAAGTAGCTAATAGCATGGAGTGGGCAACATAAATAATTGTCTCACTATGGTCGAGGCTACAATCATTTTAAGAAAATGACAAGACTTTGATCACATAAGGACAGGAATAATCTTCTCAAGGGAGCCGTGCAATGAGCAAACACGTTGAATTTTTAATCCAAAAGGCACAAAATTACTTCAAATTAAAGTCTTAATTTAGTTCAATTGCAAAATAACAAATATTAATGTCTATTTTTTAAGTTTTGAAAATTTTAAAAATAAAACAAATATGATATCATAAGGCTTTCTATTTATAGTATTTCTAATTCATATCATTTTAATTTTTCAAGTCAGTTTAACTGAAAGTTAAATCAAAATCAGTTGGGATGGCGGTATAACATCACCTCCTCTAAAATATTCATAGGTTTCTCCGTTGTTTTCAATTTCAATGCAACTTCAATTTATATGCTCTCACATTTTCTAACGAGAGCATTAACTACTTTGCTTTGAACACACTCAAATCATTTTAATCTATTTTCTCTCATTTGTGTGTACTTGAAATTTAATACACTCATCTTTAATTCTATATTTTCTCACTGCTTTACTCATCCACCTTATTATTCTCATATATGACGCACTTCCTATTTCTAAATATTGGTTTTTTATAATTCAACACTTTGTGCTATGAACGATTTCTAATTTTATTACAATTCGTTAAGCTTACCATTTAATTTAAATAAAATCTTGATACTCTAGATACATTTCTTCATTTCATCCACCCTACAGTAATCCTATTTGCTTCTTAATATTTGGATTTTTCAAAATAATAAAACCCAAATAACGAAAGCTATCCTTTTTAGGCGTATCTTGTCTTTCCATCTTTACAACATTTTCATCTAAAATATTATTTATATTAAAGTTTCATTTTATAGAATTTGAATTCCTCCATTTATCTATTCTATCGTTTTACACCTTACCTATTCTCATCAATTAATACAATAACTGTGTAATAACTCAAGCAATCTTTCACTATGTAACCTCTTTCCAATTTCTATCGGGCTCTTTAATCAAATGGCTTGTCATATGATTCAACAATACCCAAATTTACAAATTATAATCATTAAAATTCCTCAATTATCTTAGTAACACTTGATAAAAGCATTTCTATCTCTTTTCCTATTCCAACAATCTTCACCTTCATTTCAAAGTTGATTATCCTCTAGCTTGTCTCTTAGCTCCCTATCATACTTAGTCATCACCCATTGTCCTTCCTCTAATCAAGCTCTTTTGCCTTCTACCATCTAGTTCAATAGAAGCATAAAATATGTTGCCTTTTGCCATCTTGTGCTGTAGGTGCTTAAAATACATTACCTTCTACCACATGGTTCAGTAGAAGCCTCAATTAATATGGTCTATTATTTTACTTCCTATCGGAGATATTCCAACAAAGTTGAATATGTCCCAACAACTGCTCTTGTGAACCACAAGTCAAGCATGCTCTGATTGTTGGCATAGGAATTTAGATTCTTTAGTAATTTTCTAGAATAATAGGTATTATGATTCTGTAGTTATATTTGTAAAAAGTTTGATACATATTTTCCATACTCCAGTTTAAGGGGGAGTATTTGAAATAATAATAAAGAATTAATAGGACCTATTGGAAATGAGAGAAGATCAATAAATATTTCTAGGAAAACATGAATAGGAGTTTTAGGAAATATACATTATATTTATTATGTTGAGAATGTTTCTTTTTGATATTTACAAATAAGTATGATGAGTGTGTTTAAGCACCCTTTCACCATATAACTACTCAAATAACCTTTCACCATGTAATCACTCAAGCAAACTTTCACATTTAAGTGCTCTTCCTTATCTCTCTGCCTCAAGCAATTGAGTTTGAAGCAATTAAGTCTCTCTGCCTTGTTCCTCAACAAGCAATAATATATAATTAGACTATTCTATATTGTTTGTCAAGGTCACCAATTTACCTAAATTTGGGCAATCATAAATAGCCTATAAAGAATTATTGCAAAAATCTTACAAGTACTTAAAAAAATTCCTAAAAATGAAGATATACATCTCCAATCAAATACACCCAATCAACACAACCATTAGTATCATAAATAATCTATAAATTTATTCATTTCTTTTTTAGATAAGGATCACTACAAGCTAAAAGCATTATACGGATGGTGACTTTTACTATTGATATGTATTACCGATACTTTTTTGAAACAATACAGACGGTTATAATTGAAATCGTCGGGAGTAGTTTATATTTTTCGACGATATTAAAATGGTCGTCAATAAAACAATTTCAACTGTGAGTAAATGTAGCAAACCGTTTGTATAAACAATACTTTATACTTACGGATATAAGAACGTCTGTATTTATATACCCATATCCTTATAGCTATTAGTTGTGATGGCAAAATATAGGTTTTGTAGTCACGATTTTGAAAAGTGTCTCAACTATTGTGATGGCAAAATATATATTTTATAGTAAATATTATTGTGGTTATATAGTAAATGTTACTATAATTTATTGTGGTTACATAATAACAGTTACTATATGTTATTATCTATTAATTGGACTATTGTGACTAGTTTAACAGTAAATATCACTATCCTTTTATGATGAGAGATAAATAATTTTGCTACCTTTGACATATGTTATTATAATAGTAAATGTTACTATTTTATATTAAATGTTATTATTTTTTATTGTGGTTACATAATAATTGTTACTATACGTTATTATCTGTTAATTGGATTATTGTGTTTTGTTTAATAATAAATGTTACTATCCTTTCATCATGAGAGACATATAAATTTATTATTTTTTACATCCGTTTTTATAATAGTAAATATTAGTATATTTTATTGTAGTTACATAGTCACAGTTATTATATGTTATTATCTGTTAATTAAACTATTGTGATTAGGTTAATAGTAAATATCACTATCTTTTTATGATGAGAGACAAATAATTTTGTTACCTTTGACATGTGTTATTATAATAGTAAATATTACTATTTTATAATATATGTTATTATTTTTTATTGTGCTTACATAGTAATTGTTATTATACGTTATTATCTGTTAATTGTACTATTATTGTTTATTTAATAGTAAATGTTACTATCCTATCATAAGAGACAAATAAATTTACTACATTTCATATCATTTTTTATAATAGTAAATGTTAATATAATTTATTGTGGTTATGTAGTAACAGTTACTATATATTATTATCTATTAATTGGACTATTGTGGTTAATTTAATAGTAAATGTCACTATTATTTTATGATGAGAGACAAATAATTTTGCTATCCTTGACATGTGTTTTTAATAGTAAATGTTATTATATTATAATAAATGTTACTATTTTTTATTGTGATTAAATAGTAATTGTTACTATACGCTATTATCTGTTAATTGTATTATTATAATTTGTTTAATAGTAAGTGTTATTATCATATCATAAGAGACAAATAAATTTGTTATCTTTCACATATAATAGTAAATATTGCAATTTTATGGTAAATGTTACTAATTTATAGTAAATGTTATTATTTTGTAATAGTAAGCGTTACTATTTTATAGTAATAAACGTTACTATATTATAGCATGCAAGAATGCATGCACAAGCCTAAACGGTAGTACCGTAGGGCAAGGGCGGCTGTGTCAACTATTGTAGTTAGCTTAACAGTAAATGTTACGATCCTTTTATGATGAGAGACAAATAATTTTGTTATCTTTGACATGTGTTATTATAGTGGTAAATATTACTATTTTATAATAAATTTTACTAATTTTTATTGTGCTTACATAATAATTGTTTTTATACATTATTATTTGTTAATTGTACTATTGTACTTTGTTTAATAGTAAATGTTACTATCCTATCATAGGAGACAAATAAATTTACTAGATTTCATATCCATTTTTATAATAGTAAATATTAGTATCTTTTATTGTGGTTACATAGTAACAGTTACTATATATTATTATCTATTAATTGGATTATTGTGGTTAGTTTAATAGTAAATGTCATTATCCTTTTATGATGAGAAACAAATAATTTTATTACCTTTCACATATGTTAATTATAATAGTAAATGTTACTACTTTATAGTAAATGCTACTATTTTTTATTGTGGTTATATAGTACGTTATTATCTATAAATTATACTATTGTGATTTGTTTAATAGTAAATGTTACTATCCTATCAGGAGAGACAAATCAATTTACTGTCTTTCACATATAATAGTAAATGTTGCAATTTTATAATAAATGTTACTAATTTATAGTAAATATTATTATTTTGTAATAGTAAGCGTTACTATTTTGTAGTAGTAAACGTTACTATATTATAGTATGCAATAATGCATGCACAAGCCTAAACGGTAGTGTCGCGGGGCAAGGGCGGCTGTGCCAGCGGCACTGCCGACTATTGTACTTAGTTTAATAGTAAATGTCACTATCTTTTTGTGATGAAAGACAAATAATTTTGTTACTTTTGACATGTATTATTATAATAGTAAATGTTACTATTTTATAATAAATATTACTATTTTTAATTGTACTTACATAATAATTATTACTATACGTTATTATCTGTTAATTGTACTATTGTGATTTGTTTAATAGTAAATATTACTATCCTATCATAATAGACAAATAAATTTACTACGTTTCACATTCGTTTTTATAATAGTAAATATTAGTATATTTTATTGTGATTATATAGTAGCAGTTACTATATGTTATTATCTATTAATTGGACTATTGTGGTTAACTTAATAGTAAATGTCGTTATTCTTTTATGATGAGAGACAAATAATTTTACTATTTTTCACATATATTAATTATAATAGTAAATGTTATTATTTTATAGTAAATGTTACTATTTTATAGTAAATGCTATTATTTTTTATTATTATTACATAGTACATTATTATTTATTAATTGTACCATTGTGGTTTGTTTAATAGTAAATGTTACTATCCTATCATGAGAGACAAATAAATTTTCTACCTTTTACATATAATAATAAATGTTACTAATCTATAGTAAATGTTATTATTTTGTATTAGTAAGTGTTACTATTTTGAAGTAGTAAGCGTTACTATATTATAGCATGCAACAATGTATGCACAAGCCTAAACGGCAGTGCCGCGGAGCAAGGGCGGCTGTGCCGACTATTGTGGTTGCTTAATAGTAAATGTCACTATCCTTTTATGATGAGTAACAAATAATTTTGCTACATTTCAAATATGTTAATTATAATAGTAAATATTACTATTTTATAATAAATACTACTATTTTTTATTGTGGTTACATAGTATATTATTATTTGTTAATTGTATTATTGTTGTATATTTAATAGTAAATATTAGTATCCTATCATGAGAGACAAATAAACTTACTACATTTCACATATAATAGTAAATATTGTAATTTTATAGTAACTGTTACTAATCTATAGTAAATGTTATTATTTTGTAATAGTAAGCGTTACTATTTTATAGTAGTAAGCGTTACTATATTATAGCATGCAAGAATGCATGCACAAGCCTAAACAGCGATGTCGCGGGGCAAGGGCGGCTGTGTTGGGCGTGTAATAACACATGCGTTCTCAGGCCTGGACGGCTGTGCCGCGAGGGCAACGCGGCTATGCCGCTGGTGAAATAATTCTTGCGTTGGTACGCACGGACAGTTGTCCCGCAAAGGCCAACGCGGATGTGCAGCGCACGCGAGAATGCATGCATACGCACGCGAGAATGCATGCGTACGAACGCCTACACAGCTGTACCGCTGGCATTGACGTGGCTGTACCGTCTAGGCATTTTCACGTGCATGGTTTTGAAAATTGAATTATATTACATATATATCTTAATGTGTGATAAATGTGATATATATAAATGGGATAAATTTGCTATATGTGGTTAGTAAGTGGATTGTGATAAATTTAGTGGATTGTGAGTGTGGTAAACTGTTATCTTTGATTCATATGTAAGATAATTAGTTAAGATGAATATTTAGTGGAAAGTTTGATTCATATCGCTGCAATAATATTAAATTAATAATTTATATAATATAGTATTATAATTATGATTATCAATATTAATTTAAATAATATAATTATTACCGTTGTAATTAGTAAAATTATTATATTAGTATAATATAATATTAGTATATTATATAACTTAATTATCATATTTCTTAATTATAAAATTTAAAATATAAATTATCATATGAAGTAAGAGTTTTTCTTTATTTACTTGGCATTGAGAATTTCATATAATTCAGAATCTGTATCCTCATTTTCGTTTCACTTTTTTCACTTTTTTAATTTGTATTTATTTATAATTCTAGGTTTTTTAATTTGTTTCTTGTTTGAATATGTAGTGATGAATATGTATCAATGTATGAATGTATTTTCGTAATTTTTAACTTTTTTCGTTTGTAATTATTTATAATTCTATATTCTATAATTTACAGCCGCGAACTATTCACTATAACTATTCAATTCCAAACTATAACTATACATTTAAAGAAAAAAAAAAGGCGGTACAAATTTTAAAAAGTCCGTAAAAAATTAAAGTGCCCCAATAAATTTCTAAAGGAGGGAAAAAAAGGTGCGGATAGATTTAAAAAGGCGCGGATAGATTTTCAATATTTGACGCTAATATAAACTCTCAATATTTGAATCAATCAGCGCTCGATTGAGTTGAAACATAATATGTTGTTTGGCCAATATAATATAACTATAAATTATATATATATTTAAAATACTATTATCTTATTATTTTACTATATACACATTATTAATACTATTACATATATGTTTAAAATAATAATATTTTTAATTTAAATATCAAAATAATAATATCATTATTATTATTTTATATGATATAATGATATAAATTTATAAAATTATTTTATAAATTATTTTATATACAATTTGTATTTAAATTAAATAATTAATTTGTTATTTATATCTTCTTATTGTAACTAATTTTATATCAAATATATCGATTTCCTCCCACTTCCTGCTCCTCATCTTTCATCTTTGGCGCCATTTCTTGGTGCTAATACTTGAATATTTAGATTCAAATGCCACAAAAAAAAAATATTTCCCTATTAATTAATCTTTCTCTTTCTACTAGGTGGTAAGTATTAGTGTGGTAACTTAGCAATGTTCGAAGTGTTTCAACATTACTAATATATTAATAATTTTAAAAATTTATATATTTAATCACAAATTTTTATCTATTCAAAATATATAATATTAATAACTCATATTTCATTTATTTATTCAACATGAAATACCATCATGCGCGGCACCACCGTGCGGCCCCCGCGGAACAACCGTGTAGGCGTGCAACCATGTATAATATATTATAATACTATATTATATTATATTTATATTAAATTAATAATTTATAAATATTTCTTGAGTATATAATTTTATATCAATTAAAAAAATATAAAAACTCGTATATTTTACATCAATTAAAATAAACAGTCACGTCTTCCGCCTCTCTTCATTCTCTTTGGGGCCATTTCTTGGAGCCAACAAAATTGGCATGAAATTTGACTATTTATTCACTTCTTTATTTAGATTACCTCCTCCTCTTTGTACCATTCCTTGGAGCCAACAAAATTGGCGCAAAAAAATTTGGCACGAGTATTTATTTACTTTTTTATCTAGATTTGATTTATGGCGCCAACTTAATCAATTTGGCACCACAAAAAAATCTTCCACTGTTTATTTCAATTATTTATTTGTTTATTTCATATTCTGTTTATAATTCCCTCTTTATTTCATTTATTTCCCTTTTCTCATTTATTATTTATTTCTTCTCATTGGTTTTTGCAATTATGTATCGATTTATTGTAAATAATACGTGTATGAAATGTAATTTTCTTTACATATTTATGTTCTCTATTTTTATATTTTTAATCAGTCTATTCTTGGTATCAAGTGATATGGCTTGATAACAAAAAACAAATGGTAACAAATACTTTTATTGTAAAAAATAACAAATGGTATCATAAACAACAGTAACAAGTACTTTTATTATAACAAATAATAAACGATAATAAGATAACAAATGTATTTCTCTATCTACGTTTACACGTGTAATAAGTGATCAATAACAAATAACAAATAAATGGTAACAAAGTAAATGATTGCTCTAACACCCGATGACAAGTGGTAAGACAATAATTATATAAAATTTGTATAATATGATATGATAACAAGTGGTTACAAGTGATTTTCGTTATGATAATAAATGATAACGAGTGATATATAATAATTTCAAGTAACAAGTGGTAAACCAATAATTGTATAAAATTTGTCTATGTCTAATATAGCATGCTAAAAATTTGTATAATATAACATGCTAACGAGTGATTTTAAACAAATGGTAACAATGTAACAAATGATAAGACAATAATTGTATAAAATTTATATAATATGGCATGGTAACAAATAATATTTCATTTAATTATTAACACTTATGGATAATTAAATTTGTATAATATTACACTTGAAATAACAAATGATATTATATAATTGTATAATTGTATAAAATAACATATAATTATTCGTCCGTCTCCATAAGCCATTTTCGTTGTTGTAATAAGTGTAGCTTCTTTAATTTTCTTCATTTTTCATTTAATTATTAATTTTATCATATTTCATTTAATTATTTTAACTTTTTATTATTATTGTCAAGTTTGCTATCAGATTTTGATTTCAACTCCTTACTTTTCTAAATAAATAATATTAAATATAATTATCATACTCCTTAATTATAAAATCTAAAATATAAATTAACATTAACATATCTAATTGCTATTATTAATTTAAATAACTCATACCCATACTCTTCGTATTCATCGTATACAATCTAACGTTTGACACAGGCATCGGATTGGAGTGATACTTACCTCGTTGGAAAGTTAAGACATGGGTCTACAATTCGTTTAACTAGCACAAGATCTGAATCTATCAGGAAGGGGGTTGAAAACTTAGGTTAGTTTTGCTGCCGAAATCAAGGCAAAATGCAGGACTGAACAGGGAATTAGTGCAGAACACATAATTTTGAAAAATCATATAAAATCCATATTTATTCAGAATGCAACAGTTCTTATCTCATTTTAAAACTCTGAATGTCTAGTTTCATGTGTAAAAAATTCACTAAATGTTTCCTTGTGCAGAAAATGCTAGAGCTAAAATACTACAACCAGTTCAGATTTCAGAATTTTTGGTCTCCTTGACTTCAAATTTCGGCCAACTCTAGTTCTCTAAGCAAACCTCCTCATTTTGACCCCAAATTAAGATATGTTATACTATGGAGTATGGAGGGTCTCATACATGAAGATGGATAGTTGTGTTTGAAGTAAAACTTGGATCTCTCCTCTTTTTGGCTGTCTATTTGTTCTTCACCAAGAAATCCTTCTCCATTGGCCTTGATTTTTGGATATGTTGTAGTATGTGATGAGTGGGTTATTTCTAGATAAAAAGTTCAGCACTTAAAGTTAAAGGACTCAAGCTTCTCCTCTTGGTGAAGCTCATGGCCATGAAGGGAGGGAAGGAGTTTCTTGCCTCTTCTAAGTTTATGTTTTCTTCTCATTTGAAGAATGAAGAGCAAGTCTAGGTTTTTTTTTTTTTTTTTTTTTTTTTTTTTTGGTTTAACCATGGTTTTGAAATGTTTACAAGGGTTAAACATCCAAATTAGGGTTATTTGACATAAGCATGTCACAAAGTCAAACAAAGTGGCTTGAGTGTTCACACTAGCTTTATGGATCCAATGGTTCTCATTGTTCCTTTGACTTTTCAAATGAATTCTAGCCTTCCATCTCATTGGCACACTTCCCATGGTCATTAATTGTCTCCAACCCCTCTTTCTAAATTACATAAAAGGTCCTTCTTAGATTTGCGTGAAAATTCCTACCTCGATTTTTGCATCACACACATGAAGTCAATATTCGATCCGAAATCCGTGAAATTTAAATTTACCAATTTGGTTCAGTTTTTCACACTGAATCAAATAGAGTTGGTCTCGCATAAATATGAAATCATTTGATAATCCCATCCCTTAGAGTGAACGAAATTCTCGATTGGTCAAAAATTTGACCTCGACCTTGAAATGCATAAAATCACACTATGGACTCCGTTTTACACGTAAATTTCAAAAATATAGGTTTTGGGTGGAAACGGGACCATTTGCTCGGACAAATTTCAATTATGTAAAAAATTAGGATTTCTCGAACTAAAATTTTAGAGTACCGAGTGTTTTTGTGTTACGGCTTAAATTTTATTTTCACTCCTTGATCCTTCACTTTTAAAGTGAATTTAGCAAGTATATATCTCACAGCATCAAATTTGCACATGTGCTTTTCATTTTGATGCAGTAGGGTAAATTTCCCTTCATTCCGTGCAATTTTTGACAAATTTTCCAAAATTTTATTTTAACTTGATAAAATGTTAATTTAGCCAAATTTAGGCTTCCTGGCAAAATTTTAGCAGTTTTGCATGGGTAGAAATAAATTTGACTCGGTGAAGATAAATTTTCACCTCCGGTGATTGAACATCGAGCATTTCTTCACAAACGATTGAGAATTGCCCGAATTCAAATTTCTTTAACATTTTAAGTTGCTTTAGCATGTGAAATTTCATCGAGATTGAAATTGCACGCGTAGATTTTAAAATGACTCAGAGGAAAAAATTTTAGTTTTCGGCAATCTCGTTAAAGATTTGCAAGAGCATTTTAAATCGAAAAAAGTTATGAGTGACTTTTCTCTATATGAAAATGAAAATATATTATATACAAAATAATGAGAAATACAATATATAGTGCACCAAGTGTCGATATTACAATATTGGCAATATAGAGTCGAGGCACTTCTTATTCTAAAACCGCTCTTTCTGATTTGAGTGTCGAAATCTCCTCATCGAGCATCCTCCAATGATATTTGCAGGTTCCCTATGCGAAGTATCAGATTACTTCTTAACTCAGGACTCCAATTTAGACAGACATAGTAGATATCTGTAAAAAAAAACCGCCTTCATCAAATACAGTAGTTTTCAGGTACCATGATGAAATCATAAAAGATTACAGGTTTATAAAACCTCAAATAATGTTGTCTTGAAAACTGTTTAAGATAATAAATTAATTTATTTAATTTGCACACTTTGTTTTCTTGACCTTTGAATATAAAACTTACTGGTTGTTCTATGTAATTTCTTTTTCAAATTCTCTATTATTTAAGTTTAAATTCTCTATAATTCTCTATAAATTACATCAATTTGATATAATTTTAAGTTCAAATTGGCTATTATAACCAACAATAGGCAATAGAGACAAATTTTACAATTGGTGAAAAAGTTTTTTTCATCATCAATATATTCTTGTTGGGTATAATTTTTTGTTACCAATCGAATCTTGTATCTCTCAATAGTTTCATCAACCTTACACTTTATTTTGAAAACTCACTTGTTTCCAATAGTTTTACACCTAGAAGGAAGTTCAATTAATTCCCAAACATGGTTTGATTCTATTGACTCCATTTCTTTTTCCATTACTTTTATCCATTTATATTTGTCAAGACAAGACAAAATCTTATTTATGTTTTTAGGGTCTTTTTCATCTTCCGGAGAGATAATAAATGCATGCTCTTCATTCTCATAATAATATTTGAACACACCTGTCCTTGTACTTTTTCAAAAATGGTAATTCAGCTATGTCACGCCCTGAACCAAGGTCATGAACAGCGGCCCGTTGTCCTGGACGCCGGCTATATTTTTACAGAAAATCGGGCAGAATCTCCCCATATTTCGGAGGTCTCCCAAGGACAATTTGACCTGTGTATCAACATTCATCCTGTAAAATAAATAAATGACTATCCCAGCCTCTCCAAAATCAACCAATGCCACAGCCAACATTTAGAACAATGCAAGGCTATAAAAAATTTCAGCAGACTTAACCACAGACCTCTACTGTCATGCCCAACTATAGCATGAGCAACCGCCACACCAAACGGACCTAAAATTTTACATAATATACAATAATTTTCCCAATTGATATTCAAATACATACAATCGTTTCAATGCAAATAAACTATGAGAGTTTCACAAATAAATATATATAAATTATACAGTCATCCCAAAAATAAATAAATGAGTATATTTATCAAACTAAAATCTCCAATAATCGTAGTGGAAGATATGTTAACATCCATACCCAAGTCCGGTACTATCAATTCCACGTCGCAATACAATAATTCTTCTTCAATCCAAGACTAATCCTGTGAGGAGAAAGTGAGGGGTGAATATCTATGGGAGGATACTCAGCAAGTGAGGGGACTGATATCATATTATCAATATCAAGGGTGAACTTGAAGTGTCAAAGCATGTAACAAAATATTGAGTACGCGAAAATAACGTACTGTTTCAGAATAAAACATATCTCAAGGCACACATCAGAAAATAACATAAGTATCCATCCATGTATCAAGTCACATAGTCACATATATAGAGCTGGTCGAACAAACAACCCTGACAATAGTCTACCTAGACCAAGAACGACGCATTGGGGGTTTTCACTATGCAAATATCAAATAATGGCTCTCTATCTCAATATTGGCCACAGATTACTCCAACTAGTCTGTAAATAATAATAATGATATATATATATATATAGTCGGCCATGTATGGTGTCCCACACAGTACTAGACAGAGGTAAACTCACGTTCTCTCCAATGAGGGTCAACCTGGGACACCTATATACATGATGATCTGGCGGATACCTCCGGCCGAAGTGTATCTGGGCACAAGGGGTGCCTCTACCAAATGTCCTTCATAGCTATGGAATGCTATAGGAAGCAAATCACCATATCACCAAGTCGACCGGGCACGTAGCCCCATGCATCACATCATCATGTCAGCCGGGCATATAGACCCATGCATCGTAACATAACTTCGACCGGGCGTATAGTCCAAATAGTACATGTAAATACATTTAAAACTACGTGCCAATATAGTAGAAACATTAAAACATGTCAATATGTTAAAAAAATGGCACAGTATTCAGTTATCAAACTCATGGATGCAGATCAATAAAATCAACAGTTGGGACACTCCAATGGTTACAAAAATATGTCTATCAAAATCCAAAAATTTAGTTTTTACACGTATAGAAATCATGTGTTTGAAAATCGATAAAACATGATTTGTCAATCAATAAAAGATGTCAAAGTCCCACTCACTACATGGGAGAGGGTAGCGCACTCTCCAATAATACCACAAAGTGAAGAAAGAGTGCTCCCCATAATCGATCAAGCGCTATATCACTACAATAAGAGTTTACACATAACACATTAAAGGTGTATAGCATTTGGGAATTAAAGATCACATTTTAATTATCCCTTTCAACTATCCAAATAATAACTCCAACTACACATTATCAGAGGTACCCAACGCAATGAATGTGATGCTAACATCAACTATTTACATAATCATTCACATCTCCAATGTCTTCTCTAAATCATCAAAATGGCAATATAGGGTACACACCATAAAAACACCCAACTCAAGATAAAACCATAATGCTATTAACCATCAAATGCGTCATTCATCTATCCAATGTAACACCATAGCATATATCTACCATATATGCATACTTACACATGCTCTTGTAAAATCTTATCATTTATACATTTTTAAGTCACTTAAATACACCAATATTAGCAATATATGAACACACAATCATACATTCTTATACCTATATATATAAACCTTCATTTTGCTTATTAAACACCATTTTCAATACTCCTAACAACATGCTATACTTGGGTTCCCTCCAATGTATTTGGCCAAGGCATTGCACATATATAGGGTCACAACTTATATCTAAAAAATCAGCATGCATATACCCATAACTTCTCATACTCATGCCCTAAATTTTATATGCATATGGTCACAAATGTACCACAAAAATCTGTACACATTTGGACTCTTTTAGTGCAGAAAATCCTGTACTCATTCCTACTCTCTTTTATGCATTAATACACATATGTACACACTTTACTTCATACCAAATTTCTGCATGTGTAATAGCACAAAAATTCTACACTTAACCTAATTAAACACATACAACGTCGGAAAATGCATTCTATTAGAATCTAGTTTACATTCTAGTATATATAAGACTTTTTATCTTAAATTTATCCTAAATTCGATAACTAAATCGAATGGGTCCGAAATCCCTCATCTAGGGTTTTTCTTGGAGCGCAGACTTTCATCCGAATATCTCCTCGATCATTCTAAGAACTGAAATACTACCTATCAAGACAGAATTTATTAGTTAGGTTCAAACACTTAGATCGGAAGCAAAACCCTAAATCAGTTACCTGCGTGGAGGTTTGTGGGCTGTCACGGCCGTCGCGGGCTCGTGGGTTCGCGGGTCAGCGGGCCAGTGGGTTTCGGCTGGCGAGCTCGCAAGTCTACGGGCCAGTGGGCTAGCAGGCCGGTAGGCCTGTGGGCTGATGGGCCCAAGAGCTGGCGGGCCTGCGTTTGATGGGCCTGCGGGTTGATAGGCCTGCGGCTGATAGCAGTGGCTCGCGGGCCGCAGTGGCTTGCGGGCTAGTGCACATTCGTGCGCTGGCACGCTCGCGGCCTGGCTCACGCTCGTAGACTGGCTCGCGCTCGCGGACTGACTCGAGCTCACGGATTGGGTCCTGCTCGCGGACTGGGTCGCGTATGCGGACTGGGCGTGTTCGCTCGCGGGCTGAGGCACTCGTGGCTCTATCGCGTGCAAAGGCGCACGCTTGAGGAAGGCAGCAACAGTCGTACGCGGTGGCGTGTGGTACGCGGGGGAGATCGCGCGGTGGCACGCTGGTGGTGGAGCTCGTGACGGTGTGCAATCGGGAAGGGAGAGCGATCGCGAGAGGGAGAGAACTATGAGAAAGAAATCGAGAGGGAAATGGGGTTTATTTTGATTTGCCGATTCGGCAAATTAAAATATACCAAAAGAGTTAATTTAAAAACCCCCAAAATCAAACACCAATTTAAATAAATAAATTTCTCTTTATATAATTAAATTACAGATACCGCAGTGTCGGTATTACAAGCTATATCATTAGAATATGAATTCTTCCCATTGGGAACATCTAATAATTCATTTTCTTGTGATTCCAATGATCCATTTTACATAAAGCCATTGTTTAAATTAGTTAATTAAAATAAAGACTCTTTTTGTTATTTTACCTTTGTTATAAAAATCATTCTCTAGAAATTTTACATTTCATGATTCAATCTTAGTAACAGTGCCATCATTCACAAATGAATACATAATCTTTGAACTGATCAAAATATCTTATAAAAATTCATTTCTTTCCTTAAGGATCTAACGTTCTAAATTTATTGGAAAAGTCTTGGACATAAGCAATCGAACACTAAATTCTAAGATTACTTAGTCTCAGATTTCTACAATTTCAAAGTTCATATAGTATAGTAGGTATTGATTTTGAAAATTCAAAATATAGATCGCAATTAACAATACATCTCCTCAAAAGAAATAGACAAGTTAGTTTGTGCCATCATGCATCTTATCATATCCAAAAATTGATTATTCTTTTTTTATTATATAAATCCTTAAGTTAATCCTATAGATCTTTATGCCCTTGATCTGTCTTTAAAGTTTTAATTGTTCTATCTATTTAATTCTCTATTCATTCATATAACGTTTAAAACAATCGAATGTTTCACATTTGTGAAAAATCAAATAGATATCATGAAATTGCATAAATCATTTATAAATATAAGGAAATATGATACTCCTGTATAGTTTTCACATTCATTAGATCACAAATGTTAGAATGAGAAATTCAACCTTCATAACCTTTCCAAATAGTTTTCATGTCTTTTTATCAACAAAACAATGTTCAAAAGTAGATAAATCAAATTTAGTAAGCGAACCTAATAGTTCTACTTTTGGTAGTTGATTCATCATGTTTTGTCCAATGTGACCAAATCTAGCATTCCATGTCTTTCATCAACATTTGTATTATTAGAAGAACAAATATTGGACTAAATACAATGATCAATATAATAGTTCAATAACAAAAACCATTCATAAGATGTCTAGAGTCATAACACATATCATCATAATAAATATTGATCCTATCATGATAAAAGTTTAAACTATAACCAAGTTTTACAAGAATAAAAACAAAAATTAAATTTCGTCAAATCTCTGATGCACAGAGAATTTAACCAATTTGTAATTCAAGTTTACAAGTGTTAATCCTTTGACCTCTACTTTTGTATTGTTTCTTACATATATCCATTTTGTGTCAAATGGAATTTGATGAAAATCTAGAAATACCTCACTCACATAAGAACACATCAACCCAAAGATCAGGTGGACCATTCTAAAATTACACATCAACCAATTTCTGAAGCACTTTGACCTGCACAAATCAGACATCGACACACAGAGTAAAAATCACATTAGGACATCGATGTCTCTACTAATTGTGTCAACATGAAACAATATGAATAGTGTCACATCAACCAATTTCACCTATGAATAGTGACATATCAACCCATATTAACAACACATCAACCCATTATTATTTTTGTCGACCTACATATAAACATATCAACCAATTCATCCCAACACATCAACCAATTTAACCAATGAATAATGACACATTAACCTAGATTTAGCACATGTCGACCTATTGGTATTTGTTTCTAAAAAACACACTTCGACACATCAAAATTATTATCGACTTGAAGAAATACATCGGCCAATTTTTTTCATCAGGTAACCAATCAACTAGTGAATAGTGACACATCAACCCATGAAGAAGCTTATGTCGACATGTCCATTGTTGTTTCTAAAATACGCACATTGACCTATCAAAACGCTTGTCGACCTGTAGAAACACGGCGATAGCAATTAATTTATCCAGGTCCACCAATTTTTATTTGCACAGTAATGTATCGATATATGTTATAAGATCTATCGACCTGATATTTGTTTACTCATTAAATCACACGTCGACGTGCTCTCTGTCTATTGACATAGCATATACACAATGACCAATTAACTAGCACACGTCGATCAATTTTCTACCAGAATAGGAATGTATCGATGCAGTAAAATGACTTATAGACCTAACCTTCATTAAGTCTTAAACATCACATATCGGCATAGCTAAAAACTTATCAACACACATGTACACATCACCAAATTCAAAAACACGTGTCCACCTATTGTATTTGGCACAGTTTTTTGTCGACCTAAGATGACATCTTGTCGACCTTTTTTAAAAAATACACTATGAGATGTTTGAATTCGGTTCGATATCCATATTAATGTGGTCGACCTGCGTGTGTTAGAAATCAGATATGGGAAACAAATTTGAAACTAATGGACACCTTTTTTCTTCGATTTTTGAATTCAAATACAACGCAAGTATATTCTGATTGGTTTATTTAAAAGAGGCGCTAGAAAAAGAAATGAAGTTTCAGCACGAATGAAGAAACAGTTGTAGAGCTTTAATAGCAGAAAATAAATGCTCAACGTTTGGATGCAACAAACACCATCAACTCTCAACGGATCTATTTAATATCTCAATAAATATTAAGTAATAGAAAATAGAAGGGTTACAAGAATTGAATGCGTTATTGAATACTCTATAAAATCTCCACTGTGCACTTTGAAATTTTCCCAACTGTTTTAAGTTTTGCTGTCAATTCTTATACTACCAAATTTGAGGAAAGAGAGTCTCAATTCTTAACATTTATTTC
Organism: Dillenia suffruticosa; assembly: GCA_033439265.1. Classification (NCBI taxonomy): domain Eukaryota; kingdom Viridiplantae; phylum Streptophyta; class Magnoliopsida; order Dilleniales; family Dilleniaceae; genus Dillenia; species Dillenia suffruticosa. Next base: position 13,543,329 of record JAVTVX010000009.1, read on the forward strand.
TTAGATTAATACGAGTGTCAAAAATTAAAGAGTGAGTGTCACTACCTTAAGTCTAGAAAGTAAAAATTCAATCTGCGTGAGATTAAATAGAAGTGTTCTGACAAAACAATGTACAAGGTTGAACTTGAACATGTTATCAAATTTGTAATCTAAGCTATTAGTAAAAAATTTATGGGGAGTCTGGAAGTGGACATATACTGAGATTGGTGGAACCACTATAAAAACTTCATGTGTCTTCTGTCATCAAATTGTTATTCTCTATCATTTGTTTTTTTTTTAATTTTAAAAAGTCACAAAAAGTCCATATTCAACTATTTATTCAACTATTCACTCCACTCTTCTAGTTGAATAACAATTAGTATCAGAGTGGGTATGTTGTCAAGAAGCTTAACAGCTTAACACCAAAAATCCCAATGACAATCGATGGAGACAATGTACCAGTTGAAACCTGCTCAATAAATCATGCACCATTCTTTAATAGAAGTAACTTCAACTACTAGAAGCAAACAATGCACAATTTCATAATTACACAAGACCTTAATGCATGGGAAATAATCAAAGAAGGAGTTGAATTCCCTACTAAAAAAATAAATGAAGTACGTGTGCCGATCAAATTGAAAAATATGACTGTGGAGTAGAAGAAAACCTATCAAGCCAATTATAAAGCAAATCTTCTTCACCTTACACTGAGTATCAACGAATACAATTGAGTCTTTTCATGTATAACAACAAAGGAAATTTAGGAAAGATTCGAAACTACCTATGAATGGACTGATCAAGTTCGCAAGAGCAAGATCAAACTACTGAATCAAGAATATGAAGTTTTCAAAATGAAGGATGGATAAACAATCAATGAGCCATGGGAGCCCAACATTACTACAATCGAAAAATCTAAAAATCTTGAGACTTTGACGATGGATGAACTCATGAGATCCTTGATAACCCATAAGATGAAGCTAAACGTAAAGAAGCCTGCCAAAGAAGAAATAAGCAAAGGAGTAGCATTAAAAGCTGATAATGAGGAAAACACATTAAACTCAAAATAAGAAGATAATGAAGAAGACGAAACTCTTCTGGCGAGAAAACTCAAAAAGTTCATGATAAAAAGAAGGAATAAGAGCAAATCCTTTTTCAAAAAGCCAGAAAAGAATGAAGAAATTAGATACTTTGAATATAGAAAGCTAGGACATGTGAAAGCTGATTGCCCTTCTTTCAAAAAGGAAGAAAAGAAGTACAAAAAAGACAAAAAAGAGAAGAAAAAGAAGAAGGTACTTGCTATTTGAAGTGATGAAAACTCAAGTTCAAGTGATGAAGGGCAAACTAAGGAATAGGCCAATATCTGTTTTATAGCAAATGAAGAGCTTTCAAACAATGAGGTAAACTCTACATCTTATTATCTTGTTCTGATTCTGAAAATAATTTCATCATTAATGAATTACATGAAGTACTACTAGAAGTACTAAAGGAATTGAAGAGATTAAAAATGAAAAATAATTTGTTAAAGAAAGATTTAGCTAAAAATGTTAAAACTCTAGAAAAATCAAGAATTAAAATAGAAACATTGAAAAAGAAAAATGCTGAACAAGAACAGAAGGCTGTCGAAATTGAAGAAAAATTGAAAAAAAAAACTTTTAGATAAGGACAGTAAGAAGTTCACAAATGAAAATACAATTTTAAAGAAAGAATTAGATGAACTGAAAGAAAAGAACAGTAGGCTAAAGACCAAACTAATGAAATTCATTCAACAACAAGAAAAGCTAGATATCATGCTAGGAGCACAAAGAGCCGTATTTGATAAATCTAGAATAGGATACAACCCAAACCAAACACAAAAGAAGTTATATAAATTTTTTGTACCAAACTCTAGAAATGTCAAATTACAAAAATGTCACACTTGTCTGAAATTTAGACATAAGTTAGAAGTATGCAAATTAAGAAACACATCTTCAGACTACGCTAAAAATCTAAGTGTGATTAATAGATACTGCACATACTACAAGAAGATAGGGCATTTAATTTATAATTATTGGTTCCTAAACTCATAAAAAATGAACCTACAACGGATGCTCAAAGATAAATTTAAAGCTAACTCAGCCGGATCAAAAAAGATATGGGTACCAAAGGTAAAAGTGTGATTGATTTTTGCTGCAGGTATGTCTAAAATCAAAAGAGTCTCCCAAAAAGTCTGTGTGATGCATAGACAGTGGATGTTCAAGGCACATGACTGGAGATGTCTCAAAATTCTCTTATCTTGAAAGAAAGAAAGGAGGAAAGGTTGCATTTAGAGACAACTCAAAGGAAAAAGTCATCGGCATAGCCAACATAGGAGGTAAGTCTTCTGAATCACGAATTCATAATATGTTACTTGTTTCTGAACTGAAGTTTAGTATATTAAGTGTTAGTCAATTATGTGATTAAGGTTATATAGTTACTTTTGAATCCGATACATGTTTCATTATTAACAAATCATCTAAGTCTGTGAAATTTACTGGTAAGAGAAAAGGAAACATATATGTAATTAATTTAGATCACTCAGAGTCCTCAAATGAATCATGCTTAGTCGCTGCAAGTAAAAAACCATCTTGGCTATGGCACAAAAGATTAGAACACGTCATTATGGACATAATTTGAAAACTAGTTAGGAAAGACATTGTGAGAGATCTATAAAAGCTAAAATTCGAAAAGACAGATTATGTGATACTTGCATGAAAGGAAAATAAACCAAAACTTCATTTAAATAAAAAAATTGTGTATCAACCAGCAACCCATTAGAACTTCTTTACATTAACTTGTTTGGGCCAACTAGAATACAAAGTTTAAGTGGAAAACATTATAGGTTCATAATCATTGACGATTATTTTAGCTTCACATGGATTTTATTTCTTGCCAAAAAGGAAGAAGCCAGTTAGGCATTCATCAAACTGTGCAAAAAAAGTTCAAAATGAGAAAAGAATATCTATTAAGAGCATTATAAGTGATCATGATAAGGATTTGAAAATAAAACCATAGAAGACTTCTACGGTCATTATGTTATTGATTATAAGTTCTCAGCTTCTAAGACACCTCAACAAAAAGAAATGGTAGAAAGGAAAAATAGAACCTTTTAAGAAATGGTTAGAACAATACTCTGCGAAAATAACTTACCTAAATTCTGTTGGGCAGAGGCTGTAAATACTGTTTGTTATATCTTGAATAGAGCACAAGTAAGGCCAATCTTAAAGAAAACTTCCTACGAACTTTATAAAGGAAAGAAACCAAATATAGTATACTTTAAGGTATTTGGATGCAAATGTTTTGTCTTAAACAATGGGAAAGAAATATTAGGAAAATTTGATGTCAAAAGTGATGAAAGAATCTTCTTAGGTTATTTCTTGACAAGCAAAATTTATTGAGTTTACAACAAAAGAACTATGACAATAGAAGAGTCAATTCATATAGAGTTTGATGAAGAAAATGAATTCAATCAAAAAAAGTTGGATGATGAAGAAATGTCTAAGTGATTAAATGAAAACCTTTCTGATGAAGCAAACCATCAAAGAGAAAAGTCAAATGAACTCATGGTGTAGGAGGAAAGAAATGAAACTCAGCAAGAGCAAGAGATCAAATCCCCTCAGATTAGGAAAGATGTAAATCCAGAGAATATAAATGGTAGCATTAGTTCAGGAGTTACAACTAGATCTGCACTCCAAAACCAATGTAAATATATAGCTTTCATCTCTCAAAATGAACCTAAAAATGTGGATAAAGACTTAGGAGATGAAAATTAGATAATGGTAATGCAAGATGAGTTAAATCAGTTTGAAAAAAACAAAATATGGAATTTAGTTACTAAACCTACAAATCAATCGATAACTAAAACCAAATAGGTCTTTAGAAATAAGTTTGATAAATATGGAACAATTATAAGAAACAAAACAAGATTAGTAGCCAAAGGTTACAGTCAAGAGAAAGAAATTGACTATGATAAAACTTATCACTAGTAGCAAGATTAGAATCAATAAGGATGCTACTTGTCTTCTCTTATTTTATAAATTTTAAACTTTACCAAATGGATGTCAAAAGTGCATTTTTGAATTGGTATTTGAATAAGACATTATATATTGAACAACCTCCTGGATTTAAAGATCCAAAGTGTCCTGAATATGTTTATAAATTAACAAAAGTCTTGTATAGTATGAAGCAAACACCTAGGGCTTGGTATGGAAGATTAATTAACTTTTTGATTGAAAATAACTTTGAATGAGAAATGATATACACCACTCTCTTTATAAAAAGGAAAAATGATGATTTCTTGATTATACAGATTTACGTAGATGACATAATATTTGGAGAAACTAGTACAAAAACATGTGAGAAATTTACAACTAAAATGCTGGGAGAATTTGAAATGAGTATGATGGAAGAGTTGAATTACTTCCTTGGACTACAAATCAAACAATCAAAAGATAGAATTTTTATAAATCAACTTAAATATACAAATAAATTAATTAAAAGATTTGAGTTCAATGACTGCAGGGAAAATACAACTCCAATGAGTACAAACATAAAGCTAGACAAAGATGAAGAGAGTAAATCAATATGCCAAAAATTTTACAGAAGTATGATTAGGTCTTTACTTTACCTTACTGCTTCAAGACCTGACATACAATTTAGTATATATCTTTGTGCTAGATTTCAATCAGATCCAAAAGAATCTCACCAAAGAATTTTTCAGATACTTAAAGGAAACTACTCACTTTGAACTTTGGAATGACAGAAACTCAAATTTTCATTTGTATGGATTTTGTGATACTGACTTTGTTGGATACAAAGTAGATAGAAAAAGTATAAGTAGCACTTATCAATTCTTCAGAAATATGTTGGTATCATGGTCTTCCAAAAAACAAAGTAGCGTTGCATTGTCAATGACAGAAACTGAATATGTTTGGGCTGGATAATGCACTACACAGATCCTTTGGATCAAACATCAAATGAAAGATTATGGGTTAAATTTTAATTGCATTTCAATCAAATGTGATAACACAAGTGCAATAAATCTCATAAAGAACATAGTGCATCACTCACAACGAAACACAGGGAAGTAAAACATCACTTCATTCGAGACCATGCTCTGAAGAATGAGATTGGTCTTGACTACATTGACACTCAAAAACAAATTGCTGATATTCTCATCAAATCTTTAGATAAAAATAAATTTTGTGAATTAAGAAGGGATTTGGAAATGATATAAATGAAGAAATAGAAAAGATAGAACGAAAAACAGAGTATTGTTTTTCTGAGTAATAGCCTTTAGGTAAACTTATTTATCAAAATATATCAACAAATTGAAAGTATACAGAGTCATGTCAACCTGATCGTGAGAATAAAAATCCCTATCGACTTAATCTCGAACCAATACTTAGAACAAATCTCATAAGATGACAATCCAACTTTGATGATGACAACCTGAGTAGTAGCAAGAAGGCAAGTCGATGCCTTTCTTATTGTGTCAACCCGATGATTTAAAAACCACTAAAATAAGTCGATATGTAATTAATTTTGTTGACCTGAGATACATCTAATAGAATACAAACAATCGACATATCGACCTATCTAACCCTAAACCCCAAATTTCAAACTTTCTCTCTTCCTTCCGAAACCCTAACCTCCCAAATTCATAACCCTTATCTCTGAATCAAAATCTTAATCTACCAAATCTTCGCAAGAATCTAACCAAGGCTCCTAAGATAAAAATATCCAACAAGAAACCCGCGGAACCCTCAAAACGATCTACAAAACCTACAGGTAAAAGATCTTCCTCCTTTGTACAAACCGCGAAACCATCATCTCTTCTACCGTAACCAACACCCCAATTCAACACTTATGAATTCAGTCAGTGGAGCAGAGTGATTTTTTTAACAAAGTGTTCGTGAAAAGAAAGGTAAATCGTGGAACATTGATCGACTGAGAATTTTTGAAAAGTGTAAACTTCAAATACGAAAAACACTTGATTGAGGTATGCCCTACTTCTCTCTTAAACCCTAACAAATATATTCATGAGAAGGAAGTCAAACTGCTCTATAACAACCTAAATGTTATTTGTGAAGAACCAATGGATGAGATACGCATTACTATAGATGACCATTTTGGCTCATGTGCATTCAAGACTTTTGTGAATGGAAAGGAATTTAAAGTAACATCTAGGAAAATATATGAGGACAATGGTATTTCATGGGTCTCTTAAGAAAAGTGTGAACCCTACATGAAATCAAATTATCTGGATAATGGTAGGGTTGTTTACAATGATTAGAATCTAACTGTGGTGAACACTAGTACTACTGAACTTGGTTTTTATGAGAGTTTTCTGCATTTGATAGTTACTCATGTATTAAGACCTAGAGAAGGTAACTATACTACTATTTCAAATGAGGATTTTTGGTTAATGACCTGCATTATAAGTGGGAAGAACCCTGGATTGCATTATATTGTCCCCTACTTTACATTTCTGCATACAGAACTAAGAGTTCTCTGTTGCCCTATACTAGTACGATAACTGATATCTTGTCTAAGAATAGAGTGAAGTTAGAAAATGATACAATTGTTAAACTAAGTGACAAGAATTCAATCAATGCATCCTCAATGTTAAGGGCTAGATGGAAGAGCAATAGTAAGGGAGAATGGGTGAGAAAAGAAGGGGGAGCCAGTGAGAGACAAGTTGAGGATGTTGATAAAGAAGGTGATAAGGAAACTGAAAATGTTCCAAGAAAAGAAAGAATGACTGAAGAAGGAGAATCGTCTAGCATTCCACCAATTACTCTTCAAATGATTTGGGACAAGTTAGAACATATGGATAGAAGACAAACTATGATTGGTTAGATGAGCTGCTTTATAAAGATGAACCTTTACAATGTCCAAGAAAAATTGGATACTTTGGTAAAGGAGAAGGGCAAGCCAAAGAAGGATCTCAAACCATCAAAGTCCTTTTAGTATAGGAGTTTGTTTTCTTTTCTGATTATGTCTTCTAACTTTCTAACTATGTTTGTTTTCTTTTCTGGTTATGTTCAATGTTTGTTGCATTCTATAGTCCTTTCTTTTCTACAAATATACTACAGTCTGAGCTTTCTGTGATGTGCGCAAATACTATGAAATGTGTGCAAATATGAAAAGAGTGGGCTAATGTCTGAAGTATACTGCGGTATGGGGATGATATGGTTTTGTTGATGACAAAAAGGGGGAGAAAAAGGTAATTGTATGCTGAGTATGCTGATTAAGTTAAAATTATTGTCGACGTAAAGAAACACATCGACCAATTTATTTTATCATGACAATCAATTCAACTGATGAATAGTGACACATCAACCCATGAAGAAGCTTATATTGACCTGTCCATTGTTGTTTTTGAAATATGCACATCAACCCATAAAAACACTTGTCGACGTATAGAAACATATTGACCAATTAATTTGTCCAAGTCTACCAATTTTTATTTACACAGTAATGTGTCGATATATGCTATAAGACTTGTCGACCTGATATTTGTTTACTCATTAAATCACACATTGACCTACTCTCTGTCTGTCGACATAGTATATACACAATGACCAATTAATTAGCATATGTCGACCAATTTTCCACTAGAATAGGAACATGTCGATGCAGTAAAATGACTTGTTGACCAAACCTTCATTAAGTCTTGAATATCACACATCGACATGGTTGAAAACTTGTTGATACACATGTACACATCGACCAATTAAAAAACATGTGTCCACCTATTGTATTTTGCATAGTTTCTTGTCGACCTAAGATAGCATCTTGTCGACCAGTTTTAATAAAAATACTCTATGAAATGGCGTATGTCAAAAATTATATCTGGAAAACAAATTTAAACCTAACAAACACATTATTTTTTCGATTTCTAAGATGTTTTCCTTTTTATCAAAACTAACGTTCAAACGCAGCGTAAGTATATTATGATTGGCTTATTTAAAAGAGGCACCAGAAAAGAAATGGAATTTCAGGGCGGATGAAGGAACTATAGCAGAGCTTTAATGCGCGGAAAATAAATGCTCAACGTTCAGATACAACAACCACCAACAACTCTCAATGGATCTATTCAATTACTCAATAAATATTGAGGAGTAGAAAATAGAGGAGGTTACGAGAATTGAATGCGTTATTGAATACTCAATAAAATCTCCACTGTATACTTTAAAATTTCCCCAACTGTCTTAAGTTTTGTTGTTAATTCTTATATTATCAAATCTGAGGAAAGAGAACCTCAATTCTTGATATTTATTTCTGAGATTAATACAAGTGTCAAAGTTTAAGGAGTGAGTGTCACTGCCTTAAGTCTAAAAAGTCAAAATTCAACCTGTATGAGTTTGTCACGCCCCAAACTGGGGTCGTAAACAGCCGCCCGTTACCCTGGATGCCGGCTGTATTTTTACCGAACTGTTACGCCCCAAACCGAGGTCGTGAGCAGCCGTCCGTTATCCTGAATGCCGACTGTATTTTTACAGAAAATCGAACAAAACCTCCCCATATTTCAGAGGTCTCCCAAATACAATTTGAGCTGTATATCAATATTTATCCTGTAAAATACACAAATGGCCATCCCGGCCTCTCCCAGTTCAAACAATCCAACTGCCAAACATCTAAAGTAACGCAAGACTATATAAATGTCTAACAGTCCCAACCACAAACATTTACTGTCATGCCCAACAAAAGCATGAGCAGCCGCCACACCGAGCGGATCTAAATTCTACGCATATATAAAATAAATTTCCAAATTATTTTTAAATATTCACAAATGTTTCAATGCAATGAAATAAATCAATACGAGGGTTTCACGAATAAATGTCCATAATTTATATAGTCATCCCATAAAAAAATTAGATAAATATATTGGTCAAACTAAAATCTCCAATACATAACGATATCACCAATCATCGTAGCATAAGAGATGAAAATATCTATACCCAAGCCCAGTGATATCACGTTCGCATCACAATTATACAAACCCAACAATATCTCCTCGGTCCAGCACTAATCCTGTGGGAAAGAAAGCGAGGCGTGAGTATCTATTGAAGGATACTCAGTAAGTGAGGGGTTTGACATCATACTATCAATATCGAGGGTCAACTTGGAGTGTCAAAACATGAAACACAATATCAAGTGTGGAAAAAATAACGTGTTGTTTCAACAAATCAGATAATTTCAGGCACACATTTGAAAATAACATATGCATCCATGTGGAAATCAATTCATAAAGAGCCGGCCAATCTAACAACCCCGGCAATGGTCTACCTCGACCAAGGACGGCGCATTGGGGGTTTTTCCAAATACAAGTATTAATTAATGGTTCTTCGCCCCAATGTTGGCCACAGACTACTCCAACTAACCTGTAAATAATAATAATGTACATATAACTAGTCGGCCGTGTATGGTGCCCCAGTCTAGTGCTAGACGGAGCCGTACTCAACGTCCTCTCCAATGAGGGTCAACCTGGGACATCCATACACATGATAATCTGGCGGATACCTCCGGCCGAAACGTATCCGGACACAAGGAATGCCTCTACTAGATGTCTTTCGTAGCTACGGATGCTATAGGAAGCATATCACAATATCATATCGGCCGGGCACATAGCCCCATGCATCCCATCACCATGTCGGCCGGGCATATAACCCCATGCATCATATCATAATGTCGGCCGGGCATACAACCCAAATATATAAGTAAATCCATTTAAAATCATGTGCTAATGCAGTGAAAGTATTAAAACATGTAATATGTCGAAAATGTGACACAATATTCAGTTATCAAAACTTATGGATGCATATCAATAAAGTCAGAAATTAAGACAATCCAAAGATCACAAAATATTTCATAAAATATTCGAAAGTTCTAACAATCATACATTTGCATAAACATGTCATTTAAAAAATATTTTTGAAACATGGTTTTCAATCAATAACGAATGTCAGAGTCCCACTCACAGTTCAGGGAGGGTGATCACTCCCTATTTTCAAAACGAATCAGATCTGACTGCTAGAGTTTTCAAAAAAAAAGATCAACCTAATCAGAAATTGTATTCTATTCGCATTCTACTTACACTCTAAACATATACAAAACCTTTCACCTTAGATTCAATTCTACATTCATTCAATTTATCAAATAGAGGCGAAATCTCCTTACCTAGGTATTCTCGAAGCGCAGAGTTTCGTTCGAATGTCTCTTTGGTCATTCCAAAGTCTGTAGTGTTTCCTATCAAAACAATATTTATTTGTTAGATCTAAACATTTAGATCAGAATCAAAACTCTAAATTAGTTACCTGCATGGAGGTTCGTGGGCTGTCACGGGCCATCGCGGGCTCGTAGGTTCGCGGGGTCAGCGAGCCAGTGGGCTTCGGCTAGCAGGTTCGCTGGTCTGTAGGCCAGTGGGCTAGCGGACCTTCGGTTGATGGGCCTACAGGCAGTGGGCTTTGTAGGAAAGTGGGCCAGTGGGCTCGCGGGCTAGCGGGCCAACGGGCTGGCGGGCCAGCGGGTCGACAGTGGCTCGTGGGCTGTGAGCACTTGTGGGATGGCGCGTGCTCACAGGCTGCGCGCTAGCTCTCGAACTAGGTTGCGCTCACGGGCTGCGCGCTAGCTCGCGGACTGAGGCGCGCTGTGTTCGCGCTGTGCTCGTGCGGAGAGGATCGCGCAGGGGCGCGATCTTGCTCACATTGGGTGGATCGCGTAGGGCCACACTCGCGCTCGTGGAGAGGAGATCACTAAAGGGAGAGAAAGAAACAGTGAGATAGAGAGAGAAAGAGACAGTGGGTGAGAGATAGAGAGAGAAGGGAGAGAAGTAAAGGGAGAGGGTGGCGGCGATAGCGGTGGTGGAGGAAGGCGCGGAGCCGCGGCGAAAGGAAGAGAGGCGCTGCAAGAAGATGAAGAGTCGGGAGAGTGAGAGAGAGAGAGAGAGAAAAAGGGGTTAGGGTTTTAACCCTAATCCCAAATTGGGGACGCAGCGTTTGCTCCCAAAACGCTGCGTCTCCAATCCTTTTTTTTGTAAATAAATAATTATATATATTTATGCATATATATTTTCACACTCATATTTCGTTGGAAATGTGAATTTCATAAAAATAGGGTTTACTTCAATTTGCTGATTCAGCAAATTAAAATATACCAAAATTTTAATTTAAATATCCCAAAATAAAAAATCAAATTTAAATAAGTAAAATCTCTTTCTTTATAATTAAATTACAGACACCGCAGTATCGATGTTACAAGATTGAATAGAAGTGTTATGACGAAACAGTATACAAGGTTGAATTTGAACCTGTAACAAGTTTTAATCTAAACTATTAGTGAAAAATCCAAGGGGAGTCTGGGAATAAATATATATCGAGATTGGTGGAACCACTATAAAAACTTCATGTGTTTTCTGTCATCAAATTTTTATTCTCTGTCATTTGTTTTTAAATTTTAAAAAGTTATAAAAATTTCATATTCAACTATTCACCCCTCTCCTCTGGTTGAATAAAACATACAATACTTGAAAAGGCATTATCAATTACAACCTTTTTTGACTTAGAACATACACGAGCAAAATAATCAAAAGTTTGACAATTATAACACTTCAATTTGCTCTTATCATATTACTTTCCAAACTGTTTGCACTTGTTCTTATGGCTGGAGTTGTTCTTCTTAGACCCTTCTCCAATCTCATTCCCTTTCTTACTTTTGTTTTGGCTCTTCTTATGCTTAACACCTAACTCTTTCTTAGAACTAGATTCAGCTACAAAAGAATTAGAAATGGATTTTATAATACCGAGTTACTCATTTTCAAGCTTAACATGGTGAGCAGCGTCAGAGGAGGTTTTAATACTATTATTGTGGGTTAGATTAATTTGTATATGCTCTCAGTTATTAGGAAGTGATCAGATCAAAACTTAAACTTGCTACTCATCACAGTGAACATAGCTAGTTGACTTCAACTCTCTTATCATGTTTGACATGATCCTCAAATGGTGTTTGATACTATGATCAGTTTGTTTTTTTGTAAGTTTCAAACTTGATAGTCAGTTGTTTTAAATGAGTCATATTGGTACCTCTATATTTCTTTTTAAAGTACACCCAAATATCATAAGTAATAGAATATTGCTCATACTTGTAAATAAGATCATCAATCACAAAACTAACCATAATAGCAAGAGCAGTGGAATCTTTTATTTTCCATGTTTAGTATGCCTCTTAATCTTGTCTTTGCTAAGTAGTGTTACCCATATCAGGATTTTGCAAGATATGGTTAATTCTCTTTAAGACATCTTACTCTTCCAACACATGCCAAATTTTATGATATCATGTGACCTTTATTAATGTCACGCCCCGAACAGGGGTCATGAACAGTCACCCGTTGCCCTTGATGCCGACTACATTTTTACAGAAAATCGAACAGAATCTCCTCATATTTCGGAGATCTCCCAAATACAATTTAACATGTATATCAATATTCATCCTGTAAAATAAATAAATGGTCATCCCGATCTCTCCAAAATCAACCAATGCCACAGCTAATATCCAAAACAATGCAAGGCTATAAAATTTTCCAACAGACCTAGCCACAGACCTCTACTATCATGCCTAACCAAAGCATGAGCAATCGCCACACCGAGCGGACATAAATTTTTACATAATATACAATAATTTTTTCAAGTTACATTTAAATACGTACAATCGCCTCTATGCAAATAAACTATGAAAGTTTCATAAATAAATATACATAAATTATACAGTCATCCTAAAAATAAATAAATGAATACATTCACCAAACTAAAATCTCCAATAATCGTAGCAGCAGATATGGTAACTTCCATACCCAAACCCGGTACCATCAAGTCCACGTCGCAAGAATACAATAATTTCTCTTCAGTCCAAGACTAATCCTGTAGGGAGAAAGTGAGGGGTGAGTATCTATGGAAAGATACTCAGCAAGTGAGGGGATTGATATCATACTATCAATATCAAGGGTAAACTTAGAGGGTCAAAGCATGTAACAAAATATCGAGTGTGCGAAAATAATGTGTTGTTTCAGAATAAAACATATCTCAAGGCACATATCAGAAAATAACATATGCATCCATCCATGTATCAACTCACATTGTAGACCCGGCCGAACAAAACAACCCCAACAATGGTCTACCTAGACCAAGGACGGGCGCATTGGGGGTTTTCACTATGCAAATATCAAATAATGGCTCTCTACCCTAATGTTGGCCACAGACTACTCCAATTAGTCTGTCAATAATAATAATGATACATATATATAATCGGTCGTGTATGGTATCCCGCCCAGTACTAGATAGAGGTAAACTCACGTCCTCCCCGATGAGGGTCAACCTGGGACTCCCATACACATGATGATCTGGCCGATACCTCCAGCCAAAACATATCCGGATACAAGGGGTGCCTCTATCAAATGTCTTTCGTAGTTACGGAATGCTATAGGAAGCATATCACCATATCACCATATCACCAAGTCGGCCGGGCACGTAGCCCCATGCATCACATCATCATGTCGACCGGGCATATAGCCCCATGCATCGTAACATAATTTCGGCCGGGCGTATAGCCCAAATAGTACATGTAAATCCATTTAAAATTACGTGTTAATACAATAGAATCATTAAAACATGTCAATATGTTAAAAAGGTGGCACAATATCAGTTATCAAACTCATAAATGCATAATCTATAAAATCAGCAGTTGGGACACTCCAATAGTCACAAAAATATGTACATATACTGATCAAAATCCAAATATTCAGTTTTCACACGTATAAAAATTATGTCGTTTGAAAATCGGTAAAACATGATTTGTCAATCAATAGAAGATGTCAAAATCCTACTCACAGTTCTAGGGAGGGTGGTCACTCGCTATTTTCAAAACAAATCCAATCTGACTTCTCGGTCTCCAAAAAGATCAACCTAATCAGATCATCAAAATTTAACATCAAATTTCAAGTATTATAGGGTTTATCGATTTTCCCTAAGTTTGTGCAAACCTTAACTCTTCAATTTATGAATACACTCTAATGTCATCAGTTGCAATTCAGTTAGAAACAATTAACGTACTTTTAATCCAAGTCAAATTCAACCCTAAAACCACTCAAGGTTTGAAATAAGCGTTAAAATAAATAATTTTTCTATAAAATGGAAAATTTTTGAAAAATCATACACTTTTCGATTCCCATCCAAATGTTTCAAGCCATATGTCATTTTCAAGGTATATGACTCTATTTTCATAATCCAGAGATCGTATTTAAATTATCTATAAGCAGAACAATTTATAACGAGAAAGGCTGCATCAACCCTTGCACTCAAATCTCAATTTCTGACTATTTTCATGCATAGGTCAATTTAAACTCCAAGAGAAACTATTCAAATCAACTTAATTTGATTCTATCATTCTGAACAGTCTCATTTCATATAAATTCGTATACTTAACCTAATGAACCGTATATAATGTTTGAAAATGCATTCATTGCGAATCTGATTTACATTCTAGCATATACAAGACTTTTTATCTTAAATTTACCCTAAATTCGATAAGCAAATCGAATGGGTCCGAAATCACTCACCTAAGGTTTTTCTTGGATCGCAAACTGTTGTCCAAATATCTCCTCGATCACCCTAAGAACTGAAATGCTACATATCAAGACAAAGTTTATTAGTTAAGTTCAAACACGTAGATCGGAAGCAAAACCCCAAGTCAGTTACCTGTGTGGAGGTTCGTGGGTTGTCACGGGCTTACGCTTGTCGCGGGTCATCGCAGGCTCATGGGCTACTGCGGGCTTGTGGGTTCGGCTAGTAGGCTCGCGGGTCTACAGGCCAGTGGGCTAGCGGGCCGACAGGCCGTGGGCTAGCGGGCCGGCAGGCCGTGGGCTGATGGGCCTACGGCTGCGCAGGCCTGCAACTGATGGGCCTGCGGGCTATGGGCCTGTGGTTGATAGGCCTGTGGGCCGACAGTGGCTACGGGCTGCAGTGGCTCATGGGCTGGTGCGTGCCTGTGTGCTGGTGTGCTGAGGTGCGCTGGAGCGTGCTCGCGGCCTGGCTGGCACTCGCGTCCTGGCTCGCACTCGCGGCCTGGCTCGCGCTCGCGGCCTGGCTCGCGCTCGTGGCCTGGGTCCTACTCACGGCCTGGCTTGCGCTCACGGGCTGGGTCCTGCTCGCGGCCTGGCTTGCACTCACGGCCTGGGTCCTGCTCGTGGCCTGGTCGCGCTGTGTTCACGCGGGGAGGATCTCGTAGAGGCGCGATCGTGCTCGCACTGGGTGGATCGTTCAGGGGCGCGCTCGGCTCAAGCTAGGGAGATCACGCTGCAGAAGGCGCTGCAGTCGCGCGCTGTGGCGGAAGGCGATGCTCGCGGAAGGAAAGAGCAGCTGCGGCGAGCGGCGGCGATGGCGGAAGGGTGTGATCAATCGTGGCTCGCGACGGAGGAAGGCGAGGCGGCGGAGTGGTGAAGCCGAAGGGACAGAGTGACAACGAAAGGGAGAGAGATGGGGAGACTTGCAGCCGAAAGGGGAAAGAGAGAAGTAGAGAAGGAGTGACGAGAGACGGCGAGCGGTTGTGATGGCGCTCTCGCGGAAGGAAGGAGGAGAGAGTGCGGCGGCCGCAGGGAGATGAAGAGTCGGGGAGAGAGAGAGAGAGAGAGGGAGAGGGAGAGGGAGAGGGAGAGGGATTAGGGTTCGGCTGCGGGGAGATAAAGAGTCGGGGAGAGGAGAGAGAGAGGGAGAGGGAGAGGGAGAGGGATTAGGGTTGAAACCCTAATCCCCAAATCACTTTGGGGACGCAGCGTTGCAAAACGCTGCGTCTCCACATTTCTTTTTCTTTTTTTTTTTTACCAAATAAATAACTATAGATACATTTATGCATATATATTTCCATACCCATTTTTCATTGGAAATGCGAATTTCATAAAAATGGGGTTTATTTACCAATTCGACAAATTAAAATATACCAAAAATTTAATTTAAATACCCAAAATCAAAAAATCAAATTTTTATCTCATTTTTTTTATATATAAATATTTCGAAAATGGTACTCTTCTACGGATACCGCAGTGTCGGTGTTACAATTAAGGCCAATTTATTATAGATTATGATGCCATAGTCTGAATTTTTAATAGGGGTAATCATAAGTATTAATACTCATATAATACACACAAAAGTTTGTACTAAAATTTAACATTTGTGATAAATAAACAGAAGGTATATATTGAAAAGATCATAAAGTTTCAAATTATCATCTATGATCCAATTGTGGGATTACTATAAGTTTAATTTATAACAACAAAACTTAATAAGTTTTAAGTGAGAATTATTCAAATTCTTATTATCTAAAACATCCCACTCAAATACATAAAGTATCTAAATCATGTGATATATATAATCATTTAAGCATGTATTTCTATCAAAATATTAAAATATATATATATATATATATATATATATATATATATATATACATGAATAAACATTTCCAATACATACTTAGAGAAAGAGAGAGAGAGAGAGAGAGAGAAACTTTACATTTCATACTTACAAGTTTTCTTAAAATATTATCATGATACATAACTAGTTAACTTTCACATAACAAGATATAAAAATATTATCCCCTCTCAAGACATATGTTAAGAATATTGGCATTTCTAAATTGAAAAAGTCTCCTTGAAGAAATTTTGGAAGTTTCCAAATTGAAGAAATGTTGAAAATATTGACTTTCCAACATTTCAATATTGAAATATTTTATTTATTTTTATCAATTTTGTGAATATTCTATTATATTCTTTTCTTTTATATTTTCATGGAATCACCCTATAAATAGGATTTTTGTACAACTTATTGAACATACTACAACACAACACAATATACAATATATGAGTCATTTTCTCTCAGTTTTCTATCTTTATTCTCTCTATTCTTTCTGCTTTATTTTTCTTTTTCTAACAAAATGCATGCAAGATATCATTCTTGCTGAAAGCATATCAGTAAGAGTGAAGCTCCTTATACATATATATGGGTTAGCGCTTGGATTAGAGCTGTTTATTCTGAATGGTAATAATTTCTATATATTGATCTCCATCTTTTGACTATCCACATTTTAACTAATACGGATCTCAAACACTTAAGAGTTATTTGATTTCCCTTATCCTTTAAGTTATCAACTACACTAACCCAATCATTGGACAGATAATTTCTAATTATATTAATCTTGACTTAGTGTCCCCAAACCAATGGCTGAAATAAATAAGGTTCAAGCATTTTTCTTTCATAATCTTTAAATGATATAATAAAACATGCATAGAGTCTATTTAATAATTTATTATTATATTTAACTTTCACAAATACTCCTGAGTTCTCAAATCTCTAGCTCTCTCCTCCGGAGAATGATAAGAGTGTGTTGACCCTCACCATATCTTAAAAATAGGAATTAATATTGGATTGAATACGTAGCCAATTATGATATGATACAAAAATTTTAAGAATACCTATTTTAATTCATATGCTCAAATTTCAATTATTTTATGATGAAAAAACTAATTTTCATTCATAAACAAATGAACATAAAATAAAATAAAAAAGGCGTTAAAAATTTAATCAAGATATCCAATTGATAGGAAAATAACTTTCTTAACTTGCAAAAATTTTTAGAATTTTTTAGATTATAAAAAATTTTTCTGTAAATTTAAATGATTTATAAATTTAAAAAATAAAATTATTCTCTAACTCTGAAATTTTGCATGTTTGCACAATTGATAATTTGCAAAAAATTTTCCGACTTTCTAGCCTTCAATCCATGTTTTTACCAACTCAAATTTAATCCTACAATTAATAAATAAAAAACTAGTGATATTATTCGAATATTATATAAAATTGAGTAAAAATCTAAGTAATAAAATTGTATAAACATATATATATATACAATCGTGCAATCATTTCGTAGGTTTTCTCTTTTAAAAAACATGATATTGAAAATATAAATCGAAAGATATTACTTGGTATTAAATAAGTTTAATATTGCAATATTCTACTAAACCATTTTTTGGCAAAATATTGAATTTTTTATTTTAAATTATGTGAAATATATCTAGATATACACTTCAAAGTGAGAAGAAAAAATACACAAGTGATGAGAGTAAAATATAATTTGAATTTCCTTCTTAAAATTAAAATCCTAAAAGTATTTCTTTATCAAATTTGGATTGATTATGTAACGTTATTTAACTCAATCTCACTCTGAAATCAAATTTCAACACACCGCAACTCTAGAAGACAAGACAAGTATAGCATTATCTAATTTTTTAAGCTAGAGAAATCATCTGCCCATAATCCATGGAAAAAACATCAAGTGAAGCTTTCACTTTTGTTCATTGCCCCACTTTTTCCATTTTTATTGAGCAGAAACATTAAGAGCTGAAACATGCTGTACTTGATAGTAACATACAGATAAAGTACAATTTGATAAATTTGTTTTTATTTTAAAAACTGGCATTGAAAGGTACATTTCTTGGAGTTTCAGATGGATTTTTGCCTTTTTCTTTTTCGGTTAACAATTACCGTACGCTGTCAGGTACATGCCAATGTTGTCTAATGAATTCCAACAACCTCAATTTGTGACTCTTGCATATGTTAATCCAATGCAGGCATCAACGAAATCTTCATCGATGAAATCGGCAGAAAAAATTTGAAGTCTGTCGAGAAACGCTTCGGCGTGGCACTGTGACAGAAAAAGTCTAGCAAACCCACAAATTCTTCTATTCAGAACATCAATTTGCTTTGTCCAAGGCAACAAAAACTCCAACAGATTATCTGTCTGTGCTGTGACAGTGTTCTCAACTCTGTAGAAGAATCTCCTCTCCCAAAAAGGAGTTTGTTCCTTCAAATGAGTCAAATTCCCTTCAAACTTTGTCAAAGGCAAGTCTGTATCAATCCAATCATCCCTCAAGTACCAACCATTCCATACAAAACCACTTTCGCAAGCTTGAGCGGAATTTCTTGGCTTCCACGCACATATAATTCGCCTTGGAAGCAACTCCGATATTGCCTTCTTAAACACTTCGTCATCCTGATAAATTAACAAATCTCCAAGCTTTTCCACCAAGTACTCCTCAAAATTTGGTGGGTCAGAATATCCAAATTCTGTCCGTATCTCAAGAATTACAATCTCTGACACGGTCTCTGCCAAGAACCTTTTAACTTGGTCGATGACAACATCAATCCCTTGTGAAGAAGAAATAGGTCCGTGACAGATTCTGCAATCCTCCCGAATTCTAATGTCAAGAACTCTCACGCCCATTTGAAGTTGGTCATAGATCGACATATTTTGGCACTCAACATATGATTCTGTGAACAGGTTTCCAATGCTACTCGTTGCAGAGTTGTGAGGTACCGGGCCAGGCAATCATTTGGAGAGGAATACTAGATGGGTCAAGTTGTGACATCCAGTTTTTCCTGTCTGGAGAATGGTAGGATGAGCCTGGAAACTCTTCACCGAGCTTTTGCTTCCTATCATTAAGAGTCTTCAGCTGGGAATTCACTGTGGGGAGAAAGGCACATGAACCCATGGAATCAGGAACCATCAGTGAGCCAAGAGGACCTAGAGGAAATGGAAACATAATGGAAGAAATTGATGAGAATTTTCTCAAAGGAAAGCTGAGCTCTTGAGTATGGCATCAGAGTGGTTCAGTTAAGGAGTTGAATATTCTGCAGAGTTGAGGTGTTGGGGGATTTAATTTAATTTAATAATTATTTTTTTAAAAGAAAACTAATTGCTACTGATGGAAAAGAAAACTTCAATAATTTTGCAATGATAACAAAGTCATGACAAGGGGGTGGTGATTGCGACATACAACAAAAACTTAAAATGATGTGAAAGCGTTGACTAAGAAGGGCGGAGTCTTGAGATCAACCAAAGCCACACACTTAAATCATTGTGACCGTTTGTCTTTTCAAGCTTGGAATAATCCTTTGAGCCAAAGTTTGCAGTCCAATACAAGTTGGGAATTGAAAGTGAGATCTCATATGAGACCAAAAGCGAATTTAACATCACAGGCAGACCCGTTAAAATATTGTGTTTTGCCATTCAATTCATCCCCAGTTTTTACCGTGGGCACATACTTAAATCATACTTTGATTTGCTTCACTCACTTATCAAAGATCATGTCTAATAAAAATATGAAATCCCTAAGCCTTACTTACCCAAGCAGTCTAAACATTTTGGCCGGTCCTCTTTGTATTATGAGGGACGGCTATGCAAAAGAATCTGATAACTCGAATTTTGACATGTCCCTGATGAGAAAAATTATTCAAGAAATGTAATCGAATCAAAGGGACCCATTCAATTTGACTAATCCTATAGGGGGAGTTGGTAGCACGTAAAAAAATTCCACCTCTGCTTGCTTGAACCCCAAACAACTTTGCTTCACTCACTACAATATATAAGCATCACACGGCAAATATATTAGTACAAGCATTATAACAAGACATAAAGGCAAGGATATCAACTTGGTCTTCATCATTGACTGCTGATTATTGCTCATTTGCCTTGCTTTGCTCTACTCGCTTTTCTTGCTTCCTTTGCTAGCTTGCATACCCAACATACTTTTGTTTTTTTCTTTCTTTGCTTTAATATCTTTATTATACTTTGTATTGGAAAGGAACACAAGAATTGGGAATTTTGTTGGTGAGAAGGGTCTAGAGATTACACTCCTATAACACTGGAGTTGATTTCCACATCTATCCTCCAAAGAAGAAGTGAATTTTTTTTTAAGTGTCTTTCTTATCATTTTTCTATTATATTACTTTGTATTCCTTTCTTTATACTTGACTATGTGCAACAAGGACTATGTAGTTTAACTTTGGAGTGGTGATTAACTTTTATCGTTCTTTCTTTCATGTGAGAGTGCAGTTATTTGATAGTCCACAATAGGATAGTCTAGTGGTATAAATCCACTTCCCCAACCTGATGAACACATGTTAAAATTCTTGTTCCGTAAAAACAAAAAAAGTGTCATTTGATAACTCCATCGCTCTTTTCTCTGCGCCTTGCAATCCATGTCACAAGTCAGTCTCAAGTAAGACTAGTAGCATCACATTGAACATAATAGCATGGGGATAAATACATAGACAGCGTTAATATGAAATTTCACTAAAATTTCAAGTGAAATTTCACATGGGGATAAATTTCACTTAGATTCTAATGTTCATGTCATTATGTGATTTTCAAACCTCGATGAGTTCACTTAGAAATTTTACAAACATATTTTCTCCAACTCATCCTAGAGATTTTTGGGTCCCCATGAGAGCAACGTACTATGCTGCCTTTTTTGACGTCTCATGCTTGATTAATTTGTCTAGTGAACTCATAGTGATGTTATCTCAACATTGTGAATATTTGGGATCAAAATACACATTTTTAAAGCACGTGTGCATAATAATCAAAGGAGGAAACATGTAATAATCCTCTCAATGAAATAAAAATCATACAAACATATGAAATACTTGTCTTAAAAATTTTAGGAACACTTGAAATTAATCCCTAACTCGAGATTTGGGTTTTGTCTAAAATTACACACTTTAATGTGTCAAATATCATATCCAAGTATTAATTTGCTAAACC
The DNA here is from genome assembly GCA_033439265.1 of Dillenia suffruticosa. Classification (NCBI taxonomy): domain Eukaryota; kingdom Viridiplantae; phylum Streptophyta; class Magnoliopsida; order Dilleniales; family Dilleniaceae; genus Dillenia; species Dillenia suffruticosa. The sequence continues at coordinate 13,564,974 of JAVTVX010000009.1, forward strand.
AAGATATGATTTCATCTCTCCATGCTTTAATAATATTTCAACAACAAAAGAGCGTATCAGGCTCAAGAGAAAACTATCGACACTCCAATTCATTGCCACGGTAGGGAAGGGGAAGAGGAGGTGCATTATTGTGTTCTTGGAGTGTTTGATCTACAACAAAGCATGTAAAAGTATCTTCAAACACCAAAGAACATTGGGCATTCATCAATTTTTGGAAAGAATTGAAATTTTAATGTCATTATCTCACTTGAAGACACTATGCTGCAAAATTTAAAGATATTGTGGTTTCGGCATCTTTAATGCTTCCCTTGAACCTTGAAGCATATGGACTTTGAAGTGGGATCAAAATTTGATGTTGAGAACAATGTTGGAGTGAGCTGGAGAGAGAGAGAGAGAAAAAAAGAAAGAAAGAGAGACAGAGGAGTTTCTACGCTGGCGAGATTTTAGGAGAGGAGAGGGTGTGTTGACTAGGTTTTAATGTATTTTTGCTCACATCTTCAAAAATTGTTGTTAGTCTTAAGTGGATGTCTTGGATCTTTGTTAATTTATCACAGATTGCATTTGGATAACTGGGTTCACTTGAAGATGTGACAAATAAACAAATTAAATTCAAATCAACAGAACTTGTTGGTTCCAAAATTATTTCAATTATTGTTATCCGATTGTTTTTGTCACCAAAACGAGCAAAATTATATAAAATAAATAAATCATGGATAAAAATTTAAAATCAACCTGAGAACAACCAGAGCGAACACACAGAACCCCAGCCCTAGCGAAGAACAACCATCAGAGCATGTTGGTTGATGATGTGCCTACGTGGGGCATTCAAATACAAAAAAGTAAAATTTTGAATTTTTTACTTGGGGGATAATGGGTGGTTAAACCCCATTATCCCAATCCCACACAACTCTCCTAGTTTCTCTCCAAGGCTGACTACATGAATATGTGCTTCTTCTTCTTCAATGGTTGTTTTTGAGATAAACACAGGAAGTACATCATTTAGCAAAAGTACACAATTTTTCTTTGAGAGGAAAAACATCATTTTGAGGGTTTACAAAATTCCGAGAAGAGAATTTTTGTGTCACCAGACTGATAGTTGAGACGTCATGATTGTGTGGTGATAGTCCATATAACGTGGTTATCATCCCAACTGCGAAACATGCGAAGCAAGATTCACAACTCCCAAAATTACTGCATTTATTCACCAAGATACGCCCTGTATTTTGTTGTATTTTATTATTCCGAAAAATTCCATTGTACTTCCGTTGCGTATATGTGCATTAGAATATTCCAACATTGGTATCAGAGCCAGGTTTGCTTTATTATAATTATTTTCAGAATTTTTCGGTATAAAAAATATGGGGTTAAAAAAAATTTTGAGGTTCGGATCATGGATGAGTTTCGTGAATCCGATTATACCATGATGTTACGCATATTACATAGATCACAGAAATTTTTTTTTTTTGTAATTTTTGAAACATGTTTTAACCATTAAAATTGAAGCCAAAATTTTCAGCCCTAAGGGTGCCTGGAGCTAAAAACCTAGAAATGTCCATATAGGGGGATGGTTGATATAAAAAAATGGTATAATTGTGTTCCATATATGATGATCTACATTTTGATATAAATATTGTGATTTGCCGTTGCCGGAAACTGGGTTTTCCGGCGACACGGCGGAGGACTAAAATTTTGAATATTTATTTCACCGAGTTTATGGCTCAAATAACCCAAAAATCAAGTCTAGGATACTTTTGGAATGTCCAAAATTATTTTTCGGTTGGAATCGTCGTGAAAAACAGGCCAGAAATGGGTTTTTCAGAAATCGGATAGGAAAACTCGGTTACAGACCCGTCAGGCGAGAAAGAAAGGATCCAGACCTGCGGGCGTGTGGAAGACACGCGCAGAGAGGCTCGTTAGAGGGGAACACGCGGGCACCTGTAACTTATGTGCAAGCAAGGCGCGTGAGGCAGTTGTCGACCCAAATAGATCAGGCCCTGACCGCTCCGACCCGAGAATCGTCACATGGCGGGTCGGACTGACCAGTGGACCAACCCAGTCGGGTTAACCCTGAGCCGCTTCCGCGTGTGTAGGTGCGTGACACGCTCGCCGCGAGTAGGTTTGCGTGAGCCGAGCCGCGCCAAGAGCATGGTAGCGCGTGTGAGGCGCGCCGCACGTCTGGCGCATGAGCTAGGCTCTTGCCGGCGTGTGGAGGCACACGGCAGGGCCAGCAAATGCGCCGCCAGCTTGTGGTGGAGCGTGGGGACCCCGACGGCACGTCAAACTGTTCGAAATTGATTTTTTTCAATTTTTTAAGGGTCCTATATTTATTTTTATGACTTTTTATGGGATTTTGTGCGCCGAATCCAGGTCCGGATGGTGAGATGAGATCCCAGGTTATGGTGTATGGTGTCCATTGACCCATACGCTCACTTTAGGGTCAATACTCGAATTATTTTGGATTTGATGATTAATAGGGTGTGCGAAATTGTGTGATAATAAACATTATTAGTCACTAATGTCTATTTTTCTGTGTGATAAAGACTATGGTTGCAACGAAAAGTATCGTACTAGATCTCATGAAAGGAGATAAGCTGAACGGCGACGATTATGAGATTTGGTACCGGAAGGTTCAGTTCGTCTTCAAGGAACAGGACCTAATGGAGATTCTAAAACACGAGATGTTGGACCCTGGGGAGGGTACTATGCCTTAGGCTAGACGGGACCAAGAGGCGTATTGTGCATGGAAAAGGAAGGATGGCCAAGCTAGGGTAATCCTCCTAAGCAGCATGCACGACGACATGATCCTAGTGTACGAGCAATATCCTACTGCGATGTCGGTATGGGTTGCTTTGAGAGAGCACATTGGCTCCCGGTTAACTCCTAAGCTGAGGATGCTGACCTATAGGTTCATCACCTATAAGAAGAAGCATGATCATACTATGAAACAATATCTGATGCATATATCGAGTATGATCGCTTTTCTAAAGAATATGGTGGAGCCAATGTCTAATGAGTTATAGATACTAGGTGTGATCTAGTCTTTACCTGATTCCTGAGATGTGGTTAAGATCTATCTCATGCACATTGAGAGTATTTGTACTTTCATGGACGTGAGTAAGTATTGTGAGCTCGAGGAGGAGCGCCAAGAGGTGGCTAGGTCTGTTTCCAGTCAAGCTAATGTAGCAGAGTCGAGTAAGGGCTCCCGAGACTTTAAGCGCAAGTGGCGTAAATTTGACCAAAAGGCTAAAAGCCAAAGCAAGAAGAAGCCATCAACAAGATCCAACAACAAAAGGCAGAAATGTGAGAAGAAAGAGCTTGATAAGAGCAAAGTGAAGTGCTATGTTTGTAGCAAAATTGAGCATTTCGCTCGCGAGTGTGGCGAGCGGAAGGTAAGTCTTTCTTCCGTACATGGTTTGAGTTATATTTCATCCACTGTGATGCTCACTGACTCCTCTCCTTTTTGGATTGTAGACTCAGGAACCACCGATCATGTAGCTCACGACAAAAGTGCGTATGTGGAGTTCCGCCGAATGAGTCCCCATGCAAGGAGACTATATATAGGGAATGGAGCATTTGTAGCCGTAAAGGGGATTGGTATATGCAAGCTAAAGCTGTGACATAATCAAGTCCTGTATTTACTTGATGTATTGTATGCTCCCGAGATTCGGCGGAATCTCATATCTGTTCTTTGTTTGGATCGCTTAGAATATTCTGTTAATTTTCGAAACTCGAGTGTTTCTATTTTATACGATAATACTCTTTTATGTACTGGTTTAGTCCATGATGGACTTTATGTGTTGGACATGATTTCCTGTTATAGTAATTCTGATTTATCTTCTATTGCCTATACATCTGATAGCGTAGTTGATGATGTTTCTGTTTGGCATAGTAGACTTGGCCATATAGGGCAAGAGAGGATGAACCGGTTGGCAATGAATGGCCTGTTGGGCCTCCTAACTCGGGTCGAGTTGTCTCTATGTGAGTTTTTCCTAATCGGCAAAGCGACGAGGAAACCATTTGGAAAGGCAATGAGAGCTGGGACTCCATTGCAACTGATTCACTCCGATATTTGTGGGCCTATGAATGTGAGAGCCCGAAACGGAGCCACGGATTTCATTATGTTTATAGACGATTACACGCGTTTTGATTACATCTATCTGATCTCACACAAGTCTGAGGCATTAGATTACTTCAGGAGGTTTATCAGCGAGGTGGAAAATCAGTTAGAATTGAAGTTAAGACTCTTAGAACTGATCGAGGGCGTGAGTATTTGTCTGAGTAATTTAAAAAGCTCTATTTCGAGAAAGACATTACGAGACAGTTGACTATTTATACTACTCCCCAACAGAACGGAGTAGCCGAGAGAAGGAACATGACTCTATTGGAGATGGTGAGATTGATAATGCTGCAGGCCAATTTGGCCATCTCCCACTAGGGAGATACATTGTTGACTACTACCTACGTTCTTAACCATATTCCAACTAAGTCCATAGTCAGTACCCCATACGAGCTTTGCACAGGGGGCAGCCTGACCGTAGCTATTTGAGGTCATGGGGTTGTGCCACATACGTTCACGATTTCTTGCACCCACATGGTAAGTTAGACCCGCGAGAAAAGAAGTGTATCTTTATAAGATACTCTGAACATTTCAAGGGACATGTGTTCCTGGGTAAACGTACGGATGGCACGGTCTCTGAGATCGAATCTCGTGATACTACGTTTCTAGAAATGATTTCCCTAAGAGAGGTGAAATCAATTAGGACTTTACATTTTATGAGATGGGTGAGTCTAACGGCCCAATTGAGCCCAACGGTGGGATTCAAGAACCTGTAACGGATCTTGGTCCTAGTGGGAGTGGTCCATCTCGAGATGAGGAGACTCCTTCTCCTCGTAGGAGTAATCGGGGAAACGTACCCCGATGTCGTTTTCCGATTGAGGATTAAATCCTCATTGTGACTCCCGAGGGATAAAAGGAGCCTCGGACTTTTCAGAAGGATCTCGAAAGTCCTGTGAGGGACCAATGATTAAAGGTCATGCATGAGGAGATGGAATCTATGAAAGTCAACAGGGACTGAAACCTAATTGACCTACCTGAGGGTAGAAAGGCCATTAGGAACAAATGGTTTGTCAAAATCAAAAGAAAGGTCGATAGATCAATAGAGAGATACAAGATCCGTCTAGTAGCCAAGGGTTACACACAGACAAAGGGTATTGACTATGAGGAGACTTTCTCCCCAGTAGTCAAGTTTACATCGATCCGTCTACTTTTGGTGATTGTCACAAGCATGGATTTAATGTCACATCAGATGGATGTAAAGACCGATTTCCTTAACGGAAACTTGGATGAGGAGATTACATAGAGCAGCCCTCCGGGTTCATTTTAATAGGTCATGAGGATAAGGTCTGTCGACTTCGGAAATCGATATATGACCTAAAGCAGTCATCTAGGCAGTGGTACCTAAGATTTCACGATGAGATGATATTTTATGATTTTACAATGATCGAAGAGGATCATTATATTTATCTGATACGGTCTGATAACTCTTTCGTGATCCTATCACTATATGTGGATGATATCATGTTGGCTAGGAACAATATTGGATATTTGATGACAATTAAGGCATGGTTGTTATCGAGATTCGACATGAAAGATATGGATGAAGCTAAGTTCATCCTTTTAGTTAAGATCCAAAAAGATTGCTTGAGACGAATGTTGGCTCTTTCACAAGAGACCTACATTAGGAAGATTTTCGAGCACTTGGGATGAATGATTGTTATCTCATAGATACTCCAATCGCCAAGTGTGATGGCCTGAGTCTTGAAATGTACCCAAAAACTCAAGTAGAAATAAGGGAAATGAGAAAAATCCCTTATTCCAACGCAGTGGGAAATTTGATGTACGCGATATTGTGTACATGACCAGACATATGTTATGCAGTCGATCTGTTAAGTAGATATCAATCAAATCCTATAAGGGGTCACTGGAGAGCAGTGAAAAGAATTTTGAGATATTTTAAGGGAACCGCAAGCTTTTCCTTGTGTTACGGAGGAGGAGATTTGCGTCTTGTGGGATATTCAGATACCGATTAGGGCGGTGATCTGGATAAGCGCAAATCGACATCAGGTTTTGCCTTCTTGCTCAATGGTGGTGTCATTTCTTGGAACAACAAAAAGTAAACATGTGTAGCTCTATCTACGATAGAGGCTTAATTCGTAGCTTGTTCATTCGCAGTTCAAGAGAGTGTTTGGTTCCGAAAACTATTAGATGACTTAGGGGTTGTGGTTAATAGTGGGAGACCAGTGATAATTTACTGTGATAATCAGGCCGTTATCGCCTATACTCGAGATCCTAAGTATCATAATAGAACCAAATACATTGACACCAGATATAATTTCATAAGAGATATCATCAAAAAGGGTGAAGTGACCGTCAAGTACATTTTGACATACAGTATGGTGGCTGATCCCTTCACAAAACCCATTGCTAGAGACTCATTTGTGGCATATAGAGAGTCATTAGATTTGTTTATGTTTTGATATTTCTCATATTGTACCGAATTGACGATATAATACTTATTACTTTTATATATATGATTCTGTGCATTATTTAGTCACACTTGAGTATTTATTTTTCCTTAAATAATGCACATGTCTTATATCATATATATTTTGATGTGATAAAAGATATGTCAGACATGCGAGATTAACTTTCTCACACGAGTGATTACTTCCAACTTAAAGTGAGCGGAGATGAGACGGTTTCTAGTTATAAGAGGCATTGAGAGTGACCCTACTAGAACACAAGTCGCCATGATATGTGTTCAAGATGAGATCATCTGGGATATGACCAACATGGAAATATCCACATCCATGTTGCCTGTGAGTAGTCAGATCTGAGATCTCGGATATCACCTGCGATAGTGATATTGTATCTGAGACACTCTCTCTGAGATCTCTAGGTAAAGTCTTATGTGTAGACTGAGTTTCGTATCTACATAGTATTAAAGAAATCTGACATATGCCTTTTTTAGAAATGAGATATTAACACTGTGACATGCGTTTCATACCGCGTGTAATGTGACGACTATGTGATAGTGAAAACTTTTATTTAAGACAATAGTATGACTATAATCTCTGTTTCCACTATGTGAGACCCGAGATTAGGATCTCTTGTACCCTTATTACTTTCGACTGTTTCTAGTAGTTTTGGTTCAATATTGCTACTTTAGTTTGTTTACCTGTGGTCTGAAAGATAAATTGAACTTTAAGGGATAGGTCTAGGAAAATAGCTGAAATGAAAGTGATAGATTCGAGTTTGGGAAAAGGAAGATTACTAGGCATTGCATCTTCATGTGGTATTACCGACCGATCTGTTATGTTTATCCATGTTAGGATTTAACATAATAGTGAATACACAGTCGAGCATTGATTGGGGATCACTTTCGATGAGGAAAGTGGCTCGATAGATGTAATTGCATTGAATTTGGGGTACAGCGAGTTCTTTTTTATACTAACGATAACTTCTCGATCATTCTAACAAGTGTATCGAGAAGTTTTTGCTTGCAGTTGTACTCGCTAGTCGCACGATATTCAATCCTGTATGAAAGTTTAGTAGGGTGATGTAGTAGGTCACATGAATTGTGATCTCGTGACGGATGTAAAATGCCTTCGTGTACAAGTAGGAGATGTTAGTTGATGATGTGCCCACGTGGGGCATTCAAATAAAAAAAAGTAAAATTTGAATTTTTTACTTGGGGATAATGGGTAGTTAAACCCTATTATCCCAATCCCACACAACTCTCCTAGTTTCTCTCCAAGGCTGACTACATGAATGTGTGCTTCTTCTTCTTCAATGGTTGTTTTTGAGAGAAATACAAAAAGTAGATCATTTAGCAAAAGTACACAATTTTTCTTTGAGAGGAAAAACACCATTTTGAGGGTTTACAAAATTCTGAGAAGAGAATTTTTGTGTCACCAGACTGAGGGTTGAGACGTCGTGATTGTATGGTGATAGTCTATGTAACATGGTTATCATCCCGACTACAAAATGTGCAAAGAAAGCTTCACGGTTCCCAAAATTACTACATTTATTCACCGAGATACGCCCTGTATTTTGTTGTATTTTATTATTCTAAAAAATTCCATTGTACTTCTATTGCATATATGTGCATTAGAATATTCCAACAGAGCATGAGAACGCAACATAAAATCAACAAAATAAAAACCTGAGAGAGAGGGAGAGAGAGAGAGGGGGGAGAGACCCTTTGCACTTGAGAATGATTAAACCAATACATCAAGATAGACCCTTTGCACCTGTGGATAAATCCTACTCTTGAATACCAAGACTACAACATTTGCCCTTTTATTGTAGGCTAACAAATACTTGGTGGATTGGACCACTGGTGCTGATACAGAGCTTGCACCTTGAAGCGGATATAGATCAAATTAATAAAAAATGGTGCAGTGAACAACAAGAGACGTCTAATGAGAATTAAACAATCGTAGAAAGGTATGACCGGGATATAATGTAAGAGCACAATAGCTTCAGTGAGATCCTCCCTGGTAATGCTCAAAGATCTTAGAAAATTGCAAACAAGTCACCATGGACATAGTTATTATCTACCAAACAGACCAAGAAGTAGCTGCCGTGCACCTGTCACACACATAGACTAAGAAAATAGTCACAAAAGGGGTAAGCAAATAAGTTAAAAGGGAGAAAGAAGCGGCACTAGTATAGCAGCATAGATACCAAAAAATTTGCAAAATGAACAGGAAATATTGTTTAAAAAAAGGATATGTACCTCTTCAAGCAACTTCCTCGATGGTACAACGAAGCCCATCCCCTTGTCCAGATTTCAAATGCTTCATCCTTCCGTATCACCAAATTAGTAGAATCTACTAATGTTGGTTGGACTATCACCTTTGCTGGGAATACTCCCCATGTGACTGCATTTACCTGAGGTTGGCCAACAATTGATATCCAATTACCTACTTTGTTAACAGCCATGTAAGTTGTTGGAATTTTAGGATTCTCATGCGCAGCGGAAGCATACAATAATTTTTAAAAAAATGAAATGGATCGGGTATAAGATAGCTCAATACGTAGAATTTTCAAGGTTCACCGAACGGCATGTCCCTTGATTGGATCTCGCGGCCGGAATAATGATCACGAGGTTAATCGAATCACCATCACAGTGTCACAATGTCCAACCATCAGTCCAGTGATCTTAACACTGGAAGAAATTTTCCGACGCGAAAATTTTTATTTCTCTCATTTTTACTCTCTCTAGAGATGTGTGTCACAACAAACCCTAGCCCCCTTCTCTCTCCATGGAAGGAGAAGAGATAGCATCTCACTTAGGGCACACTTAGATTAATTAAGGAGATATAATTAGGGTTGGTTAATTGGTGGTTAATGCGATAATGGGAGTTACCCCATCATCCCATCACTACAAAATTAAAACATTATGTCGACGATAACTTTTAGAATCGGTGACTTTTAGTCACGATTTTTATGGTTTATAGAGACATTTATGACGAAACCATAAAAAAATATAGACCTTTCATAACCGACTAAAATATCCGTGAAGAAAAATTTAGTAATTATCGGTAAAACTACCACAATTGTTGTAAAACAATATTCAATTGTGATGGTTACAAATTATGGTTAGTAAATGTAAAAGTTTTTTTGGTACAGTTTAAAAATAATCTCAAAATAAATCTTTTTTATCGTCTATTTAATGATACCGTCTTTATAGGTCCATAGATTTTAGATGTATAGTAATACACAAATTCTACTAGTTTTTAAAACTATATTCAATTTTCACAATTAGAACAAACTATTTGTATAAATTCTATTTATACTAACATATATATTGTAACGTCTATATAAAAATTGTTATTATTTTTGTATCATATTTAAAAATAGTTTAGGTGATAAGTTGTGATAAATTTATGATAGTGATAATTTAATAAGTAAGTGATAAAGATAGATAAATAGGTGATAAGCAGGCAAGTAAGTTTATATAATGATAAGTTTGTGATATATAATTGTGATAAGTAGATGGTAAGTAATGGTAAGTGATAGTGATAGTAAGTGATAGTGATGGTAAGTGATGGTAAATGATGGTAAGTGATGGTAAATAATGGTAAGTAATGGTAAGTGATGATAAGTGATAGTGATGGTAAGTAATGGTAAATAAAGAAGACAAATGTATGCTATATAGTGTATGTAGTGATTAGATGCAATGCAAAGGCGGTTGTGGCATAATGGTTTATGGTTGCAAAATTCATGCTTCACACGTGAGTTCAAATCTGGTTATCTATAACTTTTTTTAGCTTTTTCCTTGAATCTTTCCCATTTGCATGAATGCGCCGGCAATCGCGCAAAGGCGAGACCCATATGGATTTTTGCAATTTCATTCTTTTTTTTTTGATTCTCCATATGGTTTTTTTTTGCAAATTTTTTTTATGTTCTAAACAATGGTTTTTTTTGCAATTTTTTTTCTTTGCATTTTGCATGAATGCCTATTTTTCATTAATATTTTCCATTTTGCAAATCATGATTATTAATATTAATCTAAATTGTAATATATTAATAATTTAAAAAATTTATATATTTAATTACAAATATTTATCAAAATATATAATATTAATAAAGATAAAAAAAAAAAGAAAATAGTGTCAAAGGTAGAAGGAAAAAAAAAAGAAAATATGTGGTATCTGAATAGTTGTGGAATAGTAGTGTGATATGTTGAGGTCGAATCCATCCTAATTCATTTTTTGTATTATTTTGATTTTGCTCTTTTCATGAACATTGTACGGTTGAAACCATGGGATGCCCGGTTACAACCGCATTTTTTAATTTTTTTTTTGCATTTTTGTTTGCAATTTTTTTTTTGTATTTTTTTCTTCTCTAAACATTATACAAGGGTTTTTAAATTTCATTTTGGTATCCAAAAATTCATTACATCATTTTGTTTTTTGCATGAGCTTTTCGCGGTTGAAACTGTGGGGCGCACGGTTTCAACCGCGTTTTTTGCATTTTTTTTTTGCAATTTTTTTTATATTTTTTTCTTATCTAGATATTGTACAAACATTTTTAGATTTCATTTTGATGCCCAAAAATTCATTGCTTTGCATGAATTTTTGCATTTTGCATGAAATATGAATTTTTGCATCAAATGCTCGGTTGCAACCTCCGTGCCCACAGTTTCAACTGCGTTTTTTTTTTTTTTTTTGCATTTTTTGTATTTTTTTTATTTTATGCCTTTTTTCCTCTCTAAACAACTCTTGATTATACAAGAGTTTTTAGATTTCTTCTTTTGGTGCCATGCATGATTTTTTACATTTTGCATGAAACATGAATTTTTGTTTTGCAATTTTTTTTGAAATTTTTTTCTTGTAATTTTTTTTTTCATTTTTATTTGTGAAAAAATCTCAAATTGTTTGTTTGGTTCTACTACTTGCTTTTTCTAGAGTTGTGTGACTAAAAAATGGATGACTTGTATGGGCTCTCCTATTCAAACTTAACTTTCTGCCCCAAGAACTTAATTTGAAGTTTTCTTCGGAACAACCAGCAATTAAACTTTAGTTGCGTACCCGAGGTGTCCGCGTACGCCAAAATAAGAGAAATATATTGGTGGAGCACACCAAAATAGAAAAAATATATTGGCATAATCGTTAAATTTATTTATATTTATGTTAGGGAAATCAAATCAGTTTACCATAATATAAATATAAAATTCATTGTCTCATTACAATATGGTTACAAGATGATGTCGTGGTTTTGGCAAAATTAATCAAACCATTTTACCATTGAAAATGTGCTACCTTTCACAAAATTGACGTAAAAAGTTTAGATTAATTTAAATTATTTTATATTAGCAGATGAATGAACCAAGAGGTAATAAACTTAAACACGTGTCATAACAATAAGTGTATTTTTTTAATATTGGTTATTTAAATAATTATCTAATTAGATTAATATATCTATCCAATATATCTATCAAGAGTAATGTTAATAATGTTGTACAGAATAATGTTAATAATGTTGCTAGTGTAACATAAATTTTATTTCGACCCCTAACAATATTAATTTTGTCTCGGCGCCTAAATATCAACAATAGTAATTGAGCAAGCAATGATTGTGTTATACAACTAATGCACAAGAGAAGAGAAGGATGTTATTAGTTGGTAGTGTTGTAAAACTTGATATTATTCTCTTAAATATTATTGTTAGTGGAGTTTATTGTCTAATTTTGTATATGATATTATTATCTTACAAATTCTTACAACTTTTGAGTTGTCTCAAGTGAAAACTTTAAAGTATTTTTTTATGGATTAAAATCCTAAGTTTTTTATTTTAGCGTAGAAAATGTAATTTTGTTAACACATTATCCAATCATTCTATATTTTTTTATTTTTACCTCTATTTTATTTAGTGTATCCTGGTATAATGCATAATAATAACTGGTAACAAATAGTAACATCCGGTAACAAGTGATAGTGTATCATGGTATAATACATGGTAATAAGTGGTAACAAATAATAACAACCGCTAACAAGTGATAGTATATTATGGTATAATGCATGGTAACAAGTGGTCATAAATAATAACAGCAGGTAACAAATGATATTCTTATAACAAGTGATACAATTAATATAAGTGCAGTAACAATATAATAACAATATAGTAACAATATTAATAGCAATGAAAATATAAAGAAAATCAAATACAAAAATTACAAAATAAAATTCATGATATAATAATAAAAGAAAGGTAAAGCAAGATAAAATTAAATTCACAAAAGATAAAGATGCACTATACACCAGTGGGGATAAGTAAATTCATGGAAAGAGTAATGAAAATTTATATGGATTTAATGTATCCAATTATATGATAATTTTTTAACCACGATATGTTTGACATGTATTATTTATTCACAGATTTACATAATCATTTACAAATTTACACGATCGTAGATAAACCAACTTTTCATGCATTTAATGTCAATGAAGATAAAATTTATGAATTATTTTAGAATGCCAAAAAACTAATATATCCAAATTGAAATGCACTATACTAATTTTAAATAATGTTACATGTGAAATATTAGTGGTTGAGATATAGTTGGAGTAAGTGGTATGCGTGCGTGTGTGTGTGTATGGAAATTATATGGAGTGTGTATTATTCATTGTAGATTATGTTTTGTAATTATAAATTGTGATCGAATTTAAGATTCAATTTCTACCGATACAATAGATGCAAAATTTAGTATTTTTCATTAATTATACCAATATAATTACTTATATCATTACATATAATTATATTATATTGTCATATTTTCAAATTATACTCAACAAATTTTCAAAACCATAACACTATATTATATAAATTATTAATTTCATATCATTGTATTATTTAAATTAATAATAGTAATAAGTTTATTATTATCGAATATAGAATATATATTATTTTTTGTTAATAAAATAGATATAATATTAATTAAATGTAATAATTAGTTAGTAAGTAGTTTGTTAATAAGTAGTAAAAATTATAAATGATATTTTCAAAACATAAGTGAGAAATTAAGAAACGCGGTAATTAAAAAGGAGGTGGGAGAAAAAACGCAGTAATGAAAAAAGAGTCGAGAAAAAAAGTACGAATGCAGAGTTTTAAAAATTTGTTTGTAAAAATTCTATATTATAAATCATACGTGGGTAAAAGTTTCACAATCAAAGTTTCTCTATTCTTCACTTAAAATCTCTTTTCCCTTAACCCATTTAAACTTTTCACTCATATTTTATAAAGTTTTATCAAAAATTAATCACGTTAGGTATTTGAAAGATTTGACAAACGACGGATGAGTATTGTACGAAGAATCACAACTATTCCAAAAAAAAATAAGTTTAGTCGAACAAATTCAATCATCCAAAATGTTATTCAGGTTTTAAAAGTAAATATATTATTTTAATTTTAATTTGAAATTTAATATTAAAATACCATTTTTAATTTTTTATTTTGAACAATTGTGAAAAAATATAAATATCAATACTATCAATATATTTTGAATTTATAGAAAGGAAACGCTATTTTCTCATTTCTCTGGTTTTCTCTCTACTCACTTCTCTGGTAATATTTTCATTTACATTCATTATTTATTATTTATAATAATTTCATTATTTTACTATTGGTTTTTAATAAATAGATTGACAGAAAAGTTGTGAATAAAAATGCCTTCAAAAACTGTGATTGTGGATAAAGATGTTTTTAAAAACTGTAACGAACATTTTTTGTTTGGAATATCTCAAAAGACATGTAATTATAAAACATGTAATCTTTTCTCTATTTTTTTTATCTTACATGTATCAATCATTTTAATTTCTATCAATTACAATTTTTATTATATTTATATTATTTTTATAATTTTTTTATTTTTCAGTCTTTTAATTAACCTATCATCTTTAAAAAAAACCGTCACTATTGATATTATGTGTTAATCATATGGTAACAGTGGTAACGATCAATAATTTAGTGGTAACCGAAATAATAATTTTTTTTAACATTTTTAATAACAGAAAATAAAAAATAATAACATTCATAACCTAATATGATGATAAAAGAGAGAGAGTAACATTTTATGACACTTATGTAATCAACAGTGCAAAATAATAACCATGACGATTAGTAACCATGTGGTAATCGATAGTAACCATGATAATCGACAGTAACCATGTAGTAATCTACAGTAATCTTATAATAACCTATAGTAACTTATATGATAACCAATAATACAAATAATAACTTATACTAACATATGATAACTGAGTGGTAATCGATAATAAAAAGATAGTAACATTTCCTAACATATGTGATAACTGATGATAAATGACAGTAACATTTCTTAATGGTTGTGGTAACTGACGAAAAAAGATAGTAACATTTCCTAACATATATAATAACCGACGATAAAAATTAATAATTTTTACCAATACTTTTAAAACCGATAATAAAATATAGTAATTTTATCAACACTTTTCTAATCGTCATTATAAATCAATCACATGTTCCAATGGTCATCAAAACTGTCGAGAGAGATCTATCTCGACTGGTGTATAGCCGACTGAAAGCATATCCATCGGAGAAAGTTTGCGAACGGTTTTAATATGTTTGACAAACGGTTTTCGCCCGTCTGAATGGTACATTTGTTTGTAGTACACAATTACCAAAATACCCTATAATGGGTATAAAAACCAACATCTCTCACTTGCACATGAGAGCATTTTACGTCTATCACAAAATCACAACTCATGCGATCTATCACATCACTATATTGAACTTTCATACAGGATTAGACGTCGTGCGACCAGTAAGTACATCTACAAGCAAAGACCTCTCGATGTACCTATTAGGATGATTGATAAGCCATCGTTAGTACCAAAAATTAACTCGCTACACCCTACATCCAAGACTAATTACATCCATCGATCTATTTTTCTCATCAAAAGTAATCTCCAATAAGTACTTGACTGTGTATCCATTATTATGTTTACATCCTAACGTGGATAGGCATAATAGGCTAATTGGTGAATACAACACAATGATATAATGTCAATTGGTGTTCCTTTTTCCAAACTTGAATCTATCAGTCTCAATTCAACTGTTTTCCTAGATCTGCTCCTTAAACCTCATTAATCTTTCGGCCCATAAGTAAATAAACTAAAGTAATAATACTGAACCAAAACTTTTGGAAATAACCAAAAGTAATAAGAGTACAAGAGATTCCACCCAATGGATCTTGGGCTCACATAGTAGAAATGAGGATCTAAGTCATATCATGTCTCAAATAATGCTCCCACTATCCCTAGTCGTCATATCACACGTGGTATAAAACGCATGCCATAGTGTTATTATCCCACCTCTCAAAGGACATATGCCAGATTTTTCAAACACTATGCAGGTATGAAACTCAATCTGCACATAAGATTTTACCCAGAGATTTCAGAAACAATATCACTAATTGTAAGTGATTTCTGAAATCTCAAATTTGGCTACTTACAAGCAACATGAATGTGGGTATTTCCATGTCGGACATATCACACATGATCTCATCCTTAGCACATAACAAGGCGACTTATGTTTTAGTATGGCTACTCTCAAAACCACTTACAACTAAAAACCGTTTCATCCCCGCTCACTCAGAGTCGGATGTGGTCACTCGTGTGAGAGAGTTGATCTCGCCTGCCTGACATATCATTTATCATAATAAATCATATAATATATGACAATAAAATAGTGCAATAAATTAAACTTGTGACTCAATCATGCACACATGTTATATATATATATAAAGCACAATAAGCATCAGTACAATAATGAGAAATGCCAAAAATATACATAAACCCAATGATTCATATATCTCATACAGGAATCCCACGCAATGAGTTTAGTTAAAGGATTAGCCACCACGTTGTATACAAGTGTACTTAATTGTCACTTCACCCTTCTCAGTGATCTCTCATAATGTGGTATTAGATATCAATGTGTTTGGTCTTACTGTGATACTTAAAGTCTCAGGTGTGGTCAATGGCGACCTGATTTTCTTAATAAATCATCACTGGCCTCCCATTATTTACCACAATCCCTAGATCATCCGGAAATTTTAGGAGTCAAACACTCTCCTGAACTATTGCTGAGTATCCCACAAGCTTAGCATCTATCGTAGATGGAGATACATAGGCCTCTTACGAAACCTGTCGATTTTTGTCTATCCAGATCACCATCTCAATCCACATTTGAATACCAATAAGATGCAAATCATCTCCTCTGTAACACAAAGAGAGGTCCACAGTTCTCTTGAGATATCTCTGAATCTTTTTCATTGCTCTCCGGTGATCTCTTCTAGAATTCGATTGATACCTAATCAACAAACTGACTACAAAGCAAATGTTTGGTCATGTATGCAACACTGCGTATATTATACTACTCATTACATTGGTACAAGGGATTCTACTCATCTTCCTTATCCTTTCCTGAGTCATAGGGTATATGTCAAGAATTAGGTTTTAACCTTTTAGCGATAAAAGTATCTATATCGTTGCAATTGTTCTTCTCGAAGCGCTCGAGAGCTCCATTTATGTTGGACTCCAATGAAAGAGCCAACATCTGTCTCGAGTGATCCCTCTGGATCTTAATTTCGAAGAAGAACTAATTCTCACCAATGTCCTTCATATCAAGACTCAACAATGATCACGTCATCGTGGTCATCAGATACTCTCTATTATTTTCAGTCAATAGAATGTCATTTACATATAAGTATATGATCACAATAGTATCGTGAGAACGTATAAAGTATACACAATGATCCTCCTCAATCATCACGAAACTGTGAGATATCACCTTCTCGTGAAATCTCAATTGTCACTGCCTGGATTGATAATTAAGGTCATATGTTGACTTCCGAATCAACAAACCTTTATCATCCTGATCTATAGGAATGAAGCCAGATGGCTAATCCTTATAGATCTCCTCATCCAAACTCCCATTCAAGAAGGCAGTCTCAACGTCCATCTAGTGTCACTCCAGATGGCATTCTCAATGTCCATCTGATGTCACTCCAGCTCCATGTCCATGACAATCGCTAAAAGTAAACAAATCTAGGTAATCTCGCCCTCAGTCTGAGCATAACTCTTGGTTATCAGACGGGCCTTATACCTTTCTACTAATCCATCGGTCTTTCTCTTAATCTTGAGAACCTACTTGTTCCCAACAGCCTTACTACCCTAAGGTAAATTAACTAGATCCCAGAATGATTCTTATCAATTCTTTCTCTCATTCATGGCCTTTAACCAATGGTCCTTCACAGAACCCTCAAGAGCCTCTAGGACCTTTTAAGGTTTCTCATTATCCTCAAGAGTCACAATGAGAGCCTCTCGCTCAATCAGGAAGTGATGATTAAGTACACGTCCTCAATTACTCTTACAAAGAGGGGAAACCTTTTCATCTTAAGATGGATCGCTCCCACTGAGACCAAGATCCTAATGGATTCTGTGGTCCCACTGTTGGGATCAGCTAAGCCACTAGACTCCCATCTCATATAAGGTAAAGTCCTAATCGATTTCGCTTCTCATAACGAAATCATTTTCAAGAAACTCGACATAACGAGACTCAATCTCAGTGATAGTGTCATCCGTATGCTCACCTAGAACACATTCCCCTTGGAGTGTTCTGAGTATCTCATAGAGATACAACTCTTTTCTCACAAGCCTAACTCGCCGTGTGGATGCGAGAAACTATGAACATACACGACACAACCTCCGAGAAACTATAAACATACGCGGCACAACCCTATAACCTTAAGTAGCTAATGTCAGGCTGCCTCACTGTCCAAAACTCATATGGGCTACTGACTGCAGATTTCGATAGAAGACGATTGGGGACGTTGGCTACAGCCAATAACACATCTCCCCATAGAAAACGAGCATATTGGCACGCATCATCATCGACCTCACCATCTCAAACAAAGTCCTATTCCTCTCTTAGCTACACTACTCCATTGAATAGCAGGAATAGTCAGTTATCTCGTAATACCCTTTCTCGAAACATAGCTATTCAAACAAATACTTGCACTCTTTATCGGTTCTGAGAGTTTCAACTCTCAAGTCTAACTGATTCTAACCTCACTAATAAACCTCCTGAAACATCTCAATGTCTCAGACTTATACGAAATCAGATAGATGTAACCGAAACGCATGTAATTATCTATGAACGTAATAGAGTACCCAACTCCATTTCGACCTCTCACGTTCATAAGGCCACAGATATCGGAGTGAACCGACTATAATAGAGTTCTAACCCTCATTGCATTATCGAATGGCTTTCATGTAACTTTGTCATCTAGGAAAAACTGGTTAACGGGCCCTACAGACCACTCACTGCTAACCGGTTCATCCTCTCTCACGCTAGGAGGATAACAAGAAATACCATCAGAAGGATTCACTCCGATGCATATAGTCCCTCATGGACTATATGATAACCAATCAAAGAACTATCATATTGTATGGAAACTATAAAATTTCCAAATTAACAGAGCATATCCCAGGCTTGAATCAAGTTCCGTTGAATATTCGGAGTATAAATAACGTACAGAGTCTGGCAACTTAGCAACTTAAACTTACAAGTGCCATTACCTCTGTTGTTGACAAAACGCTCCCTTCCCTACGTAAATCCTCCTACTTGAGGACTCACTCAGTGGAACTATATATGCTCACTCCTATCTCGAGTTACGTGATTAGTAGCTCCTAAGTCTACAATCTACGAAGGAGAGAAATCAGTAAGTATCTCAAACCACGTAAAGAGGAAAGAGATAATTTCTGCTCATCTCACTTACGAGCGAAATGACCAAATCTACTACAGATGTAGCACTACACCTTAGTCTTATCCAACTCCTTTTTTCCTACGCTTAAATACTTTGTTGTCTTTGTTCTCGAATAGTTTCTTCTTACTTGAACTTCGAGTCTATTACTCATGCTTATATCATTTGTGGTCAGTGCCACGGAAGTCCATGCTAGACTCCACTGCATAAGTATGACCCGAGTATGGTCTACTCACCTCCAGATACTCCTACTCGAGCTCACTGTGTCTATTCATGGTTTCTCATGAATCAGGTAAAGACTGGATCGCATCCAGTACTTGAAAAACACATCCGAAATAGGCTCGTTCACATTCCCCAACTCGGCAATCATACTCAACATTTTCATCAAATGTTGCATCATCGTATGATTAACCCCTTTCTTCTAAGTTATTAAACTTATAAATCAGTATCATCGCCTCAGGATATGTAAGAGCACCACAATGCTCTTTATAGGGTGAGCCAAACCGACCAGGCCATAGGATATTGGTCATAGACTAGGATCACATCATCATGCATAATATTCAGGAGGATTTCCCTAACTCGGCCATCCTTCCTCTTTTATGTACGTAATGTCTCCGAATCCCGTTTCTCTGAGGTGTGATACCCTCCCCGGAGTCCACCATCACATGCCTCAGAAATTCAGTTAGATCTTGATTCTTAGGGATAAACTGAATTTACTGGTAAAAAATCTCGTTATTATCACCATTCAGTTTTGAAGCAGTTTTCGAGACTTTAGTGACTTATCGATACTTATTCTCATATTTTGTGCACTCTACAAATCATCAAAATCAAAATGACTCGAGTATAGACCCCAAGACGAGCGTATGAGTCAACAGACACCATATAGCACAATCCGGGGTTGCATCTCACCATTCGGACTAGGATTCAGAACACAAAAACCCACAAAAGCTATATTTTTGGCATAAAACCCTCAAAAATTGGAAAACTTCCATTTTTAGGCAAGTCTACTCACCGTCGGGAGGGTCCACACGCCGCCACATGCAGGCGGCACGTCCCTACGAGCCTGTACGTGCCTGGGAAAGCCTGGGGCGCTTGCCAAATGCACAACGAGTTTAGCACATGCCCTCATGCACGCTCTGCGCATCGTCGCACATGCCAGACACACGGGTGTGGGGCTACATGCCTACAAGTGCACGACCCACCCGTTGGGTCAGGTTTCTTTTCCTGGTGTAGGTCGAGTCTGGATCAGGGTCGGAACCAACCTAAACCTGACTCCTAGAGCTCACGCGCCTCTTCGGCGTGAGATCCATACCTTCATTCCTTGTTGTCATGATCCTCCCCCGCGCGTGCAATGCATGCGCTGCGGGTTTGGAGCCTTTCTTCTCTGCCCGAATTCTCTACAACCGGGTCTTCCGATCCAATTGCCGGAAACCTCCATTTCTAGCCATATTTCCAACAGATTTCGATTGGAAAATTTAACGCGAACCTCCTTCAATCATCCTAACTCGATTTTATGAAGGATAAATGCTTGAACTGGTCAAATTGAACAACCAGAGTCGCGGCCCTCGTGGCCAATTTCGGAAATCCTATTTTCCGGTGACAGCAATGCACAATATATATATCAAAACGTAGATCAACACACGTAGAACACATATATGCCATTTGTTTAGATCAATTTGTCCTTATACTTGACAGATCTAAGATCTAAAGGTCCGGTCAATATTTGGGCCGAAAACTTTAACCTCGGTTTTCATGGCCCTATTGTGCTCAAAAAATTCAATAAAAAATATATTTATGCTCTACGAATCATGGGCAACACAATGGTGTTTTCAGATTCACGAAAATTATCCGCGATTTGAACCCTAAATTTTTTGCCCTATATTTTTTTATACCCGAAAATCATTCCAAAAATTATTTTTAATTAATCCAACAATTGCTCTGATACCAATGTTAGAATTTTAGGATTTTCATGTGCAGCAGAAGCATACAATAATTTTCAAAAAAATAAAATGGATCGGGTATAGGATACCTCAATATGTAAAATCTTCAAGACCAATCGAACAGTATGTCCCTCGATCGGATCTCGCAGCAGAAATAGTGATCACAAGGTTAATCGAATCACCACCACAGTGTTACAACACTGCAACCCTCAATTCGATGATCTTAACAACGAGAGAAATTTTCCTACGCTAAAATTTCTCGTTCCTTCATTTTTAATCTCTCTAGAAATATGTATCACATACACACAAACCCTAGCCCCCTTCTCTCTCCATGGAAGGAGAAGAGATAGCATCTTACTTAGGGCACACTTAGGTAAATTAAGGAGATATAATTAGGGTTGGTTAATGGGTGATTAATGGGATAATGGGAGTTACCCCATTATCCCACAATTACCAAAATGCCTCACAATGGGCATAAAAACCAACATAAGTTATAGATGTGAAAACCTTACACCTCTCAATTAGAGCATTCAACTTCTCCTTGGAGCAGAAAAACTCTAATAGGCCTTCTGATAAACATATCCACCTGGCCCGCCCTATCCTGCAAATATGTATAGGTGACCCATTAGTAAAAGACGCAAAATTTAAGAAATCATGTTGTGCACTAATTTTACATTGTTACAAAGGCATACATTACTCAAAAGGAAGAACTAGAAAAGGTTATTGACAAGACTATTGTCAACCACTAATTTCATAAAGATTGAGGGTTTCACAAATTGTGCATTGATAATATATACAAGGAAAGGGTATGAATGAATAAGATACTTCAGATACGAGCTCGGCTTTGACCCAGTAAAAGGTCAACTCCATCTCTCTCATTTGTTAAATGGTCAAGCCTAGGCCTTATTTTAGTGTCTTCTAAAGCTTTGCTCATCTTGCAAACAGGCTGTAACACCGAAAATCCGATATTAGAAATTTTTTTAAATATCTTTATAATATAATGGAAAATTTTAAATTTTATTGATTTTTGATTTTGGGGTATTAAATTGGAGTTTTAGGTATATTTAATACATCCGTATTTGCAAATTCGTAGTGCATTCCTTTGTTGATAAATTTGAAGTTTTAATATATTATGGGTATGAATATATATGAATATATATTTATTTATTTAAATAAAAAAAGAGATTGGCATGGAATAGGGGAGAAAATTCACGAGAGAAGGAGAAACAAATGGGCACATAGTGGAAAGGTAAAAAGACCAATTTGCCCTTAGAGTCTAAGTGAACACTTAACATAAGATAGGGGTAAAACGGTAATTTTACCCCCAATTTGATGTCCACGGATGGAAGGTCTTCTTTATTTTTTTTCCTTTATTTTTTTTCTTTCTCTCCTTCATGCAACTGCTTCTTTCTCTCTCTCTCTCTCTCTCTCTCTCTCTCTCTCACTCTCACTCAAATCTCTCTCTCTTTAATTTTTCTACTGACCATCCTTTTTTTGCATTAAACACACTAAAGGGACATCCAAATTCTCAAATCAATTCTAGAAATGAAGGATTAAATGGTTGAAATCTAGGGTTTTACGAAGGGAGAAAATTAGAGTTTTTGAAATCCAACCCCAAAACGCAATCCAATCTTCAAATCAAGGTAATTTCCTAACCCTAATCTTGGGTTTAACTTCGTTTTTGCTAGATTTAATTTGTATTAGGGAGATTAAAGAAATTGCCTTAGAGAACCCTAGGTCTACGAATTACGGAGATTTTAGAAAAATCAGAGTAAACATTTTTTTTCTATATACATTTGGTGTTATTAATGACATTAGGACGTGCATTCATGATTTTTGGACAATTAGGAGTTTGAAATGTTTTGATTCCTTTCTGCAGATTCTTCTAGATCCAATCATGATTTATAATGTACATGAATTTGCTTTAGAATCAACACTAATCAGAAAGATAAAGCTGAAAATGAATGGAGTAAGACTTTATTGGACTAAATTGTGAAAATTGGGAGTGGGTACCCTCCGTAGAGGTGAGTGGATAGCTATATTTCATATGAAATTACTTTCAATCATGGCTTCTCAATTGAATTTTTAAATGAGTTTGTGGAATAGAATTATAAATGTTTTGTGATTGTGGTGAGCCTTGAAATGGATTTTGTGACAAAGCCATGACTCTTGAATTTGAATGATGATTTGTTTGCACCATGTTACGATTGAATACTCTTATAAATTGTGAAATGTTGCTCTATTTTATACATTGAGTATGAATTGATTATGAAATTGAATGTGGTAACATAGTGCTAGAAATGAAACGACTATAGTCTAAGTCTTGTCACTGATTGGGCCATCGGGGCGGCGTGGTTATGGCTAGTTAAATTGGCTTAGGGTTAGGTAGGTTGGAGAACCTCCACCAGCCACCGGATAACGTGGTAGTACCCTACGGAGCTTTGGGCTAACGCCAAAAAAAATGAGATTTTATAAAAATTGTGGAAAAAAAAAACCTCTTGGCGGATCCTATCAACGGCCATTGATAGGATAATGCTTTCGGCACACCCCAAAATTATGGAAAAAAATAAATATAGACTGTTTGATTTGATTATATGAGTAATGGTGGTTTGATATGAATGATTTTATGTGAATTAATTTCTTTATTGCATTAAATTATATTTGATATATGTATTTGGCATTATCACCTTCACTCCTCATTTATATACTATATACCATTGCACTATACTCACTGGGTATTTAAAATACTCATTCCCTCATTTTTAAAAATTCTTTCCAGAGGAAGTATAGAGTGACGATGTTTACTAGTGTCGATCGGAGGCATGTTTTTGGTTGATTTTGAGTAAGTATGGATTATGTAATCATTTTGGGAGTTATAGATCATTGGACCATGGAAAAGAAGTTATGTACATCTCATATCGTGCGGATTTTACTGATATTGATTAAATTGTTCAAGCAAGTATTGGAAAAATCCTAACGACTATGATTTGTTATTTCATTCTTTTGCATGCAATTATTTTTGAGAAAATATTTTATCTTGTATTGAGACATTTGGATTACAATGATATATTTTGATATATTATTCTGGTTTTATGAGTTTTATGAACTATCTAAGAATTCTGCATTGGTTAAGATGGCGACACTGCATATATGCATCTACAGGGATTTCCCGATTGTGTGCCAATGCATGCATGTGTGTACAGGGATGGGCCAGATGGGTCCCTTGCATGGGTGTTGTGTATATGATTTCTTATTTTGATGGATTTTATATTTTGAAAGATTTATTATACAATTGGAATGATTTGCGCTATCTCGGTATATGGGGAGGTCATGTCTGTATACCGAAATAATGCAACGGTTGTTGCTTGCTCGACTCGAGGGTCGAAACATGACAATTTTATTGGTATCAGAACCAAGTTCATGATTTTGAATGTTTTAAGGTTTGAATTTTCTCCAAATGTTCCTGATGGTTTCCAAAGGTTTTGAAATGTATGCTGTTTTGAAAATTTTGATTTTTAAGGATTTACTCTTAAGAAATGTACAGAACTTTCCATTGATCCTTATGGACTATATTTAATTTTTATTTTTAGGTGGTTAAACGTTTAGTATGATACCTAATATAGTGAGCTCAAGACGGTGTTTCTTCTTGTAAGAATCATGCCGCTTATACGAAGGATGAGGAATATTAGTGAGATTCCTCCTCCTGAGCAGAAGGATGAATCATCCCCACATGCTCTAACTTCCCTTCTAGCTACCACAAGCACACACTAGGTTCCTTCCACCGGTATTCCCCCACCTCCTATAGTAGCCCTCAAGCAAGTGATGGAGTGGTGGATCTCTTTCGAAGCACAATATCAAGCTCCGCCTCGACCTTCTATTCCTTCACCGATTCCTCCTTCTACACCAGCTATGGCACCTAGTGTTCCAATAACACCTGCTTACTGGTTGTTGTGTCGATCGATCGTCCTACGATTGAGTTGTCAAAGCTACTCAAAGAGGCGAGGCAGCTAGGATGTGAAACTTTTTCCTGCGTCTGTGATGCCTAGGAATGGATTTGTCAAATTTAGGAAATTGTCACCGACATAAGGTTAACTGATGACATGAAGTTGTGGGTGATAGTGAAATTACTGGATAAGGGAGCCAGAACCTAGTGGGAAAATGAGAAGGCCAGGGCAAACACACCTCTCTTGGGCAAATTTTCTAAGGGTTTTTGAAGAAAAATATTACATTCGGTTTTATAGGGACATGAAGAGAGAGGAATTCTTCAAGCTTGTTCAGGGAAATAAAACTGTGTCCGAGTATGAGGCAGAGTTGAGAGAACTTGCTACCTATGTTCCGGAGTTTATGAATTCCGAGGAGTCCCTATGTGCAAAATTTGAATCGGGACTGAATATGAATGTAAGAGAGAAAATTTCAATCACAAAATGGCATACTTTCCAAGATGTCTTGGATTTGGCCTTAAAGGCCGAGAAAATAGTGATAGAAAGGGGGAAAGTTCGAGTGCATGGGAAAAGGAAGAGGCCCAGTGGTTTTATACTAGGCCAAGGTCCCAAGAAGAGCAGGAGTGTGGGCTCTTTTAGTGGTGGATCTGTTTCAAGACCAGTTGGCTCTCCACAAAGCCAACGCGTGTCCCAATTTAAAACTCCTACTTTGGGCACTATTTCGAGAAGCCAATCAATGGGAAATAATTAGGACAAGTGCAAGAACTGTGACAAGTTTCATTTTGGGGTTTGCCAAACACCCAAGAGGTGCTGCTACTACGAAAAGAAAGGTCATTTCCGTAATGTTTGTCCTGAATTGGGACGAGGAGGTCAAGCAAGTAGGGATCGCCCTAGTAATCTATAGGCAGCCAAGCAAACACTTCTATTCCACCTCCAACTGGCACACCACAAACGGGGATTGGAAGCAACACTGTAGTTGCTCCAACCCAGCGACCCCAAACAAGAGCACAGACCAGGATTTATGCTATGACCAACGAGGATGCCCAGAACAACCCTGATAGTCACAAGTAAATTTTCTAGAGCTTAAATTTGGTGATTTAGGAATTTGAATATGAATATGATGAAATTATGATTGCTTGACTCTGAATTTGTGAAATATTAGTGATATTGCATGATATTAAGGTGAATAGAGGTGATTTTTATAATTGATGATGATTTGATAACATTGAGGATTTTAAATTCTGGTTGTATTCGGTTAATTTAGGAACTGATCCTTATTTTTTGTATGTATAGGTATGATGAAAATTTTTGGAGTTGATGCTCGTTTTTAATTGATACCGGATCTAATAAATTTTTTGTGAGCATTGAGTTTGCCAAACACTTGAATAGACCCTTAACCCAACTTGAAGATAGTTATTAACTGTCACTCCATTGAGGGAACAGTTGTACAGAAATATCGTGTCCAAGGCTTGTGAAGTAGAGGGACTTTGATGTTATATTGGGCATGGATTGGGGCGGCATGGTTAAGACCGGTTAAATTGGCTTGGGAGTAGGTGGGTTGGAGAGCCTCCACCAGTTGCCGGATAACATGGTAGCATCTCACGGAACTCTAGGCTAACGCCAAGGAAAAATGAGATTTTATAAAAACTATGAAAAAAAACCCTTGGCGGATCCTGTCAACGGCCATTGGTAGGATAATATTTTCGGTACATCCCAAAATTATGGAAAAAAAATGAATCTGTTTGATGTGATTATATGAGTCATAGCGGTTTGATATGAATGATTTCATGTGAATGAATTTTTTTATTCCATTAAATTATATTTGATACATATATTTGGCATCATCACCTTCACCCCTCATTTATATATTGCATATCATTGCACGTCATTCACTGGATATTTAAAATACTCACCCCCTCATTTTTAAAAATTCCTTCCAGAGGAATTATAGAGTGATGATATCTACTAGTGCCGATCGGAGATATATTTTTGATTGTTTTTGAATAAGTATAGATTATGTAATCATTTTGGGAGTTGTAGATCAGCAGACCATGAAAAAGAATTTCTGTATTCTGTATATCTCAAATCATGTGGATTTTACCGATATTGATTGAATTCTTCTAGCAAGTATTGAAAAAATCCGAACGACTATAATTTGAGACTTCATTCTTTTGCATGAAATTATTTTTGAGAAAATATTTTATTTTGTACTGGGACATTTGGATTATAATGATATATTTCAATATATTATTCCAGTTTTATGAGTTTTATGAACTGTTTGAGAATTCTGAATTGGCTAGGATGGCCACATTGCATGCATGCATGTACAGGGATTTCCCGATTGTGTGCAGATGCATGCATGTGTGATCAGGGATAGGCCGGATGGGTCCCTTGCATGCGTGTTGAGTATATGATTTTTTATTTTAATGGATTTTATGTTTTGAAAGATTTATTATACAATCGGAATGTCTTGCACTATTCTGGTATATGGTAAGGTCATGTCCATATGCCGAGATAATACGGCAGTTGTTGCGTGCTCGACTCGAGGGTCGGGGTGTTCGGGGTGTTGGAGACTTGGATTTACAATGGGCAGTACACAGATAACTAACCTTCTTTAGTTAAGAAGATAGCAACTGAGTATAGAATTTAAATGGTCAAATGTTAAATTTTCTTTAATATTTTTAAAACGGTAATAGGCTGGCCAGGTTGTGAATGTGCTTGAACTATAAGCAAATCTGTCAAGCTCAAGCCAAGCAGTCAGAGTTTAAGATTAATCTCAAACATGTGAAGCTTGAACTTCTCAAAACTTGGCTCTTTTTCAGCCCCAACTCGATGTGAAATTCCACTTTATTGAGTAGCTGAGAGATGTAATATATACATACAATAATAAAATCAGATATATAGTCATAATTGGCTCAGTTAAGGGAAACCTAGTCAGAAACCCATATTCCATATGAAGATAGATCGAGAACATATATGCAGAAAACCAGATCATTTTTCATATGAAACATCGTGCAAGCATAGTAATGCCATATGCAGCATATGCTTCCTGAATGCCATAACTTATTTGGGTATTTCCACAACATAATATCATGGAACACTAGAAAGAGAAGACAGATTTAAATAATTGTCTGAACAAAAGAGTAAGATAGCAACTAGCAGGCCACAAACACCGATCATTCCATTCTTAAATCAGAAGAAAGCTACCCCTAAATAAGATCTTCAAGCAACTGGATTGATCCATTAAACAGGAGAATATAATGTGTTCAAAGATAAGTTTCACAGATTAAAAACCTGAAAAGTACCAATGAGCACACAATGCAGGCCTTACCAAAAGAAGGGGAGTCAGACTTAGCCCCATGTACTGCCGGTTGACTGGTGATCGTAAGAAAACCCTTCCTATTGATGTTTCCCAGCGGTTGATTAATAATCTTGGTCTCAAGCTGAAGTCCGTCTAGTTCTCACCAGGGACTACTTCTCAAATTCCCTAGGCACCACTTTGTAAATCTCTGAAATGTTGCAATTGAAGATGAGCCACATGTACAAGAGCAACCACAGCACTTGTCTCACAAGTGTTTTTCCAATTCCATACAGTTGGAAGACAGAAAGTTACCTCATGAGTATCTTCTAAGATTTCAAGGGGACAGCCCACTCTTCATGCGGTTTCTTGTCACGTGCTCATGGACGCATAAACTGATGGGAGAGTTGCAATCAGTAATGGCGGCAAAGTAAATTGTAGAAAATATGATTTCAGGTTTTTGCCGCGGGGGGGGGGAGGGAGATTTTTCAAAAATAAAATTTTATTAAAACAGAATTACGAGCAGTTACCCATGTAACAAACCCAGGTTATCAAACTTATTGATTTACAGTTGTTTTTACATGTACTGGAATCATAGGATTGGCATGGAGCATCTTTAGAACATTAGTGCAAAAACACAAGCATGATGAGAACTTTTTGGTCTTTGATCCTTGTTCAATGTCTTAAATCCAGCAATTTTTCTCTTCATTTTGTTTCTTTAGTTATGGTCTTCATTCAAAAGGCGTTTTTTGTAACTATTGAAAGCAAGTTATTACTTTTCTCTGTGAGTTTCACAGCGTATGGAGATCTCAGTGTCACAACAGCGAACTGTTATGACCTGGGTCGTGCCCTTAGCATAGCATACAATGTATATATGATAACTTAGCTTGTGAGGCAATATTATTACATGTTATGCCTATTGTCAACAAAGAAATGATGCGGAAGAGTATTTCACATTATAAATTATAGAAAGCGCCAAAAAAGTACGAAGCATTACTTAAGAAATACACAATGACTACGAAATCAAGTTCTGAAATCAAAATAACCTGATAGTTAGTGCCCCGTATGATGGATTACATGAATCCCCCCAGCGACCTTGTGGGTACTGGTCCGAGGCAATAGTCCTTGATATGTAGCTTTTTGGACGATTAGCCCTACAAACATATGGCACCTATTCTCAGATGCCGAGAATGGTTCTACAGCGAACACTTTCTTAGAATCATGAAAATAAAATCAAGATAGGCTGAAAAACAGCAGACCAAAATATAGGACGAATATCTTCTTTAACACGGAAAACATTTGTAGGGCTTCTCCACAGCTAGGTCCTT
The DNA here is from genome assembly GCA_033439265.1 of Dillenia suffruticosa. NCBI lineage: Eukaryota > Viridiplantae > Streptophyta > Magnoliopsida > Dilleniales > Dilleniaceae > Dillenia > Dillenia suffruticosa. Next base: position 13,594,857 of record JAVTVX010000009.1, read on the forward strand.
GAAATTTTGGATTCTTCAATCAACCCTAGGTTCTGCCAATTTGATTTCTGTTAGTAAGGCTCAATAGAAATTCAAGAGATGATCAGCCACAAAATTATAACTTCTTAAAGTGAGAAGGTTAGCAGAACATGAGAGGACCATTAATATTGCTAATGCTGATTTCTCCATTTTTAGTGTGTAAAGATGCAATGTGTTGATCCCACTTGCAAGAATCTTTTTGCACATCTCTGTTCCAAGGTGAATCCCATAGGCTCTAACAGCTTCTTCATTATCTTTAATAGGCACCAAAGCAGAGGTAATCTCGGACGGTGTCTACAGCATGCATCCATAAGGTGCAGATTAGAATATCAGAATAAAAGGGTCTGCAATATCAATCAAATTAAGGAAACGAGGAAATTAATAGTTCAAACTTTTTTATAAGCAAAAGGAAATTTTTTTAGGATATCTGTTGATGATGACATATTCGTTTAACGAGTGCAGAAATGAGCATCAGCTAGACAGAACGTCGGCAACTACTTCAAATCTACCGGTAAAACATAAAGTACAAATGATAGGATAGCATACCTTTGTTTTGCAAAATCCGGTCATGCGCAAGAAGCCTTTGTAGTTATTGATGGGCACAATGCCGGGACTATAGGGCAAGTGATTCTAATTTGACTGACAATCATTAACAAACTTGAGGAAAATATTGGTATCATAGCACAATTGAGTAATGATGAGGCATCAACCTGCAAATTCCAGACCATCAAAGATCCAAGATCCAGAAAAGGAAGTCGTTGAAGAAAATTACTCTTGTGAATAACACTAGACTAGTCACATGGCGAGGTGTCACTCGCTCCCCCTCCCCTGACCTAAGTCACTTTTCAAGGTTAGTCCCACTCCCCTAGGTGGTACCGAAGCAAAGGGCTTTATGCCCTCCAATGAAGAAGGAAATTTATCTATTACAAAGGTATATTGGATATTAAAGAGAAGAAAAATATGCTTCGTCAGGGATGCTGTGATGTTCGGGTCGAATTAGATAGTATTAATATCCGAGTTCAGCTTGAGTGTGGGGTCAAACATGAGCTCGAGCTCGTTGAGTTTGCATTTTTCAAACTCAAACTTGAGTACGGTCAAGCTTAAAGTGTCGTTAGGTAGTGTTGTTGAATAGTTTTGATAATATATTTAAAAAAATATACTTATAAACGTAATTTCATATATAAAAATTATTTAAAAAAATATAATTATATATAAAAATTATTTTTTAAAAATAAAATTAATAGATTTGGAGTAATTCATTGAGTTTTCGGACTCGAGCTCGAGTTGAGATTTGACCGGGTAGCGTCACGGGTACCTGTGCACTACCCAGGTGCCAAAACAAGCCTAATCAGATTCAAATGCCAAAAAAATACTTTTCAGGAAAAAAAAGTAAAAAAAAAAAAAAAAAAAAAAAAAAAAAAAATTATAACTAACAGACATTTAGGCCTTTTTTTTTTTTTTTTTTGGTTTTGCTGAACAGTCATTCAATAAGGAACATAACCAAGGGAATCTGGCAGGTGTAGTGACATGGTACATCAGTTGTGATAGGAGCTTTCTTCAGTTTCAGGATTTCAATAAGATTTTTCCAAAGAAGTATCCACATAAAATATGCGTTACTACTACTACAACCAAAAAATGGGTGAACAGCTGTCGGGAAAAAAAAGGATGTGCCTCTGCAAAGGAGGAAGAGAGTAAGATTTTGCAGAACAAACAAAACAAGTACACCAGAGAGAGAGAAGCCTTTACCTGGATAACCCCGCTACAGTGATGCCAAAATAGTCGCCATTTTTGGCACTGATGCGCCTAACCTGGTCAAATAAAATGAGAAATTAGTAATAATCGGGATCATGTATTTGAAGATAGACTGCATTTTTACAACTTAATTAAGAATTTAGTCATAACCAATGGTGAAGCCAGGGGCTTGGCGCCCATTAAAAAAATTAAGGGATTTTTTTCTAAAAGAATTCAAGATGTGATTTCTGTTGGCCAATAAATTTAGTGCTGGCAATTACAAAGAAATCTTGCAGACCATGTCTTAATCAAGGACAAAAATTAGGTACATTTTATTTGTACAAATCACACAAAATAATAAGATTGTACAATTTGAATAAAAAGTTTTCATGTTGAAGCCGTGGCAATAAAATAAACTTGCATAATTGATCAAGAAATTACTCTTAATTTAAATTCAAGTCAAGAATTACCGTTTAGAAATTTTGTTGTTTAAAGTATTCTGAATAACTAAAACAACAATTATAAAATAACAAAAGAACAAGGTTTATTTCTCAACTTGTTTGAATGTGTTAAATCTTATTTTACAATCTGATATATTTAATTTTGCTAGTTTCCCAAGAAACTTTCTACAGAAAGTCTTCCTATTGCTTTATGTCATAACCCAAAAATACTCTTCTATCCACGTATCCCCTAAGACGAAAAATGTCACGTTCCGACCCTCAGATTAAGTATGCGACAACTGTCCCATCACCCCGGCATACGGGTAGACACTGCCCGTACACCAGGGTGACGCAACGGTTGTTGTGTGCTCAATCCGAGAGTCAGGACATGATAACTTTATTGATATTAGAGTTAGATTCGATTTTAAATGTTTTGAAATTCTAAATAGATTTTTCCAAAGGTTTATAAAGATTTTCAAAAATTTCTAAAATGTTGGGTATTTAAAATATCTTTCAATGGTTTTTCAAACCTTCCTATGGGTCATAGGATATTGACACACCTCTAAATATAGGTGTCTAGTGTCATTTTAGAGTAGTAAACTAAAAATAGCTTTTCTCTTGTAAATTATCATGCCTCCACGTAAAAGAACGAGAAATATAAATGAAATTTTTCCTCAAGAGTACGAGAATGAGTCGTCCTCACATATTCTACCGTCTCCGGTATCTACTTATCCGGTTCCTCTTACCAGGATTCCTCCACCGCCACTCAATGCTCTCCGACAATGGACTGAGTGGTAGAATGCATATGAAGTACATCTCCAAACACCACCTCAAGTATAAGTTCTACCACCATCTCCCAATTCAATAGTTCTACCAGTCCCTTTTACGGTGCTAGTAACACCTCCTACTTTGGTAGCTACACCGTCTACTCGACTACCCATTGAATTGTCTAAATTGTTGAAGGAAGTTAGACAACTTGGGTGCGAGATAGTCTCGGATTGTAACGATCTTTTGGTGGTCAAGAAATGGATGAAGAAGATACAAGAAACTATAACGGACATGAGAATTAATAATGAGATGAAGCTTATTATGGCCATGAAATTGCTAGACGATGATACTAGTACTTGGTTGGATGGTATAAAGGAAAGAGTAGCCATACCCCTTACTTGGAGCGAATTCCTTAGAGAATTTGATGAGAAGATAGCAGCCTTCGAGGAGTATAAGTGCTTCAAACTCAATGATGGCTTGAATCTAAACATTCGAGAGAGGATGTTAGTTACGGATAATCACACATACCGAAATGTACTGCAATTGGCCTTAAGGACTGAGCAAATGGTACTTGAAAGAAGCAAAGTTAGGGAGTATCATGGAAAGAAAAAGAGATCCGGCGGGTTCATACCGGGCCAAAGCTCCAAGAAGAGCAAGGTGCCAGCTTTTATTGTGGTGGTTCTTTCTCGAGATCAATTGCCACTCTTCAAAACCAATTGTTTATCGAACCAAATGCTCTTAGCGCTAGTGCTGGATCAAAAGAAAGCAAAACGAATCTTTGCACAAATTGCAAGGGATATCACTTGGGTCCATGTAAGGGATCCAAAACAGGAAAAAGGCTCACTTTAGGCACTCTTGCCCCGAGTTAAATGCGGAAAAGCTAGGGAATCGGCAAAATTGGAGTCCTTCTAATGGCTCTAAAGGTAGCCCGAGTACTATTTTAACACGTCACACTAGCGCCACTTCAAGAATAGAGACGGGAAGCAACACTGTAGCCAACTTTACTCAACGTCCCCAACCAAGGGTTCGGGCAAGAATTTATGTCATGACAGATGAAGAGGTTCAAGTCAATCCAGACGTGGTCACCAGTGAAACCCTTTGAAAAATTGATTTTGATAATTTAGAAATGCAATATATGTGATACGTGGTTATGATTTGAAGTATATTGATAATATAATATTCATAGAATTAGATACTTTTATATGATTTAAATGGGCTTAAGACACAAACATAAAAATTATAGTTTTATGTTTAGTTTTTAAGTGAAAATTGGAATTTTCACGATACGAGAAGTATAAATCAAGATTCGGTCATTTTTTTATGACATGATGTGTTAGAAAATTTATTGAAAAGCAAGGAATTATAACATATTGAGAAGAACTAATTTGTTCTAATGTTTGTATATTATTTAATGATTAATTTATGATCAATATCTTAGACTAAGGCATTCGGAATCAGAGGAGAGGTTGGATTTTGTTTGATTTGGAATTTATGAGTGATTACCCTCCCAAAATATGCGTAGACGAATTGTTGTACTTTTAAATAAGAAAAATGATTTTTAAAATTCTTTTATAAATAATTTTAAATAATTTATATGATTTTGTATCATATTTATGATTGTGAGATGTCCCGAAATAAGAATTTGAAATATATATATGCATCCATTTTATTTATGAATGGAATATATGCTATAAATTATTGGATATTTTATTTACGAATGTTGTGAAATTGGTTAGTATCCTTTTCATGAAACATGACATATCAAATGAAATTGGAATGTTTGTGAAATATTGGTATATGCGTGATAAATGGTTATAGTCATTCTCTCTATTGAGTGACCCGACAGACTGCCCTGGTTAGGATTATTAGCAAAGCATGGTAGATGCACCCTTCTGTGCTTCATTATACTATCCGGTTATACCACCGGTGAGGTACAAGTCAATGCCAAGGAATATGGATGCAGTGTTGCGAATCAAATGAGTTGAAAACCTCTTTGCGGGTTTCCACCGGTGTTCGGCCAAATTTTGGGTAGAAATAATTTATTTAAGGAGACCCATGATCTTTGAAAAATATGAAAATTGTGGGTGCGTTCTTTTCAATTACCATGATTGTTGGAATTATATTATTTGATTAAATTGTTTGAAATTTATGATTTTGATACTCTCACACTCATCCCTCGTTTATTGTCACAACTACGCTATTGCACTCTACTCACTAAATATTTTTATACTCACTCTTCTTATTTTCATGTTTTATAGGAATCTTGAATTTGGAGTACTAGCTGACCCTCGTGCCGGATTATTGTTGAATCCTAGTTTTGTGAAGATTCCTATTGCCGGTAATAACACTTGCTTTGGATGAGATTTTTTTTTAGGAAATTAGTTGGACCCATATAGAGAGTATTCTTTTGATTTGTAATTAAAATTTCACCTAGTCACCCCATTCGAATTTCTAAACTTTAAACTGTACTTGAATTATTTATATTTTACATTATCGGATTTTCTTTTGAAATTGTGAATTTTTATTGGATTTAGAAATAGTCAGATTGATCATATACATGCCTTTGAGATAGAGATGAACCGAGTGGATCTTTTGGATATTGTTGTATTGTTTTGAAAATAAGATGAATACCGATAAATGTCTTGCATTGTCTCGATGTACGGGCAGGGCTTACCCATATATCGGGGTAACGTAACAATTGTCGTGCGCTCAATCTGAAGGCTGGGGCATGACAAAAAATTCTGACATCACCATTGGCCACTACAATTAAAATGGGGCATTTTGAGAATCAATTGAACAATCTCTTGGACCTAAAATGAGAATCATACCTACTAGTTCGATTGTGCGCGCCTGCTTAGATTAGTGGATATCTCACAATGGGACAGGGCAGAGAAGCAGTAGGCAAATTATAGAGAATCGGTAGCCAAAAAAACAAACAAGTGGCATGCATCTTGATTCAAAAAGTAATGTAGGATCAAGGAGGACTAAGATAGATCTGGGTGAAGGGTATAGACTTACCAGGTCGAGAGCGCAGGCGAAACCACCTTTGATCTGGACAAACTTGTCCTAGCCATGAGGAGGGTCACCGCGAAGTGCGAGAACAATTTGGATGCCATTAGACTTGATGGTGTCGAGGGCATGGTCTATCTTCTCGACACGCATGTTGGCGCAGGTGAGGTGTATCATGGTCTCGATGTAGATCATGTTCTAGATCTTGTTGGCAATGTCTGGTGTCAGATCTGATATGGAACCCCTGGCACCCCAGGTGATGTCACAGAAGGAAGGGTTGTGCGCCACCATCCGATCCATCCTCTCGAACAGGTTGTCCACTCCATCCTCTGTCTTGGGTAGGAACAAATCAAAGGAGAACACCACTCTCCCTTCCTTCGCTAATGTCTCTCTGATCTTCTCTATCACCTTCATTTTCACTCTAAATCTAGATCACAAACACTACATAGAACAGAACCCCACGTTGGCTATCGGTGACAATCGGTTGGCTATTGATGAAATCTTGGATGTTTTAAGCTCCCTGTGACGTTGCAATTCGCAATTTGATCAAGAGGGCCACATACTCAGCCTGGTTGTTACTCGCTTGAAAATCAAACAGAGTGCATACTCGGCCTTAAAATCGTTCAGACCCCAAAAGTATGCCCCAACCCTCGAGTAGAGTAGGCAACGACCACTATATTATCTCGGCATACAGACCGAATCTCTCCGTATACCGTGACAATGCAAGGCATTCCAACTATTCAAACCTATTTTCAAAACTATTTAAAATAATACAAAGGACCAACTCGATCCATCCAATCTCAATAACATACACGAGGCCAACCCGGCCATTTCAATTCCAATGCATGCTCTAAACCAATATAGTCAACAAATAAATTTTCAAAAAAAAAAAATTCAAAATTCACAATAAAAGTACAAATGTCCTATATAAACAAAAATAAGTTCGCGGAAGTAAATTTAACATCATTTACAAGGTTCCAAGTAGTCTAAGAGTAGATTCCACTAATACTTGCCCACAAAAAGAAAATAAGGCAAGTATCAATCGAATCCAAACTAAATAAAAGTATAAAATTCTCCTTCCATGGATTTTATTACATTAATCTCAAAAATAGAAACTACACTATCAATACCTATCAAGGATCAGCAAAAACACTTCTCTAATCATTTCAAACAAAGTCTTCCATCTAAACTTCCTCTGAAAAATGTGATAGCGAGGGGTGAGTATTTAAAATACCCAATGAGTGGAGTACAATAGTATGCAACGCATAAAAAAGGAGTGAAAATGGTTATGCCAAACAATCATATACAAAGTGCATTGCCATAAATAAAAACATTGGTATAAAATAGTTTATTTCAAACCACCATGACTCATTGAACAAAACAACAATTTATATTTATTTTTCACAATTTTAGAATATGTTGAAATCATTATCCTACCAATGGCCGTTGATAGGATCCTCTAAGGGGTTTCTCACTATTTTCTAAAAATCCCTTTCATCTTGGCGTTGGCCTCAAGCTCCGTAGGGTGCATTCACATTATCACGATGGCTTGAGAAGACTCTCCAACCCACCTACCACCAAGCCAAGTTTAATAGCCTTGATCACGCCGCCCCAATGGCCCGGTCCATGGCAAGACTTAGACTATAGTCATTTTAGTACCATGTTACCAAATTCAGTTTATAATTCAATTCATACTCAAATTTCAATGTAAAGCAACAATACAGATTTCACATGAATATTCAATTGTAACACGATACAAATAATTCAATAATTTAGTACAAGAGTCATGGATTGATTCAAATTTCATTTGAGACACACCATATTCACAAAATATTATAAATTTAGTACAAACTCATTTCAAAATTCAATTTATGAAATATAGTTGAAATTAGTTTACTCATTTATATGAGACATAATTGTCCACTCACCTCAGAAGGGTATTCACTTCCTATATATTATCAGCTCTAAAGAAATCTTCTTTCAAGCTCCAATGGGTTGTTCTAAACCAACGATAACAATTTTCGGATCATTTCTCCTTAAATTCAAAAGTTTACAAATTTTTTCTAATTTTATTTAAACCCTAATTTCGAATATTTTCTTGTTCTTGTTCTCATTTTATTAATTTGTCATCATTTGCATCATTATAAAATCCATGTTAACAACTAACTCAACATCATACAAAAAAATTGTTTTTCATCTTGCACCTTGGAGGTAGCAAACAAAAGGCCCAAAAGGGTTGTGCTCTAATCTTAGAGGTAAATAAAATAAAATTCATTGATGGGTCAAAGAGTTAATGGATACTGAGGCCATGTGTAAGCACGGCAAAAATATAATCACTTCAGTAAGAGCCCAACGAAAAGACTAGAACATGACAAGAACAATATATCAGTGAACATGATGATAATTACACAAAATGGTGGCACTTTAAGCTGCTCAAAGATACCAAGCGGGGGATTCCGGCACATATATCCCTACGCTTGTACAAACATGGGGTTTAGTCAAAACCTGCCAAAAAATGAAGCACCAAATATCTAATGCAAAAATCAAATACCCAAGAAAGCAAGTCAATAATAAAAGATTGTGTTGTCGATTGCAGATAAACGATCTCATAAATTGCAGAAAGCACGCAAACATTTTTCAAAACTAAGTCCTGATTTTTCGAGTTCCAAATTTTGCCCAAAGTGTCGATCTGACAAAACCCTAATTAAGTGATACACAGGCAATTCGAGTATGGTTCGATGCATTCAAAGCTGATTAAAGAGAGAGAGAATACTCATAGATCCCTGCTGCCCAGAGATGGTCGTGATGCTCAGTTTGTGGTTGTGCAATAGGCAAAGGAATGACAGAATGAGATGGAAGGAAGAGAAGGAGAAAGAGAGATGGAGTGAAGGTGGGAGAGAGAGAAGCTGAAGGAGAGGGAGAGAGTGAGAGACGAGAGAGAAAAATGAGAGAAAAGGGTTTTGGGTAATGAGATTGGGAAAGTGGAGAGGGGACAGGAAAGAAGATGGAGAAAGTGAAATGGGGAGGGAGAGAGAAAGACGAACAGAGATAATGGGAGGGAGAAAATGGGTCTCGGATGAATAGGAAGGGAAATTGGGAAAGTTAAATGTTAACCTTTTTTTTTTTACTTTCTCTCTTATTTCTTGGTGCTGCAACAATTAATCCCCTAAAAAGAAATTTCGTTCTCGAAATTTAAAAGAAAATTTATACATCAAACAGTTAAGGGTGTTGTTTTCGTTTCAAATCTTCAGTCTGCTCTTCTACTTGGTTGTTTCTCCACAATACTTTTACCATTGGGATTTTCTTATTCCTTGATTGTTTGAATTGTCGATCTATGATTTGTACTGGCTGTACCTTGAAACTCAAGTCTTGATTTAAGTCTACCGGAGGAGTTTCTAACACATGTGAGGGATCCGATAAGTATTTCCTCAACATTGAAACATGAAAAAAATCATGGATTCTTTATAACTCCGGTGGCAATTCAAGCTAGTTAGCTACATTTCCAATTCTTTCGAGGATCTTGAAGGGGCTAATATAACGAGGATTCAATTTTTCCCGTTTCTGAAATCGGATTATACCCTTCCAAGGAGATACCTTCAAAAATACCATATTTCCAACTTCAAATTCCAAGGGTCTCCTCCTCTTGTCGGCATAGCTCTTTTGTCGATCTTGAACTACCTTCATTCTTTCTCGAATTATTCTTACCTTTTCCTTAGTGGCTTCAATCAACTCTACACCTTCAATTTTCCTCTCACTAACGTCGTCCCAACATAACGGAGTTTGGCAATTCCTTCCGTAAAGAGCTTTGTAGTGAGGCATCCCAATACTAACTTGATTGTTGTTGTTATAGGCAAAGTAAACTAATGGGAGATACTTGTCCCAACTCCCTTGGAAGTCCATAACACATGCCCTCAACATGTCTTCCAACATCTGGATTGTACACTCTAACTGTCCATCCGTCTGTGGATGAAATGCAGAGCTGAATTTTAACTTAGTGCCCAAGGCCTCTTGTAACTTAGGCCAAAATTTGGATGTGAATCGAGGATCACGATCCGATATAAATGATACCGGAATCCCGTGGAGTCGGATAATCTTATCGTGATACAATTTAGCTAACCTCTCCAAAGAGTAAGTGTTCTGGATTGGGAGAAAATGTACTGATTTAGTGAGCTGATCAACAATCACCCATATAGTATCGTGTTGGCTCGGCGTACATGGCAGTCCCACCATGAAATCTATGGTAATATGCTCCAATTTCCATTCGGGTATAGGCAATGGTTGAAGCATTCTGGCCGGCTTCTGATGTTTGGGTTACAAATTCAGCTATTTCCCGCTTTAACCCCGACCACCAATATGTTTCCTTAATGGTCCTTTAAATTTTTTTACTCCCGAGATGCATAGCATAAGTTGAAGAGTCTGCTTCTTAAAGTATAGCCTTTTGAAGCTCATCATTCTTGGCAACACAAATCCAGGTTCCCATATACCACCATGTCATACCGGATATGGAAGTCAACACCTTCACCCTTGTGAATCTTTTCCATGATACTCTTTTGCTCTTCATCTGTTGATTGGAGCTCTCATATACGATCCGCTAAGGTTGGTCGTACTTTGAATCTAGCTAAAAGTACACCATTGTCATCACTGGCCAACTCGACTCCTAATGTACGAAGTCCTAATAGACATGAGAGATATGAACCACTATAGGAAAAATGGGTATTAGCGATGAAAAAATCTGTTGGTGATACTCAATATTCCATTGGTGAAAACTATCACCGACGGTTCAAATCCGTCGTAGAGGAGGTCGCTGATCATCGACCTCCTAAATAAGTAACGACGGATATGTGATCCGTCGGTATATTTTCTGACAGATTACCAATGGAAATTAATCCGTCGGTAATTTTCCATCAGTGAAATTGGAAGTTCACCGATGGAATGCTATAGGAATAGCGACGGAATTTTGAAATTAAGATAAGGATCCATTGGTAATCCGTCGATAAATTTATCTATTTTACCGACAGCTCACCGACGGATTTCATTCTGCCCTCACTAATTCCTATGGAAATCCGTCGGTAATGCTTTGTCCACTAGAATGAGAATCCGATGGGTAACCGACGGATTTGTTTGTGACCAGTATATTTCCCTCGAAAATCTGTCAATAATTTTTTTTCCCCCAAATGTCCAGAATACATTTTTTGGCTAATCCGGAACCCAATACCTATATACCTATGACATATAATTCCAAGCATCTGATCCAATCAATATATAAAGCTATGAAAAATACTAGGGTCATCACCATTTCAACAAAGGAATAAAATTGCCCAAATTGGTGCAACATCATACTTAAAAATTCATTTGTACAACACACAATGTAGACGAACACAAATACATCAAATAGCTCAAAAAGATGTACTACAATCTGTAACGATAAACACCATAGTCATGAAATAAATGAAAAAAAATTCATCAATCTCATATACAAGGGAGATTAGAGTCTAGTGGCTGTGTGCTATCAAGGTCAGGTAGTGTAGGTGATATACTTATTTGTCCAAGAATTTTACAAATTTGTGCTCTCATTTCCTGCCTCACTTGACATTGGACTTCCTGTAGCATTCTATTGCTCATTTCCTCCCTCATTTGAGATTGCACTTCTTGTAGCATATGATGTCTCATATCCTGCATCATTTGATCAACCTCTTCCTTAGTGTACATCTGACTTGAAGGCACGCATGGAGATTCTGGTTTGCTTGTCATCAACGCCCTCCCCAAAACCATAAAGACATCCCTTCATCGAACCCCCAGTAACCTCACACCACGATCCCGCATCATAGTCTGGTTGTGACACCCCATCTGAGCCATATTTCTCGTCAAGAAGTAGTTTATACTTACCCTACATTAAACATAGCTAATTACGCTTGTCAATTTAATCATATGAATATATTATGTAAAGTAGATGTAATAATGTTTTTTTCTTACACTAATTGATTCTGATTTCTTGTCTACAAGCTGGCCTTTTCCTATTTCACGCCTATGCATTCAATTGAAGAGGTCGATATGTGAAACTGATTGGTTGCTTTCTTCTAACTGAAATAAGGAAAAAATATAATCATAAAATTATTTGAAAAAAATATAATCATAAAATTATTTGAAAAAAATATAATCATAAAATTATTTGAACAGTTTAGGAGTAGAAAAATATGTTTGAACAAAATTTGGAGATAAAAAATAATATATACAAACCATCCTTTTCATGTGTGTCACAAAGGGGATTGAACCAAAAGTATGCTTCGTAATTTCTCCATCCTTTTATGTGTTCCGGTTTTGCTTCACCGCGTTTAACTGACGCTGCCATTTTTTAGTACCCCAATGTTTATCGATTTATTCGTTCCAAGTATCAGATGTCAAAAATTAAGGGGGTTGCCTTTCGTTTAAGTGATGTTTGCAGCTCTAACGGCCTGCATTGCTTGCTTCCGAGCTGCTCCAAGCATATTTTCATACCTCCTTGCACAGGAAGCTTTCCATGCTTGATAAATCAATAATGATTCGCTATCTCGCCATGTGAATTTATGCTAGAAATAGTGAAATGTGATTGAGCAAGTTAATTTGATGCAATAACTAAGAACAAATTCCTAAAAAATACAACAACCCACCACGGAATAAAACATAATAAAAGGGATCATTGGCAAATCAAAAGAGCTATCTATGTGTGCTTGTTCGAGGCTAGCTGCTTGAGTACCTGGGGGTGGTCCAGGCGGACTGCATCAGCAGCCACAACTGTAGTACATGAGCGGCCAACCGACGTCTTTAAACACAATGGGGCTATATAAACAAGCTTGAAGTAATTATTTGCTTTAAAAAGAAATAAATACATATCATGACATTGATCATTTTGTAGAATCGTTATTATATGCTCATTTTGGAACATGGTGAATTGCATCCATGGAGTTAAAGCAATTTTTAAAAGGCCATCAAGAAAGTGAAGCTATCACAAACATAAACTGGAAATGGATGTGAGTGAAAGAATGAGATATGACAGTAGTAGCTGGTGGGCTAGCTAGTACGCGAGGTTTAGTGTTGGCTATTCATGCACCCTTTAGACCAATAGTATGGACAGTATTAGTTTCCAACCTCTGCATAATGTGATGTTGAAGTTGATGTTCATGACTTGAATTGAGCATGACAATCCAATTACATGCAGGTTTACTTTCTGAATGTGGGAGTCCAATGATTAGGGCAGTATTTCTCTGCTTTCAAGTATTCTGAGGCAAAAAAGGTTTCACTTTTTTCTTCATGTTATTATAGGTTATGTGCAGAAGATAACAACCCGAAAAGCATTGAAGTGATGGAGGATTTGGATAATGGAAAATTTTAGCAAAATCAACACATTTCTTCTGAGGATACTTAAAAACTTGCGGTACAACCTTCTGCACCAAGATGTATAATCAGTTTAAAGATCTGCAACTGAAGCAGCAGTTGCAAAAGGAAATCCAATCCCAAGGTATAGCACAACAGTAAAGAGATTTTACTAAATGCTAAAGGATGTTGGCACAAAGTTTTAATCTGACTGAAAGGGTCAGTTAGCGGACAAAGTACAAAATACCGGATGATTATATGTCAAATGTAGAGCATCACACCAAAGAATATGGTCCATATTCTTCCAAGTCCTTAACCTCTGATGCTTAATCAAGCATTTCAAGGGCATTAATCTTTCTTGACACGTACTTGCTACTAATAATAGGCAGTTTCATGCAGGTGCCTTTATTTCTTAGTTGGATGAATCAACAATAACTGTGAACTTCAACAATCAGATAATTAGCTTGATTATTAGAGAAAGAATGAGATTGGCAATAGTCCCCCTAAAGTAGCATAAATGGTTTCATAAGGTAAGGTTGGAAAGAATCCATGACCACTCATTATAAGGATTAAAGAAAGCCTCATTGTATGAATATAGGTGCTTCTTAAATGATTAAAGAAAGACTAATGCACACAATGCTGGATGCATACGGCAGGGTCAAGCAATAGTCTCTTAAAGGTCGCAACATGTATGAATAAACATAAAGTTTCTCAAATATATACTGACCTAAAACTTCTCCCAAAGTCCATCTTTTGTCTCCTATGGGACCATCTGCCAAGTAGGCCATCCCCCAATGAGATGTCCCTTAATATTCTCAGTTATAGAACAGACCACCTTAGGATCAAGAAAGCTATTTTCAAATAAAATAATGAAAGTTAACTTACAAAATGCAATAAGAATATGAATTGGAAATTCAAGTGTGAATTGACTTACATATGATTAGCCAGCTCGATAAATACTCGACCATCTAGATTATCAGGCACATCGGTGCCACAGTTTGGGCCTCTACCTGAAGCAGAAGAAAACCCCATAATACCATCATCTTCAACATCGGTAGCTTGAGGGACAACAATGGTCATTGGGAAATCCCTTATCTTTGTAAACCCTCGACCACTCTCATTGCTTCTCCTAGAGCTTCCCCTAGAGGTAGATCTCTGTCTCGTACCATTTTCATATACCTGAAATTTATTACTTAATACATATCTAATAAGAAAACGTAAAGATGTCCAAATTTGAATTTGTTAACACCATTACAATAAGCCAAACCAAAAACCAATAAAAAATGAAAAGATAGAGTGACATGTCATGATTCGAATATCATCATTCACCAGCATGTATAGAGTCACATGTCAGGATACATCAAAAAGAAAAGATGCCACAAAACCAAAGACATTAGTATGCAATACATTTGAAATCAGAAAAAAACATAAGTAAACTAAATTTGTTTACAGTGACATGTCATCATTCACCACTTTCAACATCAACTTCCACAATGTGTTATGTTTCTGAAGAATCTTCCTCTTCCTCTTCCTCTTCCTCTTCCTCTTCTTCTTCTTCATCTTCTTCCTCTTCTTCTTCAACATCAAGTGACAAATTCAATATGTTATGTTGTTCTTCCATTATATCATTTGGATTTACCTCCTCCATATCATGACCAATAAGAATTGTTGGATCATCAAGTTCAGTTGTCGGCTTTACAAGGAAAGGAATTGATGGTTCATCTTCTTGGTAAAAAATTTCATCTACCATCAGAAGTATAACACCATCATTAGCTGATTCTCGAGCCTTTGTTTTACATACAACCCACCAATCATTTCTCTCTCTTTTCCTACAAAGGTATGGTGTATAGTACACTTGTTGTGCTTGTATTACCAAAACAAAAGACTCATTTGAATGCAATCTTGATTTATTATTAACTTCAACAATTCCGTAACGAGGGTGCACCCGTACTCCTCTCTTAGTATCATACCCAATGCACTTAAATAAGACCACATTGTTATCAAATCCAAAGTACTCCAACTCAATGATATCAATCAACATCACATAGAAATCACGTTCGAAATCAATGTAACAACTCATTTTCACACATACACCGCTATTCATTGTTGATCTATCATGTCCACACTTGTGTGTGTGAAACTTGAAACCTATCCATTGAAACATTTCACTACACGTGATGGCCTTGTGTTATGTCCCTTACATTTTTACTTACTGAATTTCTCTCATCAGAGACATATTTAAAAATATTAACAAATATAACCTAGTTAGCTATAACATTGATATACATATATATTAGAAATTAGTCAATAATAGTAAAGTCAATGTTGTACTTACAAATCTCCTCAACCAACTGTCAAATTCTTGTTCACGTTTTCTCTCTAGTTCCTCTTCAGTAATATTTGAAATATGTTGCCTAACAATAGTATCATGTATCTTTTTGAAAGAAACGATATAAGATTCCATGACCTTTTGCCTTGCAATGGATGTGAAACGTAAAAGGTTATGAAAATACATACTGTATAAACTCATTAAGCTCGATACAATTCAACAAAACATATATTACTGCAACTTGTATTCTTCTTCAGTTAGAAATCTCCGAACACTTCCCCCAAGTGGTCTACCTGAGAGAGAAAATATAGATAATCTCCCCAGCGATTGAGCAGCTCCCCCATCATCATTTCGAGAAACTCAGTTCAACCTTGTCTCAACATGGGGTTCAAAATAAAATGAGCAAAATGTTGAAATCTCCTCCATTATATAGTCCTCACAAATTGAACTTTGAATGCGTGCTCAGTTTCGTCCATTCTTTTTCAATCGAAGCATACACCTAAAAAACAAAATTCACTAAAATTAGAATATGATTCTATAATGTCAATTTGAGATAAGGCAAAACAAAACCTCTCAAATGGATACATCCTCTATATTGAATAGGTCCTCCGACCTTCGCTTCGTAAGCCAAGTGAATTGGCAAGTGCTCCATACTATCAAAGAATGATGGCGGGAATATTTTCTCAAGTTTGCATAACGTCTCAACCATATTTCTATCTAACAACTCCATATGCGTCATACACAACTCAGTCGCACATAAGTCTCTGAAGAAATGATTGAGTTCGGTAAGAGAATCCCAAACAGCATTAGGCAGAAAGTCGCGAATTGCAATAGGGATCAATCTCTGTATAAATATGTGACAATCATGACTCCTCATCCCATAAAAATTGCATTTGTCTATACTCACACATCAAGCCAAATTCGAAGTATATCCATCAGGGAATTTCAAATTTTTTATCCACTGACAAATCTCCAACACTTGATTTTTATTTAATATGTACGAAGCTTGAAGCTTCCAAGTCCTCCCATTAATAACTTTCAATTCTAAATCAAGGCGTCTGCAATACAACCCCAAATCAAGTCTCCCCTTAATGCTATCCTTTGTTTTTCCTTTAACATCCATAACCGCGTTAAAAATATTATCAAACACATTTTTCTCGATATGCATCACATCCAAATTATGTCGAATAAGAAGTGTTCTCCAATAGGGCAACTCCCAGAATATATTTCTTTTTATCCAGTTGTGATTGATTCCAAAACCTTGAATAATCTGTTTCTCAGATATAGTACCAAACAAAATATCAGGTAAATAAGACACTCGATAAAACATCTCTTCACTGGATAGTCGAGGAGCAGGCTCATCCATCTCCATATTTCCTTTTCGAAATTTATCTCTTTGCTTCCAATATTAATGATTAATAGGAAAAAATTGACGATGGCAATCAAAATATGAAGTCTTTTGACTATTACTGAGATAAAATGACTTTGTAAACTCCATGCAATATGAGCATGCTAACTTCCCATGAGTACTCCATCCTGACAACATCACATAAGCCGAAAAGTTACTGATTGTCCATAGAAGTGCTGCCCTTATCTGAAAGTTTTGCTTCCTTGAAATATCATACGTGTTAACCCCTTCAAACCATAAAACTTTCAATTCTTCAATTAAAGGTCTCAAGAATACATTGATATGTTTATTTGGATTTTTTGGCCCCGGGATAATGAGACTTAGAAAAATGAATGGCCGCTTCATACACATCGAGGGGCGGCAAATTGTACACAGTGGTAAATACTGGCCAGTAAGAGTAAGGAATGTTTGACTGACCAAAAGGATTAAATCCATCAGTGCATAACTCTAAATGCACATTTCGACATTCAGAGGCGAAGGATGGATGAACACAATCAAGTTTCACTATAGGCCGGGTGAATAACTAGATCATCATCAGTATGTTGATTTCTAAAATGCCAAGTCATGTGCTTTGATGTTGCTCTTGACATGTAAAGCCTTTGAAGTCTTGGTGTTAAAGGCTGGTATCGTAATACCTTGTTTGGTACCTGACTCCGTCTTTGACGACCAACTGTTTTTGGCTTATATCGAGGATGACCATATACCACACAATCGGTCCTAGTAATCGACTTATAAATCAGAGCAAATCCTTTGAAAAGTGAATTTAGTCAAATTCACTTGCACCAAAAAAAAAAAAGAAAAAGAAAAATGGTGTTTCTTCTTTTTTATTAGGCTAGTTAGGAGGGACACTAAGCCATGATTGCATATTGTCAGACTCAACCCCAAGTTAGTATTCATTTAGATGGGGCATACATAACTAACAATATTAGAATAAGCCAAACAAAAAATCAAAAGAAAAAAAAACACTCAATATCTCAAGCAAAACAGCAAACAGAACACATACATCCATAAACATATATTTTATCTGTTTGAAAATTTTAAAATTACCTCCGATAAAGCAAATGAATAAAAAAGCTACCACTCTCGGCAAATAAACCTGCAAAGAAAATCCAACGGAAAAAATCAAATAAAATGCAAAGTAGAGACATTTTCTAGACATTTTACAACGATGAAAATCCAATAAGATCAAAGAAACAAAATGCTAATCAAAATCATTAATATCCAAAGCTCAAATTCAAAGAAAAAGAAATACTTTCTGGCCGAGTCGTTCCCTTTTTTCTGAATGAAATACAATCAACAACACAAATTTATACCATCAGCAACACAAATTTCTTAACATTTTACAGTAATGAAATGTTGGAGGGGAGAAATTACACTAGTAGCACAATGTTGTAGAAAACACATTAATTCTGGTTTGGGGAAAAAGTAAAGATGAAATTTAGGTTTTTGTGTATTCAATCAAGTACTTGCACAATTCATTCGAAAAAAAGAAGAAACAAAATCGATTTTATTTAGGAAACAAATGAAATACCAGAGGAGCAAAAACCTGAAGCTTACGTTATAGATTAATGCAAATTGCAAAATCACTCGAGAAATATTGAAGACATTTCTCACAGATTCAGAAAGAACACACTTCAAAGCAAAGACGGATAAAATGGGGGAAGCAAATTTAGTAGACATTGTTACAATCAAAACATACATAGGGAGGGGAAGGACAATACACCCTTTGCACATGGAAACCCTAATGTAGCATTCACAAACACCGAGAAACAGAGTCAAACTGTGAGACAAACCTGACGACAGCCTACAGCGACGCCGACGGTGACGCTGAGGCTCAGGATGACCAATGCCGTAGCTCTACGAAGAATCTCCTGACCACAGACGACGACAGTTGAGAGAGGGACATAACACACACGAATGAAATGGGGACAATCTACCCAAGTTACTAGCCCTAATTATTTTTACCGATGGATCAAATATCTGACGGAAATTTATCCAGCGGTAATTTTATCACGAAATCCCATGGAAATCCGTCGCAGATTCTGAGCTACGAGGCCAGATGGCAATCCCTCGGAAATCCATCGGTATTAATTTCCGATGCTATTTGTCCGTCGCTGAAGCCCAACTTTCTAGTAGTGAACTCCTAGAGGGTGAAGAAGAAGATGTGGACTTGCAGCTTAAGGCGTCTGCAACAACATTTTCCTTACCCGGGTGAAAATCAATCACTAAATCATAGTCTTTAATCAACTCGGACAACCTTTTTTGTCTCAAATTGAATTCCTTTTAAGTGAGCAAGTACTTGAGACTCTTGTGGTCAGTGAAGATTCTGCAGGTAGCTCAATACAAGTAATATCACCAAATCTTTAGGGCAAAGACAATGGCAGCAAATTCTAGATCATGGATGGGTTAATTCAATTTGTGCTTCTTCAATTGTCGAGAAGCATAGGCGATCACTTTATCGCCTTGCATCAAAACACATCCCAGCCCTTGTTTACTGTAGTCACTATAGACCACATAGTCGCCACTGCTAGTGGGAAGAGCAAGTATAGGAGTGGAAGTAAGTCTCCTCTTGAGTTCCTGGAAACTCTTCCCACACTTATCATTCTATTCAAATTTAACTCCTTTCCGAATCAAACTAGACAATGGAGCTGCAATTATAAAAATCCCTCTATAAATCTTTGATAATATCCTACCAATCCAAGGAAACTTCTTACCTTGGTAACATTCTTGGGCTGTTCCCATCTCATAATTGCCTCTACCGTTTTCGTGTCAACAAATATTCCCTCTCCGGATACAATGTACCCTAAGTAGCCAATCTTAGCCAAAACTCGCACTTGGAGAACTTGGCATATAGTTGCTTCTCTCGAAAAGTTTGCAGCACAATATGGAGATGTTCTGAGTGTTCCTCATAGTTCTTGGAATACACTAAGATGTCGTCAATAAAAACAATGACGAACTTGTCGAGATAGTGGTAGAAGATTCGGTTCATAAGGTCCATGAAAGTTAAAAGAGCATTTGTCAAACCAAAAGACATTACAAAAACTCATAATGACCATACCACGTCCTAAGCGCAGTCTTGTGGACATTATCATCTTTTATCCACAATTGGTGATAGCTCGATCTCAAATCAATTTTCAAAAATACACCAACACCTTGGAGTTGATCAAACAAGTCATCAATTCTCGGCAACGGGTACTTATTCTTGATGGTCACTTTATTCAACTTCTAGTAGTCTATACACAGTCTGAGGGTATCATCTTTCTTCTTCACGAATATTACCGAAGCACCCCAAGGTGAGGTACTCAGCCTGATGAACCCCTTGTCCAACAATTCTTGAAGTTGGACTTTCAATTCTTTCAATTCCGTAGATACCATCCGATATAGAAGAATTAAAATAGGTGCTGTTCTAGAAGTCAAGTCGATTGCGAAGTCAAACTCCCGAACCGGAGGTAAACTGGACAATTCAACCGGGAAGACATCTAAAAATTCATTCACCACTGGAACATTCATCAATTCCAAAATTTGTATAGTGGTGTTGATGATGTGGGCTACGTAAGCCTCACAGCCCTTATGCACCAATTTTCGTGCCTCTAATGCTAAGATTACACATCTCGGTAAGACCTGCCATTCGGCAGTGAACATAAGTGGAGGACATCCGGGTTTATGGAATTCCACCTCCTTGGTGAAGCAATTCATTGAATCTCATGAAGGTGTAACCAATCCATACCTAATATGCATCAAAATCCCTTATTTCCAATGGAATCAAATCCGCCTCGAGAATCTCATATTATACTACCACTTCGCATGCCTTGTACACGGAATTCCTTTTTAACTGTTCCCCAACGGAATGATAACCAATAACTCCCCTTCAAATGGGGTCAAAGGTCTATTCGAGTGTTTAGCGAATTTTGTGCTTACAAAAAAATTATTTGATCTTGAATCAATTAAAACCCGGGTATCAACCCCAAAAATTCTTATCATACCTATATATATAAGGGATAAAATTAATTCTCGATTTAAATCAAATTCAATTCAAAATTTAAGTTCTCAATGCCAACAAAACTATCATTAATCATCGAGGTAACTCCCAATCACTTAATATCATGCATTATCTCTAATATACCTCAAATTCATAATCATGCGATCATGATCTCATAATATTTATATTCAAATTCTAAGTCATCAAGTTCAAGTTCTAAGAAATTTACATGTGGCTATATCTGAGTTGTTCTGTGCCTCCTCGTTAATCATTGCAAATATCCTTGTTTAAGCTCTTTCCTGTGGACGCTGGTTTGGAGCTGCTACTGTGTTGCTCCCCGTCCGTGGTGTAACATTAGGAGGTGTGGTGGAAACATTGGTTTGGTTGCCCATAGATCTACTAGGGTGCTCTCGACTTGTCTGACTTCCCCGCTGCAACTTTGGACAAATATTGTGAAAACAACCCTCCTTTCCACAGTGATAGCACCTCTTGGGAGCTTGACATACCCCAAAATGGAACTTTCCACAGTTCCTACACTTGTTCTTCCTATTCCTCGTCGATTTGCTTCTTGCGGATGCAGTAGGAGTAGGGTTCTCAAAATGAGACGTGCGTTGGCCTTGAGGAATGCTAATGGATCCAGTAACAGGAGCTCCACCATAGGAGTCTGCGCTCCTACTCTGCTTTGAACCTGGGCCCGATGCATATTTAGACCTCCTTTTCTTTTTCTGTCCCTCTCTTGTCCTTCCCCTTTCTTCCACTATTTTCTCGGCCCTTAAGGCCAATTCCAATACATCCTTGTAGGTATGGGTTGATGTAACAGATATTTTCTCCAGGATAGACAAGTTTAAACCCTCTTCAAACTTGAAACGTAAATACTCATCGGAAGTCACTAGTTCCGGGACAAATGTGGACAATTTTCACAACTCCGTTTCATATTCGGCCACCGACTTGTTGCCTTGGTGAAGATGAAGGAATTCCTTTCTTTTCAGATCTCAGTGAAACCAAGTATAGTACTTTTCGTCAAATTTCCTAAGGAATTCGCTCCAAGAGATAGGTATCGAGAGTCTCTCTTTAAGACTATCCCACCAATCTCATGCATCTTCATCCAATAATTTCACGACCACCCTTAATTTCAATTCATCGTCTAGTCTCATGTCATCTGTCTCCCTAACCCGATTAATCTAATTCTTGGCTACCGTCGTATCACTTGTCCCTGTAAAGGTTACATATCCAATTTGTCAGGCTTCCTTGATCAACTTGGACAGTTCAAAGGTTGGATGGGGGATTGGAGTAGCCACTGAAGTAGAAGGAGCAATTCGTTCTGACGGAGGAGTAGGTGGAATGGTTGGCCTTGGAGGAGTAGGAATTGGCGCTTGAGGAGGAACTTGAAGACGAGTGCCATATCTATTCCACCACTCAGTTTATTGCCGTAGAGCATCAAGTGACGGTAGAGGAATCCCAGTTGAAGGTGTCAGGTGAGTATTAGTTATAGCGAGAGGAGAAGTTGGAGCATGTGAGGATGATTCATCCTCGTGCTCAGAAGGAAGAATCTTGCTAACATTCCTCATCCTCTTGCTCAAAAGGAGGAATTTCTAGGAGGCATGATTCCTATAAAAAGACATTCTATCATTAGCTCACTAAATTCGACATTAGGCTAGGTATTTAACCCCTTAAAAATAAAATTGGTCCTAGTCCTCAAGAATCCATGGAAGTTTTTGTACATCCATTCAAAAAATCTTTTGAAATTTGTAATTTCAAAATAAAAGAAAAACATTTTTAAAACTCTTAGAAAACCTTTGGGGACATTTGGAAACATTTTTCTAACAATTTAAAACATTTAAAATCATGAACCAAACCTCTGATACCAATAGAATCGTCATGTCTCGACCCTCAAGTCAAGCCCGCAACAACCGCCGCATTATCTCGGCATACGAACAGAATCTCCCCATATGCTGGGATAACACAAGATATTCCACATATTCAAACCTGTTTTCAACATATAAGGGATCAACCCATTCCATCCAATCTCAATAGCATGCATGAGGCCAACCCGGCCATTCCAATTCCAATACATACTCAGAACCAATACAATCAACAAATAAATTTTCAAAAAAAAAAAATATTTTCAAAATTCACAATAAAAGTACAAATGTCCTACATAAACAAAAATAAGTTCGCGAAAGTAAATTTAACATCATTTACAAGGTTCCAAATGGTCTAAGAATGGGTTCCACCCATACTTACCCTAAAAAAAAAATAAAGCAAGTATCAATCGAATTTAGACCAAATAAA
The DNA here is from genome assembly GCA_033439265.1 of Dillenia suffruticosa. Lineage (NCBI taxonomy): Eukaryota > Viridiplantae > Streptophyta > Magnoliopsida > Dilleniales > Dilleniaceae > Dillenia > Dillenia suffruticosa. The sequence continues at coordinate 13,618,181 of JAVTVX010000009.1, forward strand.
AGTATAAAATTCTCCTTCCATAGATTTTACTATATTAATCTCAAAAATAGAAACTACACCATCAATACCTATCAAGGATCAGTAAAAAAACTTCTTCAATCATTCCAAACGAAATCTCCCGTCTAAACTTCCTCTAAAAAATGTGAAAGGGAGGGGTGAATATTTAAAATACCCAGTGAGTGCAGTGTAATGGCATGCAATGCATAAATGAGGAGGGAAAATGGTTATGCCAAACAATCATATGCAAAGTGCATTGTCATAAATAAAAACATTGGTATAAAACAGTTTATTTCAAACAACCATGACTCATATGAACAAAACAACAATTTACATTCATTTTCCATAATTTTGGGATATGCTGAAATCATTATCCTACCAATAGCCGTTGATAGGATCTGCCAAGGGTTTTTTAGTATTTTCTAAAAATTCCTTTAACCTTGACGTTGGCCCGGAGCTCCATGGGGTGCATCCACGTTATTACGGTGGCTTGAGAAGGCTCTCCAACCCACCTACCACGAAGCCAAGTTTAACATCCTTGACCACGCCGCTCCAATGGCCCGGTCCGTAGTAAAACTTAGACTATAGTCATCTTTCAGCGCCATGTTACCAAATTCAGTTTATAAATCAATTCAGGCTCAAATTTCAACGTAGAGCAATAATACAGATTTCACATGAATATTCAATTGTAACACGATGCAAATAATTCAATAATTTAGTACAAGAGTAATGGATTTATTCAAACTTCATTTGGGGCACACCATATTCACAAAATATTATAAATCTAGCTCAAACTCATTTCAAAATTCAATTTATGAAATATAGTTTACTCATTTATTTGAAATATAACCGTCCACTCACCTCAGAAGGGTATTCACTTCCTATACATTATCAGCTCCAAAGAAATCTTCTTTCAAGCTCCAATGGGCTGTCCTAAACTAGCAATAACAATTTTTGAGTCATTTCTCCTTAAATTCAAAAGTTTACAAATTTTTTCTAATTTTATTTAAACCCTAATTTTGAATATTTTCTTGTTTTTGTTCTCTTTTTATTAATTTGTCTTCATTTGCATCATTATAAAATCCATGTTAACAACTGACTCAACATCATACAAAAAAATTGTTTTTCATCTTGCACCTTGGAGGTAGCAAACAAAAGGCCCAAAAGGGTTGTGCTTTAATCTTAGAGGTAAATAAAATAAAATTCATTGATGGGTCAAAGAGTTAATGGATACCGAGGCCATGTGTGGGCACAGCAAAAATAAAATCACTTCAGTAAGAGCCCAACAAAAAACTAGAACATGACAAGAACAATATATCAGTGAACATGATGATACTTATACAAAATGGAGGCACTTTGAGATATTCAAAGATACTAAGTAGGGGATTCTAGCACATATATCCCTATGCTTGTACAAACATAGGGATTAGTCAAAACCTACCAAAAAATGAAGCACCAAATGTCTAATGCAAAAATCAAAAACCCAAGAAAGCAAGTCAATAATAAAAGATTGTGCTATCGATTGCGGAAAACGATCTCAGAAATTGCAGAAAGCACGCAAACATTTTTCAAAGCTAAGTCCTGCTTTTTTGAGTTCCAAATTTTGCCCAAAGTGCCAATCTAACAAAACCCTAATTAAGTGACACACAGGCAATTCGAGTACGGTTCAATGCATTCAAAACTGATTAAAGAGAGAGAAAGAATACTCACAAATCCCTACTGCCCAAAGATGGTCGTGATACTCAGTTTGTGGTCCTGCAGCAAGCAAAGGAAAAACAGAACGAGATGGAAGGAAAAGAAGGAGAAAGAGAGATGGAGTGAAGGTGGGAGAGAGTGAAGTTGAAGAAGAGGGAGAGAGTGAGAAACGAGAGAGAAAAATGAGAGAAAATGGTTTTGGGTAATGAGATTGGGAAAGTGAAATGGGGAGGGTGAGAGAAACGAAATAGAGATAATGGGAGGGGAGAAAATAGGTCTCGAATGAATAGGAAGGGGAATTGGGAAAGTTAAATGTTGACTTTTTTTTGTTTTTTTACTTTCTCTCTTGTTTCTCGATGCAACACCGACACCACTTCTTGGGGGGTTTGATGGTCCATCCATGTGGAGTGTCTACTTCAATAGTGTGCATTCTTCTCGGCCATCAATAGGGCCTCACTCCGAGGAGATCATAAATGTACATTTGAGAATGAAGTCGTGAGGGCTTGACCTTTGATTGCTAGTCTCGGTTGATATTCGATATCAAACTCGCCTAACTCAACCTCCACTTAATAAGCCAACCTAAGGTATCCCTTTTCTATAGGATTTGCTTCAAAAGCCAATTGGTCAGTACTACAATAATGTAGGCTTAGAAGTAACGCCAGAGATGCCTAACAATAATAATTAGGGCAAACGTCATTTTCTCGATAGGTCGTAGTTAACTTCCGACTTTTGAAGTATATAGCTGACTTAATATACCATCTTTTATGTGGCGGATTCCCATCTCCCAAGAGTAAAATAAAGTGATCGGTCAAAAATGGAGAGATAAAGATAAAATTTCTCACTAGAGATGGGCCTAGAGAGTAATGGGGGCGATGCAATGTATTTTTTTAGCTGTTCGAATGCCTTTTGGCACTCCTGTGCTGATACAAATTTTTGGGACTTTTTTCAAAGCATCAAAAAAGGCTTTTGTATTTTTCTCTTACTTTTGAGATGAACTAATTTATAGTTACAATTCTCCCCGTGAGACATTGCATCTCCTTTAGCATCCTAAGAGTTGTCATGTCTAATATGGCTCGAATCTTCTTTAGATTTGTTTCGATCCTTCGGATAGTAATTAGAAAACCTAGGAATTTACCTGATGTAATCCCAAATGTGCACTTTGTCAAGTTCAGCCTTATGTTACATTGATCTAGCATCTAGAATGTTTTTTCTAAGTCTGCAACGTGGTCTTCTATACTAGTACTCTTGACGAGCATGTCACTAACATAGGTTTCTACATTTTTATTAAGCTGTCCACTGAAAACTTTATTGACTAATCATTGAAAAGTCATCCCACATTTTTCAAGCCAAAGGGCATGACCTTATAACAATAAGTACCGAATTCTATGATAGAGCTGGTCTTCTCCACGTTTTTTGAGATCATGCATATTTGATTATAACTGGAGTAAGCATCTATGAAACTAAAAAGCTAGTGACCTTATGAGTTATCCACCAATTTGTTGATATTAAGGAGTGCATAACTATCCTTTGGGCATGCTTTGTTGAGATTAGTGAAGTCTACACACATTTTCCACTTGGCGCTAAGACTTTAGAATGTTAACAAAGACAGTCAATGATTGCCTTTTAGAGAGTTGGTAGTAGGTGGGCTACAATATTGACTATTTGTTCGGGTACTTCATGATAGGAACTTCGATTACTTCTTCTCCAGGTTGAGCTTTGGACAATCATTCGATGTCATCTCTAAGTTCCAAGATTTTTATTGAAAGACTTTCTCTTTCCTTTTCCACAACGGAGATGGTTTGTGGGTCAAGGTCACCATGAAATGTCACGACCCCAAGGGGTGTTCTAAACTTGATTTCATGTACTTAGTACTTCGTAATGCTTCTAGATTGTCTAAACTAAGATGGCCTAGATTGAAATGCATACCAAAAGAGAAAATCACGATATACTCCTTGATCAACTAAGATTCTCTTAATGAGATACGATACTATTCCAACAGTAATGACTAATGGGTCATTTTGGTTTTTGTCAACTCTTACCAAATCATCATCATCAAAACCAATCGTCGGTCTTTAGTACCATGACTGTAAAGGAAGAGGTAGAACGAGAAGCATGTCCGGCTAAAAATTCATTCTATTCCTATGGATAGTTTCAATCTGTTAGAGGTGGAGCTCACTCCACATATAGTACCTCCGCTGACTCGAAAATATGATTGCTTGTTAGGCCTTCTAGACACGCTGTCAAAGGGTGCTCTGATGAGAGAGACTTTAACGCTCAAGTAAGACAAAGTAGTTTTCGAAAGAGAAACTGACTAAAAAGAAGAGAGAACTTTGTATTGCCTTTTGTGTCCTAAATGTTGAGTCAAGAGAACATAACTGGCTAGTGACCTTCATGATATATATATATTTTATACATGAAGTCTCATATGACTCAAAGATGTGAAAATCATAATTTCCTTATGAAAGTATCCCTAGATTATAGAGTTCATGGTGAAAGAGTTTTAAGAGATTTAGAATCCTACTAGTTAGAGAAAGTATGAATTATTATAGAGATTCCTTTCCTCATCAATAATGGTTAAACGTCTCCTTTCTAATCATAGGAGGTTATTTTTGTGATTTAAGGCAAGGTGAATATTAGTTTAGTTAATCAAATAGTAAGACTACGTACCGAGAAGGTGTTCGAGCCGATCAGATGACTAATTGAGAGATATCATTTTGATAAGTACCAAGAGAGTGGGCCATACTATCCAACCGAGAGATATATCCCATATTGATGACATGTTTTGGTGCGTCCCACCTCATCAAACTATAGGCTTGACAAATCTCAAATTTTATGATAATGGACACCAAGAACAAATGTATCAGCACTACCTTCATTGTCTGTTTTGAATAAAAATCTTTGTTGTGAAAGAAAGCATTTGAATTAGAACATATTACAACAACTATAAAAGAAAGCAAACCTAGAAAATGCATTTATGAAGGTTTTCATTTGTTCTTTCGATATCGGAAGGATATTGTGCCAGTCCCTATGACTAGAAGGAAAAAATCAGAAACTTCTAGTCACAAGATCATTAAAACTGGCTAGTATATGAGATTTCTATCAAATGGGCTACGGTCCAAAATTGAAGGATATAACAATTCACTAAGATCTAAGATCCCATGTCTCCTTTAGAGTGATCTTCCCTCTTCTACGAAGATTTTGAATATCATTAGCTATAAAATATGAGGTAATAAATTAAGAAATGACTTCGCTTGATATACTTTAAATAATAATGAGTATTGCTACATTATCAAAGGTTGCATTCTTTAAAGTGGATATTCCTTCTTCATTTGGGCACTCAACAATAACTATAAGGTCCCGTTCTTAGAAAACACTAAGACATACATTTCGTTTGCATTCTCACTTATCATGCTTAAATTCATTGCTTCGCATTATGATAAATTGATGCGCTGTGATTTTAGACGTATTTGCGATACATGTTTCAATTTTTATGTTTATGATTTTAAATAGAGGTCATGCATATTAAACTTAGCATAGACTGTGGAACATAGTAGCGAATAAAAATGATCAAAATAATGCCACAAGAGAACCGAATTAGGGTTTGGTGTGGGACCCACAAAAGGAAGAAAAAGAAAAGAAAAAGAAAAGAAAAAAAATTAAAATAAAACAAAAATAATTTGGGAACACCATGACATTTCATTACTTAACACATGGCACATTTACCTTTGACACCTTACTATGTTTGGACCACACAGTCCACTTTGGAAGAAAGATAAGTATGGAAAAAAAGATTTAAACATAACACCTTCCTCTTTGAGGTTCATTTTCAGCATCCATCTTCTTTCTCCGAAAGCATGCCCTAAACTCCATTAAAACAACCTTTAAGTTTGGAATAACATACCTTCATCCATATATATGTTAACCCTAGTCTTTGGGAAGTGAAAGCAAGTGTAGAATGCCTAGCGAACAAGCTAGAAATCCAAGGAAAACTTGGAGAGGGAAGAAAGGAAAACTCAAGAGAAGAATTGCAAGTTTGAGACAAGTACCTTGTATGTTTGCATTAAATTGATGCCTAATAATGAACATATTTTTTATGTAATTGTGTTGCTGAAATTTGGAGGAAATGAATTAGAGAAAAGAAAATCTCGTCCTTGAATGAAACCCTAGAAAATTTGGTATGCTAGATAGTCTGACGATACCCTATTATTTATTCAATATCTTTCTCTGCACAGCTACAAATTAAGTAGAGTTTTCTTTTATTGAAACTATACCCCTGTAGCTTTACAATTACATAGGATTCAAAGAGTTTCGAAAAGAATTGGATTTTTGGTGAATTTTTGAAATAGCATATTCTGTGTAAAAAAACTGTTCTATTTACAACATGAATATGCTCTGTTCTTTGTTAAATATCTTTCTCTGCATAACTAAAAATCGAATGGGATTTTCTTTATAAGAATCTAGACTTCCATTGCTTTAAAATGACAAATAATCTGAAAACTTTCATTGAGAAATAAATTTTTGGGGAATTTTTAAATTGTCACATTTTCTACAGAAAACTCTGTTTCTGTCTGTTTCTGTGTCGAACTTTACCTCGATCGTTGGCTGCCTTCTAGGCTGAATTAGGCTAACTTCTAAAAATAAACGTTGTAACCCTATGTCTTATCTTTAAATGTCCACAAGAATCATCTCAATCCGATGTTTTCAGAAGAAGTTATGATAGTTTTTCTATAACTACACAATTTATATTGTGAATTTTGGGTTTAACATTGTTTGATATGGTTTTCTTTGTGCAATTGGTATTGAATTCTGCTTTGAATTCTATATGATTCTTGTGATGAATTGGGTTCTTTGTATCATTAATCATGTTAAGATGAAATAATATAAAAAGAAAGTGATAATACGATGGTTACTCTAAAAGCTTTGCGAAGCCTATGGGTGAAGCTTGAGGAACTATGAATGTATCTCTTCTCCTTACGAGGATGGAATTAGGAGCAGATGAAGTGTTTGAAGTGTCTAACCTAAAAATATCTAGATTTCATTTATGAATACCGAATTTTTGGCTTGCTCTTCAGACCCTTATGCACTATCTTGGTTCGACACTCCATTCCTTTCTTTAAATGTAAAAATTAAATTGGAACAATGAAAATGGAAAAAGTATAATGGTTTTAAATGTGGCAATTGAGATTGTCCTTTTGAGTTAATGTGCATCCTCTGTATATTTTGCTATGATTCCGATTTTTACATAGTGATGATAATATTCTTGTGTCTATTTTCTTGCTTTGCTTGCCATTGATTCCCCGATACTTACTCAGCTTATACTGACCCCGATATCCTTGTTTTTAGGTAATCAGGGGGACGAGAGAGAACCGCAAGATAAAGGCCTTTAAGCTAAGCGATTTTATTCTCTACTCTTTTCCGACCCATTTGTAATACTAAGACATGTTGCTATTGTGTTTCCTTTGAATTTGTATGAATACTTGTTTTTTGTAAATGAATAGTTAGAAGCCAAGGAGAGCCTTATATGTATAGTTTTGGTCTATGTTGAAACTAAATTTTGTAGTATGTTATTGGATGTCATTTGTTTAATATTTCAAGTGAATTGAATGTTTTATCTGATTTTATATTAACCCCAAGTGGCTAAATAGTCACTAAATAGAGGAGACTTTACTGTTATTTTATTTAGAAAGAACAAGCGATTTAGTTTCTTTTAATATAAATCTCATTCTGTGTTATTCGCCATTCTTGATGTTGTTTGTCGATTTCTTGCATCACGGCTGGGTGAATGTAATACTGATTTCTTTCTTCGAGATACATCAGATGAGTATCGTCATAGGTGATGCTGATGGTGACATGGTGTCTGGCTTCATCCACATAATCCTCTGTAAAGCTTAGAGGTGTTGATTCAATAAACAGTGCTATGTTGTTACAGTCTAACTTTCTGAATAAGTAATTAACTATTATTACACACGAAGAGTGCTGCTGTCGTGAGTCCAGATGTCACATTTTAATTGAGTTGATTGCTTTCACATTTGCATGTTTATCTTCTTTTGGCAAGGGGTGCGATGACTGGATAGCGGGTCGTCACAGTTGGTATCAGAGCCTAAGGTTTTGAATAATTTGCACCTAGAATTTGTGATTATAGGTATAGACTATTAGGTAGAGCGTGGTTTATATCATGAGTGATTTTATTTGTCATTTGTATGCATCAGATCACAAGGATATGAAATGGTTAAGACAAGGAGACAGAATGAAGTATCTCCTGAGAGAGAGTATAGGGATGATAAGTAGAGGCAGGAGCCTCAATCTCAGGTGTCAGGCGACCAGAGGCTAAAAGGGTAGGTTTGAACAAGCTTTAGCCGCCCTAAGGGCTATAGTAGGCACTATGTCTAGAGATATTCATAGACTAACGGAGAGGCTGTCTCAACCAGTGATAGGGAGTAAGACTGTAGATATCTCTCCAGCTACTCATACCATGCCTACCTCTTCAACTATGTCAATTTTGCAACTCTGGTAGTATCCGTTGGTTCTGAATCAGATCGGGTTAGATCATGTAAAGATCAGAGAGCCACTGAGGATGGAGAGGGATGTGAAGACTGGGAGAATACATGCATGCCACGAGAGGATCGTCGATTCTAGAATCTAATGACTGAGTTTAGAAAGATGGAGCTGATGATATTTTTGGGAAGTGATGATCCTCAGATTGCAGAGACTTAGTTTGTAGAGATGTAGAGACTCTTTTCCGAGTTTAGGGTGACGGAAGAATATAAGGTTAAATTGGTCACCCATTATCTGAAAGAAACTGCATATGACTAGTAGACTTCGGAGTTGAGACTCAGATATGATAGTGACCTTCAGTACGTCACTTGGGTGATTTCACTCAGATTTTCCATAAGAGATATGTGCCCACTTTTATTAAAGATCGGAAAATGTCTGAATTTCTGAATTTGAGATAGGGCAGTCAGACTGTTAGTCAATATGAAGACTGCTTTGCTAGACTATCGGTGTATGCCCCAGAGTTAGTTGATATAGAAAAAAGGAGAGCAAAGAGGTTTAGAAAAGGATTGCGATCCTTCTTCCAGAGGTACCTGGTAGCTTTGCCTTTTACAACTTATCAGGATTGAGTGAATAATGCCAAGGCTTTGGAGTTGGTCATCAAGGATATACAAGAGAGGTTATAGGGAAAAAGGTCAGCGTAAGTCCAAGTTTCAAACATGAAGAAGAAAAATGAGAAGAAGATGCATTTTAAGCAGGGCAAAAGTTCCCGCAAGAGGCTATCGTGTCCGATTTGTGAAAATCTTCATGCGGGGCCATGTGAAGGAGGAACGAGAATTTGCTTTACATGTTTTCAGCTAGGTCACTATGCTTCTCATTGTCCTCTTAGGCCCGGGCAGTCACAACCTACTCCTTTACAACATGTTCCACCACTTAGGCCTCTACCGGCTCAACATAGAGCAACCCCTCCAATTCCATTGAGGCCAGGACCACCTAGACCATCTTTACCACTGCATCCAAAGCAGAGACAACCTCAGGGTATGCTATCAGGCCCAAGAGGTCAGGTTAGAGTTCATGCAGTCACTGCATAGGAGGCTCGTGCTTTACCCGATGTGATTACAAGTAGAATGAAGTTATTTTCATGTGATGTTTGTGTTTTGATTTATCCAGGTACCACGCATTCATTCATTTCATTTGCATTTATTATGCACTTGTCTCGTGAGTTTGAACCTCTACAGTAGTGGTTGTGGGTTGTTACCCCTCTGGGAGTTGAAATTCTTATTACAGAAATTTATAGGGGTTGTGTACTGATACAGGGATGGAATGTGATAGCCTATACTTCTAGACAGTTCAAACGTCAAGAAATGAATTATATCATCCATGATTTAAAGCTTGCAGCTATTGTATTTGCTTTGAAAATTTAGAGACACTACCTCTATGGTGAGTACTATAAGATATTCACCGATCATCAGAGTCTCAAATACTTATTTACCCAGAAGCAAATAAATCTAAGACAACGCAGATGGCTCAAACTATTAAAAAATTATGTTGTTACTATTCATTATCAACCCGGTAAAGCAAATATTATAGTAGATGCCCTTAGCCGTAAATCTACTATTCTAGTTACAGCTCTATGAGTAAGAGAATATCAGATAATAGCTGAGTTTGAGCAGTTGAAGATTGATGCTGAGTTAACCAACCAGGGGTCTCTTTGGCTCGGTTTATTGTCTGACCAGATATATCTAATCGTATTAGGGTGGCTCAACAAGCTAATGAAGCAACAATTATGTTTAGGGAAGACATTCTTAAAGGGGGAAGCCTGAATTCAATATATCCAATGAAATAGTTAGATTTCGGGACAGGTTCGTAGTTCCGAAAGGTCAAGGATTACTGATCTTGATTTTGGAGGTAGCACAAAGCTTAGTCTTTTCTGTTCATCCAGGATCCACCAAGATGTATAAGGATTTATGTCAAAGCTTTTGGTGGTCTGGTATGAAGAGAGATGTTGCGGAGTTTGTTTGTAGGTGTTTGATATGTCAACAAATAAAGGCTAAACACCAAAGACCTGGTGGACTACTTGAGCCACTCCCTATTTCTGAGTAGAAATGAGAGTATATCACTATGGATTTTGTCTCAGGGTTGCCTAAAACTCCGAAGGGACATGATGCTATATGGGTTATAGTGGATCGACTCATCAAATAAGCTCATTTTCTCTCTGTTGCGGTGACTCATTCCATGGAGAAATTAGTTAAACTGTAAATTGACGAAATCGTGAGGTTGCATGACGTACCAGTATTAATTATTTCCGATAGAGATCCGATATTTGTTTCTCAATTTTGGCAGAGCTTTCAATCCAGGTTGGAAACTAAACTTAATTTCTCTACGGCATATCATCCTCAGACAGATGGTCAATCAGAGAAGACAATACAAACTCTAAAGGATATGTTGAGAGCCTATATTTTAGAACTCTATGGTAGTTGGGCTGAACATTTAATACTAGTGGAATTTACTTATAACAACAGCTATCACTCCAGCATTGGCATGGCACCGTTTGAAGCATTATATGGAAAGAAATATAGGACTCCTCTTTGTTGGGATGAAGTAGGTGAGAAGCAGTTATTTCAGTCTAAAATAGGGCCTGCTTGTCTATAAAAAACCATGAAGAAAGTTCGGACCATTCGAGAAAAGCTTACAACAGCTCGATCTTGCCAAAAAAGTTATGCGGATTAGAGACACAGAGATCTGAAATTTCATGTAGGAGATAAAGTTTTTCTAAAATTCTCTCCGATCAAAGGAGTGGTGAGATTTGGAAAGAAAAAAAGGGGAAGCTCAGCCTAAATTTGTTGGTTCTTTTGAGATTCTAGGGAGTTGGGTTGTCTGCATATGAGTTAGCTCTATCTCCAGCATTTGAGAGAGCTCACTCGACCTTCCATGCTTCCATGCTAAGGAAGTATGTCCATGATCCTTTACATATAATCAGCTATGAGCCACTCTAAGTTGCAGAAAATTTAACCTATGTTGAACAACCGATCCCGATTTTGGATTATCGAGAGCAGAACTTAAGGAACAAAACCATTAAATTGATAAAAATTCTGTGGAGACACCAAACCTCTTAGGAGGTATCTTGGGAGCTAGAATCAAAAATGAGAAAGCGATACCCATATCTCTTTGAACTTGAACAGTGATCCAAAAGACCGGATCTTTTAAGGGGGAAGGATATAAGGTCTCATTTTTAGAAAACACTAAGACATGTATTTTCGTTTGCATTCCTACTTGTCATGCTTAAATTCGTTACTTCGCATTGTGATAAATTGATGTGATGTAATTTTAGACGCATTTGTGATACATGTTTCAATTTTTATGTTTATGATTTTAAATAGAGGACAAACATATTAAACTTAGCATAGACTGTGGAATATAATGGTGAATGAAAATGATCAAAATAATATCACAAGAGAACCGAATTAGGATTTGGTATGGGACCCACAAAAGAAAAAGAAAAAGGGAAGGAAAAGAAAAGGAAAAAAATTAAAATAAAACAAAAATAATTTGGGGACACCTTGGCATTTCATTACATAACACATGGCACATTTACGTTTGACACCTTACCATGTTTGGGCCACACATTCCACTTTGCAAGAAAAATAAGTATAGAAAAAAATGTTTAAACATAACAAGCTTCCTCTTCAAGGTTTATTTTCGGCCTCCATCTTTTTACTCCAAAAACATGCCCTAAACTCCATTAAAACAACCCTTTAAGTTTGAAATAACACTCCTTCATCCATATATATGTTAACCCTAGCCTTTGGGAAGTGAAAGCAAGTGTAGAATACCTAGAGAACAAGCTAGAAATCCAAGGAAAACTTGGAGAGGGAAAAAAGGAAAACTCAAGAAAAGAATTGCAAGTTTGAAGCAAGTACCTTGTATGTTTGTATTAAATTGATACTTAATAATTTTATAGAATATATTTTTGATATAATTGTATTGCTGAAATTTGGAGGAAATGAATTAGAGAAAAGAAAATCCCGTCCTTGAATGAAACCCTAAAAAATTTGGTATGCTAGACAGGCTGACCATACCCTATTGTTATTCAATATCATTTTCTGCATAACTGCAAATTGAGTAGGGTTTTCTCCTTATGAAACTAGACTTCGGTAGTATTAAAATTACATAGAATTCAAAGAGTTTTGAGAAGAATTGGATTTTTGGTGAATTTTTGAAATAGCATGTTCTCTACAAAAAAAAAAAAAAAAAAAAAAAAAAACTGTTATGTTCGCAACATAAACATGCTCTGTTCTTTGTTAAATATTTTTCTCTACATGACTAAAAATCGAATGTGGTTTTCTGTGTAAGAAACTAGACTTCCATAGGTTTACAATGACATATAATTCGAAGAGTTTTATTGAGAAATGAATTTTTGGTGAATTTTTAAATTGTCACGTTTTCTACAGAAAACTTTATTTCTGTCTGTTTCTGTGTTGAATTTTGCCTCGATCGTTGGCTACCTTTTAGGTTGAATTAGGCTAACCTCTGAACATAAACATTATACCCCTATGTCTTATCTTTAAATAGCCACTGAAATCATCTCAATCTGATGTTTACAGAAGAAGTTATGATAGTTTTTTTATAACTGCACAATTTATATTGTGAATTTTGGGTTTAATATTGTTTGATACAGTTTTCTTTGTGCAATTGATATGGAATTCTGCTATAAATCATATGTGATTCTTGTGACGAATTGGGCTCTTTGTGGTCATTAATCATGTCAAGATGAAGTAATAGGAAGAGAAAGTGATAATACGATGGGTACTCTGAAAGCTTTGCGAAGCCTGCGGGTGAAATTTATGGAGTACGGTTGGTATATGGAGTTCTAAAAGCTTTACGAAGCCTGTGGGTGAAGCTTGAGAAACTATGGATATATATTTTCTCCCTATGAGGATGAAATTAAGAGTAGGTGAAGTATTTAAGGTGTCTATCCTAAAAATACCTAAATTTCATTTAGAAATACCGAATTTTTGGCTTACTCTTCAAACCCTCATACACTAGTTTGGTTCGACACTCCATTCCTTTCTTTAAATGTAAAAATTAAATTAGAACAATAAAAATAGAAAAAGTATAATAGTTTTAAATGTGGCAATTGAGATTGTCCTTTTGAATTAATGTGCATGCTTGGTATACTTTGTTATAATTTTGATTTTTACATAGTGATAATAATATTATTGTACCTATTTGCTTGCTTTTCTTGCCATTGGCTCCCCGTGTACTTGATCAGCTTATAGTGACTCCGATATCCTTATTTTCATATAATTAGAGAGACGACAGAGAACCGCAGGATAGAGGCCTTTGAGCCAAGGGATTCATTCCCTACTCTTTTCTGACCTATTTGTAATACTAAGGCATGTTGGTTTTGTATTTCCACAAGGTTTGTATGAATACTTGTTATATGTAAATGAATAGTTAAAGGTCAAGGAGAGCCTTGTATGTATAGTTTTGGTTTATGTTGAAACTATATTCTGTAGTATCTTATTGGATGGCTGGGAAAGTCATTAATGTCGTTTGTTTAATATTTCAAGTGAATTGAATGTTTTATCTGGTTTTATATTAACCCCAAGTGGCTAAATAGTCACTAAATAGGGGAGACTTTGCAGTTATTTTATTTAAAAAAAACAAGTGATTTAGTTTCTTTTAATATAAATCCACTTTTCGTGTTATCACACACGAGAAGTACGACTGTCATGATTCCAAATGTCGTATTTTAATTGGGTTGATTACTTCCACATTTGTATGTTTATCTCATTTTGGCTAAGAGATACGACACCTGGATAGCAAGTCGTCAAAATAACTACACGTGATGTTTCTTCAGCTACTTTGATAATTCTTATTTCTTTTAGTTTCTTTCTTCCCTTGAACATGTATATATTTGTTTCTAGCACAAAAATTAAAAATTTAAAACGTGTAAGTATGACATGAGCAAATATGCAAACAGAAAAATCAATATACATATTTAAGTTAACCTAAAGAGATACCAATATATATAATAAATGAACATTATAAATATACAAAAGGAACATTAAAGCAATATATATACGTATGTTAACCCTATTCATATAACAGTTATAAAAACTAACATCACTGTTTCATTTAAACATTCATACAATATTTCTTTAGTATCAACACATATAGCATTAACCATAATATACACAAATCCGCCTAATATTGTTTCTATAATTCCTAAGTACAATTGTTTATATATATATATACAATATATTATTTATATTATTTTGTTTTTGATTTCACATGCGCATATTGAATTATATAGACCAATATGTACAATATATACTCATTTACCCTTATCTTATAATCACATATGTAAATACGTGTTTGTATGCAAATGTGAACGAATTGAGATAAAAATATATATATTATATAATGTGCATGGATCATTTTCTATGCGTAATTCATACAATATATAAAGAATAATATTTTATATTGCTATTGTAAATTTATTTTTCAACACTTATCATACATAGTTTGTTATTAAACCATGTGATCATGTGAGTGAAACATAACTTACCACAATCACACTTAAATTAGGAACCTAAGTAAATACCAAGTGTTTTTTTTATATAACTCTTTAATGTAAATCATGCGCATGAGATTGGTAAGTGAAAAATGAAATAATCAACCACAACATGATCTAAAATAGAAAGTTAATTACAAAACCATGAGGGCAATTAATTGAGTGAAGGATAAAAAGGAAAAAAGATGGAATGCTAATTTGGATTAGTACACACCGACCCAATAAAAATGTGTTAATGATGGAATTTGTAAGTTAGGGTTTGGTGTCACTTATACATCACTTACAACTACCAAATAATAAATTGATCATACAACTAAATACAATTCTATTATTGAAGTAGTTAAGCACTATATTTACTTTAAACTATATAAAACTATATTCAAATAATATGTAATAACTAATTTAAAACTATATTATTGAATATAATGTTATTGAATATGTAATATTACTAAACAGATGCTAATTAACCAATCTTAATATTATTAAATAACAATGTGTAATTTTAATTTAATTTTAACTTATTCAAACAATATAAAATTATATTACCATTATTTTACCCTTTGAAATTGCGTTTATTTTATGGGCATTTATATAATAACTAATTGTCAATTAGGGTTACATAAATTTAATCTTAATTTATCCGAATTTTGTCCTAATCTTCTGTAATCTTATTTTTCCTTAATTTTACACTAATTTCATCTAATCTTTCGCTAATCTTGCCCTAATCATGTATGTGTATCAAAAAATAATAACTAATATATTAACAACTTTATCTATATATTCAGACTTACAGAAGATAGAGAAACTCACCTTCGCAAAAAATGGAGGTCATGGTGAGGAGAGAGAATAGTGTGAACACTGTCATGCCCCAAATTTACCCCCTCGCCGGGGCTTCATCGACGACGGACTGTCTGGTTCTCACCAGGGCACAATCACCTGTATGGTAGTGGAAGTTATAATAAAATAGTAGATTTTTCATTTATTTAAATCACTACATATTACAAAAATTTTCTATACATAACCAAGCAACAGAATTTCTATACTAGAGAGGTTATCCATTACCAAGTTATTTCTACTCGTTCATCTAATCCTCCTTGATCTTTGTTCCTACAAAATCTAAAAATAATTTTTTGATGTGAGCTTGATAGTCCGGTGAGATACTTGTGTGCATTATAAAAAATTTATTATAAAATTATATGATAACGGTCTTATCGTAAATTTTTTTTTGAAAAGCTTTCTATGCAACAATAACATATGTAATTGAATAATAACAGTAACACTATACAGTACAACTAACAATTTACTTTTGTCTTATCTTTCTATAAAAATAGTCTCCTTATCCCTCCCACGAGTTCTATTTCCAGAAAGACCTATCACTCTCCCCTGCATTAAGTGGACAAAGCTCCTATCTACATTAATGGGGTGCTACCGGTATGTATTTTAACGTTCGACAAAGTTTTTATTTGCTCGAACTATCTCTACACATATCAGCTTATATAATAAATACAAGCACATATATTGATGCAACAATAGGAAAATCATTGTAATAGTACTAAATCATGGTTGCAGTAGAAAGTCATGGCAATTATGCATAAAATATATGAATACAAAGAACACTCACCTCAAAAAGTTAACTAAGATCTTTAACTAATTTGTTTTTTCCCTTTCACCCTCTTCTCTCTTTTTCTCTTTCTTTCTCTTCTTTCTCTCTCTCATTCTTTCTTCCTTTTTCTCCTTTTCTCTTTCTCTTTCTTTCTTCCTCTTGGCCGAATTGATTTGGAAATGGAAGGAGAATGGGTATTTATAGGCATAGTTGGGTAATGGATTATTGCCAAGTGTCCTAACACTTGTTCATCATGTAAGACTTACGTTTTTTATTCAAAGCATGTGTCATTCCATGTGTCAATCATAGAAAACACTTATACTTGATGCAAGACATTTGTTTGAACACCTCTTCATCATGTTTTTGTTATGGTCGGTGTTGTCTTATCCCTTGGTCGGTTGGCATGGTCGGTTCAATGTACCTTGGACACATATTCATCACATGGTCGGTTGGTGCTTGATCAGTGGTAAGGTTCAATAGATTTTAGGAATTCAGAAGTTTTGGTTAATTGGCCTGGATACTTATTTCCGTATAATATCATTTAAGTACATTAACTTAAGCATTACACGTAAATAAGGAAATACCATCCATTTGGATTCAATAAAAATAATTTCAAGACCTAATTCTTTAAGGATAAAAAATCAACTCTCACTTCCTACAACAAAACTCGAAACGGATAACTTTGTTGATTTTAATTTGGAGGGGTGATGGTTTAGAAAAATTCTAAAAAAATAGATTTTCATCTATTTGATATATCAAAAACATTTAGCGAGACTTTTCCTTCTTATTTTCTAAGCATTTCAGATAGTTCATTTTTGGAGTACTTAATTTCCAGTGAGTTGGACAAATCTAGATTTTCAACATTCTAAGTGTTTGATTCCGTACCCAATTCCCATGTTTCAGATAACATTTTCATTTCATTATTAATAATAAGTTATTTTTTACAACTAAATTGGGTATGTGACAAACACCAATACCACAGTGAGGAGAAAGAGAGCAACCTCTGGCAGAAAGCAATGGCAGCATTTGTTTCAATGGAGAGGTTCAGCAGTGGTGGCAAATAGACAAAATAGAAGAGAGAAAGAGAGGTGTCACACCCCAAATCCACCCCCTCGTCGGGGCTTCATCGGCAATAGACTGTCTGGTTCTTACTAGGGCTTAGTCACTTGCATGAAAGTAGAAATTATACTAAAATAGTAGTTCTTTCATTTATTTATATCACTGCATATTACAAGTCTTCTATACATGACAAAGTAACGGAACTTCTATACTAGAAAGGTTATCCACAACAAACATATCTCTACTCGTTCATCTAATTCTCTTCAACCTTTGTTCCTATAGGATTTAAAAATAATTTTTGGCATGAGTTTGATAAACCAGTTAGATCCGTGTGTGCATGTGTAAAAGTTCATTATAAAATTATATGATAATGGACTTATTATAAAATCTTTTTAAGAAAGCTTTGTATGCAGCAACAATATGTATAATTGAATAATAGTAGTAACATAATACAGTACAAGTAACAATTCACTTTCGCATTATCTCTCTATAAGAATAATCTCATTATCCCTCCGAGGAGGTCCATTTCCAAAAAGACGTAATAGTTTCCCTCGCATTAAGTGGACAAAACTTTTGTCCATAATAATGGGGTGCCACTGGTATGTATTTTAACATTCAACAAAATCCTTATTTGCTCGAACTATCTTCACACATGTCGGCTTATATAACAACATGAGCACAAACATTGATACAGTAATAGGAAAATCATTATAACAATAATAATTATAGTTATAGTAGAAAATCACGGTTGCAGTAGAAAATCACAATTGCACTAGAAAATCATGATAGTTATGCATAAAAAATATAAATAGAATGGACACTCACCTTAAAGAGTTGTCTTTAACTAAAAGGGTTACTCAACTAATTTGCCTTCTCTTTTTCACTTGTTTTCTTATAGCAGCACTTTTCTCTTTTCCTCTTTCTTTTCCTTCCTCTCTCTTTATCATTCTTTCTTTTCTCTCTTTTCTCTTCTCTTTCCTTCTTCCTATTGGCTGAATTGATTTGGGAATGGAAGGAGAAGGGTATTTATAGACATAGTTGGGTAATGGATTATTGTCAAGTGTCCTAACACTTGTTCATCATGTAAGGCTTTTATTCTTGATGTAAACCATGTGTCCTTTCATGTGACAATTATAGAAGACACCTATACTTGATGCAAGATACTTATTTGGACACATATTCATCATGTTTTTATTATGGTTGGTGTTGTCTTATCCCTCGGTCGATGGATGCATATTCATCACATTTTTAATTATTCTGGTTATTTATTTCCGTGTAATATCATTTAAGTAAATGATTTTTAGTTCATTTACTTAAAAATTACACGTAAATAAGGAAATATCTTCCATTTGAATTTAATAAAAAATATTTTTAAGACCTATTTCCTTAAGGATAAAAAGTCAACTCTTCCTTCTATGAACAAAATTCGAAACAGCTAATTTTGTTAGATTTTATTTGCAAAACTAATGGTTTAGAAATTTTTTTAAAAAAAAAATAGGTTTTAGCTTATTTGATATATAAGAAATAATTACCGGGACTTTTTCTTTTTGATTTCTAGACATTTCAGATATCTCATTTTTGGAGTACTTAGTTTCGAGCGAGTTAGTCAAATATAGGTTTTTCAATATTCTAAATGTTCGATTTCGTATATAATTCTCGTGTTTCAGGTAACATTCTTATATCATTATTAATTATAAGTTATTTCTTACAACTAAATTGGAATATGTGACATTCTTTTCCCCTTAAAAAAAAATTTCGTTCTCAAAATTCATACCTGATTATAGAAACAAAGCAAGATATTTTTGTCAGATCTCATCTTCAAATTCTCATGTTGTGTTTTCTATTTCATGGTTGCTCCAAAGTAATTTTACCCTTATTTTTGCTATCCTTACTTTTCTACTGAGGGCATCTGCAAGAACATTTGCTTTTCCTAGTTGGTAGTTGATGATACAATCATAGTCCTCAAGATATTCTCCTCATCTTTTTTGCCTCAAGTTAAGTTCTTTTTTAGAGAATAAATACTAAAATTCTTATGATCTATGAATACCATAAAAGTTATCTCATACAAATAATCTCTCCACTTTTTTAGGGCAAATACTATAGTAGCTAACTCCAAATCATTAGTAGAATAGTTTTGCTCATAAAACTTTAATTGCCTTAATTACATGCTATAACCTTTGCTTCTTGCATTACAACCTAATCTTTCTTTTGATGCATCAGTGTAAACATCAAACCATCGTTTCCTTTGGATATGGTAAGTATTGGAGCCATAGTTGGTCCTCTCTTCAATTCAAGAAAATTTCTTTCACATTCATTGTTCCAGTCAAATTTAGTATTTTTCCAAGTTAGCTTTGTCAAAATTCTATCTTTGAAGTTGGCTTTGTCAAAATTCTAGCTACTTCAAAAATCTTGCATAAAACTTCTGTAGTATCTGGCTAGTTCTAGAAACTTCATATCTCAATTATCATCCTTAGTTTTTTCATGACAAAATGGATTCTATCTTAAAAGAATCAATAGAAATTCTCTTCACAAGTATTATGTGACCAACGAAAGTAATTTTTTTCCAACCAAACTTTACATTTGATAAATTTGACATACAATTTATTTTCTTTAAGGTTCTGTAACACATAATATAAATGTTCTTTGTGCGTTTTTTTCTACTTTTGAGTATACTAATATATCATCAATAAAAATTACCACAAAACGATCAATATATCGATAAGATATCCTATACATTAAGTCCATGAAGGCAGCTGGTGCACCGGTTAATCTAATAGGCATGATCACAAATTAATAATGACCATATCAAGTTCTAGAGACTATCTTAGAAATGTCTTCTTGTCTAATCCTCAACTAATAATACCCCTATCTTAGACAAAATTTATTAAAGATTTTAGTACATGTAACTAATCAAACAAACCATTTATCAAAGGCAAAGGGTATTTATTCTTCATTATTCAATCCTTAATAATTGATACACGATTGTAATGTACCATCTTTTTTCTTGACAAATAACACAAGAGCTTCTCATGGTGATACACTCAGTCGAATAAACCATCTTTCTAGTAAATCTTGTAATTGTACCTTAGGTTCTTTCTATACGAGGTCTTTGATATTAGTTCTACTCTCAGAATAAGATCTATACTGAATTATATTTCCCTTTCTGGAGATAATGAGGTTAATTTTTCAAAAAACACATCTAGATATTCTCTAACTATATGAATATTCTCAATTTCCTTTTTCTCAATAGCCAGATTCATAAGATAAGCCATATATCGAGTATATTTTTTATAAATGAGTTTTCTAGAGTGTGCTTCAATTATAATACAATCAAAAAAGTGTTTTCTTTCTCCCACCAATTCAATCTCAACTTGTCCCGGAATATAAAGTTTTACAATCTTTGTTCTAGAATCCATTTTTACATGATAATAGGATTACCCATCCACTCCTAGTATGATATCGTAGTCTTGAAGCTGGAAATTCTGGTTCAGCAATCTGAACTTTACATGACTTACTTACAAATTCGGTAGTTTATTACTTTCTATGAAAATACTTACTTCCAATATGTATGGTAATCTTTAAACCTTAACATCTAGAACCATTACCCAATTTGGAGCAACAAATGAATGTGTAATACCTTAACCTTATGATTATTCGATAGTAGCATACCATCCAAGACATTGGATACTTCAGGAATTTCCTCTCCTGCCATGGCAAAAACTCTACCTTGCATCAGGGACTTATTATTCTAATTGCTTTGTTTTTGACCTTGAGATATGCTTCTTTTTCCTATTATCCTAGGCAATCCTTAATGTAATGTTTATTATTTCCATATCTCATACATTTTTCAACTTTTGGCCAACAATGATTTTCACAATGTCCTAGTTTCTGACAATAATTGTAAAAGTCTTTTTGTCCAACTTGCTCACTAGAACTTGCTATATCATTTTCTTGGTTATTAATAACTTGGCTTTGGAGTGCTAAGCCATTCGAACCCCTTCTTGGTACCTTAGTTAACTGATGAAGTTGTTCTCCTACCAAGTTCTACTTGTCATTTGTTCTTTCTATCCTCTACTCGACAAGCCAGTTCTAACCATATAAATATTCCAAGAAGAGACTTTAATAATGAAAGAACTTAATATGTCAAAAGGATGGCAAAAGTATCTCAATACTGTACAATTCCTTAACAACTATATTACATTACATTTATCCTACTATAGTAACAAAAACACTTTAAGCAATACCCATGATTTGATCATGAGAGATTAAACTTACTATGATCTAAATTTGGCCAGTTTACTAAGTTTTGACTATGTTCTCTACTATCTCTTCCTGCTATACAAAGATCATGTAGGTCTGTTTGTAAAGCTTGGATCTCGTCTCATAGTTTTAGATAACTATTGCAGATCTCAATTTTTCATTCTCCAATAATATATTTTTTCCTACTTAGTTGCCCAATCTCTTCATCTGCCTTTTTACAATAATCAGTCTCCATTTCTTTTGATAATCTAGTTTTTCCCTTAGCGCTCAACTTGCCGGCTCATATACCTATTTCACTACAACTAATTCTTCCTTGTATCCATTGTTGTTGAACCATGCCTCATATGTTGATTTTCTTTCTACCTCAATTTCCTTCTTAGCTTCAATTATTATCGTTAGAAGTGACTACAAGCTTGGTGACTAAGAAACAATTCTTGTTGTGGCTCATTAATTTCTTCTATTTGAGCATGCATTAGCAAATCCTTTCTTATCTGCTTAGTAGACTGTACTTCTTCTTTACTATCTTCTATTAAAATGTAATGCACTTCATTTTTTTTGACTCATCAACTCTTTCTTCTATTGAAATCTAATCTCTATCCAAATCCATTGTTATAAAATTTCCAATAATATTAATAGAAAATTCTTATGAAACATAATAGCTATACCTAGTCATGATGAATGCTTGTGTTCAAGTATTGCTCTTTCCAATACTATTTTCTCTAACCTAGGCTCTGATACCATTCAATTGTCATGCCCCAAATCCATCTTCCTGCCGAGGCTTCATTGGTGACGGACTGTCTGGTTCTTACCAGGGCTCAATCACTTGCATGGAAGTGAAAATCATACTAAAATAATAGTTCTTTCATTTATTTATATCACTGCATATTACAAGTCTTCTGTACATGACAAAGCAATGGAATTTCTATACTAAAGAGGTTATTTACAACAAAGTTATCTCTACTCGTTCATCTAATCCTCCTCGACCTTAAAGAGTTATCTTTAATTAAGAGATTTACTTAACTAATTTATCTTCTCTTTTTCACTTGCTTTCTTATAGCAGCTCTTTTCTCTTTTCGTCTTTCTTTTCCTTCCTCTCTCTTTCTCTTTCTCTCTTTTCTCTCTTTCTCTCTTTTTTTTTCTTTCTTCCTTTTGACCGAATTGATTTGGGAATGAAAAGAGAAGAGATATTTATAGGTATAGTTGGGTAATGGATTATTATCAAGTATTCTAACACTTGTTCATCATGTAAGGCTTTTATTCTTGATACAAACCATGTGTTCTTTTATGTGTCAATTATAGAAAACACTTATGCTTGATGCCAGACTCTTGTTTGAACACCTATTCATCATGTTTTTATTATGGTCAGTGTTGTCTTATCCCTTGATCGGTGTTGTCTTATCCCTTGGTCGGTGGATGCACATTTATCACATTTGTTCATATTGTTAATTGTTTTGGTTACTTATTTCTGTATAATATCATTTAAGTAAAAGATTTTTAGTTCATTTACTTAAGAATTACACGTAAATAAGAAAATATTTCTCATTTGGATTTAATAAAAATAATTTTAAAATCTAATTCTTTAAAGAAAAAAAGTCAACTCTTCTTTCCAAAAACAAAACATGAAACGACTAACTTTATTGGATTTTATTAAGAGGGCAAATAGTTTAGAAAATTTCTAAAAAAGTAGTTTTTAATTTATTTGATGTATAAGAAACAATTACCAGGACTTTTTATTCTTGATTTCTAGACATTTCAGATACCTCATTTTTTGAGTATATAGTTTCAAGTGAGTTGGTCAAATATAGGGTTTTCAATATTCTAAATGTTCAATTTCGTACCAAATTCTCATATTTCAAGTAACATTTTTATCTCATTATTAATTACACTACAAAACAAATGTACTATTCAGACGGACGAAAACCGTTTGCTAAATGTATTAAAACCGTCAGCAAAACTTTCTCCAACGGATATACTTTCAGTCGGCTATACACCAGTCGGGATAGATTTATCTCGACGGTTTGATGGCCGTTGAAGCATGTAATTGATTTATAATGACGGTTAGAAAAGTATTAGTAAAAATAGTATCTTTTATCATCGGTTTCAAAACATCGGTAAAAATTATTATCTTTTATCGTCGATTATCACATGTGTTAAGAAATATTACTATCTTTTATGATCAGCTACTACAACCGTTAAGAAATGTTATAACCATTTATCATCGGTTACCACATACGTTAAGAAATGTTACGATCTTTTATTGTCGATTACCATTTAGTTATCATATGTTAGTATAAGTTACTGTTTGTATTATCGGTTACCACAAATGAGGAAAAATTACTGTTTTTATCGGTTGGAAAATGTTAGTATAAGTTACTATAGGTCACTACAAGATTACTATAGATTACTACATGTTACTGTCGGTTACCACGGTTACTGTCGATTACCACATGGTTACTAATCGTCATGGTTACTATTTTGTACCGTCGATTACACAAGCGTCAGAAAATGTTACTCTCTCTCTTTTATCATCATATTATGTTAGAAATGTTATATTTTTTA
Organism: Dillenia suffruticosa; assembly: GCA_033439265.1. Lineage (NCBI taxonomy): Eukaryota > Viridiplantae > Streptophyta > Magnoliopsida > Dilleniales > Dilleniaceae > Dillenia > Dillenia suffruticosa. The sequence continues at coordinate 13,642,426 of JAVTVX010000009.1, forward strand.
TTCTTTGTTATCACAAATTACAAATGTTAAAAAAAATTATTATTTCGGTTACCACTAAATTACTGCTCGTTACCAATGTTACCATATGAAATATCAATAGTGACGGTTTCTTTTTTTAAAAAAGATGATAGGTAAATTAAAACACTGAAAAATAAAGAAATTATAAAAATAATATAAATATTATAAGAATTGTAATTGATACAAACTAAAATGATTGATACATATAAGACAAAAAAATAGAAAAAAGATTACATGTCTCACAACTACATATCTTCTGAGATGTTCTAAACAAAAAATATTCGGTACAGTTTCTAAAGGCATCTTTGTCCACAATCGCAATTTTTGATCCATAATGTTTCGTAGCAATCTGTTCATTAAAAATCAATAGTAAATTAGTGAAATCATTATAAATAATAAATAATGAATGTAAATGAAAATATTACCAGAGAAGTAAGTAGAGAGTGTTTTCTTTTTCTAAATCTAAAACATTTTGATAGTATTGATATTTATATTTCTTCACAACTGTTCAAAATAAAAAATTAAAAATGATATTTTAACTTTAAATCTCAAATTAAAATAAAAATAAGATATTTATTTTAAAAACCTGAATAACATCTTGGATGATTGAGTTTGTTCGACTGAACTTATTCTTTCTTGGAATAGTTGTGATTCTTCATACAATACTTATCCGTCGTTCGTCAAGTCTTTCAAATACCAAATGTGAATAACTTTTGGTAAAATTTTACAAAAGTATGAGTGAGAGATTTAAATTGGTTAGGGGAGAAAAGCTTGCAAGGAAAGAATAGAGAGATTTTGATTGTGGAACTTTCGCCCACATATAATTTATACTATACAATTTTTACAAACAAATTTTTAAAACTCCGCTTTTGCGCTTTTTCTCCCGTTTCTTTTTTCGTTACCGCATTTTTTCTCCCACCTCTTTTTTCATTACCGCGTTTCTTAATTTTTCACATGTGTCTTTCATGTGTGTTTTGAAAAAATCACTTATAATTTTTACTATTTATTAACAAATACTTACTAATTAGTTACTATATTTGATTAATATTATATCTATTTGATTAATCAAAAATAATATATATTATATATTCGATGATAATAAACTTATTAATATTATTAATTTAAATAATGCAATGATATGAAATTAATAATTTATATAATATAGTATTATAGTTTTGAAAATTTATTGAGTATAATTTGAAAATATGACAATATATTGTAATTATATGTAATTATGTAATTAATTATATTGGTATAATTAATGAAAATTACTAAATTTTTTGGTAGAAATTGAGTTTCAAATTCAATCACAATTTATAATTACAAAGCATAAATAAAAATTTAATCTTTTATAGACACTCCATAATTTCCATATACACAACTTTCACATATTACAAACACACACACATACCACTAAATTCAACCACTAATATTTCACATGTAACATTATTTAAAATTAGTATAGTGTACTTCAATTTGCACATATTGGTTTTTTGACATTCTAAAAATAATTCATGAAACTTATTTTCATCCACATTAAATGTATGAGAAGTTGATTTATCTATTATCATGTAAATTTATAAATGATTATGTAAATCTATGAATGAATCATATATGCCAAACATATCATGTTCAAAAAATAATCATGTAGTTGGATATATTAGATCCATATAAATTTTTATTACTTTCTTCATGAATACATTTATCCCCGGTATATAGTGCATTTTTATCTTTTGTAAGTTTAATTTTATCTCATTTTACCTTTTTTTTATTATTATATTATTAATTTTATTTTGTAATTTTTGTGTTTGATTTTTTTGTATTTTCATTTATGTTAATATTATTTACTACACTTATACCAATTGTACCACTTATTATAAGAATATCATTTGTTACCGGTTGTTACTATTTGTTACCACTTGTTACCATATATTATATTGTAATACACTATCACTTGTTACCGATTATTATTATTTGTTATCACTAGTTACCATATATTATACCATGATACACTATCACTTGTTACCTGTTGTTATTATTTATTATTACTTGATATCATGTGTTATACCATGATACACTAAATAAAATAGAAAAAAAATATAAAAATATAAAATGATTGGATAATGTGTAAACAGAATTACATTTCCTACGCTAAAATAAAAAACTTCGGATTTTAATCCATAAAAAAATATTTTAAAGTTTTCATTTGAGACAAGTCAAAAGTTGTAAGAAAATAATATCATGTACAAAATTAGACAATAAACTCCACTAACAAAATTAATTAACAATAATATTTAAGAAAATAATATCAAATTATACAATATTATCAACTAACAACATCCTTCTCTTCTCTTATGCATTAGTTGTACAGCGCAATCACTACTTGCTCAATTACTATTGTTAACACTTAGGCGCCAAGACAAAATTAATGTTGTTAGGGGTCGAGATAAAATTTATGTTGCACTAACAACATTATTAACATTATTTTGTACAATATTATTAACATTATTCTTGATAGATATTTTAGATATATATATATATATATATATATATTAATCTAATTAGATGAATATTAAAGTAACCAATATTAAAAAATACACTTGTTGTCATGCCACATGCTTAGGTTTATTACCCATTGATTCATTCATCTGCTAATATAAAATAGTTTAAATTAATGCAAATTTTTTACTTCAATTTTGTGAAAGGCAGTGCATTTTCAATAATAAGATGGTTTGATTAATTTTTTCAAAACCACGACATTATCTTGTAATCATATTGTAATCATCTTGTAAGCATATTGTAATGAAACAATGAATTTTATATTTATATTATGGTAAATTGGTTTGATTTCGTTAATATAAATATAAATAAATTTAACGATTATGCCAATATATTTTTTTTATTTTGGCGCGCTCCACCAATATATTCCTCCCATTTTGGAGCGCGAGGGCACCCCGGGCGCGTAACTAAAGTTAAAGTGCTGGATGTTTTGAATAAAACTTCAAATTAGGTTTTTGGGCAAAAAGTTGAGTTTCAGAAAGTTAAGTTTTGAAAAGAAGAGCCTATACAAATCATCTATTTTTTAATCACATAACTCTAGAAAAGGCAAATAGTAGAATCAAATAAACAATTTGAAATTTCTTCACCAATAAAAAAGAAAAAAAATTATAAGAAAAAAATTTTTAAAAAAATTGCAAAACAAAAATTCATGATTTGTAATTATCTTTATTAATATTATATATTTTGGTAAATATTTTTGTTTTCTTTTTTTTTGTAAATTTATAATGTAAAATGCAAAATACAAATCATAACACTTTTTTCTTTTTTTATCTTTATTAAATTTGTAAATTAAATATTTTTAGAATTTATATAAAATTATATAATATTGATAATTAATGTATTATTACCGATATATTTCTTATGTTCCTCCATTTTGGGGTAATAGTGGAACAGAAAAAAAAAGAATGAAAAAAAGAAGAGTGAAGCGTAAAGAAAAAATTGAAATAAAAAAAAAAGGAAAGAAAAAGAAGAAGAAACCAAAAAAAAAGTTAAAAAAAGGAAGGATGAAGGTAAAAAAAAAACAGAAAACAAAAAGAAGAAAAATTAAAAAAAAAGAAAAAAAAATTAAAAAAAAGGAAGGGTGAAATGTAAAAAAAAAAAAAACAAAAAAGGGTAAATACGTGAAAAAATAAGTTAAAAAAAAAAGAAACTAAAAAAAAAGAGGGAGGAATAGTAGTGCCCCACGGTTGCAGCCGTGGGGCGCGCAGCTGCAAGCGCGTGCAGGGGCGCTGGCATGCCCCTGCGCGCGCGGTTGCAGCCGCAGGGCACGCGGCCGCAACTGCGCTGGCATGAGGATGCCTGCGTAGTTGCAGCCGCGCGGTGCAAAAAATTGAGGCAAAGAAGCAAATATATAAGGCAAAGGCCATTCCAAGAAACACATGACAAGCAGTGCGGTTGTTGAAATATCTCATTTCACATTTAACGCCCAGGTTCGAGTCCCTGCTCCTGCAACTTTTTTTTTTCATTTTCTTCTCTTCCTTCCTCTCCCTTTCTCCCATCAATTTTTTTTCCCATCTCACTCTCACCCATAAAATAAAATTTTTTCTCTTTCTTTCTCTCACTCTCTCTCATCAATTTTTTTTTCTATCATCAATTTTTTTTTCCCTATCTCACTCTCACCCATAAAATAATTTTTTTTTTCTTTCTTTCTCTCTCCCTCTCATCAATTTTTTTTTTCTATCTCACTTTCATCAATAAAATAAAATGAATGAATTATTAGTTATTTTGGTAAATATTTGTAATGAAATATTTAAATTTTTTAAATTTTTTATATATTACAATTTAAATTAATATTTATAATTATCATATTAAAATCCATTATAATTTATAGTAGTGTATATATAGCAATATTGAAAAATTGTGAATATGTATCTCAAAATAATTCTAAATTTTTTTTATATTTTCATTTTACATGCTTGGATATACACTTTTTCAAATTAAATTAACAATAAACAAATTTTCAAAATAAATTTTCAAAATCTCTTTTCCCCCGAGTATTTTTTCATTACACAATTTTCCCGTCCTTTTTCATTACACATTTTTCGTCTCCTTTTGAGACAATCATTTTTTTTCTTATTTTTCTTTTTTTTTTCAAATATACCGGTGATATTTCTTTCTATCACACTCTCATTTTTTTTTTCTTATCTGCCACCTTTTTTTTCTTATCTCACTCTCATTCAACCTTTTTTTCTCTTTTTTTTTCTCAGTCAACATTTCTTACAATTTTGAGGTATCTGAAAATAATATATAATTGTTTAGATGAATATATATATTTAAAAATGATTTTGTAACTTGGTATTAAATATATAGATTTTTTATATTATTATATTATCATTGAAATTTATTTATCTTGTCTTCTTCAGTTGCACAAATAAATTTTATATAAATTTCATAGATATAATTTTTCACAAATAAATATCATTTGAAAAACAAAAAATTAGAAAAAAGAAATTAAAACAAATAATAAAAAGACAAAATTAAATGAAAATGGAAGTAACGGAAATGACAAATGGTAAAATATAGTAGTTGTATGACGTAATATTGAAGTGTAAATAAAAATAAATAATTGAACAAATTACCACTTACTACGAAGTTAACATGATAACTAATGTTCCTATGGTAACGGAACTTACCACAACTTACCACGAAATTATCACGTCAATAGCATGTTACTACGTTACTATGGTAACCCTAAACTTACCACATGATGATAATTAAGATACTAGCGACCCTGTATTTTTTAGCAAAAAATGCATTTATTACTATGTTACTATGGTAACTCTAAACTTACCAATGTGGTAACAGAACTTACCATAACGAAATTATCACATGAATAGCATGTTACTATGTTACTATGGTAACTCTAAACTTACCACACGATAATTAATGTTATTAGCACCCTGTATTTTTCAACAAAAAATGCAAAAAAAATGCATGCCTTGGCCAGGTTTAGAAGCTTAACAAAACCACTATACTACAACTTGTCATGTATCTCTTTTTTCTTTTTTCTTTTCTTTTATTCTCTATTATATTTTGATAAATATTTATAATTAAATATATATTTTTTTAAATTATTAATATATTATAATTTTAATTAATATTAATAACCATCATTTTATATTATCACACTAACAGAATAATATCATTCATTCAAAATTATCATTATTTACCACTTATTATCACAATTACCAATTTTTTTATCACAACTTATCAAATCTTATCATTACTTACCACTTATTATCATAATTACCAATTTTCTTATCCAATTTTCTTATCACAACTTATCACATCTTATCATTACTTACTATTTATTATCACAATTACCGATTTTTTTATCACAACTTATCATAAATTAAAAAATTCTATAAATTCTATAAATTATCATAACTTATTTTTGAAATGATTTATATAAATTCTGTAAAAAGCACAAAATAAGAAAAAGAAAAAGAAATACAATTAAATTAAATGAAATAAAATTAATGATAATATAAAATAATAAAATGTAATAGTTAAAATATAAATTAAAATAAAACTTAAATTACTACTACTTACTATCCATCTACTTAACGCTTGCTATTTATTATTTGCCACGACTATATATCATAAACTTACCACTTCTCTCAATTTGGAAGCTTGACATGTCAACGTCACAACTTGTCACGTGTCCCTTTTTTCTTTTTTCTTTTTTTTTAGTCTCTACATTTCTCACTTTCATATTAATAAAAATGTACGTTGCTAAAATACCAAAAAATAGCCGAAAAAAAAGCGACCAATGGATTTGAACTGTGGAGTTTGACTCTATCTCTCTTTTTGTTTTTTCTCTCAACCTTCCACACTTTTTTCTACTTTTCTTTTTTATTTTTTTTCTATAAAAAATATTTAAATTTTTTAAATTGTTAATATAAGAGAATTTAAATTAATATTAACTAACATATAATTTCTAATAATTTATAATTTATAATAATATATATAGTACTAATATTATGTATGTATTATTAGAAAATAATATATTATGTATCTCAAGATAATTCTAATTTTTTTATAAATTTTTTATACTTTTACATACTTCTCACAAATTATTACCACTAGTTATCACAAATTATAACATGTTATAATATCTTACCACTATTTATCAGTTGTGATTATTATTTATCACAAGTTATAACATCACAAGTTATAACGTATTACAATACACACAACATACACGTTATCATAAATTATTCTTTTCTACATTAACTCTAAAATTTTAAATTGTTATTAAAAATTATATAAATATATACAAACATATAGCATTTACAAATAGTAAAATACAAGTTATCATAATTATAATGGTTAAGTAAATTCAGTAGACTTGATTTTTTTCAAACCGTTCTTAAAAGTGTTATATTTACCAACGACAAATGATAACCATTAAAAATTGAATATCATTTTTATCGACGGCTGTGTTAGCTTTACTCACGGTTTATAAATTTTTCTCGACGTTATAATTTATACCGTTGAAATATGTATATATATTTCTACGGTTTTGTAAAAAACGTCGGCATAGATAAGAAAAAACCGTTGCTAAAGGTTATCGACAATAAAAGTTACCGTCAGTATAAGAATTTAATTTTGTAGTGTTATAAGTGTAACTAAATTGGGATATGTGATGGAAGGTCTATTCCTGTAGGTTTTAAATGGATTTCTCAATATTTTTCCCTAAAAACATAAGCAAACAATGAAACTACCGATATTTTTAAGAAAAATATCGGGATATCCTTCTTTCTCTTTGAAATATCAATCTCTGATCCCTCTCTCTCTCCCCTTTCCTAACGTTTCTAAGTAAAAATGTTTGGTATCTCTACCTCTCGCTCATTCTCTAGTGTCACTTTCTCGAGTTCCTTTCTCCCTACCCTTTTTCGACGTTTAGATCTAGATGTCGGCAAAAATTCTCACCATCACTCTTTTTTGTGTGGGAACTATTTTGCTCAACATCTTGGCATTTTAATGTCATCGAAAAGTGTTTTTGCCCATGTTTCTATACGAAAATATCGTGAAAAACAAAATAGTGATAACGTTGACCTTAAATGTTAGGAAAAAAATGTGCCTAATTTTATATATAAAAAAATTCAAATTTTGAATTTTGTGTATAAGATATTGAGTCATTTGAATCCAGGCATGGCCTTGGGTTGGAAAAGCTAGGATAGATATATGGAAATGTATCATACAAGCGACGGATGGATTAACATATTGCTAGATGAATAGATATATTTTATTTTATTATTTTTACGTATCATACAAAGTATTTCTCAATTAAACATAAAGAAAATGAATTTCCATATGATCATTCAAATCACGGGGTTTTTGCCCATTTGGATGAAGATCACATTTTATAACATACCATTCTGAGCTTCATTGACTTCTTCAACAAAAGTGTCTTAGTCCTATGGCCTGCATTGCATAAACGACTGCATCACACCTTTGACAATCATCAAATTTACAGCAAGAATACATGTGACAACTTCAAATAGTAAAAGCAATTTTTCCCATCTACAGGGGTCATCTGCACTTGATCAGCAAATCATACCATTGATTGCGTTCTTTGACATAATAGGATAGAATTATCTAATTAGATAATATTTTTGTAATTTTTGTTTAATATCTGTTCTTATTCTAAACTTACACTATCACTTCAGGTATAACATCAAACATAAAATGAAGGGTTCTGAACATTAGTATTTTTTTAATAAGATTTTATATTATGAATTTTATCATGTAAAAATTAAATCTAATTTAAATTAGATTTAATTGATTTTTTTTTTTAATCTCTTTTCCTCAGGAGAATCAAACACGGAAATATAGCTTGCTTCACGAGGAACATTGCTTAATCGAAAAGGGAGACGAAGTCCCTTGAAAGCTTCAGTTACAACATTCTGTTAAGAGATCCTAATTATATAATTTAATTTAGGTTGTTGTTCGATAATTTGATATGATACTTTGGTGCAAATCCTGCAAGCAATCATAGATTTTAATAATATAGTTTCATGAGATATCTTTTTGTTTTTTTTTTTTTTCGAATATCAATCAATATTTGAAATTATATTCTGATTATTTTAATTGATCTATTTAAAAAACTTCTTTTAATATAATTTATTCTATTATTAAGTCATAAATTTTTTAAAATTTTAGTTAAAAGATATGACATCATATTTATTATTAGATCAACCGATAATTTGTGTGCTTCCGTAATATATCTGAGAGAGAGGACAACATGCTTTCACACGTGGCTTGATTTTGAGGCTCTATCTATTACTGCGTTAGAAATCTGAAAGGAGTCCATTCTTCTCCTATCTTTGCATTAAATCCAAAAATACTTTATGTACCGGAAAAAATCTTTAAACCAGAAATAGTTGACCTTAGAACCTGATTATCTAGGAAGTTACTTTCCACCTGTAAGTGTATATATAGGATGTGTTCCATCTCCGTTTTTATCATCAGTCTTGTGTTCTCCACCCGAGCGTTCTCCACCTGAGCGTTCTTGTCCTTTTACAAGGATCATCTACTATCCTTCTCTCTCTCTCTCTCTCTCTCGCTCTCCTACTCCTACTCAAAGGTAAGCCAAAGTATAATGTATTACCATCTATTGCCGGGCACAAATATCGGATTGTTTTTTCATCGATAATATAAAACATTGTTTTGAATGTGTTATATTAATTTTCGATTATATTTTTACTTTCTTTCTGGTCCAAAAATATGGCCAAAACCAGAGGTGTTTTGCTCTTCACACTCAACCTAAATCTTCCTAGATGAAAGTAATATGAATTGCAATTCACCATTAACTATAGTAGTCATAACTTAAATGAAGGCTGTAGAGCTTGATCTCTAGTTAGGAAAATGGTAGGAGACTTAGAAACAACATTTTCTTAGTTTTTTTTTTATTATTTTTTGGTGAGAACATTTTCTTAGTTTTTATATAACGCTTTGTCTATTTTTTGTTATCTAACTACAAATCATTTTGTTTTCAGCAAAATTGGGGGCGACGATATGGAGGGAACACTTGGAACAATAATCCTAATTTTCTTCGTCATCTTCACTGGCAGTGGTGTATCTAATGCGCAGGAAGCACCACCTCCAATAAGTGAATCACAACTTCACAAAATCGCGTCATCTTTGGAAATGTATGTTGATGAACTACCTCAGATGCCTAAGCTATATGGATACTCGATCGACAATGGTGAATACAAGCCTGGATGCCTCACCGTGGGCATGTATGAAACAAAATGGGTATGGCTTTGTATCCTTCCTTTACCTTTTCTTTTTTTTATTGTATAAATATTTAAATATGAAATCACTAAATTGGGGAGGAGAATTTATACTATTAGTCTGCCTCCTTGGGAATGTATCATTCCTTTACTGCATCTAACATTTTCATCTCTGAACATGTGCCAAAAGAAAATGCTTAGCTTGATTTTATTAGAACCATGGGTGACTTATTTTCATAGACCATATCTTTCTTCTGCAACTTCAAGTAATAATCTAACTAATGGAGGTAAAGCAACTCTCTCCCATAAATGAAAGAAATATATATAATAATCTGACTTTTCCATCCTACATGCACTAAGCTTCTCCAACGTTATTGTTATCCTTAAATATCATATTGAAAAATTTAATATTCAGATATATATTTGTGAAACATTTCTCCTTAAATAACGCTGATTCAAAACTTGGCCTACTAGATAAGAGGTCAAGTCTTGAATTTGAAACGTAAGAATGAAAAGAATTATATTAGAAAAACTCTCTTGAAATTGAATTAAAATATATATTTATAAAATATTTTTCCTTAACAATTATGGTTAATGTAGAAATCCCATTCATTCCTAATAATTATGAACAAAAAACATAGTTCAATCATGACAATGATTGAGAAAATACTAGAAAAGGTTTTGGCCTTTCCATGGGTAGGCTAAATGTCTTGAACATATCATAGTCACCCGTGCTAGAAAGACAAAATACTGCTTGAAAAAAAATGCATAAAGATAGTTGAAAACGTAGAGATATTATGCCTTACTTCCCTGTAGAGAGCTATGCTTAGTCATTGCCTGTCACCAACTAATGGCTATGAATAATTCAATGTTAACCGTATCAAAAGTCGTACAACTCCTACTGACTAACAGAAAATCACTTGCTATACGGTATGACCAGAAAAGAATGGTAAGAATAATTTTGGCACCAAATATGGTTGAAATTGAGTGCAAGACAATGACTTTCGGCATAGAAGATGCCCTTTTAGATACACAAACAAGCAATAAACATAAACACTTATATTATATATATTGTGTAATACTTGGATGTACAAAATTTGAGGGTTGTCAATTATATAAAAACTCAAAGAATACAGTTGTGATGCCCGTCATATTTAGTGAATATATTCTGATATTAATAAAATTTTCAATACCAATAAATATTAATACTTATAGAGTCTTTAGATATTCAATTTCTATACCAATCCCGAGTAGGTTTGGTAGCCGACCACTGATACCTCTTAAAGAAAATTTTAAATTTAAATTTTGAATATAAAAAAAAAAAAAAGAAGAGGGAGAGCCAAAACGCAACGTTTTGGCCCCCCAAATTGAATTAGGGCTAAAGCCCTAATTCCCCTCTTTTCTCTCTCTCTCTCTCTCTCTCTCTCCCGACCTTTCATCTTCCCGCGGCTCTCCTCCTTCGGCTGCTGGCCCGCGCCTTCCACCGCCACCGCCGCCGCCATCGTCTTCTCCTTCACCTTCTTCTTCACCTTCTTCTTCACCTTCTTCTTCCCTCTCGGTTTCTCTCTCTACCTCACTCTATCTTCTCTCCCTCTCGCGATCTCCCACGATCGCCTTCTCTCCGCCTCGCGGCACACCGCCGCGAGCCACGATCGAGCACCACCACAAGCCGCGAGCCTCCGCGAGCACTGCCTTCTGCCACCACACGAGACTGCAGCGCCTTCTGCAGCGCGATCCCCCAGCCATAGCACGAGCCCAGGCCGCGAGCGCGAGCCCAGGCCGCGAGCGTGAGCCAGCGCACGAGCGGGCGCGGACCCAGCGCACGAGCGTGTGTGGCCCAGCGTGCATGGGCGCGCGGCCCGGCGCGCGGCCCAGCGCACGAGTGTGCACGGGCCCGCCGCCCAGTGCGCAGCAGCGCACGAGCGTGCGCGAGTCGGCGCACCAACATGCACCAGCGCACGGGCGAGCACAAGCCCGCGAGCCACTGTCGGCCCGCAGGCCCATCAGCAGCAAGCCCACAGGCCACCAGGCCCGACAGCCTGTCTAAGCCCGTAGGTCCAGTACGGCCCGCGGCCCAGTTCAGCCCGCTAGCCCGTCAGCCCACTGGCCTGCAGACCAGCGATTCCGCTAGCTGTAGCCCACGAGCCCACGACGGCCCGTAAGCTCGTGACAGCCCACGAATCTCCACGCAGGTAAATGAATTAGAGTTTTGCTTCGGATCTATGTGTTTAGATCTAACAAATAAATTTTGTTTTGATAGGAAACCCTACAGACTTTGGCGTGACCGAAGCGACTTTCGGACGAGACTAGGCGCTTCGAGAAAACCCTAGGTGAGGAGATTTCGGCTCTAACTGATACATTCGATATGTTTAGAGTGTAAGTGGAATGCGAATAGAATACAAATTAGGAAATGATTATATATGAATTGAAGGTTAAGTATAAAATGTTACAGAAATTAGATGATCTGATACGAAATAAGCGTATTATAGAATCACAAAATCATGTCGAGTGAATTCGAATAGTTTCCTTTAGAGTTAAACCTTGAAATATGCATGAAAGTATCTGGATTGTAGGGTTGGAATGAAATGAGCCATAAAGTTGAGGATATTGTACATTTCATGTCTTTCGGATAAACCCTAAAGATGCTTGAGAAAATGATATTCAATTTTGATGATCTGATTAGGTTGATCTTTTTGGAGACTCGAGAAATCAGATCAGATTTGATTGGTTTTGAAAATAGGGAGTGACTACCCTCCCTAAAACAGTGAGTGGGACTTTGACATTCGCTATTGATTGAAAACCATGTTTCAAAAATACATTTAAATGACATGTTTTTGTAAATATCTGATTGTTAGAATTTTCGAATATTTGATAAATGTTTTGTGACCTTTGGAGTGTCTAAATTTCTGACTTTATTGATATGCATCTATGAGTTTTGATAACTGTATATTGTGCCATATTTTCGACATATTGATATGTTTTAATGCTTTCACTGTATTGGCATATGGTTTTAAATGAATTTACTTATATATTGGGCTGTATGCCCGGCCGACGTTATGATATTATGCATGGGGCTATATGTCCGGTTGATCTGGTGATGGGATGCATGGGGCTACGTGCCCGGCTGATATGATATTGTGATCCGTAGCTACGAAGGACATCTGGTAGAGGCACCCCTTGTGCCCGGATACGCTTCGGCCGGAGGTATCCGCCAGATAATCGTGTGTATGGGTGCCACAGGTTAACCCTCATCGGAAAGGACGTTGAGTACGGCTCCGTCTAGCACCAGGCAGGGGTACCATACACGGCTGACTAGTTATATGTACATTATTATTAATTACAGGATAGTTGGGGTAATCTGTGGCCAATATTGGGGCAGAGAGCCATTTTTTAATACTTGCATTTGGAAAAACCCCCAATGCGCCGTCCTTGGTCGAGGTAGACCATTACCGGAAATGTTTCATTGGCCGGCTCTTCATGACATTGATGTAAAGATTGGATGCATATCTTGTTTTCTGATATGTGCGTATTATATATGATTTTGAAATAATATGATCGGTTTGCACACTGTGGATATTTTCTTATGTTTTGACACTCCAAGTTTACCCTAGATATTGATAGTATGATGTCAATCCCCTCACTTACTGAGTATTCTCCCATAGATACTCACCCCTCACTTTCTTTTCCACAGGATTAGTGTTGGACCGAAAAGATATCACTGGATTTGGGTATGGATATTTTCCATCTCTTCCGCTTCGATGATTGGTGACATTGTTATGAATTGGAGGTTTTAATTTGACCAATATATTTATCAAGTTTTATGGAATGACTGTATAAATTATGAACATTTATTCGTGAAACCCTTGGATTGAATTACTTCATTGCATTGAGACATTTGTAAATATTTAAAAATAATTTGAGAATTTATTTTATATATGCGTAGAATTTAAATCCGCTCGGTGTGGCGGCTGCTCATGCTCTAGTTGGGCATGACAGTAGAGGTCTGTTGCTAGAACTGTTAGAAACTTATAGCCTTGCGTTGTTCTGGATGTTGGCTGTAGTATTTGTTGATTTTGGAGAGGCCGGAATGGCCATTTACTTATTTTTTTAGGATGAATATGATATACAGGCGAAATTGTACTCGGGAAACCTCCGATTTATGGGGAGGTTCTGCCCGATTTTCTGTAAAATACAGTCGACATCCAGGGACAACGGGCGGCTGTTCACGATCCCGGTTCGAGGCGTGACAATAGATATGAGAAGGATGAGAGAGTTTTGTTTCTTAAGAGTCAAACTTGATTCGAATTAAATTTAATCAGATTAAATATAATTATCGAATACCGGTGATTTATTAAAATAATAAAAAAAACGCTATTCAATTGCTATTTAAATTATGTCATCTCATCCTATTAGGAATAGTATTACTTGAATGAAGATATAACAATATTAAATACTAATACCGATAGAATCAAACGTTGCTCCAGTTCACTTTCGTGCATTTTCTTAGAACCACGCAAATGTATAAATAAAGGGGAGAAACCTAACATGAAAGCAGGATAACTGATTGGATTGGAATTTTCTTGTACAAGAATAAGATGACAAAAGGAGGAGGAAAATAAATATATCTCTCCTCCTAAACGAGGAAAACAAATACATAAATATATCAAACTTGGTGGCACATATATGCTTCACGCATCTAAAATTAGAAAGTTAAAGCATTGCTATTATTCTGTTGTAGATGTTTTCATGCAACAGTAACGTGATTAAAACATGGGAATTTTTTAATTCGTGTTTGAATATTATTAATGTACATAAAATATTTTATGAAAACAAATTCTAGAATTGTCTGACGTTGACAATCAGCTTACCAACTCATCCTACCCAACTATTATCAAGATTATTGGTAACGCAACTATCTAATAATTGAATACTGACTAATCGTTCAAAGAATTATTATCAACATTCGTTTTCTTTCTTTTTTTTTTAATAAGCCACCCAACTAAGTTGAGCTCTATCAAATCCTATTCGATTCGGGTTCAACACTTAAATGGAAAAATTTTTTCGATATCTATTTTTATCATACATAAATTTCAAATATAAAATTTTACTTTAGGATACCGCTGACAAAATATTGGACCAATTAGGCTTTGGTTAAAATTCATATATGTACTGATCAGAGCAAATAAATTCTGTGATACAGAAATTTCACCGTGACTTTCCAGCAACCACTGTTTTTGCATTTGGGACCTCACCAGCAACAGCCACATTTCCTGGTCCAACCATCGAAGCAATGCATGGAGTCCCCTTGTCAGTGACATGGGAAAATCATCTCCCTGAAACTCACATCCTTCCATGGGATCCGACCATCCCTGTTGCAACCCCTAAGCACGGCGGTGTCCCTACAGTTGTCCATCTTCATGGAGGCATCAATCCTTCGACAAGTGATGGCCACCCTTATGCCTGGTTCACTAAGGACTACCGTGAAACAGGCCCAAATTGGACACATCCTACCTACACCTACCCCAATGTCCAACACTCCGGGAACTTATTTTACCATGATCATGCCCTAGGCTTGACTCGAGTCAATCTCCTAGCAGGTTTGCTCGGAGCCTATGTGATCCGTGCCCCAGCCCTTGACTCCAAACTAAATCTACCATCAGGACCAGAGTATGATCGACATCTAGTGGTAGTAGACCGTAGCTTTTACAAAGATGGATGGATTTTCATCAACAGAACAGGTGATAACCCTACTATCCACCCGCAATGGCAACCCGAATATTTTGGTGACGCCATTATTGTTAATGGAAAAGCATGGCCATATTTTAAGGTTTCAAAAAGAAAGTATAGGTTCCGAATCATCAATTCCTCCAATGCTAGATTCTTCCGATTTGCATTGAGCAATGGCCAATCATTTATTCAAGTAGGATCTGATGCTTCATACTTGCCGGCTCCGGTTGAGACCAAGAACATTCTTTTATCTCCTGCTGAGATCGCTGATGTTGTCATTGACTTTTCAAAGACAAAGTCCAAGGAAATCGTGCTTACCAATAGTGCACCATATCCATTTCCATCTGGTAGCACACCTGATTCCCTAAATAGCAAGGTCATGAAATTCATCATCAAACCTGAAGCTCAAAGCCACCCAGACAACTCATACGTCCCATCAGTCCTAATGCCCTACACAACGCCAACAATTGTTAAAGCAGCTAGAACAAGGTACATTGTGCTTTTTGAATACGATAGTGCAACAGGAAACCCAACTCACCTCTTTATAAATGGGAAGCAATTTGCTGATCCAGTAACTGAGACACCAAAATCTGGAACCGCTGAAATTTGGTATGTCATCAATCTTACAAAAGATAATCACCCGTTGCACATACATCTGGCCACATTTCAATCAATCAGGGTGCAAGAGATTTAAGTATTTGTCTGCATTCACATCATGCATGACAAGCAAGAATGACGCACTAGCATGCAATGTCACTAGCCATGTAGTTGGGAAGACGCTTGAAATTCCAGCATATGAGAAGACATGGAAGAACACAGTGAAGATGGTGCCTGGATACCAAACTACAATAGTGGTTCGGTTTAATTTGGTCGATAATCATGCACCTTATCCCTTTGATGCAACTGCAGGGCCGGGTTATGTCTACCACTGCCACGTAAGTCTCAAAATATTCTTATATGGGTTCTTAATATTCCTTCATTTTCGATCTCAAGTCCTTGAATTGATTAATTAAGGTAAATCCACTAACAGTTCTGAACCCTTTTTATTGCATCTACAGATCTTGGATCACGAAGATAACGAAATGATACGCCCTTTGAAGCTGGTTGCTTGAGGAGATCTGGGATGGAACATCTCTTCCAACTCTTGTTCTTCCTGTCTTCTTTTTTCTTTCTTTTTTTTTTTATTTTTTTGGTTTCATTTGTCACGCCCCAAATCGGGATCGTGAACAGCCACCCGTTACCCCTGAATACCGGCTGTATTTTTATAGAAAATCGGGCAGAACCTCCCCATAAATCGGAGGTTTCCCGTGTACAATTATACCTGTATGATCCAAATCATCCTGTACAATATACAAATGGTCATCCCGGCCTCTCCAAAATCAACAAACACCACAGCCAACATTCAGAACAACGCAAGACTATAAACAAACCTAGCCACATACCTCTACTGTCATGCCCAACTAGAGCATGAACAGCCGCTATACCGAGCGGATCTAAGTTTATACAATATATATCACATTTTCCCAAATAACGTTCAAGTACGTATAATCGCCTCAATGCAAATGAAATATGAGAGTTAAACTATACAGTCATCCCAAAATAAGTACATGGCCAACTGCAGACCTCAATGTCAAGACCTCGCAGGGTCGAAACTAAATTAGAAGTAAATCTCACCGTCAGAACAACAAATCCGCACTAGAGCCTGTAACTCCGCTCTATCACAATCAACCTGTCTGAGGAGGGAAAAGAGAGGGGTGAGTATCATGAGAAGATACTCAGTGAGTGAATGGAGTAATATCAAGCATAAATAGTATAAGTGAACAATTGGAGTGTCAAATAATATCATTTGAAACAAAAATTTACATTTCGCAAACAAAACATGATATATTTATCAATTTGAAATCATTTAATCAAACACGCGATAGTAAGCATGTATGCATCCATTTAAAATCAAGTAATGTCAGAGCGAGCCAAAAATAGTCCTGGCAAAGGTCAACCGCGACCAAGGACAGGCGCGTCGGGGGTTTTATTATGCATAGACTTTGAAACGCTCTCTACCCCGACGTTGGCCATGAGTTCGCTGGGGCCAACTCATCAACGTGTATAGGACCCCGCCCGGTGCTAGACGGTGGCGTCACACACGTCCTCCCCCTACGTGGGTTCAACCGGCCGCGCCTATAGCCTTTAGAATAAATGACGTTTGCGAATACCTCCTGCAGAAGCGTATCCAGGCAACCCGTGCCTCTACAAACTCCCCTCGTAGCTACGGAATCATCATAGTATCACAAGGGCACAACGTCCCATAGTATCACAAGGGCACAACGTCCCAGGGCACAACGTCCCACAAATATCACCACATCATCACATAACTAGTGGGCATCCAACCCACGTAG
Source organism: Dillenia suffruticosa (assembly GCA_033439265.1). Taxonomy (NCBI): domain Eukaryota; kingdom Viridiplantae; phylum Streptophyta; class Magnoliopsida; order Dilleniales; family Dilleniaceae; genus Dillenia; species Dillenia suffruticosa. The sequence continues at coordinate 13,660,364 of JAVTVX010000009.1, forward strand.
TTCATCAAAAACATTTTAAATTTGCGTGCCAATACGTCTTTTCAATTCATTTCAAAACAGCATATCAATGTAACGGTATAAAATAAAATTTATACATTTTCAAGTAATGGCACAATTATTGTTTCATTTCAAACCATGGATGCATAGTCATTGTAAATATAATTCAAGACACTCCAATTATCACAAAACAGATTTAAAATTCAATGTCATACGTCAAACGAATGCATATCAAAGCATGTTTTATTGAAAACACGACAGAAAACACGTTTTACTATTTTATGCAAGAGATTAGAGTCTCACTCACAGTATACGGGAGGGTGGTAACTCCCTATTTTTCAAAAAGTCTCCAAAAGACAAACCTAATCAAATCAGCAAATTTTTATATCATATAAAACCCTAATAAGGGAAAATTTATTCACACTTAGAAGTGAGTGTGTTTCTCTCACCTAGAGTTCCTCGGGTTTCAGATCTAACTGTCGTTCGCCCGTCTACTTAGTCTAAAACCTGTAATGTTTACCATTTGAAACACAAGTGAGAAATTTAAGTCAAATTATCAATAATTTTCGAAACCCTAGTACGTACACGAAATCGAGAATTCATTTACCTACGCAGAGGGTCACGGGTCGTCGTGGGTTCGCGGGCCGTGGGCCGGACTGGGCCGCGGGCCGAATTGGGTCACGAGCTGGGTTGCGCGCTGGCTCGCGCTGGGTCGCGAGCTGGGTAGCGCTCTGGCTCGCGCGCTAGCTCGGGCTGGGTCGCGAGCTGGGTCGCGCGCTGGCTCGCGCGCTAGCTCGCGCTGGGTCGTGAGCTGGGTCGCGCGCTGGCTCTTGCTGGGACGCGAGCTGGGTCGCGCGCTGGCTCGCGCTGGGTCGCGCGCTGGCTCGCGCTGGGTCGCGAGCTGGGTCACGCGCTGGCTCGTGCGCTAGCTCGCGCTGGCTCGTGCGCTAGCTCGCGCTGGGTCGTGAGCTGGGCCGCACGCTGGCTCGTGCTGGCTCGCGGAAGATCGCGTGAGGCTCGCGATGGCTCGAGGCGGCAGCGCTGGCGGGAGATCACGCGAAGGCGCGCTGTGCAGAGGTGAGGCGCTGCTCACTAGCTGACCGCGCGCTCGCTTGAGGAGGGAGGAGGGGCTGCAGCGGCGGCGGCAATCGCGGGAGGGGAAAAAGTGGAGGAGCCGCGGTGGTTAGCGGAAGGGAGAGGAGAAAGAAAGAGAGAGAGAGAGAGAGAGAGAGAGAGAGAGAGAGAGAAAGAAGAGTGTGAGAAAGAAAAGGGAAATTAGGGCTTTAAGCCCCAAATTTTTTTTTTTTTTTTTTTTTTTGTGCAGTGTTACATCATTCTTGAGAACCTGTTTCATGTATTTTCATATATAAAATACAATAATAATTTTCAAATCTTTAATATTGAATCATTAACCTTTTTCTTTGATATTTTGATACAAAAATTGTCTGAAAACTATCACAAATAAAATAATTTCAATTTTCATAATTTAAATATCTTTAATCGTGATGCAATGCTTACAAAATGATCGATTAATACCTTTTTTTCTTAGCCCTCAATATTTTCAGTAAGGGAATGATATATGTTTTCTTTTATATTCATTCTTTTATTTTTTCCAAAAGCCACATTTTGAATTTAAATGGGGAGAGAAGTTAGATTTAGTTTTTTTAAGAGAAAAACTATTTTATCCCTCTCTTTTGGTGTAGTCTTTCGTACAATCTTAATCAAAGTATATTGTAACATTTGACTAGAGTTTCTTCTTATAAGTCCTCCAATCACAACAATCTTAAAAAAAAAACTCACACCCAATTGTTACACAAGACTAATGGATGTGGAAAATCCAAATTACTAAAAACAAGTAATAATCTCAACGCACAGGTATTAATCATTCTCAAAAAATCAATATTGTCTCATTTTTATATATTATAAAATATTAGAAGTGATTATTCGTGTGAGAGAGTCAATTTCAAAATTTCTTTGGCATACATTAAAAGAAAACATAAGAACCTGTGAATACAAAACAAATTTAAATTTCATAAAATATAAGCATAACATCGCAATTATTTTGTGTTTTATTACTATTACATTCTATGTACTCAAGATATTTAATAGGTTTCAAAAACACAACTCTATATATTGACTTTGTAAAAGATCAGTTACCATTAATTGCCGAAACATATTTAACATGTCACCTCCCTTTTTTCAACAATATCTCTAACAATGTTGAACTTTATACCTATGCATTTGGTTTTGGCATAATATTTGAGATTTTTTGTATAAACAATAACTAATTGATTACCACAATAAATTATTATAACTTCCACTAAATTGTTTGTAATTCTCAAATATTATGAAAATCTTTTCAACCAAACATTTTCTTGAACTACAGAAATACAAATCACAAATTCTGATTTCATTACGGATAGTGATACATTTGTTTGTTCCTTACTACTCAAGAGACATGACTCTCATTCAGCAAAAATATATATATATAACCAGAGATGGATTTATGCCTATCTAAATTACCAATCCGATCAGTATGTATGTATTCACTCAATGATAGGTCATTTCCCTGGTAATAAAAAATATAATATGTAATTTTTTTTCAAGTATCTAAAAATCCTCTTTGCTACACTCTAATGTCTTCTACCTGAATTGAATTGATACCTACTGACCAAACCTATAATATAACAAATATCAGAATGAGTACATATGATAGTTTACGTCAAGCTCCTAACAGCACTAAAATAAGGTACTCTAAACATCTCTTACTTTTCTTCAGTGGAGGAATGTGCCATTTCTAATTATAATATTTATGTTAATTGAAAAAAATTGAAAAGGGCTACCATCATATTCATATATAGTGAAACAATGATTTGGAAAGGAAAAATCAAAATTCATTTACATTGTGGAGCCGTATGCAATACACAAAAAATGACTATGCGGTTGTTTAAATCTATCTTTTTATTCTTTACCTATTCTTTTCGCCTCATCATGCAAGATAGAGGGACCCACCCGCTAACCCGAGTTAGTGTCAAATATCTGCCCTACATTCATTTGTGAAGGTACTCCTAGTACTTGGGCACATTTCATGACTTAAACTTTCGATTTTAATCACAAGAATATAAGTGGGTTTATAATTTTTCATTCTAAATCGTACCAAAACTTTTTTGATATAAGATTGTTTAGATAACATTGGTAGTCTCTTAGAACAGTCCTTAAGGATCTTAACATCCGGTATATAATCTATCTCATCTATTTCTTTCAACTCAAAATTTGAATACAACAATTTCTTGATATTTAGAATATACTTTTCATTGTTTTCGACTAAATAATATGCTATTAACATGGAGAGATAAAATTATAAACCTGCTGTTAATTTTCTTCACATAAATACCAATAATACATGTCCAAAACCTATTACCAAAAAGATCAAACCCATTCTAAGTCCGTCAAATTGGGCTTATCAAACCAAATGCACCTGCATCTCCTCAATTATCCTAGACCTTGGTGTTCACACTCCATGGTCACTTCACTCCTTGGTGTTCATCTGATCACTTGATGAGCACGATTCGAGATAATCTATAAAGGAAGTACATATTCAAGTAGATTCAAACTTTCCTTACATGAATGGGAATCTTCCCCCTTTCTTGGAGCAATCCTGCGAAACAAGGAAACTTACCTCTGCATGCACTCTTGATAAGGAACAAACCTCCCTTAACAATTTAGACTTTCCCTAATCAATAAGTTAACGTATCTCTACGAGACCTTTGACTATAGTTCCTATAATTTCAGGGATTTTCAACAATCTCTGCACGAGAAAATTAGAGTTTCAACACCCCCAATACTTTACAGAACTTTTCAACAATGACCACAGATATATAATCATAACATCGATCACCTCCAAGGTAAATTCTCTTGGAACTCTATACATAAAACACATTGGCAACACAGAGTCGATACACTTCTTTCTTAGTCTGTTTTCCATATTCTAAAAACGCATTTTCTCATTTGAGTATCAAAATCTCCCCCACCAGAGTACCTTCTAACAGTGTTTGCAGGTTCCCTACATGGAGTATTAGATTACTCCTCAACCCAAGATTCCAACTCAGATAAACAAAGTAGATATCTATTAAAAAACCCGCCTCCATCAAAGATAATGGTTTTCATCTACTATGATGAAATCATTAAAGATTATAGGTTTATAAAATCTCAAATAATGTTGTATTGAAAACTGTTTAAGACAATAAATTGATTTATTTAATTTACAAATTTTGTTTTCTTGACTTTTGAATATAAAATTTATTGGTTGTTTTATGTAAATTTTTTTTCAAGTTCTCTATTAAGAAAATCTATCTTTACATTTATCTGTAATTAGCTGTTAAAACCAACAATAGGCGATAGAAGCAAATTTTACTACCGGTGAAAATGTTTTTTCCATAATTAATACATTATTGTTGGGTATAATTTTTTGTCACCGATCGAATCTTGTATCTCTTAATAATTCCATCAGCCTTACTCTTTCCTTTGAAAACTCACTTACTCCTGATAGCTTTATATCTAGATGGAAGTTCAACTAGTTCTCAAATATAGCTTGATTCTATTGACTCTATTTCTTTTTCTATTACTTTTATCCATTCATTTTTGTCAAGACAAGTCAAAATCTTTTTTTTTTCATCTTTTGAAGAAATAATAAAAACGTACTCTTCAATCTCATAATAATATTTCAACACACCTGTCCTAACACTATTTCAAAAATGATAATTCGGCTACATCATTAGAATATGAATTCTTCCCATTGGGATCATCTAATAATTCATTTTCTTGTGATTTCAATAATCCACTTTACATAAAGCCATCATTTGAATTATTTAATTCAAGCAAAGACTCTCTTTCTGTTATTTTACTTTTGTTAGGAAAATTATTTTCCAGAAATTCTACATTTCATGATTTAATTTCAGTAACAGTACCGTCATTCACTAATGAAGTCATTCACTAATAAATACATAATCTTTGAACCGATCAAAATATCTAATAAAAATACATTTTTTTCTACGGGGATCTAACATTTCAAATTTATTGGAAAAGTCTTGAACAGAAGCAGTCGAACACTAAATTCTAAGATTACTTAGATTCGGATTTCTATAAGTTCAAAGTTTTTATGGTACAGTAGGTATTGATTTTGAAATCATTCTATTCAAAATATAGATAGCAATTAATAATACATCTTCTCAAAAGAAATGGATAAGTTAACTTTGATTATTCTTTTTTCATTATATAAATCCTTAAGTTAATCATATAGATCTTTATACCCTTGATCTGTCATTTAAGGTTTTATTGTGCTATCTATTTAATTCTGTATTTCATTCATATAACATTCATATAATGTTTAAAACATTCGAATATGTCACATTTGTGAGAAATCAAATAGATATTACTAAATTGCATGAAATTTTCTATGAATATAATAAAATATGATGCTCTTGGATAGTTTTCACACTCATTGGACCACAAATGTTAGAATAAGAAATTCAGTCTTCATAATCTTTCCAAATAGTTTTCATTTCATTTTACCAGCAAAACAATGTTCAAAAGTAGATAAATCAAATTTAATAAGCGAACCTAATAGTTCTACTTTTAGTAGTTGATTCATTATGTCTTGCCCACTGTGACCAAATCTAGTATCTCATATCTTACATCAACATTTGTATTATTAGAAAAACAAATATTGGACTAAATACAATGATTAATATAATAGTTAAATATTTGTTTGTTACAATCCAATAACAAAAACCATTCATAAGATGTCTAGAGTCATAACATATATCATTATAATAAATATTGATCCTATCACGATAAAAGTTTAAACTATAACCAAGTTCTACAAGAATAAAACAAAAATTAAATTTCATCAAATTTGTAATACATAGAGAATATCATATAGAATAAGAGTTTGACCAACTTGTAATTCAAGTTTACAAGTGTCAATCCTTTTTACTTCTACTTTTGTATTGTTTCTTACATATATTTATCTTGTGTCAAATGGAACTTGATGAAAATCTAAGAAAACCTCACTCACTATCTCTAGTTACATGGTCTATTGCCCTTGACTTTATAATCCACGAATGATAAATTTCTGATCGTAAAATAGTACTAAAGACACATACAATACTTGAAGAAGTATTATCAATTGCTACTTTTTTCGACTTAGAACATACATGAGCAAAATGATCAAAAGTTTGACAATTATAACGTTTCGATTTGCTCTTATCACATTGCTTTCCAAACTGTTTGCACTTGTTCTTATGGTTGGAGTTGTTTTTTTAGACCCTTCTCCAATCTCCAATCATATTCTCTTTCTTACTTTTGTTTCGGTTCCTCTTATGCTTAATATCTGAGATTCAGTTACAAAATCGTTAGTAATGGATTTTATAGTATCAAACTATTCATCCTGAAGCTCAAAATGGTGAGCAGTTTTAGAGGACATTTTAATACTATCATTGTGGGTTAGATTAACTTTCATATACTCCTACTTATTAAGAAGTGGTCAAATCAAAACTAGAACGTACTATTCATCATAGTGAACAAAACTAGTTGACTTATCTCCCTTATCATATTTGACATAATCCTCAAATGGTGTTTGATATTATTATCATTTTTTTTTTGCAACTATCAAACTTGATAGTTAGTTGTCTCAGATGAATCATACCAGTACCTCCATATTTCTATTTAAAGTATACCTAGATATCATGAATAATAAAATATTGTTCACACTTGTAAATGAGATCATCAATCACAAAACTAACCAAAATAGCAATCGCAATGAAATCTTTCTTTTTCCATGTCCGATAAGTCTCTTAATCTCGTCTTTGCTAAGTAGTGTTGCCCACATCAGGATTTTATATGATATAGTTAATTCTCTATAAGGTATCGTACTCTTCCAACACATGCCAAATTTTATGACATTGTGTCACCTCTATTAAGGTCCATTTATCATAGACTATGATGCCATGGTGTGGATTTTTAATAGAGGTCATCATAAGTATTAATACTCATATAATATACACAAAATTTTGTACTAAAAGTTAACATATATGATAAATAAACACAAGGTATTTATTCAAAAGATCATTTAAGTTTCAAATTATCATCTATAATCCAATTGTGGGATTACTATAAGTTTAATTTATAGCAACCAAATTTAATAAGTTTTATGTGAGAATTACTCTAATTCTTCTTATCTAAAACCTCCCACTCATATACATAAAGTATTTGAATCATGTGATATACATGATCATATATGTATGTATTTCTATCAGAATATTAAAATATATACATTTTCATGAATAAACATTTCCAATACATACTTAGAGAAAGAGAGCGAGAGAGAGACTTACATGTCATATCCACAAGTTTTCTTAAAACATTATCATGGTACATAACTAGTTAACTTTCATAGAAGAAGATATAAAAATATCATCCCTCCTCAAGGCATATGCATGCGAGATCCTTATGATATTTGGGTTAGATCTGTTTGTTCTGAATGATAATAATTTCTAAATATTGATGTTCATCTTTTTGACTTTCTACGTTTTAACTAATATGGATCTCAAACACTTAAGAGTTATTTGATTCCCCTTATCCTTTAACTTATAACTATACTAACCCAACCAATAGAAAGAGAATTTCATATTATTTTAATCTCGACTCAATGTCCCCAAACCAATGGCCAAAATAAATAAGGTTCAAGCATTTTTCTTTCATAATCTTTAAATGATATGATAAAATATGTATAGAGTCTATTTAATAATTTCTTATTATATTTAACTTTCACAAATGCTCCTGAGTTCTTAAGTCTCTAGCTCTTTCGAAAATATAGCATCAGTGATGAAAATTCTTATCGCTAAAAGTAAAAAATTCATCGCTAAAGTATATTACCAATGGATTTTTTTTTTCGCTAAATCTGTCGCTAAAAACTATCTCACTAAATTTTACCGACAAAATACTATTCGTCGTTGATATCAACGACGAAAAAAATTTATCACTAAAAATATTCATTGCTAATCCGTAATTGATAAAAGAAAATATATAAAAATATTAGCGACAAATTAGTGACGGATATTTTTCGTCACTAATTCTCGAACCCTCGAGCACCCCACGTGCTGTCACTCGCGCACGTGCCCGCACACGCGCCCAGCCCACACCAACACGCTGTCACGTGCGCCCCCGCTCTTGTGAACCCGCCCGCACATGCCCACCGACCCGCGCCGACAAACCCGCCAACCCGCCCCGCCAACGCAACAACCCATCCACCCATTTCCTTTAATTTGTGAAAAATGCCTCCTCAATCATCCCCCACGAGGTTCGAACCCTAACACGCGTAAAATATTATAAGCAACACAACAACGAGATCACAATTAAACGTCTAACCATACCCTTTTTATGTGTTATCTTTATCTCATATTTTTTAAAAATAATAAATAATATAAAATGATAATTTATTATAAAATAATAAAATAATAAAATTTAGCTTAAAATAAAATAATCAAAAATTTTAAAAAATAAAATAATATTATTCTTCTACAAAATAAAATAAAATAAAATAAGAAGAATTATTAAATAAAAGCCAGTGATATTATTCGAATATTATATAAAATTGAGTAAAAATCTTAGTAATAAAATGGACATTTTGCATGACTGTGCAATCATTTCGTAGTTTTTTTTTTCAAAATAAAATATTGAAAATATAAATCAAAGACAGAATCTCGGAGTAAAGTTTCAGAAAAGAAGTTTCTTGTTTTAAATATATTACTTGGTATTAAATAATTTTAATATTGCAATATCCTACTAAAACATTTTTTGGCAAAATATTGAATTTTTTATTTTAAAATATGTGAAATATATCTAGATATATACTTCAAAGTGAGAAGGAAAAATACACAAGTGATGAGAGTAAAATATAATTTGAATTTCCTTCTTAAAATTAAAATCCTAAAAGTATTTCTTTATCAAATTTGGATTGATTATGTAACGTTATTTAACTCAATCTCACTCTGAAATCAAATTTCAACACACCGCAACTCTAGCAGACAAGACAAGTATAGCATTATCCAATTTTTTATAGCAGACAAGACAAGACAGGTATGACCGGGATATAATGTAAGAGCATAACAGCTTCAGTGAGATCCTCCCTGGTAGAGCTCAAAGATCTTAGAAAACTGTCAACAAGTCACCATGGACATAGTTATTATCTACCAAGCAGACCAAGAAGTAGCTGCTCTGCACCTGTCACACACAGACCAAGAAAACATTCACAAAAGGGGTAAGCAAATAAGTTAAAGGGAGAAAGAAGCACCACTAGTATAGCAGCATAGATGCCAAAAAAATTGCAAAATGAACAGGAAATATTGTTGTCTAAAAAACGGATATATACCTCTTCAAGCAACTTCCTCGATGGGTCATTCTCAGGGTACAACGAAGCCCATCCCCTTGTCCAGATTTCAAATGCTTCATCCTTCCATATCACAAAACTAGCAGAATCCACTACCGTAGGTTGGATTATCTCCTTTGCTGGGAATACTCCCCATGTGACTGCATTTACATGAGGTTGGCCAACATTTGATATCCAATTACCTACTTTGTTAACAGCCATGTAAGTTATAGATGTGAAAGCCTTGCACTTCTCAATTAGAGCATTCAACTTCTCCTTGGAGCAGAAAAACTCTACATAGGCCTTCTGATAAACATATCCACCTGGCCCACCCCATCCTGCAAAATATGTATAGGTGACCCATCGGTAAAAGATGCAAAATTTAAGAAATCATGTTGTGCGCTAATTTTACATTGTTACAGAGGCATACCTTGCTCAAAAGGAAGAACTAGAAAAGGTTGTCGACAAGACCATAGTCAACCACTGATTTCAGAAATACTGAGGGTTTCCCAAATTGTGCATTGATAATATACACAAGGTAAGGGTATGAATGAATAAGATCCTTCAGAGACAAGCTCTGCTTTGACCCAGTAAAAGCTCAACTCCATCCCATCTCTCTCATTTGTTAAATGGTCAAGCCTAGGCCCTATTTTAATGCCCTCTAAAGCTCGGCTCATCTATGCTTGCAAACAGGCTTATTTGGAGACTTGGATTTACAATGGGCAATAAACAGATAACCAACCCTCTTTAGTTAAGAAGATTGCAACTGAATATAGATTTTAAATGGTCAAATGATAAATTTTCTTTAATATTTTTAAAACGGTAATAGGCTGGCCAGGTTGTGAATGTGCTTGAGCTATAAGCAAAGCTCTCAAGCTCAAGCCAAGCAGTCAGAGTTTAAGATTAATCTCAAACATGTGAAGCTTGAACTTCTCAAAACTTGGCTCTCTTTCAGCCCCAACTCAATGTGAAATTCCATTTTATTGAGTAGCTGAGAGATGTAATATATACATACAATTATAAAATCAGGTATATAGTCAAAATTTGCTGGGAAACCCTAGTCAGAAAGCCATATTCCACATGAAAATAGATCGAGAATATATATGCAGAAAACCAGATCTTTTTTCATAAGAAACATCGTGCAAGCATAGTAATGCCATATGCAGCATATGCTACCTGAATGCCATAACTTATTTGGGTATTTCACAACATAATATCACGGAACACTAGAAAGGGAAGACAGATTGAAATAATTGTCTGAACAAAAGAGTAAGATAGCAACTAGCAGGCCACAAACACCAATCATTCCATTATTAAATCAGAAGAAAGCTAACCCTTAATAAGATCTTCAAGCAACTGGATTGATCCATTAAACAGGAGAATATAATGTGTACAAAGATAAGTTTCACAAAAGTACCAAAGAGCACACAATGCAGGACTTACCAAAAGAAGGGGAGTCAGATTTAGCCCCATTTACTGCCGGTTTGGCTGTTGATTGTAAGAAAACCCTTCCTATTGATGTTTCCCAGCTGTTGATTAATAATCTTGGTCTCAGGCTGAAGTCCGTCTAGTTCTGACCAGGGACTACTTCTCAAATTCCCAAGGCAACACTTCATAAATATCTGAAATGTTGCAATTGCAGATGAGCCATATGTACAAGTGCAACCACAGCAATTGTCTCACAAGTATTTTTCCAATTCCATACAGTTGGAAGACAGAAAGTTACCTCATGAATATCTTCTACAGATTTCAAGGGGACAGCCCACTCTTCATGCAGTTTCTTGTCACGTGCTCGTGGACGCATAAACTGATGGGCGAGTTGCAATCAGTAATGAAGGCAAAGTAAATAGTAGAAAATATGATTTCAGTCTTTTTGGGGGGAGAGGAAGATTTTTCAAAAATAAAATTTTATTAAAACAGAATTACGAGCAGTTACCCATGTAACAAACCTAGGTGCATCAAACTTATTGAGTTACAGTTGTTTTGACATGTACTGGAATCATAGGATTGGCATGGGGCATCTTTAGAACATTAGTGCAAAAACACAAACATGATGAGAACTTTTTGGTCTTTGATCCTTGTTCAACGTCTTCAATCCTTGTTCAACGTCTTCAATCCAGCAATTTGTCTCTTCATTTTGTTTCTTTAGTTATGGTCTTCATTCAAAATGAGTTTTTTGTCACTATTGAGAGCAAGTTATTATTTTTCTCTGTGAGTTTCAAAACGTATGGACATCTCAGTGTCACAACAGCGAACTGTTATGACCTGGGACATGCCCTTAGCACAGCATACAATGTATATATGATAACTTAACTTGTGAGGCAATATTATTACATAATATGCCTATTGTCAACAAAGAAACAATGCGGAGGAGTATTTCACATGATAAATTATAGAAAGCGCCATAAAAGTACAAAGCATTTGCTTAAGAAATACACAATGACTATGAAATCAAGTTCTGAAATCAAAATAACCTGATAGTCAGTTAGTGCCCCATATGACATGAATCTCCCCAGCGACCGTGTGGGTACTGATCCCAGGCAATAGTCCTTGATATGTAGCTCTTTGGACGATTAGCCCTACAAACATATGCCACCTGTTCTCAGATGCTGAGGATAGTTCTACAGTGAACACTTTCTTAGAATCATGAAAATAAAATCAAGATAGGCTGAAAAACAGCAGACCAAAATATAGGGCGAACATCTTCTTTAGCACGGAAAACATTTGTAGGGCGTCTCCACGGCAAGGTCCTTGAAATTTTGGATTCTTCAATCAACCCTAGGTTCTGCCAATTTGATTTCTGTTAGTAAGGCTCAATAGAAATTCAAGAGATGATCAACCACAAAATTATAACTTCTTAAAGTGAGAAGGTTAGCAGAACATGAGAGGACCATTAATATTGCCAATGCTGATTTCTCCATATTTAGTGTGTAAAGATGCAATGTGTTGATCCCACTTGCAAGAATCTTTTTGCACATCTGTGTTCCAAGGTGAATACCATAGGCTCTAACAGCTTCTTCATTATCTTTAATAGGCTCCAGAGCAGCAGTAATCTCGGATGGTATCTACAGCATGCATCCATTAACTGCAGATTAGAATGTCAGAATAAAAGGGTCTGCAATATCAATCCAATTAAATGGGAAAAGAGGAAACTTATAGTTCAATCTTTTTTATAAGCAAAAGGATAATCTAACATATCCCCAATCGCATTTTACCCCTGATCCTTTCCCAAGGTCTGCAAGGAGGTGAATTAGGATATCTGTTGATGATGACACATTTGTTTAACGAGTGCAGAAATGAGCATCAGCTAGACAGAACGTTGGCAACTACTTCAAATCTACTGGTAAAACTTAAAGTACAAATGATAGGATAGCATACCTTTGTTTTGCAAAATCTGGTCATGCGCAAGAAGCCTTTGTAGTTATAGATGGGCATAATGCCAGGGACTATAGGGCAAGTGATTCCAAATTGACGACAGTCGTTAACAAACTTGAGGAAAATATTGGTATCATAGAACAATTGAGTAATGATGAGGTCTGCTCCAGCATCAACCTGCAAATTCCATACCATCAAAGATACAACATCCAGCAAAGGAAGGCGCTGAAGAAAATTACACTCGTGAATAACACTAGACTAGTCACATGGCCAGGTGTCACTTGCTCCCCCTCCCCTGACCTAAGTCACTTTTCAAGATTAGTCCCACTCCCCTAGGTGGTACCGAAATAAAGGGCTTTATGCCCTCCAATGAAGAAGGAATTTATCTATTACAAAGGGATATTGGAAATCAAAGAGGAGAAAAATATGCTTTGTCAGATTCAAATGACAATAAAATACTATTCAGTTAAAATAAATAAATAATAATAATAATAACTAACCAAAATTTATGCCCTTTTTTTTTCTTTTGCTGAACAGTCATTTGATAAGGAAAATAACCAAGGGAATCTGGCAGGTGTAGCAACATGGTACATCAGTTGTGATTGGAGCTTTCTTCCGTTTCAGGATTTCAATAAGATTTTTCCAAAGAAGTATCCACATAATATATATGCGTTACTACTACTACAACCAAAAAATGGGTAAACAGCTGTCAGGAAAAAATGACTACCTTTCTCTTCAAATAAGCCAGATCATTTTCATATGCTTCAAGGGAGGCAACCCCATCACTTTTTATCACATCAGGACGTGCCTCTGCAAAGGAGGAAGAGAGTAAGATTTTGCAGAACAAATAAAACATAAACACCAGAGAGAGAGAAGCCTTTACCTGGATAACCCGCAACAGTGATGCCAAAATAGTCACCATATTTGGCACGAATGTGCTTAACCTGGTCAAATAAAATGAGAAATTAGTAATAATCAGGATCATGTATTTGAAGATAAACTGCATTTTTACAACTTAGTTAAGAATTTAGCCATAACCAATGGTGAAGCCAGGGGCTTGGCGCCCATTAAAAAAATTAAGGGATTTTTTCAAACATAATTCAAGATGTGATTTCTGTTGGCCATTAAATTTAATGCTGGCAATTACAAAGAAATCTTGCAGACCACGTCTTAATCAAGGACAAAAATTAGGTATATTTTATTGTACCAGACAAAATAATGAGATTGTATAATTTGAATAAAAAGTTTTCATGTTGAGGCCGTGGCAATAAAATAAACTTGTATAATTGATCAAGAAATTACTCTTAATTTAAATTCAAGTCAAGAATTGCCGTTCAGAAATTTTGTTATTTAAAGTATTCTGAATAACTAAAACAACAATTATAAAATAACAAAAGAACAAGGTTTACAAGCGATAGATGACAATTCAAAGGACATAATTCAACTATCTTTACTTATAATTTTATAAAAATTTTTTATTTTTCAATGTTGAAATTATTGCATGGAAACTTGGGTGGGTAGAATTATGAAAATAAAGTGTTACTTTTAATTTCTCACAGCATTGTGAACTATTTAAAAAAAAAAAAAATTAATAACTTAAGGATAGTCTAACTAACACAAGTTTATTTCTCTACCTGTTTGAATGTGTTAAATCTTATTTTGCAATCTGATATATTTGATTTTGCTAGTTTCCCAAGAAACTTTCTACAGAAAATCTTACTATTGCTCTATGTCATAACCCAAAAATACTCTTCTATCCCCATATCCCCCAAGACGAAAAATTCTGACATCGCCATTGGCCACTACAATTAAAATGGGGCGTTCTGAGAATCAAATGAACAACCTCTTGGACCTAAAATGAGAATCATACCTACTAGTTCGATTGTGCGCGCCTGCTTAGATTAATGGATATCTCATAAACAAGTGTTAAGGTCAATGCACAAGATTTTCATATTTTCAATAATGAGACGGGGCAGAGAAGCAGTAGGCAAATTACAGAGAACCGGTAGCCAAGAAAACAAACATGCGACATGCATCTTGATTCAAAAAAGTAATGTAGTATCAAGGAGGACTGAGATTAGATCTGGGTAAAGGGAATAGACTTACCAGGTCAAGAGCGCAGGCGAAACCACCTTCGATCTGAACGAACTTGTCCTGGCCATGAGGAGGGTCACCGCGAAGTGCGAGAACATTTTGGATGCCATTGGACTTGATGGTGTCGAGGGCATGGTCTATCTTCTCGACAGGCATGTTGGTGCAGGTGAGGTGCATCATGGTCTCGACACAGATCATGTTCTGCATCTTGTTGGCAATGTCCAGTGTCAGATCTGCTGTGGAACCCCCGGCACCCCAGGTGATGTCGCAGAAGGAAGGGTTGTGCGCCACCATCCGATCCATCCTCTCGAACAGGTTGTCCACTCCATCCTCTGTCTTGGGCGGTAAGAATTCAAAGGAGAACACCACTCTCCCTTCATTCGCTGACGCCTCTCTGATCTTCTCTAGCACCTTCATTTTCACTCCAAATCTAGATCACAAACACTACACAGAACAGAACCCCACGACCCTAAATTTCGAGTTTTGCTGCACCAAGTGGCCGGTGAAGAAAAAATGGCGGAAAAAACAACTCAGAGGACCAACGTGAGAAAAAAAGAGACGAGAGAGAGAGAGAGAATTTCCCAAATTGTCGGTTGGGCTTGGTTTGGAAATTAAGATGAGCGGATGGATGGGAACTGCTTACCAGCTGCTGCGATGTATGTTACCTGCGCTCCGCCTCTACCGTGGCGAATGGGAGGGTGCAATATGCATCCCGGCCACGGGATCCATCTCACGTTTTATCGAAGGGACCTTGCGGGGAGTAGGTGTGGAAAATACGGATGTGTCCCCACCACCGTAGTGGGTCGTTCTTAGTTGCTCTCTCTCACCAACCTCTCCGCCAACCACTCTCGTGCTTTTCCCGAACCGGGCACTGCCCAACCCCACCAATCTCTGCCTTGGCTCATTTGGCCCGACCCAGGCGGGAACAACCTGATGCTTTCGAGTTTTTTTTTTCTTTAATTTATACGGGAATCATACAAAATGTAAAAATATAAATATTTAAATATTTAATTTAAAAAAACATTTAAATAATAACTATCTACCACTCAAATGTCTTTACAAAAATGATGCTATCGTGTTTTTTGACTCATATTTTTTACATTTTTAAAATATATTCATTTTTCAATATGAATAGAAATAGTAAAAATAATTTTATCTATAAATTAAGTGTAAGTGTTATTAAATAAAAGTGTTGATAGTTTTTTATTCAAGTAAATTATAAATTTAGAGAAATATAAATTTGACGTTTTTTTTTCAAAATACTGAATATATGGTTGAAAATTTTTGAGACGCGAGTTATAATTTTGGAAAATAGAAAAAGGAAATATTTTCCTTCTTCATTTTAGGAAAAAAAATGTTATTTTTTAACACAAAGTTTCTTTTTTTTTTTTTTTTTGGTACTAAAACACAAAGTTTCTTTTTTACCTTTTTATATGTTACTCCATTTGTGAAGGTTGCAAACTTTATTAAAATGAAATGTGGTTCTAAGATAGTTTATCGATAAATTTTTTTGAACAGAAAGGAAATGTGGTGAGCAAGTAACTAAACTAAATAATAAAAATGTAGTTTAGTAAAGGTAAGCACATTTTAATGTGGTTATTAATGGATTATAATTTGAACTATAATGAGATATTGATTTCACAATCATAATAATACAAAAAAAAAATAATAGAAGAATTAAACTTGACCTTTAGTATAGAGGGTAACTTACTTCTTATCTAATGACTATATGAAAATGAATTATTCTTATTATATAATTTTTAAGTTATAAAGACAACATTAACAAACGGAATCTTGATTTTAAATTTTAGATCGATCGTTTGAAAAACCAATATAGAGATAGGAATGAAAAAAATATAAAATTAAAATTTGAAAATAAAAATAGATAAAATAAAACTAAAAATAAAATAATAAAAATAAAGAAACAAAAATAAATTATTCATAAAAATTTAAAATAATAATAATTTAACTGTTTTAAATTTTCTTACGTCAGTCATTCCTATTTAAATTTATTTGTTCAACTAATTTTTTTTTATAATTTACATCTAAATTTTTAACGGTATACCCCGACATTTTGATAAGTTTTCTACATTTAATGTGACAATCTGCTATCCAAGTGTCGCATCTCTTAGCAAAAGAGAATAGACATACAAATGCGAAAACACACAACATGATTAAAATGCGATTCTAAACTCACGACAGTCGCATTCCATGTGTGATAATACAGGATAAGATTTATATTAAAAGAAAATAAATTATTTGTTTTTTTCAAGTAAAATAACTGCACTGTCTCTCACATTTATTGACTATTTAGTCATGTGGGGTTAATATAAAACCTAATAAAACAAATAGAATACCTCTAATATTAAACAAACATATATTAATAATTCTCTTGACCATCCAATAACATACCATAGTATATAGTCATAATATAAATAAAACTATACCTATAAATATCTCATTGAATTTCAACTATTCGTTTATATATAACAGATAACTCGTACAATTTCAAAAAAAACACAAGAATAATATGTCTTAACAATGTAAATGGGTTGAAAAAGAGTAGGGATCGAAATCTCTCGACTCAAAAGCCTTTACCCTACAGTTCCCTTTCGTCTCGCTGATCATCTAAAAACAAAAATATCAAGATCAACATAAATTGAGCAAATACACGAGAAACTAATAGCATACATAACAAGTAAACAGCAATAGAAATATCAATATCAACATGCAATAGCACGACAATGAAAAGTATACAAGAGATACACATTATCTCAAACAATTTTTAAAAAATAAATACAATTACCACTCTAAATTCATTATATTTCTCTATCTTTGTTATTCTAATTTGAAATTGATATTTAAAAAAAAAAAAAAAGAATAGAATGTCGAATCAAGATAGTGCATGAGGGTCTGGAAGAGTAATCTAAAATTTGGTATTTCTAAATGAAATTTATGTTTTTTTAGTTTAGACACCTCAAATGTTTTATCTGCTTTTAATTCTACCATCGTAGGGAGAAGAGATATATCAATAATTTCTTAAAATTCGCCCACAAGTTTCGCAAAGATTTCGAAACTCCATATACCAACTGTATTCCTTAAAATTCACCCATGGACTTCGCAAAATTATTAGAGGAATTATTGTGTTATTATTTTCTTTTTATATTATTTTATATTCACATTAGATAATGATCATAAAAATCTCAATTTATCATAAAGATTACACAGAGTTCATAATCAAATATCACAAATATATAGTCTTTGTGGTCAACCAATTCATAGCACTCTAATTAGCTATTTCAATGAGTTTCCGATACAAATAAGTTTTGATAAAATTGTCATATTTTGGGTATAATATTTGGATTAAGATAAATCTAGTTGTCACACAAAATTAAAATTTAAGGCCACAACATTTATATTTACAATTAGTTTTAATTCCAATTATAGAGAGAAAGCCACATCCAGCTCAAAATTCATAATACAACTTGTACAATTATAGAAAAACTAATATAACTTCTTCTACACATATTGGATTAAGGTGATTCTGATAGCCATTTAAAGATAAGATATAAGGTTACTATGTTTGTTTTCAAAGTTTAGTCTAATTCAGTTTAAAAGGTAACTAACAATCAAAACAAAATCTAGTACAGATACAGGCAAAAACATGAAATTTTTTATAGAAAACATGCCACTTTGAAAAGTCACCAAAAATTTATTTTTCAATGAAACATTTTGAATTATATGTCATTTTAAAACTATGGAATTCTAGGTTTTTTAGAAGAAAACCCACTCGATTTGCAATTGTGAAGAAAAAGAGATTGAGTAAAGAATAGAGTATGGTCATACTATAAAATAGAATAGTTTTTCTGCAGAAATCATGATTTTTCAAAAATTTATCAAAAATTCAATTATCCATGAAAATTTTCAATTCATGTGTCATTTTAAAGTTATAGAAATCTAGTTTTATCATCATAAGAAAATTGTAGTCAATTTAGAGTTGTGTAGACAATATTACGAACTAAAAATTACATCAAAATCAAACTATTCAGAATATTAAATCATGGTTTTTCTTCCATCTTTTGATATTTCAATATGAAAATTTCCTTTCCTTTTTCATTTCATATTTATTTTAATAATACAAATAATCTAAAAACATATTAAACATAACTATTAGGTATCAAAGAAATAAACACAAATATGGTATTTGTCTCAAAATTTGTAATTTTTTCCTCTCCAAACTTCTTTTGAATTTCTAGGTTATTCTTTATGTTTCCTACACCCCTTTTTGCTTCCCAAATACTAGACTTAACATATATATGGATAGAGGTGGTTTAATTTAAGTTTAAAGGACAAGACATGTTTTCTGGGATTAAGGTTTGGTTTTTGGAAAGAGGAAGAGAAAAATGTGAATAGTATTCAATAATGAAAGACCTCCCTCTCTCCCTCTCTCATTTCAATTCTAAGTGGATTGCGGATTCTTTAGGTATGGTGAAGTGTCAAAGGTAAGAGTGTCATATGGTGGGTGATGATGTGTTATGGTATTCTTTTTTTTTTTCTTTTTCTTTTGTGAGTCTCACACCAAACTCTAATTCAATTCTCTTATTGTATTATTCCAATCATTCCGATTCGCCAATATGTTCTATAATCTATACTAATTTTAATATACTCAATCTCTATTTAAATCATAAATATAAAAATCAAAATACATATCGCAAATAAAAAGTAAATCAATAAATTTTGTCACAGTATAATACGAAAAATTTAAGTGTATTCAATAAAATATAAATGTAAATGTAAATGTATGTTTTAATATTTTCTCAAAATGAAACCTTACATTTAAAATCACACTCCTTTTAACTAGAGTATTTTTAGATTTTCATTGTATATATTTAAATTATTTTAAACGATATTTTCTTATATTATCCACAATTAAATTCACTATCAACTTAATAATATATTTTCATTTCTAATTCTATATTTTCTAATTTTATCGGACATCCATATGAATATTTTCATTTAAATTACTATCATTTTATACTTTTATTATTATTTAATAGCTCAACACTCAATTTCATATAATAATGTAGGTCTTACTGTATTTTTATAAAACTTTCCCTTCAACTGCAATGTTATCGTGCGATTACAAAGAACTCCAAATATATTTCTCAATTTCATCCAATCTGTTGGATCTTATAATTCATATCACCAACTATATTGTTATCATTTTGAATAATGGATCAAATATATCTCAATCATTCACTTTTTGATACATTTTGTCCTTTTAACTTAATCATTTTTTTATTTTTCTAATAATTGTCATCAAGCATACATTTTATATATACAATTTTTTATCAACTCAATTTAATTTTTTTTATATTTTAATGTGTCCTTCTATAACTCCAATTTAGTATTAATACCCTTCTCAGACTATATCATTTGTAAAAGGCATATACCATATATTTTATTTTAAATACTTTTCGTTGTTTCATCCATCACTTATATTTTAATGATAAATAAAATTGAGTAAATATAGGTTTATATTTATGAAAAATTAATCAGAAAGTGATTAAAACAAGTTTCATAGCGTTTAAAATTAGTTAACTAGATTGCAAATCTGAACAAATTGACCCACACATGAAACAAGTCCAATTGCCAAGTGAAAATTAGCTTTCTAAATAAAATAAAAAGTTAAACAAATCGACTAGTATAGGTAACAAGTAGATTATGAGAACAAATAGATTGAAAACCTAATTACAAACCTAGTAGTAAGTCAAACTATCTAAAACATAGGTTGATTTGAACAATACATAAATTGAAATTTCAAAAATTTGAAATTATAACGATAAAAAATTTAAAAGTTCAACATTTGAAAATTAGACTAAGTCAACCTACTGTAACTTCAAGTCAATCTAATGAAATTACAAGTTAATCTACCACACCAATACTTAGAAATATTTGTGGAAGGTGAAACATAAGTTGACTCACTTAACTCAACTTAAAATTTAAGTGAAACTCTAAATCAAGTTGACTCAACACACATTATAAGTCAACCTACACAATCTGAACTTAAGAAAAACTAGAGTAAAATCAAGTTTAAGTCAACTTATGCATATCATGAGTCGACCTAAATGAGTAGTTAAATGAAATACTGAAGTCAACCAGTGTTCAAGTCAACCTGACACTTGCATGAGTTGACCTGATTGAACATAGACTTTACTAAGCGCTTGCACCAATCAACCTAAAGTTTAATCAACTCAATTTGCATGAGCCTTAAAGTAAAAATTGTTTAAGTCAAGAAAAAACAAGTCAACTAGACAAATTAGTTAGTCAACCTGCATGTATGCATAATAAGGAAAGGCTTAAGTACCATCAAGTATAAGTAAACGTAAAACTATTATAAGTTAACCTACATAAGCTATAAAGTAGAAAACCTTAAGTACCATCAAGCACAAGTTGACCTAAAGTCATTACAAGTCGACCTACATGATTTGTAAAGTAAAAATGCTTAAGTATTATGAAAACCAAGTCGACTGAAACTATATAGGTCGACTTGTAGAAGCAACAAAATGAAAAATACTAATGCAAATTGAAACCCAAATCAACCTGAAGCATGTACAAGCCGACTTGCATGAACAACAAAACAAAAATACTCAAATAGAATATAGTACAAGTCAACCTAACATGCATATAAAGTCAACCTACGCTAGTCGAGACATTATAAAATGCAAAACTCAGTTAACCTGAAGGAAGGAGTGGACTCAATATGAGTAACAAGTAGTTGATTAGAAAAATTATTGAACATTAAATGTAGGTTAATAATTTACAACGACTATCTTTTAGGCATTAATTGAAACTCAATGGTTCTTTTGATTTCACTACTTTAAATACAACATTTTAAAGAAAAGAAAACAACTTTTGAACATCATATACATTTGAGTAACAACAATCTAAGAACTTCTTGAAAGATAAATTTTACTTTGTGTTGCATTTTCTGTCTGAACTTTAAAGACATATTTGAACTTCAACCTTCAACTTTGTACTTTTATTTTACTTGTAAATCTATGTAAGAGACTAGAAGAGAGGGAGTTTAAAAGTGTTTGAGTGAAACATGACTAGGTTTATTAGCTCCTATATAAAACTACTGGGAAGTGTTTGATAGAAACATTGTAAAATTCGACTAGCACCTGGGTAACTTAGTTGGTTATTATACTATTTTTGAAAAATAGTAAATTGAAAAATCATGAGAAATCTAGGAGTACATGTACACCAAAGAGGGTGAAACTGCTATAAATTGCGAGTTTTCATCTCCTCTCTCTCTTCTTAATTTATTCACAAAATTCGAAAAAACTTACAAGTGTCATAAACAAAATAGTCACCCCCTCCAAATTATTTGCAACTATTTCTTCAATCACTATTGTAAAAATAAGGGGACTTAATATCAAATCTTGATAAAATCCATTATTAATTGGAAAGCTATCATTTAAACCCCCACAAATTCTTATATTGGTACTAGCTTCTGCATGAATATCTTTGATGAGATTGATATCTTTCAAGGAGACCCACTTTTTCATCAATGCCTACCACATTATGTCCCTTGAAACTGTAATACCGACACTGCGGTGTCTGTAATTTAATTATATAGAGAGAAATTTATTTATTTAAATTGGTGTTTGATTTTGGGGGTTTTTTAAATTTTATTTTTGGTATATTCTTAAGTTGTTGGGTTCACGATCGAAATAAACCCTATTTGCACGAAATCCACATTCTTATATCATCTAAAAAGAGTAGGGATTCTTAATATTCATAGTATGAATAATAAGTTTAATTTTCTTATAATTAGAACAATTTTATATATCTCTTTTATTATTATATAGTGGTTTAAGTATACTATTCATTCATGTTTGAAACATTTTCTTAATTTATCAAATTTTGTTACAAAAATCTGTTAATATTTCTACTCTCACTTCACTCAAATACTTCCACACCTCAATAAGAATGTTATCAAGTTCTATAACCTTATTATTTTTCATTTTATTTAAGGTCTCCCTTACCTTATAAGGATGAATAATGCGTTTAAAATCCATACTGATCTTCTCTACAGATATCGTAATATCAATAATATCTCTTATACTCTCAAAGTTAAAGACATTATCAAAATGTTCATTCAAATGCTTTCATATATCATCATTCCTCACAAAAATATTATTGGTCTCACTAGTAATAGACCTAACATCATTTAGGTTTTTTTCCTTCCCATGCCTTAGTAATTTCTTATATCATTCATTATATACAATACCTTTTGATTTGTAAATAATCTTTTTTTATCTCTTTTTTTGCAATCTTATGCTTCTCAAATGTATCACTACCTCTCTTACTTCTAAGATTCATATAATACTCTTATTTGATTCATATAACAATTTGAATTTTCTTATTTTACTACCATGACTTTTTGGGACGATCATTGTGAGATGAGCTTTCAGGAGCTTAAACAACAATTGACGATGGGTTGCCAGTTAGAGAGAACCTTAGTTTTCCAGCTTAGCCCGTAGCTATTCTAGATCGACAGATCAGAAAGTTGCGGAGTAAAGAAATTTCATTGGTTAGAGTTTGTGGAGGAGTGACCAGGTCGAGGAAGAGACCTGGGAGCCCGATGAGACTATAGGCAACAGCACCCCCATTTGTTTGTTGGTTAGTACTCTTTTAGTTTCAAGAACGAAACTTATTTTTAGGGGGTTAAAAAATTTAGCACCGACACTGCGGTGTCTGTAATTTAATTATATAGAGAGAAATTTATTTATTTAAATTGGTGTTTGATTTTGGAGGTTTTTTAATTTTATTTTTGGTATATTCTTAAGTTGTGGGATTCGCGATCGAAATAAACCCCATTTGCACGAAATCCGCGTTCTAGCAAAAAATGAATACGAAATATATGTATATGTGTAAACAAAAAAAAAATAGAGACTCAGCGTTTTGGGGTAAAAAGCTACGTCCCCAAATTGATTTGAGGATTAGGGTTGGAAACCCTAATCCCTCTCTCTCTCTCGCTCTCTCTCTCTTTCCCGTTTCTCCTCTCACCGCGGCACCGCTCCTTCTTCGCCGTGAGCTCCGCGGCCAATGGGCCACCACCATCTTCTTCTTCTTTTTCTTCTTCTTCTTCTTCTTTTTCTTCTTCTTCTTCTTCTTCTTCTTCTTCTTCTTTCCCTCTCGGTTTCTCTCTCATAGTTCTTTCCCTCTCGCGATTTCTCGCGATTTCTCGCGATCGCTCTCCCTTCCCAATCACACACCGCTGCGAGCTCTACCACCAGGGCGCCACCGCACGATCTCCCCTGCGTACCGCGCGCCACTGCGCGTGACTGTCGCTGCCTCCCACAAGCATGCGCCTTTGCACGCGATCGAGCCACAATGCGCCTTAGTCCGCAAGAGAGCGAGACCCAGTCCGCGAGCGAGCACGACCCAGCCCGCGAGAGAGCGCGCCCCAGCCCTCGAGAGAGCGTGCCTCAGTCCGCAAGCGCGACCCAATCCGCGAGCGCGAGCTAGGCTGTGAGCACGCCTGCGCACGGGAGCACACCAATACACGAACGCACACCATCCCGCAAGCCACTACGGCCCGCGAGTCACTACTGGCCCGCAGACCCATCGGCCGCAGGCCCACTAGCCCATAGGCTCGCCAGCCTGCAGGCCTATCAGCTCGCAAGCTTGCCGGCCCGCTGGCCCGCAGACCAGCGAGCCCACTAGCCGAAGCCCATTGGCCCACTGACCCGCGAACCCACAAGCCCGCTATAACCCGAGAGCCCGTGACGGCCCACGAACCTCCACGCAGGTAATTGACTTAGGGTTTTACTTCTGATCTAAGTGTTTGAACCTAACTAATAAACCATGTCTTGATAGGTAGCATTTCAGATCTTGGAGTGATCGAGGAGATAATAGGACAAAGGTCTGCAATCCGAGAAAACCCTAGGTGAGGGATTTTGGACCCATTCGAGTTATTTATCGAATTTAAGGTAAATTTAAGATAAGAAATCTTGTATATACTAGAATATAAATTAGATTCTAAATGAATACATTTTCGGACATTATATGCGGTTCATTAGGTTAAGTGTAGGAATTTATATGAAATGGGACTGTTCAGTATGATAGAATCAAATTAAGTTGATTTGAATAGTTTCCCTTGAAGTTTAAATTGACCTATGTATGAAAATAGTCAGAAATTGGGATTTGAATGCAAGGGTTGATGCAACCTTTCTCATTATAAATTGTTCTGTTTATAGGTAATTTAAATACGATTTCCGTATTATGAAAATAGATTCATATACCTTGAAAATGACATATGACTTGAAACATTTGGATGGGAATCGAAAAGTGTATGATTTTTCAAAAATTTTCCATCTTATAGGAAAATTATTTATTTTAATATTTATTTCCGACCTTGAGTGGTTTTAGGGTTGAATTTGACTTGATTTAAAAGTACGTTAATTGTTTATAAATGAAATGCAACTGAGAACATTAGAGTGTATTCATAAATTAAAAAGTTAAGCTTTGTACAAATTTAGGGAAAATGGATAAACCCTATAATACCTAAAAATTTGATGTTAACTTGTGATGATTTGATTAGGTTGATCTTTTTGGAGATTCGAGAAGTCGGATTGGATTTGTTTTAAAAATAGGGAGTGACCACCCTATCAGAACTGTGAGTGAGACTTTTATATCTTCTATTGATTGACAAATCATGTTTTACCGTTTTTCAAATGACATGATTTCTATACGTGTGAAAACTAAATTTTTGGATTTTGATAGACATATTTTTATGACCATTATAGTGTCCCAACTGTTGATTTTATTGATTTGCATCCATGAGTTTGATAACCGGATACTGTGATATTTTTTTTAATATATTGACATGTTTTAATGTTTCTATTGTATTGGCACGTAGTTTTAAATGTATTTACATGTACTATTTGAGCTATACGCTGGGGCTATATGCCCGGCCGACATGATGATGTGATGCATGGGGTTACGTGCCCGATCGACTTGGTGATATGGTGATATGCTTCTTATAGCATTCCGTAGTTACGAAGGACATTTGGTAGAGACACCCCTTGTACCCGGATACATTTCGGCCGGAGGAATCCGCCAGATCATCATATGTATGAGTGTCACAGGTTGACCCTCATCAGGGGGACGTGAGTTTATCTCTGTCTAGCACTGGGCGGGACACCATACACGACCGACTATATATATGTGTTATTATTATTATTTACCGGCATGTTGGAGTAACCTGTGGCCAACATTAGAGTAGAGAGCCATTACTTGATATTTGCATAGTGAAAACCCCAAATGCGCCCATCCTTGGTCTAGGTAAACTATTGCTGAGGTTGTTTGTTTGGTCGGCTCTACATATGTGACTTGATACATAGATGGATATATATGTTATTTTCTGATGTGTACCTTGAGATATGTTTTATTCTGAAACAGCACGTTATTTTCGCACACTCGATATTTTGTTACATGTTTTGACACTCCCAGTTCACCCTCGATATTGATAGTACGATATCAATCCACTCACTTGTTGAGTATCCTCTCATAGATACTCACCCCTCACTTTCTTTCCCACAGGATTAATCGTGGATTGAGGAAGTGTTGTTGTGATTGTATTCTTGCGACGTAGACTTGATAGTATCGGACTTGGATATGGATGTTACCATATCTTCCGCTACGATTATTGGAGATTTTTGTTTGATAAATGTACTCATTTATTTATTTTTTGGATGACTATATAATTTATGTATATTTTTTTGTGAAACTCTCATGTTTTATTTGCATTGAGTTGATTGTACGTATTTGAATGTCATTTGAGAAAATTATTATATATTATGTAAAATTTTAGTTCCGCTCGGTGTGGCGGCTGCTCATTCTCTAGTTGGACATGACAGTAGAGGTCTGTGGCTAGATCTACTGAAAATTTTTATAGTTTTGCATTGTTTTGATGTTGGCTGTGGCATTTGTTGACTTTAGAGAGGCTAGGATGACCATTTATTTATTTTACAGGATGAATGTTGATATACAGGTCAAATTGTACTTGGGAGACTTCCGAAATATGGGGAGATTCTGTCCGATTTTCTGTAAAAATGTAGTCGGCATTCAAGGCAACAGATGGCTGTTCATGACCCCGGTTTGGGTCGTAACAGTATCCATGTCACGTGTTTTTTTCTAAATCAATGAATACCTTATGTAAGTTTATCTTTTACACTCTAAATGTCTCCATCAAATATTTTAATAAGTGAATGAATTTGGTAGTGGATTGTCTAGTATAAACCTAAATTGATTCTGAAATACATTTAACTGTGATCTCAATCTATATTTCAATACTCTCTCATACAACTTCATAGTATGAATAATAAGTTTAATTTTCTTATAATTAGAACAATTTTGTATATCTCTTTTATTATTATACAATGGTATAAGTATACTCTCCCTTCATGTTTGAAACATTTTCTTAATTTATCAAATTTTGTTACAAAAATCTGTCAGTATTTCTACTCTCACTTCACTCAAATACTTCCACACCTCAATAAGAATGTCATCAAGTTCTATAACCTTATTATTTTTCATTTTATTTAAGGTCTTCCTTACCTTATAAGGATGAATAATGCGTTTAAAATCCATACTGATCTTCTTTACAAATATCGTAATATCAACAATATCTCTTATACTCTCAAAGTTTAAAACATTATCAAAATAATCACTCAAATGCTTTCATATATCATCATTCCTCACTAGAATATTATTGGTCTCACTATTAATAGACCTAACATCATTTAGGTTTTTTTCCTTCCCATGACTTAGTAATTTCTTATATTATTCATTATACACATTACTTTTTGATTTGCAAATAATCTTTTTTTATCTCTTTTTTTGCAATCTTATGCTTCTCAAATGTATCTCTACCTCTCTTATTTCTAAGATTCATATAATTCTCTTATTTGATTCATATAACAATTTGAATTTTCTTATTTTACTACCATGACTCTTTGCCTCTTACTGCCCGACCCCCTAAAAACACAAAAAAAAATCTCCTTACCTAAATTCTTAATATTATTATATACACATGATTTTCGAATCATCATTAGTAAACCAGGTAGTTAGTTGAATTAATTTGTCTCTAGATGTTCCTACTTTTTTCTCTTTCAGGTTTTACCACTTAATTTTTAACTCCATAAATTGATAATTCTTCTTTTACTTTTTAGGCACACGCACATATAAAGGTTTATATTGAGTTGTTACACTCTCTCATGGTATAATCTTATGATACCTATAGGTTATTTTTCTACCTCTCCTAATAAGAAAGAAATCTATTTATCTAACATTTGATCCACTTTTGTATGTAATTATGTGCGATTCTCTTTTTTGGAAAAAATGTTTGTGAGTATTAAATCAAATATTGTATTAAACTCTAAAATGGTTCCCCACCTCATTCCTGCTAGCAAAACCAAAATTTTCATGCACGGTTTCAAATCCCACATTATTCTTACTTATATACTCATTCGGATATGTTCCAATAAATAAATTCTTCCCACTAAATATGATTTATTAAATTTAGTTAGATCTTCCCAGTACTATTGTTTACTGTTATATCTTTATCTATTTGAGGTGCGTAATTATTAACTATATTAATTATTTTTCTCTACTAATTAGCTTAACAAGCAAAATTCTATTCCATTCCTTTTTATCTCTGTTATATCCTCTTGTAAGTCTTTGTGAACAATTATTTCTATTTTGTTCTTAGTTCTATTCTCACTTGTATGCTAAAACTTATAATCATAAAGTTCTACTTCTTTAGATTTCTCCCCTATCCAATTAGTTTCTTAAAAATACATAATATTAATTCTCCATTTAATTATTATTTCTCTTATCTCTTATAGCTTACTAGTTAAGAATCTTATATTTCAAATGATTACATGAATTCTATCTTCGACTAACTTCTTTACTCGCACCATCTACATAAATACATGAATTTTTGCATATTTGACATCACATCCCGATGGCGATATAGCATGTCACTTTTAGGTGATACCCTAGAAACCCTTACTAACTTGTCACTACTTCTGAGATCTGATACAGTACATTGCCAAGAAGGAAATGCCCCAACGAATTTACTATATTTGTCTCTCATTTTGATTTTGATAAAAATTTTATGCTAGCTATCATTTCTTTATTAGAATATTTGATTTGATTTTGAAAATATTTATCTTTTTTATTTTTATATTTCTATATTTGTAATATTATATTTATATATTTATGACAATAGTTTTTCTATATAAATTTTAATTATTGTAATAATTCATTAAAATAATAAAATTTTTATAGATAGAAACATGAGTTTAACAAATTCTTGTCTATTTGACACCACATCAAGGTGGTGATATAGCACGTCACTTTTAAACGATACCCTAGAGGCCCTTGCTAACTTGTTAATATATCCAAAATTCGATGCAGTGTGTTGTTGAGAAGCAAATGTCTTAACAAATTTATTATATTTATGATGTGAACCTGTTGGGTATAAAAACTCTAAAACCCACGAATAAGTTAATTTAGCCCAAAATCGTTCCAACGAATTATTTGAACCGGTGGATTTAAAAACCTCAACTCTTGCCCTAAAGGAGGAAGAACCTAAGGTATATGACCTTAAACCATTTTCTCACTAGATCAAGAATCTTGGTATAAAAATGGAATGAATGACGCCACAACCTAGATGGTTCAAAACCTAGATTGATAAGTCAAAGAACTAAACAAGACTCATATCTTGAATAAGTTCAAAGTTCTCAAAAGAATAAGATCTGTGTGAAGAATTCCCATAATTTTATTAATTCTCTCCAAAGTGTTCCTCTTTTACACAATATATAATGGTCTATTTATAGTATAAAGGTAGAAACATAATTGACAACTAAAAATTTAGTAACACTCTAAATAATAAAAAATTAGAAAACTAAACATAAGTTACAAAAAATAAAAAATTAGAAAACTAAATAAATCAAACTATTTTGACCAAATTTTGCTGCTATTTTTCTTTATTTTCGTCCTCCCTTGGTTTTGGATAGTTTTGGGTCTTTTATTCTTCTAACTGGGCTTGCATGAGCATAATTGAGTCCCCTTTTGGTTCTTCATTCATTTGGGATTCAATTTTTTATTGTAAAACCCTCTAAATTAAGTTATTCAGTACTTCTTTGGACCCTTTAACTCGAACTTTCGTTACTGGCCCAACTGGAATTTGAGTTGAATCTTGTAAATTTCTTGCAATCTTGATGATCACATCAATTTATCTCTCATTTTTGTTTTGACAAAAATTTTATACTGACTGTCATTTATTTATTAGAGTATTTGATTTAATTTTGAGAATATTTTACTTCTTTATTTTGATATTTTCATATTTGAAATATTATATTTCTATATTTGTGACAATAATTTTTCTACATAAATTTAATTTATTATAATAATTTATTGAATATGAAGCTATTAAAAACAGAAATATGAGTTTAACGAATTATTACAATAAGTTAGTTTTATAAAATAATATGATAACATGATAGATAAATATTGATTTGATACCATGATAAAAATAAATTTGAATATAAAAGATAGATGAAGATGGATTTGATACCATGTTAGAGAGACAAAAGCAATATAATAATGTGAAACCCTAATTTTTCATAAGAGGGAGGAATAATTGGATCCGCTGTCTGTGGGAATCGAATCCATGACCATATGATTAAAAGCCACATGCTTTATCAATTAAGTTAAGACAGCTAGTATCAAATATTCTAAAATATAAACCCAACCCAACAAATAAGATGGTTGGAAACAAAAAAAAATCAAATATTATTAAAATCAAATCAATAATTAATTTGATTTTTGATACATAATATATTTTAACAAAATCAAATATTTTCATAATATATGATATCTTCTAACAATTGTTATCCCAATATCAAAAATCGAAAAGCTTAAATGACCATTTTATTGATTTATTTTAAATTGTTCTTTTTTTTTTCTATTCCTATGATACAATTGGCCAAGTTTATATGAGGTTATATGATGGGTATAATATGAGTTTAATCATTGAACTAATCACATTTTAATCATTTTATTTTTTTTCTAAACTATTCAACATAATTTATATATTTTCCATAAAGTTGTATGTGCTATACGTATGTACACTGCAATGTATAAGAGTATTTCCTTTGATAAGGAATGAATGTTCTTTTTTCTTTCAACTTTTGTGAGAACTTAAACAAGAATTTTATCTATTGTTTTGGATCATATCGTGTAGAGCTTATTGTTAGAAGTTAAAATGAGTTACTCGTAAGTCACAAACTATATTACTATTGTTTCAAACTCATAATTTGAAATCAAAACAAGAACCTTTAACATTTGTATAATGATCATTACCAAATAGTATTGACATTTTACGTACCAGATTGAATAGTTAATAAATATGGCTCATGCTCAATGGTTTCAACTTTTAAACTATCGTCATCAGATAACCAAAATATATCTTTTCCCCCACTCTTGGCACAAGAGTTTTAAACCTTTTCAATGAAGCCCTCTAAGCTACTAGTAGGGGAGAAAGCTGTCAAAAAATTGGCTATAGAAGCAAAAGAACATTCCTTTATAGTGAAGAAATGGACATAATGCACACAATTTCTAGGCATTCTTTTTCTTTGCTTGAATTAAGCTGAAAATCTTAAATATTACCTCTTGGGCATGTACCTATAAATACACTGAGTATATACAAAATAGATTATAAAATACGCACACCTTGCAAACACATTGGCTAAATTTACATATAGGTTGTCTAATAATATGCACCTATATATACAAGTTACTATCACCCTTTCAATGCATTTAGTTACGGGATAATGGGAGATGGTGATAAAAGAATTTACTTATTTAGATACCGACGATACCCTATTAAAGTGTTTAAAATAGCAAGTTGTTACACCAAATTTTTATAGGAAAATAGGAAGTTGTTAAATGAATGGAATGCCAACTAAGTAGATCAATAGATCAAGAAAAAATGGTGGACAACCTACACAAATATCGAAAGACTAAGTCAACTATATCTGTACAACCAAGTTTAGAGCAAAATTAACTTTGATAACTCTTTATAAACAAATGATGACCTGTACTTGTATGTATTGGAAAGAAAATGATGCTAGTTTGTAGTGTGCCGGTTGTTGATCACCTATAGCTTTACACTTCTACCAAAAAATGTCTGATGAGTGCATGATCACAAATAAAAACATCCTACTTATTCTTCACCTTTGATTAGTGCTAATGTCAAGAATTAATGGCCATACAATAATTAAGTCGTCAGAAATCAGGAAGGGGCTTGCAATGTAAATTCTAAATACCATGCACCAGTATTTGAGGCGTAAAAAATCATTGAAAGAATAAATGCTTCCGCATTAAGATCCCATTTGCAATGGCAATATCTTCTACACCAAATTCCATCCATATGACTTCGGCATTCTGGGATTCAATCTTTTATTCATCACAAATGATCTAATCATCAATCACTTTATCACCATTACCATCAGACTTAGAATGCTACAGGCGAAAATTATAACAAAGACCCCATAAAGTCCTTGATTTGCCATTGTTCCGTCCGTTCCCTGTTATTTCCCTCTTGAGAGCACATGGGAATGCTCCATCAAATGTCTAATTGAGGATCTGGATAGCTAGTTTCAGCAATTCAAGATGTTGTTTTCTATAGACTGACTACCATGCATCTAGAAATTAAGTTTTATTAGGAGACAATATCATGTCCTTTTATTTAGATGAACACAAGGCAAATTTAACAAGATACAATATTAGTTCACCAACCGATAGCAATATTCAATCTGTAGCTAATGGCTTTTCTAGAATAAAAACACCTTCGCCATTTTGATACGCCTCAAGCTATTGTACTCAACCTACCAGAAATGCAAGAGGAAATACCATTGTAAACCTCCTTATCAAGATGAAAATCATTTGAGTAATGAAAATATGGATTCAAGAAGTAACTAATAGCATGGAGTGGGCGACATAAATAATTGTCTCACTATGGTCGAGGCTACAATCATTTTAAGAAAATGACAAGACTTTGATCACATAAGGACAGGAATAAACTTCTCAAGTGAGCCATGCAATAAGCAAACACGTTGAATTTTTAATCCAAAAGGCACAAAATTACATCAAATTAAAGTCTTACTTTAGTTCAATTGCAAAACAACAAATATTGATGTCTATTTTTTAAGTTTTGAAAATTTAAAAAATAAAACAAATATGATATCAGAAGACTTTCTATTTATAGTATTTCTAATTCATATCATCTTAATTTTTCAACTCAGTTTAACTGAAAGTTAAATCAAAATCAGTTGGGATGGCGGTATAACATCACCTCCTCTAAAATATTCATAGGTTTCTCTGTTGTTTTCAATTTCAATGCAACTTCAATTTATATGCTATCACAGTTTCTAACAAGAGCATTAACTACTTTGCTTTGAACACACTCAAATCATTTTAATCTATTTTCTCTCATTTATGTGTACTTGAAATTTAGTACACTCATCTTTAATTCTATATTTTCTCACTGCTTTACTCATCCACCTTATTATTCTCATATATAACGCACTTCCTATTTCTAAATATTGGTTTTTTATAATTCAACACTTTGTGCTATGAACGATTTCTAATTTTATTACAATTCTTTAAGCTTACCATTCAATGCACTTCCTATTTTGATTTTTCAAAATAATAAAACCCAAGTAACGAAAGCTATCCTTTTTAGGCGTATCTTGTCTTTCCATCTTTACAACATTTTCATCTAAAATATTATTTATATTAAAGTTTCATTTTATAGAATTTGTATTCCTCCATTTATCTATTCTATCGTTTTACACCTTACCTATTCTCATCAATTAATACAATAACTGTGTAATAACTCAAGCAATCTTTCACTATGTAATCTCTTTCCAATTTCTATCTGGCTCTTTAATCAAATGGCTTATCATATGATTCAACAATACCCAAATTTACAAATTAGAATCATTGAAGTTCCTCAATTATCTTAGTAACACTTGATAAAAGCATTTCTATCTCTTTTCCTATTCCAACAATCTTCACCTTCATTTCAAAGTTGATTATCCTCTAGCTTGTCTCTTAGCTCGCTATCATACTTGAGTCATCACCCATTGTCCTTCCTCTAATCAAGCTTTTTTGCCTTCTACCATCTGGTTCAATAGAAGCATAAAATATGTTGCCTTTTGCCATCTTGTGTTGTAGGAGCTTAAAATACATTACCTTCTACCACATGGTTCAGTAGAAGCCTCAATTAATACGGTCTATTATTTTACTTCCTATCGGAGATATTCCAGCAAAGTTGAATATGTCCCAACAACTACTCTTGTGAACCACAAGTCAAGCATGCTCTGATTGTTGGCATAGGAATTCAGATTCTTTAGCAATTTTCTAGAATAATAGGTATTATGATTCTGTAGTTATATTTGTAAAAAGTTTGATACATATTTTCCATACTCCAGTTTAAGGGGGAGTATTTGAAATAATAAAAAATAATTAATAGGACCTATTGGAAATGAGAGAAGATCAATAAAGTTTTCTAAGAAAACATGAATAGGAGTTTTAGGAAATATACATTATATTTATTATGTTGAGAATGTTTCTTTTTTATATTTACAAATATAAGTATGATGAGAGTGTTTAAGCACCCTTTCACCATGTAACTACTTAAATAACCTTTCACCATATAATCACTCAAGCAAACTTTCACATAAGTGCTCTTCCTTATCTCTCTGCCTCAAGCAATTGAGTTTGAAGCAATTAAGTCTCTCCGCCTTGTTTCTCAAAAAACAATAATATATAATTAGACTATTCTACATTGTTTGTCAAGGTCACAAATTTACCTAAATTTGGGCAATCATTAATAACCTATAAAGAATTATTGCAAAAATCTTACAAGTACTAAAAATAATTCCTAAAAATGAAGATATATATCTCCAATCAAATACACCCAATCAACACAACCATTAGTATCATAAATCATCTATAAATTTATTCATTTCTTTTTTAGATAAGGATCACTACAAGTTAAAAGTATTATTTGGACGGTGACTTTAACTATCGATATGTATTACCGATGATTTTTTGAAACAATACAGACGGTTATAATTGAAATCGTCGGGAGTAGTATATATTTTTCAACGATATTAAAATAGTCGTCAATAAAACAATTTCAACTATGAGTAAATGTAACAAACCGTTTGTATAAACAATACTTTATACTTACGGATATAAGGACGTCTGTATTTATATACCCATATCCTTATGGTTATTAGTTGTGATGGCAAAATATAGGTTTTGTAGTCATGATTTTGAAAGGTGTCTTAACTATTGTGATGACAAAATATATATTTTATAGTAAATATTATTGTGGTTATATAGTAAATATTACTATAATTTATTATGGTTACATAGTAACAGTTATTATACGTTATTATCTGTTAATTGGACTATTATGATTAGTTTAACAGTAAATATCACTATCCTTTTATGATGAGAGATAAATAATTTTGTTACCTTTGACATGTGTTATTATAATAGTAAATGTTACTATTTTATATTAAATATTATTATTTTTTATTGTGGTTACATAATAATTGCTACTATACGTTATTATCTGTTAATTGGATTATTATGCTTTGTTTAATAATAAATAATACTATCCTTTTATCATGAGAGACAAATAAATTTACTATTTTTTACATCCGTTTTTATAATAGTAAATATTAGTATATTTTATTGTGGTTACATAATCACAGTTATTATATGTTATTATCTGTTAATTGGACTATTGTGATTAGGTTAATAGTAAATATCACTATCTTTTTATGATGAGAGATAAATAATTTTGTTACCTTTGACATGTATTATTATAATAGTAAATATTACTATTTTATAGTATATGTTATTATTTTTTATTGTGCTTATATAGTAATTATTACTATACGTTATTATCTGTTAATTGTACTATTATGATTTATTTAATAGTAAATGTTACTATTCTAACATAAGAGACAAATAAATTTACTACATTTCATATCGTTTTTTATAATAGTAAATGTTAATATAATTTATTATGGTTATATAGTAACAGTTACTATATATTATTATCTGTTAATTGGATTATTGTGGTTAGTTTAATAGTAAATATCACTATTATTTTATTATGAGAGACAAATAATTTTATTATCTTTGACATGTGTTTATAATAGTAAATGCTTTAGTAGATGTTACTATTTTTTATTGTGGTTAAATAGTAATTGTTACTATACGTTATTATCTGTTAATTGTATTATTGTGGTTTGTTTAATAGTAAATGTTATTATCATATCATAAAAGACAAATAAATTTACTAATTTTCACACCCGTTTTTATAATCGTAAATGTTAGTATATTTTATTGTGCTTATATAGAAACAGTTACTATATATTATTATCTGTTAATTAGACTATTATGGTTAACTTAATAGTAAATGTCACTATCATTTTATGATGAGAGACAAATAATTTTTTTACCTTTCACATATGTTAATTATAATAGTAAATGTTACTATTTTATAGTAAATACTATTATTTTTTATTGTAGTTACATAGTACGTTATTATCTGCTAATTGTACTATTGTGATTTGTTTAATAGTAACAAATAAATTTATTATCTTTCACATATAATAGTAAATATTAGAATTTTATAGTAAATGTTATTAATTTATAGTAAATGTTATTATTTTATAATAGTAAGCGTTACTATTTTATAGTAATAAACGTTACTATATTATAGCATGCAAGAATGCATGCACAAGCCTAAACGGTAGTACCGTAGGACAAGGGCGGTTGTGTCAACTATTGTGGTTAGCTTAATAGTAAATGTTACGATCCTTTTATGATGAGAGACAAATAATTTTGTTACCTTTGACATGTGTTATTATAATAGTAAATGTTACTATTTTATAATAAATTTTACTAATTTTTATTGTGCTTACATAATAATTGTTATTATACATTATTATCTGTTAATTGTACTATTGTGGTTTGTTTAATAATAAATGTTACTATCCTATCATATGAGACAAATAAATTTACTAGGTTTCACATCCGTTTTTATAATAGTAAATATTAGTATCTTTTATTGTGGTTATATAGTAACAGTTACTATATATTATTATCTATTAATTGGACTATTATGGCTAATTTAATAGTAAATGTCACTATCCTTTTATGATGAGAGACAAATAATTTTGTTACCTTTCACATATGTTAATTATAATAGTAAATGTTACTATTTTATAGTAAATGTTACTATTTTTTATTATGGTTATATAGTACGTTATTATCTGTAAATTATACTATTCTAGTTTGTTTAATAGTAAATGTTACTATTCTATCATGAGAGACAAATAAATTTACTGTCTTTCATATATAATAGTAAATGTTGCAATTTTATAATAAATGTTACTAATTTATAGTAAATGTTATTATTGTGTAGTAGTAAGCGTCACTATTTTGTAGTAGTAAACGTTACTATATTATGGTATGCAAGAATGCATGCACAAGCCTAAACGCTAGTGTCGCGGGGCAAGGGCGGCTGTGCCAGCGCCACTGCTGACTATTGTATTTAGTTTAATAGTAAATGTCACTATCTTTTTATGATGAGAGACAAATAATTTTGTTACCTTTGACATGTATTATTATAATAGTAAATGTTACTATTTTATAATAAATGTTACTATTTTTAATTGTACTTACATAGTAATTATTACTATACGTTATTATCTATTAATTGTACTATTATGGTTTGTTTAATAGTAAATATTACTATCCTATCATAATAGATAAATAAATTTACTATCTTTCACATCCGTTTTTATAATAATAAATATTAGTATATTTTATTGTGATTATATTGTAGCAGTTACTATATGTTATTATTTGTTAATTGAATTATTGTGGTTAACTTAATAGTAAATGTCATTATTCTTTTATGATGAGAAACAAATAATTTTGCTATCTTTCACATATATTAATTATAATAGTAAATGTTACTATTTTATAGTAAATATTATTATTTTTTATTGTTATTACATAGTACGTTATTATCTGTTAATTGTACTATTGTGGTTTGTTTAATAGTAAATGTTACTATCCTATCATGAGAGACAAATAAATTTTCTACCTTTTACATATAATAATAAATGTTACTAATCTATAGTAAATGTTATTATTTTGTATTAGTAAGTGTTACTATTTTGAAGTAGTAAGCGTTACTATATTATAGCATGCGACAATGTATGCACAAGCCTAAACGGCAGTGCCGCGGAGCAAGGGCGGCAGTGCCGCAGAGCAAGGGCGGCTGTGCTAACTATTGTGGTTGCTTAATAGTAAATGTCACTATCATTTTATGATAAGTGACAAATAATTTTGTTACCTTTCACATATGTTAATTATAATAGTAAATATTACTATTTTATAATAAATGCTACTATTTTTTTATTGTGGTTACATAGTATATTATTATTTGTTAATTATATTATTGTGGTTTATTTAATAGTAAATGTTAGTATCCTATCATGAGAAACAAATAAACTTACTACATTTCACATATAATAGTAAATATTGCAATTTTATAGTAATTGTTACTAATCTATAGTAAATATTATTAATTTGTAGTAGTAAGCGTTACTATTTTATAGTAGTAAGCGTTACTATATTATAGTATGCAAGAATGCATGCACAAGCCTAAACGGTGGTGCCGCGGGGCAAGGGCGGCTGTGCCGGGCATGTAATAACGCATACGTTCTCAGGCCTGGACGACTGTGCCACGAGGGCAACGCGGCTATGCCGCTGGTGAAATAATTCTTGCGTTGGTACGCACGGACAGTTGTCCCGCGAAGGCCAACGTGGATGTGCCACGCACGCGAGAATGCATGCGTACGAACGCCTACACAGCTGTACCGCCGGCATTAGCGTGGCTGTACCGTCCAGGCATTTTCGCGTGCATGGTTTTGAAAATTGAATTATATTACATATATATCCTAATGTATGATAAATGTGATATCTATAAATGGGATAAATTTGGTATATGTGGTTAGTAAGTGGATTGTGATAAATTTAGTGGATTGTGAGTGTGGTAAACTGTTACCTTTGATTCATATGTAAGATGATTAGTTAAGATGAATATTTAGTGGTAAATTTGATTCATATCGCTGCAATGATATTAAATTAATAATTTATATAATATAGTATTATAATTATGATTATCAATATTAATTTAAATAATATAATTATTACCGTTGTAATTAGTAAAATTATTATATTAGTATAATATAATATTAGTATATTATACAACTTAATTATCATATTCCTTAATTATAAAATTTAAAATATAAATTATCATATGAATTAAGAGTTTTTCTTTATTTACTTGGTATTGAGAATTTCATATAATTCAGAATCTGTATCCTTATTTTCGTTTCACTTTTTTCACTTTTTTAATTTGTATTTATTTATAATTTTAGGTTTTTTAATTTGTTGCTTGTTTGAATATGTAGTGATGAACATGTATCAATGTATGAATGTATTTTCATAATTTTCAACTTTTTTCATTTGTAATTATTTATAATTCTATATTCTATGATTTATATCCACGAACTATTCACTATAACTATTCAATTCCAAACTATAACTATACATTTAAAGAAAAAAAAAGGCGGTACAAATTTTAAAAAGTCCATAAAAAATTAAAGTGTCGCAATAAATTTCTAAAGGAGTGAAAAAAAGGTACGGATAGATTTAAAAAGGCGCGGATAGATTTTCAATATTTGGTGCTAATATAAACTATCAATATTTGAATCAACCAACGCTCGATTGAGTTGAAATATAATATGTTGTTCGGCTAATATAATATAATTATAAATTATATATATGTTTAAAATACTATTATCTTATTATTTTACTATATACACATTATTAATACTTTATATATATGTTTAAAATAATGATATTTTTAATTTAAATAATAAAATAATAATATCATTATTATTTTATATGATATAATGATATAAATTTATAAAATTATTTTATAAATTTTATTATACACAATTTGTATTTAAATTAAATAATTAATTTATTATTTATATCTTCTTATTGTAACTAATTTTATATCAAATACATCGGCTTCCTCCCACTTCCTGCTCCTCATCTTTTGTTTTTGGCGCCATTTCTTGGCGCTAATACTTAAATATTTAGATTTAGACGCCACAAAAAAAATATTTCCCTATTAATTAATCTTTCTCTTTCTATTAGATGGTAAGTATTAGTGTGGTAACTTAGCAATGTTCGAAGTGTTTCAACATAACTAATATATTAATAATTTAAATTATAATATATTAATAATTTAAAAAATATATATATTTAATCACAAATTTTTATCTATTCAAAAGATATAATATTAACAACTCATATTTCATTTATTTATTAAACATGAAATACTATTCTTGCATGCGCGGCACCACCGTGTGGCCCCCGCGGCACAACTGTGTAGGCGTGCAACCATGTATAATATATTATAATACTATATTATATTATATTTATATTAAATTAATAATTTATAAATATTTCTTGAGAATATAATTTTATATTAATTAAAAAAATACAAAAACTCATATATTTTATATCAATTAAAATAAACAGTCACGTTTTCCTCCTCTCTTCATTCTCTTTGGGGCCATTTCTTGGAGCCAACAAAATTGACATGAAATTTGACTATTTATTCACTTCTTTATTTAGATTACCTCCTCCTCTTTGTACCATTCCTTGGAGCCAACAAAATTGGCGCAAAAAAATTTGGCACGAGTATTTGTTTACTTTTTTATCTAGATTTGATTTATGGCGCCAACTTAATCAATTTGGCACTACAAAAAAAATCTTCCGCTGTTTATTTCAATTATTTATTTGTTTATTTCATTTTTCTGTTTACAATTCTCTCTTTATTTCATTTATTTCCCTTTTCTCATTTATTATTTATTTCTTCTTGTTGGTTTTTGCAATTATGTATTGATTTATTATAAATAATATGTGTATGAAATGTAATTTTCTTTACATATTTATGTTCTCTATTTTTATATTTTTAATCAGTTTATTCTTGGTATCAAATGATATGGCATGATAATAAAAAGCAAATGGTAACAAATACTTTTATTATAAAAAATAACAAATAGTATCATAAACAGCAGTAACAAGTACTTTTATTATAACAAATAAGAAATGGTAATAAGATAACAAATGTATTTCTCTATTTACGTTTACACATGTAATAAGTGATCAATAACAAATAACAAATAAATAGTAACAAAGTAAATGATTGGTCTAACACCCGATAATAAGTGGTAAGACAATAATTATATAAAATTTGTATAATACGATATGATAACAAGTGGTTATAAGTGATTTTCGTTATGATAATAAATGATAACGAGTGATATATAATAATTTCAAGTAACAAGTGGTAAACCAATAATTGTATAAAATTTGTCTGTCTTATATAGCATGCTAAAAATTTGTATAATATAACATGCTAACGAGTGATTTTAAACAAATGGTAACAATGTAACAAATGATAAGACAATAATTGTATAAAATTTATATAATATGACATGGTAATAAATGATATTTCATTTAATTATTAACACTTATGGATAATTAAATTTGTATAATATGACATTTGAAATAACAAATGATATATATAATTGTATAATTGTATAAAATAACATATAATTATTCGTTCGTCTCCATAAGCCATTTTCGTTGTTGTAATAAGTGTAGTTTCCTTAATTTTCTTCATATTTCATTTAATTATTAATTTTATCATATTTCATTTAATTATTTTAACTTTTTATTATTATTGTAAAGCTTGCTATCAGATTTTGATTTCAACTCCTTATTTTTTTAAATAAATAATATTAAATATAATTATCATACTCCTTAATTATAAAATCTAAAATATAAATTAATATTAACATATCTAATTGCTATTATTAATTTAAATAACTTATACACATACTTTTCATATTCATCGTATACAATCTATTCAAAACACATGATCCGAAATCACATTTCTTAATTATAACAAAATTTAAATTATAAATTAAGTATCAAATATTATTATTTTAAATAATATAATCATATGTAAATAATGTAGTAATAATAACATAAAAAAATATATAACTTTTTATAATATATGATTTTATTTAAAATTATATATTCATAAAAAAATAATAAAGTGTATTACAACACTATATAATAAAAATTATTAATTTCATATATTTAATGATTATATATAACAAATTTAGTAACATAATTTCATAATTTCATATATAACAAATTTAGTAATATAATTTAAAGATTTCATATGATTATATTAATAATATAAATGTTTTGTTATTTAAAATAATAAAATTATTATTTTAAATTTAGGTGTTGGTTGAATCGCAGGTTGTATCGCGAGGGTATTTACGGGCGTGCTTGCCTGGGCGGCTCTGCCCGCGGTTGTGCCGCGCAGGCATGGGCCTGATTTAGTAATATGGTAGTAATACTTACTATTATTTCACGGATTTATATAGTAATACAAATGGTAGTAATAATTTTGTATTACTAAATAATATTATTTTATAATTTCAATAATCATATTCTATTACAAATATCAAATAATTATTAAATTTAAATAATGTTATTGAGGTACGGTTACAGTTTAATTATCAAATAACGACTATCTAATTATCATATTTCTTAATTATAAATACTAAAATATAAAATATACATTAACATATCTAACAAGTGAGTCGCATGATAACAAATGATAAGAATTATTACTTCCCCTTCATACAAATGGTAACAAATGATAACAATTACTTTAATTCTGGTAACAATGATTTTTATTGTAATAACAATGATAATAAGTGGTAACAATTGATTATGGTCCAATATAACAAGTGATAAGACAATAATTATATAAAATTTGTATAATAGAATATCGTAACAATGGTAACAATTGGTAACAAGTGGGTCGCATGGTAACAAGTGGTAAGAATTACTATTTTCTCTTCATACAAATGGTAACAAATGATAACAATAGTAATTTTGGCAACAATGATTTTTATTGTGGCAATGATAATTTTTATTGTGGTAACAATGATAATGAGGGATAATAAGTGGTCTTAATCCAATGTAACAAGTGATAATACAATAATTATATAAATTTTGTATAATAAAATATCGTAACAATGATAAAAATTGGTAACAAGTGGGTCGCATGGTAACAAGTAGTAAGAATCATTATTTTCTTTTCGTATAAATGGTAACAATTATTTTAATTCTGGTAACAATAATTTTTATTGTGTTAACAATGATAATAAGATGCTGGTTGAACCACAGGTTGTGCCGCGAGGGAATTTACAGGCGTTTGCCTACAGCCGCCGGTTGTGCTGTGCACAAGGATTTGCATGGGCACTTGCCTGGGCGACTCAGCCGCTGGTTGTGCCACGTGCAGGCATTTTCGGGTGCGCTTGCCTAGGCGGCTCTGTCGATGGTTGTTTCGCGTAGGTATGCACTCGATCTAGTAACATGATAGTAATACTTACTATTATTTCATGGAATTATATAGTAATACGTTAATATCAAAATTTTCTGTTAATTATTCAAACTATAAAAAATAGAGATAAATAACAAAAAATTCAAAAATTAAAATGTGATAAATGGGGAAAAATGGCGGGTTTTGAAAATTTTATTTGGTGCTAAAAATCAAAATTTATTTGGCGCCAAACCAAATATATATACTACAGACTCTTCCTCCCTTCACAAATATCAAAACTTCTCATTTCCTTCAAAAACTTTTCTCCCTCACATCTCTCAAAATTTTTAACTCAAATGAAATCTCATTCCATCAAATATTTTCAACCCATATCCAAAGTTAAAAGGGCTTGATTCCAGGGGAAGAATCAGATGTGTTGGCAAAATTATAACTCCATCACAACGGCAGCATTCAAGATGAATTGTTGCTAATTGTTAATGAAACAAGGCTCATTGCTGGTATTGAGGTACAAATATCATTTATTTACTTCTTACCATAATTTAACTACTTTTACTTCTGAACAGTAATCACATTATTTGTATTTATATTATTAGCTTCCTTGGATATAAGATACAAGATGCTGGGAATCCACATCGAAACCAACCATCATCATCATCACCACCTCCTCAGTCCATCCCGAAAGATAATATTTAAATGTACAAGTTTTGGATCCTGGAATTGGATGCCATGGACGCCGGAATTTTTTGGATACTCCAAGTCAACATTTTTTGT
This sequence comes from Dillenia suffruticosa, assembly GCA_033439265.1. NCBI lineage: Eukaryota > Viridiplantae > Streptophyta > Magnoliopsida > Dilleniales > Dilleniaceae > Dillenia > Dillenia suffruticosa. Next base: position 13,704,724 of record JAVTVX010000009.1, read on the forward strand.
ATGAACATTTCATTTCAGAAGATATGAAAATATGTACTGACCGAAAATTACAATCTTTTTCTTGCTCTTGTAATATGTATGTAACATTATCATGTATATTTCATGATGATATACGAGATACTTCATTTCCTAAAATACGGTATTTATAATATTTCCTAATTCTTTATATTATTTGTATTGACATATCTTAACATTTACTACTCTTGTGATAACCGACCCAAAAGAGTAGTAACATTTGGTTATCAATATTAAGTAACAAATAACACATACTCAGTTAGTAAAATTTACTCACCAACAACAATTATGTAAAAAGTAGTAATATTTACTATCCAACGACAATAAATGTAGTAATATTTACTAACAAATTATTTATGTAACCGATGTCAAAGGTAGTAACATTTACTGACCCATAATTCTGTAAGCAGTAATTAAGTAGTAACATTTACTGACTAATAACTTTGTACGCGACAATGACAATAAAAGAAGTAATATTTACTAACCCAACAAACGATAATAAAGGTAATAATATTTACTAATCTAATATTTCTGTAAGCGATAATAAATATAGTAATATTTACTAACCCAATAGTAAACGTGTGACAATAAAGAATTCACATTTCCCATTTCCCATGTCTTAAGACTCGACGGTTTTGTAGTAATATTTACTAACATTTGTATTTATCGACAATAAAAATTATAACATTTCCTAGCATACTATTATTTCATTAGCGACAATAAATAGTTATATCAATTCTAACGGTTATATTAAGTCATTGAGTGATGATAAAGGTAAAAACTTTTACTAACTCTTAAACTGATAAGTAACTTTTACTTACCATTTACAATGTGACAATAAAAATTATAATTTTTACTAACTCTTTACAAGTGATGATAAAGGTAGTAATTTTTACTAACCCCTTTACAAAAGTGACGATAAATGTAATAACTTTTACTGCTCTCTTTACAATCGAGAAAATAAATGTAATAACTTTTACTACCCCTTTACAACTGATGAGATAAATGTAGTAACTCTTACTATCATTTTACATCCGACAATATAACGTTGATTTTTACCAACACTTTTCTAACCATCCGGATGTTGAACATGCTCCAACGGTTATCACAAGTATCGGGATAGGTCTATCCTGACCCCTTCTTAGCCAACTGAATCTTTATCCATTGGAGAAGACTTTATCGATGGATTTATCACATTTTCCTCACGGTTTTCGTCCGTCTCCATAAGCCATTTAGTTTGTAGTGGATCATCTTTGGCATATTCTTGAGAAACCAATTCCTCACTAAAACAAAAGGATAACCATACTAAATGCACCTCAATAAGAGTTTATTACTACTATAGCACATGATAACGATAGATAATAATGAATTTTTAGTCCTACAAGTTTGCAACATATTCTAGAGCTTGCAACATATACTAGAACCTTGGAGAGAGGTGTGTGATTTCTCCTGATATTGGAATTCAAATATTTTTTAGGGAAACTTTAACTGCATCTTTCGAAAGTTATTGGGCTTGACATCTAACCAACTTTACTATTTTTTCTCATGTATCGGACAATTGAAAGACAACAAGAATTATAATAAACATAAAAAAATATATTTTTCTTTATTATGTATTTCTTGTATTACTATTTAATGATTTTGGATCCTTAACCGGAGATAGAAGGTACAGTTCCTTAAACATATCAAATTCAATTTTAGTCAGCATGTGAGTTAAAGATAGAGCTATTATGACATTCGTCAAGGCTCGAGCTCGAGCTCGAGCTCGGGTTAAGCTTGAGCCCAGTATTTGTGTCTCGAGCTAGAGCTCGTGCCTAAATACTGTCGAGCCCAAAGGTTCGTCGGGCTACCCAACATTTATGAAATTATGTAAATGCCCTGCTTGTTATTCTTGACTTGTAAAACTTTGAAGGATGGAAAGGTAATTTTGCTTTCATTTCTCCTTTCTCCTTCATCCGTTCGTTTTTCATTCTTCTGGATCTCTTGAACCGAAATGCTCTCTCCTCTCGCGGTGACCTAACCTAGCAGAGCAGTGCCTCGCCGCACAGCTATCGCCAACCGCGGCCATCTCGTTTCTCATTCTTCTTGTGTCGTCCGTCGCTGCAAAGGTTTTGCGCTCTCTCCTCTCGGTTGAAAGGTAAAATCTCTCTCTCTGTCTAGGGTTTCTGCGAGATTAGGGCTTTTACATTTTTTTTGCTTCTCCCTTAGAGTTTTGATGACTTCTTTGATAATTTGTTCTTCTCTTACTGTGATGTAGCTTTCAAGTCTTCAATAGAAATCTATGAAGTGCGATCGTGATTCGTCGATATCGATGTCGCAGTCACCAGTCGCCACTGCAAGAGAAGGTAAACTCTCTCTCTCTCTCTCAGTTACTTAGTCTAGGTTTTAAATTCTTAGTCTAGGTAAATTCTGTCTAGGGTTTCTGAAAATCATCGAGTGGTGAGAGTTAGGGCTTTTTTTGATTTATTTGATTTTTTTTGAAATGGGGGAGCAGAGTAGCAAATGAAACTGGGATATGCCAGATTTCGAGCTGAGAAAGTCAGTAGAGAGAGAAAGAGAGGATCATAACAAACCTGCAGTTGTGCCTATCCTTCGTCATTATTCGATCTCTGCTTCATCCTCACTTCCATATTCAGAGTTCAACAACAAGCATGCTTTGGCTTCACAGCTTCAAAAACTCAAAGACAAAGTCAAGGTCTGGATTTTTCCATCCTTTTTCTTTTTGTATTTCAAAACTGGGTTTTGAAATTTATTCAATTTTTGGTACTATTTTTGCCATTTTTCAAAGGACCATACTTTGTTGAAACTACTCAAGTGTTTATAATCAACAGCATTTTCCTTTTGTCTGCAATTTTGGATTAGGAATTCTAATATCTGATTCAGTGTCATCTGTATTTGGTAGTGTGAACACTGTCAGGGTTTAGTATTTCCTTTTTCATCAATAAGTTGTGTGCCATGGCAGTTCTGAGATAAATATTGGTTTCATTCTTGCAGTATTCACTTAAAAAATATTTAAAGTAGTGACTAAGTGGTGTTATGGTCAATTTTATCTTCCTCTATGCTGAGGACTACAAACTCAACTTAAAATATAAACCTATCTACTAGCACGTTCTCAAAAATGCCTCTAAAATACTTGATTGATCGATTTGCAAGCTACAAAGACATATGTATACGTTTTGGTTCTTCAAGCCAAATCTCTTGGAAATGGTCAGTGACATTGATTTATATAACATATCATGTTCTTTTAAGCCATGTACCTTAAAAGAAAACATACCAATTGTGCATGCAATGTAAAAACTTTGTTGATCCTTAAACTTAAATAGTAATTTTTTATAACCAAATTACACTTATTTGTTCAGTTAAAGCAACTATATCCATGTTTTCTATTTTTTTTCTTTTATTGTACAGAATATTTTTAAAAACTTTTGCATAACTAGGTATTTGTTCAAAAGTTTTGATAAATGATTTATTAATGTATAATTTTTTTTAAAATTTCTAAACATTTTGTAAATTGTTTATCTAATTTATATTTTCTTAATTTGCTAGAAGATGGTACATGATGATTATAGTTTGTATGGAAGAGGTTCCGAATAAGCTTTTTCTCTCTTGTAACAAAGTGCAATTGTGATTATTGGCTACTATGTACTTGGATTCTGTACCTCATTCTCTATTTTTTTCTTCATTTTCTCCTCATTATTGAACTTATAATAGTCTTTTAACTATACAATTGGAATCCTAAAAAAGAAAAGACATTTTTTTTTGCAATTATCATTCATTTTGTGTTACCATTCATTTTGCTTTTTTCATTTCTCTTTTATCATAATAAATGCAATGATCTGCAATTATTTAATAGAAGTCAATTCCACCATTCATTTTTCTTTTTTTATGCATTATCATCGAATCATACTTGATTTTGATTCTTAATTCTTTGTTTTTGTTATTAATAAAAGGATGGATCCAAAAGTAAGTATAAGTAGTGGTAGGAAGAGAATGAGAAATGAATCTGAAGATATAGATCTAACTGAATTGTCGGCTACACCTATTATTACGTCAACAGGTTCTACTACGCCTGTTATTCAAGGAGTACAAAATGTGCAAATCCCATACCAAAGTACTGATGACACATCCATTCCGATGGAGGTACAAATTGAACAATGGAATAAGGAAATGGAGGAACAATGACTCAGTGGTGAAGAAGAATGAGATGATGATGATGTTGAAGGAGGAGATAGTAGTGAAATGCCAGATATACATACTGCTGAAGGTATAGAAGATGATCCTTTTAGGGAGTAGCAAAGGAATAAAAAATCATGGGTTTGGGAACACATTTCTCATGTTGGCCTTGTAGATGGTGTTGAGAAGGTTAAGTGCAACCATTGTGATTCGAAATTAAAAGTGTATAAAATGAAGTCAACAAGCACCTACATCAGACATCTAAAAAAATGTCGACGGTTTTGGGTGGGAAAATGAGAAGTACACAATTTACTCTTATAAATTTTCAACCTATTGGAGGTGTCTCATATTCTAAAGGTTCTCAAATTGTTTCGGATAAGTTTGACATATGGAGAATGAGAGAGGCAGCTACATATTAGATTATGATACATGAGCATCCATTTAACATTGTAGAAGAGGAGGGATTTAATCTAATGCAAATGCGTGAGATGCCAGAATGGAAACCAATATCAAGGCAAACGAGAAAAAATGATTGTATGTTGGTTTATGAAACTAAAAAGAAGTTGAAGAATGTATTTGCAACTGTTGGAAAAATTAGTTTGACAACAGATCTTTGGAAATCAAAGACCCAAAAGATTGGGTACATGGTTGTAACAAGTCATTGGATTGACTCTGATTGGAAATTACAGAAGAGAACACCAAATTTTGTAATATTCCACCGCCGCATACGGGTAGAGAAATTGTAGCCACTTTGTTCAAGTGTGCTAAGAAATGGAAAATTGAAAGTAAAGTCTACACCGTATCGGTTGACAATGCCTCTAGCAATGACTTGGCTATAACTTTTATAAAAGAAGACTTCTTTAACTATAACAAGTTGATATGTGATGGAAAGATTTTTCATTTACGATACTGTGCGCATATTTTGAATCTATTGGTTCAAGATGGGTTTGGAGATATTCGTGATGTTGTTGATAAAATAAGGGATACGATTGATTATATCAATCGCTCAGAGGCTAGGGTCATAATGTTTTCCGAATGTGCAGTTGAAAGAAACTTGGTTGGTCCTGGAAAAAAATTGATTAATGATTGTAAAATCTGTTAGAACTCAACATTTAACATGCTGAGATGTGCTTATGATTTTCATGCTGTTTTTCCTCGTTTTAAAGAGCAAGATCTCAGATATATTTATTATTCAACAGTGGAGGATTGGGAGAAAGTTGATAAGGTTTGCAAGATATTTGAATATTTTAAATCTGCTACATTGCTTGTTTCTGGGACTGACTATCCGACAGTGAATTTATTCTTCAAGAAAGAGAGTTCGATAAAGAGGATGTTGGATGAAAAAGTTTATGATTCCAATGATTTCATTGTAAGAATGGTGGAAAAAATGAAAATCAAATTTGATAAATATTAGGGCGAAGTGAATTTGCTTATGGCAATAGCTACTGTCCTTGACCCTATGAAAAAATTAATTGCCGTTGAATATTATTATGAACTCATGGAGAATATATAGCCAACCAGTATGTTAGGGAGGTGAGAAATGTGCTGTATAAGCTGTATGATGAATATGTTCCGCTGAATTCTTTCACGGCAAAGACCCGGCTTCATCATCCCATATGAGTTATTCTACTCGGAGATTAGAATTTTCACGTGATACTGATGTTGGACTTGAGGATTTTGTTAGGAAAAGATTTGGTACATGTTCTCAAATCAATGAATTAGATGATTATTTAGCCAAATCTCTCAAAACAAAATCGGATAAGGATGAGAGTTTAGAGTGGTGGAAGGTCAATAGGATTACTTACAAAGTTTTATCTTAAATGGCTCGAGACTTACTAGCCATTTCTCTTAGCAGAGTAGCATCGGAGGTTGCATTTAGTGTAGAAACGCAGGTGATAGACACATATCGTGGATTTTTTGCTCCAGAAACGGTTTAGGCGCTCTTGTGCGGAGGAAACTGGCTACGAAAATTTTATGGGATTAAAAAGAAGACAAAGATAAGTATTTATTTTTTTATAGCATTTAATATATATTATATCAAATTTTTGTCAAACAATTTCATTATGTTAAATTATATATATATATGTTGCTAATATATTGATTTTTGTTATATGCAGCAAGATATCATTGTGGTGAAGGAAATTCCACTTGTACGTCCAACAAAAAGTAAGTAAATAATCGTATCAACATTTTTATTTTTATTATTGGCATAATTTTATTTCATAATACTTATGACTCGTGTAGATTGAATTGTTGAGTATTGCTGTTGCTGTTGGGAAAGATTTATTTCCGAATATTGCTGTTGGTGAGTGTTGAAAGATACTGTTGGTTTGTCATTTGAGGATGTTGATATTGCTATTAGGATTTGACATACTTTTATTCGAAAAGATAGTTATAAATGTAATATGTAATTAGTTTTGATTTGTATGGTTGGAGACTTATATGGTTATATTTATTCGGTAGTTGTAATGGATTTTATTTAATTTTTGTACGGTTGTAAACAAAATTGTGATTGGATTCAATTATAATTTGAATTTTATTTAATTTTATAAATAGTTTTGGATTTGGAATGTTCAAAAAATAGGAGAGATTCTATCAATTTTGAAATTATGAATTTATACAATCATGAATTTAGTCAAAATTTTGCCCATTTTACAGAGAACCAAAATTTGAAGCACAATCTGCCAATCTCGAGCTCAGGTAATCCCGGGTTCGAGCTCGAGTTCTGGTTTTGGTGTCATCTTGAGCTCGGGCTCGGGCTCAAGCTTGGATATCATGTCGAGCTCGGTCTCGAGTTTAAGTATCATGCCGAGCTCGGTTTTGGGCTCAGGCTCATTCAGACCTTGACAAACTCAAGACACTTGAACTCGAGCTCCTCGATAACACTTCAAGTCGAGCTCATGCCCTAGAATTATGGGCTCGATGAGCTCAAGCTCACCCATACTACATAGAGCTCGAGCTCAAGCTCGGGTATTATGATACCTGAGCTCGACCTGAGTGTCATAACACCTCTAGTTAAAGATTAGATGGAAATGAGAAACAAGTGAACTTACAAATCATATCCCCTTCCTATAAAAGTTTGGTTGGTCACCCTGATCTTTCCTCACGGATTTACATCCTTACTTTACATCTGGCACACATAATAAGACATCATCCTCTCTCCTTAGAAACAAAATCTTCTTCTCTTTCAAACATTAAAAATCTGTTACTCTTCCACAAATGACTACAAACTCAAATCAGGGGGAAGGACTAAGTGAGGAGATATTATGTGGTCCTTCTCTCACCAAGTATTTTGGTCTTTTTAACAAAACCAAAGAATTTGGAACTTTTGATGTCAGAAGATTTCTTTCATATTAAGGACTTAGTGATACTTCTCTAATAAACGACTCTTAAGCTGTTGCAAAGAAAAAAAATGATCATAACCCTAGGAATCTGCATACCACTCAATCTAGTTTCGAGACGATACTTTCTACTAAAAATGTTATTAGAGACTTATTTATTCCAAATCTTAATGGCCATAGTGGCAGACTAATTTGATTTCAATTAAAATTGACCATTGCTAACCCCACACCAAGCTAAAACAAAATCTCTTGGAACTGAGATTGGCAGAGCCAAGCTGCCACAAAACAAAAGTGGTGACACACTCGAGAAGGAGGAGAGATCATACAAATATGAAGGACAATCAAATAATGATTCTCAAGAAATTGGGCAAGTTAATCACTCTCACTTTAAAAAACATAATACAACTTTGCGAATGACCCATAACTTGATTCAGATGCTCTCAGAGGATAACAAAACCATTTCGCTTGCGGGCCTAGGTAAATGGACTCTTGCAGCACTCAAATCATGGAGGCTATACTGATGCTACCAATCACAAAACTGATAAGCTTCAGTCATAACCTTGAGATTCTATTACTCATTTCAGATTGACCAGCAATGTTATTGAAGTCCCACAAAATAAACCATGCGTCGTTAGTATCAGCTACTAAAACACATAGATCTTGCCATGTCTCAAACTTCTTAACATTATAGGGGTAGATATACACATAGGTAATAAAGCAGACGACTCTACCCAACTAAACTCAACAATGTATCAATAAATCCCAACTAAATGTCATAGTAAGCTCAATACAATCAAAATTTCAAACCAACCACAGACCTCCCTCAAAACTTGAAGCCACGATAATAAATTTTCAATTATACCTATGCATTTAAGAAACCATGAGAGCCATTGAGAACAAAACTTACTTTCAATCAAACAAACTATGTTTGGACCATGGAGCTTAAGTAGCTCCTTGGCAGCACAACAAAGCCATGGATTATAAACCCCTTCCACATTCCAACCGAGTAATTGCGAGTTCAAAATCATGAAGATTAATAAAAGAGGAAAGGACATACCAGCAAAACCTAAAAACCCTCATCGATAGCTATCGCACTAACATTTACCTCACACGAGGGGTAAGACACCATGATTATAAGAGCCGAAGCAAATGCAAGTTTCCTAGGAACAACATGCATTCAACTAGCCAATAACTTCTCATCTTGAACTCTAGCTGTTGTAGAGAGATCACCAGGACCAAGAATCCAAGTTACCCATGTCAAAACCCCATCAACCTACATTAGCACTCGGGTTACACCACACCAAGAAGAGTAGCCAAGAATGTCAACTAAGGAGGGGAAGGCATTGTAGGATGAGAAAGAAACGATGTCATTAGTCAGATCACCAGGATCAAGAATCCATGTTACCAATGTTTAAGAATCCATGTTAACGTTTTTAGTATTTTATTTTATTTTTTTAATTTTATAATTATCAATTTTATTCTTTATAAAAATTTTATTTCTATAATCATATTGTTAATATTTTAGTTGATCCATCACAATGGTCCTACTTAAATACCGCCTCACCTAAAGCATACAAAAAACTTCACAATAATGATTCAAAATCTTGCACCGATCCCGACCATTAATATAAAGCAAATACTTCCCATGCCTAATGCCTTCTCAGACTCAACGATAGGTAGTGTATCATTCATAGTCTCTCCCATTACCTGAATAGTACCCGAATCGGGTTTCTTCTCAAGTCCAGTTTTCTGATTCCTCTTTCTTCCTTACCGTTTCTCACCTTCCTTGCCATTTCTACCATTTGCATTGGGGGATTGGGTCTCTTCCCCTTAATAACTACACTAAACAACCCTTTGCAAAGACATTTATTAAACAATTTATCCAATTGATTATTTAATTAAAAAATAATAAAATGTGATATTAACTTATATAGATATGTATATTAAGGTTTGAATCATTATGAAAGCATGTACATTTTTAGTTCAAAGCTCATTATCAAAATTTTCATAAATTTTAGTTCAAAATTCAAAAATTTTAAATGGTCTCCGTACGTGAAAATTGAAGTTTGAAATGAATTAAAAAACTATAATTCAAATAAATAATTACATAAGTTAAACACATGTATGTATATTATGTTTTATATGCATCCAATCAAAACACCTGATGCTAGCAAGATGCACATTTATATTTATGTAAATAATAAAAATTAAAATAAGCATGAGAGCATTCTTAATATTGGTCGTGAGAATTTACTAACTTTATAAGATAAATCATAATGATAATTTGTTATAAACCCATAATGAAATATAAGGAATTTGAGAGGGAATTGAGAGAAGATATAAAGAATATAACTATTTTTTTATTCAATTTATTTAAATTTTATATGTTTCAATGAAACTCTTTAAATTTCATAATACAAGTAGGTAGAGATTAATTTCTTGAAATTACATGATATAAGAGAAAAGGAATTTCATTATTAACAAATTCTTTCAGAGTTATAAATATCTATTCAACCCCTATTTTTCTATAACTTTTCTCATCATTTTTTCCCCCTAAAATTCACCTTTTTATAAAAGATATTTTTTCTTAATTTATTTATTTTTTTTACTGAATTTTAGTTTTTCACGTATATTGCATACTTTTTCACATATATGATGAAAATTTTCCATAATTAATAAAATTTAATTACTCCAAAATGGAATGAAAAGTTGGAAAAGAAAATCGTGGAATTAAGCCAACCTTTGAAGCCAAACACGATCCAACCACAAGCACTCTCTCTCTCTTCCCTCTTATGTGGAGGCTAGAACTAAAACCTCACTTTTTGCGGCCAAACCCCAAACCCCACCCACCGCCACTGACATCACTTCTCATTCACTCCAACCAAAACCCTAGTTTTTGCCCAACAATCATGCTCTAAATTGAGCTCAACAACACAAATCCCAAAATCTCCGACCACAACCATGTCCCGATACTCCACCATTCTCAGAGCCCCTTCACTCAGATTCCGCCTCCGCTCCTTCCCTCCCCTTTTCAGACCCATCAAAACGCATTCTTTTGCTTCTTCTCCTTCCTTCTTCATCCCTTTGTCTCTCCGCTTAGGGTTTGCTGCCCCTGTGACTTGCTCGGCGACTCGCTCGGTTGAGTTTGACTGGAGAGACAACCAGCGCACACTTTCGCGGCGGAAAACAGTTCCTTTCCAGTTCTGGAATCAGCAGCAGAGTTCTTGGTATGGCCGGTACGCGTATGATGAGGTTTCTGATGATGATTCAGATAGAGATGTCGGTTCTTCGCAGCAGATGGTTTGATTTTTCTCTACCCTGTTTTGTTAATTTTAGTGAATTATGTTCTGGGTTTTGTTTATTTGTTGGTTTTATTGGAAGTTTGTTGTGCATTTGATTAATTAATTGAGGGACAAAGGTTTCTTCAGCTTCTTAGTTGTTTTAGTCATTTAATGTTGTATAAGTGCAAGTTGGAATTTTAAAATTAATGACTTTAGCTGCTTAGGATTGTTTGGTTAAGTCAGGGGGACTGGGTAGATATTTAGGGGAAAAGGGAATAGGTGCAAATAGTTTAGTTTTAAATGGCTAAAAATGACCTACACCCTCATCGAAAACATAATACTGGTGGCAGAACCTTAAATGAAGTGTTTTGAGCGAAAATAGAAAATTTATATATAATGTTTTCTTCTCTTTATTGCATCCTCCACAAGAGGTAGGTAGAAAGAGCGATGGGCTGAGTATTGTGGATTAACCCTTCAAATCTCCACCTCAAGCTTTGGCCAGGATTATTTTATTTTTTACATCTTGTCCTTGACCCTAAAGCGGCTTTCCTTAATTTTCCCTTCACTAGAGAGAACGAGACAAAGACTAATTAATAAACTTGCCAATGTCAAAATTAAAATGTTATGAATGGATTTAATTTTTCCTTGCAATCAACAAATGTGTATCAAATTGAAGTATCTGGCTGGTGGATTTGGATCATCTATATTTAAAAAGAAGAAGAGGAGGAAAACAAGAGAGTGCTTATTGGAGACAGTGAGCGGAGGCCATAACTTCCACAAAAATAGTGGAGTGTACTGTTGTCGGATCTTCAGTTATGTTTTGATCGCTGCAACAATGGAAGGGGAAAGAGGTAGAGAAACTGAATAAAGGTTTTGAAATAGTCTATGTAAGGATCATCCTTTTTTCTCCTTCTTCTGGAGAGACAATACTTCTTTCAACCTCACCCAGAAACTCTAGTCGAGTTTTACCCTTTTGGGTCCAGAACTACCCCTACCTTACCTACTTTTATGTCCAAACCATGCTTATTAGGGGTTCAGTGAAGTGGATCTGTTGGGTTCTTGTCCAAAATTGCCATCCCTAAGCAGAGGTCTCACTTGCACGAAGAAACTCTTACCCGAGAACTTTCCTTCTAGGTAACTTCTCATAAAGCTTGACTCCTGTCCTGCTGTATTTACTTCCTGAAGGTTCTTTAAATGATTTCACATTGAAAAGCCCAGTCCTGGGAAAGAAGGCTTTGTTTGTTGATAGATATGCAGGAATATGTTACGTGGTTCTTTAGAGGGCAAAGAGTTGTTGTACTTTTGAGGGAGCACCTTTTCCTCTCTCTGTTCCCCCCCTCCTGTGGTTGAAATGTATCTTGAACAACTTCTGTGTGAACAGAATGCCTTGTTAAGTAGTTTCGTGTTCTATTCCTAGGTTGTTCTGTTAATCCTTTTGGTGTAGCTTTTTAGCTACTATTTCAAAAAAAAAAAAAAAAATGTTTAAAAAACCAAAGTGGGTCTTGGGTCTGTTGCACTGATATGTGCTCACAACTTTTTAATGTGCATTAATTTTCTCAGTGATCTTCAATGACTGTAAACTACATCTTAACTTCTAGATTCTCACAACTAACAGGGTGCTTCAACACTTGATAACATTGATGAGTGGAGGTGGAAGTTGACAATGCTTCTCCGTAGCAAGCATGAACAAGAAGTGGTGTCAAGAGAGAAGAAAGATAGGCGTGATTTTGAACAACTTTCAGCATTGGCGAACAGAATGGGCTTACACAGGTATCTCCACTTCTGTTTTGTAGATATTAACTTGCCTTTCACATTGATTGCAATTTTTTGCTGGATTTTTATTGGCTTTGGCAGCCGTCAGTATTCAAGGGTAGTTGTCTTTAGTAAAGTTCCTCTCCCAAATTACCGTTCTGACTTGGATGATAAACGTCCACAGAGAGAGGTACACTCTCTAGACCCTTAATATTATTTTCTTCTATAGAGCTATTTCCTAAATGTTTCATATTTATTAATTATTATGAAATATTTTTTTAAAAAAGCAAGAAGTTATTTAATATGAAGGAAAGGGAACAAGCACATGTATGTTGCGTTTAGATGCTTTGGGTTCTCTCTAAATTACTGTTGCTTCAACCTTATGTGTTTTTAAGAAGGCAGCATATTGACCTACAATATAGTTTGAAATGCCTCTTTAGACTATTGATTGCTTACCTAGAATACATAAAGGGACATAAGTGGACATTTAGGACCATGTCATGATGTTCTGTACTTTCTTTATGCCCCTTTATGGGAATTAATGGAGGTTGTCCAAAACTCAGGTGGTTATACCTTCTTGGTTGCAAAGTGAAGTGAACACTCATTTGAAAAGATATCTTTCTCAGAAGCCCATAAAAGGAGGTCTTTCAGATATTTCATTTTCGAAATTTGTTAATGGAGGAAGTACTGGTTATGATGAAGCATTTACTGAGCAACAAGAGCCCTTGGTGCAAAATAATGTTGTAATGGAGCGAATCCTCAGGCGTAAAAGCTTGCAACTGCACTATAAACAACAAGACTGGCAGGTATCCTCCATTTTTCAAGGATTTTGTATTTGTCGAGCAGCTCGCTTAACTAGTGCATTTTTTTTTGGTTGTTAATGATGTGTGGCTTTGTATTACTTTATGCCATATTCATCTTCACTTAGTTCTGGTGGTAGTTTTGATTTTATTTTCATATAGACATGGAAAAAATCTGTAAGACAAGTAGCAAGAGTGACCTATGAGTATAAAATGTAACTCTGGGGTTTAAACATTTATAAGATCATCTAGATCATATACTGAGAGAGAGTATAACTGTCCATACAACTTCCATTGTTGATTTGAAAGTCAAGTCCAATTATTTCTCTCTAGATTAGACTTGTTGCCAGAACCTGCTTCGGCCATCTCTGAAGTGCAGCTTTGTGTAAGATAATAAAATGAAACCTTTATTCTTAGTATTGCTTTAAAAACCAATTGATCATTCACATGGAAAACGGTTCTTAACTTAAGGTGCCTGGTTGAGTTAATTGCTTTATTTTGACATTGCGTTATGCCTTTGTGATGTCTATCGCAACAATGAAAGTAGACAGAGAGTACCTAGGCTATTTTTATGGGGCCCAAGGAATCTAAGAAATAACTCTTGGATAACTTTTTTAGCAAGACCTTGCTTTGTTATAGTTGCAGTAATGATAAGGTGATGAGAATGTCATGGCGATAGCAGTACTGGTAGGCTCAGTGATGTTAGTGGGTGAATTTACAATATAAGGTCAAATGATGATGGAATTGAAACTGTTTGATCAATGGATATGAGAACAACACCTTTTGCATAAGAATATCGGTGTTGACCTTTTCATTCCAAAAATGTGTCATCAACATGTGTATTTTCTATATATTCTGAGGCAATCTATATCTTGCAGTATGAGTTCTGAAATTGATCATTTAGTTACAGCAGTTATTGCTTAGCATCAGACTGGTTGGTGTTTTGAGATTGAAAGGTCAATTATTATGGCAGTTCATGTCGTGACACCTTTTTGGTTAATGTTGACCATGGATAAAAAATTGCTGTATGATTCGCAATATCATATATTGTCTTGAGTGGAACAATTTTTCTATTTATTATTTACTTTTTACAATTACATCCATAGCAACTCTTACAACCCCATATAGGGCCACATTGGAGCCTGTATTTGCTGATATTTCCCCAATTTAGCCAGTATCCTGACCATACCTGGTAGAAAGTATATAGTGGCTGTATTAGTCAAGGTGTTGGCAGATTTCAACAGATATGAGCCAATATGGCTGATATCCATGAATGTGGTCTATATGAACAAGGATTAAGTCAGTTTGTGATGTTAAAGATGTAATTCATAGACATCACTTCTGACCATCTCAGGTGGTATACCAGTATCAATTTTCATCGCAGAATTCTTGTCTAGCTTGATTGATGTCTGCTTCCAATGAGTTTATATCAGGTTTTCTTAATTTTGAGTTTCTGTCTTAATCAAATTTTATTTTGATGACCAAGTGTTTGAATAAGCAATTTTGTCCCAGAGAGTCATCTGGGATATTATAGGTCAGTTATGTCAATTGACAGCTGGGGAATCGGCACTTGTTCAGAAAAGCAATATAAGTTCCAATCCACTTCCATTTCTCACTCCTTTCGTAGTGAAACCTGAAATTTACCTGCTTAGATGTGATTATTGTGTCTCTGCACCTCATGCTTGAGCTTTTTGATGTCTCATTTATATTAGCCTGCTCTCACTTTCTCTTTTTGGGCTTTTTACTAGTCCAAGTTTGGTACAGCTGCTCTCTAGTTCTCAAATTGGGTATCTTACTTCTTATCGATTGTCTTTTGATTTTCTTTCATTTTTTGAATCAGTACTTTTATTTTTATTTTAAAATTTGTTTCACATAATGAAAATCAGTATTATTGAATATATATCCTTCATAAATATGTTTGTAATATTAAATTGAATATATAAGCTTTTAACTAATATTGAAATATGCTAAGCTGCAATTTTTATAGCATGATCACTTTCATTTTTTTCTTGCTCATGTGGTTTTTTCAATTTTTCTTTTTTAATTTCCTAGAGCTAATCATACTTTTATAAAAAATATTTATTTAGAAAAGCTAATATATAATTCTATGTATTCTATACAACAACAAAGAAAAATTTATCATTGTTGAGATCTGAAAAGTTAAAGGAATATAAAAAGGGCTGTCATTGCCAACATAAAACTTGAAAGTGGCAAGATGGGTTAAGGGAATACTATAACGTTTAAAAACTATTGTAAATATTTCCAAGAAAACATGATAAAAGTTAAAAATTTTCTAAAGAATAAAAGGTTGGGATGGAAGATATAGTAAAATAAATGTGTATCATAATT
The DNA here is from genome assembly GCA_033439265.1 of Dillenia suffruticosa. Lineage (NCBI taxonomy): Eukaryota > Viridiplantae > Streptophyta > Magnoliopsida > Dilleniales > Dilleniaceae > Dillenia > Dillenia suffruticosa. The sequence goes on from JAVTVX010000009.1 coordinate 13,720,435, forward strand.
CCTGTAATATTGTGACATACGTATTGTGTATTGTTAAATAGAAGCTTTACTTAAGATATGGACAGAAGATGCACATGAAATACCTCCATTTAGATACTTATCGTAAGGTTTTGACAATTATGGCTGCACCTGGAAGTTTCCTTTGCTTTTGTCTTGGCCATTATCTCTTTTAATTTTAAACTGCAAAGAGTGTTGTAATTAGCTACATAAGAGCATGTATAGAATCAGTGTTGTCAAATGCACTCAGTTGGCCTGCCTAGGTCCATGTAATGACAAGTCACAGCCATATTAAGTTTGTGGTAAGAATGGGTTCGTTCAAATGCCTGAAGATAATATTCCAAAGCTTGCATATGTTCTCTGTTACTTGCATGGATAAGGCCCAGGCGAGGCAATGTGCAACCTTAGAGCCTTGAAGTTTCCCAAGCGGGCACCACTAGTAAGATGCTTGCCAAGGTGCTTGCCCATCTTGCCCAGGTGTCTGGTGTGCCTTAAAATTTTCAAAACTTGTTGTTCATTAACTGTAGAAGGGGTATTTCTGTCCTTTATTTGCATCAGCTATTATGGACATATATATATATATATATATATATATATATATATATATATATATGAATATATATATTTTTTTATAGAAAAAGTAAATATTAGATGTAAAAAGAGTATACAAAAATCCCAAGCAATAAGAAATCCTTCAGAGCAATGAAAAATAAATTTCAAAAAGTAAAACCAAAAAGCTAATACAACACAACTTGCATTGACTATTAATTCAGAAACGGGACACAACTTGCAACAAAAGAAAGAGTAGAAGAGAAAAAGTTCTCTTTTTGCAATCAATTTTATTGCAGTTCTACTCGGGCTTTGTCTCAGTCAGGGTACTTACTCTCATTCTTCTACTCGTTGTGTTTCTGAGTTGGTGATATTTTTTTTCCCCTTCTCCTCCTTTGTCTGTGTCCTAACGTATGATCAGTTTCTACGTCCCCCTCCGCTTTTCTTCTTTCTTGTCTTGATTGCCGCTTCTTGTCCCTTTAACTTCTTTTTCTTCTTCTTCTTCTTAGATATATAGCATCTTGTCTCGTTTGCTGGAGGAGCACAAAAGTAACAAAAGGCTTCTGCTTGGAAATATAGTTATTTTATTACTACAAGGACTGTAATCTAATGACTTGTTTCTTTGGTCATAAGACCACTAAATGCAGAATATACTAAACAAAATAACTAGGAGTTCTTAGACATATATCATAAATTTATGTGTTCTTTCATAGGAATATATTATGAAATTTTGTTTGTTAAACACAAAGCACTTAATGTGAAATTACTTGGGTGAGTGCCTTGCCTAGTTTCTAGCGCCTTATCTGTTTAGCATTCGTAGTGCCAGTACAACCCCAACTCCTTCCACATGTGTTAATGTAACATCTCTTTTTGGTGTGTGTGGTTTTTTTTTTTGTGGCAGGAATCTGCGGAAGGCCAAAAGATGCAAGAATTCCGTCGAAGCCTCCCTGCATATAAAGAGAAAGATGAACTGTTGAAAGCCATATCAGAAAATCAGGTGAGCTGTGCTGTTATTTTGTATTTGTTGAAATTTGTTTATATGCTTTTCATTCACTTGCATCTTGCTATGAACTTACCGGATGCAAAGGCCTTAAGACTTTCAAAATTAAGTGTACCTTACCCCTATTGTGTATGTGTGATATATATATGCATATTATTTTTGGACAGAAACAAAAGAACCTTTAGAAGAGGAAGAAGTGGAAGAAGCTAGAGATGAGGATAGGGTATCATTAAAAAAAAAAAATGAAAAAAAAAAAAAAAAAAAAAAAAAACCCAAAAAAGAAAAAAATAGGTGCAGTCAACTTAATCAACTCAAGATATCCGTGTTTAAATATCTTGGAAAGAAACTCCTCTGGAAGCTCCAGCTGGCAAGGACCATAAGGACACTAAAAAAACTATCCAATTCTAGAATAGCTTAAGTGAGAGGATCGTGCCTGAAATTTCTGAATACTTCTTCTTTCTGTCCAATTACACCGTAAAACTGCCCTTACACTTCATCTGATGGAACATTGCATCCTTACATAAGTCAAAAACCTTATGTTGAATAAGTAAAAAATCATCGAGAGTTCTTGAAGAAGCCCTATAACTTCCCAAATATGTCAAAAACTCCAATACCAATATGACCAAGAAGCTGACCAGCAAAGGAAGAAAAATATTTACATATTTCACCTGTTCTGAAGCACATAATATAGATGGTTGAGGTTGGGTTCTTATCCTGGTCAGATCATCTTATGTGTAACCAGGTATTAAGTAATAATCCTATTAAGCTCAACTGATCAAACAAAAGCTTTTTTTGACTTATTTATTATTATTTTTTTTAGGGCATGTCTGAATCTTCCAGTTGGTATCAGCAAATCAAAAGGGAGCGTAATTTGTATTTTAGACAAGGCTAGCGAAAGAGGATCATTTGAGAGGTGAAACATAACAGACTCAAGAGCTTCTGAATTGTTTATATTGGAAAAAAGTGAAAATTTTGGGAGGATTGCCCATATGTAGGAGTGACAAAATTTAGAATAAGGGCATTCTGTATAGTTGCTAAATAATCTTGGATAAAGTTACTGTGCTAAAGAGGAATATCCTTAATCCATGGGGAAGAAGGGGTTATCCAAATCCTTAACTTTCTAGAAGGTCAGGCTTTTGATCTTCTTTATTTGGAGAACTGGGCCCAAGGCCTTGATCTTTTACATCTTGTCTGCATCCTGCTGCTAACATGGTCTAATTTTCTGGTATCTTGGAGCGTTTGGGATGCAGTGGTGCTCTCCAAAACACTTGTATTTTTCTCTTAAAGTTTTGAGAAGAGCTTTCATTGTCACTATACAATCAAAATTAATGTGGCTGGTGATATTGAGCATGTATCGCTCTAGCGGCCAAAATTTGAGGTATTACATAGCAAGTCCAGCGGTATTGCACTGCACAGTGATGCACTTAGCTTTTTGCTTCTCCAACTGCAAACATTTAGAATAGTTTATGGTTTGGACATTTCATATATCTGAGTTTGCATTCTAAATTCTTGTGCTTGCACAATGTTGGTTTGTTTCTTATACTATAAGGTTGGTGTTAAAATATTGAGATATATGCCCTCCTTATATAAAATATTGTAATATTTGCCTTCCTCTTAAGATTCATCTGGTTGAAAGTTTTATGTAAAGTTATCATTGATATCACTGTTGTGCTCTTTCTATATCATTCTTTTGTTTCTCATGACTTTCTTAAGAAGCTAGTGGATAATGGAAAATGTTTATATGATGATGGAAAATGTTTATATGCTGTTCGAAGTTGGGTCCTTCCATTTGTGTTGCCAATGTCAAAGGTGGTAGAAACTCTTAGTGGTGCCTGATATGCTTTTTTTCTTTGTGACGAAGATGATATTTTGATATAAATTTGTAGTATTCTATAGCTGTTGCAACAAACAAGTGAGATTTTTTTTGGGGGGGGGGGAAGGAAAGCTATCAGAAAGCGAAACTAGTTATGATCAGTTCTTTTCTTTGCGGTGCTCGTCTTTCTAATGATTCTGCAGGTTGTTGTTGTCTCAGGTGAAACTGGTTGTGGTAAGACCACACAACTTCCCCAATACATTTTAGAATCTGAGATTGATGCTGGTAGGGGAGCTGTCTGCAGCGTCGTATGTACGCAGCCCAGAAGGATATCTGCCATGGCTGTCTCTGAAAGAGTTGCTGCAGAGCGGGGTGAGAATCTAGGAGAATCTGTGAGTATCCACTATGAGTACCTTGTTACTGTTTAACCACATAAAAAGAGTTCATTGTCATGCTACTTTTCTTTGGCAGGTTGGGTATAAAGTTCGGCTGGAGGGTATGAAAGGTAGGGACACACGGCTTCTATTTTGCACGACTGGCATCTTGTTGAGGAGATTACTTGTTGACAGAAATTTGAAAGGCGTAACTCATGTGATTGTGGATGAGATCCATGAACGTGGGATGAACGAAGGTAACTGTCAAATGCATCTGTTCTTTAACTTCCTAATTATTTAGTTTGACCAATTTCTTTTTACTGCCAGATTTCCTACTTATCATTTTGAAAGATCTCCTCCTGCGTCGGCCAGAATTGAGGTTGATTTTGATGAGTGCAACCCTAAATGCTGATCTTTTCTCGTCCTACTTTGGTGGTGCTCCAATGATCCACATTCCTGTAAGTTAAGGGTCTATCTATAGGAACATTTATTGGTATATGTAGAGGATTCATATCATTGGTCATCCCAGGTGATTGAATCAGGTTACAGCATTAGTAATTCCTTTCCACATCTTATTTAGTGTTAATAATGTGGGTGAGTCTTGGTACCATGGTTATGTTTGGGTTCCAACCACAGGGTAATCTCACTGCTTGCATAAGTGAGGCTGCACAGACCGGATCCTCTCTAGTGCTTGCGGTGGCAGAAGTCAGAACCTTTTTAAACTATTGTCAGTAATAAATAGCATCATAGTTCTTTAAAATCTCATAGGATGTCTCTTGATTGCTAACATTTGGGTGCCTAGTTTGCTGATTTTTGTATTGAAATGAGAAACTTCTTTATGTAGGTTCCCATGAAATAAATGTTTATTACCATCTTGTAGTTGCATTTGGATCTTGCTAGATATGGAGTGTATTGTCAATATTTACAAACTGAGTTTGTCTCTTGGGGCAGCTTAGAGAAATTTTTCCTTTTCCTTCTTTTAAAGAATATAATTGGTAATTCAGAGGAGCTTCTGAAGGGTTAGAAACTGATGCACTTATCAAAGCTTTGTAAGTTGACCTCATTGATTTGTTTATTTATTGGAAAGGGAAAATATGACATGGTATTAACTGAGGAAAAAAGTGCTGAATGACAGATAAGGGGTCCTCGTAGGTATTAGGCGGGGAGGGGGTGTTGGCTGGGTGGGTGGTTCATATTAATTCCTGGACTTTTGAGAAATTTATTGGGACATGCTGGTGATGAGGATGTGCAAGTTTAATCATCTATCCATTTTATGCAATATAACTCTCAGCTTTGGGCATTACTGTTTTCTTTAGCAGTTGTTTGGTTATGCTTTGGAGTTTGGATGCAAACTCTTTATGGGTCAGTGGTGTTTTAAGATGGGGAGAGAAGATAATGGCTAAGTGGTGGGAGATCATCTTGCTATGATACCCTTGGATTTGGACCTGGTTGGTGGATAAAGAAAAGAACACACTTTGGTAATCTGGAGTTTTCTTTGAGAGTCTCAAGATCACCATCTTTGGAATCCTCAATGATAGTTGCTTATTATTGTTAATTTTCTTGTTGTCCTAGGATTTTCCTCAAATGGGCTAATATGTTGTCTTTCTTGTTCTTTGAGATATGTATACTTCTCGGGTACATATTTTCCTTTTCCCATTGTGATTGCTGGAAATGCTTTCATAGACCCCAATTATCTCTAAGAGGTGTGAAAATTTTCTTAAAATCATGGAAGGTGCTATGAATTTACTAAACATAAGAAGTACCAAGCCAGGACAATGGCTTCTTGTGAAATCATTTGCAAAGATAAGGTGCTAGTGGTTATTTCACAATACAGGGAAATGATTCCTTCAGCATTGGCAGCCATGCCTAAAGTTGAAACTCCATCACTTTCAGGGCAAAGAAAAAAGTCTATGAAGTCCTGTGAAAGAGCTTTTCACATACTTTTACTAGGTGAAAAAGCAATTGTTGATAAAATCATACGATAAATATACAAAGTGAAGTACAATGTTAATGGGAGTTGACTTATGTTATTGTATAGTCTGCAAAATTTGTCAACCTCTCAGGTATGCAAATGATTCTTCTCATGAAAGTAGTATCTGGATTTCTAAGAGTGATTTTCAAAGGTTTTAATATTCTACAAAGTCCATAGTTTTGGTTGAACCTATGATTCTCCTTCCCTGTTCAAACCTGACACATATGGTGTCCATCTTTATTATTGTCTTATGTCTTTGATCCTGATTAGCAGTTGGATCGGTCCATTTAGTTTAGAGTTTAGTGAGAGGCACTATTGTGCCTAATCCCTTGTATGCTGGATTGATTTTTCCCCTGCTTTTTCAGGGTTTCACATATCCTGTTCGAACTCATTTTCTTGAGAATATTTTAGAAATGACTGGATATCGGTTAACTCCATATAACCAACTTGATGATTATGGTCAAGACAAGATGTGGAAAATGCAGAAACAAGCTCTCAGAAAGAGAAAAAGTCAGATTGCTTCTGTTGTTGAGGTATGAGAACTTTGGCTTGTAAAAGGGTCACTTTTGTTCTTTATCTTCATTCAAATTTACCTTTTTTATTTTTTATTTTTAAATCTGGTTAACAGGATGCTCTGGAAGCGGCTGATTTTAGGGAGTACAGCCCACGGACTCGGGATTCTTTATCATGTTGGAATCCTGATTCCATTGGTTTTAACCTTATTCAGCATGTGCTTTGCCATATATGTCAAAGGGAGAGGCCTGGCGCAGTTTTGGTTTTTATGACTGGTTGGGATGACATAAATTCATTGAAGGATCAGCTTGAAGCTCATCCTCTTTTGGGAGATCGTAGCAGAGTTCTGTTACTTGCTTGTCATGGATCCATGGCTAGCTCTGAGCAGGTAGCTTCATGTTACAGTTGATTTTTAAATTTGTGTGCTTTGGCATTCATAACTTTTACACTAATTATTTATGCAGATTTCTTGCAGTTTTCTGTTGACATTATCATAGGGAGTGGACTTGCATGTGACCAATGCACTTTACAAAAATGTGCTGTGTTCCATACTTTTCAAATTATTATATCAAGTTCTGTAAATTTTGAGTTTCCTTTCCCTATTCAAGAATTAAAATGTCCAGTCAAAACTTATTTATGTGACTTTGATGGGACAGTATAAGAGCATGTAAAGGATTTGCCCTTTCCCATAATTGATATAAAGACCGCTTTTGAGGTGGTGAAGTATTTAACTTCATGTTGTATTTACAAATGTGTGCTCAAGCTAAGTTCATTTGGGAAGGCATTTTAGGCCTTTTTCCATTGGCAATCACGTAGTGATTATCTTGTGCCAAGTTGTCTCTCACATTAATGCATAACTGAAGTGGACATGGGAGATGCTGTTCTGGTTTAATCTTCACGCCCTAGCAATTCTGCTGATATACCTGTGTAGTGTGTAATCTTAAATATTTTTAACCAGTGAAAATTTTGTTTAATAGCTTAGTTAAAAAATGCAGTAGAAGTAGAAAATGCTCACATGCAAATACACTGGGGATGACATAATGACTATTGTTTCTTGTGCAGAGACTAATATTTGAGAAACCTGAAGATGGGATAAGGAAAATAGTTCTAGCTACTAACATGGCTGAGACTAGCATCACCATAAATGATGTGGTTTTCGTAGTTGACTGTGGGAAGGCAAAGGAGACTTCATATGATGCGCTGAACAATACTCCTTGTTTGCTTCCATCATGGATTTCGAAAGCTGCAGCTCGACAAGTAAGACATTTGATTTTATCTCATTTTGATGATTAGGTTATTGCAAATGCTAGTCTATGATATTACCCAAAATATTTCTTAGTATACCCCCCCCCTGCGGCGCCACCCAAAAAAAAGTAGATTGCTTTGTTCTTTCTTATTTTATGTCAAGATTATTAAGGAAGAAAATTATGGCGAGGTGATTGTTCAATCAAAGCTAACTATAACTTATTTTCTTGCCTATCATGATTGGTCATGCAAGAAACTTGTGATGGAACTTTTTTTTTTTTTTTTTTTTTTTTTTTTTTTAAACTACAGATATCTAATACAATTGGTTTAAGATGTCCAATATGAATTGCAATGGATCTCATAATCAGGTTCTCAGTGAAAAATTGATATGTTAAATCTTTGATAGAATCGCAATAAAGAAGCCCCTCTTTCTTAATCCATTCTGGTTCGTCATCTAATGGTTTGCCACCCTCAACAAGGATGATGACCGCTGGATAAATTAATATCATTTATCTTGTGTTTGTTGCACTCAATGTCTCATGAATTAGAATTTCTTATGCAGATCTGGGTTTGTGATCAAGCTTAGTAGTCCATTTTGACCTAAAATTGTATTAAAAGAAGTGGGTTGTTTCTATGAGTTCATTGTGTCATCAAAAAACATCATGTAACAATGATACTCGAGTCTTATCCTCGGTGAAGAGAGATTTGATTATTAGATTGTTTTTGCAATTTGCTCTTGATACACAGTTTCTGCACATGCACACGCGCACATAGTCCTGGATATTTGCTTTTGGATGTTTTGCCCTTTTCTGAAGATGGCCTTGGAGATTCGCATGGAGCTTGTATTTTGTGTCTAAGTTGTGACGTTTGAGCAAGCACTGCGAATATGAAATAACAACATTTCTTTAATTCTGTAGCGGAGGGGAAGGGCTGGGCGTGTTCAACCTGGCGAGTGTTATCATCTCTATCCCCGATGTGTATATGATGCTTTTGCTGATTATCAATTACCAGAACTTTTGAGGACACCCTTGCAGTCACTTTGTTTGCAAATAAAAAGTTTACAACTTGGGAGTGTGTCAGAATTTTTGTCTAGGGCATTGCAATCCCCAGAGTCCCTGTCGGTAAATTTAAACTAACTTTACGCCTCTATTTGCTTTTTGTTGTTCTTTTTTCTGTCTTTATTTATAGCATAGCCTAAATTATTGATATTTCACTCTGTAGGTTGAAAATGCTATTGATTACTTGAAGATAATTGGGGCTTTCGATGAGAGTGAAAATTTGACTGTGCTGGGTATCCTTTAGATTATTTTCGATGTTCAAAGATGTGGAAATTTTAAAATCTTGTACCAATAGCAATTTATTTTATTTCATAAGGGTTGACTTTTAGTTGCATTGATTGCTTTATAGGACGCCACTTGTCTATGCTACCAGTTGAGCCCAAACTTGGCAAAATGCTCTTACTTGGAGCCATCTTCAAGTGTCTTGATCCAGTATTGACTGTTGTCGCTGGATTAAGTGTCAGAGACCCATTCCTGATGCCATTAGACAAAAAAGATGTAAGCTTTTATTTCTGCTTTTCAGTATTATAAATGATGCCTTCTCCTTGTTTGCTGCCAATGTAGAGTGCACTGATGGTCTGTGTGCACTGCATTCTTAACCTTGCTTTCCTTTTTGTTTTCTTTCCTGAATGTTTGTCTTTGAGCCTTGCTTGTATAGTTTCGGTCCTTCAACTGCTCTATTTTGCTTAATGCTTCTAGAAACTCCCTGCTCCTGCTTAAAGACTTCTCCATGTCATGTCTTGTGCTTGGCTAATAGCTGGTTTTAGTGGGGAAAAGTTTAGTTGCAAATTTCAGTTAATCAAACTGCATGGAGAATTAGGCAGTTTTGTGAGTAGGTTTGGCCAGATTCTTGTTTATGTGTGGAAATGTTCCAGCCATATTCCCTTTTTTTATATGAACACATCAAGGCCTTGAGTTAAATTGTGGGGAGAAAAAATAATATAAGAACCAGTTGAAAGAAGGACAACATATTTAGCAAAAAATCAATTTCAAAGAAAAAATTCACCTCAAATACTTTTAAAATTCCAATTATCAACAGATGAAAGTATTCCCAATCAATTTTAAACTCTAAAGGGTTAATCCAGAAGAAAAATATTGGAACAAACCTTACCTGGCTGAATCTCACAGAGAGCAGCACTTGCTGATATGCAATTATGGTCGGTGGGCCCCTTTGCTTGGTTTGTCTAGACCAACCCAAGAACTGAAGTAAAAGCATTGATTGTAGAAATTCCAAAATGAAAAACCTGTCACCTGATCTGAACACAAGATAAAACTGTTCAATTTTTGTTAAAGTTCGCGTCCCTCTTCTTTTTGTTTTGGGTTTTCATTCTCATTTTTCATTATTATTGTTTAAAATTCATGTTTAAATGTACTTTCCCTGTTCTTGAGTTTGCAACAAGTTTAGGTTCTTATTTTGCATCCGTTTCTACTATCTATAGCTTTAATAATCTTTATAGTTGCTTGTTGACTTTTGCTTTTAGTCTGAGAAATTTTTCTGGTTCCTCATCTTTTGAAAATATTTGTTTAGAAAAACATCGATGATTTTTGTAGACTTTTTCATTGAGAGTGTATTTTTGTGTGTTTTTCCAAATTGTTTGTTTCTTTTGCAGTCATTATTAGTTTTGCAGAATTATTGTTGTTGTAGCATTTTGGGGGGCTTCACTGCGTTGGTGCTCATTCCTCTGTTTGGTTTGCTGTGAATAAATCTCTCTTTTTTTTTTCTTTTTTTTTTCTGTTAAAAGAATATGGTTTAAACTGCTAAAATATGGGACTGCTGCTTTTTCCTCTATGGTTTGAAGACGACTTTATAAACTTTGGAAGATTTGAAACATTATTAGAAAAATGACAAATAGCCCTGTGAACTTTAGGTCGACTTTCAAATTGCTCCATTAACTTTAGTTGCAGTCAATTATTTCCCAAAAAATTTGAAGTAAATTCCGACCTGCCCCATAAGTAAGCGGCATTAACATTACATCCATTTCTTCATCTTTTCGGTGTTAATTTCCAAGTTCCTGGAAAAGATTTAAAGTTTTGATTTCTCTATATTCTAATGTCATTGACCTCCCTACTTGATTTCTTGCAAGGATTCTGAATTTGATCTCCAAACTGTGCATGCAACTTCCTTTTTTCCTGTTTCTTCTCTCTTCAAGTAAACTGTATGAAATTTCTGAAAATAAATAACCTTTACTGGCTAGTGTTTTGGGCTTTGATTCTTCTCTACTCTTGTGATACGCTTTTGCGAAATTCACACACGACCTTTTGGATGATATCCGAACTCTGTCTACTTATAGGGCGCATTGACTCTTATTTTAAAAGCTTGGGGGCAATCGACCACCATAAATATTCGTAGTCTTTTTGATTGTAGGCCTAAAACTCAGAGTTTATTAGTAGTTTTGTCCTACAGACAGTGATACCAAGTATTTCATCTACAGAAAACCTTATTTCAGAAAATTGAACAAGTGGAGATGTGTTACGTTTTTCATACCGTACAGATGGAAAAGATGCAACTCCAAACTAGCTTTTCATCTTTTATCTTGCCTTTTTTGTCGAAATCCATAGCATCCGTGCTCCTTGGGCATGCTAGCATAATTTACCCTACAGCACTCATGTTGGGAAACGATTTGGCTTCATATGGTGCAATAGTATATTTAACATTGATCTTTTTGGCTCATCCATTGAGTCATACCTGCTAGTAGATGTACATATGAAGGATATTTTCCAGTCACAGATATTACTAACTGAACTATTTATTTTGGATACGAATAAAGGAGCTATTGTTCTTGATCAAAGAGGGGAGAATGGATAGCAGGAGAACAAGTAATCCTCCATGAGACCACCAACATTTGAAAGGGGAAGAAAAGAGAATACCAACTAGATTAAAACAATAAAAGTTTTTCAGTGACTCAAAATATCCTCAATTTCCACACGACTTAAAATCGTCTGTATTTTTCATTTCTTTGTTTTTCCTTCCTTCTGGGGACAGTTACTTTGAAGCTATACAAAAGATCAGTCAATCAAGACTGGCAATGTTAGATAGAGCATGTAGTCTTGGTTTGGTAAGATACCTTTGGCAACCAGTGGGTTCCTTCTGCCAGGAATCTGTCATCTCCCCCTTCAAGCCCTTTAGTCAACTCAGCTTATGAATTTTCACCGACTGATCAAAATAGACAACAACAAACTGAGCCTTAATTCCAATATTGGGGTCGGCCATTCGAGTGACAAATTTGAAAAAGATAGATAAAAGAAAAAATGAAATAAATAAAAAACATATATAAAAGAAATAAAATAAAAAAGAAAAATGAATAAATAAATCAATAGATAAATATCTAAAATATATTGATTTAATTTATGTGGATTTTTCTACGCCATCCATTCCTATCTAAGATCATTTCCTCTTCTAAGCCCTTAATTTCCATGTCTTTACGGATAACTTGTATCCAAGTTTTTAGTGGTCTACCTTTACATTTTATTAAATCTCATATATTTAAGTTCTTGGTTTTCCTAACCGGTGCATCTTTGGGCCTTCTTTGCACAAACCCAAACCATCTTAGACGACACTCTCACATCTTATACACAATTGAACTAATTACTACCTTGTTACGAATATCTTCATTTCTAATTTTATCTCTTCTAATTTTTTCACACCTACCTAAATATTCTCATTTTTGATAGTCATCTTTGTTTTTGTTGTTGTTTAATAGCCCAACACTCGGTATCATATAATAGTGAAGGCCTAATCGCGGTTTTATTAAACTTTCCCTTCAAATGCAACGACATCGTGTGATCGCACAGAACTCCAGATGCCATTCTCTATTTCATCTAACCTGCTTGAATCTTATAGTTCACATTTTTATCTATATTATTATTATTTTGAATGATGAAATCTAGATATCTAAATCGTTCACTTTTGGGTACATTTTGTCCATCTAACGTAATCGTTTCTTCATCATTCCGATAATTGTTGCTAAACCCACATCTCATATATTCGATTTTCGATCTAATCAATCTAAACTCTCTGAATTCCAATGTCTATAACTTTAGTTTAGCATTAACACTCTCTCTAGTTTCATCAATTAGCACTATCATCGGCGAAAAGCATACACCATGGTATTTTATTTTGAATATTGTTTATAATTTCGTCTATCATTATTGTAAAGAGGAGGGGACTTAATGCAGAACCTTGATGGAGTTCAATGTTAATGAGGAAACTATCACTCAAACCTCTACAAGTTCTTACGCCGGTTACAGTTCCTTCATGCATATCTCTAATGAAATTAATGTATTTCAAGGATATCTCTTTCTTTATTAGCGCCCACCACAATAAGTCTCTAAGAATCTTATCATATGCTTTTTTTAGGTCAATGAATATCATATGTAGATCTCTCTTCTGTACTTTTTATGTCTCTTATCAAATGTCTTAACAAGTGGATTATTTCTATAGTGGATCTTTATGATATAAATCCAAATTGATTTTGAGATACATTTATCTTCAATCTCAATCTATGTTTTATTACTCTCTTCCATAACTTCATGGTATGGTTCACAAGCTAGTTGGGGCAATCCTGTATGTCTCCTTATTTTTATATAACGGTACAATTACACTCATCCTTCATATTGTGGCATTCTTTAGTTTATCAAATTTTATTGAAAATATTCATTAACACTTTTATACCAAATTTATCCAAACATTTCCACACTAATATAGGAATATTATAAGATCCTATAGCTTTATTATTTTTCATTCTCTTTAAAGCTTCCTTCACTTTATGATGGTGAATCTTACGTTTAAAATATTTATTAATTTTTTATATAGGTATCTTGATATTTTCCATATCTGTCGTACTCTTAATATTAAAGAGATCGTTAAAATAATCACGCCAACGCTTTTTTATGTCGTCATCCTTTACAAGTATATTATTGGTTGCACTCTTAATGAACCTAATACCATTTAGATCTTTATCTTTTCTTTCTCTTAGTTTGACAATTCTGTAGATCTCTCTCTCTTTATCTTTACTCTCTAATCTCTTGTATAGTTCATTATACACCTTATTTTTTGACTCTTGGATAATCTTTTTTACCTCTTTTTTTTATTTTTTTGTAATTATTATATGTATCGCTACTTATTATTATCTTTAAGCTTCCTATAACACTCTCATTTAGTACGGATAGCTATTTGAATTTCTTCATTCTACCACTATGATTCTTTGCCTATTGGGACCTGACCCTTAGATACACCAAGAACCTCATTGTCTATGCTCATAATACTAGTAGATATCTTTTTTCACATTGTTTTCGAATTATCATTAGTAGATTAATTTGTCACTTGAATCAATTTATCTTTAAAAGTCGTTACCTTTTTTCTTTTTAGATTCCACCACTTAATTTTTAGCTCTACAAATGGACGGTACTTCTTTCGCCTTTTAGACACGTATATCTAAAACTAGGGGTCTATATTGAGTTATCACACTATCCCCCGGTATAATCTTGCAATCTTTACAGGTCAATCTGTCACCTCTCCTAGTGAGAAAAAATCTATTTGGTTAGCATTAGACCCATTTCTATATGTAACTAAGTGCGTTTCTTGTTTCTTAAAATTGGTGTTTATAACTACTAAATCGAATATTGTGACAAACTCTAAAATGGTATCTCCTGTCTCATTCCTGCTACCAAATCCAAAGTTTCCATGTACGATTTTAGATCCTTCGTTCCTCTCTCCTACATGTCCATTTAAGTCTTCTCCAATAAATAGCTTCTCTCTACTAGGTTTGTTTTGTATAAATTCACCTAACTCCTCCCAAAATTGTTTTTTACTAATTGCATCTATATCTATTTGGTGCGCATATACACTGACTATATTGACTATGCTTTCCCCATCTACTAACTTGACGAGCATAACTCTATCTCTTTTCCTTTTTATCTCTATCACATCATCTAATAGATCTTTATGTACAATTATTTCTATTCCATTTTTACTCCTATCCCTTCCTGTATACCAAAGCTTATGGCCATAAGGCTTTATTACTTTATCTTTCTCCCCGACACACATAGTTTCTTGAAGACACATAATATAAATTTTTCGTCTATTCATTATTCCCCGATCTTCCCTAACTTACGAGTCAAAGATCCTATATTCTAAGTGGCTAAACGAATCTTATTTTCATAGATTAACTTACTCTCGGATCTTTTGTTAACTTGTCGCTACATCCGGGATCTGATGTAATGCGTCGCTGAGGAGGAAACATCCCAAAAATATTTATATATTTGTCTCTTATTTTTTCATTTGACAAAAGATTTTACGCTCATTGTTGACCTACTGCAACCCTATTCCTTTACTTGGGCTTGGGACCGGCCGTGTCGGAGTTCTAAAAATAATGATATATAAAAATGAATTTGGTGAAAAGATAAATAGTACTAGTAAATAGATACATAAATGAATAAATAGTAGGTAATATAATGATATATATATCTATAATAATAATAATAGATTTTATATTAAAACTATATCGTTATGAGTTTGAAATATTTTAAATTTTAATAGTTTTAAATTCATAATAATATATGTTATATTAATAATACTAGTAATACTACTAGTAGTAATAATACTTGTAATAGTAATACTAATTCGAATAGTTCTGATAGTAATAGAAATAATGGTAATGCTGGTGTTAGTAATGAAATAATAGTAATAGTCACAATAATAGTTATAATAATAAAGATAGTTCTGTTAACAAAAGATATCTGTAGCAGAAATGAGGATACTTAGGTGGATGTGTGGAAAAACTAGAAGAGATAGAATAAGAAATGAAGAGATCTGAAGTAAGTTGGGAGTTAGTTCAATTGTGGATAAGATGCGAGAGTGCCGTCTGAGGTGGTTCGGGCATGTGCAAAGAAGACCCAAAGATGCGCTTGTTAGGAGAACCGAGAACTTAAATATAGGAAGTTTAGTAAAACGTAGAGGTAGATCGCTGAAAATTTAGATGCAAGTTATCCGCAAAGATTTGAAAATTAAGAGTTTAGAAGAGGAAATGGTTTTGGATAAGAATGGATAGCGTAGTAGAATCCGCACAAATTAAACCAATACTTTTTAAATATTTATCTATTGATTTATTTATCTATTTTTCATTTTATTTTATTTTATCTTTTTTTTCTTTATTTTATTTTATTTTATTTTATTTTATTTTTCTCTCTCTTTCAAGTTTGTCTCTCAAATGGCCGACCCCAACTTATTGGGATTAAGGCTTAGTTTGTTTTTGTTGTTGTTGTTGTAAAGATAGTTTTATTAACAGTAATAGGAATGATAATGATAATAATAATAATAATAATATTAGTATTAGTAACAAATATATTATTAAAAATAATAATAATAGTAATAGAAGTAATAGAAGTACATGTTATTCCACAATGGGCAGAAGGCAGCGGAGAGAGTCTCGATGGTTTCGGCTGAGGTCTGATTGGATGGTGGGTGGGTCGGGTAAAGGAGGTTGAGGGGAAGAGGTAGAGGGATAGGCAGAATGCTGAATGCTGAAGGCTGAAGGCTTCAGCACAGATGGATTTCTGGTTTCAGGCGGCAGTGGCGTAGGCGGTGGGAGGCGGGAAGGGTTTCGATGTTCATAGGCAGAGAGAATGGTGAAGGGGATGGTTCTCCTCGAGTCAGTGAAGGACTACAGAGCGTAGATCTGGGCCGAAGGGAGGTGGATCCGGGGGCAGAGGCTTGATCTGAGTGCAGATCTGGGGGTTTCTGTGTCTGGAAGGGAGGTAGATCTGGGGATGAGAAGCTTTGGAGGTAGATCTGGGGGTAGGTAGATCTGGATTGAAGGGGGGGGGATGGAGCAGGAGAGAGAGACAGAAGGGGAGAGAGATCGTGGGAGGAGGGAGAGAGAGAGAGAGAGTTAGAGAGAGGGAGAGAGGAGTTTTTAAGTTTTCTAAGGCCGTAGAAAGAGGGAGCTTGGGAGAGGGAGAGAGAGAGAGAGGGAGGGGGATGATGGGGTCGAGAATACTTATCTGATCGAGCAGCGTGAGAGAGCTGCTCGAGCAATCGTTGTGGAGTGGAGCGCGAGCAAGGAAGAGGGAGCACAGAGGCTCAATATATTCTTGTCCTATCAAAAAACATTCATTGAGAACTTGGTACTAAAAGTTTGACTTACCCTTCTCATTTCTTATCAGCATTTCCTGTTGATACCACAATTTTATTCAACATCATTAAATGTATATCCATCTAATCTCTAACCTTAAATTATCAAATCTTATTTTCTAGTTTGGAGTCATGGTACTTTAAGATTGCTTGGCGAGAAAAAAAGGGAAAAACTAAGCAAAAGGGATAATGTTTGAGAAAAATATAGAAGCAGGCATGCTTCTGTTTGACCTATGGGTGTTCTAGGCTTTTCTAATATAAATTGAGGCAAGTTAAATACCAAAGGGGCTCCACGGAGAAACATGATTTTTCTGCTTATGTGGCCTTAAGTGAGGCATGTTTGTGTCAAAACCAAGTAACATATAATTTTGTTTTATCTGGTTTGCAAGTAGTTCAGTGTGATGTTATCAATGTCTTCTATGAATGGCTGCAAAGTTGTGAATATCTGCCAGTTGAACTAAGAGTATAATTGAGATTTTTTGGTTCAATTTCAAAGAAATTGGGAGTTGTTGTAATGGTTCATTTTCCACTTTTACAGCTTGCAGAATCTGCAAAAGCTCAGTTTTCTGGCCGTGAATATAGTGATCATCTTGCCCTTGTCCGAGCTTATGATGGTTGGAAAGATGCTGAAAAACAGCAATCTGGTTATGAGTACTGTTGGCGAAATTTCCTTTCTGGTCAAACTCTGAGAGCCATTGATTCTCTTCGGAAACAGTTCATTTCACTGCTAAAGGATACTGGTCTCATTGATAATGACATGGAAGTCTGCAATACATGGAGCCATGATCAGCATCTCATCCGAGCAGTCATATGTGCGGGTCTCTTTCCTGGGATATGCTCTGTTGTGGTGTGTTTCATGTTTTCACCCCTTTTCTCGTTTTTGACCAAACTGTCAGTCTTCATGGCAATAATTCACAGAAGCAACATTTAAGTGTCCTTTAAATCTTCTGCTTCTTGCTTTTGTGATTAGAATTTGTTGAGAACACAAATTGAAAGGGAATGGGGTTTATTATAATTATCTATAATCAAGCTGTTAGGTGTATTGGAAGACTTGTCCTATCCTTAAAGAGTAATGTTATCTTTTATTAAGGTTTCAATATCTTCCTTGGTGATTTCTAACTTGACATTTCTTCAGAATAAAGAAAAATCAATATCCCTGAAGACCATGGAGGATGGCCAGGTGCTTCTTTACTCGGTAAGTTTTTTATCTCCTGAATCCTCAACATGTGCTACATTTCTCAATATTCTGGCCCTCACTTTGTGTTTTCCCCTTTTGTTTTTAACAGAACTCAGTGAATGCTCAAGAGCCAAAAATACCATACCCGTGGCTAGTATTTAATGAGAAGGTGAAAGTGAACTCGGTTTTCCTGCGGGACTCAACAGCTGTTTCTGATTCTGTGCTGCTTTTATTTGGTGGAAATGTCTCCAGAGGCGGGCTTGTAAGTTATCTTGCTTGGTTGAGCTTCTGCCTTTTTAGTACTTTTTTTTTTTGGTGAATAATTGTAGATTTATTTTACAAGCAACTGGCCCGTTTCATATTGTTTAATAACTGCTACTACTTGTTAGGATGGCCACTTGAAAATGTTGGGAGGATACCTGGAGTTTTTCATGAAATCTTCCCTGGCAGATACATATCTGAGCTTAAAAAGAGAGGTTGAAGAATTAATTCAAAACAAAGTGAGTAAATCAGTGTATCGAGGCTACTCATAATCTTTCATTATTCTTGGCAATAGTCTCTCTCTCTCTCTCTCTCTCTCTCTCTCTCTCTCATGCGCGCTCATGCAAGCACGCAATCACATCTATTCAGAGTTACCAGAATTTGTGTTAGTTTGTTGCTGATTTATATATTTCTTATTCACATCTATTATTCTGTGCCTGCTTTTGCAGCTTTTAAATCCTAAATTGGATACACATGACACAAGTGAGCTCCTTTCAGCTGTAAGGTTGCTGGTCTCAGAGGATCAGTGTGATGGTAGATTTGTATTTGGTCGGCAGTTGCCTGCATCCTCGAAAAAGGCAGCAAATATGGCATCACTAGATGTCCTCTCAAGGAGTGCCAATGGTGGAGGTGATAATTCCGGTGGAGGTGATAATTCCAAGTCCCAACTTCAAACTCTACTGCTGAGGGCCGGGCATGAGCCTCCTACCTACAAAACAAGACAATTGAAGTATAATCAGTTTCGTTCCACTGTGGTTTTCAATGGTTTGAATTTTCTAGGCCAGCCTTGCAGCAGCAAGAAGCTTGCAGAAAAAGATGCAGCTACTGAGGCTCTGCAATTCCTCACCGGAGAGGCTCATTCAATGCCAATGAATCTCGACCACATGTCAATGCTTCTAAAGAAGAGCAAAAAGCGATCTAGGAAAAGAAGTTAGAAACTTGTGTCACCAAGCATGCTCAAACCATCACTAGAAGTAATACACAATCATTATACTTGGTCAAAGTTGGGCAAGTGGGGTGGTTTAAATATGGAGATGATCTAGCCATCATGGAGCTGGACACATGGAGAAATCAAATCTCAAATGTTATCCCTCAGTTGTGTCAGAAATCCTCCATTTTTTTTGATTGGTGGATTGAGGAAATGCGTACTTAAGAGATGAAACTGCAGGTCTTATCCTCCCTACAGATGCATGATGATCCATTTTTTTTGGACAATGGCAGCCTAGGTCTTTCAGAAGGATCACATGATGACCACTAGCGCTGTCTATACATAATTCATTGTTAGCATGGTAACATATTCTGCTTCATGCGAAGAGGTTTGGATGAGCTTATGTTGAAGAACCTAAGCTGCTCAGTGTCTCTGCCTATGGCTGTCAAGATGCCCAACCTAATTAAACAGATGTCATGACTGTCTTGGTTATTGTTTATCTAATCAGCAGAACATTGTTGTAAAAAGTCATAATTTGTATACAAAGAAAGAGAAAAATAAAACGCTTCTTGTATGTTGAAACTATCACCCATGTGCAATTTCCATTCCAGGGTATTGAAGTTATGGGTATCTGTAAAATCAGTGTCAAACCCTAGGGGTTAATTTTGCTGCTTTATTGAGTTGGTTATGAGTTCATCACGTTAAACATTGTTGTTTCCTAGTGGGGTACATATCCCTGCAAACAAGAAGCACTTCATGTATGGGGTGCTGGCATGTTGGATGCAGATGAATTCACCTAAATTGGAAAGTTTGTTGACATTTTATTTGAGACTTCAATTGAGAATTTATTTATCACTAACTGCTTTGCGGGATTTTCCTTTGTATGCAGAGATGTATCATTTTGAGCATCTGAATAGAACTTCTTGGTTTAGACTGTTCCACTCTTTCGCTCCCGTTCGTCATGGAATTTTTTTCTCGATACTTGAAAAGTACTTTGGTCTTCTGTTTACTTTTCCACTTTTCTTCCTCGAGTGATCTCTTAGTTTGTATGTTCAGGTGGGTAAACCTTAATGCTAACTTTTGATCTACCCATTATCTTGTACTTGTACCCCATTTTCATCAGGTTTACAGAGACTGTACGGTATGTGAAACTCCACACTCATTTTTATGTACGCTTGACATCATTCCCTTGCTGGTTCATGTCCAAATCACTTGACTTTGCTGCAAAATATCATGATTTGCTTGGAACGAAAGAGGTGGTTAAGTGGTTAACTAGTGCACATTCATTAGGGTTTACGAATTTTACTACCAAGTTGCACTTCATGTATTGTGATTCTCTGGTCTGAACAACCAAGATCAATGGCTTTCTCCTCATTTTGGAGGTGCTATATTAAAAGAAACCATTTTGAGATTTTATGTAATTTCTCTTGGATCAAGATCTTCAAATTTTAAACCTTTAGGAGTTCGATTTTAAAGTCGACTTCTATTCCTGGACTTCAGCTCAGTTAGATTTGAACATTGGCAGTTTTTCCTCTGGTAAATGCTCTGTAATTGAAGACAGAAGGGCAGGTGCTCATTTCTGCTCTCTCCAAGTCCAAACCCTCCAATCCAATAACCGAATACATTCCTCCTGGTGACTTCAATTGCACAACGACGGGGTTCTTCAACATCTGAACCTCCAACAATGGGCCCTAGAACAGCTACATAACTGGGATTGATTTGCTTAAAGGCTTTCATCAAGCCACTTGATAGTTCGATCAACTGAAGCTTTGTTCCTCTTTTTTGGAAACGCATGCTGGCACTTCGTCGGCGAGAGAGACCCACAAGTTGGGTTTTAGGGAATTGATCAAATTCATGTAATCGGAAGGATTAATTAAGCGAGGGCCACGTGGGGTTTTGAAAGAAGCCCCAATTTTGTTGGTTCCATCATAATCGTGAAGACAAAAAAAGGGAATGCCCTGGAACTGCCACGAGCCCATAATCATCGAAATTCAAGCCAGCCATGTGATGGAGACCTCCAATGTCGGAGATAGTTTTAGCGGAAATTCCTTCTAAGAAGTGAACAGGATTGATTTGAAGAAGATGGGAATCACGGGTACGAAGAGAATGGAGGAGGTTGGGGAGATGAAGAAAGGAATTCGCTGAAAAGTTATTTTTGAAAAATCAATTTTTTTCCTTTTTTTTTCCGGTTTTCAGGCTGCTTTTGGGTAATTTTAGGAAAGCGTGTGTAGTGGATTTTCTAAAAATTAATTTTAAAGTTGATTTTTAAAAAATCGATTTTATTATTTTTATGATTTGAATATAATAATAATATTTTTTATAATTTTAATCTCTATATAAAATATTTAAGAAATAAGTTAGATATAAGACATCAAGATAAAAAAAACATGATATCCAAAAAAGGAAAAAGTACACATAATTACTTGTCTTTTTGAATTTGTTTGCTTGTGTTGAATATTTTTTTGGTGACTTATTCACACACAGCGGAAGTATACAATAATTTTCAAAAAAATAAAATGATCGGGGTATCTTAATATGCAGATCTTCAAAATCAACCGAACAGCATGTCTCTCGATCAGATTTCACAGTCGGGATGGTGATCATGATGTTAATCAAACCACCACCGCAATATCACAACGCCTCAATCCAAGTCCGACGATTTCTTTGACGAGAGAGACTTTTCTACGCGAAAATCTCCAACTCTCATTGTGTTTTCTCTCTCTAGAGATTTTTGCATATTCTCTCAAAAAAACCTAGCCGCCCTGTTCTCTATGGAAGAAGTAGCTTTTCTCACACAAGGCACTCTCTATGAGGTCATTAGGGTTTTTTTATCATTAGTAGTTAATGGAAGTTATGGTGTGGTAAAAATAGGATAATGGGAGTTACCCCATTATCCTTTAAATTATCAAAATGCCCCTCTTGGACATATATTACCAACATCTCTCACTTGCACATGAGGGCATTTTACGTCCGTCAAAAAATCGCAACTCATGCAATCTATCACATTACCCTGCTGGACTTTCACACATGATTGGACGTCGTGCAACCGGTGAGTACACTTGCATGCAAAGACTACTCGATATACCTGTTAGGATGATCGAGTAGTCACCGTTAGTATAAAAATAATTCGCTGCACCCCAGATCGAAGACTAATTATATCTATCGAGCTACTTTTCTCAACGAAAGTAATCCCCAATAAATGCCTGACTGTGTATCCACTATTATGCTTACATCACAACATGGATAAGCATAATAGGCATGTCGGTGAATACAACCTAATGATGTAATATCAATTGGTCTTCCTTTTTCCAAACTCGAATCTATTAGTTTCAATTCAGCTACTTTCCTAAACCTGTCTCTCAGATCTCAATTTATCTTCCGGGTTATCGGTAAACAGACTAAAGTAGCAACACTGAGCCAAGACTTCTAGAAACAGCCGAAAGTGATATAGGTACAAAGATCCCATCCAATGGATCTCGGGTCTCACACAATGGGAACGGGGATCTAAATTATATCATGTCTCAAACAATGCTCCCACTATCCTTGGTCAACATATCACACGTGGTATGAAACGCGTGCCGCAGTATTATTCCTCATCTCTCAAAGGGCATATGTCATATTTTTCTAACACTGTGTAAGTATGGAACTCAGTTTACACATAAAACTTTACCTAGAGATTTCGCAGAGAGTAACTCAGATACTATATCACTAGTCGCAGGTGATATTTGAGATCTCAAATCTGGCTACTTACAGACAACATGGATGTGGGTACGTCCATGTCGGTTATATCGCATATGACCTCATCCTAAACACGTATCAGGGCGATTTATGTTCTAGTAGGGCTACTCTCAGAGCCTCTTACAACTAGAAACCGTTTCATCTCCGCTCATTTAGAGCTGGAGGTGGTCACTCGTGTGAGAGAGTCAACCACGCCTGCCTGACATATTATTTATCACAAAATATATGACAATTAAAGTAGTGTAATAAATAAAATCGTGACTCAACTATGCACACATGTCATATATATAACACATTAAACATCAGTACAATGTGAGAAATATCAATGTACATGCAAATCCAATTATTCTTATATCTCATACAGAAATCTCTCATAATGAGTTTATTGAAGGGATCATTCAACATGCTGTATAGTAGCGTACTTAATTTGTCACTTCACCCTTCTCAATGATGTCTCTCATAACGTAGTATTAGGTATCAATGTGTTTGGACTTACTGATACTTAGGGTCTCAAGTGCGGTCAAGGGCGGCCTGATTTTCTCAATAAATCATTCACTGGCCTCCCACTATCTGTCACAACCCTTAAGTGATCTGGAAATTTAGGGAGCCAAACACTCTCCTGAACTGTCACTGAGTGTACCACAAGCTCAGCCTCTATCGTAGATAGAGATATGTAAGTTTGTTTCTTGCTACTCCAAAACAGTAAAACCTGATATCGATTTGCGTACATTTAGATCGCTAACCCATTCGATACTGAATACCCAATCAAATGCAAATCACCTCCTCCGTAACAAAAGGAGAAGTCCACAGTTCTCTCGAGATGTCTCGGAATCCTTTTACTGCTCTTCAGTGATCCCTTCTAGGATTCGATCAATACTTAATTACCATATTGATTACAAAGCAAACGTCTGATCGTGTACACGATACTACATACATCATAGTATTCAATGCACTAGAACAAGGGATTCTACTCATTTTCTTTGTCCTTTTCTGAGTCATAAGGCATATATCAAGAATTAGACTTTCACATTTTAGCGATAAGAGTATCTCTAGGGTTACAATCGTTCTTTTTGAAGCGCTCGAGAACTCCATTGATGTTGGACTCCTATGAAAGAGTCAACACCTGTCTCGAGTGATCCCTTTGGATTTAACTTCGAGGAAGAACTAAGTCTCACCCATGTCCTTCACATCAAGACTCGACAATATCCATATCATCGTGGTCATCAGATACTCTTTGTTATTCCTGGTCAACAAAATGTTATTCACATATAGAGACATGATCATAAAAGTCATGAGAACGTATAAGGTATACGCGATGACCCTCCTGGACCATCACGAAACCGTGAGATATCACCTCCTCGTGAAATCTCAAACGCTACTGCTTGGATTGATGATTAAGGTCATATATCGATTTTCGAAGTCAATAGACCTCATCATCCTAATTTATAGGACTAAAGTCAGATGACTGTTCCTTGTAGATCCCCTCATCCAAAAACTCCCACTCAGGAAGGCAGTCGCAACGTCCATCTGGTCTCACTCCAGATCAATGTCCATGACTATCGCTAAAAGTAAACTGATCGAGGTAATCTCGCCCTCAGCCTGAGCAATCCCCGGTTATCAGATGGGCCTTATACCTCTACATCGATCCGTCGGCTTTTTTCTTGACGTTGAGAACCCATATGTTCCCAACGACCCTACTACCCTCAGGCAAATCAACTAGATCCTAGATCCCATTGATTTTCATCAACTCTTGCTCTCATCCATGACCTCAAACCAATGGTCCTCCACAGAACCCTCAAGAGCCTCTAGGACAGTTAAAGGTTTCTTGTAACCTTCAAGAGTTATACTGAGAGCCTCTCCCTCAATCGGGAAGTGAAGGTCAGGTACGCATCCTCGACTACTCTTAAGATGAGGGAAAACCTTTTTACCTTTAAATAGATTGCTCTCACTGGGATCAACTAATCGTTAGGCTCATCCATCTCATAGGAGGTAAAGTCCCAATTGATTTTACCTCTCATAAGGAAATCACTTTTAAGAAACTCGACATTATGAGACTCAATATCAGTGAGTGTCGTCCGTATGTTCACCTAGAACATATTCCCCACAGAGTGTTCTTGGTATCTGATAGAGATATATCTCTTTTCTCGCAGACCTAACTCGCCGTGTAATTGCAAGAAATAGTGAACATACACGACACAACCCCATAATCTCAAATAGCTAAGGTCAGACTGCCTCCCTGTTCAAAGCTCATATGGAGTACTGATTACGGACTTCAATGAAATACAATTGAGGATGTAAACTGCAACCAATAACGCATCTCCCCAATGGGAAACGAGTAAATTGGCTTGTGCCATTATCGGCCTCATCGTCTCAAACAAAGTCCTATTCTGTTTTCACAACTACTTTACTCCATTGAGTAGCAAGGAATAGCCAGTTTCTCACAATACCCTTCTTGAAACAGAGCTCTTCAGATAAATACTCGCGCCCTCGATCAGTTTTGAGAGCCTATACTCTGAAATTTAACTGATTTTCAATCTTGCTAATAACCTCCTGAGGCACCTCAATGCCTTGGACTTGCGTGAGATCAGATAATTGTAACCGAAACGCGTGTAATTGTTTATGAACATATTAGAGTACCCAATACCATTTCAGGTTCTCACGTTCATAAGGCTATGGATGTTGGAGTGAACCGACTATAATGGAGTCCCAGAGATCATTGTTATGTCGAATGGTTTTCTTGTAAGTTTACCGTCTACGCAAGACTGGTTAGTGGACCCTACAACTACTCACTACTAACAGGTTCATCCTCTCTCACACTAAGAGCATAACAAGAAATACCACTGAAAAGAATTACTTCCAGTGCATTTAGTCCCTCACGGACCAAAATAGAACCAATTAAAGAATTGTCGTAATGAATGGAAATTATAAAATTTCCAAATTGACAGAGCATATCCTAAGTTGAAATCAAGTTCCGTCAAACATTCGGAGCGTAAAGAGCATACAGAGTCTAGCATATTTGCAACTTCAACTTGCAAGTGCTACTCCCTCTTATGTTGACAAACGCTCCGTTTTTTTACGTAAATCCTCCTGCTTGAGGACTCATTGAGCGGAACTATATAAGCGCGCTCTTATCTCGAGTTATATAGTCGGTTAATCCTGTGTTTACAATCCACGAGTCCCACAGGATGTTTTCTTTTTACCTGAATCTCGAGTCCCACAGGAGTCCTTCCTCGACTCTATCACTTAAACATGACTCGAGTTTGGCCTACTTGCATCTAGATGCTCTTACCCGAGCTCACTGTGCTTATTTACATTAGTGAAAGTATGAATACTTTCGTCATTTGTGAAATAGACTTTCATGACTTCTCATGAATTAGGTAAAGAACTGGATTGCATCCGGCACAAGAAAACATATCCGAAATGGGCTTGGTCACATTCCCCAATTTGGCGACTATACTCGACATTTTCATTGAATGTTACATCATCGTATGATCAACCCTTTTCTTATAAGTTATTACACCTATAAGTCAGTATCCCAATCTTAGGATCTGTAAGAGCACCACAATGCTCTTTATAGGGTAAGCCAAACCGATAAAGCCGTAGGATATTGCTTATAAACTAGGATTACATCATCGTACATGTTATTTAGGAGGATTACCCTAACTTGACCATTATTCCCCTTCCATGTACGTAATGTCTCATAATCCCATCTCTCTGAGGTGTGGTACCCTTCCCAGAGTCCACCATCTCACACCTCATAATTTAATTAGATCTTGTCTCTCGAGGATAAATTGAATCTACCGGTGAAAAATTTCAAAATTATTACCATTCAATTTTATCCCCTTGTAAAGATCCAATACAAAAATTTTAGAAGTAGTCAAAGAAATAAGCATGACTTGTGATACTTATTATCACATTTTGTGCATCCTACGAATCAACAAGACCCAAATAATTCGAATACAAACCCCAAGACGAGCATATGAATCAACAGGCACTATACACCATAATTCGGGATTGCATCTCACCATTCGGACTAGGATTCGGTACACAAAAACTCACAAAAGTCACTTTTATGGATGTAGGACCCTCAAAAATTGAAAAACTTTTAATTCCTGATGACCTGACACACCACCGGAGGTCCTACGCACCTCCACGAGCCGGCGGTACCTTTACACGCACCTCTACGAGCCGGAGGTGCCTTCACACGCGCCTCTACGCACCGCCAGCTGCCTGGGGCACGCGTCCGACGTGTGGCGTGCCGCACACGTGCCGCACACGTGCCGCCACGCGCCTAGCTCGGCTCGGCTCATGCAGGCCCATTCGTGGCGCACGTCTCACACGCCTCACTTGCTGAGCCGTGTTGAGCCGGGTCGAGCCGGGTACAGACCGGGTCGGGCAACTGGTCAGAGGTGACCTGACTGACAGGTCAACGGGTCAGGATCCGACCCGGTCGGGTCGGTCCGAGTTGGGGGACACGTGTCTGGGTCATAACCGACCCAGATGACCCAGACCGATTCACGCGCCTTTCTCGTGTGTGAACCTCAGTCGCCTTCTTGTTTCCTACTGACGCGCCTTAGTATGCGTGAGGTGCACGCGCCCTCGGGTCGGATCTCTTCGTCTTCACCCGAATTTTTCTATAACTGGGTCTTTCGACCTGGATGCTAGAAAACCCATTTTTAGGCTTTATTTTTTACCAGATTTTTTTAGGAAATCTCTTATTCCATTTATTCCAAGCATCCTTGACTCGATTTTTTGGAATAATCAAACCCTAATCTCGACGTATTTTGGATTCAAAATTCCGGCCCTCCGCGGCCAATTTTGAAACCCTATTTTTTGGCCACAAAAATATGCAATATATATCAAATCGAAGAGTATGAAACAATGAAACAGATCTATGATTTTCATGTATTGATTTGCCCTAAAATTCGACAAATCTGGGGTTGAATTGTTCGGTCACTATTCACGGCCGAAATTTTCAACCGGAATTTTCTTTGCCTAAACGTGCTTAGAAAATTACGAAAAAATTATTTTTATATTCTACGGATCATGGGTAACACCGTAGTGTTTTTGGATTCACGAAACTCATCCGTGATTTGAACCCCAAATTTTATACCCTATATTTTTATATCTGAAATTTTTTTTAATAATACAACGTAAGCTCTGATACCAATGTGGATATTTTTTTGGTGACTCATTCACGTACAACGGAAGCATACAATAATTTTCGAAAAAATAAAATGATTGGGATACCTCAATATGCAGATCTTCAAAATCAACCGAACGGTATGTCTCTCGATCGGATATCACAGTCGGGATGGTGGTCATGACGTTAATCGAATCATCACCGCAATATCACAACGCCTTAATCCAAGTTTGGTGATTTCTTTGACGAGAGAGATTTTCTTACGCAAAAATGTCCGACCCTCATCGTGTTGTCTCTTTCTAGAGATTTTTGCATATTCTCTCAAGAAAACTTAGCCACCCTATTCTCTATGGAAGAAGTAGCTTTTCTCACACAAGGCACTCTCCAAGAGGTCATTTGGGTTTTCTTATCATTAGTGGTTAATAGAAGTTATGGTGTGGTAAAAATGGGATAATGTGAGTCACCCCATTATCCCCTAAATTAACAAAATGCCCCTCTTGGGCATATATTACCAACACTTTGTAATAATATTCTTCTAGAGATTGCACAAACCATGTATATTTCATATTTTCACTAATTAAACTTTTGAGAATTCCTAACTCCAATCACAACTAATACTCTACATCATCTCTACCATCTTAGACTATTCCAAAAATATAGAAAACTAAGGTGTGGTAAAAGGTTTTACCATTTATACATGTATAAGGGAGTATTAAGCCCAAGAGAGGACAAATAATCCATTTTCAACCACTATTTCTTTGGGTCTTAATCCATGAAAAAAAAAAAAATGCTAAAACCTTATTAAACATTCCCAAATTGAAAGGGATGAAAACCAATACCAATAGAAATTTTAAAAGGTCTAAAAATCACGCTAATCATATTCAAAAACTTGCTGAAATAACAGATACACTTCAGCACATGAAAATCATTCAAAATCCCTTGAAAAAAATGTGACCTTTTGCTCTGAATTGTTGTTTTATAACTTCATAAATGATTTCTATAGTTGAAGAAAATATTAGAGCATGCTGAAAATCAAGAATAGATGGAGCAAACGAAAAATTTCATTACCAAGAATGTACTATTGAGTTCTAATGCAATTCTATATATTGAATCCTAGAGCCATGAAATCACATAAAATTGATTTAATTTTGTGCAACGTTGAGAGATAGAGACCTTCGATTGTCTGAAAGAAAGAGAGCACTTAAGATAGAGAGAGAGAGAGAGATGAGAAAAAAAAAAGAGCAGGGGAGAGAAAAACTAGAGACATGGACGGAAATGATTTAAAAGAAAATTCCTAAAAAGACCTATCATAAAAAAATTTTAAATGTGACCTACATTTGTCGAGTTTTCAACACTCTACAAATGCCTGTTCCCCTAGCCTACCTCATTTCTAATTCTCATATCCAAATTATACCAATTCTTATATCCAATTTCTTACCAACATATAATATCCAATTTTCACCGATACAACAAAACCAACTAATAAACTATAATAGTTCATAATACAATTATCGGTAAAATATAATATAATTTTTATTACTATAACAAAATATACAAAGTACAGATTACATAAATTTTAGCATTTTCTTCTTCTCCTAGTATAATGCCTAGTATCAAAATTAGGTCCACATCTATACTATTATTATGAAACACTAAACCCGGGTTATCCATTTCTGTGATCTGAAAGGCTCCAACATCATCATCATGGGGTTAGAAAAAACTAGTGGGAACACATGAAACAAGAGTGGTGCATCATCTCTCTCAACCTGTGTCAATCCCTCACCCATGTAGATATCGGGACGATCTCTCCTTTGTGCAGCCTCAAGAGTCAAAACGTGAGGGAAGTCATCAACCATATGTGTGACGAAAGATGAAGACTCTATGTACTTGCTCAAAGATCTTGCAATGTCGGGTGGATGTTGAGATGTGGAGGGGTGAGAGTACGATGAATGTGATGGCGGTGACTTTTAGGATGTACTCTCTCTTGTCATTGTCCACGTCCTTAGTCCTCATGCTCTCTCTCATTGTCCCCTGGTGGTGGTGATGTAAGAGGTGTGCCATATCATCTGCCAAGATTGCAATAACTGAATCCACCATTCCATGCACGTCAACATCAGAAGAATCTTGTATCTAATGTAGGGTATCCTACTACAAGAAACTATATATGTGTAAGTTAAACTCACAAGTTTATTTTAAAAAAATAACAAGTTGTACACTTACCATATAGTTCAAACAAACTCCTCGACGACCAATGAAGTGGCGAGTGATGGCGCGGAACTAGACTTTAAGTAGGATCGACCATGGGTCCAAGTAACGTATCAAGCGAAGCTAAGTGGTCGCGTTGCATTGTCCAAATGTCAACATATCTTCTATGCTCAACGAACCAATCAATCTCATGTGGACTACGTGTGCTGGTCTCGTAGAACTGATTCTCAGTATCACAATCAATCGGAATATATTGTATACTTACAAATTAACGGTTCACTCCATCAGAAAAATGCCACTCCACAATACTAAAGTAGATAAGTGACAACATTTTGTTAGTATAGGGCATCCACACGTGCTAATTGATCGACAACTTATCAAATGTCTCTCTATACACAGTGACCACATAAGTAGGGAGGGTAGTCACATCAAATTGTGACTTCTACCATAAATTAGTGGACCATGCTTCTCCATAATTAGTGATAGCTTAATGGGAGTAATATAAGAAAATCTCTCTCATGTCCAAATCTAGAGAAAAATGAGTGCCACACATATCTCGTGCAAGTTTACATGCGTAGCTATACAAAATTGTATATACAAGTATGCCAAACAAGCTGAATCCCAACTACAACGACCACGAAAGCCTAAATACTCTAAAAGTAATAAATACTATAAATGTACATAGTATGTAATTTTATCACGAAAGAACACACCCTCTATCAACAATAAAATATATGCCTATGTTCATTGTAGAATATGTACTTCTACACCCTCAGGCAACTCACCAAAAAACTCAAATAACCAATGTATACTCAGAGAACTACCCTTAAACACTGAATGTGAGGCCTAACACCTAACAATTTCTTACACTCATCATCCCATGAGACACCTATCGACCTACCTACCATTGGAATCCCATCTACAAGCAACTCTAAAAGGGCCTTCACATCCTGAAGTGTGATTGTGACCTCACCATGAGGCATATGAAATGTGAGTGTCTCCTACCTCCATCTCTCTATTAAGACAGTGATCAAATGCCAATTGAATTGAATGAATCGCAGTCGACCAACGCCCAAAAACCCTGACTACTTTAGGAGTGGGAGCAACCGCTCATCAATATGGTCGTGCTCCCAACATAGTAAAATTAACTCATGTCGACAACAAGTAAACCAAGCAGTGCCCTCTACATCCTAAACTCTCGACGAATGATGAGCTCGCTAGAAACGTAAAACGTTCTGATCAATAGGTCCAGAATCCATTTGAGACATAATGAAAAAAGATAGTTAGTCAGTGAAAGAGATAGTAAAATATATAGAAACTATGAGATAATGAAATGATAATGCGAGAGATAGTTTATGAAATGAAAATATGAGTGAACATTTTAAGAAAGCCATAAAATATAACAATAATTAATGATCATTAAGAAATACATTAATACAAGATGATATCCGTCATATTAAGAAATACAAGAAGTACACTTAAAATACATTAACAATCACACATTATTAGTTTGGGTCGGACAATGTCTGTGATTATACCCCTGTCTACCACAAATCCACACCTTATTAGTCTCATGCATCTCCTCAAATTGTGATCTTCTGCATTACAACTCTCACATGATGTCCGCGATAATGATTCTCGAAGATCCATCTTGTTGTGATATTAAGATGATTTAGGTCTTCCTTTCCCACATCAAAATGATACATCGGGAATGACAATTGTGTATGAAACTAGGTGTTGAATTTCTACGGAAGCAAGCAATGAGTAATAAAAAGGATTTCAAAGATTTTGTTGATATTTCAAGGAAATTATACAAGTGGTTGAAGGCATTTTTTCATGCTTTGAGAGGGCAACATGCTGCCCTATTTATAGAGGATGGAGAGGGGAGAAGATTGAGAGAAAAGAGAGAGTGGAGAGGGCATAAAGCCCTCTCCTTCTCTACTAGCCGTTGGACCTCCAACGGCTAGAATGGGAACTAGCCGTTGGGACCTCCAACGGCTAGATTCCCAGCCTGCTGGGGGCCCATTTGGGGCCCCATTTGCTGTCTCGGGCTGGGCCCTACGGGCCCAGCCCGAATCCCGCGGGCCAGACCCATTGAAATACCCATTGAATTAGGTTTGTACACTTGATCCTAGCATCAACTAGCTATGAAGCCTAATTATGCTTCATTTCAACACTCCCCCTCAAGTTGGGTGTGTATATGTCTATGACACCCAACTTGCCCATATTCTTGAGGATGTGCTTTGTGGTTCCCGGCTTGGTGAAGATGTCAGCTACTTGATGATCACTCCTTGTGAAACTTGGTGAGATGAGCTTATCTTCAATCTTTTGCCTCACAAAGTGGCAATCTACCTCAATATGTTTTGTTCTTTCATGAAAAACCGGATTTGAGGCTATGTGAATTGCTGATTGATTGTCACAATGGAGTTGGATCGGAGTTGAAACTATGAACCCTATCTCCTCAATTAGAGCTTTCAACCAAACTATCTCACTTGTTGCGGCTGCCATAGCTCTATATTCCGCTTCAGCACTTGATCTTGATACAACATGTTGTTTTTTGCTTTTCCAAGCTACTAAATTTCCTCCAACGAACATGCAATATCCCGTGGTTGATCTTCTATCTTCTGAATTTCCAGCCCAATCTGCATCACAATACCCTATGATTTGAGAGCTGTAATTTTTCTTCATCCAAATTCCCATGCCGGGTGTGCCCTTCAAGTAGTGAAGAATTCTTTCAGAGGCTCTCCAATGCTTTCTTTTTGGCTTGTGCATATGCTGGCTAACTTGACCCACAGCAAAGGAGATATCGGGTCTTGTTATGGTGAGATAGATTAATCTCCCTACAAGCCTTTGATATCTTTGTTCATCCTCAAACTCTTCATCATCATCTTGAAGACCACCAGAAGTGCTGATTGGACTACATGCAGGCTTTGCACCTAACTTCCCGGTTTCCTGCAAAAGATCAAGCATATACTTTCTTTGTGATAGAACAAGCCCATTTGGACAATAGGCAAGTTCTATTCCTAGAAAGTACTTTAGTTTCCCTAAGTCTTTGATATCAAACTTAGTTTGGAGAAATTTTCTAACTTGATTGATTAGATTTAAGTCATTTCCGGTTATGATTATATCATCTACATAAACTAAAACTATAATGATTTTTCCATTTTGTTTCTTAACAAAGAGGGATGAATCACTATTGCATTTCTTAAAATCATGATCAAGAAGAGTAGAGCTAAGTTTGGCATACCAAGCTCGAGGGGATTGTTTGAGGCCATAGATGGCTTTCTTTAACTTGCAAACTTTGTTGTCTTGATGAGAGAATCCCGGAGGAACCTCCATATATACTTCTTCTTCTAAGTCTCCTTGAAGAAAAGCATTTGCAACATCCATTTGGAATAAGGGCAAAGAATGATTGACAGCAAGAGATAGAAGAACTCGAATGGTGTTCATTTTTGCTACAGGTGCAAATGTCTCCTTGTAGTCTATCCCATAAGCTTGAGTGAAACCTTTGGCAACTAATCTTGCTTTATATTTATCAAGACTTCCATCACTCTTGTGCTTGATTTTGTAGATCCATTTGCACCCTACGGCTTTCTTTCCTATTGGTAGAGATGTTATTTCCCATGTTCCATTCTTGGCTAATGCTTCTAATTCATCCTTCATGGCTTGCACCCATTGAGGATGGTTTTTTGCTTCTTCAAAGGTTCTTGGTTCTTCATGTAGATCTATGTTTCGAATAAATCTTTGATGGCTGCAAGAGGTGTTAGCAATTGAATAATATTTAGAAATGGGATAAGAAGTTACTTTGGAGTTATAAAAAACTCTTTTGTTGATCCAATTGGAGGGAGGAAGTCTAAGTCTTGTTGATCTACGAAGAGAAGGAGGTGGTTCTTCCATGATTTGTTCTTCTTGTTCAATGACCAGCTCTTGCTCAGAATCAACTCCCCCTTGTTCTTGAACGGTTTCTTGATCAGAATGAGATGGCGAGGGATCTTCTTGAGCTGAATCTTCATGAACATTCGGAGCTGGTTCTTGTTCAATATTTGGATGATTAATGGTTGGAAGAATAATGTTCCATAGATCTTGAGCTTCTCCTTCTCCAGCTTGATCTAGATCTTCCTTTCCTGTAAAATAGAATTCTCTTTCTACAAATATCACATCCTTGGATGTGTATAGTTTTTTGGTTAGTGGATCATAACATTTATACCCCTTTTCAAATGTTGAGTATCCTAAGAACACACATTTTCTCCCCCTTTCCTCTAACTTGTTTCTGAAATTTTCCGGTACATGGACATAGCATAAGCATCCAAAGACTCTAAGATGGGAGATATTGGATTTTCTTCCTAAGAGTAGCTCTAATGGAGATTTTCCTCCTAAAACTTGAGTGGGCATAAGATTAATGAGATGGGCAGCGGTTTTTATTGCCTCACTCCAAAACCTTTTAGGTATGTTGGAATGGAACATCATAGCCCTAGCCGTTTTTAGTAAATGCCTATTTTTCCTTTCGGCAACTCCATTTTGTTGTGGAGTGTAAACACATGACTTTTGGTGAATAATCCCTTTTTCTTCTAGGAAGTTTTCAAATGCATGACTAATGTACTCTCCCCCATGATCAGACCTAATGATTTTAATGTTGGCGTTGAATTGTTTGGTCACATATCTATAATAACTCTTAAGGGCTTCAAAAACCTCAGATTTAGTTACCAATAGGTAAACCCAAGTATATCTAGTTTTATGATCAATAAAGGTAACAAAGTATTTAAATCCATTATGGGATACTATGGGGGAAGTCCAAACATCAGAATGCACAAGTTCAAAAGCATTTTCATATATTGTATTTGAAAGAGGATAGTACATCCTAGTTTGCTTTCCTAAAACACAAGCTTTGCAATGCCTATCTTCTACTTCTAGTTTTGGAAATAGGCGTTTCAAAGCTAAGTTCCCAAGATGACCCAAACGAGCATGCCATAATGAATGCATTTGATTTTGTGCAGCAAAAGCTTGATTTTCTTGATCCAAGTAGTATAGGTTGTGCCTCCTAGACCCCTTGCCAATCAAGTGATTCGTTTTGAGGTCCTGAAATACAACTTCATTAGGATCAAAAGTGACTTTACAATTTTGTTCTTTAGTTATTTTTCCAATGGACAGAAGGTTAGAATTGAACTTAGGCACATATAAAGCTTTAGTTTTCATGCCAAGTAATTCAACTTCTCCAAAATGATCAACCTTTAATTTTTCACCATTAGCCACTTTGACAATCTTATGGTCAGAGAGAGGAATAAGTTTCTTAATTTTGTTTATATCTTTGACCATATGATTGTCACAACCAGAATCAATAAGCCATGAATCAAAATGAGATGAGTTTAGAAGGTTACTAGAATGTGAAGCAATCTGGCCAATAAGATTCCTCATCTCTTTTTGCATTTCTTCCATTTTATTTTCGAGAGCAGCAACTTGGGAGACATGCTGAGCATTTGCCGTTTGAGCCACCTCCCTTTTGCTGTTCTTTGGCCGTAATTCAGGATGGAGAAACCAACATTTCTCCCTTTTATGGCCTGGTTTCTTGCAATGAGTGCATACGTCTCTTTTGCCAAAATATTGAGCTTTGTTGGCCGGGTGCTCCTCCTGGACAGATTTAAATGCTTGAGCTTCGGATTTGAGTTTAGTTGAATCCTCAAGCCTCATACTTGTTTCAGCTCTTTGCACCATGAATTGCACCTCTTGGAATGAAGGAAATATCTTCATTCTTAGAATTTCTTGACGAATAGGAGCATACTCTTCTCCAAGACCCATAAGAAGACCAAAGGTCATGTCTTCATCATTTCTTTGAAGAAGAATTTTAAGATTTGAAGTAGGAGGTCTCAAAAGATTGAGTTCATTCCATAGATCCCTATATTCCCCAAAGTATTCGGGTAGGGTTTTACCTCCTTTTTGAACCTTGAAGATCTTCTTTTTTAACTCAAAGATTCTGCCCGTGTTTGTTTCTTGGCCATATAAAGAGTGCATTTGATCCCACAAAGCCTTAGCATTTGGAATGCAAGTGACCATTGCTTTGTGGGTTTTGTCAAGAGACATTTGTAGAAGAACCACCACTTGATCATCTCTTTTCTTCCATGCTTTGAATGAAGGCTCAGCATCATCAAGTGGATCTTCAAATATATGATTTTCGAGATTGAAGAAGTTTAAAGACCTTTTGATGGTGTCTTGCCAAGCATTGTAATTTGATGAATCCAAAAGAATGGAGGTGAACATAGAAGTGCTAATTTGTGGTGGTGGATCTCCAAGGCCGGAGGAAGAAGGGATATTAGCCCGCTCTGATACCATGTTGAATTTCTACGGAAGCAAGCAATGAGTAATAAAAAGGATTTCAAAGATTTTGTTGATATTTCAAGGAAATTATACAAGTGGTTGAAGGCATTTTTTCATGCTTTGAGAGGGCAACATGTTGCCCTATTTATAGAGGATGGAGAGGGGAGAAGATTGAGAGAAAAGAGAGAGTGGAGAGGGCATAAAGCCCTCTCCTTCTCTACTAGCCGTTGGACCTCCAACGGCTAGAATGGGAACTAGCCGTTGGGACCTCCAACGGCTAGATTCCCAGCCTGCTGGGGGCCCATTTGGGGCCCATTTGGGGCCCCATTTGCTTTTCCAAGCAACAAGATTCCCTCCAACAAACATGCAATACCCTGAGGTCGATCTCCTATCTTCTGAATCACCTGCCCAATCTGCATCACAGAACCCTATGATTTGAGAAGATTCGTTCTTCTTCATTTGAATTCCCATTCCTGGAGTTCCCTTTAGGTAGAGAAGAATTCTTTCAATGGCCCTCCAATGCTTCTTCTTGGGTTGATGCATGTGCTAGCTAACTTGCCCAACGGCATAAGAGATGTCCGGTCTAGTGATGGTTAGGTAGATCAATCTTCCAACAAGTCTTTGATATCGTTGCTTATCTTCATAAATCTCCTCATCATCTTTGTGACTTAAGGATGTGCTTACCGGACTACAAGCTGGTTTGGCACCTAGTTTTCCCGTCTCCTGCAAAAGGTCAAGAGCATACTTTCTTTGTGATAGAACAAGTCCATTGGAACAATAGGCAAGTTCTATCCCTAGGAAGTATTTTAGTTTCCCTAGATCCTTGATGTCAAACTTAGTTTGAAGAAAAGTTCTAACTTTGTTAATGTGATTCATATCATTTCATGTTATAATTATATCATCTACATAAACAAGAATGATAATGGTATTTTCTCCTAGGTTCTTGACAAATAAGGATGAATCACTAACGCATTTCTTAAAACCATGTTCAAGGAGAGTAGTGCTAAGTTTTCCATACCATGCTCTAGGTGATTGCTTGAGGCCATATATTGCCTTCTTTAGTTTGCAAACTTTGTTGTCACGATGGGAGAAACCAGGGGGCACTTCCATGTACACCTCTTCTTCCAGATCTCCTTGTAAAAAGGCGTTTGCAATATCCATTTGAAATAATGGCCATGAGTGATTTATAGCAAGAGAGAGAAGGACACGGATGGTGTTCATCTTGGCCACGGGTGCAAACGTTTCCTTGTAGTCTATGCCATATGATTGGGTGAAGCCCTTGGCCACCAATCTTGCCTTGAATCTATCTATGCTTCCATCACTCTTGTGTTTGATCTTGAATATCCATTTGCATCCCACAGCTCTTTTTCCTTTTGGTAGAGATGTCACTTCCCAAGTGTTATTTTTAGCCAAAGCATCCAACTCATTCTTCATTGCTTGAACCCAATGAGGTTGATCCTTTGCCTCCTCAAATGTTCTAGGCTCTTGGTGAAGGTCTATGTTCTTGATGAATCTTTGGTGACTGCAAGACATGTTAGATATTGAGTAGTATTGAGAAATTGGATGAGTAGTCACCTTGGAGTTAAAATAGACCCTTCTATTGATCCATTCCGAGGGAGGAAGTCTAAGTCTTGTAGATCTTCGAAGAGGAGGAGGGGGTTCATCCATAGACTGCTCCTCATGCTCTTCGGCCATATCAAGAGCTCCCCCTGAGTCTGAGTGTCCTTCCTCTTGATCTTCTTCTATTTCATGATCTGAATGAGAGGGTGATGGGTCCCCTTGAGTTGGATCATTTTGGTGAGTTTCTTCATTGCTTTCGGCAGGAACTTCATTGATTTTTGGTAGAATTACATTCCATTGTTCTTGCTGGTAGATTTCTTTGGTTTGATCTTCTCTTCTTTGACCTGCAAAGTAAGGCTCATTTTCCACAAATATCACATCCTTGGATGTGTATAGTTTCTTGGTTAGAGGATCATAACATTTATAGCCTTTTTCAAACGAGGAATATCCTAAAAAGATGCATTTTCTTCCCTTGGCATCTAGTTTGCTCCTAAGATGACTAGGAATGTGGACATAGCAAACACAACCAAAAACTCTTAAATGATCAATGCTAGGTTTCTTTCCAAGGAGTAGCTCTAGGGGTGACTTTCCTCCTAGGATTTGGGATGGCATGAGGTTTATAAGGTAAGCAGCGGTCTTAATGGCCTCATTCCAATATTCCTTAGGTAAGTTTGAGTGAAACATCATAGATCTAGCTGTCTCCAAGAGATGCCTATTCTTTCTCTCGGCTATTCCATTTTGTTGAGGAGTGTACACACAAGACTTTTGATGAATGATCCCTTTTTCATCTAGAAATTTTTCAAACTCAAGGCTAGTGAACTTCCCTCCATGATCTGACCTAAACATCTTTAGGTTAGCATTAAATTGCTTTGTTATATATCTATAGTAGCTCTTGAATGCCTCAAATACTTCAGATTTGTTAACTAAGAGATAAACCCAAGTGTATCTAGTTTTGTGATCTATGAATGTCACAAAGTATCTAAAACCATTATGGGAGACTAAAGGAGAGGTCCAAACATCTGAATGAACTAATTCAAAAGCCTCTTTATATATTGTTTCAGAAATGGGATAATACACTTTGGTTTGTTTTCCAAGTACACAAGCTTTGCAATGCCTATCTTCTAATTCACTATTCGGAAATAGGCGTTTCAAAGCTAGGTTTCCTGGATGCCCTAGACGTTCATGCCATAGAGAGGAGGATATGTTTCGGACAGCAAAAGCTTGGTTCTCTTGATCCAAGTAATAGAGGTTGTTCCTCCTAGTTCCCTTGCCAATCAAATTGTTCGTTTTGCGATCCTGAAAAATTACTTGGTTAGGATCAAAAATAGCTTTGCAATCTTGCTCTTTGGTTATCTTGCTAATAGAAAGTAAGTTTGAATTGAACTTTGGAACATATAAAGCTTTAGTCTTTCTCCCAAATAGTTCAATTTCTCCTAAGTGCTCAACTTTTAACTTATGACCATTAGCTACTTTAACTAATTTATGATTGGTCAAGGGAATAAACTTGTTGATTTTCTTTTTATCTTTTACCATATGATCGTCACATCCGGAATCTATGAGCCAAGAATTGGAAATAGATGAAGATAAGGAATTACCAGAATGGTGACTAATCTGCCCAACAAGTCGTTTGAATTCCTTATGCATCTCCTCCATCTTGGATTCGAGTGCTGCCACTTGAGACACTTGTTGAGCATTTGAAGATGATTCCGGATTTTTCCTAGCATATTTCGGCCTCAAATGTGGGTGTAGGAACCAGCATTTTTCTTTCTTATGGCCGGACTGTTGAAATTTAAATATAGCAAGCTAAGAATGAATAAAGAAACTTCAAGAATTTAATTGAGAATTCAAAGAGAGTTTACATGCAATGAAGGCATGTTTTTCATACCTTCCAAAGAAACATATAAGCCCTATTTATAGAGAACAAGAAGAGGGGCAAGGAGATAAGAAAAGAGAGAGAGGAGAGGGCATTGTGCCCTCTCCATTTCTAGCCGTTGGGGCTGTCCCCAACGGCTAGTGTTTACTAACCGTTGGGGACAGCCCCAACGGCTATCTTTTGCTAGCCGTTGGGGGACCTTTTGGTCCCCCATTTGCTGGCCCGGGCTGGGCCCTTCGGGCCCAGCCCGAATTCTGCTGGCAAGGCCCATTTAGGGCCCAAATTGGAACCCTAAAAGGGAATTACAATTATAACAAAAGAAAGAGAAAATTCTACCTAAATTAGAGCTATACATTTAGACTTCATTCCCTTAGGATATAAACCCTAATTATCCTTTATTTCAACAAGATCAAGCACATACTTCCTTTGTGATAGAACAAACCCATTTGGACAATAGGCGAGTTCTATCCCTAAGAAGTACTTTAGTTTCCCTAAGTCCTTAATATCAAATTTTGTTTGTAAGAAACCTCTTACTTGGTTGATTAAATCTAAATCATTACCGGTTATGATTATATCATCTACATAAACTAACACTATAATGATTTTTCCATCTAGTTTCTTAACGAAGAGAGAAGTGTCGCTATTGCATTTTTTGAAATCATGATCAAAAAGAGTTGAGCTAAGTTTGGCATACCAAGCTCTTGGAGATTGTTTGAGACCATAGATTGCTTTCCTAAGTTTGCAAACTTTGTTGAGTTGCTGAGAAAAGCCAGGTGGAATCTCCATGTACACTTCCTCTTCCAGATCACCTTGAAGGAAAGCATTGGCTACGTCCATTTGAAACATTGGCCAAGAGTGATTGATTGCAAGGGACATCAAGACTCAAATTGTGTTCATCTTGGCCACCGGAGCATACATTTCCTTGTAATCTACTCCATAAGCTTGAGTGAAGCCCTTTGCCACTAATCTTGCTTTGTATCTATCAATGCTTCCATCACTTTTGTGCTTGATCTTATAGATCCATTTACATCCTACTGCCCTTTTTCCTTTAGGAAGAGATGATAACTCCCAAGTTCCGTTTCTTTCTAAGGCTTCTAGCTCATCTTTCATTGCTTGGATCCATTAAGGAAGTTGTTTGGCTTCTTCAAAGTTTCTAGGCTCTTGATGAAGGTCTAAGTTCTTGATGAATTTTTTATGGCTACAAGACATGTTAGCAACCGAATAATATTGGGAAATGGGGTGAGATGTTACCTTTGAGTTATAGAAAACTCTTTTGTTGATCCATTCTGAAGGAGGGAGCCTAAGCCTTGTTGATCTTCGAAGAGGAGGAGGAGGCGGCTGCTCAATGCTTTGTTCTACTTCCTCTATAACTTGC
The DNA here is from genome assembly GCA_033439265.1 of Dillenia suffruticosa. Lineage (NCBI taxonomy): Eukaryota > Viridiplantae > Streptophyta > Magnoliopsida > Dilleniales > Dilleniaceae > Dillenia > Dillenia suffruticosa. The sequence goes on from JAVTVX010000009.1 coordinate 13,761,656, forward strand.
CCTTGATCTAAGTTGTCTCCCCCTTCCTCTTGGATGGATTCATGATCAGAATGAGATGAGGTTGATTGTTCTTGAGTTGGATCATTTTCAGCTTGGATTGGTTGTTCTTCTTCTTCATTTTGATGAGAGGCTTCTTTGATTGAGGGAAGGACTACATTCCAATGGTCTTGTGCTCCTCTTTCCTTTGGTTGCTCTTGATCCTCTTTTCCTGCAAAATAAGGTTCTTTTTCTACAAATATCACATCCTTGGATGTGTATAGCTTTTTGGTTAGAGGATCATAACATTTATATCCTTTTTCAAAGGTAGAGTATCCTAAAAATACACATTTTCTCCCTCTTTCATCTAGTTTATTTCTAAAGTTTTCTGGTACATGCACATAACAAATGCACCCAAAAACTCTTAAGTGTGAGATACTAGGTTTTCTTCCTAGGAGTAGTTCTAAAGGGGATTTTCCTTCTAGCACTTGAGAGGGCATAAGGTTTATAAGGTGGGCAGCGGTTTTAATGGCTTCACTCCAAAACTTTTTAGGTATATTGGAGTGAAACATCATAGCCCTAGCCGTTTCTAGTAAGTGTCTATTTTTTCTTTCGGCAACTCCATTTTGTTGAGGAGTGTAAACACAAGACTTTTGATGAATAATTTCCTTTTCTTCTAGAAAATCTTCAAGTGCATGGCTAGTGTATTCCCCCCCATGGTCCGATCTAAGGATTTTGATATTTGCATTGAATTGCTTGGTCACATATCTATAATAGCTCTTAAGTGCTTCAAATACTTCTGATTTGGCAGTTAATAAGTACACCCAAGTGTATCTAGTTTTGTGATCAATGAAGGTTACAAAATATTTAAAGCCATTATGAGATTCCATGGGTGAAGTCCACACATCGGTATGAATGAGTTCAAAGGCATTTTCATATATTGTATTTGAGATTGGATAGTACACTTTAGTTTGTTTTCCAAGAATACTTGCTTTGCAATGCCTATTTTCTACTTTTTGACTTGGAAATAGGCGTTTCAAAGCTGAATCTCCCGGGTGACCTAGACGGGCATGCCATATAGAAAATGCTTGACTTTGAACTCCAAAAGCTTGATTTTCTTGCTCCAAAAAATATAAGTTGTTCCTCCTAGACCCCTTGCCAATCAAGTGATTCGTTTTGAGATCCTGAAAGATAACTTGGTTAGGATCAAAAGTGGCTTTGCAATTATGGTCTTTGGTAATTTTGCTAATGGACATGAGGTTAGAGTTGAATTTTGGTACATATAACGCTTTAGTTTTCTTTCCTAGGAGTTCAACTTCACCTAGATGATCAACTTTAAGTTTTTGACCATTAGCAACCTTGACAATCTTATAACTAGATAGAGGAATGAATTTCCTAACTTTGTCTTTATCTTTTACCATGTGATTGTCACAGCCCGAATCAATCAACCATTTATTTAAATGAGATGAGTTCAAGTTGTTACCGGAGTGAAGGGCAACTTGGCTAAGGAGCTTTTTCATCTCTTTTTGCATCTCCTCCATCTTGGATTCGAGTGCAGCCACTTGGGAGACTTGTTGAGCATGAGCTGGTTGTTCCACCTCCTTCTTGTTGTTCTTTGGGCGCAAATTAGGGTGGAGAAACCAGCACCTTTCCCTTTTGTGGCCGGGCTTCTTGCAATTTGTGCAAACATCCTTTTTAAAGAAATTTTGAGCTTTGTTGACCATGTGATCATCTTGAACAGCCTTGAAGGCTTGGGCTTCGGATTTGAGCTTGGTAGACTCCTCTAGCCTCATGCTAGTCTCGGCCCTTTGAATCATAAATTGAACTTCTTGGAATGAAGGAAAAATCTTCATTCTAAGGATTTCTTGACGAATTGGAGCATATTCATCTCCAAGACCCATAAGAAGACCAAAGGTCATGTCTTCATCATTTCTTTGAAGAATGGTCTTGAGATTAGAAGTTGGAGGTCTAAGAATATTAAGCTCATTCCAAAGATCCCAATATTCCCCAAAGTATTCGGGAAGAGTTTTACCTCCTTTTTGAATCTTGAAGATTTTTCTTTTGAGCTCAAAGATTCGTCCGGTGTTGGTCTCTTGCCCATATAGAGCATACATTTGATCCCACAAAGCCCTTGCATTTGGAATACAAGTAGCCATTGCTTTGTGGGTTTTGTTAAGAGACATTTGAAGTAGCACCACCACTTGATCATCTTGCTTCTTCCATGATTTGAATGTAGGGTTGGCATCATCTAAGGGATCCTCCAATATGTGATTTTCAAGATTGAAGAAGTTCAAGGATCTCTTGATGGTGTCTTGCCAAGCATTGTAATTTGATGAATCTAAGAGAATGGAAGTAAACATGGAAGTACTAATTTGTGGTGGAGGATTACCAACACCGGAAGATGAAGGTATCGAAGATGGCTCTGATACCATGTTGAAATTTAAATATAGCAAGCTAAGAATGAATAAAGAAACTTCAAGAATTTAATTGAGAATTCAAAGAGAGTTTACATGCAATGAGGGCATGTTTTTCATACCTTCCAAAGAAACATATAAGCCCTATTTATAGAGAACAAGAAGAGGGGCAAGGAGATAAGAAAAGAGAGAGAGGAGAGGGCATTGTGCCCTCTCCAATTATGGCCGTTGGGGCTGTCCCCAACGGCTAGTTTTACTAGCCGTTGGGGACAGCCCCAACGGCTGTTTTTTGCTAGCCGTTGGGGGACCGGATGGTCCCCCATTTGCTGGCCCGGGCTGGGCCCTTCGGGCAAGGCCCATTTAGGGCCCAACTTAGAAACCTTAAAGGGATTACAATGAGAATGAAAAATCTACACAAATTAAAACTATACATTTAGACTTCATTCCCTTAGGACATAAACCCTAATTGTCCTTTATTTCAACACGGACTTCTTGCAATGTGGGCAGATGTCTCTTTTTGCAAAGTTTTGAGTGTTGTTGGCCGGATGCTCTTCATGGACAGCTTGGAAGGCTTGAGAGTCGGATTTAAGCTTGGTAGATTCTTCAAGCCTTAAGCTAGTCTCGGTTCTTTGCACCATGAATTGGACTTCTTGAAATGAAGGAAAGACCTTCATTCGAAGAATCTCTTGTCGAATTGGAGCATATTCATCTCCAAGACCCATGAGTAGACCAAAGGTCATATCTTCATCGTTCCTTTGAAGAATGGTCTTGAGATTTATAGTAGGAGGCCTTAAGAGATTGAGTTCATTCCATAGATCCCTATATTCCCCAAAGTATTCGGGTAAGGATTTACCTCCTTTTTGAATTTTGAAGATCTTCTTTTTCAGCTCAAAGATTCTTCCGGTGTTGGATTCTTGACCATATAATGATTGCATTTGCTCCCATAATGCTCTTGCGTTTGGAATACATGTGACCATAGCCTTGTGAGTTTTGTCAAGAGACATTTGAAGGAGCACCACCACTTGATCGTCTTTCTTCTTCCATACTCTGAATAATGGATTGGCTTCATCAAGAGGTTCTTCAAAGATGTGATTTTCAAGGTTGTAGAAGTTTAGGGACCTCTTGATGGTATCTTGCCAAGCATTGTAGTTTGTTGAATCTAGAAGTAAGGAGGTGAACATTGAGGTGCTAATTTGTGGTGGAGTGTCATTAAGACCGGAAGAGGAAGGTATCGTTGCCTGCTCTGATACCATGTTGAGATTTCAAGCTATCAAGCAACTAGGATTGAATGAAAACTTAAAGATCTTTATTTGAAGAAAGAGTGCACAATGAGAGCATTGTTTTTTCATGGATAGAACATCCCATACAAGCTCCTATTTATAGAGATTATTACATGAGAAAGAGAGGGAAAAAGACCCCAAACACTCAAGGAACCGTTGGGGAACATTGGGGACAGATTTCTGTCCCCAAAATCACTGTATAACAGCCATTTTTATGGCTGTTATACAGTGCAACGGCTAGTTCAAAAGAACTAGCCGTTTTGCCCTTTTTAGGGCCCATTTTGGGCTTCTTTTAGGGGCTTAACAATGCCCTTTTTGAGGACTAAAAAACTCATAAGGAACGGGCCAAATACTTCTCATGGATGGGCTTAAACTTGGCTTGAAATGGGGCCTATGCTAACTACACTTAATTCTCTTTTATTTCAACACAAAATGGGGTGGCCGAAAGGAAAAATAGGCACATATTAGAAATAACTAGAGCTATGATGTTTCATGCAAATGTGCCTAAGAAATTTTGGTGTGATGGAATAAAAACCGCTGTCCGCCTAATAAACCTTATCCCATCTCAAGTCCTGGATGGCAAGTCACCCTTAGAAGCCCTACTAGATAGAAAACCTAAGATATCTCATCTTAGAACATTCGGTTGTGTATGTTACATTCATATTCCAGCACACATGAGGAATAAGTTAGATCATAAGGGTAGAAAGTGCATATTTTTGGGGTATGCTTCCTTTGAAAAGGGGTATAGATGTTATGACCCTAAAACTAACCAAACATACATATCTAAGGATGTGATATTTGTGGAGAATGAGTCCTTTTTTGTAGATAATGAAGAACATCAATCATCAGAAGAAGAGAGCACTCCAAGCTCGTGGAATTTCTTATTTCTCCCGAATCAATCATCTCCACCAATTGCAGAAGGAATCTCCCAAGAGACTAATGAGCAATCTCAAAATAATGAAGAAGGATCAAACTCCATAGAAGAGGAGGCAGCCCACACTTCAGGGGGAGATCAAGAAACCGAAGAGGAAGAATCCGAGCATGTAGAGGGAGATTTGGATGCACCACCTCCTCACCTTAGGCGATCCACGAGGCTTAGGGTTCCCCGTTCGGAATGGATTAACCGTAGAGTTTACTATAACTCCAAGGTAACATCACATCCGATTTCTAATTATTATACCATCTCACATGTTTCTTTGAGCCACCAAAATTTTTTGAGTGGCATAGATAAAGAACAGGAGCCTAGGACATATGATGAAGCATCCAAGGACCCAAGGTGGAGAAAGGCAATGAAGGAAGAGCTAGATGCATTGACCAAGAACGGTACATGGGAAGTCACCTCTCTTCCAAAGAGCAAGCGAGCCGTCGGATGCAAATGGGTATACAAAATCAAATATAAAAGTGATGGATCAATTGAAAGGTTTAAGGCAAGACTTGTGGCTAAAGGATTCACTCAAGCATATGGGATAGATTACAAAGAGACATACGCACCCGTTGCCAAAATGAATACAATTAGGGTCTTGATATCTCTTGTGGTGAACCATGGATGGAGCATGTTTCAAATGGATGTAGCAAACGCGTTCCTTCAAGGAGATCTCGAAGAAGAAGTGTACATGCAACTTCCGCAAGGGTTCCAACAACAAGGAGGAAACGTGTGCAAACTACGCAAGGCTATCTACGGGCTGAAGCAATCCCCAAGGGCATGGTATGCAAAATTAAGCCATGCTTTCCTTAGTAGTGGATTTGTTAAATGCCATAGCGACTCTTCTGTTTTCATTAGAAAAAACAATGATAAAATAGTGATAGCCTTAGTTTACGTAGATGATATCATCATTACTGGAAATGACATGCATTTAATAGATATAGTTAGAAATTTCTTGAGTTCTAGGTTTGAAATTAAAGATTTAGGGAGACTAAAGTATTTCCTAGGAATTGAGTTAGCCTATTGTAATAATGGGTTAATTCTATCCCAAAGGAAATATGCACTTGATCTTTTGCAGGAAACAGGAAAGCTAGGAGGAAAGCCAGCTTGTAGCCCTATTGTCACCACTGGACCTCTAGTAGATGATGAGGAGCCACTTGAGGACATAGAGAGATATCAAAGACTTGTAGGACGACTGATCTACCTCACCAACACTAGGCTAGACATAGCCTTTGCCGTGAGCCAAATTAGTCAACATATGCATTCTCCAAAGATGGGTCATTGGAGAGCAGTTGAGCGCATCCTTCACTACATCAAGAAATCACCAGGACTAGGTATTTGGATGAAGAACAATGGAAGCTCCCAAATTGAAGGCTTTTGCGATGCAGATTGGGCGAGCGATTCAAAGGATAGAAGATCTACCACCGGGTACTGCATGTTCGTAGGAGGCAACTTGGTAGCATGGAAGAGCAAAAAACAACATGTGGTGTCAAGATCGAGTGCAGAGGCTGAGTATAGAGCAATGGCGTCAGCAGCCAGTGAGATTGTATGGTTGAAGGCTCTAGTAGAGGAATTAGGGTTCAATGTTTCTACACCAATCAACTTGCATTGTGACAATCAATCGGCAATTCATATTGCATCCAATCCGGTCTTCCATGAAAGGACTAAACACATAGAAGTTGATTGCCACTTCATTCGACAAAAGGTGGAAGAAAAGCTTATAGTCACTCCCTACATCAAAGGAAAAGAGCAACTAGCTGATATCTTCACAAAAGGGGGAACTGCAATGCATCTTCAAGAAATCATGAACAAGTTGGGCACTATCGATATCTACGCACCCAACTTGAGGGGGAGTGTTGAAAAGAAGGATAACTTAACCCATCTTCATCACCAACCAAGTGCATCTACTTAGAAGTCCAAAAATCAGCATGCATTGTCCAGGAATTATGGCCCATTTGGGCAGCCTAAACCAACCCAAAATACATTCAATAATAGGCCCAAGGAAGCCCAAAAGTTTGGAGAAAAGTCTAGGAAGCAAACCCAAATAGCTAGGGGCAGTTTGGGCAGCATATATTTCAACAGTCAAAAAACTAGCTGTTGGAATTCCTTGGGGTTTGAGCTCCAACGGGAATATCACTTTCTACTGGCTATTTTTCCCTTTTCTCTATAAATAGAGCCTCATTGTATCTCCAAAAACTATGAGAAAAATGCTCTCAAATCTGTCCATGTATGCTCTCATTCTTCTTCAATAAAATTCAGAAGTATTCTTCATTTCTTGTGCTCTATTTTTTGATATTTCAACACACCAATTTCTCCATTATTTTTATCTTTATCATTATCCTCTTCTTCCGCCATTTCTTTCTCATCAACAACATTCTCCCCTTTGGCCAAAGCAAGATCCACTTGAGATTCAATGAATAAAAAATCATCCGTATAATCACAACTTTATTGCAAGGACATTCCATCATTGTAAGATTTTATGTCCAACTCATGAGTGGAATCCACTCCCATGCTTACTGCAAACTCTATCAAATCAAGAACATCGTCATCATCACTAATAAGTACCAATTTATACCGTACATTCACATATTTGTTGTTTGAGAAGGGATACTGATGAAAAACCTGCACATGTTGTGTTATAAAATTTATCCGAACCTTATATATCATAGACACCAACTCATTGAAACAAATTTTCTTTCTCACCCTAATCAACTTAGAAGGACCACGGTCATAAGCAACTCCATCCTCACCCGTGATAATATCACCATTTCTAAAGCATAACAATCTCACCTTATCCCCCATTTCTTTTAAACATCAAAATTAAATTTGTTAACATCTAATTCAATTTGTTATAAATTTATGCATATAACCCAACTTTTACAAATTGAAAATCATTCAACAAATTTATAACAATTGAATTTATGTCAATTTAAATTGTTAATATACCAATATCTAACTAATAATAAAACCCTAAATTGTTGGCATTAAAAATTGAACAAACATACTAAACGCTAAACATATTAACCCCAAATTTATAATAATTAAAATTCTCAACAATTACTACTTCAATGAATATCATTAAAACAAACATTTTTCAATAAATATCATTCACTATCAAAATAAGCATTCCAAATGAACCAAAGAAGTTGCCAAGAGAACAATATACCTTTGGCCGGAGATTGACGATCACTTATAGAGACTCATGAATGCTTTGTTGTGGTTGTCGGAGGTTGCAGTTGTCACGAAGTCTGCCGGAATGCACTCAACGTTGTCGAAATACAGTGGTTAGGGTTAAAGCTAGGGTTTCGGCTATGGGAGAGGCAAAGAGAAGAGAAGAGAAAAGAAGAGAAGAGGAGAAAATGGGGAAAGCAGAGGGTGGGGCAAAGAAAATCGAATTTGTCGAGTGTTGAAAACTCAACAAATAGTTTGTTGAGTGTTAGTGTTATTACACTCGAGTCAAGTCGGGTAGTGTTGATACTTGAGCTTGGCTTGAGTGTTGATTAGGTGAGCTCGAGCGAGTATGAGCTTGTCGAGCATGCATTTCTTGAGCTCGAGCTTGAGCTTGAAGTATTATTGAGTAGTGTCTCTAAATCAATCAATCTTGAATAATATATTTAAAAGATTACACCTATAAATATAATTTTACATATAAAAATTATTAAAAGAAAATAATTAATTTATTTTGGGTTGCTTGTTGAGCCTTCGAGCTTGACATAGTTGGGCTCGAGCTCGAGCTTGATATCGAACTACTTGAGCCAAGCTCAAGCTTGAGCTGGGTCTGATCAGCTCGAGTTGAGCTTTGACCGGGTAATGTCACGGGTACCCATGACACTATCTAAGTCTCATAATACCCCTAGTTGAAGACTCGACAATAGTTTATCGAACAACACTTGACAAATGTTTGTTGAGTATTGAAGACTCGATAAATATGGATTGCGTTGAAATTTTTTTTTTTTGTGAAAACTCTACAAACTTGGGTCACATTTGAAAATTTTTTTTTACAGTAGGTCTTTTCGGGAATTTGTTTTATAAAAGTCATTTTTGTACATGTTTTAGAGAAACTAATTGAAAGGGATCAATCGCAGGTGAGAGAAAGCCATCAAACTTGTGATTGAGAGAAAAGGAAGAGGCCTTAATGGTGGTACCAGAGATTGTCATCGCCATCATTGGTGGGCCAAGGCATAGCTGAGAGAGAGATGAGAAGACGTGAGATTATAGACTGGGTGAGGCAGAGGGAGAGAGAAGCCATGGGAGAGAGATTGAAGGACCTAAGAATGTCTCCGATAGTGGAGAATCCATCAGCTATTGATGACAACTCGACAGAGACAATGGTTACTGAAGTGGAGTGAAATACCGTGACGGGGGAGAGAGAATCTCAACTAAGAGACTTTGCAACTAGGGCAGGAAGAAGAGACAAACATACAACCACTATTGAATGGCAATTTAGATGACTGATAAAGATGGAGGTTGGCGGCACGGGTAATGGTAAGGGGAGAGGGAGAGAGCTGAGAGAGGCAGTGAGGGAGGGAAGTGGAGGGTTTTCTCCTTTGAAACCCTAGTACCTTCTTTATCTACTTTTTTTGTAAAGCTTGAGTAGTGTACACTTTCAGCTAGGGAACTTACCACTAAGGTTTTATTCAGATATTTTAAATGCATAAAGGAAGGCCTAAAAGAGCATGAGACCAATACATATATGTTTTTTTTCATAAAAAAGTGTTTTGGGTTCATAAAAAGACATAAATAAAAGGATAATTTTGAGCAATTTTGTGAATTTTCAAAAATTATATTTTAAAAAAATTTTAAAGGTCTAGACCACAAATCTTACAAATTCTAACTATTATGACTATTTTTGAATCTGAACTTACTTTTCTTTACTTTAAACAACATTTCTCTTAGTTCTAGTTTTACCGGTTTATGTAAACAATGTTTCTAGGTAAACCTATGAGTTACCAATAACTTTTATCGAAACCCTAATACTACAAACAAATCTAACTTGCATATCTCCTCGCAGCATGACATATTCATAAATAACTCATGCAACTACAAATTTAAACAACGTATTCATAAATAACTCATGCAACTACAAATTTAAATACAAAAATGGGATGAAGGGCATGAAATTAAATTTTTAGGATTTTCTAAAGTTGGGTCATCACAAAAATTCCCGTGTAATAATGCAGCTACTTGTCTCCTTTGTATTCCAAAATTACATCAATAATCACAATCAATTTTCTTTTCTAAGACATCAATAACCATCTCGACACTTATCATATGATTTCATCAATATAGCCCCAACCACCTTGTCAGTTGTGTTGCTAATCCGCCTTTGTCAAGACAATACAATTTGCCATTGATCTCTTTTGTAAAGATAAGCAACTATTACCAATGTTAGCTATCTGCAACTACCCAACGACCAATAAAAGTGCCATCTAACACTAATTGTTTTGCACATGGTATGCACATGCGAGGACTGTATTTCTAATTGTTAGATTATGGTGACTTAATCACGCAACGGAAGCAATAATTAAAATTTTTCAGAATCATAAAAGATCAAGTTTACGGTGTACCTTAATCGGTGATTCGAATAATTTCGGAAACCGCAAACTTGGAACTGCAACAACTCGCAGTCGGGATGATAGTTACATAAGACGAACTATTAACACAATACCATGATGTTCCAACCCTTAACCCGGTGATTCGTGCGTTGATCGGAATCAATCCCTCTTGATCATCATCTCTCTTGATGTTCTCTCCTTTTTATTTTTCATCTATATAACTTAACTTATTTTTTGTTTTTTTTTTTTTGTTTTTTGAATCATAACTCCCGCAGGAGTTATTTGGAGAGTGAAATTAGGGGAGAGTGGGGTAATGGGTAACTACCCATTACCCCCTTTGTTTTTGAAATTTAAATAGCCCCACGTGGGCATTACACAACATCTCCCACTTGCACACGAGGGCATTCTATTTCCGTCATAAGATCACAACTCATGCGATCCACCATATCACCCTACAGGGTTTTCATACGGGGTTGGACGTCGTGTGACTAGCGAGTACACCTGCAAACAAAAACTGCTCGACACACCTGTTAGGATGATCGAGTAGTCACCGTTAATATCATAAGAAAGCTCGCTGTACCCCAGATCCAAGACTAATTACATTCATCGAGCTACTTTCCTCACCGAAAGTAATCCCCAGATATCACTCGACTATGTATTCACTATTATGTTCAAATCCCTACATGGATGAACATAAAAGACCGGTCGGTGAATACAACATAACAATGTAATGTCAATTGGTCTTCCTTTTCCCAAACTCGAATCTAGCGATCTCAATTCAGCTGCTTTCCTAGACCTGTCCCTCAGACCTCAATTTATCTTCCGGGCCATTGGTAAACAGACTAAAGTAGCAAACACTGAATCATGATCTTAAGAGACAGCCGAAAGTAATAAGGGCACAAGAGATCCCGCCCAATGGATCTCGAATCTCACACAGTGGGGCTTGGGGATAAGTTTTAAATTATTGTCTCAAGTAATATAGCTCCCACTATCCCAAGTCGTCTTTTCACACGTGGTATGAAACATGTACCACAGTGTTACTCCCCCATCTCTCAGAAGGGCATATGTCAGATTTCTCCAATACTGTGCAGGTATGGGGCCACAGTCTACACATAAGACTTTACCTAGAGATCTCAGAAAGAGTACCTATGAGACAATATCACAAATTACAGGTGATATCCGAGATCTCAAACCTGGCTTCTCACAGGCAACATGGATGTGGGGTACTTCCATGTCGGTCATATCGCATATGACCTCATCCTGAACACGTATCAGGGCGACTTATGTTCTAGCAGGGCCACTCTCAAAACCTCTTACAGCTAGAAACCGTCTCATCCCCGCTCACTCAGAGCCGGAGGTGGTCACTCGTGTGAGAGAGTCGACCTCGCCTGCCCGACATATCTATTATCACAAACTGAACATATATATGATAATTAAAAGTAAGTGCATTAATGGAAAAATATAATGTAAAAGTGACTGAATAATGCACTATAATCATATATATATAAAATCAATAAGCATCAACGTCATCATTAAGTACAAACTGAGAAATGTCAGTAGATATTCAAATCCAATGACTCTCTATGCCCTAAAAAAGAGTCTCTAGTGATGGGTTTGGTGAAGGGGTCAGCCACCATGCTGTGTGTCGAAATGTACTTGACGGTCACTTCACCCTTCTCGATGATGTCTCTAACATAATGGTATCTGGTATCGATGTGTTTAGTTCTACTATGAAACTTAGGGTCTCGAGTGTAAGCGATAGCGGCCTGATTATCACAATAAATCATTACAGGTCTCCCACTATCCGCTACAATCCCTAAATCATTCAGTAGTCTCCGGAGCCAAACACTCTCCTGAACTGCAACTGAGCATGCCACGAACTCAGCCTCCATCGTAGATAGAGCAACACAGGTTTGTTTCTTACTGCTCCAAGAGATAGCTCCGCCATTGAGCAAGAAAGCAAAACCTGATGTCGATTTGCGTTTATCCAAATCGCCTCCCCAGTCGGCGTCCGAATAGCCCACAAGGCGCAAATCGCCTCCTCCGTAACTCAAGGAGAAGTTTGCAGTTCCTTTTAGATATCGGAAAATCCTTTTCACTGCTCTCCAGTGACCCCTTCCAGGATTTGCCTGATATCTGCTCACCAGACCAACTGCATAACAAATGTCCGGTCTAGTACACAACATTGCGTACATCAAACTTCCCACTGCACTGGAATAAGGTACTTTACTCATTTCCCTTACTTCTTCCTGAGTTTTCGGACACATGTCCAGGCTCAAGCCTTCACCTTTGGCGATCGGAGTATCTATGGGATTACAATCATTCATCCCAAAACGCTCAAGAATTTTCTTAATATAGGTCTCTTGTGAAAGAGCCAACATCTTTCTCGAGCGATCCCTCTGGATCTTAACTCCAAGGATGAACTCAGCTTCACCCATGTCTTTCATGTCGAAACTGGATGACAACCATGCTTTGATGGTCTTTAAATACTTAATGTTGTTCCCAACCAACATTATGTCATCCACATACAACGACAGGATCACAAAAGAGTTATCAGACCGAATCAGATAGACACAATGATCCTCCTCAACCATCGTAAAACCGTAAGATATCACCTCCTCGTGAAATCTTAGGTACCACCGCCTGGATGATTGCTTTAGACCGTATATCGACTTCCGAAGTCGACAGACCTTGTCTTCTTGACCTACCAGAACAAACCCAGGGGGCTGTTCCATGTAGATCTCCTCATCCAGGCTCCCGTTAAGAAAAGCGGTCTTAACGTCCATCTGGTGTAACTCAAGATCCATACTAGCGACAATCGCCAAAAGTAAACGGATCGAAGTAAATTTGACTACTGGAGAGAAAGTCTCCTCGTAGTCAATGCCCTTGGTCTGCGTGTAACCCTTGGCTACTAGACGGGGCCTTGTACCTCTCAATCGATCCGTCGGCCTTTCTTTTAATTTTGAAAACCCACTTGTTTCCAATAGCCTTTCTTTCCTCAGGTAAGTCAACTAGCTCCCAGACTTCGTTGACTCTCATTGATTCCAATTCCTCGTGCATGGCCTGTAACCATTGGTCCTTTGCTGAACCCTCAAGAGCCTCCTGTGCAGTCCTCGGCTCTTCATCGTCCTCAGGAGTCACAATGAGGATCTCATCCTCAATCGGGAAACGGCGACGTGGCACTTGTCTCCGATTACTCCTTCGAGGAGAGAGAGGTCCCACACCTTGAAATGGATTGCTCCCACTAAGATCAAAATCCATATTCGGCTCTTGAATCTCGTCACTGGGTTCGGCTAAGCCACTAGGCTCATCCATCTCGTAAAAGGTGAGATCTCGATCGATTTCTCCTCTTTTAGGGAAATCACTTTCGAGAAATGTGATATCACGAGACTCTATCTCGGTGACAGTACCGTCCGTATGTTCTCCTAGGAACACATATCCTTTGGATTGTTCAGAGTATCTAACAAAGATACACTTCTTTCCTCGCGGTCCTAACTTGCCGTACTGATGCGAGGAATCACGAACATACGCAGCGCAACCCCATGGCCTCAAGTGGCTAAGGTCAGGCTGTCTCCCTGTCCAAAGCTCGTATGGGGTGCTTACTACAGATTTTGTCGGAACACGGTTAAGGACGTAAGCCGCAGTCAACAACGCATCCCCCCAATGGGAGATAGGTAGGTTGGCTTGTGCCATCATCGACCTCACCATCTCCAACAGAGTCCTATTCCTTCTCTCGGCTACTCCGTTCTGTTGAGGAGTAGCAGAAATAGTTAACTGTCTCGTAATACCTCTATCGGAACAGAGCTCTTTAAATTGCTCAGACAAATACTCGCGCCCCCGATCGGTTCTGAGAGTTTTCACCCTCAAGTCTAGCTGATTTTCAACCTCACTGATAAACCTCCTGAAACATTCTAGTGCCTCAGACTTGTGTGAGATCAGGTAGACGTAACCGAAACGCGTGTAATCGTCTATAAATGTAATAAAATACGTGGCTCCGTTTCGGGCTCTCACATTCATGGGTCCGCAAATGTCGGAATGGACCAATTGCAATGGAGTCCCAGCTCTCATTGTTTTCCCAAATGGTTTTCTAGTGGCTTTGCCCGCAAGGCAAAACTCACATACGGGCAACTGAACCTTGGTTAGCGGGCCCAGCAGGCCATTCGTTGCTAACCGGGCCATCCTCTCTTGCCCTATGTGGCCAAGTCTACTATGCCATACATTCACATCATCCACTACACTATCAGATGCAAAAGCAATAGTAGAAGAAGAATAAGTCTCATAACATGAAATCATATCCGGTACATAAAGTCCCTCATGGACCAAACCGGAACAAATTAAAGAACTGTCATAAGTAATGGAAACTCTAGAGTTTCCCAACAACACTGAATATCCCAACAAATCTAAACATCGGACAGATATTAGATTCCGCCTAATCTCAGGAGCATACAAAACATCATGAAGATATAAGATTTGGTCACTTCGTAGCAATAGCTTGCAAGTGCCAATCCCTTTTACTTCCACGAATGCTCCATTCCCCACGTACAGCCTCCTCGCCTGGGGACTTAAACGGCGGAACTCCACGTATGCGCTCCTGTCCCGAGCTACATGGTCCGTGGCTCCTGAGTCTACAATCCACAAAGGAGAAGAGTTAATGAGCATCACACTAGATGACACGTAACTCAAACCATGTAAAGAAGAAGGACATACCTTTCGCTCGCCACACTCGCGTGCGAAATGCCCAAGCTTGCCACAAACATAGCATTGGACTTTGCTCTTATCGAGCTCCTTCTTCTTGCGCTTCTGTCCTTTGTCGTCGGTCTTGGCAGGTTGCTTCTTCTTACCTTGGCCCTTGGCCTTCTTCTCATGCTTGCGCCACTTGCGCTTTAAACCCCGGGAGCCCTTACTCGACTCCGCAAAATTAGCATGAGCAGAAGAAGACCTAGCCACCTCCTGACGCTCCTCCTCGAGCTCACAGTGCCTACTCACGTCCATGAAAGTATGAATACTCTCAGTGTGCGTGAGATAGGTCTTAACCACATCCCAGGAGTCAGGCAAGGACTGGATCACACCCAGTACCTGAAGCTCATTAGACATCGGCTCCCCCATATTCTTCAGAGAGGCGATCATACTCGACATGTGCATTAAATGCTGTTTCATTGTATGATCGTGCCTCTTCTTATAAGTGATGAACTTATAAGTCAGCATCCTCACCTTAGGAGCTGACGGGGCGCCATATTGCTCTCTTAGAGTATGCCAGATCGACTGTGCAGTAGGATACTGCTCGTAAATCAGAATCAGTTCATCGTGCATGCAGCTAAGAAGGATTACCCTCGCTTGGCTATCCTTCTTTTTCCAAGCACGATACACCTCCTGATCCCGTCGTGCTTGTGCCGTGGAACCCTCCCCGGGATCCACCATCTCGTTCTTAAGAACTTCCCCGAGTTCTTGTTCCTCGAAAACAAACTGAACCTTTCGGTGCCAAATATCATAATTGTCACCGTTCAGTTTATCTCCCTTAACGAGATCTAGAACGACAGTTTTCGTAGCAGCCATGTCTCTGTTACACAGAAAAAAGAGACGTCAGTGACTAATAATGCTTATTTTCACAATTTCGTACACCCTACGAATTAATAATCCAAAATGAATCAAGTATTGATCCCAAAGTGAGCATATGAGTCAACGGACACTATATACCACAACCTGGGATCTCATCTCTTTATCTGGACGTTAATTCGGTGTACAAAATCCCACAAATAGTCACAATTTACCTCATAGGACCCCAAAAGAAAATTGAAAAAATCAATTTTGGGCGACCTGACGCGCCGCCGGGGTCCCCACGCGCCGCCGCGCACCGGCGGCGCGTCTGCAGGCCCTGCCACGCGCCTCCACGCGCCGGCAGGAGCCTGGATCACGCGCCAGACGCGCGGTAAGTTCTTCACGCGCCACCACGCGCCTTTCGTGGCTCGGCTCACGCGGCACGCGTGGCTCACGCGCTGCCACGCGCCTGAGCCTGCTCGGCTCACGCGCGCCCAGTCGCGGCGCGTTCTCAAGCGGTCTCACGCGCGGAGCCGAGTTAGCGGGTCGGTCAAACGGGTCAGGTGACCCGACTGCGGTTAACGGGTCGGGTTGACCCGACACGAGTCGGGTCGTGGGTTGACTCTTGACCCGCCCCGACCGTTCCCATTCTGGACCGCTCACGCGCCTTACGCGCGCGTGAGGTACACGCGCCAGCTGGACGCGCTTATGGGCGCATGTTGTGCATGCGCCCGCGGGTCTGGAACTCATCTTCCTTGCCCGACGGGTCTGCAACTGGGTTTTTCGACCCGGTTCTCCGAAAACCCAATTTCCAGTATAAACAACATGCAATATATATGTCAAAATGTAGATCTAGCAGAGACAAACTTAGATCTACCATTTTCATGCTCTGATTTGACCTAAAACTCGCCAAATCTGGGGTTGAAATGTTCGGTCACTATTCACGGCCGAATGCTTCAACCGGAATTTTCTTAGCCCTATCGTGCTCAGAAAATTACGAAAAAATTATTTTCGTGTTCTACGTGAGTTGGGTAACACAGTGGTATAATCGGATTCACGAAATTCATTCGTGATCCGAACCTCAAATTTTATACCCTATATTTTATACCCAAATTAAATTCCGAAAAATTATTTAAAATATATCTAACACGCTCTGATATCAATGTTAGATTATGGTGACTCAATCATGCAACGGAAGCAATAATTAACATTTTTCAGAATCATAAAACATCAAGTTTACGGTGTACCTTAATCGGTGATTCGAATAATTTCGGAAACCTTAAACTTGGAACTGCAACAACTCGCAGTCGGGATGATAGTTACGTAAGACGAACTATTAACACAATACCACGACGTTCCAACCCTTAACCCGGTGATTCGTGCGTTGATCGGAATCAATCCCTTTTGATCATCATCTCTCTTGATGTTCTCTCCTTTTTATTTTTCATCTATATAACTTAACTTATTTTTTGTTTTTTTTTTTTGTTTTTTGAATCATAACTCCCGCAGGAGTTATTTGGAGAGTGAAATTAGGGGAGAGTGGGGTAACGGGTAACTACCCATTACCCCCTTTGTTTTTGAAATTTAAATAGCCCCACGTGGGCATTACACAACACTAACATGTTCCTCTACATGCTTAGGTTACATTTAGGTTACATTTGTGAAAGATTCATTATGAGCAAAACTGAGCAAAACTAGGCTATATTTAGGTTACATTTATGAAAGATTAATTTAAAAGTGATAAAAACAATTTTGAGAATGTTTAAAGAAAGTTAACTAAGTTATGGACAAAAAACAAGTCAACTCATATGTGAAACAAGTCGATTTACCAAGTAAAATTAACCTACTGCCAAATAAAAAAGGTGAGTCAAGTCAACTACATAGAAATCAAGTTGACCTATCAAAAGCCTAAGTGATTAAGATAAGTATAATCCTAAGTGTAAGTTGACCTGAACAATGCATGATTTGAGAAGTCAAAAATTTGAAATTGTAATGGTAAAAAGTTTAAAAGTCTAACGGTCAGAAATTAGACTTAGTTAACCTATACAAACCTCAAATCGATATGGTGAAATCACTAATCAACTTGGGATGCCAACATTTAGAAATATTTATGAAAGGTAAAACATAAGTTAACTCAGTTGACTCATAAATACAAACTAGGACTTAAAGCTTAACTCACGACATGATAAAGGTCGACCTACACAAACTAGACTTAAAATCTAAAAAAAGGTCAAATTTAAGTTGACCTATGCATGATATAAGTCTACCTATATGAACACAGAAGAGTGATAAGCATGAATGACATTAAGCATAATTTGACCTAGGTAGAACACAAGTCGACCTACATGAGTAGTAAAATGAAAATCTTAAGTCAATCTGTGCACAAGTCGACCTAACAAATGCACGAGTAGACTTGCTTGAACCTAGACTTCACATGGTACTTGCATCAGTCGACTTGCATACATGCATAACATGTAAATGCTTAAGTACCATCAAGCACAAGTCGACCTAAAGCTAATATAAGTCGACTTGCATGAAGCAGTAAAGTAAAAATGCTTATATATCATTAAGCACAAGTCAATCTGAAGATAACACAAGCCTACTTAAATAAGCAACAAAGTAAAAATAGTTAAACAAAATGATACACAAGTTGACTTGGCATGCATATGAATTCGACACCTAACATTACAGAATACAAAGCACAAGTCAACCAGAAGAAAGAAGGAGTTGACTCCATGTAAATAACGGTTAGTTAATAAGAAAGCTGTTGAAAAGAAGGATAACTCAACCTATCTTCATCACCAACCAATTGCATCTACTTAGAAGCCCAAAAATCAGCCTGCATTGTCCAGCAAGCATGACACATTTGGGCAGCCTTAACCAACCCAAAATACATTCAAAAATAGGCCCAAGGAAGCCCAAAAGTTTGGAGAAAAGTCTAGGAAGCAAACCCAAATAGCTAGGGGCAGTTTGGGTAGTATATATTTCAACAGTCAAAAAACTAGCTGTTGGAATTCCTTGGGGTTTGAGCTCCAACGGGAATATTACTTTTGAATCACTATCTACTGGCTATTTTTTCCTTTTCTCTATAAATAGAGCCTCATTGTATCTCCAAAACTCTATGAGAAAAATGCTCTCAAATCTGTCCATGTATGCTCTCATTCTTCTTCAATAAAATTCAGAAGTATTCTTCATTTCTTGTGTTCTATTTTTTTGATATTTCAACATGGTATCAGAGCAAATTTCGATCCCTTCCTCTTCAAGTTTGGGTGACCTTCCACCTTCCATCAACATTACCCAATTTCAAAATATATCCTCCATTCAATTAAGAGGAGGAAATTATTATCAATGGGCAGCCTTGATGAGAAGAGCGCTGGAACTTCACAACTTGGAGGGTCACATACTTGATCAACCACTTGAAGAGCTGGATTCTTCCTTCAGAGAATGGAAGAAGAGGGACAATCATGTGTTTTTTCTTCTACTCAATTCCATGGATGAAACACACAAAGCCATGGTGACTTGTGCTCCCAATGCAAAACTAATATGGGACACAATGTTTTCTCTTTATGGCCAAGAATCTAACCTTGGCAGAATTTTTGAGCTCAAACGACAAATTTCAAACATCAAAAAGGAAGGGAAATCACTTCCTCAATACTTTGGGGAATATACTGATACTTGGAATGAGCTCTCCACTCTCCGCCCAGATTCCATAGATCTCAAAGTCCTCCACAAGAGAAAAGAAGAAGATAAAATCTTTGGTCTTCTTATGGGTCTAGATGATTCCTACTCTCTTCTTAGACAAGAAATTCTCCGAATGAAGGAATTTCCTTCATTTGGAGAAGTGCAAAATATGATCCAACGAACGGAAGTTAGCATGCGTTTGGAAGAAAATTCCAAACTTAGACTTGAAGCTCAAGGTCACATGGCTACCGTTGAAGAGCACATGGCTGCCAAAGCACATCAAGTTCCAAAGAAAATTGATGTATGCACCCATTGCAATAAAAGAGGACATACAAAGGAGAAGTGTTGGAACCTTCATCCTCATTTAAAGCCCAAGACCTTCAAACCAAGGGAGCAACTTTCTGAGCAGCATAATGCACTTCACGCCAAGCTTCAAGGACCTACCATGGCTGATTTTGCTGCTCTTCAAAGTCAACTCAATGACATCTCCAAGAAGTTTCAACAACTTGCTCCCTCCAATGGTAAAAATCAAAGCACTTTATCCTCTTTCAATTTCGAAGATTTTCTCATTGATTCGGGAACGGACCATCATATGGTAAGGGATAGAAGAAAAATCAAGCGTTTTAAAAAACTCCCTAACCATAAGATAGTCCGTGTTGTCAATGAGCAAGATTTGAAAGTTGAGCAAATTGGGGAAATTGAACTTTTTGGAAAAACATCAAATGCTTTATTTGTTCCCCAACTCACTTCAAATCTTTTGTCCATTAGCAAAGTCACTAAGGATCAAGGGTGTAGAGTTGTTTTTGTTAAAAATAAGGGAGAAGATGAAGATAAGTCTCAAGGTATTCAACTTGAAAATATGATAATGTCATAAACATTGGGCCTTTTATTTTTTAATGTTCAGAATTTGGCAACATATTTATGACCCAAAATACATTCAAAAACAAGCCCAATGAAGCCCAAAAGTATGGAGAAAAGTCTAAGAGGTAAACCCAAATAGCTAGGGGCAGTTTGGGCAATGTATATTCCAACAGTCCAAAAACTAGCTGTTGGAATTCCTTGGAGTTTGAGCCCCAACGGGAATATTGACTTTGTTCTCTCTCTACTGGCTATTTTTCTCCCTTTGCCTATAAATAGAGCTATTGCTCTCCTTGTAAAATTAAGAGGAAGATAATCTCTCTTCCTTTGTATCATTCTACTACATCAATAAAAACCAGAAGTTTATTAGATTTCTCTCTCTTCTTAGTCAAAAATCCAACATGGTATCAGAGCAAACATCGACTCCGGGGTTGGGAAATTCTCTTCCTCAAATCTCTTCCTTTCAAATCCAACTTTTCTCTCAAATTATTCTAAGCTCAACCAATTACTTCCAATGGGCTAGTCATATCAGAAGATCTCTCAATGGAGCAAAACTTCTGTCTTTCATTACAAAAGATCCTATGGATCGGCTAGACCCACGATTTGATGAATGGAAGGAGCTGGATGATCAAGTGATCCTATTGCTAACAAGCTCCATGGATCAAGCACACAAAAATATGGTAATGTGCTGTCCGAGTTCCAAATCCTTATGGGAGCAAATGTATGGGTTATATGGTCAGGAATCAAACTTGAGCAGAATATTTGAAATACAAAAAAGGATTGCGGCCATCCAAATGGAGGAGAAATCAATTACACAATTGTTCGGAGAACACGAGGACTTGTCGAATGAGCTTAACACATTGAGACCTCTCACAAGTGATATAAAAGTGCTGCAAAAGAGACAAGATGAAGACAAGGTGTTTTCATTGCTCTCATCACTCAATGAGTCATTTGTACAACTTCGACAGGAAATTCTTCGAATGAAAGAATTTCCATCATACCAAGAGACTCGATTTATGATTCAAAGAGCTGCAGCTTCTCAAAGGCTTGAAGAAAGCAATCAGTCCAAAAGTGAAGTTCATGGGTTCTCCACAAAGCAGAATGAGCAAGCTGCAAATAAGGCTCATCAGGGAATAAAAAAGGTGTGTTCTCATTGCAAAAAGTTGGGACATACCAAGGATGGTTGCTGGTTTCTTCATCCTAACCTTAAACCTGAGTTCATCAAGAAAAAAGAGCAAGAGAGGGGGAGCAAAATGCTCAACCAGTTGCAAACAAAGCAAATCTGACATCTCAAAAATTAGGAAAATCCTCCTCAGGTACTTGCTCTAACTCATCTGTTACTTCTTCAAAATGGTTGATAGATTCAGGTTGTGATCACCATATGGTCAAAGATAAGCAAAATTTTCAGAATCTTGAACCTCTCCTAGAACCTAAAATGGTTAAAGTTGCGAATGGACATAATTTCAAAATTAAGCAAATTGGGGATGTTGAAATATTTGGAAGAAAATCAAAGGCCTTATATGTTCCTCAATTTACCTCTAATCTTATGTCCATTGGACAAGTCACTAAGGACTTAAATTGCAAAGCTATTTTTGACCCTCATTCTGTTGTTTTTCAGAATTTGGAGACGAATCAAGTGATTGGTAGTGGTTCTATGCAAGATAACTTGTATTTTTGGAAACAAGATAGTTTTATATTTTCCGCAATCCGAGAGGAAAGTTACCTCCTTTGGCATGCTAGATTAGGTCATCCTTCTATGCAAGCTCTGAAATGCCTATTCCCATCAAAAAATTGTAGTGATAGACATTGTGAAGCATGCATTTTTGGAAAGGAAACCCGAATGTATTATCCTATTTCTGAAACTCAATATAAAAAGCCTTTTGATCTTGTTCACTTGGATGTATGGACTTCACCTATGATATCTAGAAGGGGATTTAAGTATTTTCTCTCATTTATAGATCATAAGTCTAGGTATACATGGGTGTATATGCTAAGATCAAAAGACCAAGTTTATGAAGCCTTCAAGTCCTTTTACAAGTATATTATAAAACAATATGAGGCCAACATTAAAATTCTTAGGACAGATAATGGTGGGGAATATATGAGCACCAATTTCAAAAATTTCATTGAGGAGAATGGAATTATTCATCAAACTAGTTGTCCCTACACTCCCCAACAAAATGGAGTTGCCGAACGCAAAAATAGACATCTCCTAGAAATAGCTAGAACTATCATGTTCTTTGCTAATATGCCTAAGCGTTTTTGGAGTGATGCGGTTAGTACCGCAGCTCATTTAATAAATCGTCTTCCAACTAGAGTTCTCCATGGAAAATCTCCATTAGAGTTGCTTAGAAAAGACAAACCAAACCTCTCTCACCTTAGAGTTTTTGGGTGTATTTGTTATGTTCATATTCCTAGGCAGTTTAGAGATAAGTTAGATATCAAAGGAAGGAAATGTGTTTTTATTGGGTACGCTTCATTCCAAAAAGGATATATTTGTTTTGAACCTGACTCTAACAAGGTATACACATCGAAAGATGTGATATTTGTAGAAAATGAATTCTTTTTTGCAGGAGAAAAAAATGAAGAAAATTCATCAAGCAATGACTTGCGAATCTTCTGCGATGTTCCCATAAATCCTCCTCTGGTTCCTCAAGAATCCAATGAAGAGAATTCACTTTCAGGGGGAGAAAACGAAGAGGGAGGAGTGGATGAGTCTGAAAATGAAGAGAACTCTTCCGAAGAAAGAGAAGAAGGCGAGGGATTACCTACCTTAGGAGAATCCGGAGACGAAACTAGACTGCCCTCTCCGCTGGCTCCTCCACTTCGACGTTCCACCAGATTGAGGCTTCCTCCCTCAGAGTGGATCAACAGAAGAGTTTATTACAATTCTAAGGTAACTCACTATCCTATTTCAAATTACTATTGTGTATCTAATACTTTCTCAAGCCATCAAGGGTTCTTGAGTGGCATTGACTCATCACAGGAACCTAAGGATTTTGATGAGGCAAATACCAAACTCGAATGGAGACAAGCTATGCTTGAAGAACTAGATGCATTGAATAAAAATGGGACGTGGGAGATTACTACTCTCCCTAAGGGAAGAAAGGCTGTCGGGTGTAAATGGGTGTTCAAAATCAAGTATAAAAGTGATGGATCCATTGAACGCTACAAGGCAAGACTTGTAGCCAAAGGATTCACACAAACTTATGGAGAAGACTACACTGAGACTTTTGCCCCTGTTGCCAAAATGAAAACGATAAGGGTTTTGATGTCAATTGCAACCAATGGAGAATGGCCAATGTATCAAATGGACGTGAAGAATGCTTTCCTTCAAGGGGACTTAGACGAAGAAATCTACATGCAAATTCCCCAAGGGCTAGATGAGGATTCAAACATCAAGGTGTGTCGTCTTAAAAAAGCAATCTATGGGTTAAAACAATCTCCTCGTGCCTGGTATGCAAAATTAAGTTCAGCACTTCTTGGTAATAACTTTAAGAAATCCATTAGTGATTCCTCCATGTTTACTAAAGTTAACAATGAAGAAATCACTATTGTTCTTATTTATGTAGATGATATAGTTATTACAGGAAGTGATATGAATGGTATTGATCAAGTTAGAAATTTCCTTAAATCTACTTTTGAGATTAAAGATTTGGGAAAACTAAAGTATTTCTTAGGAATAGAGCTTGCCTATTCTCATAAGGGGCTAGTTCTATGCCAAAGGAAATATGTACTTGACCTTTTGCAGGAAACTGGAAAGGTAGGAGCTAAACCAGCAGCAACTCCTATATCCATAGCAGAACGAGCACAAGGTGATGAAGAAATGTTCCAGGATATTCCTAGATATCAAAGACTTGTGGGGAGGCTCATCTACCTCACCATTACAAGGCCAGATATCACCTATGCCGTCAGCTTAATCAGTCAACGGATGCATGCTCCAAGGATTCAAGATTGGAAGGCAGCAGAAAGAATTCTCAAGTATTTAAAAAGCTCACCAGGAAGGGGAATTCTTATGAAAAACAACCACAACATGGAGATTTATGGCTACTGTGATGCAGATTGGGCTGGGGATGTCACGGACAGGAGATCCACCACCGGCTACTGCATGTTCGTGGGAGGAAATCTTGTAACATGGAAAAGCAAGAAACAATCTGTTGTATCCAGATCAAGCGCTGAGGCTGAATACAGAGCAATGGCAGCGGCTACAAGCGAAATAGTTTGGCTAAAGGCATTACTTGAGGAGATGGGATTTCCTACTATCGCTCCTATTCTTCTACATTGCGATAATCAAGCAGCTCTTCATATCGCTGCCAATCCAGTATTTCATGAAAGAACGAAGCACATTGAGGTTGATTGTCATTTTGTTCGAGAAAAATTAGAAAACAAGACAATTTCAACCTCATATGTTAGAAGTGAAGACCAGCTAGCTGACATTTTCACTAAGGCAACAACTGAGAAACATCTTCAGCACATCCTTAGCAAGTTAGGGTCCATAGACATCTATGCACCTAACTTGAGGGGGAGTGTTAAAAATAAGGGAGAAGATGAAGATAAGTCTCAAGGTATTCAACTTGAAAATATGATAATGTCATAAACATTGGGCCTTTTATTTTTTAATGTTCAGAATTTGGCAACATATTTATGACCCAAAATACATTCAAAAACAAGCCCAATGAAGCCCAAAAGTATGGAGAAAAGTCTAAGAGGTAAACCCAAATAGCTAGGGGCAGTTTGGGCAATGTATATTCCAACAGTCCAAAAACTAGCTGTTGGAATTCCTTGGAGTTTGAGCCCCAACGGGAATATTGACTTTGTTCTCTCTCTACTGGCTATTTTTCTCCCTTTGCCTATAAATAGAGCTATTGCTCTCCTTGTAAAATTAAGAGGAAGATAATCTCTCTTCCTTTGTATCATTCTACTACATCAATAAAAACCAGAAGTTTATTAGATTTCTCTCTCTTCTTAGTCAAAAATCCAACAGTTTTTGACCCGAACACTGTTACTTTTCAGGACCTCAAGTCGAATCAATTGATTGGCAAGGGTTCTAGAAGAGGGGATCTATATTTTTTGGATCAAAAGTATCATGCACTCGTAGCTCATGTCAAAGAAGATGGATCTCTTTGGCATAAACGTTTTGGGCATCCTAGTGACCAAGCTTTAAAGCGTCTATTTCCAAGTATTAATATTGAAGATAGACATTGTAAAGCTTGTATTCTGGGAAAAGAAACCCGATCAATGTATCCCAATTCAAAAACAATTTATAAAGATATTTTTGATTTAGTTCATTCGGATTTGTGGACTTCACCCATCAAATCTCATTTAGGCTACAAGTATTTCATTACTTTTGTAGACCAAAAAACTAGGTACACTTGGGTCTACCTTTTGAATACCAAAGATCAAGCTTTTGAAGCCTTTAAAAGCTATGAGAGATATGTGACAAAACTTTACAATGCTAACATTAAAATTCTAAGGACGGACCATGGTGGGGAATTCACTAGTTTGAAATTTGAAAACTACCTTAGAGAGAATGGCATTGTACATCAAATGTCTTGTGTGTACACACCTCAATAAAATGGGGTGGCCGAAAGGAAAAATAGGCACATATTAGAAATAACTAGAGCTATGATGTTTCATGCAAATGTGCCTAAGAAATTTTGGTGTGATGGAATAAAAACCGCTGTCCACCTAATAAACCTTATCCCATCTCAAGTCTTAGATGGCAAGTCACCCTTAGAAGTCCTACTAGATAGAAAACCTAAGATATCTCATCTTAGAACATTCGGTTGTGTATGTTACATTCATATTCCAGCACACATGAGGGATAAGTTAGATCACAAGGGTAGAAAGTGCATATTTTTGGGGTATGCTTCCTTTGAAAAGGGGTATAGATGTTATGACCCTAAGACTGACCAAACATACACATCTAAGGATGTGATATTTGTGGAGAATGAGACCTTTTTTGTAGATAATGAAGAACATCAATCATCAAAAGAAGAGAACACTCCAAGCACGTGGAATTTCTTACTTCTCCCGAATCAATCATCTCCACCAATTGCAGAAGGAACCTCCCAAGAGATTAATGAGCAATCTCAAAATAATAAAGAAGAAGGATCAAACTCCATAGAAGAGGAGGCAGCCCACACTTCAGGGGGAGATCAAGAAACCGAAGAGGAAGAATCTGAGCATGTAGAGGGAGATTTGGATGCACCACCTCCTCACCTTAGGCGATCCATGAGGCTTAGGGTTCCCCGTTCGGAATGGATTAACCGTAGAGTTTACTATAACTCCAAGGTAACATCACATCCGATTTCTGATTATTATACCATCTCACATGTTTCTTTGAGCCACCAAAATTTTTTGAGTGGCATAGATAAAGAACAGGAGCCTAGGACATATGATGAAGCATCCAAGGACCCAAGGTGGAGAAAGGCAATGAAGGAAGAGCTAGATGCATTGACTAAGAACGGTACATGGGAAGTCACCTCTCTTCCAAAGGGCAAGCGGGCCGTCGGATGCAAATGGGTATACAAAATCAAATATAAAAGTGATGGATCAATTGAAAGGTTTAAGGCAAGACTTGTGGCTAAAGGATTCACTCAAGCATATGGGATAGATTACAAAGAGACATATGCACCCGTTGCCAAAATGAACACAATTAGGGTCTTGATGTCTCTTGCGGTGAACCATGGATGGAGCATGTTTCAAATGGATGTAGCAAATGCGTTCCTTCAAGGAGATCTCGAAGAAGAAGTGTACATGCAGCTTCCTCAAGGGTTCCAACAACAAGGAGGAAATGTGTGCAAACTACGCAAGGCTATCTACGGGCTGAAGCAATCCCCAAGGGCATGGTATGCAAAATTAAGCCATTCTTTTCTTAGTAGTGGATTTGTTAAATGCCATAGCGACTCATCTGTTTTCATTAGAAAAAACAATGATAAAATTGTGATAGCCTTAGTTTACGTAGATGATATCATCATTACAGGAAATGACATGCATTTAATAGATATAGTTAGAAATTTCTTGAGTTCTAGGTTTGAAATTAAAGATTTAGGGAAACTAAAGTATTTCCTAGGAATTGAGTTAGCCTATTGTAATAATGGGTTAATTCTATCCCAAAGGAAATATGCTCTTGATCTTTTGCAGGAAACAGAAAAGTTAGGAGGAAAGCCAGCTTGTAGCCCTATTGTCACCACTGGACCTCTAGTAGATGATGAGAAGCCATTTGAGGACATAGAGAGATATCAGAGACTTGTAGGACGACTGATCTACCTCACCATCACTAGGCCAGACATAGCCTTTGCCGTGAGCCAAATTAGTCAACATATGCATTCTCCAAAGAAGGGTCATTGGAGAGCAGTTGAGCGCATCCTTCACTACATCAAGAAATCACCCGGACTAGGTATTTGGATGAAGCACAGTGGAAGCTCCCAAATTGAAGGCTTTTGCGATGCAGATTGGGCGAGCGATTCAAAGGATAGAAGATCTACCACCGGGTACTGCATGTTCGTAGGAGGCAACTTGGTAGCATGGAAGAGCAAAAAACAGCATGTGGTGTCAAGATCGAGTGCAGAGGCTGAGTATAGGGCAATGGCGTCAGCGGCCAGTGAGATTGTATGGTTGAAGGCTCTAGTAGAGGAATTAGGGTTCAATGTTTCTACACCAATCAACTTGCATTGTGACAATCAATCAGCGATTCATATTGCATCCAATCCGGTCTTCCATGAAAGGACTAAACACATAGAAGTTGATTGTCACTTCATTCGACAAAAGGTGGAAGAAAAGATTATAGCCACTCTCTACATCAAAGGAAAAGAGCAACTAGCTGATATCTTCACAAAAGGGGGAACTGCAATGCATCTTCAAGAAATCATGAACAAGTTGGGCACTATCGATATCTACGCACCCAACTTGAGGGGGAGTGTTGAAAAGAAGGATAACTCAACCCATCTTCATCACCAACCAAGTGCATCTACTTAGAAGCCCAAAAATCAGCCTGCATTGTCCAGCAAGCATGACACATTTGGGCAGCCTTAACCAACCCAAAATACATTCAAAAATAGGCCCAAGGAAGCCCAAAAGTTTGGAGAAAAGTCTAGGAAGCAAACCCAAATAGCTAGGGGCAGTTTGGGTAGTATATATTTCAACAGTCAAAAAACTAGCTGTTGGAATTCCTTGGGGTTTGAGCTCCAACGGGAATATTACTTTTGAATCACTATCTACTGGCTATTTTTTCCTTTTCTCTATAAATAGAGCCTCATTGTATCTCCAAAACTCTATGAGAAAAATGCTCTCAAATCTGTCCATGTATGCTCTCATTCTTCTTCAATAAAATTCAGAAGTATTCTTCATTTCTTGTGCTCTCATCCTTTTTTGATATTTGGGAAGGCTTTTACTACTATCATTTCTCTAACCTAGACACTTTGATACCAATAGAACTGTCACGCCCCGAACTGGGGTCGTGAGCAACCGCCCGCTACCCTGGATGCTTGCTGTATTTTTATAGAAAATCGGGCAGAATCTCCCCATATTTCGGAGTTCTCCAAAGTATAATTTGACATGTATAATTCACAACCATCTTGTCAATCAAATAAAGGGGTCATCCCGATCTCAAGACAATGAACCAAACCACAGCAGACAACCAGGACAACACAAGGCTTTTTAATTACTTGCAGACCTAGTCACAAACCTCTACTGTCATGCCCAATTAGAGCATGAGCAGCCGTTACATCGAGCGGGACTAAAGTTTATACAATGTACAACAATTTCCCAAGTAAAAATTTTTAAATGTGTACAGGTGCCTCAATGCAAGTAAAATGTGAAAGTTCCCAAACAATGCCCATAATTTATACAGTCATCCCATATAAATGTACACGGCCAACTACGGACCTCAATATCATGACCTCGCAGGTTCGAAATAAAATAAGAACTTCAAATTTTTATTTGAATTAAATCTCACTGTCGTAAATACTGAATCCACCAATATGCTACGAAAACTCTAGAGCTTGTAACGTCGCTCTATCATAGTAATCCTGTCTAGGGAAGGCAAGGAGAGGGGTGAATATCAGGGAAAATACCCAATGAGTGAAGGGATTAATATCAAGCATAAATAGTATGGGTGAACCATTAGAGTGTCAAACAATATTATTCGTAACAATATTTTACATTTCACAGTAAAATATGAGTTGTTTAGCAATTTGAAATTATTTAACCAATCACACGATATCAAGCATATATGCATCCATTCAAAATCAAGTATTATTATAGTAAGCCAAAAATGATCATGGCAGAGATCAACCATGACCAAGGACAGACGCATCGGGGGTTTTATTATACATAAAGTTTAAAAGTCACTCTCTACCCTGACGTTGGCCATGAGTCCGCTGGGGCTAACTCATCATCGTGTATAAGACCCCCGCCCGGTGCTAGACGGTGGCATCACATACGTCCTCCCCCTTACGTGGGTTCAACAGGCCGTGCCTATAGCCATTAGACATATGACGTTTGCGGATATCTCCTGCAGAAGCATATCCAGGCAACCTGGTGCCTCTACAAACGCCCTTTGTAGCTACGGAATTTATCAAAAAATATTATCTCATCACAAGTGGGCACCCAGCCCATATAGATTATCAAAACATTTTAAATCCGTGTGCCAATATAATCATTAAATCATTTCGAATTCATGCCAATGCGACGATAGAATAGAAAACATATCTAGTTCTAAAATAATGGCACAATGTCATTTCATTTCAAACCATTGATGTATAATCATAAAAAATATAAATTTATGACACTCCAAATGTCACAAAACATGTTTTGAAATTTAATATCATATGTCGAGTCCATACATATCGAAAACATGTTTTATGGAAAACACGGCAAAAACAAGTTTTACTATTTCATGCAAGAGATTAGAGTCTCACTTATTTTTTTAGGGAGGGTGGTCACTCCCTATTTCCAAAATAAATTCAATCTGACTTCTCGAGTCACCAAAAGATTTCCTTAATCAAGTCATCACAATTTAATATCAAACAAAAGCATAATAAAGGATTTTCAATTTTTCTTTTCAATTTAATACAACCCTAAATTTACACAATTTCATTTCTAGATTCCCATTTCATAAATTTCAAATCATTTGACTCACAAATGATAAAATTTCTAATATTTTTCATTTTTTCTAATTTTTCTTGAATTAAACATATTTCAGAAGATATATAAATATAGTTTCCGATTCTAAATTCAACCTAAATTCGATAAAATCAATTCAAATGTTGAAGTGATTGTATTTCTCTCACCTAAGGTTCCTCAGATCTCAAACTTAGCTTTCGTTCGCCCGTCAAATTGATTTAAAACCTGTAATATTTCCACATTTGAAATTATGTTAGCAACTAACTCAAATTCTAAGCACCAAACCTTAGAACTACAACCAACACAGCTGTTACCTACAGTGAAGAAGCCGCAACCTAGGGTTAAGGGGTCGGTTGATGCCTGCGGTTTGGGCTTCAGCTGGGGTTGCAGCAAGGGGGCCTGCGTGTAGGAGAGATCTCGAAGGAGTTAATAGATCGCGGGCTGTCGCGGGTCGTGGGCTCTTGGGCTGGTGGGCTTGCATGCTGGCATGCTCGCGGGCTCAGGTACGCGCTTGCGAGCTAGACTACAGTCGTGTGCTTGAGGAAGGTTGCGCGTTGTGGTGCGCTCGCACGAGGAAGCTAACGCTGCGGTGCGCTTGCGTGGGGAAGATCGCGTTGTGGCGTGCTCGCTGGAGGAAGGAGTAGCGGTGGATTCAGTGGAGAGAGAGAATCAGGAGAGAGGGAGGGATTAGGGTTTAAAGCCCTAATCCAATTTGGGGGGGAAAAACATAGCGGTTTGGGTAAAACGCTGTGTTTTCCTCCTCTCTTTTATTTTTTATTTTTTATTTTTTTTAAGGTTCCAATTTTTAACCAAATAGGGTATACCTTAAATCGGTAATACAAATATTTTATATATATATATATATATATATAATTTCGATTTAAAGCCCCCAAAATCAAAAATCAAAATAAATAAAATTTTCTCTATATATATAATTGAGAAATATTTTTATTTAATTCCTGAACAGGAGTACAATAGTACGGACATTGTAGTGTCAGTGTTACATTTTACAAGTGTGACGTATTAGAACAAATAGACGTGGCGTCGCCCGGACTCGAACCGAAGACTTTCAGTGTGTTAGACTAACGTGATAACCAACTACACCATGACACCAATGATTTTGGACAACATATCTTCCTTAGTCTTTTAATTTTGGTTTGACTGATGCTTTTAAAAAGTTGGCAATAAAAAATTAAGCAACATTCATCCTATTATTTTAAGTTGAAAAGCTAACAACATTACTTTATTTGAGAAAATATAGAGAAGTGGCAGTTGTTGCATCACATGGACCCAAACTAAGGACTTTTTTTGTGTTAGAGTCACATGACAGGAAACTACTCCACGATACCATCGATTTGCATCATTAAAATTTCAGTTGGGGTACAATTCGGAATGATACTTCCAATAAATCCATAACAAACAAATCAAATCTCTCTTACCCCATTATTTTCTATTAACGTGCTTAAAACAAATTTATTTTTTTCCACAAAGCTTGAGATGATGCAAGTGGCATCGCCCGAGCTTGAACGGGAGACCTTCAGTGTATAAGACTGATATGATAACCACCTTCAACACGACATCTTTCACCGGGATGTTAAAAGTTCACTAGCGAATCAATTTTGGTTTGAAACTCCAAAAAAATTGATCATAGGAAAACCATGCATCTCTTAACCAATTATTTTCAATTAAAGAGCCTATGACAAAATTTTCTTGGCGTAAACCTTGAGAATAGGTAGGTGTTGCATTGCCCAGTCTCGATTCATAGACCTTCGGTATGTGAGACTGACGTGATAATCAACTACACCGTGATACCATTAACTTGGATTGTTAAATATTCGATAGTGACTAAATTTGGATTTGACAAATTCTTTAGAAAATTGATAGTAAAAAGTTCAGCCTCTCTAATCTCATTTTTTTGAAAAAAGTTACCAATAACCAAATTTTATTTGTGTGAGATTTCAGAACAAACAGATGTGGCATCGCCCGGACTCGAACCGGAGACCTTCAGTGTGTTAAACAGATGTGATAACCAACTACACCACGACATCTTTGATTTTGGACATTAAAACCTCCTTAGTCTTTTAATTTGGACTGACACTTTTAAAATGTTGGTAATAAAAAATTGAGCCACATTCATCCTATTCTTTTGAGTTGAAAACCTGACCACATCATTTTATTTCAGAAAACATTGAGAAGTGGCAGTTGCGGCATCGCATGAATTCAAAATGAGGACCTTTTTTGTGTTAGAGTCACATGTCAGGAAGCTACACCATGGCACCTTCGATTTGTGTCATTAAAATATCACTAGGGGCTGAATTCAAGCCCAAAGATACTTGCAATAAATCCATACCAACGAAATTAAATCTCTCTTACCCCATTATTTTCTATTAACGTAATTAAATCAATTTTTTTTCTACAAACCATGAGATGATGCAAGAGTGGCAGCGCCCGAACTCGAAACGGTTGTTGAAATAAAGGATAATTAGGGTTTATATCCTAAGAGAATGAAGTCTAAATGTATAGCTCTAATTTAGGTAGAATTTTCCCTTTCTTTTGTTATAATTGTAATTCCCTTTTAGGGTTCCAATTTGGGCCCTAAATGGGCCTTGCCAGCAGAATTCGGGCTGGGCCCGAAGGGCCCAGCCCGGGCCAGCAAATGGGGGACCAAAAGGTCCCCCAACGGCTAGCAAAAGATAGCCGTTGGGGCTGTCCCCAACGGCTAGTAAACACTAGCCGTTGGGGACAGCCCCAACGGCTAGAAATGGAGAGGGCATTGCCCTCTCCTCTATCTCTTTTCTCATTTCTTTCCCTCTCCTCTTGTTCTCTATAAATAGGGCTTAGTTGTTCATTTGGAAAGTATGAAAAATATGCCTTCATTGCATGTAAACTCTCTTTGATTTCTTAATTAAATTCTTGAAGTTTCTTTCTTCATTCTTAGCTTGCTATATTTAAATTTTATCATGGTATCAGAGCAGGCTTCGATACCTTCATCTTCCGGTGTTGGTAATTCTCCACCACAAATTAGTACTTCCATGTGTACTTCCATTCTCTTAGATTCTTCAAATTACAATGCTTGGCAAGACACCATCAAGCGATCCTTGAACTTCTTCAATCTTGAAAATCACATATTGGAGGATCCTTTAGATGATGCCGACCCTACATTCAAATCGTGGAAGAAGCAAGATGACCAAGTGGTGGTGCTACTTCAAATGTCTCTTGACAAAACCCACAAAGCAATGACTACTTGTATTCCAAATGCAAGGGCTTTGTGGGAACAATTGCATGCTTTATATGGGCAAGAGACCAACACCGGACGAATCTTTGAGCTCAAAAGAAAAATCTTCAAAATTCAAAAAGGAGGTAAAACCCTACCCGAATACTTTGGGGAATATAGGGATTTTTGGAATGAGCTTAATCTTCTTAGGCCTCCAACTTCTAATCTCAAGACCATTCTTCAAAGAAATGATGAAGACATGACCTTTGGTCTTCTTATGGGTCTTGGAGATGAATATGCTCCAATTCATCAAGAAATCCTTAGAATGAAGATATTCCCTTCATTCCAAGAAGTTCAATTTATGATTCAAAGGGCCGAGACTAGCATGAGGCTAGAGGAGTCTACCTAGCTCAAATCCGAAGCTCAAGCTTTCAAAGCTGTCCAAGATGATCATATGGTCAACAAAGCTCAAAATTTCTTTAAAAAGGATGTTTGCACAAATTGCAAGAAACCCGGCCACAAAAGGGAAAGGTGTTGGTTTCTCTACCCAAATTTGCGCCCAAAGAACAACAAGAAGGAGGTGGAACAACCAGCTCATGCTCAACAAGTCTCCCAAGTGGCTGCACTCGAATCCAAGATGGAGGAGATGCAAAAAGAGATGAAAAGGCTCCTTAGCCAAGTTGCCCTTCATTCCGGTAACAACTTGAACTCATCTCATTTAAATAAATGGCTTATTGATTCGGGTTGTGACAATCACATGGTAAAGGATAAAAACAAAGTTAGGAAATTCATTCCTCTATCTACTTATAAGATTGTCAAGGTTGCTAATGGTCAAAAACTAAAAGTTGATCATCTAGGTGAAGTTGAACTCCTAGGCAAGAAAACTAAAGCTTTATATGTGCCAAAATTCAACTCTAACCTCATGTCCATTAGTAAAATTACCAAAGACCATAATTGCAAAGCCACTTTTGATCCTAACCAAGTTATTTTTCAGGATCTCAAAACGAATCACTTGATTGGCAAGGGATCTAGGAGGAATAATCTATATTTCTTGGACCAAGAAAATCAAGCTTTTGGAGTTCAAAGTCAAGTATTTTCTATATGGCATGCCCGTCTAGGTCACCCGGGAGATTTAGCTTTGAAACTCCTATTTCCAAGTCAAAGAGTAGAAAATAGGCATTGCAAAGCTTGTATTCTTGGAAAACAAACTAAAGTGTACTATCCAATCTCACACTCAATATATGAAAATGCCTTTGAACTCATTCATACCGATGTGTGGACTTCACCAATAGAATCTCATAATGGCTTCAAATACTTTGTTACCTTCATTGATCACAAAACTAGATACACATGGGTGTATTTATTAGTAACTAAATCTGAAGTATTTGAAGCACTTAAGAGCTATTATAGATATGTGACCAAGCAATTCAATGCAAACATCAAAATCCTTAGATCGGATCATGGGGGAGAATATACTAGCCATGCACTTGAAAATTTTCTAGAAGAAAAAGGAATTATTCATCAAAAGTCTTGTGTGTACACTCCTCAACAAAATGGAGTTGCCAAAAGGAAAAATAGACATTTACTAGAAACGGCTAGGGCTATGATATTTCACTCCAATATACCTAAAAAGTTTTGGAGTGAAGCCATTAAAACCGCTGCCCACCTTATAAACCTTATGCCCTCTCAAGTGCTAGAAGGAAAGTCCCCTTTAGAACTACTCCTAGGAAGAAAACCTAGTATCTCACACTTAAGAGTTTTTGGGTGCATTTGTTATGTGCATGTACCAGAAAACTTTAGAAATAAACTAGATGAAAGAGGGAGAAAATGTGTATTTTTAGGATACTCTACCTTTGAAAAATGATATAAATGTTATGATCCCCTAACTAAAAAGCTATACACATCCAAGGATGTGATATTTGTAGAAAGAGAACCTTATTTTGCAGGAAAAGAGGATCAAGAGCAATCAAAGGAAAGAGGAGCTCAAGACCGTTGGAATATAGTCCTTCCCTCAATCAAAGAACCTTCTCACCAAAATGAAGAAGAAGAACAACCAATCCAAGCCGAAAATGATCCAACTCAAGAAGAATCAACCTCATCTCATTCTGATCATGAATCCATCCAAGAGGAAGGGGGAGACAACTTAGATCAAGGGCAAGTTATAGAGGAAGAAGAACAAAGCATTGAGCAGCCGCCTCCTCTTCCTCTTCGAAGATCAACAAGGCTTAGGCTCCCTCCTTCGGAATGGATCAACAAAAGAGTTTTCTATAACTCAAAGGTAACATCTCACCCGATTTCCCAATATTATTCGATTGCTAACATGTCCTGTAGCCATCAAAAATTCATCAAGAACTTAGACCATCATCAAGAGCCTAGAAACTTTGAAGAAGCAAAACAACTTCCTCAATGGATCCAAGCAATGAAAGATGAGCTAGAAGCCTTAGAAAGAAACGGAACTTGGGAGTTATCATCTCTTCCTAAGGGAAAAAGGGCGGTAGGATGTAAATGGGTCTATAAAATCAAGCATAAGAGTGATGGAAGTATTGATAGATACAAAGCAAGATTAGTTGCAAAGGGTTTCACTCAAGCTTATGGAGTAGACTACAAGGAAACTTATGCTCCGGTGGCCAAGATGAACACAATTCGAGTCTTGATGTCCCTTGCAATCAATCACTCTTGGCCAATGTTTCAAATGGACGTAGCCAATGCATTCCTTCAAGGGGATCTAGAAGAGGAAGTGTACATGGAGATTCCACCGGGCTTCTCTCACCAACTCAACAAGGTTTGCAAACTTAGGAAAGCAATCTACGGTCTCAAACAATCTCCAAGAGCTTGGTATGCCAAACTTAGCTCAACTCTTTTTGATCATGATTTCAAAAAATGCAATAGTGACACTTCTCTCTTCATTAAGAAACTAGATGGAAAAATCATTATAGTGTTAGTTTATGTAGATGATATAATCATAACCGGTAATGATTTAGATTTAATCAACCAAGTAAGAAGTTTCTTACAAACAAAATTTGATATTAAAGACTTAGGAAAACTAAAGTACTTCTTAGGGATAGAACTCGCCTATTGTCCAAATGGGCTTGTTCTATCACAAAGGAAGTATGTGCTTGATCTCTTGCAGGAAACCGGAAAGTTAGGTGCCAAGCCCGCTTGTAGTCCCATTAGCTCCTCCTGTGGCCTCAAGGATGATGATGAAGATTATGAGGATGAACCAAGATATCAAAGGCTCGTAGGGAAATTGATCTACCTCACCATAACGAGACCGGACATCTCCTTTGCCGTGAGTCAAGTTAGCCAACATATGCACAAGCCAAAAAGAAAGCATTGGAGAGCCACCGAAAGAATCCTCCATTATCTAAAAGGCACACCGGGCATGGGAGTTTGGATGAAGAAGAACAACAACTCACAAATCGTAGGATATTGTGATGCAGATTGGGCCGGAAATTCAGAAGATAGACGATCAACCACAGGATATTGTATGTTTGTTGGAGGAAATCTAGTTTCTTGGAAAAGCAAAAAACAACATGTGGTCTCAAGATCAAGTGCTGAAGCGGAATATAGAGCCATGGCAGCCGCATCAAGTGAGATTGTTTGGTTAAAAGCTCTAATTGAAGAACTAGGGTTCTCCGTTCCTACTCCGATCCCTCTCCATTGTGACAATCAATCGGCTATTCACATAGTCTCAAATCCGGTTTTTCATGAAAGAACAAAACATATTGAGGTGGATTGTCACTTTGTGAGACAAAAGTTTGAAGAAAAGCTCATCACTCCAAGCTTTACACGAAGTGAGGATCAAGTAGCGGATATCTTTACCAAGTCGGGAACCGCCAATCACATACATAAAAATATGGTCAAGTTGGGTGTTATAGATACATACACACCCAACTTGAGGGGGAGTGTTGAAATAAAGGATAATTAGGGTTTATATCCTAAGAGAATGAAGTCTAAATGTATAGCTCTAATTTAGGTAGAATTTTCCCTTTCTTTTGTTATAATTGTAATTCCCTTTTAGGGTTCCAATTTGGGCCCTAAATGGACCTTGCCAGCAGAATTCGGGCTGGGCCCGAAGGGCCCAGCCCGGGCCAGCAAATGGGGGACCAAAAGGTCCCCCAACGGCTAGCAAAAGATAGCCGTTGGGGCTGTCCCCAACGGCTAGAAATGGAGAGGGCATTGCCCTCTCCTCCATCTCTTTCTCATTTCTTTCCCTCTCCTCTTGTTCTCTATAAATAGGGCTTAGTTGTTCATTTGGAAAGTATGAAAAATATGCCTTCATTGCATGTAAACTCTCTTTGATTTCTTAATTAAATTCTTGAAGTTTCTTTCTTCATTCTTAGCTTGCTATATTTAAATTTCATCAACGGTGACCTCCAGAGTGTAAGACTGATAAGCTAACCAACTTCACCATGACATCTTTCACTTGGGTCATTAAAAGTTCATTAGTTAATCAATTTCGGTTTAATAGTCCAAAAAAACTGATCATTGGAAAACTAAGCTTCTCTTAACCCATTATTTTGAATTAAAGGGATAAAATTTTCCTGGTGTAAACCTTGAGAGTAGGTTGGAGTTACAATGCCTAGACTCGATCCAAAGACCTTCAGTATGTGAGACGACGTGGTATTTAACTACATGATGATAACATTAATTTGGATTGTTAAATATTTGTTAACGACTAAATTTGGATTTAACAAATACTTTAGAAAATTGATAATAAAAAGTTCAGCCTCTCTTATCTCATTATTTCGAATGAAGTTACCAAGAACCAAATTTTATTTGTGTGAGGCTTTAGAGCAAATAGATGTAGCGACGGCCGTCAGTATGTTAGACTGACGTGATAACCAACTACACCATGACACCATTGATTTTGGACATTAAAACTTCCATAGTCTTTTAATTTAGGTTTGACCGACACTTTTAAAATGTCGGTAATAAAAAACTGAGCCACCTTCATCCAATTTCTTTGAGTTGAAAATCTGACCGCAACATTTTATTTGAGATAACATTGACAAGTGGTAGTTGTGGTATTACACAGATTCAAATTGGAGACTTTTTTTTGTGTTAGAGTCACATGACAGGAAACTACACCACGGCACCTTCGATTTGCATCTTTAAAATTTCTGTAGGGGCTCAATTTGGGTTGGAATGATGCTTCCAATAAATCCATAAAAAAGAAATTAAATCCCTCTTACCCCATTATTTTCTATTAATGTTCTTAAAACAATTTTTTTTTCTCGCAAACCATGAGAAGAGGCAGGAGTGGCAATGCTTGGACTTGAACCAGAGATTTTCAGTATGTAAAACTGACGTGATTACCAACTACACCATGACTCCTTTCACTTGGGTTATTAAAGTTCATTAGCAACTCAATTTGGGTTTGATACTCTAACAAAATTGATCATAGGAAAACTAAGCTTCTCTTAACCCATTATTTTGAATTAAAGAGCCTAGGACAAAATTTTCTTTGTGTAAACCTTGAGAATAGGTAGGAGTTCCAATGCCCAGACTCAATCTAGAAATCTTCAATCTGTGAGACTGACGTAATAATCAACAATGCATTAGAAAATTGCTAAGAAAAAGTTCAGCCTCTCTTATCTCATTATTTCAAATGAAGTTACTAAGAACAAAATTTTATTTATGTGAAGCTTCAAAACAAACCGATGTAGCGTCACCCGGACTCGAACCGGAGACCTTTAGTGTGTTAAACTGATGTGATACCACAACACCATTGATTTTGGACAATAAAACTTTCTTAGTCTTTTAATATGGGTTTGACTCACGCTTTTAAAACGTTGGCAACAAAAAATTAAACTACATTCATCCTATTATTTTGAGTTGAAAAGCTAACAACAATATTTTATATGTGAAAACATTGAGAAGTGGCAGTGGTAGCATCGCAAGGACCCAAACTGAGGACTCTTTTTGCATTAGAGTCACATGACAGGACACTACTCCACGATGCCTTCGATTTGCATCATTAAAATTTTAGTTGGGGATCAATTCAGGTCCAAATGATACTTCCAAAAAATCTATAACAAACAAATTAAATCTCTCTTACCCCATTAGTTTCTATTAACATGCTAAAAACAAATTTATTTTTTTCCACAAACCTTGAGATGATGCAAGAGTAGCATCGCGCGAGCTCGAACCGAAGACCTTTAGGGTTTAAGACTGATATGATAACTACCTTCACCATGACATCTTTCACTAGGGTCGTCAAAACTTAATTAGCGAATCAATTTGGGTTTGATACTCCAAAAAAATTGATCATAGGAAAACTAAGCCTCTCTTAACCCATTATTTTTATTTAAAAAATTTTCTTGGTGAAAACCTTTAGAATAGGTAGGAGTTGCAATGCCCAGAATCGATTTAGAGACCTTCAATATGTGAGACTGACCTGATAATCAACTACACCATGATACCATTAATTTGGATTATTAAATATTCGTTAGTGACTAAATTTGGATTTCGTAAATACTTTAGAAAATTGATAATAAAAAGTTCAACCTCTCTTATCTCTTTATTTCGAAGGAAGTTACTGAGAACCAAATTTTATTTGTGTGACGCTTTAGAACAAAAAGATATGGCATTACCCGAACTCAAACCGGAGACCTTCAAGGTGTTAGATTGACGTGATAACCAACTACACCACCACCACCACACCATCGATTTTGCTCATTAAAACTTACTAAGTCATTTAATTAGGGTTTGAGTAACACTTTTAAAAAGTTGGCAATAAAAAATTAAGGGACATTCAACCTATTAGTTTGAGTTGAAAAGCTAACAACATTATTTTATATGAGAAAACATTGAGAAGTGGTAGTTTCTGCATCGCACGGACCCAAACTAAGGACTTTTTTTGTGTTAGAGTCACATGACAGGAAACTACTCCACGATACCTTTGATATGCGTCATTAAAATTTTAGTTGGGACACAATTTGGGTCCAAATGATACTTCCAATAAATCCAAAACAAACAAATAAAATCTCTCTTCCCCCATTATTTCTATTAACGTGCTTAAAATAAATTTATTTTTTTCCACAAACCTTGAGATGATGCAAGAGTGGCATCGCCCGAGCTCGAAATTTTCTTGGCGTAAACCTTGAGAATAGGTAGGTGTTGCATTGCCCAGTCTTGATTCACAGACCTTCGGTATGTGAGACTGGCGTGATAATCAACTACATCATGATATCATTAATTTGTATTGTTTAATATTCGATAGTAACTAAATTGGGATTTGACAAATTCTTTAGAACAAACAGATGTGGCATTGCCTGGACTTGAACTGGAGACCTTCAGTGTGTTAGACTAACGCGATAACCAACTACACGACGACACCAATGATTTTGGACATTAAAACTTCCTTAGTCTTTTAATTTGGGCTTGAATGAAACTTTTAAAATGTTGGAAATAAAAAATTGAGCCACATTCATCCTATTCTTTTGAGATGAAAACCTGACCGCAACATTTTATATGAGAAAACATTGAGAAGTGGCAGTTGTGGCACCGCACAGATTCAAACCGAGGACCCATTTTCCATTAGAGTCACATGATAGGAAACTAATCCACGATACCATCGATTTGCGTCATTAAAATTTCAGTTGGGGCACAATTCGAGTCCAAATGATACTTCCAATAAATCCATAACAAACAAGTTAAATCTCTCTTACCCTATTATTTCTGTTAACGTGCTTAAAACAAATTTATTTTTTTCTACAAACCTTGAGATGATACAAGAGTAGCATCGCCCGAGCTCGAACCGGAGACCTTCATTGTGTAAGACTGAAATGATAACCATGTTCACCACGAAATCTTTCACTGGGTTGTTAAAAGTTCACTAGCGAATCA
Source organism: Dillenia suffruticosa (assembly GCA_033439265.1). NCBI lineage: Eukaryota > Viridiplantae > Streptophyta > Magnoliopsida > Dilleniales > Dilleniaceae > Dillenia > Dillenia suffruticosa. Next base: position 13,803,070 of record JAVTVX010000009.1, read on the forward strand.
ATTTGGGTTTGATACTCCAAAAAAATTGATCATAGGAAAACTAAGCTTCTCATAACCGATTATTGTCAATTAAAGAGCCTGGAACAAAATTTTCTTGGCATAAACCTTGAGAATTGGTAGCCATTGCAATGCCCTATCTCGATTCATAGACCTTCGGAATGTGAACTGGCGAGGTAATCAACTACACCGTGATATCCTTAATTTGGATTGTTAAATATTTGATAGTGACTAAATTTGGATTTGATAAATTCATTAAAAAATTTATAGTAAAAAGTTTAGCCTCTCTAATCTCATTTTTTCTAATGAAGTCAGCAATAACCAAATTTTATTTGTGTAAGACTTCAGAACAAACCGATGTGGCATCGCCCGGACTCGAACCGGAGACCCTTAGTGTGTTAGACTGACATGATAACCAACTACACCATGACACCATTGATTTTGGACATTAAAACTTCCTTAGTCTTTTAATTTGGGCTTGACTGAAACTTTTAAAATGTTGGTAATAAAAAATTGAGCCACAATTATCCTATTCTTTTGAGTTGAAAATATGACCGCAACATTTTATTTGAGAAAAAATTGAGAAGTAGCTGTTGGGGCATCTCACGGATTCAAACTGAGGACCCTTTTTTTATTAGAGTCACATGACGGGAAACTACTCTACGATACCTTCAATTTGCGTCATTAAAATATCAGTTGGGGCACAATTCGGATCCAAATGATACTTCCAATAAATCCATAACAAAAAAATTAAATCTCTCTTACCCCATGATTTCTATTAACGTGCATAAAACAAATTTAAGTTTTTCCACAAACCTTGAGATGAGGCAAGAGTGGCATCACCCGAGCTCGAACCGATGACCTTCAATATGTAAGACGGATATGATAGCCACGTTCACCACGACATCTTTCACTGGGTCATTAAAAGTTCACTAGCGAATCAATTTGGGTTTAATTCTCCAAAAAAATAGATCATATGAAAACTAAGCTTCTTTTAACTGATTATTTTCAATTAAAGAGGCTGGGACAAAATTTTCTTTGTATAAATCTTGAGAATAGGTAGGCATTGCAATGCCCAGTCTCGATTCATAGACCTTCTGTATGTGAGACTACTATGGTAATCAACTATACCGTGATATCATTAATTTGTATTTTTAAATATTTGATAGTGACTAAATTTGGATTTGACAAATTCGTTAGATAATTATATAGTAAAAAGTTTAGCCTCCCTAATCTTATTTTTTCTAATGAAGTTACCAATAACCAAATTTTATTTGTGTGAGACTTCAGAACAAACAGTGTCGCGTCGCCCAGACTCATACCGGAGACCTTCAGTGTGTTAGACTGACGCGATAACCAACTACACCATGACACCATTGATTTTGGACATTAAAACTTCCTTAGTCTTTTAATATGGGCTTGACTGAAACTTTTAAAATGTTGGTAAAAAAAATTGAGCCACAATCATCCTATTCTTTTGAGTTTAAAACAAGACAGCAACATTTTGTTTTAGAAAAAATTGAGAAGTGGCTGTTGTGGCATCTCGCGTATTGAAACTGAGGACTTTTTTTGTATTAGAGTCACATGATAAGAAACGACTCCATGATACCTTCAATTCGCATCATTAAAATTTCAGGTGGGGCACAATTCGGGTCCAAATGATACTTCCAATAAATCCATAACAAAAAAATTAAATATCTCTTACACCATTATTTCTATAAACGTGCTTAAAACAAATTTTTTTTTCGACAAACCTTGAGATGATGCAAGAGTGGCATCGCCCAAGCTCGAACAGGAGACCTTCAGTGTGTAATACTCATATGATAACCACGTTCGCCATGACATCTTTCACTAGGTCATTAAAAGATCACAAGCGAATCAATTTGGGTTTAATACTCCAAAAAAATAGATTATAGGAAAACTAAGCTTCTCTTAACCGATTATTTTCCATTAACGAGCCTGGGACAAAATTTTCTTGGCATAAACCTTGAGAATAGGTAGGCACTGCAATGCCCAGTCTCAATTCACAGACCTTCGATATGTGAGACTGGCGTGATAATAAACTACACCGTGAAATCATTAATTTGGATTGTTAAATATTCATAGTTACTAAATTTAGATTTGACTAATTCTTTTGAAAATTTATAGTAAAAAGTTTAGCCTCTCTAATGTCATTTTCTCTAATGCAGTTACCAACAACCAAATTTTATTTGGGTCAGACTTTAAAACAGACAGATGTGGCATTGCCCGGACTCGAACAGGAGACCTTCAGTGTGTTGGACTGACGTGATAACCAACTACACCACGACCCCAATGATTTTGGACATTAAAACTTCCTTCGCATTTTAATTTAGGCTTGACTGAAACTTTTAAAATGTTGGTAATAAAGAATTGAGCCACAATCATCTTATTCTTTTGAGTTGAAAATATAACCGCAACATTTTATTTAAGAAAAAATTGAGAAGTGGTTGTTGGGGCATCATACAGATTCAAACTGAGGACTTTTTCTATTAGAGTCACATGATAGAAAACTGCACCATGATACCTTCAATTTCCGTCCTAAAAATTTCAGTTGGGCCATAATTAGGGTCCAAATGATACTTCCAATAATTCCGTAACAAACAAATTATATCTCTCTTACCCTATTTTTTCTATTAACGTGTTTATAACAAATTTTTTTTCCACAAACCTTGAGATGACGTAAGAGTGGCATCGCTCGAGCACGAACCGAAGACCTTCAGAGTGTCAGATGGATATGATAACCACGTTCACCATGACATCTTTCACTGTGTCATTAAAAGTTCACAAGCAAATCAATTTGCGTTTAATACTCCAAAAAAATAGATTAGAGGAAAACTAAGCTTCCCTTAACCCATCATTTTCAATTAAAGAGCCTGGGACAAAATTTTCTTGGCATAAACCTTGAGAATAGGTAGGCATTACAATGCCCAATCTCGATTCACAGACCTTCGGGATGTGAAACTGGCGTGATAAACAACTACACCGTGACATCTTTAATTTGGATTGTTAAATATTTGATAGTGACTAAATTTGGATTTGACAAATTCTACAGAAAATTTATAGTAAAATGTTGGTTTTGGAACAAAAAGATGTGGCGTCGCCCGGACTCGAACCGGAGACCTTAAGTGTGTTAGACTGACATGATAACCAACTACACTACGACACCATTGATTTTGGACATTAAAACTACCTTAGTCTTTTAATTTGGGCACGACTGAAACTTTTAAAATGTTGGTAATAAAAAATTGAGCCACATTCATCATATTCTTTTGAATTGAAAAACTGACCGCAACATTTTTTTTTAGAAAACAATGAGAAGTGGGAGTCGTGGCATCTCACGGATTCAAACTGAGGACCATTTTTGTAATAGAGTCACATGACAGGAAGCTTCCCCAAGATACCTTCAATATGCGTCATTAAAATTTCAGTTGGGGCACAATTCGGGTCCCAATGATACTTCCAATAAATCCATAACAAACAAATTAAATCTCTCTTACCCCATTTTCTCTATTAACTTGCTTAAAACAATTTTATTTTTTTCAACAAACCTTGAGATGAGGCAAGAGTGGCATCGCCCGAGCTCAAACCGAAGACCTTCGGTGTGTAAGATTGATATGATAACCACGTTCACCACGACATCTTTCGCCGTGTCATTAAAAGTTCACTCGCAAATCAATTTAGGTTTGAAAATCCAAAAAAATTGATCATAGGAAAACTACTCTTCTCTTAAGCCATTATTTTCAATTAAAGAGCCTGGGATAAAATTTTCTTGGCGTAAACCTTGAGAATATGTAGCCATTGCAATGCCTAATCTCGATTCATAGAACTTCGATATGTAAGACTGGCATGATAATCAACTACACCGTGATATCATTAATTTGGATTGGACAAATTCTTTAGAAAATTTATAGTAAAAAGTTTAGCCTCTCTTATCTCATTTTTTCTAATGAACTTACCAATAACCAAATTTTAATTGTGTGAGACTTCAGAACAAACAGATGTGGCATCGCCCGGACACGAACCGGAGACCTTCAGTGGGTTAGACTGATATGATAACCAACTACATCACGACACCATTGATTTTGGACATTAATACTTCCTTAGTCTTTTAATTTGGGCTTGACTGAAACTTTTAAAATGTTGGTAATAAAAAATTGACCCACATTCATCCTATTCTTTTGAGTTGAAAATCTAACAACAACATTTTATTTGAGAAAACAATGAGAAGAGGGAGTCGTGGCTTCTCACGGATTTAAACTGAGGACCTTTTTTGTATTAGAGTAACATTACAGGAAGCTTCTCCAAGATACCTTCAATTTGCGTCATTAAAATTTCAGTTGGGGCACAATTCGGGTCCCAATGATACTTCCAATAAATCCATAACAAACAAATTAAATCTCTCTTACCCCATTTTTTCTATTAATGTGCTTAAAAAAATTTATTTTTTTCAACAAACCTTGAGATGAGGCAAGAGTGGCATCGCCCGAGCTCGAACCGAAGACCTTCAGTGTGTAAGACTGATATGATAACCACGTTCACCATGACATCTTTCGCCTTGTCATTAAAAGTTCAGTAGCGAATCAATCTGGGTTTCATACTCCAAAAAAATTGATCATACGAAAACTATGCTTCCTTAACCCATTATTTTCAATTAAAGAGCCTGTGATAAATTTTCTAGGCGTAAACCTTGAGAATAGGTAGGCATTGCAATGCCTAGTCTCGATTCATAGACCTTTGATATGTGAGACTGGCATGATAATTAACTATACCGTGATATCATTAATTTGGATTGTTAAATATTTGATAGTGACTAAATTTTGATTTGACAAATTCTTTAGAAAATTTATAGTAAAAACTTTAACCTCTCTAATCTCATTTTTTCTAATGAAGTTACCAATAACCAAATTTTATTTGAGTGAGACTTCAGAACAAACAGATGGCGTCGCCCGGACTCAGACCGGAGACCTTCAGTGTGTTAGACTGACGTGATAACCAACTATACCATGACACCATTGATTTTGGACGTTAAAAATTCCTTAGTCTTTTAATTTGGGCTTGAGTGAACCTTTTAAAATGTTGGTAATAAATAATTGACCCACATTTCATGCTATTCTTTTGAGTTGAAAAACTGAGCGCAACATTCTACTTGAGAAAACAATGGGAAGTGGGGATCGTGGCATCTCACGGATTCAAATAGAGGACCTTTTTTGTATTAGAGTCACATGACAAGAAGCTTCTCCAAGATACCTTCAATTTGCGTCATAAAAATTTCAGTTGGGGCATAATTCGGGTCCCAATGATACTTCCAATAAATCCATAACAAACAAATTAAATCTCTCTTACCCCATTTTTTCTATTAATGTGCTTAAAAAAAATTTATTTTTTTCAACAAACCTTGAGATGAGGCAAGAGTGGCATCGCCCGAGCTCGAACCGAAGACCTTCAGTGTGTAAGACTGATATGATAACCACGTTCACCATGACATCTTTCGCCTTGTCATTAAAAGTTCAGTAGCGAATCAATCTAGGTTTGATACTCCAAAAAAATTGATCATACGAAAACTATGCTTCTCTTAACCCATTATTTTCAATTAAAGAGCCTGTGATAAAATTTTCTAGGCGTAAACCTTGAGAATAGGTAGGCATTGCAATGCCTAGTCTCGATTCATAGACCTTTGATATGTGAGACTGGCATGATAATCAACTACACCGTGATATCATTAATTTGGATTGTTAAATATTTGATAGTGACTAAATTTGTAAGGCTGATATGATAACCACGTTCACCACAACATCTTTTGCCGTGTCAATAAAAGTTCACTAACGAATCAATTTTGGTTTGATACTTCAAAAAAATTGATCATACGAAAACTATGCTTCTCTTAACCCATTATGTTCAATTAAAGAGCCTGAGATAAAATTTTCTTTGCGTAAATCTTGAGAATAGGTAGGCATTGCAATGCCTAGTCTCAATTCACAGACCTCCAATATGTGAGAGTGGCATGATAATCAACTACACCGTGATATCATTAATTTGGATTGTTAAATATTTGATAGTGACTAAATTTGGATTTGACAAATTCTTTAGAAAATTTATAGTGAAAAGTTTCGCATCTCTAATGTCATTTTTTCGAATGAAGTTACCAATAACCAAATTTTATTTGTGTGAGACTTCAGAACAAACCGATGTGGGGTCGCCCAGACTCGAACCGGAGACCTTCAGTGTGTTAGACTGACGTGATAACCAACTACACCACGACACCATTGATTTTGGACATTAAAACTTCCTTAGTCTTTTAATTTGGGCTTGACTGAAACTTTTAAAATGTTGGTAATAAAAAAATTGAGACACATTCATCCTAATCTTTTAAGTTGAAAATCTGACCGCAACATTTTATTTGAGAAAACAATGAGAAGTGGGTGTCGTGGCATCTCACGGATTCAAACTTAGGACCTTTCTTGTATTAGAGTCACATGACAGGAAGCTTCTCCGAGATACCTTCAATTTGTGTCATTAAAATTTCAGTTGGGGCACAATTCGGGTCCCAATGATACTTCTAATCAATCCATAACAAACAAATTAAATCTCTCTTACCCAATTTTTTCTATTAACGTGCTTAAAACAAATTTATTTTTTTCAACAAACCTTGTGATGAGGCAAGAGTGGCATCGCCCGAGCTCAAACCGAAGACCATCAGTGTGCAAGACAGATATGATAACCACGTTCACCACGACATCTTTCGCCGTGTCAATAAAAGTTCACTAGCAAATCAATTTGGGTTTGATAATCCAAAAAAATTGATCCTTGCAAAACTATGCTTCTCTTAACCCATTATTTTTAATTAAAGAGCCTGGGATAAAATATTCTTGGCATAAACCTTGAGAACAGGTAGGCATTGCAATGCCTAGTCTCGATTCACAGACTTTCGATATGTGAGAGTGGCATGATAATCAACTACACCGTGATATCATTAATTTGGATTGTTAAATATTTGATAATGAGTAAATTTGGATTTGACAATTTCTTTAGAAAATTTATAGTAAAAAGTTTAGCATCTCTAATATCATTTTTTCGAATGAAGTTCCCAATAACCAAATTTTATTTGTGTGAGACTTCAAAACAAACAGATGTGGCGTCTCCCGGACTAGAACCGGAGACCTTCTGTGTGTTAGACTGATGAGATAACCATCTACACCACGACACCATTGATTTTGGATATTAAAACTTCCTTAGTCTTTTAATTTGGGCTTGACTGAAACTTTTAAAATGTTGGTAACAAAAAATTGAGCTACATTCGTCGTATTCTTTTGAGTTGAGAATTTTACCGCAACATTTTATTTGAGAAAACAATGAGAAGTTGGAGTCATGGCATCTCACAGATTCAAACTAAGGACCTTTTTTGTATTAGAGTCACACGACAGGAAGCTTCTCCAAGATACCTTCAATTTGCGTCATTAAAATTTCAGTTGGGGCATAATTCGAGTCCCAATGATACTTCCAATAAATCCATAACAAACAAATTAAATCTCTCTTACCCAATTTTTTCTATTAACGTGCTTAAAACAAATTTATTTTTTTCAACAAACCTTGTGATGAGGCAAGAGTGGCATCGCCCGAGCTCGAACCGAAGACCATCAGTGTGCAAGACAAATATGATAACCACGTTCACCACGACATCTTTTGCCGTGTCATTAAAAGTTCATTAGCGAATCAATTTTGGTTTGATACTTCAAAAAAATTGATCATACGAGAACTATGCTTCTCTTAACCCATTATTTTCAATTAGAGAGCATGGGATAAAATTTTCTTTGCGTAAACCTTGAGAATAGGTAGGCGTTACAATGCCTTGTCTCGTTTCACAGACCTTCGTGTTGAAAAGAAGGATAACTTAACCCATCTTCATCACCAACCAAGTGCATCTACTTAGAAGTCCAAAAATCAGCATGCATTGTCTAGCAAGCATGGCCCATTTGGGCAGCCTAAACCAACCCAAAATACATTCAAAAATAGGCCCAAGGAAGCCCAAAAGTTTGGAGAAAAGTTTAGGAAGCAAACCCAAATAGCTAGGGGCAGTTTGGGCAGCATATATTTCAACAGTCAAAAAACTAGCTGTTGGAATTCCTTGGGGTTTGAGCTCCAACGGGAATATCACTTTCTACTGGCTATTTTTCCCTTTTCTCTATAAATAGAGCCTCATTGTATCTCCAAAAACAATGAAAAAAATGCTCTCAAATCTGTCCATGTATGCTCTCATTCTTCTTCAATAAAATTCAGAAGTATTCTTCATTTCTTGTGCTCTATTTTTTGATATTTCAACATGGTATCAGAGCAAACTTCGATCCCTTCCTCTTCAAGGTTGGGTGACCTTCCACCTTCCATCAACCTTACCCAATTTCAAAATATATCCTCCATTCAATTAAGAGGAGGAAATTATTATCAATGGGCAGCCTTGATGAGAAGGGTGCTGGAACTTCACAACTTGGAGGGTCACATACTTGATCAACCACTTGAAGAGGTGGATTCTTCCTACAGAGAATGGAAGAAGAGGGACAATCATGTGTTTTTTCTTTTACTCAATTCCATGGATGAAACACACAAAGCTATGGTGACTTGTGCTCCCAATGCAAAACTAATATGGGACACAATGTTTTCTCTTTATGGCCAAGAATCTAACCTTGGCAGAATTTTTGAGCTCAAACGACAAATTTCAAACATCAAAAAGGAAGGGAAATCACTTCCTCAATATTTTGGGGAATATACGGATACTTGGAATGAGCTCTCCACTCTCCGTCCGGATTCCATAGATCTCAAAGTCCTCCAAAAGAGGAAAGAAGAAGATAAAATCTTTGGTCTTCTCATGGGTCTAGATGATTCCTACTCTCTTCTTAGACAAGAAATTCTCCGAATGAAGGAATTTCCTTCATTTGGAGAAGTGCAAAATATGATCCAACGAACGGAAGTTAGCATGTGTTTGGAAGAAAATTCCAAACTTAGACTTGAAGCTCAAGGTCACATGGCTACCGTTGAAGAGCACATGGCTGCCAAAGCACATCAAGTTCCAAAGAAAATTGATGTATGCACCCATTGCAAGAAAAGAAGACATACGAAGGAGAAGTGTTGGAACCTTCATCCTCATTTAAAGCCCTTCAAACCAAGGGAGCAACTTTCCGAGCAGCATAATGTACTTCACACCAAGCTTCAAGGACCTACCATGGCTGATTTTGCTGCTCTTCAAAGTCAACTCAATGACATCTCCAAGAAGTTTCAACAACTTGCTCCCTCCAATGGTAAAAATCAAAACACTTTATCCTCTTTCAATTTCGAAGATTTTCTCATTGATTCGGGAACGGACCATCATATGGTAAGGGATAGAAGAAAAATCAAGCATTTTAAAAAACTCCCTAACCATAAGATAGTCCGTGTTGCCAATGGGCAAGATTTGAAAGTTGAGCAAATTGGGGAAATTGAACTTTTTGGAAAAACATCAAATGCTTTATTTGTTCCCCAACTCACTTCAAATCTTTTGTCCATTAGCAAAGTCACTAAGGATCAAGGGTGTAGAGTTGTTTTTGACCCAAACACTGTTACTTTTCAGGACCTCAAGTCGAATCAATTGATTGGCAAGGGTTCTAGAAGAGGGGATCTATATTTTTTGGATCAAAAGCATCATGCACTCGTAGCTCATATCAAAGAAGATGCATCTCTTTGGCATAAACGTTTTGGGCATCCTAGTGACCAAACTTTAAAGCGTCTATTTCCAAGTATTAATATTGAAGATAGACATTGTGAAGCTTGTATTCTGGGAAAGGAAACCCGATCAATGTATCCCAATTCAAAAACAATTTATAAAGATGCTTTTGATTTAGTTCATTCGGATTTGTGGACTTCACCTATCAAATCTCATTTAGGCTACAAGTATTTCATTACTTTTGTAGACCAAAAAACTAGGTACACTTGGGTCTACCTTTTGAATACCAAAGATCAAGCTTTTGAAGCCTTTAAAAGCTATGAGAGATATGTGACCAAACTTTACAATGCTAACATTAAAATTCTAAGGACGGACCATGGTGGAGAATTCACTAGTTTGACATTTGAAAACTACCTTAGAGAGAATGGCATTATACATCAAATGTCTTGTGTGTACACACCTCAACAAAATGGGGTGGCCGAAAGGAAAAATAGGCACATATTAGAAATAACTAGAGCTATGATGTTTCATGCAAATGTGCCTAAGAAATTTTGGTGTGATGGAATAAAAACCGCTGTCCACCTAATAAACCTTATCCCATCTCAAGTCCTGGATGGCAAGTCACCCTTAGAAGCCCTACTAGATAGAAAACCTAAGATATCTTATCTTAGAATATTCGGTTGTGTATGTTACATTCATATTCCAGCACACATGAGGGATAAGTTAGATCATAAAGGTAGAAAGTGCATATTTTTGGGGTATGCTTCCTTTGAAAAGGGGTATAGATGTTATGACCCTAAAACTAACCAAACATACACATCTAAGGATGTGATATTTGTGGAGAATGAGTCCTTTTTTGTAGATAATGAAGAACATCAATCATCAGAAGAAGAGAGCACTCCAAGCACGTGGAATTTCTTACTTCTCCCGAATCAATCATCTCCACAAATTGCAGAAGGAATCTCCCAAGAGACTAATGAGCAATCTCAAAATAATGAAGAAGAATGATCAAACTCCATAGAAGAGGAGGCAGCCCACACTTCAGGGGGAGATCAAGAAACCGAAGAGGAAGAATCCGAGCATGTAGAGGGAGATTTGGATGCACCACCTCCTCACCTTAGGCGATCCACGAGGCTTAGGGTTCCCCGTTCGGAATGGATTAACCGTAGAGTTTACTATAACTCCAAGGTAACATCACATCCGATTTCTAATTATTATACCATCTCACATGTTTCTTTGAGCCACCAAAATTTTTTGAGTGGCATAGATAAAGAACAGGAGCCTAGGACATATGATGAAGCATCCAAGGACCCAAGGTGGAGAAAGGCAATGAAGGAAGAACTAGATGCATTGACCAAGAACGGTACATGGGAAGTCACCTCTCTTCCAAAGAGCAAGCGAGCCGTCGGATGCAAATGGGTATACAAAATCAAATATAAAAGTGATGGATCAATTGAAAGGTTTAAGGCAAGACTTGTGGCTAAAGGATTCACTCAAGCATATGGGATAGATTACAAAGAGACATACGCACCCGTTGCCAAAATGAATACAATTAGGGTCTTGATGTCTCTTGCGGTGAACCATGGATGGAGCATGTTTCAAATGGATGTAGCAAACGCGTTCCTTCAAGGAGATCTCGAAGAAGAAGTGTACATGCAACTTCCTCAAGGGTTCCAACAACAAGGAGGAAACGTGTGCAAACTACGCAAGGCTATCTACGGGCTGAAGCAATCCCCAAGGGCATGGTATGCAAAATTAAGCCATGCTTTCCTTAGTAGTGGATTTGTTAAATGCCATAGCGACTCTTCTGTTTTCATTAGAAAAAACAATGATAAAATAGTGATAGCCTTAGTTTACGTAGATGATATCATCATTACTGGAAATGACATGCATTTAATAGATATAGTTAGAAATTTCTTGAGTTCTAGGTTTGAAATTAAAGATTTAGGGAGACTAAAGTATTTCCTAGGAATTGAGTTAGCCTATTGTAATAATGGGTTAATTCTATCCCAAAGGAAATATGCACTTGATCTTTTGCAGGAAACAGGAAAGCTAGGAGGAAAACCAGCTTGTAGCCCTATTGTCACCACTGGACCTCTAGTAGATGATGAGGAGCCACTTGAGGACATAGAGAGATATCAAAGACTTGTAGGACGACTGATCTACCTCACCATCACTAGGCCAGACATAGCCTTTGCCGTGAGCCAAATTAGTCAACATATGCATTCTCCAAAGATGGGTCATTGGAGAGCAGTTGAGCGCATCCTTCACTACATTAAGAAATCACCAGGACTAGGTATTTGGATGAAGAACAATGGAAGCTCCCAAATTGAAGGCTTTTGCGATGCAGATTGGGCGAGCGATTCAAAGGATAGAGGATCTACCACCGGGTACTGCATGTTCGTAGGAGGCAATTTGGTAGCATGGAAGAGCAAAAAAACAACATGTGGTGTCAAGATCGAGTGCAGAGGCTGAGTATAGAGCAATGGCGTCAGCAGCCAGTGAGATTGTATGGTTGAAGGCTCTAGTAGAGGAATTAGGGTTTAATGTTTCTACACCAATCAACTTGCATTGTGACAATCAATCGGCAATTCATATTGCATCCAATCCGGTCTTCCATGAAAGGACTAAACACATAGAAGTTGATTGTCACTTCATTCGACAAAAGGTGGAAGAAAAGCTTATAGCCACTCCCTACATCAAAGGAAAAGAGCAACTAGCTGATATCTTCACAAAAGGGGGAACTGCAATGCATCTTCAAGAAATCATGAACAAGTTGGGCACTATCGATATCTACGCACCCAACTTGAGGGGGAGTGTTGAAAAGAAGGATAACTTAACCCATCTTCATCACCAACCAAGTGCATCTACTTAGAAGTCCAAAAATCAGCATGCATTGTCCAGCAAGCATGGCCCATTTGGGCAGCCTAAATCAACCCAAAATACATTCAAAAATAGGCCCAAGGAAGCCCAAAAGTTTGGAGAAAAGTTTAGGAAGCAAACCCAAATAGCTAGGGGCAGTTTGGGCAGCATATATTTCAACAGTCAAAAAACTAGCTGTTGGAATTCCTTGGGCTTTGAGCTCCAACGGGAATATCACTTTCTACTGGTTATTTTTCCCTTTTCTCTATAAATAGAGACTCATTGTATCTCCAAAAACAATGAGAAAAATGCTCTCAAATCTGTCAATGTATGCTCTCATTCTTCTTCTATAAAATTCAGAAGTATTCTTCATTTCTTGTGCTCTATTTTTTGATATTTCAACACTTCGATATGTGAGACTGGCATGATAATCAACTACACCGTGATATCATTAATTTGGATTGTAAAATATTTGATAGTGACTAAATTTGGGTTTGACAAATTCTTTAGAAAATTTATAGTAAAAAGTTTAGCATCTCTAATGTCATTTTTTCGAATGAAGTTACCAATAACCAAATTTTATTTGTGTGAGATTTCAGAACAAACAGATGTGGCGTCGCCCGGACTCGAACCGGAGACCTTCAGTGTGTTAGACTGACGTGATAACCAACTACACCACGATACCATTGATTTTGGACATTAAAACTTCCTTAGTCTTTTAACTTGGGCTTGACTAAAACTTTTAAAATGTTGGTAATAAAAAAATTGAGACATATTCATCATAATCTTTTGAGTTCAAAATCTGACCGCAACATTTTATTTGAGAAAACATTGAGAAATGGGTGTCGTGACATCTCACGGATTCAAACTGAGGACCTTTTTTGTATTAGAGTCACATGACAGGAAGCTTCTCCAAGATACCTTCAATTTGCGTCCTTAAAATTTCAGTTGGGGCACAATTCGGGTCCCAATGATTCTTCCAATGAATCCATAACAAACAAATTAAATCTCTCTTACCCCATTTTTTCTATTAACGTGCTTAAAACAAATTTATTTTTTTCAACAAACCTTGAGATGAGGCAAGAGTGGCATCACCCGAGCACGAACCGAAGACCTTCAGTGTGTAAGACTGATATGAGAACCACGTTCACCACAAAATCTTTCGCCGTGTCAATAAAAGTTCACTAGCAAATCAATTTGGGTTTGATACTCCAAAAAAATTGATCCTTGCAAAACTATGCTTCTCTTAACACATTACTTTTAATTAAAGAGCTTGGGATAAAATATTCTTGGCGTAAACCTTGAGAATAGGTAGGCATTGCAATGCCTAGTCTCGACTCACAGACCTTTGATATGTGAGACTGGCATGATAATCAACTACACCGTGATATCATTAATTTGGATTGTTAAATATTTGATAGTGAGTAAATTTGGATTTGACAAATTCTTTAGAAAATTTATAGTAAAAAGTTTCGCATCTCTAATGTCATTTTTTTGAATGAAGTTACCAATAACCAAATTTTATTTGTGTGAGACTTCAGAACAAACAGATGTGGCGTCGCCCAGACTCGAACCGGAGACTTTCAGTGTGTTAAACTGACGTGATAACCAACTACACCAGGACACTGTTGGATTTTTGACTAAGAAGAGAGAGAAATCTAATAAACTTCTGGTTTTTATTGATGTAGTAGAATGATACAAAGGAAGAGAGATTATCTTCCTCTTAATTTTACAAGGAGAGCAATAGCTCTATTTATAGGCAAAGGGAGAAAAATAGCCAGTAGAGAGAGAACAAAGTCAATATTCCCGTTGGGGCTCAAACCCCAAGGAATTCCAACAGCTAGTTTTTGGACTGTTGGAATATATATTGCCCAAACTGCCCCTAGCTATTTGGGTTTACCTCTTAGACTTTTCTCCATACTTTTGGGCTTCATTGGGCTTGTTTTTGAATGTATTTTGGGTCATAAATATGTTGCCAAATTCTGAACATTAAAAAATAAAAGGCCCAATGTTTATGACATTATCATATTTTCAAGTTGAATACCTTGAGACTTATCTTCATCTTCTCCCTTATTTTTAACACTCCCCCTCAAGTTAGGTGCATAGATGTCTATGGACCCTAACTTGCTAAGGATGTGCTGAAGATGTTTCTCAGTTGTTGCCTTAGTGAAAATGTCAGCTAGCTGGTCTTCACTTCTAACATATGAGGTTGAAATTGTCTTGTTTTCTAATTTTTCTCGAACAAAATGACAATCAACCTCAATGTGCTTCGTTCTTTCATGAAATACTGGATTGGCAGCGATATGAAGAGCTGCTTGATTATCGCAATGTAGAAGAATAGGAGCGATAGTAGGAAATCCCATCTCCTCAAGTAATGCCTTTAGCCAAACTATTTCGCTTGTAGCCGCTGCCATTGCTCTGTATTCAGCCTCAGCGCTTGATCTGGATACAACAGATTGTTTCTTGCTTTTCCATGTTACAAGATTTCCTCCCACGAACATGCAGTAGCCGGTGGTGGATCTCCTGTCCGTGACATCCCCAGCCCAATCTGCATCACAGTAGCCATAAATCTCCATGCTGTGGTTGTTTTTCATAAGAATTCCCCTTCCTGGTGAGCTTTTTAAATACTTGAGAATTCTTTCTGCTGCCTTCCAATCTTGAATCCTTGGAGCATGCATCCGTTGACTGATTAAGCTGACGGCATAGGTGATATCTGGTCTTGTAATGGTGAGGTAGATGAGCCTCCCCACAAGTCTTTGATATCTAGGAATATCCTGGAACATTTCTTCATCACCTTGTGCTCGTTCTGCTATGGATATAGGAGTTGCTGCTGGTTTAGCTCCTACCTTTCCAGTTTCCTGCAAAAGGTCAAGTACATATTTCCTTTGGCATAGAACTAGCCCCTTATGAGAATAGGCAAGCTCTATTCCTAAGAAATACTTTAGTTTTCCCAAATCTTTAATCTCAAAAGTAGATTTAAGGAAATTTCTAACTTGATCAATACCATTCATATCACTTCCTGTAATAACTATATCATCTACATAAATAAGAACAATAGTGATTTCTTCATTGTTAACTTTAGTAAACATGGAGGAATCACTAATGGATTTCTTAAAGTTATTACCAAGAAGTGCTGAACTTAATTTTGCATACCAGGCACGAGGAGATTGTTTTAACCCATAGATTGCTTTTTTAAGACGACACACCTTGATGTTTGAATCCTCATCTAGCCCTTGGGGAATTTGCATGTAGATTTCTTCGTTTAAGTCCCCTTGAAGGAAAGCATTCTTCACGTCCATTTGATACATTGGCCATTCTCCATTGGTTGCAATTGACATCAAAACCCTTATCGTTTTCATTTTGGCAACAGGGGCAAAAGTCTCAGTGTAGTCTTCTCCATAAGTTTGTGTGAATCCTTTGGCTACAAGTCTTGCCTTGTAGCGTTCAATGGATCCATCACTTTTATACTTGATTTTGAACACCCATTTACACCCGACAGCCTTTCTTCCCTTAGGGAGAGTAGTAATCTCCCACGTCCCATTTTTATTCAATGCATCTAGTTCTTCAAGCATAGCTTGTCTCCATTCGGGTTTGGTATTTGCCTCATCAAAATCCTTAGGTTCCTGTGATGAGTCAATGCCACTCAAGAACCCTTGATGGCTTGAGGAAGTATTAGATACACAATAGTAATTTGAAATAGGATA
Source organism: Dillenia suffruticosa (assembly GCA_033439265.1). Taxonomy (NCBI): domain Eukaryota; kingdom Viridiplantae; phylum Streptophyta; class Magnoliopsida; order Dilleniales; family Dilleniaceae; genus Dillenia; species Dillenia suffruticosa. The sequence continues at coordinate 13,819,342 of JAVTVX010000009.1, forward strand.
GTGAGTTACCTTAGAATTGTAATAAACTCTTCTGTTGATCCACTCTGAGGGAGGAAGCCTCAATCTGGTGGAACGTCGAAGTGGAGGAGCCAGCGGAGAGGGCAGTCTAGTTTCGTCTCCGGATTCTCCTAAGGTAGGTAATCCCTCGCCTTCTTCTCTTTCTTCGGAAGAGTTCTCTTCATTTTCAGACTCATCCACTCCTCCCTCTTCGTTTTCTCCCCCTGAAAGTGAATTCTCTTCATTGGATTCTTGAGGAACCAGAGGAGGATTTATGGGAACATCGCAGAAGATTCGCAAGTCATTGCTTGATGAATTTTCTTCATTTTTTTCTCCTGCAAAAAAGAATTCATTTTCTACAAATATCACATCTTTCGATGTGTATACCTTGTTAGAGTCAGGTTCAAAACAAATATATCCTTTTTGGAATGAAGCGTACCCAATAAAAACACATTTCCTTCCTTTGATATCTAACTTATCTCTAAACTGCCTAGGAATATGAACATAACAAATACACCCAAAAACTCTAAGGTGAGAGAGGTTTGGTTTGTCTTTTCTAAGCAACTCTAATGGAGATTTTCCCTGGAGAACTCTAGTTGGAAGACGATTTATTAAATGAGCTGCGGTACTAACCGCATCACTCCAAAAACGCTTAGGCATATTAGCAAAGAACATGATAGTTCTAGCTATTTCTAGGAGATGTCTATTTTTGCGTTCGGCAACTCCATTTTGTTGGGGAATGTAGGGACAACTAGTTTGATGAATAATTCCATTCTCCTCAATGAAATTTTTGAAATTGGTGCTCATATATTCCCCACCATTATCTGTCCTAAGAATTTTAATGTTGGCCTCATATTGTTTTATAATATACTTGTAAAAGGACTTGAAGGCTTCATAAACTTGGTCTTTTGATCTTAGCATATACACCCATGTATACCTAGACTTATGATCTATAAATGAGATAAAATACTTAAATCCCCTTCTAGATATCATAGGTGAAGTCCATACATCCGAGTGAACAAGATCAAAAGGCTTTTTATATTGAGTTTCAGAAATAGGATAATACATTCGGGTTTCCTTTCCAAAAATGCATGCTTCACAATGTCTATCACTACAATTTTTTGATGGGAATAGGCATTTCAGAGCTTGCATAGAAGGATGACGTAATCTAGCATGCCAAAGGAGGTAACTTTCCTCTCGGATTGCGGAAAATACAAAACTATCTTGTTTCCAAAAATACAAGTTATCTTGCATAGAACCACTACCAATCACTTGATTCGTCTCCAAATTCTGAAAAACAACAGAATGAGGGTCAAAAATAGCTTTGCAATTTAAGTCCTTAGTGACTTGTCCAATGGACATAAGATTAGAGGTAAATTGAGGAACATATAAGGCCTTTGATTTTCTTCCAAATATTTCAACATCCCCAATTTGCTTAATTTTGAAATTATGTCCATTCGCAACTTTAACCATTTTAGGTTCTAGGAGAGGTTCAAGATTCTGAAAATTTTGCTTATCTTTGACCATATGGTGATCACAACCTGAATCTATCAACCATTTTGAAGAAGTAACAGATGAGTTAGAGCAAGTACCTGAGGAGGATTTTCCTAATTTTTGAGATGTCAGATTTGCTTTGTTTGCAGCTGGTTGAGCATTTTGCTCCCTCCTCTCTTGCTCTTTTTTCTTGATGAACTCAGGTTTAAGGTTAGGATGAAGAAACCAGCAACCATCCTTGGTATGTCCCAACTTTTTGCAATGAGAACACACCTTTTTTATTCCCTGATGAGCCTTATTTGCAGCTTGCTCATTCTGCTTTGTGGAGAACCCATGAACTTCACTTTTGGACTGATTGCTTTCTTCAAGCCTTTGAGAAGCTGCAGCTCTTTGAATCATAAATCGAGTCTCTTGGTATGATGGAAATTCTTTCATTCGAAGAATTTCCTGTCGAAGTTGTACAAATGACTCATTGAGTGATGAGAGCAATGAAAACACCTTGTCTTCATCTTGTCTCTTTTGCAGCACTTTTATATCACTTGTGAGAGGTCTCAATGTGTTAAGCTCATTCCACAAGTCCTCGTGTTCTCCGAACAATTGTGTAATTGATTTCTCCTCCATTTGGATGGCCGCAATCCTTTTTTGTTTTTCAAATATTCTGCTCAAGTTTGATTCCTGACCATATAACCCATACATTTGCTCCCATAAGGATTTGGAACTCGGACAGCACATTACCATATTTTTGTGTGCTTGATCCATGGAGCTTGTTAGCAATAGGAACACTTGATCATCCAGCTCCTTCCATTCATCAAATCGTGGGTCTAGCCGATCCATAGGATCTTTTGTAATGAAAGACAGAAGTTTTGCTCCATTGAGAGATCTTCTGATATGACTAGCCCATTGGAAGTAATTGGTTGAGCTTAGAATAATTTGGGAGAAAAGTTGGATTTGAAAGGAAGAGATTTGAGGAAGAGAATTTCCCAACCCCGGAGTCGATGTTTGCTCTGATACCATGTTGGATTTTTGACTAAGAAGAGAGAGAAATCTAATAAACTTCTGGTTTTTATTGATGTAGTAGAATGATACAAAGGAAGAGAGATTATCTTCCTCTTAATTTTACAAGGAGAGCAATAGCTCTATTTATAGGCAAAGGGAGAAAAATAGCCAGTAGAGAGAGAACAAAGTCAATATTCCCGTTGGGGCTCAAACCCCAAGGAATTCCAACAGCTAGTTTTTGGACTGTTGGAATATACATTGCCCAAACTGCCCCTAGCTATTTGGGTTTACCTCTTAGACTTTTCTCCATACTTTTGGGCTTCATTGGGCTTGTTTTTGAAAGTATTTTGGGTCATAAATATGTTGCCAAATTCTGAACATTAAAAAATAAAAGGCCCAATGTTTATGACATTATCATATTTTCAAGTTGAATACCTTGAGACTTATCTTCATCTTCTCCCTTATTTTTAACAGACACCATTGATTTTCGACATTAAAACTTCCTTATTCTTTTAATTTGGGCTTGACTGAAACTTTTAAAATGTTGGTAATAAAAAAATTGAGACACATTCATCCTAATCTTTTGAGTTCAAAATCTGACCGCAACAGTTTATTTGAGAAAACAATGAGAAGTGTGAGTCGTTGCATCTCACGGATTCAAACTGAGGACCTTTTTTGTATTAGAGTCACAAGACAGGAAGCTTCTCCATGATACCTTCAATTTGCGTCATTAAAATTTCAGTTGGGGCACAATTCGGGTCCCAATGATACTTCCAATGAATCCATAACAAACAAATTAAATCTCTCTTACCCCATTTTTTCTATTAACGTGCTTAAAAGAAATTTATTTTTTTCAACAAACCTTGAGATGAGGCAAGAGTGGCATCACCCGAGCTTGAACCGAAGACCTTCAGTGTGTAAGACTGATATGAGAACCACGTTCACCACGACATCTTTCGCCGTGTCAATAAAAGTTCACTAAAAAATCAATTTGGGTTTGATACTCCAAAAAAATTGATCCTTGCCAAACTATGCTTCTCTTAACCCTTTATTTTTAATTAAAGAGCCTGGGACAAAATATTCTTGGCATAAACCTTGAGAATAGGTAGGCGTTGCAATGCCTAGTCTTGATTCACAGACCTTGGATATGTGAGACTGTTATGATAATCAACTACACCGTGATATCATTAATTTGGATTGTTAAATATTTAATAGTGACTAAATTTGGATTTGACAAATTCTTTAGAAAATTTATAGTAAAAAGTTTAGCATCTCTAATGTCATTTTTTCAAATGAAGTTACCAATAACCAAATTTTATTTGTGTGAGACTTCTGAACAAACAAATGTAGCGTCGCCCGGACTCGAACCGGAGACCTTCAGTGTGTTAGACTGACGTGATTACCATCTACACCACGACACCATTGATTTTGGATATTAAAACTTCCTTAGTCCTTTAATTTGGGCTTGACTGAAACTTTTAAAATGTTGGTAATAAAAAATTGAGCCATGTTCGTCCTATTCTTTTGAGTTGAGAATTTTACCGCAACATTTTATTTGAGAAAACAATGAGAAGTGGGAGTCATGGCATCTCACGGATTCAAACTAAGGACCTTTTTTGTATTAAAGTCACATGACAGGAAGCTTCTCCAAGATTCCTTCAGTCTGCGTCATTAAAATTTCAGTTGGGGCATAATTCGGGTCCCAATGATACTTCCAATAAATCCATAACAAACAAATTAAATCTCTCTTACCCCTTTTTTTCTATTAACGTGCATAAAACAAATTTATTTTTTTCAACAAACCTTGTGATGAGGCAAGAGTGGCATCGCCCGAGCTCGAACCAAAGACCATCAGTGTGTAAGACTGATATGATAAGCACGTTCACCACAACATCTTTTGCCGTGTCCATAAAAGTTCACTAGCAAATCGATTTGGGTTTGATACTCCAAAAAAATTGATCCATGCAAAACTATGCTTCTCTTAACCCATTATTTTCAATTAAAGAGACTGGGATAAAATTTTCTTTGCGTAAACCTTGAGAATAGGTAGGCGTCACAATGCCTTGTCTCGATTCACAGACCTTCGATATGTGAGACTGGCATGATAATCAACTACACCGTGATATCATTAATTTGGATTGTTAAATATTTGATAGTGACTAAATTTGGATTTTACAAATTCTTTAGAAAATTTATAGTAAAAAGTTTAGCATCTCTAATGTCTTTTTTTCGAATGAAGTTACCAATAACCAAATTTTATTTGTGTGAGATTTCAAAACAAACAGATGTGGCGTCGACCAGACTTGAACCGGAGACCTTCAGTGTGTTATATTGACGTGATAACCAACAATACCACGACACCATTGATTTTGGACATTAAAACTTCCTTAGTCTTTTAATTTGGGCTTGACTGAAACTTTTAAAATGTTGGTAATAAAAAAATTGAGACACATTCATCCTAATCTTTTGAGTTCAAAATCTGACCGCAACATTTTATTTGAGAAAACATTGAGAAGTGGGAGTCGTGGCATCTCACGGATTCAAACTGAGGACCTTTTTTGTATCAGAGTCACATGACAGGAAGCTTCCCCAAGATACCTTCAATTTGCGTCTTTAAAATTTCAGTTGGGGCACAATTCGGGTCCCAATGATTCTTCCAATGAATCCATAACATACAAATTAAATCTCTCTTACCCCATTTTTTCTATTAACGTGCTTAAAACAAATTTATTTTTTCAACAAACCTTGTGATGAGGCAAGAGTGGTATCGCCCGAGCTCGAACCGAAGACCTTCAGCGTGTAAGACTGATATGATAACCTCATTCACCACGACATCTTTCGCCGTGTCCATAAAAGTTCACTAGCAAATCAATTTGGATTTGATACTCCAAAAAAATTGATCCTTGCAAAACTATGCTTCTCTTAACACATTATTTTTAATTAAAGAGCCTGGGATAAAATATTCTTGGCGTAAACCTTGAGAATAGGTAGGCGTTGCAATGCCTAGTCTCGACTCACAGACCATTGATATGTGAGACTGGCATGATAATCAACTACACCGTGATATCATTAATTTGGATTGTAAAATATTTGATAGTGACTAAATTTGGATTTGACAAATTCTTTAGAAAATTTATAGTAAAAAGTTTCGCATCTCTAATGTCATTTTTTCGAATGAAGTTACCATTTGTGTGAGACTTCAGAACAAACAGATGTGGCGTCGCCCAGACTCGAATCGGAGACCTTCAGTGTGTTAGAATGACGTGATAACCAACTACACCACGACACCATTGATTTTGGACATTAAAACTTCCTTAGTCTTTTAATTTGGGCTTGACTTAAACTTTTAAAATGTTGGTAATAAAAAAATTGAGACACATTCATCCTAATCTTTTGAGTTCAAAATCTGACCGCAACATTTTATTTGAGAAAACATTGAGAAGTGGGAGTCGTGGCATCTCATGGATTCAAACTGAGGACCTTTTTTGTATTAGAGTCACATGACAAGAAGCTTCTCCAAGATGTTGAAATATCAAAAAATAGAGCACAAGAAATGAAGAATACTTCTGAATTTTATTGAAGAAGAATGAGAGCATACATGGACAGATTTGAGAGCATTTTTCTCATAGTTTTTGGAGATACAATGAGGCTCTATTTATAGAGAAAAGGGAAAAATAGCTAGTAGAAAGTCAAATTCCCGTTGGAGCTCAAACCCCAAGGAATTCCAACAGCTAGTTTTTTGACTGTTGAAATATATGCTGCCCAAACTGCCCCTAGCTATTTGGGTTTGCTTCCTAGACTTTTCTCCAAACTTTTGGGCTTCCTTGGGCCTATTTTTGAATGTATTTTGGGTTGGTTTAGGCTGCCCAAATGGGCCATGCTTGCTGGACAATGCATGCTGATTTTTGGACTTCTAAGTAGATGCACTTGGTTGGTGATGAAGATGGGTTAATTTATCCTTCTTTTCAACACTCCCCCTCAAGTTGGGTGCGTAGATATCGATAGTGCCCAACTTGTTCATGATTTCTTGAAGATGCATTGCAGTTCCCCCTTTTGTGAAGATATCAGCTAGTTGCTCTTTTCCTTTGATGTAGGGAGTGGCTATAAGCTTTTCTTCCACCTTTTGTCGAATGAAGTGACAATCAACTTCTATGTGTTTAGTCCTTTCATGGAAGACCGGATTGGATGCAATATGAATTGCCGATTGATTGTCACAATGCAAGTTGATTGGTGTAGAAACATTGAACCCTAATTCCTCTACTAGAGCCTTCAACCATACAATCTCACTGGCTGCTGACGCCATTGCTCTATACTCAGCCTCTGCACTCGATCTTGACACCACATGTTGTTTTTTGCTCTTCCATGCTACCAAGTTGCCTCCTATGAACATGCAGTACCCGGTGGTAGATCTTCTATCCTTTGAATCGCTCGCCCAATCTGCATCGCAAAAGCCTTCAATTTGGGAGCTTCCATTGTTCTTCATCCAAATACCTAGTCCTGGTGATTTCTTGATGTAGTGAAGGATGCGCTCAACTGCTCTCCAATGACCCATCTTTGGAGAATGCATATGTTGACTAATTTGGCTCACGGCAAAGGCTATGTCTGGCCTAGTGATGGTGAGGTAGATCAGTCGTCCTACAAGTCTTTGATATCTCTCTATGTCCTCAAGTGGCTCCTCATCATCTACTAGAGGTCCAGTGGTGACAATAGGGCTACAAGCTGGCTTTCCTCCTAGCTTTCCTGTTTCCTGCAAAAGATCAAGTGCATATTTCCTTTGGGATAGAATTAGTCCATTATTACAATAGGCTAACTCAATTCCTAAGAAATACTTTAGTCTCCCTAAATCTTTAATTTCAAATCTAGAAATCAAGAAATTTCTAACTATATCTATTAAATGCATGTCATTTCCAGTAATGATGATATCATCTACGTAAACTAAGGCTATCACTATTTTATCATTGTTTTTTCTAATGAAAACAGAAGAGTCGCTATGGCATTTAACAAATCCACTACTAAGGAAAGCATGGCTTAATTTTGCATACCATGCCCTTGGGGATTGCTTCAGCCCGTAGATAGCCTTGCGTAGTTTGCACACGTTTCCTCCTTGTTGTTGAAACCCTTGAGGAAGTTGCATGTACACTTCTTCTTCGAGATCTCCTTGAAGGAACGCGTTTGCTACATCCATTTGAAACATGCTCCATCCATGGTTCACCGCAAGAGACATCAAGACCCTAATTGTATTCATTTTGGCAACGGGTGCGTATGTCTCTTTGTAATCTATCCCATATGCTTGAGTGAATCCTTTAGCCACAAGTCTTGCCTTAAACCTTTCAATTGATCCATCACTTTTATATTTGATTTTGTATACCCATTTGCATCCAATGGCTTGCTTGCTCTTTGGAAGAGAGGTGACTTCCCATGTACCGTTCTTGGTCAATGCATCTAGTTCTTCCTTCATTGCCTTTCTCCACCTTGGGTCCTTGGATGCTTCATCATATGTCCTAGGCTCCTGTTCTTTATCTATGCCACTCAAAAAATTTTGGTGGCTCAAAAAAACATGTGAGATGGTATAATAATTAGAAATCGGATGAGATGCTACCTTGGAGTTATAGTAAACTCTACGGTTAATCCATTCCGAACGGGGAACCCTAAGCCTCGTGGATCGCCTAAGGTGAGGAGGTGGTGCATCCAAATCTCCCTCTACATGCTCGGATTCTTCCTCTTTGGTTTCTTGATCTCCCCCTGAAGTGTGGGCTGCCTCCTCTTCTATGGAGTTTGATCCTTCTTCTTCATTATTTTGAGATTGCTCATTAGTCTCTTGGGAGATTCCTTCTGCAATTGGTGGAGATGATTGATTCGGGAGAAGTAAGAAATTCCATATGCTTGGAGTGCTCTCTTCTTCTGATGATTGATGTTCTTCATTATCTACAAAAAAGGACTCATTCTCCACAAATATCACATCCTTAGATGTGTATGTTTGGTTAGTTTTAGGGTCATAACATCTATACCCCTTTTCAAAGGAAGCATACCCCAAAAATATGCACTTTCTACCCTTATGATCTAACTTATCCCTCATGTGTGCTGGAATATGAATGTAACATACACAACCGAATGTTCTAAGATGAGATATCTTAGGTTTTCTATCTAGTAGGGCTTCTAAGGGTGACTTGCCATCCAGGACTTGAGATGGGATAAGGTTTATTAGGTGGACAGCGGTTTTTATTCCATCACACCAAAATTTCTTAGGCACATTTGCATGAAACATCATAGCTCTAGTTATTTCTAATATGTGCCTATTTTTCCTTTCGGCCACCCCATTTTGTTGAGGTGTGTACACACAAGACATTTGATGTATAATGCCATTCTCTCTAAGGTAGTTTTCAAATGTCAAACTAGTGAATTCTCCACCATGGTCCGTCCTTAGAATTTTAATGTTAGCATTGTAAAGTTTGGTCACATATCTCTCATAGCTTTTAAAGGCTTCAAAAGCTTGATCTTTGGTATTCAAAAGGTAGACCCAAGTGTACCTAGTTTTTTGGTCTACAAAAGTAATGAAATACTTGTAGCCTAAATGAGATTTGATAGGTGAAGTCCACAAATCCGAATGAACTAAATCAAAAGCATCTTTATAAATTGTTTTTGAATTGGGATACATTGATCGGGTTTCCTTTCCCAGAATACAAGCTTCACAATGTCTATCTTCAATATTAATACTTGGAAATAGACGCTTTAAAGCTTGGTCACTAGGATGCCCAAAACGTTTATGCCAAAGAGATGCATCTTCTTTGATATGAGCTACGAGTGCATGATGCTTTTGATCCAAAAAATATAGATCCCCTCTTCTAGAACCCTTGCCAATCAATTGATTCGACTTGAGATCCTGAAAAGTAACAGTGTTTGGGTCAAAAACAACTCTACACCCTTGATCCTTAGTGACTTTGCTAATGGACAAAAGATTTGAAGTGAGTTGGGGAACAAATAAAGCATTTGATGTTTTTCCAAAAAGTTCAATTTCCCCAATTTGCTCAACTTTCAAATCTTGCCCATTGGCAACACGGACTATCTTATGGTTAGGGAGTTTTTTAAAATGCTTGATTTTTCTTCTATCCCTTACCATATGATGGTCCGTTCCCGAATCAATGAGAAAATCTTCGAAATTGAAAGAGGATAAAGTGTTTTGATTTTTACCATTGGAGGGAGCAAGTTGTTGAAACTTCTTGGAGATGTCATTGAGTTGACTTTGAAGAGCAGCAAAATCAGCCATGGTAGGTCCTTGAAGCTTGGTGTGAAGTACATTATGCTGCTCGGAAAGTTGCTCCCTTGGTTTGAAGGTCTTGGGCTTTAAATGAGGATGAAGGTTCCAACACTTCTCCTTCGTATGTCCTCTTTTCTTGCAATGGCTGCATACATCAATTTTCTTTGGAACTTGATGTGCTTTGGCAGCCATGTGCTCTTCAACGGTAGCCATGTGACCTTGAGCTTCAAGTCTAAGTTTGGAATTTTCTTCCAAACGCATGCTAACTTCCGTTCGTTGGATCATATTTTGCACTTCTCCAAATGAAGGAAATTCCTTCATTCGGAGAATTTCTTGTCTAAGAAGAGAGTAGGAATCATCTAGACCCATGAGAAGACCAAAGATTTTATCTTCTTCTTTCCTCTTTTGGAGGACTTTGAGATCTATGGAATCCGGACGGAGAGTGGAGAGCTCATTCCAAGTATCCGTATATTCCCCAAAATATTGAGGAAGTGATTTCCCTTCCTTTTTGATGTTTGAAATTTGTCGTTTGAGCTCAAAAATTCTGCCAAGGTTAGATTTTTGGCCATAAAGAGAAAACATTGTGTCCCATATTAGTTTTGCATTGAGAGCACAAGTCACCATAGCTTTGTGTGTTTCATCCATGGAATTGAGTAGAAGAAAAAACACATAATTGTCCCTCTTCTTCCATTCTCTGTAGGAAGAATCCACCTCTTCAAGTGGTTGATCAAGTATGTGACCCTCCAAGTTGTGAAGTTCCAGCACCCTTCTCATCAAGGCTGCCCATTGATAATAATTTCCTCCTCTTAATTGAATGGAGGATATATTTTGAAATTGGGTAAGGTTGATGGAAGGTGGAAGGTCACCCAACCTTGAAGAGGAAGGGATCGAAGTTTACTCTGATACCATGTTGAAATATCAAAAAATAGAGCACAAGAAATGAAGAATACTTCTGAATTTTATTGAAGAAGAATGAGAGCATACATGGACAGATTTGAGAGCATTTTTCTCATAGTTTTTGGAGATACAATGAGGCTCTATTTATAGAGAAAAGGGAAAAATAGCCAGTAGAAAGTGAAATTCCCGTTGGAGCTCAAACCCCAAGGAATTCCAACAGCTAGTTTTTTGACTGTTGAAATATATGCTGCCCAAACTGCCCCTAGCTATTTGGGTTTGCTTCCTAGACTTTTCTCCAAACTTTTGGGCTTCCTTGGGCCTATTTTTGAATGTATTTTGGGTTGGTTTAGGCTGCCCAAATGGGCCATGCTTGCTGGACAATGCATGCTGATTTTTGGACTTCTAAGTAGATGCACTTGGTTGGTGATGAAGATGGGTTAATTTATCCTTCTTTTCAACACAAGATACCTTCAATTTGCATCTTTAAAATTTCAGTTGGGGCACAATTCGGGTCCCAGTGATTCTTCCAATGAATCCATACCAAACAAATTAAATCTCTCTTACCCCATTTTTTCAATTAACGTGCTTAAAACAAATTTATTTTTTTGAACAAACCTTGTGATGAGGCAAGAGTGGTATCGCCCGAGGTCGAACCGAAGACCTTCAGCGTGTAAGACTGATATGATAACCACATTCACCACGACATCTTTCGCCGTGTCCATAAAAGTTCACTAGCAAATCAATTTGGGTTTGATACTCCAAAAAAATTGATCCTTGCAAAACTATGCTTCTCTTAACCCTTTATTTTCAATTAAAGAGCCTGGGATAAAATATTCTTGGCATAAACCTTGAGAATAGGTAGGCGTTACAATGCCTTGTCTCGATTCACAGACCTTCGATATGTGAGACTGGCATGATAATCAACTACACCGTGATATCATTAATTTGGATTGTTAAATATTTGATAGTGGCTAAATTTGGATTTGACAAATTCTTTAGAAATTTTATAGTAAAAAGTTTAGCATCTCTAATGTCATTTTTTCGAGTGAAGTTTCCAATAACCAAATTTTATTTGTGTGAGACTTCAGAACAAACAGATGTGGCGTCGCTCGGACTCGAACCGGAGACCTTCAGTGTGTTAGATTGACGTCATAACCAACTACACCATGACACCATTGATTTTGGACATTAAAACTTCCTTAGTCTTTTAATTTGGGCTTGACTGAAACTTTTAAAATGTTGGTAATAAATGTTGGATTTTTGACTAAGAAGAGAGAGAAATCTAATAAACTTCTGGTTTTTATTGATGTAGTAGAATGATACAAAGGAAGAGAGATTATCTTCCTCTTAATTTTACAAGGAGAGCAATAGCTTTATTTATAGGCAAAGGGAGAAAAATAGCCAGTAGAGAGAGAACAAAGTCAATATTCCCGTTGGGGCTCAAACCCCAAGGAATTCCAACAGCTAGTTTTTGGACTGTTGGAATATACATTGCCCAAACTGCCCCTAGCTATTTGGGTTTACCTCTTAGACTTTTCTCCATATTTTTGGGCTTCATTGGGCTTGTTTTTGAATGTATTTTGGGTCATAAATATGTTGTCAAATTCTGAACATTAAAAAATAAAAGGCCCAATGTTTATGACATTATCATATTTTCAAGTTGAATACCTTGAGACTTATCTTCATCTTCTCCCTTATTTTTAACACTCCCCCTCAAGTTAGGTGCATAGATGTCTATGGACCCTAACTTGCTAAGGATGTGCTGAAGATGTTTCTCAGTTGTTGCCTTAGTGAAAATGTCAGCTAGCTGGTCTTCACTTCTAACATATGAGGTTGAAATTGTCTTGTTTTCTAATTTTTCTCGAACAAAATGACAATCAACCTCAATGTGCTTCGTTCTTTCATGAAATACTGGATTGGCAGCGATATGAAGAGCTGCTTGATTATCGCAATGTAGAAGAATAGGAGCGATAGTAGGAAATCCCATCTCCTCAAGTAATGCCTTTAGCCAAACTATTTCGCTTGTAGCCGCTGCCATTGCTCTGTATTCAGCCTCAGCGCTTGATCTGGATACAACAGATTGTTTCTTGCTTTTCCATGTTACAAGATTTACTCCCACGAACATGCAGTAGCCGGTGGTGGATCTCCTGTCTGTGACATCCCCAGCCCAATCTGCATCACAGTAGCCATAAATCTCCATGCTGTGGTTGTTTTTCATAAGAATTCCCCTTCCTGGTGAGTTTTTTAAATACTTGAGAATTCTTTCTGCTGCCTTCCAATCTTGAATCCTTGGAGCATGCATCCGTTGGCTGATTAAGCTGACGGCATAAGTGATATCTGGTCTTGTAATGGTGAGGTAGATGAGCCTCCCCACAAGTCTTTGATATCTAGGAATATCCTGGAACATTTCTTCATCACCTTGTGCTCGTTCTGCTATGGATATAGGAGTTGCTGCTGGTTTAGCTCCTACCTTTCCAGTTTCCTGCAAAAGGTCAAGTACATATTTCCTTTGGCATAGAACTAGCCCCTTATGAGAATAGGCAAGCTCTATTCCTAAGAAATACTTTAGTTTTCCCAAATCTTTAATCTCAAAAGTAGATTTAAGAAAATTTCTAACTTGATCAATACCATTCATATCACTTCCTGTAATAACTATATCATCTACGTAAATAAGAACAATAGTGATTTCTTTATTGTTAACTTTAGTAAACATGGAGGAATCACTAATGGATTTCTTAAAGTTATTACCAAGAAGTGCTGAACTTAATTTTGCATACCAGGCACGAGGAGATTGTTTTAACCCATAGATTGCTTTTTTAAGACGACACACCTTGATGTTTGAATCCTCATCTAGCCCTTGGGGAATTTGCATGTAGATTTCTTCGTCTAAGTCCCCTTGAAGGAAAGCATTCTTCACGTCCATTTGATACATTGGCCATTCTCCATTGGTTGCAATTGACATCAAAACCTTTATCGTTTTCATTTTGGCAACAGGGGCAAAAGTCTCAGTGTAGTCTTCTCCATAAGTTTGTGTGAATCCTTTGGCTACAAGTCTTGCCTTGTAGCGTTTAATGGATCCATCACTTTTATACTTGATTTTGAACACCCATTTACACCCGACAACCTTTCTTCCCTTAGGGAGAGTAGTAATCTCCCACGTCCCATTTTTATTCAATGCATCTAGTTCTTCAAGCATAGCTTGTCTCCATTCGGGTTTGGTATTTGCCTCATCAAAAGCCTTAGGTTCCTGTGATGAGTCAATGCCACTCAAGAACCCTTGATGGCTTGAGGAAGTGTTAGATACACAATAGTAATTTGAAATAGGATAGTGAGTTACCTTAGAATTGTAATAAACTCTTCTGTTGATCCACTCTGAGGGAGGAAGCCTCAATCTGGTGGAACGTCGAAGTGGAGGAGCCAGCGGAGAGGACAGTCTAGTTTCGTCTCCGGATTCTCCTAAGGTAGGTAATCCCTCGCCTTCTTCTCTTTCTTCGGAAGAGTTCTCTTCATTTTCAGACTCATCCACTCCTCCCTCTTCGTTTTCTCCCCCTGAAAGTGAATTCCCTTCATTGGATTCTTGAGGAACCAGAGGAGGATTTATGGGAACATCGCAGAAGATTCGCAAGTCATTGCTTGATGAATTTTCTTCATTTTTTTCTCCTGCAAAAAAGAATTCATTTTCTACAAATATCACATCTTTCGATGTGTATACCTTGTTAGAGTCAGGTTCAAAACAAATATATCCTTTTTGGAATGAAGCGTACCCAATAAAAACACATTTCCTTCCTTTGATATCTAACTTATCTCTAAACTGCCTAGGAATATGAACATAACAAATACACCCAAAAACTCTAAGGTGAGAGAGGTTTGGTTTGTCTTTTCTAAGCAATTCTAATGGAGATTTTCCATGGAGAACTCTAGTTGGAAGACGATTTATTAAATGAGCTGCGGTACTAACCGCATCACTCCAAAAACGCTTAGGCATATTAGCAAAGAACATGATAGTTCTAGCTATTTCTAGGAGATGTCTATTTTTGCGTTCGGCAACTCCATTTTGTTGGGGAGTGTAGGGACAACTAGTTTGATGAATAATTCCATTCTCCTCAATTAAATTTTTGAAATTAGTGCTCATATATTCCCCACCATTATCTGTCCTAAGAATTTTAATGTTGGCCTCATATTATTTTATAATATACTTGTAAAAGGACTTGAAGGCTTCATAAACTTGGTCTTTTGATCTTAGCATATACACCCATGTATACCTAGACTTATGATCTATAAATGAGATAAAATACTTAAATCCCCTTCTAGATATCATAGGTGAAGTCCATACATCCGAGTGAACAAGATCAAAAGGCTTTTTATATTGAGTTTCAGAAATAGGATAATACATTCGGATTTCCTTTCCAAAAATGCATGCTTCACAATGTCTATCACTACAATTTTTTGATGGGAATAGGTATTTCAAAGCTTGCATAGAAGGATGACCTAATCTAGCATGCCAAAGGAGGTAACTTTCCTCTCGGATTGCAGAAAATACAAAACTATCTTGTTTCCAAAAATACAAGTTATCTTGCATAGAACCACTACCAATCACTTGATTCGTCTCCAAATTCTGAAAAACAACAGAATGAGGGTCAAAAATAGCTTTGCAATTTAAGTCCTGAGTGACTTGTCCAATGGACATAAGATTAGAGGTAAATTGAGGAACATATAAGGCCTTTGATTTTCTTCCAAATATTTCAACATCCTCAATTTGCTTAATTTTGAAATTATGTCCATTCGCAACTTTAACCATTTTAGGTTCTAGGAGAGGTTCAAGATTATGAAAATTTTGCTTATCTTTGACCATATGGTGATCACAACCTGAATCTATCAACCATTTTGAAGAAGTAACAGATGAGTTAGAGCAAGTACCTGAGGAGGATTTTCCTAATTTTTGAGATGTCAGATTTGCTTTGTTTGCAGCTGGTTGAGCATTTTGCTCCCTCCTCTCTTGCTCTTTTTTCTTGATGAACTCAGGTTTAAGGTTAGGATGAAGAAACCAGCAACCATCCTTGGTATGTGCCAACTTTTTGCAATGAGAACACACCTTTTTTATTCCCTGATGAGCCTTATTTGCAGCTTGCTCATTCTGCTTTGTGGAGAACCCATGAACTTCACTTTTGGACTGATTGCTTTCCTCAAGCCTTTGAGAAGCTGCAGCTCTTTGAATCATAAATCGAGTCTCTTGGTATGATGGAAATTCTTTCATTCGAAGAATTTCCTGTCGAAGTTGTACAAATGACTCATTGAGTGATGAGAGCAATGAAAACACCTTGTCTTCATCTTGTCTCTTTTGCAGCACTTTTATATCACTTGTGAGAGGTCTCAATGTGTTGAGCTCATTCCATAAGTCCTCGTGTTCTCCGAACAATTGTGTAATTGATTTCTCCTCCATTTGGATGGTCGCAATCCTTTTTTGTATTTCAAATATTCTGCTCAAGTTTGATTCCTGACCATATAACCCATACATTTGCTCCTATAAGGATTTGGAACTCGGACAGCACATTACCATATTTTTGTGTGCTTGATCCATGGAGCTTGTTAGCAATAGGAACACTTGATCATCCAGCTCCTTCCATTCATCAAATCGTGGGTCTAGCCGATCCATAGGATCTTTTGTAATGAAAGACAGAAGTTTTGCTCCATTGAGAGATCTTCTGATATGACTAGCCCATTGGAAGTAATTGGTTGAGCTTAGAATAATTTGGGAGAAAAGTTGGATTTGAAAGGAAGAGATTTGAGGAAGAGAATTTCCCAACCCCGGAGTCGATGTTTGCTCTGATACCATGTTGGATTTTTGACTAAGAAGAGAGAGAAATCTAATAAACTTCTGGTTTTTATTGATGTAGTAGAATGATACAAAGGAAGAGAGATTATCTTCCTCTTAATTTTACAAGGAGAGCAATAGCTCTATTTATAGGCAAAGGGAGAAAAATAGCCAGTAGAGAGAGAACAAAGTCAATATTCCCGTTGGGGCTCAAACCCCAAGGAATTCCAACAGCTAGTTTTTGGACTGTTGGAATATACATTGCCCAAACTGCCCCTAGCTATTTGGGTTTACCTCTTAGACTTTTCTCCATATTTTTGGGTTTCATTGGGCTTGTTTTTGAATGTATTTTGGGTCATAAATATGTTGTCAAATTCTGAACATTAAAAAATAAAAGGCCCAATGTTTATGACATTATCATATTTTCAAGTTGAATACCTTGAGACTTATCTTCATCTTCTCCCTTATTTTTAACAATAAAAAATTGAGACACATTCTTCCTAATCTTTTGAGTTGAAAATCTGACCGCAACATTTTATTTGAGAAAACAATGAGAAGTGGGAGTCGTGGCATCTCACGGATTCAAACTGAGGACCTTTTTTGTATTAGAGTCACATGACGGGAAGCTTATCCTGGGTACATTCAATTTGCGTCATTAAAATTTTAGTTGTGGCACAATTCAGGTCCCAATTATACTTCCAATGAATTCATGACAAACAAATTAAATCTCTCTTACCCCATTTTTTCTATTAACGTGCTTAAAACAAATTTATTTTTTTGAACAAACCTTGAGATGAGTCAAGAGTGGCATCACCCAAGCTCGAACCAAAGACCTTCAGTGTGTAAGACTGATATGATAACCACGTTCCCCACGACATCTTTCGCCGTGTCATTAAAAGTTCACTAGCCAATCAATTTGGGTTTGATACTCCAAAAAAATTGATCCTTGCAAAACTATGCTTCTCTTAACCCATTATTTTTAATTAAAGAGTCTAGGATAAAATATTCTTGTCATAAACCTTGAGAATAGGTAGGCATTGCAATGCCTAGTCCCGATTCACAGACATTCGATATGTGAGACTGGCATGATAATAAACTACACCATGATATCATAAATTTGTATTGTTAAATATTTGATAGTGACTAAATTTGGATTTGACAAATTCTTTAGAAAATTTATAGTAAAAAGTTTCGCATCTCTAATGTCATTTTTTTGAATGAAGTTACCAATATCCAAATTTTATTTGTGTGAGACTTCAGAACAAACAGATGTGGCAATGCCCGAACTCGAACCGGAGACCTTCAGTGTGTTAGACTGACGTAAAACCAACTACACCACGACACCATTGATTTTGGACATTAAAACTTCCTTAGTCTTTTAATTTTGGCTTGACTGAAACTTTTAAAATGTTGGTAATAAAAAAATTGAGACACATTGATCCTAATCTTTTGAGTTGAAAATCTGACCGCAAAATTTTATTTGAGAAAACAATGAGAAGCGGGAGTCGTGGCATCTCACGGATTCAAACTGAGGACCTTTTTTGTATTAGAGTCACTTGACAGGAAGCTTCTCCAAGATACCTTCAATTTCTCTCTTTAAAATTTCATTTGGGGCACAATTCGGGTCCCAATGATACTTCCAATGAATCCATAACAAACAAATTAAATCTCTTTTACCCCTTTTTTTCTATTAACGTGCTTAAAACAAATTTATTTTTTTCAACAAACCTTGTGATGAGGCAAGAGTGGCATCGCCTGAGCTCGAACCAAAAACCTTCAGCGTGTAATACTGATATGATAACCACGTTCACCACGACATCTTTCGCCGTGTCAATAAAAGTCCACTAGCAAATCAATTTGGGTTTGATACTCCAAAAAAATTGATTCTTGCAAAACTATGCTTCTCTTAACCCTTTATTTTTAATTAAAGAGCCTGGGATAAAATATTCTTGGCATAAACCTTGAGAATAGGTAGGCATTACAATGCCTTGTCTCGATTCACAGACCTTCGATATGTGAGACTGGCATGATAATCAACTACACCGTGATATCATTAATTTGGATTGTTAAATATTTGATAGGGACTAAATTTGGATTTGACAAATTCTTTAGAAATTTTATAGTAAAAAGTTTAGCATCTCTAATGTCATTTTTTCGAATGAAGTTTCCAATAACCAAATTTTATTTGTGTGAGACCTCAGAACAAACAGATGTGGCGTCGCCCGGATTCGAACCGGAGACCTTCAGTGTGTTGGACTGATGTGATAACCAACTACACCACGACACAATTGATTTTGAACATTAAAACTTCCTTAGTCTTTTAATTTGGGCTTGACAAAAACTTTTAAAATGTTGGTAATAAAAAATTGAGACACATTCTTGCTAATTTTTTGAGTTGAAAATCTGACCGCAACATTTTATTTGAGAAAACAATGAGAAGTGGGAGTCGTGGCATCTCACGGATTCAAACTGAGGACCTTTTTTGTATTAGAGTCACATGACGGGAAGCTTATCCAAGGTACATTCAATTTGCGTCATTAAAATTTCAGTTGTGGCACAATTCGGGTCCCAATTATACTTCCAATGAATTCATGACAAACAAATTCAATCTCTCTTACCCCATTTTTTCTTTTAACGTGCTTAAAACAAATTTATTTTTTTGAACAAACCTTGAGATGAGTCAAGAGTGGCTTCACCCGAGCTCGAACCGAAGACCTTCAGTGTGTATGACTGATATGATAACCACGTTCCCCACGACATCTTTTGCCGTGTCAATAAAAGTTCACTAGCCAATCAATTTGGGTTTGATACTCCAAAAAAATTGATCCTAGGAAAACTATTCTTCTGTTAACCCATTATTTTTAATTAAAGAGCCTAGGATAAAATTTTCCTGGCGTAAACCTTGAGAATAGGTAGGCGTTGCAATGCCTAGTCTCGATTCACAGTCCCTCGAAATGTGAGACTGGCATGATAATCAATTACACCGTGATATCATTAATTTGGATTGTTAAATATTTGATAGTGTCTAAATTTGGATTTGACAAATTCTTTAGAAAATTTATAGTAAAAAGTTTCGCATCTCTAATGTCATTTTTTCGAATGAAGTTAACAATATCCAAATTTTATTTGTGTGAGACTTCAGAACAAACAGATGTGGCGTCGCCCGGACTCGAACCGGAGACCTTCAGTGTGTTAGACTGACGTGATAACCAACTACACCACGACACCATTGATTTTGGACATTAAAACTTCCTTAGTCTTTTAATTTGGGCTTGACTGAAACTTTTAAAATGTTGGTAATAAAAGATTGAGACACATTCTTCCTAATCTTTTGAGTTGAAAATCTGACTGCAACATTTTATTTGAGAAAACAATGAGAAGTGGGAGTCGTGGCATCTCACGGATTCAAACTGAGGACCTTTTTTGTATTAGAGTCACATGACGGGAAGCTTATCCAAGGTACATTCAATTTGCGTCATTAAAATTTCAGTTGTGGCACAATTCCGGTCGCAATTATACTTCCAATGAATTCAAGACAAACAAATTAAATCTCTCTTACCCCATTTTTTCTATTAACGTGCTTAAAACAAAATTAATTTTTTCAACAAACCTTGAAATGAGTCAAGAGCGGCATCACCCGAGCTCCAACCAAAGACCTTCAGTGTGTAAGACAGATATGATAACCACGTTCCCCACGACATCTTTCGCCTTGTCATTAAAAGTTCACTAGCCAATCAATTTGGGTTTGATACTCAAAAAAAATTGATCCTAGGAAAACTATGCTTCTCTTAACCCATTATTTTTTATTAAAGAGCCTGGGATAAAATTTTCTTGGCGTAAACCTTGAGAATAGGTAGGCGTTGCAATGCCTAGTCTCGATTCACAGTCCCTCGAAATGTGAGACTGGCATGATAATCAACTACACCGTGATATCATTAATTTGGATTGTTCAATATTTGATAGTGACTAAATTTGGATTTGACAAATTCTTTTGAAAATTTATAGTAAAATGTTTAGCATCTCTAATGTCGTTTTTTCGAATGAAGTTTCCAATAACCAAATTTTATTTGTGTGAGACTTCAGAACAAACAGATGTGGCATCGCCCGGACTCGAACCGGAGACCTTCAGTGTGTTAGACTGACGTGATAACCAACTACACCACGACACCATTGATTTTGGACATTAAAACTTCCTTAGTTTTTTAATTTGG
Source organism: Dillenia suffruticosa (assembly GCA_033439265.1). NCBI lineage: Eukaryota > Viridiplantae > Streptophyta > Magnoliopsida > Dilleniales > Dilleniaceae > Dillenia > Dillenia suffruticosa. Next base: position 13,840,004 of record JAVTVX010000009.1, read on the forward strand.
GCTTGACTGATACTTTTAAAATGTTGGTAATAAAAAATTGAGACACATTCTTCCTAATCTTTTGAGTTGAAAATCTGACCGCAACATTTTATTTGAGAAAACAATGAGAAGTGGGAGTCGTGGCATCTCACGGATTCAAACTGAGGACCTTTTTTGTATTAGAGTCACATGACGGGAAGCTTATCCAAGGTACATTCAATTTGGGTCATTAAAATTTCAGTTGTGGCACAATTCGGGTCCCAATTATACTTCCAATGAATTCATGACAAACAAATTAAATCTCTCTTACTCCATTTTTTCTATTAACGTGCTTAAAACAAATTTATTTTTTTCAACAAACCTTGAGATGAGTCAAGAGTGGCATCACCCGAGCTCGAACCGATGACCTTCAGTGTGTATGACTGATATGATAACCACGTTCCCCACGACAGCTTTTCCCGAGTCATTAAAAGTTCACTAGCCAATCAATTTGGGTTTGATACTCAAAAAAAATTGATCCTAGGAAAACTATGCTTCTCTTAACCCATTATTTTTAATTAAAGAGCCTGGGATAAAATTTTCTTGGCGTAAACCTTGAGAATAGTTAGGCGTTGCAATGCCTAGTCTCGATTCACTGTCCCTCGAAATGTGAGACTGGCATGATAATCAACTACACCGTGATATCATTAATTTGGATTGTTCAATATTTGATAGTGACTAAATTTGGATTTGACAAATTATTTTGAAATTTTATAGTAAAATGTTTAGCATCTCTAATGTCATTTTTTCGAATGAAGTTTCCAATAACCAAATTTTATTTGTGTGAGACTTCAGAACAAACAGATGCGGCGTCGCCAGGACTCGAACCGGAGACCTTCAATGTGTTAGACTGACGTGATAACCAACTACACCACGATACCATTGATTTTGGATATTAAAACTTCCTTAGTCCTTTAATTTGGGCTTGACAGAAACTTTTAAAATGTTGGTAATAAAAAATTGAGCCACGTTCATCCTATTCTTTTGAGTTGAAAATTTGACTGCAACATTTTATTTGAGAAAACAATGAGAAGAGGGAGTCGTGGCATCTCACGGATTCAAACTGAGGACCTTTTTTGTATTAGAGTCACTTGATAGGAAGCTTCTCCAACATACCTTCAATTGGCGTCATTAAAATTTCAGTTGGGGCACAATTCGGGTCCCAATGATTCTTCCAATAAATCCATAACAAACAAATTAAATCTCTCTTACCCATTTTTTTCTATTAACGTGGTTATAACAAATTTTTTTTTTCAACAAACCTTGAGATGAGTCAAGAGTGGCATCACCCGAGCTCGAACCGATGACCTTCAGTGTGTATGACTGATATGATAACCACGTTCCCCACGACATCTTTTGCCATGTCATTAAAAGTTCACTAGCCAATCAATTTGGGTTTGATACTCCAAAAAAATTGATCCTAGGAAAACTATGCTTCTCTTAACCCATTATTTTTAATTAAAGAGCCTGGGATAAAATTTTCTTGGCGTAAACCTTGAGAATAGGTAGGCGTTGCAATGCCTAGTCTCGATTCACTGTCCCTCAAAATGTGAGACTGCCATGATAATCAACTACACCGTGATATCATTAATTTGGATTGTTAAATATTCGATAGTGACTAAATTTGGATCTGACAAATTCTTTAGAAAATTTATTGTAAAAACTTTAGCATCTCTAATGTCATTTTTTCTAATGAAGTTTCCAATTACCAAATTTTATTTGTGTGAGACTTCAGAACAAACAGATATGGCGTCGCCCGGACTCGAACCGGAGACCTTCAGTGTGTTAGACTGACGTGATAATCAACTACACCACGACACCATTGATTATGGACATAAAAACTTCCTTAGTCTTTTAATTTGGGCTTGAGAAAAACTTTTAAAATGTTTGTAATAAAAAATTGAGAAGTGGGAGTCGTGGCATCTCACGGATTCAAACTGAGGACCTTTTTTGTATTAGAGTCACTTGATAGGAAACTTCTCCAAGATTCCTTCAATTTGCGTCATTAAAATTTCAGTTGGGGCACAATTCGGGTCCCAATGATTCTTCCAATAAATCCATAACAAACAAATTAAATCTCTTTTACCCAATTTTTTCTATTAACGTGGTTATAACAAATTCATTTTTTTCAACAAACCTTGAGATGAGTCAAGAGTGGCATCACCCGAGCTCGAACCGATGACCTTCAGTGTGTAAGACTGATATGATAACCACGTTCCCCACGACATCTTTCGCCGTGTCATTAAAAGTTCACTAGCCAATCAATTTGGGTTTGATACTCCAAAAACATTGATCCTTGCAAAACTATGCTTCTCTTAACCCATTATTTTTAATTAAGGAACCTAGGATAAAATATTCTTGGCATAAACCTTGAGAATAGGTAGGCGTTGCAATGCCTAGTCCCGGTTCACAGACCTTCGATATGTGAGACTGGCATGATAATCAACTACACCGTGATATCATTAATTTGGATTGTTCAATATTTGATAGTGACTAAATTTGGATTTGACAAATTCTTTAGAAAATTTATAGTAAAAGGTTTCGCATCTCTAATGTCATTTTTTCGAATGAAGTTACCAATATCCAAATTTTATTTGTGTGAGACTTCAGAACAAACAGATGTGGCGTCGCCCGGACTCGAACCGGAGACCTTCAGTGTGTTAGACTGACGTGATAACCAACTACACCACGACACCATTGATTTTGGACATTAAAACTTCCTTAGTCTTTTAATTTGGGCTTGACAGAAACTTTTAAAATGTTGGTAATAAAAAATTGAGACACATTCTTCCTAATCTTTTGAGTTGAAAATCTGACCGCAACATTTTATTTGAGAAAACAATGAGAAGTGGGAGTCGTGGCATCTCACGGATTCAAACTGAGGACCTTTTTTGTATTAGAGTCACATGACGGGAAGCTTATCCAAGGTACATTCAATTTGCGTCATTAAAATTTCAGTTGTGGCACAATTCGGGTCCCAATTATACTTCCAATGAATTCATGACAAACAAATTAAATCTCTCTTACCCCATTTTTTCTATTAACGTGCTTAAAACAAATTTATTTTTTTCAACAAACCTTGAGATGAGTCAAGAGTGGCATCACCCGAGCTCGAACCGATGACCTTCAGTGTGTATGACTGATATGATAACCACGTTCCCCACGACAGCTTTTCCCGAGTCATTAAAAGTTCACTAGCCAATCAATTTGGGTTTGATACTCAAAAAAAATTGATCCTAGGAAAACTATGCTTCTCTTAACCCATTATTTTTAATTAAAGAGCCTGGGATAAAATTTTCTTGGCGTAAACCTTGAGAATAGTTAGGCGTTGCAATGCCTAGTCTCGATTCACTGTCCCTCGAAATGTGAGACTGGCATGATAATCAACTACACCGTGATATCATTAATTTGGATTGTTCAATATTTGATAGTGACTAAATTTGGATTTGACAAATTATTTTGAAATTTTATAGTAAAATGTTTAGCATCTCTAATGTCATTTTTTCGAATGAAGTTTCCAATAACCAAATTTTATTTGTGTGAGACTTCAGAACAAACAGATGCGGCGTCGCCAGGACTCGAACCGGAGACCTTCAATGTGTTAGACTGACGTGATAACCAACTACACCACGATACCATTGATTTTGGATATTAAAACTTCCTTAGTCCTTTAATTTGGGCTTGACAGAAACTTTTAAAATGTTGGTAATAAAAAATTGAGCCACGTTCATCCTATTCTTTTGAGTTGAAAATTTGACTGCAACATTTTATTTGAGAAAACAATGAGAAGAGGGAGTCGTGGCATCTCACGGATTCAAACTGAGGACCTTTTTTGTATTAGAGTCACTTGATAGGAAGCTTCTCCAACATACCTTCAATTGGCGTCATTAAAATTTCAGTTGGGGCACAATTCGGGTCCCAATGATTCTTCCAATAAATCCATAACAAACAAATTAAATCTCTCTTACCCATTTTTTTCTATTAACGTGGTTATAACAAATTTTTTTTTTCAACAAACCTTGAGATGAGTCAAGAGTGGCATCACCCGAGCTCGAACCGATGACCTTCAGTGTGTATGACTGATATGATAACCACGTTCCCCACGACATCTTTTGCCATGTCATTAAAAGTTCACTAGCCAATCAATTTGGGTTTGATACTCCAAAAAAATTGATCCTAGGAAAACTATGCTTCTCTTAACCCATTATTTTTAATTAAAGAGCCTGGGATAAAATTTTCTTGGCGTAAACCTTGAGAATAGGTAGGCGTTGCAATGCCTAGTCTCGATTCACTGTCCCTCAAAATGTGAGACTGCCATGATAATCAACTACACCGTGATATCATTAATTTGGATTGTTAAATATTCGATAGTGACTAAATTTGGATCTGACAAATTCTTTAGAAAATTTATTGTAAAAACTTTAGCATCTCTAATGTCATTTTTTCTAATGAAGTTTCCAATTACCAAATTTTATTTGTGTGAGACTTCAGAACAAACAGATATGGCGTCGCCCGGACTCGAACCGGAGACCTTCAGTGTGTTAGACTGACGTGATAATCAACTACACCACGACACCATTGATTATGGACATAAAAACTTCCTTAGTCTTTTAATTTGGGCTTGAGAAAAACTTTTAAAATGTTTGTAATAAAAAATTGAGAAGTGGGAGTCGTGGCATCTCACGGATTCAAACTGAGGACCTTTTTTGTATTAGAGTCACTTGATAGGAAACTTCTCCAAGATTCCTTCAATTTGCGTCATTAAAATTTCAGTTGGGGCACAATTCGGGTCCCAATGATTCTTCCAATAAATCCATAACAAACAAATTAAATCTCTTTTACCCAATTTTTTCTATTAACGTGGTTATAACAAATTCATTTTTTTCAACAAACCTTGAGATGAGTCAAGAGTGGCATCACCCGAGCTCGAACCGATGACCTTCAGTGTGTAAGACTGATATGATAACCACGTTCCCCACGACATCTTTCGCCGTGTCATTAAAAGTTCACTAGCCAATCAATTTGGGTTTGATACTCCAAAAACATTGATCCTTGCAAAACTATGCTTCTCTTAACCCATTATTTTTAATTAAGGAACCTAGGATAAAATATTCTTGGCATAAACCTTGAGAATAGGTAGGCGTTGCAATGCCTAGTCCCGGTTCACAGACCTTCGATATGTGAGACTGGCATGATAATCAACTACACCGTGATATCATTAATTTGGATTGTTCAATATTTGATAGTGACTAAATTTGGATTTGACAAATTCTTTAGAAAATTTATAGTAAAAGGTTTCGCATCTCTAATGTCATTTTTTCGAATGAAGTTACCAATATCCAAATTTTATTTGTGTGAGACTTCAGAACAAACAGATGTGGCGTCGCCCGGACTCGAACCGGAGACCTTCAGTGTGTTAGACTGACGTGATAACCAACTACACCACGACACCATTGATTTTGGACATTAAAACTTCCTTAGTCTTTTAATTTGGGCTTGACAGAAACTTTTAAAATGTTGGTAATAAAAAATTGAGACACATTCTTCCTAATCTTTTGAGTTGAAAATCTGACCGCAACATTTTATTTGAGAAAACAATGAGAAGTGGGAGTCGTGGCATCTCACGGATTCAAACTGAGGACCTTTTTTGTATTAGAGTCACATGACGGGAAGCTTATCCAAGGTACATTCAATTTGCGTCATTAAAATTTCAGTTGTGGCACAATTCGGGTCCCAATTATACTTCCAATGAATTCATGACAAACAAATTAAATCTCTCTTACCCCATTTTTTCTATTAACGTGCTTAAAACAAATTTATTTTTTTCAACAAACCTTGAGATGAGTCAAGAGTGGCATCACCCGAGCTCGAACCGATGACCTTCAGTGTGTATGACTGATATGATAACCACGTTCCCCACGACAGCTTTTCCCGAGTCATTAAAAGTTCACTAGCCAATCAATTTGGGTTTGATACTCAAAAAAAATTGATCCTAGGAAAACTATGCTTCTCTTAACCCATTATTTTTAATTAAAGAGCCTGGGATAAAATTTTCTTGGCGTAAACCTTGAGAATAGTTAGGCGTTGCAATGCCTAGTCTCGATTCACTGTCCCTCGAAATGTGAGACTGGCATGATAATCAACTACACCGTGATATCATTAATTTGGATTGTTCAATATTTGATAGTGACTAAATTTGGATTTGACAAATTATTTTGAAATTTTATAGTAAAATGTTTAGCATCTCTAATGTCATTTTTTCGAATGAAGTTTCCAATAACCAAATTTTATTTGTGTGAGACTTCAGAACAAACAGATGCGGCGTCGCCAGGACTCGAACCGGAGACCTTCAATGTGTTAGACTGACGTGATAACCAACTACACCACGATACCATTGATTTTGGATATTAAAACTTCCTTAGTCCTTTAATTTGGGCTTGACAGAAACTTTTAAAATGTTGGTAATAAAAAATTGAGCCACGTTCATCCTATTCTTTTGAGTTGAAAATTTGACTGCAACATTTTATTTGAGAAAACAATGAGAAGAGGGAGTCGTGGCATCTCACGGATTCAAACTGAGGACCTTTTTTGTATTAGAGTCACTTGATAGGAAGCTTCTCCAACATACCTTCAATTGGCGTCATTAAAATTTCAGTTGGGGCACAATTCGGGTCCCAATGATTCTTCCAATAAATCCATAACAAACAAATTAAATCTCTCTTACCCATTTTTTTCTATTAACGTGGTTATAACAAATTTTTTTTTTCAACAAACCTTGAGATGAGTCAAGAGTGGCATCACCCGAGCTCGAACCGATGACCTTCAGTGTGTATGACTGATATGATAACCACGTTCCCCACGACATCTTTTGCCATGTCATTAAAAGTTCACTAGCCAATCAATTTGGGTTTGATACTCCAAAAAAATTGATCCTAGGAAAACTATGCTTCTCTTAACCCATTATTTTTAATTAAAGAGCCTGGGATAAAATTTTCTTGGCGTAAACCTTGAGAATAGTTAGGCGTTGCAATGCCTAGTCTCGATTCACTGTCCCTCGAAATGTGAGACTGGCATGATAATCAACTACACCGTGATATCATTAATTTGGATTGTTCAATATTTGATAGTGACTAAATTTGGATTTGACAAATTATTTTGAAATTTTATAGTAAAATGTTTAGCATCTCTAATGTCATTTTTTCGAATGAAGTTTCCAATAACCAAATTTTATTTGTGTGAGACTTCAGAACAAACAGATGCGGCGTCGCCAGGACTCGAACCGGAGACCTTCAATGTGTTAGACTGACGTGATAACCAACTACACCACGATACCATTGATTTTGGATATTAAAACTTCCTTAGTCCTTTAATTTGGGCTTGACAGAAACTTTTAAAATGTTGGTAATAAAAAATTGAGCCACGTTCATCCTATTCTTTTGAGTTGAAAATTTGACTGCAACATTTTATTTGAGAAAACAATGAGAAGAGGGAGTCGTGGCATCTCACGGATTCAAACTGAGGACCTTTTTTGTATTAGAGTCACTTGATAGGAAGCTTCTCCAACATACCTTCAATTGGCGTCATTAAAATTTCAGTTGGGGCACAATTCGGGTCCCAATGATTCTTCCAATAAATCCATAACAAACAAATTAAATCTCTCTTACCCATTTTTTTCTATTAACGTGGTTATAACAAATTTTTTTTTTCAACAAACCTTGAGATGAGTCAAGAGTGGCATCACCCGAGCTCGAACCGATGACCTTCAGTGTGTATGACTGATATGATAACCACGTTCCCCACGACAGCTTTTCCCGAGTCATTAAAAGTTCACTAGCCAATCAATTTGGGTTTGATACTCAAAAAAAATTGATCCTAGGAAAACTATGCTTCTCTTAACCCATTATTTTTAATTAAAGAGCCTGGGATAAAATTTTCTTGGCGTAAACCTTGAGAATAGTTAGGCGTTGCAATGCCTAGTCTCGATTCACTGTCCCTCGAAATGTGAGACTGGCATGATAATCAACTACACCGTGATATCATTAATTTGGATTGTTCAATATTTGATAGTGACTAAATTTGGATTTGACAAATTCTTTTGAAATTTTATAGTAAAATGTTTAGCATCTCTAATGTCATTTTTTCGAATGAAGTTTCCAATAACCAAATTTTATTTGTGTGAGACTTCAGAACAAACAGATGCGGCGTCGCCAGGACTCGAACCGGAGACCTTCAATGTGTTAGACTGACGTGATAACCAACTACACCACGATACCATTGATTTTGGATATTAAAACTTCCTTAGTCCTTTAATTTGGGCTTGACAGAAACTTTTAAAATGTTGGTAATAAAAAATTGAGCCACGTTCATCCTATTCTTTTGAGTTGAAAATTTGACTGCAACATTTTATTTGAGAAAACAATGAGAAGAGGGAGTCGTGGCATCTCACGGATTCAAACTGAGGACCTTTTTTGTATTAGAGTCACTTGATAGGAAGCTTCTCCAACATACCTTCAATTGGCGTCATTAAAATTTCAGTTGGGGCACAATTCGGGTCCCAATGATTCTTCCAATAAATCCATAACAAACAAATTAAATCTCTCTTACCCATTTTTTTCTATTAACGTGGTTATAACAAATTTTTTTTTTCAACAAACCTTGAGATGAGTCAAGAGTGGCATCACCCGTGCTCGAACCGATGACCTTCAGTGTGTATGACTGATATGATAACCACGTTCCCCACGACATCTTTTGCCATGTCATTAAAAGTTCACTAGCCAATCAATTTGGGTTTGATAGTCCAAAAAAATTGATCCTAGGAAAACTATGCTTCTCTTAACCCATTATTTTTAATTAAAGAGCCTGGGATAAAATTTTCTTGGCGTAAACCTTGAGAATAGGTAGGCGTTGCAATGCCTAGTCTCGATTCACTGTCCCTCAAAATGTGAGACTGCCATGATAATCAACTACACCGTGATATCATTAATTTGGATTGTTAAATATTCGATAGTGACTAAATTTGGATCTGACAAATTCTTTAGAAAATTTATAGTAAAAACTTTAGCATCTCTAATGTCATTTTTTCTAATGAAGTTTCCAATTACCAAATTTTATTTGTGTGAGACTTCAGAACAAACAGATATGGCGTCGCCCGGACTCGAACCGGAGACCTTCAGTGTGTTAGACTGACGTGATAATCAACTACACCACGACACCATTGATTTTGGACATAAAAACTTCCTTAGTCTTTTAATTTGGGCTTGAGAAAAACTTTTAAAATGTTTGTAATAAAAAATTGAGAAGTGGGAGTCGTGGCATCTCACGGATTCAAACTGAGGACCTTTTTTTTATTAGAGTCACTTGATAGGAAACTTCTCCAAGATTCCTTCAATTTGCGTCATTAAAATTTCAGTTGGGGCACAATTCGGGTCCCAATGATTCTTCCAATAAATCCATAACAAACAAATTAAATCTCTTTTACCCAATTTTTTCTATTAACGTGGTTATAACAAATTCATTTTTTTCAACAAACCTTGAGATGAGTCAAGAGTGGCATCACCCGAGCTCGAACCGATGACCTTCAGTGTGTAAGACTGATATGATAACCACGTTCCCCACGACATCTTTCGCCGTGTCATTAAAAGTTCACTAGCCAATCAATTTGGGTTTGATACTCCAAAAACATTGATCCTTGCAAAACTATGCTTCTCTTAACCCATTATTTTTAATTAAGGAACCTAGGATAAAATATTCTTGGCATAAACCTTGAGAATAGGTAGGCGTTGCAATGCCTAGTCCCGGTTCACAGACCTTCGATATGTGAGACTGGCATGATAATCAACTACACCGTGATATCATTAATTTGGATTGTTAAATATTTGATAGTGACTAAATTTGGATTTGACAAATTCTTTAGAAAATTTATAGTAAAAGGTTTCGCATCTCTAATGTCATTTTTTCGAATGAAGTTACCAATATCCAAATTTTATTTGTGTGAGACTTCAGAACAAACAGATGTGGCGTCGCCCGGACTCGAACCGGAGACCTTCAGTGTGTTAGACTGACGTGATAACCAACTACACCACGACACCATTGATTTTGGACATTAAAACTTCCTTAGTCTTTTAATTTGGGCTTGACAGAAACTTTTAAAATGTTGGTAATAAAAAATTGAGACACATTCTTCCTAATCTTTTGAGTTGAAAATCTGACCGCAACATTTTATTTGAGAAAACAATGAGAAGTGGGAGTCGTGGCATCTCACGGATTCAAACTGAGGACCTTTTTTGTATTAGAGTCACATGACGGGAAGCTTATCCAAGGTACATTCAATTTGCGTCATTAAAATTTCAGTTGTGGCACAATTCGGGTCCCAATTATACTTCCAATGAATTCATGACAAACAAATTAAATCTCTCTTACCCCATTTTTTCTATTAACGTGCTTAAAACAAATTTATTTTTTTCAACAAACCTTGAGATGAGTCATGAGTGGCATCACCCGAGCTCGAACCGATGACCTTCTGTGTGTATGACTGATATGAAAACCACGTTCCCCACGACAGCTTTTCCCGAGTCATTAAAAGTTCACTAGCCAATCAATTTGGGTTTGATACTCAAAAAAAATTGATCCTAGGAAAACTATGCTTCTCTTAACCCATTATTTTTAATTAAAGAGCCTGGGATAAAATTTTCTTGGCGTAAACCTTGAGAATAGTTAGGCGTTGCAATGCCTAGTCTCGATTCACTGTCCCTCGAAATGTGAGACTGGCATGATAATCAACTACACCGTGATATCATTAATTTGGATTGTTCAATATTTGATAGTGACTAAATTTGGATTTGACAAATTCTTTTGAAAATTTATAGTAAAATGTTTAGCATCTCTAATGTCGTTTTTTCGAATGAAGTTTCCAATAACCAAATTTTATTTGTGTGAGACTTCAGAACAAACAGATGCGGCGTCGCCAGGACTCGAACCGGAGACCTTCAATGTGTTAGACTGACGTGATAACCAACTACACCACGATACCATTGATTTTGGATATTAAAACTTCCTTAGTCCTTTAATTTGGGCTCGACAGAAACTTTTAAAATGTTGGTAATAAAAAATTGAGCCACGTTCATCCTATTCTTTTGAGTTGAAAATTTGACTGCAACATTTTATTTGAGAAAACAATGAGAATTGGGAGTCGTGGCATCTCACGGATTCAAACTGAGGACCATTTTTGTATTAGAGTCACATGACCGGAAGCTTCTCCAAGATACCATCAATTTGCGTCATTAAAATTTAGGTTGGGGCATAAATCTGGTCCCAATTATACTTCCAAGAAATCCATAACAAATAAATTAAATCTGTCTTATCCCATTTTTTCTATTAACGTGCTTAAAACAAATTAATTTTTTTCCACAAACCTTGTGATGAGGCAAGGGTGGCATCGCCGAAGCTCGAACCGAAGACCTTCAGCGTGTAAGACTGATATGATAATCACGTTCACCGCGACATCTTTCGCTGTGTCAATAAAAGTTCACAAGCAATTCAATTTGGGTTTGATACTCCAAAAAAATTGATCCTTGCAAAACTATGCTTCTCTTAACCCATTATTTTTAATTAAAGAGCCTGGGATAAAATATTCTTGGCATAAACCTTGAGAATAGGTAAGCGTTGCAATGCCTAGTCTCGATTCACCGACCTTCGATATGTGAGACTGGCATGATAATCAACTACACCGTGATATCATTAATTTGGATTGTTAAATATTTGATAGTGACTAAATGTTTATTTGACAAATTCTTTAGAAAATTTATAGTAAAAAGTTTAGCATCTCTAATGTCATTTTTTCCTATGAAATTTCCAATAACCAAATTTTATTTGTGTGAGACTTCAGAACAAACAGATGTGGCGTCGCCCGTACTCGAACCGGAGACCTTCAGTGTGTTAGACTGACGCGATAACCAACTACACCACGACACCATTGATTTTGGACATTAAAACTTCCTTAGTCTTTTAATTTGGGCTTGACTGAAACTTTTAAAATGTTGGTAATAAAAAAATTGAGACACATTCTTCCTAATCTTTTGAGTTGAAAATCTGACCGCAACATTTTATTTGAGAAAACAATGAGAAGAGGGAGTCGTGGCATCTCACGGATTCAAACTGAGGACCTTTTTTGTATTAGAGTCACTTGATAGGAAGCTTCTCCAACATACCTTCAATTGGCGTCATTAAAATTTCAGTTGGGGCACAATTCGGGTCCCAATGATTCTTCCAATAAATCCATAACAAACAAATTAAATCTCTCTTACCCATTTTTTTCTATTAACGTGGTTATAACAAATTTTTTTTTTCAACAAACCTTGAGATGAGTCAAGAGTGGCATCACCCGAGATCGAACCAAAGACCTTCTGTGTGTAAGACTGATATGATAACCACGTTCCCCACGACATCTTTCGCCGTGTCATTAAAAGTTCACTAGCCAATCAATTTGGGTTTGATACTCCAAAAAAATTGATCCTTGCAAAACTATGTTTCTCTTAACCCATTATTTTTAATTAAAGAGCCTAGGATAAAATATTATTGGCATAAACATTGAGAATAGGTAGGCGTTGCAATGCCTAGTCCCGATTCACAAACCTTCGATATGTGAGACTGGCATGATAATCAACTACACCGTGATATCATTAATTTGGATTGTTAAATATTTGATAGTGACTAAATTTGGATTTGACAAATTCTTTAGAAAATTTATAGTAAAAAGTTTCGCATCTCTAATGTCATTTTTTCGAATGAAGTTACCAATATCCAAATTTTATTTGTGTGAGACTTCAGAACAAACAGATGTGGCATCGCCCGGACTCGAACCGGAGACCTTCAGTGTGTTAGACTGACGTGATAACCAACTACACCACGACACCATTGATTTTGGACATTAAAACTTCCTTTGTCTTTTAATTTGGGATTGACAGAAACTTTTAAAATGTTGGTAATAAAAAATTGAGACACATTCTTCCTAATCTTTTGAGTTGAAAATCTGACCGCAACATTTTATTTGAGAAAACAATGAGAAGTGTTAGTCGTGGCATCTCACGGATTCAAACTGAGGACCTTTTTTGTATTAGAGTCACATGACGGGAAGCTTATCCAAGGTACATTCAATTTGCGTCATTAAAATTTCGGTTGTGGCACAATTCGGGTCCCAATTATACTTCCAATGAATTCATGACAAACAAATTAATTGTCTCTTACCCCATTTTTTCTATTAACGTGCTTAAAACAAAATTATTTTTTTCAACAAACCTTGAGATGAGTCAAGAGTGGCATCACCCGAGATCGAACCAAAGACCTTCTGTGTGTAAGACTGATATGATAACCACGTTCCCCACGACATCTTTCGCCGTGTCATTAAAAGTTCACTAGCCAATCAATTTGGGTTTGATACTCCAAAAAAATTGATCCTTGCAAAACTATGTTTCTCTTAACCCATTATTTTTAATTAAAGAGCCTAGGATAAAATATTATTGGCATAAACATTGAGAATAGGTAGGCGTTGCAATGCCTAGTCCCGATTCACAGACCTTCGATATGTGAGACTGGCATGATAATCAACTACACCGTGATATCATTAATTTGGATTGTTAAATATTTGATAGTGACTAAATTTGGATTTGACAAATTCTTTAGAAAATTTATAGTAAAAAGTTTCGCATTTCTAATGTCATTTTTTCGAATGAAGTTACCAATATCGAAATTTTATTTGTGTGAGACTTCAGAACAAACAGATGTAGCGTCGCCCGGACTCGAACCGGAGACCTTCAGTGTGTTAGACTGACGTGATAACCAACTACACCACGACACCATTGATTTTGGACATTAAAACTTCCTTAGTCTTTTAATTTGCGCTTGACAGAAACTTTTAAAATGTTGGTAATAAAAAATTGAGACACATTCTTCCTAATCTTTTGAGTTGAAAATCTGACCGCAACATTTTATTTGAGAAAACAATGAGAAGTGGGAGTCGTGGCATCTCACGGATTCAAACTGAGGACCTTTTTTGTATTAGAGTCACATGACGGGAAGCTTATCCAAGGTACATTCAATTTGCGTCATTAAAATTTCGGTTGTGGCACAATTCGGGTCCCAATTATACTTCCAATGAATTCATGACAAACAAATTAAATCTCTCTTACCCCATTTTTTCTATTAACATGCTTAAAACAAAATTATTTTTTTCAACAAACCTTGAGATGAGTCAAGAGTGGCATCACCTGAGCTCGAACCAAAGACCTTCAGTGTGTAAGACTGATATGATAACCACGTTCCCCACGACATCTTTCGCCGTGTCATTAAAAGTTCACTAGCCAATCAATTTGGGTTTGATACTCCAAAAACAGTGATCCTTGCAAAACTATGCTTCTCTTAACCCATTATTTTTAATTAAGGAACCTAGGATAAAATATTCTTGGCATAAACCTTGAGAATTGGTAGGCGTTGCAATGCCTAGTCCCGATTCACAGACCTTCGATATGTGAGACTGGCATGATAATCAACTACACCGTGATATCATTAATTTGGATTGTTAAATATTTGATAGTGACTAAATTTGGATTTGACAAATTCTTTAGAAAATTTATAGTAAAAAGTTTCGCATCTCTAATGTCATTTTTTCGAATGAAGTTACCAATATCCAAATTTTATTTGTGTGAGACTTCAGAACAAACAGATGTGGCATCGCCCGGACTCGAACCGGAGACCTTCAGTGTGTTAGACTGACGTGATAACCAACTACACCACGACACCATTGATTTTGGACATTAAAACTTCCTTTGTCTTTTAATTTGGGATTGACAGAAACTTTTAAAATGTTGGTAATAAAAAATTGAGACACATTCTTCCTAATCTTTTGAGTTGAAAATCTGACCGCAACATTTTATTTGAGAAAACAATGAGAAGTGTTAGTCGTGGCATCTCACGGATTCAAACTGAGGACCTTTTTTGTATTAGAGTCACATGATGGGAAGCTTATCCAAGGTACATTCAATTTGCGTCATTAAAATTTCAGTTGTGGCACAATTCGGGTCCCAATTATACTTCCAATGAATTCATGACAAACAAATTAAATCTCTCTTACCCCATTTTTTCTATTAACATGCTTAAAACAAAATTATTTTTTTCGACAAACCTTGAGATGAGTCCAGAGTGGCATCACCGGAGCTCGAACCAAAGACCTTCAGTGTGTAAGACTGATATGATAACCACGTTCCCCACGACATCTTTCGCCGTGTCATTAAAAGTTCACTAGCCAATCAATTTGGGTTTGATACTCCAAAAACGTTGATCCTTGCAAAACTATGCTTCTCTTAACCCATTATTTTTAATTAAGGAACCTAGGATAAAATATTCTTGGCATAAACCTTGAGAATAGGTAGGCGTTGCAATGCCTAGTCCCGATTCACAGACCTTCGATATGTGAGACTGGCATGATAATCAACTACACCATGATATCATTAATTTGGATAGTTAAATATTTGATAGTGACTAAATTTGGATTTGACAAATTCTTTAGAAAATTTATAGTAAAAAGTTTCGCATCTCTAATGTCATTTTTTCGAATGAAGTACCAATATCCAAATTTTATTTGTGTGAGACATCAGAACAAACAGATGTGGCATCGCCCGGACTCGAACCGGAAACCTTCAGTGTGTTAGACTGACGTGATAACCAACTACACCACGACACCATTGATTTTCGACATTAAAACTTCCTTAGTCTTTTAATTTGGGCTTGACAGAAACTTTTAAAATGTTGGTAATAAAAAATTGAGACACATTCTTCCTAATCTTTTGAGTTGAAAATCTGACCGCAACATTTTATTTTAGAAAACAATGAGAAGTGGGAGTCGTGGCATCTCACGGATTCAAACTGAGGACCTTTTTTGTATTAGAGTCACATGACGGGAAGCTTATCCAAGGTACATTCAATTTGCGTCATTAAAATTTCAGTTGTGGCACAATTCGGGTCCCAATTATACTTCCAATGAATTCATGACAAACAAATTAAACCTCTCTTACCCCATCTTTTCTATTAACATGCTTAAAAGAAAATTACTTTTTTCAACAAACCTTGAGATGAGTCAAGAGTGGCATCACCTGAGCTCGAACCAAAGACCTTCAGTGTGTAAGACTGATATGATAACCACGTTCCCCACGACATCTTTCGCCGTGTCATTAAAAGTTCACTAGCCAATCAATTTGGGTTTGATACCCCAAAAACATTGATCCTTGCAAAACTATGCTTCTCTTAACCCATTATTTTTAATTAAGGAACCTAGGATAAAATATTCTTGGCATAAACCTTGAGAATAGGTAGGCGTTGCAATGCCTAGTCCCGGTTCATAGACCTTCGATATGTGAGACTGGCATGATAATCAACTACACCGTGATATCATTAATTTGGATTGTTAAATATTTGATAGTGACTAAATTTGGATTTGACAAATTCTTTAGAAAATTTATAGTAAAAAGTTTCGCATCTCTAATGTCATTTTTTCGAATGAAGTTACCAATATCCAAATTTTATTTGTGTGAGACTTCAGAACAAACAGATGTGGCGTCGCCCGGACTCGAACCGGAGACCTTCAGTGTGTTAGACTGACGTGATAACCAACTACACCACGACACCATTGATTTTGGACATTAAAACTTCCTTTGTCTTTTAATTTGGGATTGACAGAAACTTTTAAAATGTTGGTAATAAAAAATTGAGACACATTCTTCCTAATCTTTTGAGTTGAAAATCTGACCGCAACATTTTATTTGAGAAAACAATGAGAAGTGTTAGTCGTGGCATCTCACGGATTCAAACTGAGGACCTTTTTTGTATTAGAGTCACATGACGGGAAGCTTATCCAAGGTACATTCAATTTGCGTCATTAAAATTTCGGTTGTGGCACAATTCGGGTCCAAATTATACTTCCAATGAATTCATGACAAACAAATTAAATCTCTCTTACCCCATTTTTTCTATTAACGTGCTTAAAACAAAATTATTTTTTTCAACAAACCTTGAGATGAGTCAAGAGTGGCATCACCCGA